>JAUMJK010000379.1:0-2465000 GCA_033558105.1 Coccyzus lansbergi
TCTCTTTCTCTCTTTCTCTCTCTTTCTCTCTTTCTCTCTTTCTTTCTCTCTCTCTTTCTTTCTCTCTTTCTCTCTCTCTTTCTCTCTTTCTCTCTTTCTCTCTTTCTCTCTCTCTCTTTCTTTCTCTCTTTCTTTCTTTTTAAATTATGAGGAAGTAAATATTACTCTAAAATCCAGCTCAAACAAGTATCTAATGTTTCAGCCCATGGCAGCTGCAAGAAGACAGCAGAAGACAGAATCAACAAATCATAAAACATTCTGCTTACACTTATCTTTTCATTGCTGTAAGTGACAATTCTGCATCATTCATCTGGGTGGGAGGGAGAGCTGATTTGGGATGATGAATAAAAGAGCTTTGTTCAGACCAGGAAATCTGGTATGGTAACTACTTTAAGATTTTCACAACCAAAAAAGAGTCATCAGAAATCCAATTTGGCTTGTATAAGTGCCCTGTAAAACATACGTAATGCGTTGGTGTTTCGTGGGGGGTGTTGAGAGAAGGTTGTGTTATGTGTATTTTTCAGAGGAAAGAAAAATAATATAATGCATCTTGCCTCTTCTGAAAACATTATTAAGTACCATTTCTAAGGTACATGAAGCTAAAGTAAGGTTGTACTTCACAACTTATGTAATATTTTCAATAAAGACATAGAAAAACACCAGTCAATAATTATAGAATTTTTTTCTAGAATTATTTGCATACTTGGCCTGAGTTGACTTAAAGGATCTTCTCCAGAAACAGATAATCAACAGTTTCTAAGAATTCAAAACTTGTTAAAGTTCTTCCAAACTTTGTAAATGACCTTTCACCTTTGGACATTTTGATCACTGTTCATTTATGTCTCTAGGACCACAGGTTCATATTATGGATTAATAATTTCAGGTGAGTTTATGGAGTTGTATGCATTTTGACATTTTGTAGAAACATTATGAACTGTATGTCCCTCTGCAACATCCTCATTTTCAGGGCACCATTGTTAATTTTCTGGATTATGCTATTTTCTCTCATGCATATAGAAAAATTAAAAATAGTAGAATATTCACAGAGAACAGAAAGCATTATAAAGTCTCCAAACGTAGGCATCTCCTCTTCATCTATATTTCTCAACCAGTGGAAAAACAATAGATAAATAAATCAATAAACAGTCTGTCAGGTCCCTTTTTTAAAGATTTTATGGAGCAGGCATAGCAAACGGCTTGTAAAATGGCTCGTAAAATGGCTCCAAATGTTAAAACATTTGTTTTAATAGATTTTACGTTTTCCTTGCAGTGTCAACTCTATTGGTATTAGAATTATCCTGTTAGATTTTATCCACGATTCTTTTCCATTATCAAACTCTTGCTCAGTGTCGAGTATAAGTTTTAAACAGGTCCAGGGAGGTGATTCTCCCTCTGTATTCAGCACTGGTGAGGTCGCTCCTTGAATATTGTGTCCAGTTCTGGGCCCCTCACCACAAGAAGGATGTTGAGGCTCTGGAGCAAGTCCAGAGAAGAGCAACGAGGCTGGTGAAGGGGCTGGAGAACAGACCCTATGAGGAGCAGCTGAGAGAGCTGGGGTTGTTTAGCCTGGAGAAGAGGAGGCTGAGAGGAGACCTCATTACTCTCTACAAGTACCTGAAAGGTGGTTGTGGAGAGGAGGGAGCTGGCCTCTTCTCCCAAGTGACAGGGGACAGGACAAGAGGGAATGGCCTCAAGCTCCGCCAGGGTAGGTTTAGGCTGGAGATTAGGAGGAGGTTTTTCACACAGAGGGTCATTGGGCATTGGAACAGGCTGCCCAGGGAGTTGGTTGATTCACCTTCCCTGGAGGTGTTTAAGACACGGGTGGATGAGGTATTGAGGGACTTGGTTTAGTGTTAGATAGGAATGGTTGGACTTGGTGATCCGATGGGTCCCTTCCAACCTGGTTGTTCTGTGATTCTGTGATTCTGTGAAACCTTACTACTTTTAATTCTTCCTAAGCAACTTTAGG
This sequence comes from Coccyzus lansbergi, assembly GCA_033558105.1. Classification (NCBI taxonomy): domain Eukaryota; kingdom Metazoa; phylum Chordata; class Aves; order Cuculiformes; family Coccyzidae; genus Coccyzus; species Coccyzus lansbergi. The sequence continues at coordinate 1,970 of JAUMJK010000379.1, forward strand.
CATATAATTTTAGACATGCAAACATTTTTCCTCTCACCTCAAAATGATATAAAATGCAGAAGGGCTCTCATCTTTAGAATTTGGAACTGGAGTTATTTCATATAATTACATTTTCCATTGTCTTTCACTATATTTATTGTGATAATTTTCCTTTTACAGGTCATTTTGTCTGTATGGAATTGTGGGACATGAAGCATTGTATGTACTTAAGACTGCCTTGTGGTAGTACTTTTGCATCATCATCAGTGAAATATGGATTAGGAGGTCAAGCAGCATATCCTATTTCAGTAGAAATCTATTCAGTTTGTGTATTAGATTCATCAAGAACAATATATACAGGGCAATGTATTTACATTTTGTTTTGCAAGTAGCATTACTTCTGACAAAATGTTTCTTCGTGAAATGTAAAATATTAAGAACCTGCTTTTTCGCAAAATGACTAGTCTACACTGCCATCACATATGCAACATACTGTATCACATTGTAGATACAGAGTGAACAAAAATGAGATGGGTAGGCAAACCAAGTGCTAGAATTTCAGTCTTGGAAAGATACATTATGAGTTACACTAAAACCTTGTATCTCAGTTTTCTAACTTACACAGTATGTGTATCGAGGTAATGTGTCTTAAAAATAATTTCATGAAATCACAAACGATGCTTGCTCAAAATAGATCTGTTGATTTCTCAGTCAGGAAAGGAGCTAAGCACCTCTTAAAAGGGATGTTGGATGGAGAGGAATAAGTGCTTTTTGTCAAGGATTTTACAACAGAAGGCATAAAATTGTCCTTTTATATCTCCAGTGACATAATAAATTGTTTCACTCTGAGACAAGAAGACAAAAAGAAAACAACCTTTTGATTTTGTAACCATTATAACACAAAATTAGCCATATAAATGAAGCCAGTAGACATAAACCCATTCGCTTTTAGATAATTAGGGAATTTTATAGCCTTGAAGCCACTTCCTGTTACAGACAGCACTAAATTTAAAAATACAACAAAGTCAAAGAGGCAGTTTTTACATTTCTTCAGGCATAGAGGATTGTCTACGTCTGCATATTATGCTACCTAATTGTTAGCTAAAAATCTACATATTTATTTATATATTTATTTTGTGTGTGTATATATGTATATACTTACATGCATATTTAGTTCCCCTAAACAGCCTAGTGAGATCACTACTCCACGCAACACGTGTAGCTAACAGGAAGAGCTGAAAGCCACGGGAAGCTATGTGAAGGGGCTGGAGAACAGGCACTATGAGGAGCGGCTGAGAGAGCTGGGGTTGTTTAGCCTAGAGAAGAGGAGGCTGAGGAGACCTCATTACTCTCTACAACTACCTGAAAGGAGGTTGTAGAGAGGAGGGAGCTGGGCTCTTCTCCCAAGTGCCAGGGGACTGGACGAGAGGGAATGGCCTCATGCTCCACCAGGGGAGATTTAGGCTGGAGATTAGGGGGAAGTTTTTCACAGAAAGGGTCATTGGGTATTGGAATGGGCTGCCCAGGGAGGTGGTTGAGTCACCTTCCCTGGAGGTGTTTAAAGCACGGGTAGATGAGGTCCTTAGGGACATGGTTTAGTGTTTGATGGGAATGGTTGGACTCAATGATCCGGTGGGTCTCTTCCAACCTGGTTGTTCTATGATTATATGATTCTATGATTGTGCAGCAGGATATCTGTGACTGATTCACTATCACAGAAACATGGTGGAATAACTAATGACTGGAGTGCTGCAGTGGGTGGCTATAAGCTATTCAGAAGGCATAAGTAAGGAAGGAAATATGGTGGTGTGGCTCTGTAGATTATGGAGGGGGTTGATAGTATAGAGCTCAAGTATTATGATGATAAAGTTGAGTACTTATGGGTAATGATGAGGAGGGAAGACCAAGAAGACAGCTATTCTACTGGGAGTCTGTTACAGACCACCTGATTCGGATGAACTGTTTGGCAAAGCTTTCTGCAAGGAGCTGGTAAAAGTTTCTCAATGGTCATCCTTTGTTCTTGTGGGGAACTTCTATTTACCAAACATCTGCTGGAAATAAAAGTCAGCAGTGAGGAAATAGTCTAGAAGGTTCCTAGAATGTGTGGAAGATAAGATTTTTACACAGCTGGCAAGTGCACCTACCACAGGAAGTGCCTTGATGTGCTGTTTGCAAACAGATTAGGGTTAGTGAGAGATGGAGTGGTTGAAGGCTGTCTTGAGCTCAATAGCCATGAAATGATAGAGTTTTTGATTCTCAGTGAAGTAGGGAAGGGTGATCAGCAAAACTTCTTGCATGGAATTCCAGAAAGCAGACTTTGGCCTGTTCAGGACATTGTTTGACAGAGTCCCTTGGGAAACAGTTCTGCAGGGCAAAAGTTTCCAGAAAATCTGGATATTATTCAAGAAGGAAATCTTAAAGGTGCGGAGGAGTAGGACATACAAATGTGCCACAAGATGAACCAGAGCAGACGATATCTAGCCTGGCTAAACAGTGAGTTTTTGCTGGGACTCAGGAAGAAAAAAAGAGTTTATCACTTCTAGAAGAAAGGGCAGGCAACTCAAAGAGTACAAGGATCTCACTAGATCATGAAGGGAGAAAAACAGAAAGGCAAAATCCCAGATCAAACTCAATCTGGTCACTGTTGTAAGAGACAACAGAAAATGTTTTTTCAAATACGTCAACAGTACAAAGATAACCAAGAAGAATCTTGATCCTTTACTGGATACAGAGAGGGATATTGCTACCAAGGATGAGGAGAAAGTTGAGGTGCTTCATGCCTTCTTTGCCTCAGTCTTTATTAGTCAGACTAATCATCCGCCTTTGTATTCAGCCCCCTGAGTTAGCAAACAGGTATGGAAGGCAGAATAATGCCCCCCACCGGAGAATCTAGGAGGAAGTAGTCAATGACCTGCTACATCACCCAGATATTCAAAAGTCTTTGGGACCAGATAGAATCTACACAAGGGTACTGAGGGAGCTGGTGGAGGAGTTTGTAAACTACTCCATCTTTTATCAGCAGTCCTGGTTAATCAGAGAGGTCTCAGATGACCAGAGGCTTGCAAATGTGACTATCATCTACAAGAAGGGTTGGAAGGAGACTTCAGGGAAATACAGGCCTGACAGCCTGATCTCAATACCAGAAAATATTATGGAGTGGTTTATCTTGAATGGACTTACAAAGTAAATGCAGGTCAACCAGAGGATCAGGCCCATCCAGCATGAAGGGCAGGATGGCAGGTCATGCTTGACCAGTCTGATATCCTTCTATGACAAGGTGACCCATCTAGTGGATGAAAGAAAGGCTGTGGATCTTATCTACCTGGACTTCAATAAAACCTTTGACACTATCTCTCACAGTATTTTCCTAGAGAAACTGTATAAAAGACTGGCTGGATAATCAAGCTCACAGAGTTGTGGTGAATGGAGTTGAACGCAGCTGGTGGCCACTCACAAGCGGTGTTCCCTACAGGTTAGTGTTGGGGCCAGTGTTGTATAATATCTTTATCGATGATCTGGATTAGGGGACTGAGTGCTCCCTCAGTAAACTTGCAGATGATACCAAATTGTGTGGGTGTATCAATCTTCTTGGGGGCAGGCAGACTCTGCATGGGGATATGAACAGGCTGGATTGATGGGCCAAGACCAATTGTATGAGATACAACAAAGCCAAGTGCCAGGTTTTGCATTTCAGCTCTACAACATTACAGGCTCGGAGAAGTACAGCTGGAAAGATGACTGGGAGTGCTGGTTGACAGCCAGCTGAACGTAAGCCAGCAATGTGCTCAGGTAACCAAGGCAGCAAAAAGCATCCTGGCTTGTATCAAAACTAGCGTAGGGATATGACTATGGCCCTGTACTAAGCACTGGTGAGGCCGTACCTCAAATACTGTGTTCAGTTTTGTGCCCCTCACTTAAAGGAAAGACATTGATTTGCTGGAGCATGTCCAGGAAAAGACAACCAAGCCAGTGAATGGTCTAGAGAACAAATCTTATGAGGAGCAGCTGAGGACACTGGGGTTATTTAGTCAAGAGAAAAGGAGTCTGAGGGGAGACCTTATCACTTTCTACAATGCTATGAAGTTTTAAAATGGAATCCTTAATTTCTTCTTTCCAAAAATCTCTAAATATAACATGCTACTTGAATCAGAATATTCCTCCATGTTACATTCTACGGTTAAGTAACCACTATCTTATAGAAATTTAGATCCTAATATTTCTGAATAACTCAATTGCTCGGTCGTTAACAGTCATGATAATTTTTCTATCTATTTTACAATATGATGTAAGATTCTAAAATGCTTGTGCTAGTTAATCTCAATTTATATGGTAGCCCTGTATGTATAGTAGTGCTTTTAATATAATAGGGCCAAAATAATTAAAAAATATTTTTCTCTCAACTTAGAGGGGTTTTTTTAAGAATATATGTAATGAAACCGAATGGATCACAGTAGAAAACAGTTTGAACAGCTGTCTGAGACATAGAGAACTTCAAAGCTTTATGATCTTTGCCCTGTTGAACATGAGAGCAAATTGAAACACTTCAAAAACTACTTAACCTTTGCTACCTCTAGAACTCCAGTAGAAAAACTTTCTCTCACACGTAGTATTTAGAAAAAAATAGAGTAATTCTAAGACCAGCTCAAAAAATAAACTAAAGAAAGAATATAGAGCTGAAAGTCCTGTTTCACCTTTTCTTTCACAGACATTCCTAGAAATTCTTATTTTGTTACAAGGCTTTTGTTTAGTTTAAAGAATATCTTGGAAATCACTCCTGCATTTCAGTAAATTAGTTTTTAAAAAATTATTATTTATTTGTTTTACATGAGTTTTAGGCAGGCATAACTAATATACCTCTAAACTTAACAAACTCGGTTGAAATTATGCACCCAGAGGACACTTTTGTGGATACAAGATCTGCTTTTACAAAATTTAACAGTAAATAGTCAGATCAACAACAGGAATACTTTATTATTTTTAAAGGAAATTTTATTTCTTGACAATGATCCTTAGCACTGAATGACATGTACTTCAGTGATAAAGTTGGTAAAGTTTCTGCTAGAATAAATATTACCAGAGGATCCACATATATGTAATTAATACTTCAATCAAGCATGTATAGTTGAATTTAATATATGATAATACACTGAATTTCATTGGCTTACATTATTTTGAAGACTCATGTTTTTTTCTCTGTGATTGTAACCTAAAAATAACATAATACTAATTGCAAAAATGGCAGATATTTTTACCTTCACAAACTATTGAACTCTGTATGATGCAGTATTTCATAATATAAACCATCAGAAAGTGTGTGGTGTCCTTCTTATAAAAGGATTAAAGTCTGGTACTTTTATGTTTACTTAAACAGGAAAAGAACCCACAGTTTTGTTATAAATTCTACTGATTAATGAATTATATGTTTTATGTTCCAATCAGTATGGAAAAATATAATGCTCGGGAAAAAAGCACATTGGTAGTCACAGTGTGTACTGAGTTATGTGTTGTGTAGAAATTGATCTCTTTCTAGCTCTTTGTTAAAAGCAGGGAAAAAAAGGAGGAAGAAAGAAAAATATTTTCCAGGTGTTAGCAGCTGCAAAAAAAAGTGTGTATTATTTCAAGGAATATTAGAATTAAGCCAAATTTCAGCCTTTCAGGGCATTACATTCTCAATCTATTTTATGTAATGCTACACTGAAATGATAAAATGACTACTAAACTGTAAAACCTGAAAGGAATGCGTGTTAAATTTTAGATGTAAGGCTATTATTCATTTACTTTTCTGGATGGAACAGAATAGTACAACAGTATAAATCAGAAGTTCACAATCACAAAGTAGCCTTCTACTGTAACTGAAGTGACTGAAATCTAGGGGATGATAAGTTTATTTTTATTTGAATTACAATGTGATGTTTATAATACATGAGGAATAAGTGTGACCTTGCAATTTATGTGCACTATCGCTGTCTTCGACTACTTCCTCTAATGCTCAGTTGTGATCCCAAGCACAATCAATGATTCTGATCTTAGCTAAAGAAGCTGCTGCTTCATCTTCTTTCAGGATAGAGCACAAACATCCAGGTCCACGGGTTCTGTCCTTACCTTCATGTCTGGGCATATGTGCAGGAGCATTCCTTCTCAAAAGTCATGAGGTAAAGCATGATTCCCATGCTAGCTTCTAGTATTTGGACCCTTCTATTTGAGGACTGTAACCTTATGGTCTTCTATGTCCTGAGGATCATATTAATATTTTACCATCTTAGCATTCTACATTTAATTTTTGAATTACTATTTGATAGCTAGTTGTATAGATATATATATATATATATAGTGCTACAGTTTGCATTTCTTTTGTGGTTTTTTTTTTTCTGTCCTGTGTCCTTTTCATGATTCATGTGTTCAGAAGCTTGACTGTCCTCCAGACTTCATGTTTTCCGTTCTTTTACCTCATAGTGATGTAAGTTAGGTTGAAATACCTCCTATGTGAAATTGTGCACAAGGACCACTCACATAAACTTTGACTGTAATTCATTTAGGCAATATGAGGTAATGCTCTCTCTCCTGTACACTTTGTCTTTTTTTGAGAGGTAAGATATTTTAGTGTTATTGCTGGATAACAACATACCCAAGGTAGCTAAAATTATATACTTTAAGTTCAAATTTGAGCTTGATAGGTTTTCCTGATTATATGCTCTTGAGTTGTGTCATTAGTAAGGACTTCATCATCTATTATCACTGATAGCTCCATTTGAATCTCTTTAGAGTATTCAATTTTAAAACTAAATATTTTATTCCATTATTCACTCAATTTTTGCTGTGAGGGGAAAAAAATCCCACTGTATTAAGCTTCATCATGAAAAAGCCTTTATATATATATATATCCTCAGTAGTTCCTTGTGTGCAAAGCTATTAAGTAGATTCTCAGTATGAGTAGTAATGTAGACAGATAGTTTTTGCTTTTTTTGTCTACATGGGTGCAAAGGGGATGCTAGTCTGATAGGTCTGGGAAGTTCCAAACAAGCGCAGTTTGCCAGTTGTGTGTCCTATAGGCAGGACTGGGCACTGGAGCTGAAGGAGAGGGGATAAGATGCTTGAATTATATCAGGACACAAAAAGTTTTCTTTAAAACCCTTTTTCCTCAAAGTGAATCTGTCCGTTAAAATAAAATAAAAAGATAAGTGAAAATTACTGGTAAAGTATATTACAATTACATTCTGATAAGAGAGTGCAAAAGCAGTTATCTAAACCACAAAATGAACTACTGCTCAAAGTGGAGAACTGAGAAGAGTGATAGATCTGGCTTCAAACTCAGAAGGGAGCAAGTCAAGGCAAATTAGCATCAGGCAATGAAGCGATGATTTTGAAGGTGGCAAGGATAAATTAGAAACATACTGCTGAAAAAGAAGCACATTGCTGAGGGAAAAGACTCCAGTTAAGATCATCTTGGTAGTGTTTCAGGCAGGCTGGTATTTAAAATCTGAGGAGCTACTTCAAGCCAAGTACTTCAAATACAGTGCAATCAACGGTTTATTTTACCAGCCAAGCCAGATGCACTTTGATAGAAACTTTAAATCCTCACAAACTTGCTAGAATTTGTCCTGCAGCTGCTGGAGTTGTAAAGAGATAAACAGGCTGTAGCCAATTCAAAGGCAGTTAATTTGGTAGGAAGGTGAAGTGACACTTTAACACAAAATCCACATCAATGTAGGCTTCGTAGTAGAAGAAAATACATGCTTGATTTATTTTTTATTTAAATGGATTCACAATGAACCCCTCTGGGTTTTTTTTTTTTTTTGGTTATGAGTGTAATTTTATTTATTTTTTGATTTTTTGATTTTTTTTTATTATGCCATGTGTACAACTTTATATAGTTAATATTTCAAATGCATTTGCAAAAATAATTTTATTTTTATTTAGGGATGCCCATAGCATCTTGTATCTGATGTGTTACTAGGAAGGTCAGACCACCTTTCTGAGTAAAAAAGGCCTGCAGCATCAGCAAGTAGTGCAAAAGGCTCTGAGCCAAGACACTGCTAAGGCAGCAAATGGTAGAGGAGAGAATGCCAAGGAATATAACTTCCTAACAAAGTGCAGCCATCTTTTAAATGATTCTGAATGTGTTAGAGTTGGCAATTCACACACATACAACTATCCAAATTTCCTTTTCCCTTCTGCCTTTCGTTCAGATTGGATGCCCTGTTCTGAATGAAGTTATGGTCTACTGAACAAGCAATACTAGTCATCGTGACAACCACAAGGGGAATTTTTACAAGAGTGTTTGAAAAAGAAAGGAACTGTTACAAAGACAAGGCAGTATCAACTAAATATGTAAGGAAAGAAAGGGCAGAGGAAATGAAAGAACGACTGAAACTAAAATTAAGAACTAAGTAGGAACTCTATCAAATTTGGGGTAAATTAATAATACATGGCAAATGCTCAGATCATGATCAATACAAGCTACATAGAAAAAGAAATAAAAAAAAAACCCCAAAACCAAAACCCTACAGTGACCAGAGGTAGAATAATGGACAGTTTACACTGGAAAAAATGCTGTTAATTTTTAAGATGCCTACACACAATCTGTGTGTATACGTGAGCTTAAGAGAAAAAAAAATAAAGACCAGTGGTCCTACCTGGCTGCTAAACTGAATTATGACCAAATTTCATGTGATGATGTGCATTGGACAGTGTTCCTCAACACTCATACAGACCATTTTACACTTTAGATGAACTCAGCTTTTCTGATTGCTGTAGCCACTTGTTATTTTATCCCATCTTTTGATTGCCTAAAGAATAGGAAAATCATTATGACATGTGGCTTAAAACTTCTTTCTGGTATGTGTCTTCTGTGTATTCTAAATAATCTAATCTGAATTTTGACTGTAAGCATATCTATAATGTTCTTGGTTTTCATTTTGCCTTAATATTGGAATACATAGATGAGCACATTTTTTGTTATTGTTTTATTGTTTTTTTCAAGAATGAATCTATTGAATCTAATGAATCTATTAAAGTATCTATATTTATATTTTAAGGAGATGATGACCATGACATATCTTATCACAGAAAAGCAGCAGCTGAGACAAATTAAAACTCAAACAAGGGGGTTTTGCACAATTCACTAGTGGGAATTTAAGGTACAGAAAAGTTCAGAAAACAATTCAGAATGATATTATATAAAATTCTAAACACATTAATTTCTTTGGAAAATTCTATTGAAGGAATTTCTGTTAGACTGGAACAGTATGTCGAAGTGGTGACATTTTTTCCTTTAGCTGAGAGTGTTAACACTGTTTTATTTCAGATTTTCTTTTAGATGAAAAAAGCACTTAGTACACAAACAGAACATTATGGTACAAATATTCAACTCTGAAAAATCTAGAATCCTTGGAGTGTTTAAAGTTAAAATTAGATATTTTGATGCCTTATGATCATAGTTTAAAAAGGAACAGAAATGAGAAGAAAACACATTTTTATCAGTTAAATATGTATGTTTAGAAATATTTCTTGGATTAGTGTCTTAATCACAAATTTCTCCTCTCCTTTTTTTGATAAACTTAATTCACCTTGATTCTGGTCATGTTATGTTTTAGTATTGATGTAGACCTGAGTCAAAACTGTCTTCTGAAAAATGAAAGTTTAATATTCATCGAGTTTTAATCATCTACTTCTAGCAGTTTTCTGTTAAGGAGACTTGTTATTCATTGTTTTTTATTTTGAAACAACTCACAAATTACTTCCCTGAGGCATGTGTAACATACTTTCAACAATAAGGTTCTTGAAGTTTTTACACTGACCTTTGTCAAGTGAATTGATCTTATTTTCAGGTACATTGTTCTTCTAAAGATCAAACAGGTTTACAAGTTGTTAACATGCACCTATAAATCATATATGTATTTTTGACTGTCCATTTCTTGATAACATTTGTGGATCTTTTTTTTTCTTTGACGTGACACTTCAGCATTTTGTTAATATTTCAATGGATTTTTTTAATAGGTTTCTCATTAGAAAATATAAAGAAGAACCAAGCACAGCAAAGAGACCAAGAAAGACAATTTGGTAAAAGAGACAAAGAAAGCCATAAAAACCCAATAGAAGAAAGATCTGTTGTAACAGAGTTTGAAAGTCACCCAATTATAGAATATTGGGAAACTTAATGAAAAGAAGAAAGTAAATTAGCTGTGTGGGAGCTGATTTATATTGATCTTGATAATGCATAGTTACATACAGGTCCAGATAAAATCCAGTGTGCCTGACCCATGTGGTGGAAGTTTGTCTCGGGTGCACCAATGTCAAATGCCAACTCATTGGCAGTACCAGCCTGGAGAGAAGGAAAGACATCAGTGGTGAATGAGACAGCTGGCCAGCTTCAGCAATATGAAGAAAATCTCTCTTCATCCCTATGGGCCTGTGCTTCAGCTATGGAAATGCTATTCAAGCTGTTCCAGAAGCTGTCCTGGAAAACCCCACAACTCAAAGAAGAAGGTCTGGAGAAATTGCCCCTGGATGTCTAGCAGTACAAAGAAGATATGTCCAATTCCTTGCCCGTACAGACAAGCATCTCAGCTACTAGGAGTAAGTCTTCTTTTGCTCAAGAGAGGGTGAATACCCCAAGGCATCCTGTTGTTTTACCTGCATGACCATGGAGAGGATATAAGAAAGCAGGATGGAAAACCTACCTTAGGAGAGGGTACTTCAAAAACCCATATTGGTATAGCTGTCTTGGAGATGGAGAAAATTAAACAAACTTCCACCTTGCCTGGACTGTCAGAGGATTCTTCTGTTGGGGGGTTTCTGAGGGTTGAAGAACAACAGGTGCCGATTGCTACCACAACAGTACACCAGTAAAAATATCACACTCCTTGATTCCCATTCATAAGCTGATTTGTTGGCTGGAGAGCCAAGAAGTCGTCATCAAGACTTGCTTACCCTTTAACAGTCCTATATGGCCAGTATAAAATTCTAATAAAGGGTGGAGGCTGACAGTAGACCATCATGGCCTGAACAAAGTTATGCTGCTCCTGAGTGCTGCCATGCTGGACATACTAGAACTTCAATATCAACTGCTGCACCAATCTCATGGTGAAGGAAATCTTCCTAGTGTCTAGTCTAAATCTGCCCCTCTCCAGTTTACACCAATTGTCCCTAGACCTATCACTACAAGACTTTGTAAAAGTCCCTCCACAGTGCTCTTGTATGCCCCCTTCAGACACTGGATATTGCTGAATGAGAAAAATAGCCAGCACTTTGTCTCTACACTGACTTGTAGATTGTGGCAAATGCCCTGTGAGAGTGGCTGCAGCCATGGAAAAAGAACAACTAGCAGCGTAGTGGTAAACACATCCTAGCTGCCCCATTGTGGCAAGATATTGCTGCCTGGGTAGAGAACTTGGTTGTAAATGTACGTCATATAGATGCTCATGTACCCAAGTGTCAGGCCAATGAAGAACATCAAAACAATCAGTAGGTGGATCAGACTGCTAAGATTGAAGTGGCTCAGGTAATTTTAAACTAGCAACAGAAGAGTGAATTATTTATAGTTTGGTGGGCCAATAACACCTAAGGCTATCAAGGAAGAGATGCAACCTATAGATGAGCTCATGGTCAAGAACTGGATATGACCATAGACACATAGATTATCCATGAATGTGAAACATGTACTGCAATCAAGCAAGCCAAGAAGTTCCAATGTGTTTGGTATGGAGGACAATGGCTGAAATATAAATATGATGAGGTCTGGCAGGTTGATTATATCACACTCCCACAAACTTACTAAGGAAAGCATCACGTGTTTACAATGGTGGAAGCAACCACCAGATGGCTGCACATATATCCTATGCCCCATGTCACAACCTGAAATGCTATCACCCCCTGACAGGTCCGTAGCTATTAATCCCAATCTCCATTCCCCATACAAAAGGGGAAAATGGAAATGAGAGAGAGAGAGACTTGCAGGTTGGGAAGGAACACTAAACTGTTTTCATAAAATAATAATAATAAAAGGAAGATAGTACCATTTATAAGTAAAATAATAAAATATATACAAATATACAAAACCAATTCAAACTCTCCAGCTGAACATATGTCACCAAAGATGTAGGGCAAGGGGCAGACAAGGTCCCAGACTAGGGTTAGTGGCAGTTAGGAGCTGAAATCAGAAACTGTATCCTGGAACAGGATTCCAGAATGCATGGATATATTCAGGGGTAGAGAAGGTCCTCACTGAACATTGGCCATTGCAGAAGAGGGCTGGCCTTCATGATCTCTAAGCTTTTATACTGAGCGTGACATGTATGACATGGAATACTTTGTTGGTCAGGTTTGGGTCAACTGTCCTTTATACATCTTCAACAATTCTGGGGTGGCATTAATTTAAATAGGAATAGGCACAGAGTAGTGACCTCTCTACACATCGCTGGCCCATTATCTTGGTGATAACTATCAGTCTGAAGAGTCTTGAGGAAATGTTCTGTTTTAGCTCAAATCAGAACAAGATTTAAGAATAGAACATTTCAATACTGTTATTGTTTTACCAAGTCATAAATAATCACAGAATCACAGAATCACAGAACAACCAGGTTGGTCCAACCATTCCAACCATTCCTATCTAACACTAAACCAAATCCCTCAATACCTCATCCACCCGTGTCTTAAACACCTCCAGGGAAGGTGACTCAACCACCTCCCTGGGCAGCCTATTCCAATGCCCAATGACCCAATAATCTAAATAGAAGTTAGCCAGAGCTACTACTAGGACTTTATTATAGGATTTTGCTTTCATTTTATTTTTGATTTTGTTTTGGTTTGTTTTGTTTGACTTTTTTTTTAATTTTAAGTTTTAGTAGAGGTTGATAAAACTTGCCAGTGGATAGTTTTTAGTTCCTCAGCAGTAAATTTTTGAGGGTTTTTTTTCTATGAATTACTCTACTTCGAAATAAAACATCTGGTCTCATAGAGATTCTGACATGGTTTAGTTTTTCAGTCATTACAAAACACATTCACTACTGCAGCACTGCTGGGCTTTTGTGTGTCAGTCTCTTAGAAGAATTCACTCTGTTTCTCCATAAGACCTGAAATGCAGAGAACTCAGCTGGGAGGCAAATTTGGTTTTACTCACCTTTATTTCCCACAGTTCTGAAAGCTGTTGGTTTCTAAAGCATTCAAATTGACAATTCAGAATATCCTCAGAACAGTTCAGTTGTCTCACACCAGTGATTCCTTCACTTATTCCTGCTTTTCTCCTGGATCTCCCTTTTTCATTATGATAGTAAGATCAGCCTTATCTCTATGTATATTAATTGGATATATCCTTTGCATTTACTATAGTGATTGTTTGTGTGGGTATAAGGAATTCTCTTTAAAATAAATTCTCATTTTTATGTAAGTGGCTGAACCTTGAAAAAATTTAAAAAGAAGTGTTCTAGTAGCCAATAATCATGAATAAGCCTTTAAAAACTGGAATACTTTCAAATCCTATTCATTCTACTGCCAAAAATCACATTTTAAATGCCTACACTTAGCCTTTATCACACACACAGAGGTATCACTGGAGCAGTGCAAGATGTTATTTCTTATTTAACTGAAAACTGGAATCTCCAATTTTGTTTCTGTTCCAAATCAAATAAAGACTTATTTTTCCAATCATTTCCCATGAAACAGATTTTTTTGAAAATATCAGAAAATTTTCAAATTCCAATTTTGTGGTAGAAAGACAAAATGTTTCCTTCTTTCGATGGTATGACTTCACAGAATTTCATGGTATAAAAAGGTTCTTTTTATGCAGTATTAATGGTTTCTATCACTATATGTCACTTAATGGAATCATAGAATGTACTGAATTGGGCAGGACCCACAAGGATCATTGAGTCCAACTCCTGACTCTGCACAGGGTAACTTAAAATTTAAACCTTATATCCAAGAGCATTTTCTAAACACTTCTTGAACACCAACAAGCTGTTTCCACAATCACTTCTTTGGGGAGTTTGTTCCTGTGTTTCACCATCCTCTCAGCGAAGAATTTTTTCCTTATATCCAATCTGAACATTTCTTGACATAACCATTCCCTTATGTTCTATCACCAGGCATTAAAGAACAGAAATCCTCACTTCCCTCTTTGCTCTCCCACATGAGGAATTTGTAGACAGCAATGACTCCTTTCAGTCTCCTGTTTTCTACACTGAACAAACCTGATATCCTTGGCTGCTTCTCATCAGTCTTGCCCTCTAGTACTTTCACCATGTTTGCTGCCCTCCTTTGAATATAGGCTGTTATTTTTTATATCCTGCTTATATCGTGGAGCCCAAAACTGCACACAGAACTCAAAGTAAGACCACACTAGTGTTGAGCACAGTGGAAATATCTCTTCTTTTGACCAGTTAGCTCTACTGTGTTTAATACATCCCAGCATATGGTAATTGTTTTACTTCAATTTTAGCAGTTCATATTTTTCTTCACTTTCACAAAACACACACACCAGTGACACAAAAGAGGTTCACCTTAGCTGAATTAATTGCCTAAAAAATAGGCACTTCATTTGAGTCAACTACATTTTTATAGTAACTAGACAGAAACAAATATCTCCAAATGATAGATCTTTTCAAATATTTATCTTCATCTTATTGAGTATCTTTTTAAACTCATTGCCAACAGAAGATGGTCCACAGTTCTCATATTGTGCTGTCACCTGTTCTTGCCAAGACATTATCACATCTCCTACAATCAAATAAACATTCTCTCAGTTAACCAGGTTGAAACTAGGAGGAAAAATGTAAAAAATGTAAACAGTAAAAAATGTAACAGTATTCCTACTATAAGTAGTTGAGGAAAAAAATATCTACTTGTTTGTTGTAAAGGAAATAGAAGAAGAAAGATAATATTTGCACAGAATTTGTGTGCATCATCATTCATGTATAAATAATAAAAATTGTAACAAATGGACATCTACAATCTGCATATAAATTGGGGCTTTTTTTAACCACAGATGCTGCAATATGAAAAATATCACATAATTTACAGTATACAAATACTATTGGCAATATTCTTTGCAAATTATGTTTTCTCATTCATGCTTGCTTAAAATACAACTTAGTTCCAGATATCCATATCTCACAAGAATTTATCATATAATTCACAAACACGGCATAAAAAAAGTTGAAATGAACTTATATTTTTACTTAGAGACAGAATGAACTTAAAACTCATGTTAGAATAGTTTTTAAAAATGCAGTAACTGTCCATATTAACTAATAGACTTTTAGGCAAATTACTTTCTTACTTCATTTTAAAAATCAGTGAGAAAAATTGAATAATTAAGAAAACTGTATGTTTAGAAATTTCCTCCTTCTCTCTTATTTAGTCTTAAAAGCACAATACCCACCAAGTGTCAAATTGCCATTGTGTTCTGTCTTATAGGCCCTATTTCTGTAAATCCTTATGACATATTATTACACTTGTTAGCAAATCCAGTTTATTGTTCTACTTTTTACAGTAAGTTTACAGGGAACAAAATTAAGTCTAATCTTGCAAATTTATCCAAACTGTTGAAGTATTCTGATTTTCTAGTCAACGTCTATAATTTTTTACTTTGTTTCCATAACTGATTTTCTCCATTTTTATGTAAGCTTGAGCTCACTCTAAGTACTTTCAAATTATAATGTAAATTTACTGTTTTAGGGAAACCTGAAATAAACTAACACAATATGCACGATTCATAAGACTTAGATATCTCAAAATTATACACTGAGATAAATTTAGGTAGGTTTTCTTGAGGACATATCAGGCAAACAGCTGCTCAAGCCTTGGCCAACTTCAAAACTGCAATTAGCTTAAGAGTTAGATCTGTCTGCTCAAGGCTTGTCCTCTCAAGTTTTGTATATCTCTAAGGATGCAGATTAC
The DNA here is from genome assembly GCA_033558105.1 of Coccyzus lansbergi. Classification (NCBI taxonomy): domain Eukaryota; kingdom Metazoa; phylum Chordata; class Aves; order Cuculiformes; family Coccyzidae; genus Coccyzus; species Coccyzus lansbergi. The sequence goes on from JAUMJK010000379.1 coordinate 17,843, forward strand.
ACAACCTCTCCAAGCAGCTCATTCTAATTCTTGGCTATGCTCACTGTGAAAAGTGTTTTCCTTATATCTAATTAGATTTTCTTCTTAATGTAAAATATGTACATTCCTTCTTGAGTATTCAATGCACACCTTCAAGGGGAAGGTCTCAGCACAAGTGTTTCTTGCACATTATGTTCCTGTCCCCAGACATTTCTTTCGCAGACAAACTTGTGCCAGTTTTTCAGAGTCTTGTAAAGAGAAGCCCATAACTGGATGCAGTACTCCAGATGCATTTTCACAACACTCAACAGAAAGGTATATTATTTTTTGACCAACTGCAAACATGGCTTTTTATGTAGCACAGTAGATTGTTGGCCTTCTTTGTTGTAGGGATTACTCTGTGGGCTTATGTTTAACGTTTGCCCATCAGGATTCTCAGGTCATTATTTAGAATCCTGCCTTGTCTAGCTAACTGGTAATGTTAAGACTGAAGTGGAGCATGGGATTACTCCATCCCAAGTTAAAAAAAAAAAAATCTCAAAAAAACAAACTTAGAAAATTTTGTCAAACTTCAGGAAATTTGGCTGCAAAGATACTATGACTGGCTCTGAGAATATTGCTAGAATCAAAGTAATTTAAATACATGGCTCTCCCCTCACCCACACAGCCAGACATCTCACCAGTGAAGACCATCAGGCTGCTAAAGCAGCTTTGGTAAACACATGCTGGCTGTTCCCAATCTCCTTTTTTTTTCTGTAGGTGTAAATGAATTACAGCAGGATTTGCTTCAAAATCTAACAGAGTAATGAGGTGAAGCTGATTACAATTTCATTCCCCAGATCTTTCTTCCTTCCTTTTCTCTTAAAAGCAGAACTGAAATTTCTGTTTTTCCATTTCACAAGCAGCCCCACAATCTTATCAACTGTTGTAGATTAGCCCTGATAGGCAACTAAGACCCACACAGATGCTTATTTATTCCACACAGCTGAGTAGGGGAAAGAATCAGAAGGGTAAAAGGGCAAAAACTTGTAGACTGAGGTGAAGACAGTTTAATAGGTAAAGCAAAAGCTGTCCACAAAACCAAAGAAAAATAAAGAAGTCATTCACTAGTGCCCATCAGCAGGCAGGTGTTAAGCCATTTACAGAAAAAAACAGGTCTTCGTCATGCATAATAGGTACTTGAGAAAATAAACATGGTAACTCTCAATGTCCTTTCTTCTTCCTTCTTCCTTCAGCTTGTTTCACTGAATAAGCCATCATATGTTATACCTCTTTTGTCCTTTGTCACTAGATGTTAGATTACCCACTCCACACATGAGTAGCCCTATGTTTTCCTCAGGTTCTTTTCCTGATATACCTCTGCAAGTCCTTCTTGTTGTCCATAATATTCCTCAGTAATTTCAGCTCCAGTTGAGTTTGAGCTTTCCTAACAACTCTGGCCAAGCTAGCTTAACAATCTGTACACCAAAATGGACCATTTTTGAACTCTGGGAAGATTAACAGGTTCCTTAAGTTTGACACACATTCTTTAGCTGCTCTGCACTTCAGAGCAACTTCTTTTACCAGCAAGTTGAGCAAGCAAGTTGATCCAGGTTACTCTCCTGAATCCAGAACTGTTATGCTTCTATTTCTTTTTTGTGCTTCCTTCAGGATTGCAAATTCCACCATCTCACTTTCTCTCATGAAATTTGCTGTCAGATTTCACATCTCTAAAAATGTCTTCTTTTCAAGTGAGTAGACTAGATAAAAATGTAATGTTGCTATTAGCAGGCCACAGGCTCTGTACTGTCACAAATGTAAGCCTCTTTGTCCCCTCTTTGTGTCCAATAGATATTAGCTTGTTTTGGCTGTGACTAACAACTGTCTAAAGTCAGGTGACCGCTACCTATTATATTTGTTAACTGAGCTTGCTGAAGAACATGTGTGATTTAAAAATTTGAGTAATTGCTGAGTCACATGAGCTCTTTATGTCAATAGTGGCTGGGAGGTGCTACTGAGTAAGTACCTATCCAGAAAAATGTAACAATTTTTTGTTTGGGTAACAATAAGAATGGGGAGAATAAGCAAGCTATACAACTAATCAAGGCATATCCAAGGCAGAGGAGGAGCAAACTTCCACAGTTAACTTCATGTCCCTCCTGGCAAAGAACTAGAATTTTGGCAACACCTCACAACTCCTCTCATCCTTTCAGGGAGACTGATACTCTCACCTATAGGCTACACAAGGGTCCTGAAAAGCATAGTAACCTTACAACAGAAAAGAGGTAGATATTATAAAGTTTATGTGGAACAATTTTGACTTTGTTATTAATGAGAGTTTTTTCTGAATTAATTAGACCATCTGGACTATAAATGTTACTAACATTTTAACTGAATTGTTAATAGCATTTGTTGCATTTTTATAGAATAATAGGATTGCCTTTGTTGGAAAAGACCTCTGAGATCCTCAAGTCTAGCCCTTAACCTAGTACTGCCAAACCACCACCAAGCACCATACCTACAGGACTTTTAAATACCTCCAGGGATTATGACTAGACCGCTTTCCCGGGCACCTTCTTCCAAGGTTTGATAACCACATTGGCGAAGAAATTTTTCCTAATATCCAGTTTAGACTTACCCTGGAGAAACTTATTAGGTAGTTAAACCTGAATAGTTTGACAGTAAATTATTGGACAAGTATGTCAGTGTGTTCTCTTTTTGCCAATAAGAAAAATTTGAATGAATTGACCGAAAAAAAAGATATCCCTAGTTGACTATCCAGAACTTCTATAAAAAAAATTGTCTCCAGGGCAATTCAGAAATCTTTTTAATTGCTTATGTTATGCCACATGGCCATTCCAGTAGATAACAGCATAGTTGAAGTAATTCATGAGAACTGAAGCTTGTAAAAAACAGAGCTTATGATTGGGTATCTTCTTTTTAGGATTTAAGAAAGGTTTTGCCCACAAATTCTCAATTTGGCAGTTCATAATGGATACTCACCATGTTTACTTTTCTGGCCTCTCCTCTTATCTTGGTCCATAAATTTTCAAACAGCCATCATCCGTTCAACAGCACAACTCTGTGCATTTGCTCTGCTCCTTTGCATACAGCACCATCTTCTCACTCTGGTTGTTCTTTACAAAAGCCTATACCAGCCAGAAGTCCCATCTCAATACACGAGTCTTGTATGGACTTGTGTATTTGCAGTTGAGATGGACAATCTGTACTTTGTCCATGCTGATACCCATTATATTTAAGCTTTTAAATATAACCTGAATCTAAACAAGTAAATGCAGATCTCCTTGGATATTGCAGGATTGGAGGTTCAAGACTCATAAAAACATGCTTTTAAATGGATTTATGTGTGTGACATTATAAAATTTAAAAATCTTAGCTATAAATGACTTCTCATTCTTGCCTTTGTGCATTGAGAAGTAAAGGTATTCACAGATCTCCCCCAGAAACATGTCATCTTTAGGTTAAACCACTTAAACTGTGTTATAAATTATTAAATGCTCAGAGAAAAATATTATCCTGTGCATGGAAAATATCTAACTACACAGACTCTATTTCTTTGATTTTGTGAACATGACTTTTACTGTCATCATTGGCTGCCAGATGAAACCTACAAATGACTCTTTCACCAGTCTTGAGCATTTAGTAATCTTTGTTTTAAAAGAATTTTTTAAACACATAGGAAAATCTTACATTACTTTAAATTTTACTGGCTAGATCAAACAATCTTTGTTAGTTCAGAACCTTCAGGTCCTTGCCTTTTATATAACTTTCTTCACCTTACCAATTTGTTTGTACAGTGATATCAAAATGGCAAGATCAACATTTGAAATTCAAAACATTTCTCATGTTATGATAGATTGATTAAAGATAAGAATAGTGAAAGTGTTCATCTCAACCAGCTTTAGAATCCTGTGTTGTAGAAATAATCTACATTTGAACTATTTCTCTGGATAGTCCTAATCATGAACAAATACCAAAAGAATTCTCTTGAACATTTTGTGTGACCTATATTAGGTATCTATTTTAGGAAAAAAAACCCGATTCCTTGAAGATACTACAGACTAGAAAGGGAACTGAAGGATAAAAAACTATGAACTAGATGCAGATATTTATACTGCGGTTGACTAGTCTGACCATGTTACTTCAGTGTTTCTTTCTGATTAATGAAGGCAAAGAAGCAGTGGTATGCTAAAAGATGTTCATAGACACTGAAAGCCTTCTGGGTCAAACAAATATACAGGGCACTATAATCTATTCCACAGCCAGTGCAGAGACAATGTCTGAAACAATCAGCTTGGCTCCTGATCTCTGGGGCACTTCCTGAGAACTAAAGCCGTATGAGGTACTTGCTATCCGTAGGCTTAGACACGATAGAATTGATCTGCTACTACAATCCTTGCAGAGAAACATAACAACTTTTGCCAATGCGTGTCTGTGTTTGAATTTGTCTTATCTGACCTATGCTGAGATATCTCCTTGGGACATCTCACATAGTCCTTGTTCTTTGGGTTCAGGCAACTGAATTAAGTTTTAGGAGTGAGGTTCAGTTCAAGAGAGATGACTACATGTAGTTTTGGTGTTTAAACACCTAAGAATGATTTAGAGAATACAATCAATGGAGCTCATACTGTTGCAATTGTTGTAGCATAGCTTCTAGGAGGATCTGTTCAATACCTGGGAAGATCATGGAACAGATGCTCCTAGAAGTTGTGCTAAATCACATGTTGGACAGGGAGGTGATTAATGGCAGCCAGCACAGCTTCACCAGGTGCAAATTCTGTATGACCAACTTAGTGACTTTCTATGATGGGGTAACTGCAGCAGTGGTCAAGGGTAAACTCACAGATGTGATCTATCTAGAATTCTATAAAGCCTTTGACATGGTCGTCCACAACATCCTTCTCTCTAAATTGGAGAGATATGGATTTGATGGGTGGATGGTATGGTGGATAAGAAACTGGTTTGATGGTCATATTCAGAGAGTAATGGTCAATGCCTCAAAGTCCAGATGGAGATCTGTGAAAAGCGGTGTCCCTCAGGGGTCTGTACTGGGACCAGGGCTGTTTAATATCTACATCAATGATATTGACAGTGAGATTGCATGCACCCTCAGCAAGTTTGCAGATGACACCAAGCTGAGTGGTGCAGTTGTCACAATGGAAGGATGGAATGTCATCCAGATGGACCTGGACAGGATAGAGAAGTGGGCCTGTGAGACCCTCATGAGGTTCAACAAAGCCAAGTACAAGGTCCTACACCTGTGTCAAGGCAATTCATGATTTCAGTACGTGATGGGAGATGATGTCATTGAGAGCTGCCTTGCAGAGAAGGACTTGGAGGTGCTTGTCTATGTCAGACCTAAGAAAAGGTAAGAACAATGTTTCTGTATCTGCTTTAGTTTTATGCTGCTCAATTAAAAACAAAGTAGCTAAATTGTAGGCTACATGCCTCATGTCACAGGAGAAGCATTTCCATTCAATTTCTAGAAGGTCCACATAATATATAGGTACTCTTTTTTTCTCATCATCTATTTTGAAATATCTGGCTCTGGAGATTTTTACTATACATTGTAGAAATTAAAAACCAAATTGGAAAAAAAACACCTATGTTTCTTAGCATAAAACATTCGTAAATCTTTCAACCATATTTTGTGACACTTGGTTTGGATTGTTGTATCTCTAACATGCCTGTGAAAGAAATTTATTAGCACACTTTCTGTTGTATTTGTTCATTTTAATTGCATCTTCCCAAAAGCAGTGAAAATTAAAACACAGAATAATAGATCATTCTTATTACTGGTCATGTTGCAGGACTTGAATTTTCTCCAGTATCAAAAAATATTTGATAACATATTTTTATATATTTTGAGAACAAGCAAAATTCTTAAGCCAATCCAGGATAAAAACTGCCAGCTATCTTTTTTTTTTCTGTTAATATTGGCACATATTAATTAAGGCTGACTCTCTTGTTCAAGATGTTGTTCAGCTACCAGGGTCAGCAAATATTTGATTCAGATGAAAAATTTTATGATCAAGATTTTACTAATGTTCTCTGTTCTACCCTCATAATTCCCAAATGCATTAAGTTCCTTCAGGATAATCTAAGGCAAAATTTATTTTTGTCATTAAAGCAACACTAGAAGGGGAAAAAATCCAAATAAACATGTCTGCAAAAACAGAGAGTGCAAAATATTAGCAATCTAGAGCAACTGTACCATTGAATGAATACACACATATACTATTAAAATATGCATATTTTTGTATTTATGAAAAAACATCAACTGTTGTTTGCAATTAGAGAAATGATCTTTTAAGATTGATCCTAGGTCATCAATTAGTTTGTATGTTTCACAACTAAGAAATAATTTACAGGTGAGCTATTTAATACATGCAGTTGCATGAGAACTCATGATTTTATGCAGAACATACTTTGTGGTAGAAGCATACATTTTTACAGACATATTATGTTTATGAGTAAATAGAACTTTGAGCTGAAAGTGATCAATTTAAAATTTATAAAAATCCCCAGAAAGCAAGACAAAATATATCTTGTCAGGTTATAATTATACTATTTTCATGAAAAAAAAAAGAATTTTGTTATTTCATCTACAACTCAATCTTACTTGTCTTATCAATATTTTAACACCAATTCCCGGACTGACATCATCTCTATAAAGGTACTTATAGGATGTTACTGTCCTGTCTATTGGCACTAGAAATGCTGCATAGCCTATTGAATTCGTGTAGGTGGCTAGCTCTCTTCACTGGCTATAGATGAGATTCTGGATATTATTGCTTTACTAATATCTGTTAAATGTCTTTAATATGATATTTAATTCAAAACCAGTACAAGGTATAAAATTCTGACCTCTGTGGTGCTTAGGACAATGAGGACATGCTGTTAGGACATCTAATAATAAATGTATTCAGTTTAATCTGAAGGGGGGAAAGAAGAAACAATGTAGTACAAATGTTGTTATAAAGCCTTTATAAAGCCTATTTTTACAAATGCCTAAATTTTGGATATTTTTCTACCACGAAATGGAGCACTGAGTAAGGATATCCTAAGATGTGAAATTAGGCAGTAGGTTTGCATGAGTTAGTACAGAAATATTTAAGGATGCTAACTCACAACATATAAAAAGTATAGTCAGGTCAACAGGGCACTATTTAGCCCAGAGCTGATACAGCTCCAATTTCATAACCAGCTTCTTCATAACTAGCTGAGACATTTCTACACAAGACCCTACACTGTGGACTGGACATACCTGTAGGCTGTTTAACCCATGGTAAACTGCATTTACTGAGTAAGTAAGTGGCTTGATTTTCAGTGTTACTGAACCCTTTCAAATAACACTATAGGATTCAAAGAAAATTATAGAAAATTAAGGCAGAAATGTAGTTACTTATGAAGGTAAAAGTCCACAAATTATTCCTAAGAAAATATTGATATAAATTTGGATGGAGGGAGGGTGTTGCTTTCTTGCCTTTTAATTCCAAATGGGATATATTTTTTTACAACAAAAATCAGTTCACTCTATTCAGAAATTCAGTATCAATAAGCCACACAGAAATGTGATATTACAGGTACATTAACCTCAGAGAAAAAAAGTTCCTATATGATTTCTGATACAAGAGTCACATTAATTAGATGATAAACTTGTGCTTAAACACATGTTTAAATTGAGGCTGGGTGTGGGGTGTTTTTAAAGCCAAGTGCTGTTATCTTCACATAAAAATGAAGTGATGTGCCTGTATTCAAGTTCTCCAGAGACACATCTGTGAAACTAACTTTAAGTATTTAAGCTAGACAAACTGGCTCTGTTCCATCCTTTCTGGGAAGAAGTGATAGACTATTCTTGTAATTTATATTCTAGTCATATAAGTAATGTGATTTTATCATGCAAAAATATATATATATTAGCCATATTTTTATACTCTGAGAAAATTTGGACTTAAACAAACACTTAAATTGTCGTGTGTTTTTTGTCAAATAGTTTACATCATCAGAATCAGAAAGACCATATATATGCTAAAATAACTTTTTCCAGAGACTTCAATTCAAAGAAATACCAGACTGATCTGAATGGAATTAGCCCATATTTAATCATTCATCCGACAACACTTTTGCTTTAACATTAAGATGTGATATATCATAGTATTACCCTGAAAAGGGAAATGAGAGAAGGAGCAAATCAATTAATTGAAGATGCTTTCATTAATTACTAAAACAACTCCTACCAAAAACTATTAATCAGAGAAGAATCATACTCTGCTTTTTCAGGTTTTACTGAGACTTTGCTCCTCTGCAGATCAATTTGTACAGGGAACTATATTTATCGCTGCTTTTAATTTCCTTTTTATAACATAACTCCCTAATTATTTATTTCTGCTATAATTTCAAACACATTGTCTATTTTTACCATGCTTTCTTTGAAACAGAACACACAGACATTAATCTATGCTGATTTTCAGAGATATATCAGTTATATGTACTTCATTGAGAACCTTTGTCCACAGTATTTAACATTATAACTTTGCCAAAAAACTGAGAATAACAACACAAGACAAAAGTTAAATATGGAAGATGAAAATATAGACAAACAAGAGTCTATTAGTTAAAAACACGCATAATTTATAATTTAGATATCTTTAGTAGTACCTTTAAATGCTTTCCATATTCAGGATAAACAATAGGATATTTTTTTCAAAATCATTATGTCAAATGTTGCATATATTTTAGGTGCTACTACTAGAAGAATAAATCTAAGTAGTCTGAAGCATGCAGGAAATGCAAACATATTAAAAATAGTTTTAGACCATTTTTAAAATAATTTTCTAGTTTTGTTTTGCAAATAAATCCAAACTTAAGTTCTGATTTTAATTACAAAAAGGCTCCCAAATGCTTGTACTCAGCAATGAAGTTTCTATTAAGGATCACTTTTCTTGCATTGCAATCCTAAAACATGGATCAGTCTTGTGTTTTGGAAGTTTTCAGTCAGTCGTCTTTTTTCTGCAGCCTTGCAGACTGTTAGTCGCATCCATGATTGCTAGTCATCCATTTCCTTGGATCCTGTTCTGGGACTTGTTCCATGCGTTCTCTGCATGTTTAGGTCTTTAAAGGGGTTTCTTACACTTTTTTTCCCCTGTGAGACAGTTATATACACTATTTCATAATGAAAAATATTCTTCAAGTAATTTTGCTCCTGCTCTTTAATCTTAATTTTCAATCTAGTGTCCATATCTATAAATGCTTTGTCAAGATTGAAAGGAATAGGTAACTGAAATTCACCTGATTTCAGTTGCAGATTTGAAGGAAGATAAGGGGATACACTAAAATAATGATCTGAACTTTTTTCACTGCATCTGAACACTTCTTGCCATTCCCAGGGCAGCTTCTGCGACACCATGTGCATCTCCTCCCACTCAGCAGATGTCACTCCCTACACTGTCGTCTAACTGTTTCCATCAACCCATTACTGAAGAATAAACAGTGTCCCACACTGATATGCTCAGGTTGAAATCCATACACCTGGAATAACATTATTGATTTAAACTTAGCATGCAGCCATACTCCTTCTTTGGAGAGCTGGACAGTAGACATACACACACAGGTGCACACATGTAGACACACATCCCCTTGCACATGGATAGTTTACTTTGAAATCTTAGTAGATATATATAAAGAACTCTAGGACAAACTGTAAGAAAACACCAAATTCAAAAAGCATAGACATCTAGTCTAGTTCTAATGATAATAATTCAAGCCAGACATTACTTACAGTTAAATATCATAAATAGCTTTTGCAAATTATTTCTGTGGTGAAATCCCAAATCCCATTTATTGATTGAAGGTTGATTCACCTTCCCCAGAGGTGTTTAAGGCACTGGTGGATGAGGTCCTGAGGGACATGGTTTAGTGTTTGATAGGAATGGTTGGACTCAATGATCCAGTGGGTCTCTTCCAACCTAGTGATTCTATGATTCTAATGTTTTAAGAAAATAGCATAAATTATCTCTTTTTACTTAAATGACAAGCACTAACAGGACAGAGAGACTCAAAGTACAACTTATTCTTTCTGGAACATCTTTGAGACAGCTTCACGAGGTGCAGAACCTTCTCATCCCACAATAGGTGGTTGGTGATGAGTTGAGGTAAATTAAAGGTTTAATGCTTTCATGCTGAGAAAAGTCTGTGATACGTGCAAATTAGCAGAGTATCTTAATGACAAAATAATTATCTAGAAAGAGCATGAGTGAGAGAAAACTGACATCACTATTACTTCCTCCTGTATGTATTACTTAGAAGAAAGCAGCAAATGAAGAAATACAATGTTAACAACACCAGAGTAAGCTACAAATGAGCTAGATGTTTACCAGGTTCAGTGCCACACAGCAGTTTCTGCACTACATTGTATTAGACTGTCTACCTTTCTGACAGTGCTTTTTCTCAGATATCTGGGTTGACTACATGAAGCCATATTTCTTTGTGTGCATACCAGAGAGTTTCTACAGTTCTTTGTTTTTTCTGGTAAGATCAAATTTCATGGGTAACTTCAGTAAAGCCTAGTATGTTTACAGTGACCTCCTAGTGGTCCCTCAGCTCGTAGACATTAAAGTGTGTGAGAACAAAGGCTGTACAAACAAACAAACTTAATTGTTCTGATCCCCAAAGAAAATGGTGAATCAGACTACAAATGAATATTCTAGATACTTTTCAAATCTGTTTCCAGAGACTTCATAGTGGATAATGAACTAAGTCCCTTTGAAGAATATCTGTCTTATTGGCTCATACTTTATTGTTTGTTTGTTTCATTTCATATTCTTATCATTTTGAGAAGTACGACAAGGCTAAAAAAAAGACTATTTCTGACAGTGTTCAGTGGCTAGACTGATGACAAAAGCAACTGAAGAATGCAAGGCTTTATTACAAAATATATGGACACTGTGAAAAGCAGGGGGGAGTAGGCCCTGCAAGTAAAACCAGAACGTAATGTCCTGAAAATTCTATTTCAGATTGAACAGGAGTCTGCAGCTATGCCTTGTTTGAATGAAACTATTCTTATCTCAGAAGGAAATAACATTTTTGACATCATTTGTACAGCATACTTGATATTTAAACATACGACAAATATTAACAAAATCTATAAAATGTCTCTTTTACTGTATCCTTTCACAAAATTTTGAAAGCCCAATATTTGGAATGAAAAAGAATAATTAATATAATTCACTCTTTAATATATAATATTTCAGTATAGTTGAACATGATAGTGCCTTTTTCTTAAGGTTTTAATCAGTAAGTCTTCTTTGTGTGTGATTTGGTCCTTTCACTAAGTTAAAAAAAATATAGTTACACTACTGTAATGTACTCACAGTATTAAATTTTCTTTGGTTTTGTTTAGTTGGGATTTAACCTAATTTGAATTAAAAAATACCAGGCAGGATTTCTGTCAAAGCCCACTCACACCTGAACAATTAACTACCTGTCAACTTGATTATTGTTTTGGCTACACAGTAATTATTATAAATAGGTGGAGCCAAGATTTCAATGGACAGATAATCAAAACATGAGATAGATTGTTAGTCTAGAGCATGGGGGCCTAGAGTTTGTATATTTGAAAGAACAGGCATGAAAACTTTTGTCCTTTTTCAGTGATGGTGTGGAAATAATTACCACAATCTTCCTATTTGTAATGAAAAAAGTAAATTTTTCTTGTGGCTGTCTCTAAGGTTAAATTAAAATTTTTGGTCTTAAATTCTTTAATTTTTCATACAAAGGAGTATTCAAAAATAGTTGTAATAGTTGAAGTTGTTTTGGAGACTACCATGTCCCACTCACGTCTCATCTTGTTGGGTTTTAAACATTAACAAATTTTCATTGTAAGTCTTATGTGAAGCTGAACAAATAGGTGGCTGGTTCCATATTATAGAAGTAATACTGTGATTATTAATGCATCAGATTTTAATGAAATTTATCTTTTTTTTAATTTTGACCATGTTGCTTTTAAGAGAAAAAGAGAGTGCATCCCCTTTAGAGTTGGAAGATTTATCTACTGAATATGAATTTTTTCCTGAAAATTTAAAAGTGAAACATATAATACAGTTATATTAAAACAGAATCCACACAAGTGATATAACTGTGAAAACCTTTTTGTTTTTTTTTCCTACATTTGTGACTGAATGGATAAAACAAAATAAGAATATAGAAAATTCAAAACACAATATTTAAAATCATTGAAATGCTTAGATTACAATAAACAAACATACTCTGCAATTCAGACATAAAAAATAATTATATATTTTGTTATATTCATGCTCTTATGTAGCATAAAGGAATAGTTAGGGCAATTCTAAAGTACTACCACTCAGACTTGACAAGGCTGAACTTCAGTTATAACTTTTCTTCACTACTGAGTTTTCTTCAACTCTATGTTTTGAAATTTGTGAGTTGGTGAAAGCACATTTACAAAGTCCTGATTATACAGTAGATGTCTTTTGAGTCTTCATTATATATATGTCTTAGCATTAACTATCAGAGGATGGTTCCATCTGTCACAATTCCTATAGTACTATGGATAGTGCTGAAATATCTGTTTTTTTTCAGAACAATCCCCTCTAATGGTTCAGGTTAGATTTATTAGACAAAGGTGCTAAAGAAGTAGTCTTCCATTAAGACACTGGGAAAAATTCATTCTGACTTATACATATCTTATTCTTGTCTTTCTTGTTCCCAAAATTTTCAGCAATTGCTTGTTTACAGAATTCCCTGTTACTTTTCCTAAGCTCTCTTCAGTGGGCCCATATCAGCAGAGCTGGTGAACAACTTAAAAGATAACAAAAAAAAGCCAAAAACATTAGTAGAATGTGACTTAACATTAGAAAGATCTGCACAGTGGAGGGCAGTAATGACAGAAGTAGTATGTGAAGGCTGGAATGCTACCAAAACAAAGTGAAATTTGGTTCCTGGTAACTGTTGCTTTTGAGATCCTTTTTCCTCTGTTTATTCATGCAGATTTGTTTTCTGCCATTTAAGACAGAACAGAAAGCCCCTAAACTTGCTCATATAAAACCAAATTATTTAGTTACTTTAACATGATAGATTTTATGTAAGATAAAATAACAGATGGTAAGGTAGGGCGAGAGACAAAGGACATTTCCAGCTACTTATAAAGACATGAAAAATTAAAGTGTCTGCATAATATTTTAATACCACAAACAACTAGAAAGAAATTCCTAAATTGGATGGAACAGGATGTGATTAAAATTGCTTCTTAATAGAACATATTATGTACCTGGTTTTCAGAATGAAGTACCTCTAATCCATGGGCACAGATACAACTGTGCTGGCCTCTGTATGTCAGTGCAACTATTTGCCATGTATTTCCATATTTTTTAATGTTATACGTTTCAGGATCAGAAATTTAATTTATATGTTACTCTACTTATAATACTTGCCAAAGCATTAACAACAGCAGATTTATTTTCTCTAAATTTCTTTTTCGTCATATATCATGCCTCTTCTAATTATCATGTCCCTAGACTGCTATAAATTTGTTGTGAAGTACCTGAGAGGATAAAATCCATCTGTAGAAATTATTTTTAAAAGAGCTGTAATACATGCATGTTTGTAAAAACATTTCTGCATATAGAATTTTATTCATAGAGATAAGATAGAGTTCACTTACAAGTGTTTTAACGTCTTTAGTCTATTCACGTATTTGATTAAAAAAGCAAAGTATTCTCTTTTGCATTAACCAGAATCTTTTTACATTTGGTATGATTTTCCTTTTATTAGTGTGCGTATCAGGCTGAACCTTTCATGGATCTTGCCACAATGTAATATATTCTGGCACTGCACCTTGATTCCCATTTTATTCTTAGTACTCACTACATAATATGTGATACAGCAAATTAAACAACCTACTAGAAAGTTTTTTTTTTCCTTTTGAAATCTAAACAAACCATTTTGACTATCATTTAGGCTTAGTTAATTGAAACTGAAACTAACACATCCTTAACACATCCCTAAAATATTTCATACAGTCAAATTTAATATATGTGATGTTATGAATGATTGTCATAAATAATGTGACATAGTTGTCTTTGCAAATGCTCTCTTCTCAAACTCTGCAATTTTTACTAGACCGTTGTTGTAGCATGTTGTATTTAGTCTTGGACTCTTCCAAGTTGCAAGCATCAGCCTTTATCAAAGCAAACATTCTTTAACCATTTTTTGTCTGTGAACCTAATAGAACAGTTTTCTGCTATCACTGAAGAGGTGTAGAATGAAAAATATTAAGTAATCTAACCTGTTTTTAATGTTTATAACTATATAGAAAAACTTTCTTATAAAGGTACAGTATGACATTCCTAATAAGTAAATAAAGCAGTCAGTGAAAACTAAGGTTAAAAAAAAAAAAAAAGAAAAGAAAAAACTCAAAGAAACAATCTTTAGGACAATTTTTATTTTTGAAAAAATAGTCAGTCGTAATACATGACAGATAAAAAAATAACCTGCTTTTACCTCTTTCCACAGCCTTCCTGCTCAAAACCTGTATAATTTTATAAGCAAGTAGATTAATCAGTATTATTTTCTTAACAACGGATCTTCTAGAAGTTTGTCTTTGGGTAAGAAATATAAAGGGAAATTTTACTATCACATGTTTACATTGTTTTCAAACAGGTAATTATATGCCATCCTGACTCAAACCCCAGAAATATTAATTTCTGCTACAGCAGTGACAAATATTCCATATATTGTTTACTGAAGATAAAGTATCTTTCTACAGGCATATGGATCTGAACATCCCAGTACACAAGACCTAGGAAAATTTAAAAAGAAAACTAAGTTTTGGGTTTTTTTCTTATCACTACATGACACCTATAAATACATCACAGAGGGTATACGTGCTTGGATCTATCAGAGAAATGAAATATAACACACCCCTCTGCCTGGACTTTAACAAAACACTTGATATAGCACTTCATATATGGAAAACCACAGATCGGATTAGAAAAGAGAAAAATTAGGAGAGCTACAAAATGATCAAGGTTCTAATTAAAGGACAGAAGATAGCAGAAATTATTGATACTAAGCATGTGTAGTATGATAGATTGGCTAAGCCTTGTGGCATCATCAGTTGGCAAAGGTGAGCTTGTTTCTGCAAAATAAGCTTAGTTTTTGCAAAAGAAAGAGATTGACAAGCGAGAGAGACCAGAAACAGACAACTGTATCTGGTAAAGCAGATAGATTGGGTGATGATCTCACATTCATATAAATTAAGTGACATCTGGCGTGATATGGAGGCCTCACAGCCTGGAATTGCTTCAGTTAAGGACAGGAACACCCCCAAAAGAAGAAACTGAGTTCTCCTCCTCAAAGGCATGTTGAACCACTGAGTCCATGATTCTGATGACACAAGTGGTCTTTCCAAGTGCCAACAAACACATACTAGTATCACCTTGCCAAGAGGCATCAAAAGATTTTGAAAGAGTATAAAACTGATACCTGAAAAGCGCTTATTGGGGGAAAGAAAAATGTCCACCTTACCTGATGCTAAGAGGTCGACGGGCCTGGACCTCTCTTCCTACACTAAGAAGAAATACTTCGGTAAGAAATTGTTGGACTCAATGATCCAATGGGTCTCTTCCAACCTGGTGATTCTATGATTCTATGAAATACACACCTCTGATTCTGTCAGATGCTTCCCTGGGTAAATAATAGTATCTCGGTTTTTTTATTGTTACTTGCTATATATACATATGTATATTTATGTTAATCGCTAAGTGGTTCCAATAGTGTTTAAGCACTAAAGCAGTATTTGGATTTATCAAGGCAATCCTGAATTTGTTTTAATCTGTCACTTGAATTAAATTACTTACTACCTCCAGCACTGCAAAATTGTCCCTCTGATGGACTTCCCTGCAAGCAGCTGCCCAGTTTGGGCTGCAAACCACACATATTAACTCCATGTGTACCAGTCTCCAAGGAGACTATCACAGGTAGCCAAATTGTGACTTGGTGCAAAAAGATGTATTGCACACACACATAATCCTTTAGTCATAAAACAGCCAAGTCTGAGGCTAGAAATGGATCCAGATGCACCTGGGCTCATCTCTGAGAGGATGGTAAGAAAGCAAGGGGGTCCATTTTCAACTTCATGACTCCATGGGAAGGTCTCAGAATCTCACCTGTTTAACGTGACAATATGTGATGAAAGAAACGTGAAACAATACTGTTTCTCAAAGATTTGTTTGGTAATAGTGTCATGCAAATCATATGATCAAGAATATTTTGAAGAATTTCCCAATGCTGTAAAGGAGAAGTCATTGTACTCCTATAGATAAAGATTCATCACATGCACGTTCTGCTCCCATATCTAAAGGTAATCAGAAAAAAGCTACTGAAGAAAGTACAAGGCAAGAAGGAAGAAACTTCCTCTGACCAAGTTTGTCCTTCTGTTCTATTAAAAAAAAAAAGTTACTTTTAATTTCAATGCCAATTTCAGTTAACATATTCTTCTTTGTGTTGTAGAAAGTTACTTGTACAGATGTCTACATTTCACCAACTGGTGAGTAATTGATGAATCAGTTCTCACTGACAGCCTGGTAACTTTAGCAACTTTAATTTGATTTTTTTTAAAATTGTCTGTTGATACTAGAACATACATAGAAAAATCAGGTGAATTATGTTTTTGATCTGGAAACCTATAAGAAAAATCACAGACAAAATCTGAGGACAGAAATTCAAGCTTATTGAAGGAGCTGCCATATTCATTTCAGCATGTTACAGTTGTTAAAAATGCAGACTGTGTCCTAGTAATTGTCAGATGAGTTAGGACAATATTAGTTCCATTATACAAAATTCTGGTGACATCACTTCTGAAATATGTGCTCTGGTCATTCATATTGAAAGAAGATTAATTTAAACTGACAGATGGAAGAAGAGCTTCTGTGATGACGAAGGAAATTGGAAGTCTGTTATATGAGGAAAGACTAGAAGCACTGCGCTTGGTTAACCCAGTGGTACAAAAGCGTGATATAGATAATGTTGCTATCTATAAATTCAGTAGAGGGTACAGACTATGTAAGGTGAAAGATAATATTGGCACAAGAAGAAATGTGTATAATGAGTATGTTTTGGCTGAAATCGAGGAGTAGCTATTAGTCCTATCCAGTGATTATGGGCACCCAGCTTTTACAATGAGTAATGGAGGGAAAAACAAAGCATTAAAAAGCCGAATATAACTTTAAAATAGATCTTCATGATTTGTTTAACAATTTGATCCCTATAAAGAACCTTATTGTAAAGAAACCCTATAAAGAAACCTATGTATTACATGGACAATAAATAGGTTGCACGTGTTGCAAGACAAAAATAGTTCGGAAACATATATTGAATATAGGTGTGAATAATTTTAATTATCTGTTCAAATAGCTACCATTGTGAGTCTGAATAGAATCAGCCAAAGAAATTCCTATGTAATCAGTTGAAATCCTGGGAATAACAAGTCCTACTACCTCTACTGGATTGAAATAACTCACTTTTTTTTTTTAAGGAATTCTTTAAGAAGAGATCTTCATCTTGCCTCTTGGTAAGTATGAACCTGCATACTGTGGCTAAAATAATTAATCTAGTGTTCAACTGTTTTCATTTGATAATACCAGTCCCACCTTAACCTAGAATAGGTCCGAGTGAGGAAAAAATAGTTTTCACTAGCAGAATATCTCAGGTTACCTAGAGAACACTGTGACTTTATACAAGCAGCTGGAATGGTAGAAAGACTAGAGCTGTCTAGAAGTGGCTTGATCTGGAAAGAAAGGCAGATTTATTAAAGAGAATAGTAAGGAGTGTACTAAGAATATAAAAAATGTTGTGTGACCTATGACAGAATGAATATAAAATGTTGGGGATAGTAGGAAAGTTAAGGTGAGTCTAGAGATATATTTTAATGAAAAAACCAACAGCAAACAAGCCCAACAAAAATCCCCTAAACCCACAGTTGATAATAAAGAAACATTATAAATAATGTAAATACACTTGAGAAATGACTGACTGAACAACACGTATTATGGTAGACTGTTACATTACAGGGAGAGTATATCCGTATTCAGAAACCTTTTTTCCCCCTTAAAATGGATAAGCTTTTATCAGTCCCTAGCTATCGTTTTCTGTGGCCACTATCACATGAAATTCATATTGCATCTTATGTTCTTTCAGCTCATACCATCACTATTGAAGGCTCAGTTCTTGGGGTCCTTGGGGTTATGCTGTGTGCTCACTTAATGCAATTATGGTTCTGATACAAGTAGAAGCTAGTGAAAATATACATAATAAAAAAAATCAATCTGAATTTTTACAAGTAGAAGAGGAGAGGTCTTAGATTATAACACTTAATTGCGCTTATGTAAAACAGTTATCTTGAGCAATGTGATTCAGATGCCTTAATACAGGCATCTAGTTTTGTTTTAGTGACATTCTTTGACAGATCTTCCAGTTCAGTGCTGATATCTCAGATGTTTTGCGTGTCTGTGACAGATGGACTTTGACCCCTTAATTGAATTAGCAGCACTTTCATATGGTTCTTGGAACAATGACTATGTGATTAACAAATGAATACTCAACGGCTTTCCAAGACTCATTTATCAAGCAAAGAATATTGTGGATACAAAAAGTCTCAAGCATACGTTTTTATCGCATGTAATTTCACTACAAGCCAGACACTTTATTCCACTTAGCCAGCCTAAGTGATCCTTCTTTGAGCTGCCCCTGCTAGGCAGTGTAGCTACATGGTGATGTTCTCCCCTTGAGCTGGGAAGCCTCTCAAGGGTGATCCTAGAGGCAGAGAGACCTTTTACCAAAAGCAGATATTTGGTAAATGACTGATATTGCACATAACTTTGTAGTATGGTAACAAGGATTTTGTCTTGGTAACTTTTATTTGTGACTTGGTAACTTTGATGTTGTCTTGGTAGTTCTGAATCATTCAAATAATTGTGCTGTACAACAGTAATGTGAACCTTGCAACTGAACTACGTTAAGCACATATTTAGAACACCATAGAATCATAGAATCATAGAACAACCAGATTGTAAGGGACCCATCAGATCTTCTAGTCCAACCATTCCTATCAAACATTAAACCAAGTCCCTCAAGACCTCATCCACCTACGCCTTAAACACCTCCAGGGAAGGTGACTCAACCACCTCCCTGGGCAGCCTATTCCAATGCCCAATGACCCTTTCTGGGAAAAACTTCCTCTTAATCTCCAGCCCAAATCTCCCCTGGAGGAGCTTGAGGCCATTCCCTCTTGTCCTGTCCCCTGTCACTTGCGAGTAGAGGCCAGCTCCCTCCTCTCTACAACCTCCCTTCAGGTAGCTGTAGAAAGTAACGAGGTCTCCATTTTCACTAATACCTTTGACGGTGGTTCTTTAAGCAATCTAAATCAGCAACTGTTACGGTGTCACAGAATCACAGAACAACCAGGTTGGAAGGGACCCATTGGATCTTCTAGTCAAACCATTCCTATCTAACACTAAACCAAGTCCCTCAAGACCTCATCCACTCGTGCCTTAAACACCACCAGGGAAGGTGAATCAACCACCTCCCTGGGCAGCCTATTCCAATGCCCAAGGACCCTCTGTGTGAAAAAACCTCCTCCTAATCTCCAGCCTAAATCTACCCTGGCGGAGCTTGAGGCCATTCCCTCTTGTCCTGTCCCCTGTCACTTGGGAGAAGAGGCCAGCTCCCTCCTCTCTACAACCTCCTTTCAGGTAGTTGTAGAGAGTAATGAGGTCTCCTCTCAGCCTCCTCTTCTCCAGGCTAAACAACCTCAGCTTTCTCAGCCGCTCCTCATAGGGTCTGTTCTCCAGCCCCTTCACCAGCCTCGTTTCTCTTTTCTGGACTTGCTCCAGAGCCTCAACATCCTTCTTGTGGTGAGGGGCCCAGAACTGGACACAGTACTCAAGGAGCAGCCTCACCAATGCCAGGTACACAGGGAAAATCACCTCCCTGGACCTGCTGGTCACACCGTTTCTGATCTAAGCCAGGATGCCATTGGCCTTCTTGGTCACCTGGGCACACTGCTGGCTCGTGTTCAGTCTGCTGTTAACCAACACCCCCAGGGCCCTCTCCTCCTGGCAGTTTTCCAGCCAGGCTTCTCCCAGTCTGTAGTTCTGTATAGGATTGTTGTGCCCCAAGTGCAGGACCCGGCATTTGGCCGTGTTAAACCTCATGCCGTTGGACACTGCCCAGCGGTCCAGCCTGTCCAGGTCCCTTTGCAAAGCCTCCCTGCCCTCCAGCAGATCGACACTTGCACACAGCTTTGTGTCATCTGCAAACTTGCTAAGGGTACCCTCAATGCCCTCACCCAGGTCATTGATGAAGACATTGAACAGGACTGGACCTAGCACTGAGCCCTGGGGAACCCCACTTGTCACTGGCCTCCAGCTGGACTTAACACCATTTACCACCACTCTCTGGGCCCGGCCATCCAGCCAGTTTTCTACCCAGGAGAGTGTGTGTCTGTCCAGGCCAGAGGCTGACAGTTTCCGTAGCAGAATGCTGTGAGAAACTGTGTCAAAGGCTTTACTGAAGTCCAGAAAGACCACATCCACAGCCTTTCCTTCATCCAACAGCCGAGTGACTTTGTCATAGAAGGTGATCAGGTTGGTTTGGCAGGACCTACCTCTGGTAAACCCATGTTGACTGGGCCTGATCACCTGGTTCTCTTGTAAGTGCTTCATGATAACACTCAAGATCACCTGTTCCATGACTTTCCCTGGCACTGAGGTCAGACTGACTGGCCTGTAGTTCCCAGGATCCTCCCTGCTACCCTTCTTGTAAATGGGAACTGCATCAGCCAGCCTCCAGTCCAGAGGTACCTCCCCAGTCTTCCAGGACTGCTGGAAGATGATGGGAAGGGGTTTGGCCAATACATCCGCCAGCTCCCTCAAAACTCTAGGATGTATCCCATCTGGTCCCATAGACTTGTGGGTGTCCAGTTGGCCAAGCAGGGCTCTGACCACCTCCTCTTGGACTATGGGAGCCTCGTATTGCTCCTCTGTTTCCGGGGTATCTACACAGACGGAACAGCTTTCTTTACAATTGAAGACTGAGGCAAAGAAGGCATTAAGTACCTCAGCTAGTGTCCTAAATGACTACCTGGAAGCTAGGTTGGAATACATGAATATGATTAAAAGTCAATAGTATGTTTAGGCACATAAAGATGACATGAAAAGAAAAAAACTCAATATATCTTTCACTCAGCTGAATCCTGTGCAACACTGGATGCAGCTTCCTACACATACATCAACAAAGTGCTGTTTGCAGCCCTCTAGGGAAAAGGAAAATAAACTGCTTCCATTTTCAAAAAGTGTAGAAAGGCAACTACTAACCTGACAGCCTCACCTCTGGTCCTGGGAAGATCATGGGACAGATCCTCCCAGAAGCTATGATAAAGAACTTGGAGGACAGGGATCTGACATCAGCCAGTCAGCGTTAGGTTCACAAAAGGCAAATCTTGCCTGACTAACCTAGTGGCCTTCTATGACTGAGTGACCATACCACTGGACAAGATAAGAGCTATGGGTATTGTTTATTTGGAATTCTGTGAGGTCTTTGACAGGTCCTCTTACAAAGTCCTTCTCTCTAAATTGAAGAAGATGGATTTGATGGGTGAAACATTCACTGGATGAGGAATTGTTCGGATAGTTGCATCTAGAGGATACTGCTCAACGGCTCGACTTCCAGACACTGATCAGTGACAAGTGCTGTCCCTCTGGGGTCCTTAATGCAACAAGTACAGTTTAACATCTTCATCAGTGACATAGATAGTAGGATTGAGTGCACTCTCAGTAAGTTTGTAGGTGGCACTAAACTGAGTGGTAGTGTTGATTCTCTTTCAGAACAGGATGCTATACAGAGGGAACTGAAAACTTGAGAAGTGGGTCCATGCGAACCTCATAAGGTTCAACAAAATCAGCTGCAAGGTTCTGAACCCCTGTTGAGGTAACCCCTATATCAATACAGGCTGTGGGATTAAGTGATTGAGAGCAACCCTGAAGAGAAGCATTTGGGTGTACCAGTGGATAAGAAGCTGGACATGAATCAACAATGTGTGCTCACAGCCCAGAAAGCAAACCATATCCTATTCTACATCAAAAGAAGCTTAGACATTAGGTCAAGGGAGGTGGTTCTTCCCTGCTACTCTACTATGGTGAGACCCAATCTGGAGCACTGTGGACATCTCTGGAGTCCTCAGAACAGGAAAGACATGAACATGTTGGAGCAGGTCGAAAGGATGGGACACAAGAATAATCAGAGGGATGGAACACAACTCCTATGAAGAAAGGCTGTGAGAATTGAGGTTCTTCAGCCAGGGAAAGAGACAGTTCTGCAGACAACTTATTATAGCCTATCAATACTGACAAGGAACTTGTAAGAAAGGTAGAGAGAATCTTTTCAGTGGGGCCTGTTGCAATAGATCAAGAAGTAATGGTATTAAACTAAAAGAGGGTAGATTTTGACCAGATACAGGGGAGAAATTTTTTACAGTGTGGATGGTGAAACACTGGAATAGATTGCTTAGAGTGGTAGTAGATGCCCCATACCTGGAAATATTCGAGATCAGGCTGGACAGGGGTCTGAGCATCCTGATCTAGTTGAAGATGTCCCTGCTTATTGCAGGAAGTTCAAACTAGATGAGCTTTAAAGGTCCCTTCCAACTCAAACAATTCTGTGATTCTATGTTCATCTATCATATTTCACTTGCACAACAGCTGCAACAGAAATGCATGGGTCTCCTGCAGGATTCATCTTGCTTCTAGCAATCTGAATTAAGATCTCCATAAGAATTGAGATACAAATTTTATGAAAATCCCTTTCTTAAGTACAGTGTAATTGAAACTCTTTGCAGATGTGTCAAGTATTAAGTAGCATGCCGGGCCAGAAACATAGAGACTCTGTCTACAAAGTTGGTTTAATCTTATTTTGAGCTCAAAAAATTGCATTGATATACCTTCAAGCACACATAAAATGCTATAGTTCAATTTATATTTGAGTTCCAAAACAATTTTTTAAATTTTTTTTTTTACTTTTGGAAAACATCAAGAGAACATTTATTATAGAATCATGGAATCATAGAATCACCAGGTTGGGAAAGTCCCCTTTGATCATAGAGTCCACCCATTCCTATTTGCCACTAAACCGTGTCCCTGAGCTTGTCTCTTATCATCTCTAGTACATACCAGAGACTGTCATGAACATGTAAAGAACAAGCAGGACTCAGTTCTTCATCAGAAAGTACTTATCCCATATTCATATAAAGTCTCAGTAGACCAATATATGTAAAAATAATATTCTACTAACTTCTTTTTATCTTTAAAATACTGGTAAATAAATGCTTAACCTCATTACCAGAGTTTTTCCTGACTTGTGCTGTTAGGTATATAGATATATACATGCTGATTATTTAGATCTTCTCCTCCAAGTTATTTGATATTTTTCTACTTAGTTAAAAAAAATGCACAAAAAAGATATAATCTCTGCTCTGTCTGTTTCAATCCTTAAAGTCCATGCTGTCCCATAGCAAAACCCAGCTAATCATTCTTTCCATTCCACAATAGAAAGTAAATTTTCTAGTCAGAAAATAGGAATGAGGCTTCTGTAATGAACTATCTATCTTAAGTGATTCCTGAAAGTATTATATAGGAAAAAAAGGAATATTTATAAGCTCTGGAAGGGGAGACAGGCCTCTTGGGGGGACTACAGGAGGGAAGCGAGGCTATGTAGGGAAAAAATCAGAGGTGCTAAGGATGAACTAGAGATCAGATTAGCTAAGTCTGTAAAAGACAATAAAAAATCTTTCTATAAGTATATAAACAGTAAAAGGAGGACAAGGGAGACCATACAGTCCCTTTTGGACTCAGAGGGAACAGCAGTGACAGGGGACGAGGAAAAAGCTGAGGTACTTAATGCCTTCTTTGCCTCAGTCTTTAATTGTAAAGAAAGCTGTTCCCTCCGTGTAGTTACCTCGGAAACAGAGGAGCAATACAAGGCTCCCATGGTCCAAGAGGAGGTGGTCAGAGCCCTGCTTGGCCAACTGGACACCCACAAGTCTATGGGGCCAGATGGGATACATCCTAGGGTATTGAGGGAGCTGGCGGATGTATTGGCCAAACCCCTTTCCATCATCTTCTAGCAGTGCTGGAAGACTGGGGAGGTACCTCTGGACTGGAGGCTGGCTGATGTAGTTCCCGTTTACAAGAAGGGTAGCAGGGAGGATCCTGGGAATTACAGGCCTGTCAGTCTGACCTCAGTGCCAGGGAAAGTCATGGAACAGGTGATCTTGAGTGCTATCATGAAGCACTTACAAGAGAACTGGGTGATCAGGCCCAGTCAACATGGGTTTACCAGAGGTAGGTCCTGCCAAACCAACCTGATCGCCTTCTATGACAAAGTCACTTGGCTGCTGCATGAGGGAAAGGTTGTGGATGTGGTCTTTCTGGACTTCAGTAAAGCCTTTGACACAGTTTCTCATAGCATTCTGCTACGGAAACTGTCAGCCTCTGACCTGGACAGGCGCACACTCTCCTGGGTAGAAAACTGGCTGGATGGCCGGGCCCAGAGAGTGGTGGTAAATGGTGTTAAGTCCAGCTGGAGGCCAGTGACAAGTGGGGTTCCCCAGGGCTCAGTGCTAGGTCCAGTCCTGTTCAATGTCTTCATCAATGACCTGGGTGAGGGCATTGAGGGTACCCTTAGCAAGTTTGCAGATGACACAAAGCTGTGTGCAAGTGTGGATCTGCTGGAGGGTAGGGAGGCTCTGCAAAGGGTCCTAAACAGGCTGGACTGCTGGGCAGTGTCCAATGGCATGAGGTTTAACACAGCCAAATGCCGGGTCCTGCACTTGGGGCACAACAACCCTATGCAGAACTACAGACTGGGAGAAGCCTGGCTGGAAAACTGCCAGGAGGAGAGGGACCTGGGGGTGTTGGTTGACAACCGACTGAACATGAGTCAGCAGTGTGCCCAGGTGACCAAGAAGGCCAATGGCCTATCCTGGCTTGTATCAGAAATGGTGTGACCAGCAGGTCCAGGGAGGTGATTCTCCCTCTGTATTCAGCACTGGTGAGGCTGCTCCTTGAATCCTGTGTCCAGTTCTGGGCCCCTCACCACAAGAAGGATGTTGAGGCTCTGGAGTGAGTTCAGAGAAGAACGACGAGGCTGGTGAAGGGACTGGAGAACAGACCCTATGAGGAGCAGCTGAGAGAGCTGGGGTTGTTTAGCCTGGAGAAGAGGAGGCTGAGAGGAGACCTCATTACAACTTCCTTTCAGGTACTTGTAGAGAGGAGGGAACTGGGCTCTTCTCCCAAGTTCCAGGGGACTGGACGAGAGGGAATGGCCTCAAGCTCTGCCAGGGTAGATTTAGGCTAGAGATTAGGAGGAGGTTTTTTCACACAGAGGGTCCTTGGGCATTGGAATAGGCTGCCCGGGGTGGTGGTTGATTCACCTTCCCTGGAGGTGTTTAAGGCACGGGTGGATGAGGTATTGAGGGACTTGGTTTAGTGTTAGATAGGAATGGTTAGACTAGAAGATCCGATGGGTCCCTTCCAACCTGGTTGTTCTGTGATTCTGTGATTTTCTGATGTGTGTTCACTGAGGTGTTTTCTGGGAAAATGCAATAACATATGAAAAAATGTGAAAATTATGAAGAGGTTTTTTTAAAAATTTAAGTCAAAAAAGTTTAGGGTTTTTTTAGAATAAAAGACTCTCTTCTCATATTTCCATAGAGGGATCATCATCGCTAAAAAATTATTATTGATTTGCATATACCAACATCTTCAAAATCTTGCTACACATCAGCTTGTTATAAAAACAAACCTAATGTAATAAACTGAACAATTTGATACAGAAACCTAAATGCAGGTAACTTGATTAAAACACATTCATCTAACTTGACAGCCTGGTATTGGGGTAAGATAACAGAGGATTTACAGAAGATCTGCACTTGCTGCTGGCAGACAATATTCTGCAGCGTCTGAAACAGCACTAGATGCCTGTGCACAGGGAACAGAGTCAAACTCGTGATATCTAACTTAAGATGAGATGAATTGTTGTCTAGGCAACACTGGCAGTGCTGATTAGATTACCATTGACTATAGTCTAAACTCAGACACCTGGCTGACATCAAGACTGCTAGGCATAGACAGATAAGCAGTTACTTCTGAGGTGAATCCCACCCCTTAAGCTTATATCATTTATGATCAAGCAATTGAAAAAAGCTCCATGTTTCTTTGGCTAGCATTTCCATCCATAATCTTAACCTATGTTTAAAAATACTTTAGAGAATTTAATCTCTAAAATATCTGGCATGGAATTGCAAGTAACTCTTGGAGCCATACATTTACTTTATTATCTAAATATATCTCTGAGAAAGAGATTTTAAGGATACAAATGAACAGCAGATAGACTTAAGTTATCAATTTGAATCATGATTTAAAAAATCATTTTCATATTAGTTTTCTAGTTCCTTTCATACACAAAATATGAGTTTCATTAACAAGTAATCATTTAGGTAATCAACTAAGCAAAGAGGCTACTGTAAATTTTCTGTTTATTTTTACTAGATCTATAGGAACTCCTTGTACCTCTTGAAAACGAAGGAAATTAGTAAATAAGAAATTAGTATATTTGCCTTTTTAAAAACTTTTTAGTATAAGGGAGGATTAAGTATTATTAAATAGGCTGCTTATTTTCTTGTGCAAAATCACCTCTCTCAGATTTCTGGTCACACTCCTTTTGATGCAGCCCAGGATACAGATGGCTTTCTGGGCTGCAAGCATACATTACCTGCTCATGCTGAGATTCTCACCCACCACCACCTTCAAGTCCTCTGCAGGTCTCCTCTCAATCCCTTCATCCTCTAGTCTGTATTGATATCTGGCATTGCCCTGATTCAGGTGCAGGACCTTATACTCAAACTTGTTGAGCTTCATGAGGTTTTCATGGGCTCACTCCTCAAGTGTGTCCAGGTCCCTCTGGATACCTATCCTTCCATCTAGCTATTCAGTGCATCATTCGCCCAGCTTCATGATCTTTTGATGGTTGAATTCATGATCAGAATTCGCACAGCATAGCTATTTTACTTTCATGTACAAACCGCTTTTTCATCATAGTGTGGGAAACAGAAGCATTAGTATTGTTCTACATTTAACCTTCCCAATTATTTATCTTATCCCTTGCACTGATTTAATTTTAGAACTTACATCCTGAAATAGCCAGACACTTAGAAGGAAAACCAAATTCCTTTATCTTTTTCTTCCACCAATCTCCCAGCTAGAATCTCAACGAGAATCCTCAGCCCAGTAGGGAAATATTGTTCCTGCCCTTTGATGTGTCTATGATGTAAGTCCCATAGAGCTAGTAAGTATTTGGTTGTGTTATGAAAAGAGAAAATAATTATAAACGCATTTTTAGTGGTGCTTTCATCTAGGGACAAAAACCACTAAGGACTAAGATAGTATTTGTTT
Organism: Coccyzus lansbergi; assembly: GCA_033558105.1. NCBI lineage: Eukaryota > Metazoa > Chordata > Aves > Cuculiformes > Coccyzidae > Coccyzus > Coccyzus lansbergi. The sequence continues at coordinate 45,349 of JAUMJK010000379.1, forward strand.
TATGTGTGTCTTGTTACTTTAACAGCCAAAGTCCATTCTGTTCCTAAGTATTGTATGACTACTGCACATGCCCTCATAGTAATAGTGAGACTGTCAAAGGTACAAGTGAATGTTTTTGGATACCTAAAATCTTCTTTTCTGATAACGCTTCATAAAAAATGAATTCTTTTTTTCAGCTGCTTGTAGAATTTATCCAAGGAAAAAAAAAATACAGGATCCCTCTTTCTTTCAGCAGCAAAGTTAAAGTCTGAATGAGTCGTAATACATTTGCAGTCAGAGAAGTGAAATGAGTACTTCCATTGTAGAGTCCTTGACAGAAACTGAAGTTTGACAGATAAGAAAAGTCAGATATATGATTGTTTATACATGCTTATTTCTCAGTTCCCGTCCAGATGATGCAAGTCATATAGGATAGACCTCCGGAGCATAACCAGAATAATTGAAGAATGTTTTGAAGGTGACACATTGTCTTACTCTTTGATTCCATTGCCAGAAAGTACTTAGTCTATCTTTTGACAAATTAAGAATGTTCCCACAATGAGCTTGTGTGTATATATATATATCCTTACTGAGACTTGCTGAAAGCTCTTCTTTTCCATATCAGAATGACGATGAGGCACAATTTCCTGTAAAAATACAGAAAGAGAAACGTGATACTTAGTCAGACATTCAAATGGGATCACCCCCACCCCTGCTTTATCACTGTATTGAGTGTGTGTGACAAAATTTTAGTAGCAAGGGTGCTGCAGGGGTAGTCTCTATGGGAAGAGGTTGGAGCTGCCCCATGCCATGAACAGACAGTTCCTGATAGCTGTACAATGAACTGCAAACTGTGTAAAGACCCATGCTGGGGCATAAAAAAAAATATGAAGAGGAAGGAGAGGTAGAAAGGAACTGATATGGCCATGTGACACTCAATTGTCCATACCACCTTCAGTACTGTGGAGAGGCTGGATAGAGGAGTCAGGAGAGAAGTACTGAAGCTGAGTCTGGGGAAGCAAGCTCAAGGGAGAAGTGTTTTTATGTTTGTTTCTCATTACCTGAACCTATTTTACATTTCAATAAATTAAATTGAATTATATCTTTCCCAAGTTGCGTTTGTTTTTGTGATGGTTAAGTAGTAAGCTATGTCCCTGTCTTTATATTGTCTCATGGTCTTTTCCTTCCTATTTTTCTCTCTTTGTCCTGTTGAGGAGGGAAAGCAAGAAAAAGGCTGGGTTCTTAAAGAATGATAATCACAAACAATCTATTTTTCTCAGTTTCTTATCCAACAAGTGTTTGAGTTGAAATGATATTACAAGTATGACATTTTCATATTCAAATTATATTCAGATTCACATTACAGAGATTTGAAGTATTTTTTTCAAAGCCAAGATAATTAATTTAAACATCAGATCTTAACATTTTAAAATGTTATGACCCTTTCCAAAGAATTCTTAGTAATGTTTACAGAGTTAACTTCACAGTTAAGTACAGCATATCTATACAAATGTAACATTGTAGATGAACTTATTAGTTAGCAAAAAGGCATAATGAGTCTCACCCAAATGCCACACTCTCAAGACTACTCATGTTTTGAATCCCAGTCAACATCATTACAGTATGACGCATCATACTTCATTTTCACACCAGGTTGCTCACACTCCTCAGATATGAACTGCATTGCCTCTCCTACTGAGTCTCTTCTGGTCTGTTTATGTGTATCCCTTCTGCCAGTCAGAAAGCAGGGGTTTGTATACCATTGAGTCGGACAGTTCTCCGGACACAGGAAGATGAGATACATCTCCTAAATTGTCATAATATATATAATTATGTCTAAAATATGGAGAACTGTCATGTCTGGTAAAAGTAAAATAGAAGAGCACCTATGTTAAAAAAAATTGAATAGGCTCTATACTGAAAACTCATGAGATCTCAAGAAGAGCTGTTTTGTATGGTAATTTCTGGAAGTCTGGCCTTTTCATTTCAGTATCTGCATGGAAGCTTCTGGTTGATGAACAGTATAAAGACATGTTTTTTCACATCGGACGTTTAAATATGAATTTTTAAAGCACTTAGACTTGACAATTTTAGCTTCAACTACGACTGCTTATAATCCCAGGATGCCTTTTTCTGATTGCTCCTCTAGCAGAGTTGTTCTTGAATAGCTGTCTGCATTTAAGCTTCAAATGAGGTTACTTTGTCACTTTTAAAACATTGTGACAGATCCTTAAATGTTTTAACATTTTCAGGGAAATATTTCTAAGGTATTTTCTGACAATTGACAATATTTAAATATTTATCTATGTTTTGTCCAGTGTTGTTTAAATGAAAAAAAAATTCTTCTACTAATAAAGGCAAGTATGAGCTATCAGCATTGAAAACAGTACACCTGGATGTGGGAATAGCTCTGTGAACCCATCCGTAGAACTTAAAGAGTAACAATATTCACTATCTCTGTATCTTGTTCAAATTGTACAAGCTAGAAATAAGAATTAATTCATAAGCAATTTAGTGTACAATTTACCTTTTGGTCCAGTATGGCAGTCTTTTTATTTAAGAAAAAGCTAACGTGGAATTTAATGAAGTTAACCTAATTTGATGCTATGGAAGTGGAGATTTTATATGTATAAAGTATTTCTAAATTAATGTCTGTTTTTATATTAACTAAAGTCATTAATATAAAGGTATCAGAAGTCAATATTTACCCACTGGCAATTCAAACTGTTCCTTTTGGTGTGTGTATAGGGTCAACTAAAGTCATTCTTACACTCCTAAAGGTTTAAATACGGCAGCTTTTCTTCTTTATTTTGTGAAAGAATGTTTAAGAGTTAATTCATAGCAAGTCAGAGCTCCAAGTCTTTCCTATAGCACAGTAAAGTCTAAGGATTTTTAGCAGAGTATTGGAAAAAAAGGTCTTGAACAGCAAACATGAAGGGACAGCTGGCTTTCAATGATATTCCTCACCCCAGATGCAGAGGATTAAAAAATTTAACATCCTTGGAACTCCTCAGTCTCTCATGACTTTCTCTTGCATTTCCCTCTTTATTTGTGTTCTGTTGGAAGTATGAGGACAGTTTGATGTGAGGTGGAAGTGCAGATGTTTAGTGCAGCATTTTGTGACTTCACCAAAAAGACAACAGTTTCAAAGAACTTACAGTTCTTTCTTCCATTTAGAAAGTGGAGGAGGGAAAGCAAACCAACAAGAAAACAAAACCCCTCCTACTGCAGACTCAGTCATGTAAGACAGGGAAGTTACATTTACTTTCTCTGCACTAGAAGAAATGCCAGAGATAAATTCAACTGCCTATGCAAAGACTACAATCATCATTCTAAATTCTCTGAGATATCCAGAACCAGGCGACAGAACCCTAAATACTTTATCATATTTTTAAACTCTAGGTAGATAGCTTGAGTGCCAATGAAAATTTTAATTGGGTCTTACCACCTATGCCTAAGTAAATCCTTGCGAAGGCACCAGTGCATAGAACTTTTATCCTGTTTTCAAATATATTCACTCCAAGAATTTCTGAGCTTTCTTTACATGTACATAAATAGTAAGTCTATGTATCACTGTGATCTCTTGAAAAAGAAGTAATTTCTCTGTTGTTAGAACAAAACTTCTGTAGGTAAATGCAGCATAATGCTATTCTGATGAATATTTAAATTTTAAAGGTATTGCACAAAAAATAAACAATACAGTCAAGAAAAAAGAGAAGGGGGCCACAATACATGTGGTTTTATGTGTATTTGCTTCTGTATGAAGTAGGTAGTGCTGGCTTTGTTCATCTACAAATGCAAAAATGAATGATATGTAATTGTAATTTGTAGTGAAAGGCACTGGTAAATCAATTAAACAGTAATGCATTCTTTGGAAATAAGCCAGTTGTTGATGATAATTCATTGCAACTATTTTGGATTCAGCTGTTTCCAGAACTGCTATTATACATCAAAACAAGGACCATCGTAAGTGAAAAAGTAAAACATTGTATTATTCTTAGGAGTTCTTGGCCAAGTACTTCCTCCTTTTGGATGAATAGTGCTTATTTCAGTGTAGAAGTTTAAATATGTCTAGCAAGTTTATGTCAGTAGAATATTTTTACAGTTTCAGTGTGTTAACCTTGGCTAACAGCCAAACACCAACCCAGGCACTCACTTCCCTAAGTGAGACAAGGGCAGAAAATATTATGAAAAAGCTTGATGAGATAAAGACAGAAAGATTGCTTATCAAATACTGGGGAAAATGATTTTTTTTGTGATTTAAAATAGATTTGAGTAGGGAAATGAAAGACAAATATAAAACCAACACATTTTTTCCCTGCTCTCCCAAGCATAATTTCACACCTTTGTTCCAGACACTTCTACACTTCCCCTGAGCAGCATGGTGGAGGGTAGGGGGAAATAGATATGCGTGTCTCCTCTCTGCCACTCCTTTTTTCTCAAGCTTTTCCCTTGTCTTGGCACGTTCTTTCCCATGGGTTGTAGCCAGTCTTTCTGGAAAAAAATTTGTACTGGAGTTTGTTACCTTGCAGGCTGTAGTTCCTTCAGGAAATATCCATATGCTCCAGCTTGGGTCTTCTCCTTCTCCTCATCTTCCTCTTCCTCCTTTTACAATTACAAAGCAAAATATATTACTCTTTCACAGTGACAGAACGCACAAATATAAATATTTATATGATGCAATGGTATATAACTTTTAACAAATCTGCCATCCAATGAGTCCATTTTGAAATATTTATTTTTCCATATAAATAAAACATGATGAAACAAAATTAAAAGGCAAATAAGAAAGTGCACTGAGTAGTTTAATAACCATAAACAAAGCATATAACAAACAGTTGACCAAAGTCTTTCCTCTGAAAAACTCAGTAGCACTGTTGATATTTAATGTTCTGTTGATAGCTTTCTACCTGCACTAGAGATATTAGTATTACTGCAAATTGCAGCTCTGTAGGCTCAGACGTTATAGTCAAAGCTCATTTTCAGTTGTCATTGTAACATGGCTTTTTGGAAAACTGATTTACTTTATTTTATAAAATAATGTTCACAAGGACGTTCTGACATAATTAAGTAAACAACATTACTTAAAATCTTCACATAAAAGTGATTATTTCACTGTTGACTATTATGCTGATGAATGCAGACTAATGCCATTTGCTACACTTACCGTTGTTTTCTGAACATTCTTTTTCAGCATGTAAACCAATAGGACTGTGATTTCTTCACAGCAGAAGTAATGAAAACTTATTTCACACTTTTGTCAGAAACTGACAGACTATGCATTCCACTCCATCTTGAGAAACCAAGGATGAGTATTCAAAAAATTAAAATACTGTCCTCCGTGTGGCTCAAAATCCTTTCCTTCCTTAGGCTCCAGAATATTAAGCAGAAAGTAAACCATGATGCTTTGTATTGTTCCACGAGCTGAAAAAAATGGTACATTTTAGCTATAGGGATAAAACTCCTGTGGTGGCCTCAATGACATGTCTAGATGCTGTACACAAGATGTTATACCTGAAATTTATTAATAGAAAAAGTGAAAAGCTATTGGTGTGTCTAAAGTGGGATTACAACGTGCAGTAAGTAATGCTCTCCAAAATAACAGTATTACTGTCTTTCTGCTAGAGGTGCTTAAAAGTATTAAACTGACAAGTTCGAAAGCTGATCCCAACCTCAGCTGTTCACTCTTTGTGTAATTCCTAATTAAGGCACTATGGCATAGAATTTGCCCGTATTCTTTCTTCTTCTACCTTGAAGCATATTGCATGAATACACATACACATACATTTATTTCATACTGCTACCTGCCACCAGTAGTCCTCAGCACCAGAAGAGTCCAAGCAGGGTTAGTCCAGGTCTCTCTCAGGTAAATGGGATGGCTTTGGCCAGTGGGAGCTTGCTGAAGCTGGAGGGAGATAGCTGAAGCTAGTTCCCCAACCCTCACATGACTGTTGCCCACAGGGTGGGAGCTGCTGCTTCCTGGAGGGCAACAGCCTAATATACTTTAGTGGTGGGGAAAACAACAGCCCTTTGTGTCATGAAGTGGAAGGGCACCATCCACCTCCCCATGGGACACTCAAGGTGAAGGCAACGCTTCTGATGAAGCTTGGTAACAGACAGAAATCCATGACATCAGTTTGTGGTACTGATGGCTTGTCTCTGGAAACAAGAGGAGTAGGAGTATCAATGAGGATGAAGGAACAATAAAAACTTTGTGCAATGACTCATACAATTATGTTAAGCTGTTTCCTTTATACCCGTTAGAATATGATTTTATAGTGTATTAGATTTCCTGAGGCCTGTAACTGATGCTGAGGTATAATTACAAGCAGACTTCTTCCATTTGAGCTAAGTGTAGAGCCAGAAACCAGGAGAGAGCAAAGAAAGACTTTTCTGTTTACTACTTGCAGATTATTTCTGGTAAGGTGGCAATGGAACTACTTCCAGATCCAGTCACAAAATGAGTGGATAGAAGGGTAGAGGTTTTTTTTCAAAAACTCCACGAACTTGCTATTTTCTTTCTGAAATGAGGTTATCAGAGAAGAAATTGGAAACTGTGATGGTTCTGTTGCTCATCTGTTACCTGATCTCTCCTCTCGAGAGATTAGATCATGTTCCAGTTAAACAAAAAGGAAAACAAAAATACCAGACACTTTCCAGCAAAAGATTTGTAATCCCAAACTTATATTTCACATATTGCTATAGTTCCTAGCTTGGAAGACCCTGCTGTTAAAGCTTAGAATCTAAGAAAATAGAATTTGAAGAATCATACAACAGCTTTCGTATTTGTGGATTACCCTTAAACCACATTGCTTTTTGATTGGTTTTAATTCCACATTTTTCCCCAAAGCATTTTTGCTTTGAACCATCTAGTCAGTATGCCATATTTAATTCTACTTTATGGTCTATCATTAAATATTCCTTTTCTCTGGAAAATATAAGCTTTCCTTTTATTCCTTTTTTTCTTTTTTTCCTTCTCTTATTTCCTTTTTATTTCATTTCTCTCTGATAGTGAATCTGATCCTTGAAGTTATGTCAAGACATAACAGTGACAGGGATATCACAGAATCACAGAATCACTATATTGGAAAAGACCCACAGGATCATTGAGTCCAACCATTCCTATCAAACACTAAACCATGCCCCTTGGCACCTCACCCACCCATCCTTTAAGCACCTCCAGGGAAGGTGATTCAAACACTTCCCTGGGCAGCCTGTTCCAGTGCCTAATGACCCTTTCCAAGAAAAATTTTTTTCCTGATGTCAAGCCTGAACCTCCCCAGTGGAGCTTGAGGCCATTCCCTCTTGTCTTGTACCCTGTCCCTTGGAGAAGAGGCCAGCTCCCTCCTCTCCACAAACTCCTTTCAGGTAATTGTAGACAGCAGTGAGGTCTCCTCTCAGCCTCCTCTTCCCAAGGTTAAACAACCCCAGCTCTCTCAGCTGTTCCTCATAAGGCCTGTTCCCCAGCCCCTTCACCAGCTTCATTGCCTTTCTCTGGACAGGTTTCAGAGCCTCAATGTCCTTCTTGTGGGCCCATATGATTAGGGACAACCAACATGACTTCACCAAGGCCAGATCATCCCTGATTATCCTGTTGTATTGAGTGCATCAGCAGACAAGGGAAGAGCAACTGATGTCATCTACTTGGATTTCTGTAAGGCCTTTGATACAGCCTCCCACAACATCCTTGTTGCTAAATTTTTTGAATTACAAAAAAATAAATTTATTACTATGAAGCTCTTTAATAGACACATAAAAAGACTGAAGACTCTGAGTTTTATCCTGAAGTTTACTAAGGGTATAATGAAATATAGTATTTACATTGGGAAGAGTAAATGACTGTGTAGAATCATGTGGGAAGCGAGAGCATTTTGCTATGTAACATGAAGTGTGTCTGAATCAGCTTTTCGTATTAAATTATATTATGATGATACAAGAAATGCTTCAAAAATTTAGAAAGTATTTATTTTAACAGGAAGTTTGTAGTTCTTATGCAGAGATGAGTAAAAAGATAAAAATAATTTAGTTTATATTTAAATAGATCTAAATACCTCACCAAAAGGCTGTAGAAGTCTTAAATAACATTCTTAAAGATCCTTGCAGACTAATTACAAGAAAAAGCAAGTCATTACCCAGAGGAATTAATAAAGACTCTGTAAATGTGCATGGATTCTGTCACAATGTTGAAGCATTCAGCATTTAAAAAAAAATAGTTTCAGTGGAAGCAAAAATGATAAAACACAAACTTGAGGAGTGATCTTTCTTTTAAAAGTTTGTTTCGAAATGCTAGAGAACAGAAAACAAAAGAAAAGCGTTCACATGGAAAGTTTGTTGTTAATTTAAATCATCACTGAAATCAACAAAAATAAATGGTAATTCAGCGGTTTTGCATTTTCATTCTAGGGAAAAATGTAGTAGTTTAAAATGACATAAGCTGAAAGCAATGCTATTTTAAACATAACATCTCTTCACTGTTTAAACATCAACTTGATTTTATAATTCATGATGCTCATTGAGCTATAAATCAATAATCCAACCTGGTGTTTCAGTTGCACTAATGGTTTCATAGTGATGACAGATGTACAAAAAAATTCTGTATTTTCCATACAAAAAATAGTTAGAGTATTCACAAGAAGACTAACATTCTACATATGTTAAAAATCATTTAATAGTGAAAAAAAACAAAAGCAAAAACAAAACCCAACCTCCCCCCCAAAACTAAAAACATTTAGAAGATAGTAATGGCAAAAAGTGCTTTTTCTGTCATCTATACGATACAGTATGACTCAGACATATAATAAACCTGTGTAAAGAAGAATGCAACAATATAAGTGGTACCCACATTAACTGTCTTAAGGTTAATAATTAATTCATTTTAAAAAGTTCTGCTATAGCTCTAGAACAACAAACTGAAAGAATTTTTTAAATTCCATTGTTCTAAGTTAGGAATAGGGGACAGCTATCTTATAAAATGGCTTTAAATAAAATCAATGTGTTGTTATGAAAAATGAATGGAAACAAGCTAAAGATATGATTTATGAATGAAAGGAGATTTTCTACATATTCTACATTTTGTAACTAGAAAAGATAGGAAGAATCGTTGTTTTCAAATACAGTCATGTAACTTGGCTAGTTGGTTGCTTGTCTGCATGGAAGTTACAGCAAATGTCCTAAGTAAAATATTTTGATGTCACTTGAAAGATATATGAAACTAACATCAGTATGAAAAGTCTATTAATCTAGTTGAAAATATATGTAAATATTTTAATTATTGTATTACTTCAATAGTACAAATTTTGATCAGACACGTAGTTCCAACTCCCCTGCTATGGGCAGGGACATTCCACTAGACCAGGCTGCCCAAGGCCCCATCCAGTCTAGACTTGACCATGGTTGAGGCACCTACAACTTCCCTTGGCAACCTGTTCCAGTGTCTCACCATTCTCATGATGAAGAAATTATTCATAATGTCTAGTCTAAATCTGCCCCTTTCCAGTCTATACTCGTTCCCCCTAGTACTTTAACCACAAGCCTTTATGAATAGTCTCTCTCTAGCTTTCCTGTTGACCTATTTCAGATACTAGAAGGTCACTGTAAGATCTCCTCAGGGCCTTCTCTTCTCCAGGCTGAACAAGTTCAACTCTCCCAGCCTGTTCTCATATGGGAGGTGCTCCAGCCCTCTGATCATCTTGGTAGCCCTCCTCTGGACCTATTCTAACAGCTCCATATCCTTCTTATGCTGAGAATTCCAGAACTGGACACAGTACTTCAGACGAGGTGTCACAACAGAGGAGTAAAGGGGAAGAATCACCTCCCTTGATCTGCTGGCCACCCTTCTTTTGATGCAGCCCAGGATATGGTTGACCTTCTCGGCTATGAAGGCACATTTCTGGGTCATGTTGAGCTTCTCATCAACCAGCTCACCTAAGTCCTTCTCTGCAGGGTAATTCTCAATCATGTAATCCCTCATTGTGTACTGAAAGTGGAGTAGCCTCTTCTGGTGCTTGATAAACCTTTCTGTGAAGACTTTTTTTCCTACTGTCCAATTTAACCTTCCTCTGATGCAGCTAGATGCCATTCCCTCTTGTCCTATCACCTATCACTTGGGAGAAGAGACCAACACCCACGTCTCTGCAACCTCTTTTTAGGAAGTTGTAGAGAGCAAGAAGGCCCCCCCCTCAAATTCCCTTCTCCAGGCTAAACAACCCCAATTCCCTCAGTCACTCCTTGTAAGATTTGTTTTCCAGCCACTTCAACAGTTTTGGTTTGCTTCTCTGGGCACACTCCAGGACCTCAATTTCTTCCTTATGGTTAGGGGATCAAAACCGAACACAGTATTGAAGGTGCTGAGTACAGGGGGAGAATTATTTCCTGTGTCCTGCTGGCCACACTGTTTCTGATACAAACCAAAAACTATTGGCCTTCTTGGCCACCTGAGCACACTGCTGACTCACATTCAGACCCCAGGTCTTCCTCTGTCAGGCACTTTCAAGCCATTCTTCCCTAAGCTTGTAGAGCCAAATAAGGTTGTTCTGCCCCAAATGCAGGACTTGGCACTTGGCCTTGTTAACCAACATCCCATTGGCCTCAGGCCATCCATCCAGGCTGTTCAGATACCTCATTAGACCTACCTTACCCTCCAGTACATTGACACTTCCTCCTAGTTTATTGTCATTACAGGTGACACTAAAATGTCACTATATTACTTTGATGCATTTTTTTTAATTTTGTAGTTTGTTTATAATCTGTTATAGGAAAGGTAGCTTGAGGGAATGTATCTGTAAGATACTCTCCAGAGTAATTTCGAAGTAGTTGGTATGCAAGTGTTCATTTTATCGCATGCTGATCAGCTAAATTGAAAACACTTAATAAATCTCTCAGATTCCTTGACTTTGATCACTAAAGATCATGGTGAAACACTCTCAAAAAGGGAGAAATCATGTCCTTGTATGGTTGGACTGTATTCCTGTCTTATGCCTCAAAGGCAGACACCTGTGCGAGGCAGTTGTGGTCTAGCACATGTGTGTGATTAAGCATCCTGAAGATTTATATTCACCCTAGAAAGCAGAAAGTGCGGGTAGACATCTAAACAATATGCCTAAATTTAAAACCACTCAAACACAGTATGTGGGTAGTATTGTAAGAAGAAGCTTCTGTACTCTCAAGGAGAGAAGAAAAAAGGAAAGAGACAAGAAAATGGTGTCTGTGATGACATTTTTCTGCAGAAGCTGTCCTGATCATTTTGTGGCATGATTTGTGATTTCACAGCGTTACTAGTTTGAGATTCATCTAAGAACTAGAAAAAATTATTTCTTTTTGTCTCATTGTCAACAGAATTACAATACAATATTCACACATAACTATTTAGTTGGACATCTTGATTAAAATTCTTTTTTACCATAGCATAAAGCACAGAAATGACAAAGGAATTGAAGAGACTGAAAAAAAAAGCTACCTAGCACACAAGTGAAAAGTTTGATGAGAAAGAAGAGCATTACTACCAGAGCAGCAGTCTGCCATGTGCACAGTTTCTTAACTTTAAATGCAGCTTTACCATTTTAGTGGGTGAGGGAGGTTCCCAGCTGTAGTATTTTTATTTCTAAATCGTAAACATAGGCTTCCAGCACTGAAGTTGTTTTTTCTTGGTATTAAATCTGCTCCATTGAAAGGATATTAAACTGGTTCACTGTATTCTAATAAAACAGGTGGATTTAGGCAGTGAAAAATTATAATGTAATAGAGACCAATTATTGCTGAAAAGGAAAAGAATGGATACGTTACCATAATAGTAATTAAAAGAAGTGAACATCTAGTGTGTTAAGAATGAACTGAAGAGACTAAACTGGAGTTTAATCTCATAAGAGGTGAAATGAAAGGCAGAAACAACCACAAACCACAAGGTTAGAAAGGGCTGTGTGTGATTACACCTGATTCACATGGATGTGTACATGAAGTTTTGATATTTCCGTCTAGAAAACTCCATGAAAAATGCATATCCATGTCATTCATGCATGTGCTGTACAACTCCCAGAACAATGAGGCTGAAATAGAGGACATGTTATAATTGTAAGACACTCTGAAGGACTACAAGTCAGTTCTGCAGGTCATGCAATAAATCAAAAGGGCATCAGAGTCACCATGCCTGAGCAAAACAAATTCACTGGGAATTTATAGTACAGTAAGTGCATCCCTGATGCATCAACACATTGAACATATTGACTCTGTGTTAACGCTATTAAACAACATGCACACAACAGCTATTCTTTTCTCAGGTTTCCAGCTGTAACAGAACACAATCAGTAGAATACTACAGAGTAGACTCAGAAATCCCAACCATGGGTTTTATAGTTAGGATACCAAAGCCAGTCTGAAATTTCCTTTGAAATAAGAATGTTTTAAACAGAGTACAGAAGTAGAATATTACATAGAATTTAAGGTGATTGCCTTTATTTTTACTGACTTAGGAGATATTATGCATAAAAAGCCTTCTGTAATGGTGAAGGAGCTTTAATGCAAAGGAGGATATATTATTTTATTTTTTGGAGCTGGGCCAACCTACAATATCAAAGTGGGTACATCTTTTCCTACTGATGTATCATCTAAAGGTAAATGCATAGTGTCATCATATGTGAAGGCCTTATATTGTCTTCAGAATTTATCCTTCATGCACATTGTCTCCTGCCATTATACCTTGAAACTATCCAGAGATAATTTCAAGGTTCAGCCTCCCTCTTACAGGTAATGCAGACATAACTAGCTGTGGAAAGATAGTATATTACTTGCAGATATGCCCTCCAACAAGAAAATAGGGACATAGCCAGAAGAAATAAGTCTAAATACAATACATAGGTAAGATACCTGAAAAAGATCCTAGGAACATCAGCATCTTCAGACACTCAGATTGAACTGTACAGATGCTTAAGTTTTATATTTCCTAATATGCCTGAAATTATTCTTCCTAGCAATCAGATCAGTATTCATTGTGGGCTAGGAAGGTCAATAGCCCTTTGAAAAAACAAGAGGCATCATCAGTTATAGTGAAATTTGATCTAGAATATTATCCCATGCCTGAAACTAGCCAATTTAGAAACCTAAAGGAGAGTAAATACATAACTATTTACTTCCTTGCTATCCACCAACTACTTTCAGAGATGAATGGATTAGACTTGTTATTAAAGATGTAGTATCTTACTACAGTATATATTGCCTAATTTTAGGTGTCTGCAATCTATATATGTGACTATATCTGAGCTGATGTACAAAGAGCAGCAGCCCAAAGAGAGGAATAGAAGTTCTGTGGGCAGGTTAAAGAAACCACAGAGATTGAGGTAACTGTCTCAGATTTAGATTACTTCTTCAGAATCCACAGTTGAATTTTGAACCAGTGTAAATATTTGATATCACAAATATCTTGCACACAGTTCCATTACTTAACTGTGTTCTATGAAATGCATTGTTTTGTCTGTTTTTAACTCACCTGTTTAATTTGATATCTACCAGTTTTTCTATTTTAGCTTGCACTATAAAACCATATCTTGTTTAATGATATCTGTATTGTCAGACACTATTATCTTTTATATATGGAAAAGGTGAACTGTATTTTTCTCTCTCCTTCAGCCCCAAAAAAATTTCTGTCAGTGATATTCAATAATAGGTTGAACATTTCATTTTCTTATATTGATACTGTGTCACCTTGCTGAAAGTCTCCATGGCCCTAAGCAGAGATTATCAATCTGCTGTTAAACTGCAGTAGACATGACACCCATATTTTTCACATACTGCATAATTGCTTTGTAATAAATCCGTTGGATAATGTTCTTGGAATGCCACCTACTTAGGAGGCAAAACTATTTATGATTTGAGTACTAAATTCCATTGAAAGGAACATGTTCTGAATATATAACACGATGCTGAAGCTCCTTAGTAAGGTGTCTAATTTGATGCCTTAGTCAAGGATATGAACTACATTCCAGGAGGACCAAAAAAGTGGCAGATTTCAGTACTCTGGATCCCAAATTATCCTTCAATGTGCTACAGCTCCAGAAGTTACACTAGGTTAATGCAAACCAGCAAAGGCAGGCAGGCCCAAGTATAGGTATGCACAAGGCCCTGTTGCAAAATATGTGAGCAGGCTTTATGCAAAGCATCTCACTTATGGGTGCAGGAAAAGAAGACTTTATTACCTTTGTCACTTCATTGTCGCTGTCTCTTGCCCAGAGAAGCTGTGGATGACTCATCTCTGGAAGAGCTCAAGGCAATGTTGGACATGGCTTTGAACAACCTGGTCTAGTGAAAGGTATCCCTGCTTATGGTATGGGGATTTGGAACTAGATGATCTTTAATGTCCCTTCCAAGACAAACCATTCTACAATTCTATGGATCTATATTTGCAATATCAAATAGCAGGCATTTGTGTTCTTCTAGAAAACATCTGGGAGAACATCTTAGATGTTTTGTGATTAAAAGATTTTGATTTTCTTGTCATTGAAAGTCTCAGTAAATTTAGTTTATCCTCAAGATATGAGAGAAAAAAAATCACCCTTCACAACATAACCTATAATATTCTCCTAACCTGCTGAAAGTTGAATAGAACATTAACACCTTGGTCATAAAAGGTACGTGTCAAGAAGGCATGCAAAATCACATGCTTACCAACTTCTGGGCCTACATTTTAGGATAAACGATTGTCAGAATTATTTCTTTCTTCTGTCTTGTAGATATGATGAAGTGTATAAAATGTATGCATGTGTGTGTGTGCATAGAAGCCTGCCTTGTGTGAATAGCCAGTGGAAAAATAACAAGGCAATATTGGAAATTGAAATAACAGATTTTTTTAGAAGAGAGCAAATCATAACCACAGATGGAACCTGTACCATTTTTTAAAGCATTACATTTGAACTAAAAGACAGCTTTTACTTGTAAGATGCAAGCCAAATTGCCTTGCAAGGCCAAGTATTTTTAATCATGAAATCTGCTAGAAGAAAGAAATAGTTTTCTCTAGTCCTTCTCTCCCTCTATATTATAAATAAAAGCGAAGAAAATAGACCTTGATTTTGATCCTTTATCTGCTATTGAAAAAAGTTTTTATAATTAAAAATATTTTGGAGGCAAAAATAATCCTGCTAATTTTTAAAAAGCTAATTTTCTCAGCATAACAATTTAACCCATTATGCACATTGACCACTTTCATTTTGACTACTGAACACACTCACAGAACCATAAACTTGGTGGTTGTTCATACAGAGAAATAAATACATGTAGATTTACTGTTATGCAGAAGAATGATGATACTGTAAAATGATCTTGAGTTTTCTGTAGCAGGATGTAGTATTCTTTGTAAATTGAATTCTTTTTACAAAATAATAAGAGTTCTTTAAGGCCATGTATGTATTTTTACTATATATTGCATAACGGTCTTATTCAAATAAATTCTTAAATAGATACCTCTTTTGAGTTTGTTTATTCTTATTATAAAATCACTAATATATATATATATATTAATGATTGAATGGGGGGTTGTTGTTTTTTTTTTTCAACAAGTTAGCTTTTATCCTCCTGCAGAACTGTCATTTTTGTTCTCTAGCAATGAATGAATACACAGTGTGTCCCTTGAATACCTTTAAGAGAGGGTTTCTGTGTTTGTTTTTACTATTAGCTTTACTGTGAATCCTAAAAGGATGATGGCAACTGTTCTTGTCAATATATGGGAGGTTCCCTACAGACCATACAATTCATTACTAAGTGTAAATCGTGTTATGTTGGGCTATGTAAGAACTTAGGCATCTAGTGGTTCTTTATTTTCTCAGGCTGTTTCATGTCCTATCATGATGGAACATTTTGGAACACAAACCCAAATGGCCTGGTCTATCTGTCTGTGATCTGTCTCAGCAAAGTATGCACCTCATTCAGACTTTATTTCTTTTCTATCACAGATGGAAAGACCGGGCTTCATAGATATTTTGAAAAGCTTGTGTGTCAGAATAAAAGACAGAGGCAGCAAAAGGAGCCTTGTGGTTGGTGTATACTACAACCCACCACCTGATTAGGGAGAGCGACCAATGAAGCCTTCTTCCTCCAGCTAGAGGAAGCTTCATGCTCACAAACTCTAATCCTACTTGGGGACTTCAACCACCCTAACATACACTAGAAAATTATCATGGCAAGCTGTAGGCAATCCAGGAGACTGTTCAGTAGATAAAGAATGGTTTGGATGGTTGCATTAAGAAAGTAGTGGTCAACAACTTGATGTCCAGATGGAGGTCCATGACAAGTGGTGGCCCCCAGGGATCTGTAGTGGGACTAGTGCTGTTTAATGTCTTCATCAATGATATAGAGAGCAAGATGAGTGTTGCCCTTGTCACACTGGAAGGATGGGATGTCATCCAGAAGGACCTGGACAACCTTGAGAAGTCCACCTGTGTGAACTTGATGAGGTTCAACAAGCCTAAGTGCAGGATCAGTGCAATCTGCAGTTTCAGTACAGGCTGCTACATAATGTTATTGAGAGAAGCCCTGCAGAGAAGGACTTGGGGTTGTTGGTGCATGAGAACCTCAACGTGAACTGGCAATGTGTGCTCGTTGCCCAGAAGGCCAAATGTACCCTGAGCTGCATCCAAAGAAGTTTAGCCAGCAGGTCCAGGGAGGTGATTCTGCACCTCTATTCCACTCCTGTGAGATTGTACTTGGTGTACTGTGTCCAGTTCTGTAATCTCCAGCATAAGAAGGTTATCAGACCTTTGGACTGGGTCCATAGGAGGGATACAAAGATGATCAGAGGGCTGGAGCACCTCCCATATAAAGACAGGCTGAGAGAGTTGAGCTTGTTCAGCCTGGAGAAGAGAAGGCCCTGGGGACATCTTATAGGACCCTTCCAGTACATGAAGGGGGTATACAAGAAAGCTGGGGAAGAACATTTTACAAGGGCATGTAATAATAGGACTAGAGGGAATGGACATAAATTGGAGACAGGAAGATTTAGACTAGGTATTAGGAAGAAATTCTTCACAATGAGGGTGGTAGAACAGGTTGCCCAAGGAAGTTGTAGATGCCCCATCCCTGATGGTGTTCAAGGCCACGTTGGATAGAACCTTGAGCAGCATGACCTCGTGGGAGGTGACCCTGCCCATAGCAGGAGGGGTTTGAACTAGATGATCTTTAAGGTCCCTTCCAACCCAAACTATTCTATGAATCTATGATTCAAATTTAGAGGCAAAATAGAAATGAAGAGGAAAAATTCTAATAATAACGTTGATAGAACTATAGAATTTAAGCAGAATCCAAAAGTCTTAAAACATGACTGCTATACTTCATAAATAGACTTTTTGCCATTTCCACTGATTGCAAATTTCCTTTTTTTGTTTGCTCTTCATTAGCACTTCATATTACAATTGTCATCATCCCATCCAGCTATTCCAGAAGATACCTGTTCTAGATCTGTTTGTTACCTATGGAAAAAAATATTGTTTCCATGAAAGGGATTTTCACTTTTCTCTAAAATGTATAAAATTAAGAAAGATACTGATGGTTAACAAACAGGAAAGACAGTCAACTGACCAATAGAGACTTAAGTAATTGCTGTTAATATATTTTCACAAGTTGTTACCAGCCATGTATTATCTCTGCTTAACAGAGTATGGACAGCTACTTACTGCAATGTTACGTCTTTCACTATGCAAAATCCATTCTAAATTCGTATGCATTTGCCTATATGCCTCTGTTGTGACACTCAGAAAGAAAAAAAAATGAAAACAGAATAGGGCAGCATATACACATTTTTCCATAATTTCAAGAGATTTCCTGTCTTTGCAGAAATTTGATTTTTTTTCAGAAAATGCAAAATAGTGGTAAGAAATATCTTCTCCATAACATGTTCCTTTGTCTTGGCATGGTTTTATTCCTTCAGTGAAAAACATATTCCATAATGTATTCTTGATGCCCGGTGTCAAACCACTTCCCACAGTAGTGGTTCTGGAGACACAAGAAATAAAAATAAGTCATAGAGGCTAAATTGTGGGGATTTAGGACCACTTTTCAGCTGCTGGTCTCCTTTCAGTGTGAGAACCAAGTGTGCATCATGTTACATCCTCCTTGGATTCAACTAGAAGGGAAATCAAAAGTACACACCAATGGGAACTGTGATGTGTACTGACAGTTCTTCCCATCTGGAGGATCAGGGACAAGGATTGTAGTAGAATATGCTTGATCCACAGTTAATGTGCAACCAAAGAGTTGAAAAACCCGAGTTAGTTTCTCTGAAGGATGAATAAAGGCTATGAAATCCTCTTCCTTATGAATGATACTGCTAAAGAATCTTGCACCAGAAGAAGCAGTATATTCCAGAAAGAAAATAATACGAATAATTTCCAGTTGCTGGGTAATTACACTAAAGTGTGTAGATACACAAATAAGTAAATCACAGGATCACAGAATCACTAGATTGGAAAAGACCTCCAGGACCATCGAGTCCAACCGTGGCTATCATGTACCTCAGTACCTTGTCCACCCGTCCCTTAAACTCTTCCAGGGTTCTCCAGCCCCTTCGCCAGCTTCGTTGCTCTTCTCTGGACTTGCTCCAGAGCCTCAACATCCTTCTTGTGGTGAAGGACCCAGAACTGAAAACAGGATTCGAGGTGTGAACTCCCCAGTGCCAAATACAGAGGGAGAATATCCTTCCTGGACCTGCTGGTCACATTGTTTCTGATACAAGCCAGGATGCCATTGGCCTTCTTGGTCACCTGGGTACACTGCTGGTTCATCTTCAGACAGCTGTCAATCAACACCCCCAGGTCCTTCTCCTCTAAGTAGCTTTCTAGTCAGTCTACTCCTAGTCTGTAGCCCTGCCTAGGGTTCTTAGGTAAATGCACCATAAAATCTTTTTTTGAGAATACAGATATGCAAAACATCAACTTGCTCTTAATGTGAACTATCCAATGTTATGACTCACTTTATGATTCATGCAGTGCTCATTATGTAAAGTTGTTTATATTCTTTTTCAACCTTTGTTTCTTTTTTGCAGGCTTTTATTTGGCCTCCATCCTTAAAAATATTTGATATTTATTTTGTTAGACAATCTAGATGGGCGTACTAATTAAAAGTAACACACAAAACCTCCCTTTGTCTGTTTCTTTACGTAGTGACTGACCTATTCAAAAAAAAAGCAGAGATGTTGCACTGACCCTGTAGCTATCAGCTTACAAGAAAATCACCTAATAATTTTTCAATGGTACAATCCATTAGTTTTATATGACTACTACAGCCCTGGACTGTACAGTTACTCAGCTTCAAAAAGAGGATATGGCAGCAGCTTCTCCTAAAGTACCTTATAGTCTAATGGTTAAGATATTTCCCAGAATGGAAGGAACTTGAATTTCCCTCAGGTTTTCAAGAAAAAACAGAATCCAGGCTTCAAATTTCTGAGCACAGGACCCTGTCAGCTATCTGTTATTCAACTGAAGGATACTAACTCTAGCTAACCTTGGTAAATACACTCATTCAGTTCAGTGTGAGAGAGAGAGAGGATACTCATCAATATCGAACATTTCTTTTGGCTAGCTCTAGGCAGCTCTTCATTAAGCACACAGGCATTTGGTTTTATGTTTTGGATTAGTCTAACTTAATGCACATCCAGGTGCATGTAGCTTACAAGGTGTCATGCATCTCACATTCTCACATACTAAGTCAAGGTTAGTTATCCTCTTAAGGAAAAGATAAAATCACTATTTCCAAAGAAGAAATTATTCCATCCTACAATCAATATCCATAATAATTCAAAGAACGCAGACTTTGTAAGAACTTTTTCCAATTCTATCCATCTAAAATTAACTGAAACAAACTTTTTGGTTTCAGTAGTTTAGAATTTTTCTAGGAATTATAATGTCTAGCTTGTATGATCCAGAATTTGAATGCAAGTATAAAAACCATAACCATTCTCAAATGTTAAACCAAAAATAATAAAAAGGCAATAATGAAGCAATAATGATACATGAGATATAGTATGATTTCAGTTATATGACATGGACACTGAGTAACAAAGAAATGTGGGAGAGAGATGATTTAAGTAGCTGCTTATTCATAACCTCAGACAAATATGGTGAGAGTTGTAAGACAATCCTCCAATCTTTAAAATTCCTACAGTTTACAGAATGTTCAGTACCCATTTTTCTAAGCTCAGTTTTTTCTTGTTGTTAGTTTTGGTTTCTAAATTGCAATAATATTAGTGTCCAATTGACTACATTTAACTACCTCTCTCATGGATTAATCAAGGTAAAAGTGGCTTCTATTTGCTTAATTGCTACTTTCCTAACTAAATACTGAATCTCTGATGTCTTGTCTCTTGTTTATTTACCACATTGGCCTTGTCCTCATTTTGCATTGTCTTACAATTATTTATGGTATTCATCAAGGGTAATTAAGGGCCTGATCAAATCTGGATCTCTTTGTTTCAAAATTATTCATAGAATCATAGAACAACCAGGTTGGAAGAGACCCATCAGATCATGAAGTCCAACCATTCCTATCAAACACTATCGTGACTTTTCATTAAAAGCGATGGTCAAGAAAGAATAAATCCAATATGTGATTTTCTTATCTAAGCAAAATGGAGTCTCAGCAGACAAAATGCTTTTACTTTGTCTTTATTGTGACACAGAGATAGAAATTTTCTTTCAAACAACAAATGCAGATTTTATACATCAATTAGACATTTTACTTACACTGGTAAGCCTAATGGATTATTTAATGGAGATTTATACATGTGAAATAGAATGCAGCTTTTATTTCAACTATTACCATGGCTCATAATTACCTTTGTCATAAAGTAAGTCTTGACAAAGTCCTAAGCTAATATATATTTTTCACTACTCAGTGACAACTTAAACACATAGGTACTAAAAGCCTGATCTTGTATTGTATGACATCAGTTATAACTTTAGGCTGCTTAAACAAAACAAATTTATTTCTTTTTTAAAGAAATAAACTTCAGTATTCTTGATGTGCAGATAAATTAGGGAATAGTGGAAAAAAGAGCTTGTTTGGGCTTTGTGCTTATAGTTAAGACAGCTTGTTTTATATATATTTATGTATATATATAAAGCATATTTTGATTCAACTTTTTTATCTTGTTAATGCTTTTGTTTCAAACCAATGCTCCTGTTATATATATTCCTGCAATATTTCAATGAAGACATTGTAATATCTTCAAGTACAGAAAGTAGCAGTTTCCCCACAACAAATATCCTGCCTTTTTCATTTTCCTGTGATAAGTCATTGTGGTATGATGTGGAGTCCTCATTGGTATAAGGAATAATATATTGCAATTCTTTTGGTCTATTCAATTTAACAGAGTTTCCTTATCGTAGCTAGATGGTTCTATTTATTATTCCTGTCTGTCTTTAAGACTGACATTTTAGTTTTATTCCAAATGTTATCCGACAACTTTTTCACTAGAAGAAAGAAAAAAAAACCCTCCAGTACAGTAGTTTTCTGAGTCAATTATAGTTTTGCAAGTAAATCTCAATGGGAGAACATCTGTTTTACCAGTATGCAATCTGTTGCTATTGGTCATATTGGAAAAGTTTTTGTCCATTGCAGACAGTGAGAAGAAAAAGGAAAGCAAACATATAGAAAAATAGTAGATATTTTATCTGATTTTCTGACCATGATGAGGGAGGACCCAGGAAAATGCATTCACAATGGTGACCTTAGGTGATTTTTCATTTAGTTCTGAAACAATCATTATCTTTGCTCTTCCTGGCTGGTCTGTGTATGGAGTGTGGTAAACTCTCAAATGATTATTTTTATGTCTAGTACTGTCCTTTTTCCTGTCTTTTTTCTGTGGTTTTTTTTTTTTTTTTTTTTTTTTTTTTAATTTTCTCATGTCCTACTGAATGTACTTCCTGATTTACATAGTTTCTTTTAAACTTGCTCCAGTGTTATTTGCTAAAGTTAATTTCTGTTCATAGGAATTTAAAGGAGACTTTCATGGCGATAGTTTTGTTCTACCAGTTGCAGAAGAGTTTCTCTCTTTTTTCTTACTACTGCAGCAATATCTCTGACGTATCAGACAAGCAGAAGAGATTAACAGATTACCACTGTGGTTATTCATGAAGAAAAACAATGAAAGTAAAAATAAGTGGTTTTTTAAATTAACTTAATTTTTTTATAATTTTTCTTTCAGGCTGAATTTTTTCTCTGCAGAAACAATATAAGAAAGAAATTTTACAAGTTCTAGGCATTCTAAACAATACTTCAATACCTTTTACTACTTTGGAGGTCACACTTCAGATTCACCAATGAAAAGAGCTTAGTTAGGTTTGTAAGTTCTGCCTCCATGCAGTGGAATTTTTTCTTTATGAAAAGAAGAAAGTTAGCAAGGAAATAATTTAGTCTGTCATATATAGAGGTACCCAATTAGCTATTTAAGCCTGAGATAGTTATCTTAAAGTACAGTTAATAGAAATAATTCTGTTTACCTATGATAGATTAACACAGTCACTCCCATAGTATATCATCTTTCTTCAATTCCTATAAAGGAATCATGAATTGTCTACTTAAGACATCTATATCTTAAGTGCTTGAGTTAATAATATAAAATCAAGAGTAGGATTTTTTTTTAATTGTGGTCACAGGTATTCCTCTGCTGAAAGGTCCATGGAATTTCAAAAGTATAGAAGAAACAAGGAAATTTTAGAAAATTATTGTTATAATATTTACTAATATTTGCTAATGAAAAAATAACTTAGGGCTGGGATTCAGTTTTAAAATTATGCACATCCTTTACTGCTTGAGACATAATTGATCAGCTATGATACATCTTTTGAATTGGTAGATATGACACAAGGCACAAATGAGATCCATTCCCTTCTGAAATGAAAACTGGACGAATGTGGAGCAACTTTGAGCATGTAAAACAACATTAGATATATATGTTTAGACATCTGAGTGGGATTCAGCTTGTCATAACTTTATGTGTTTACAATAAGGGTGTCTTCATGTGAACTACTTGCTTAAACTCCCATTATGTTGAACAGAGATTAAGGAAAGAAATCACCCATAAGCACTTAGTATCTTTTTGGATGTTCTGATATATATGAAAGATACCTGTCGACTTGTGTGACACCTTGCTTACAGAGGCTTTAAGAAGAAACCATACCCTCTGGAGTGGTGGGATTATAATCTAGGATACGTGAAATGGCACTGAAAATGTATAGCATTTCAATTAACTATTGTTGTATATGTACATATGTATATGTTTGTATATACATTCATATGTGTAGAAAACCTCACATTAGAATGTTCTAATAAAATCTCATTAAATAGCAAGGGTTTAAAATAATATCCATATGCATATACACTCCTGTATGTGCATGGGAATAAGAAAAAATTAAAGCATAGGCAAAGAAAAAAAGGTGGGGGGGAAAGACCCACAGTAGCTCAAATTTACGTCAGGAACTATTCTTACACTTCATTTTCCCCTTTTTTATTGCTACATTTGAACTAATGTAATACATAATTTTTTGGTGTAGGACCCATGTTTCTGTAAATTACTAATTTACCACAGATAATACAAAACTAATAAATAACAGGCCCCATAAACCTAAATAGGAAGCAATCATATTGATGAGTATGAAATTCTTAAAGGAACGTGTATACAAGATAGCTGTCACTACAGAAATCATGAAATTCTTTGTCACATTCTGAAAGGTCATTAGGGCCTAAGCTTATATAAAAGAAAAGGTCCAGAAATCCTTTTGGAGACTTGTAGACTGCTGACATGATTTTGAAATGCTCAGTGTGTCAGAAAAACCTATTATATCCTTTGCAAATAATGCAAAGACCTTGATAAAATGTATTGATTGAACTCTTTTACTTGAGGTCACAGACTCTTTCCTCAGGGTGAATGCTCTTGTTATTTATTTTTTCTTGCAAGACATATAGGCAACAAATGTTAATTAATCAGGAACTGGCCACTGATATTGACGTAAGAATTGAACACAAATCTTTCCTTCCATCTCTCTGTGAAGTGTGTGTTTATGCGTATATCTACATGTGACTAAGTATTTTCACTTTTTTAATGTATTTTAGCAATATTTCCAACATCAGGTTAACTTTATTGGAACTTCATGCTATGTAAAACACATCTTCCAGTGCCAAGACTCAACACATCTCTTGGCTTTAGCTAAGGCCTTTGTGATGACAACAGATTTCCTTGGTTTCAATAGAACTGACCTGCCTAAGCTATAAGATTAGTCACCTAAGTTCCCATTATAGTCACTATAAGTAGGTAAAACCATCTAAAAGAGCATTTATCCAACTAAATTCTGCTCCAGAGGTTGATCTCCATTCTGTCTCCTTCCAGCAGTTTTATTAAAAATTCCTTAAGGAAATTCATCAGTAAAAAAGGCAGGAACATCTATAACTTCTAAATACTGTGGTCCTGGTAGCACTATTAAATGCTCAGTTTGGACGTCTTCCCATGCCATAGATGCTTACATACATTAAATCACTGCTTAACAAAATTATTTGTTTTTTACACTAAAAGTAAAGGTACAAGTTCTAAAAGATCTTTAACTACATGCCTCATTTCTTATTCATGTTAAAAATGAAATGCAAAAATCTTAACTCTTTCTATACTGGCACACTGATGGAGACTATTTTGAAAATAAACCACTTAATAGTGACATACTACTAGCAGTAAAACAACATTTGTAGTAAAATCTTCTGATATTCTGGAATTCTTCTTCAAGCTAGTGTATTAATGCTGTCCACAACAAAGATTCATAGTGGTTTTTTTTTCCTCTTCTTTCCCCTTCAGTTATTTCTGCTCCAGTAACAGAACAGATTTTTATAAGTAGGACTTTTGAAATTATTTATTTTCATTTTTGATAGCTACTCACATTGTTTAGTGCTACACTGATAGCGCTAAGAGAACTACAAAGTTCTAGAGAACAGAACAAGTGAGAAAAAACTTCAGAATGACAGATACATGCAACAGTGAATAATTTCTTTGTCTACTTATGTTGCAAAATATCTGTTTGCATATAAAAATGAAATCATTACATATTAATGCTACAAAGCTATTCTGCTTTGTGACAGTAGAGCACAATGAAGTTATCACTGTCTACAATTCAGTTCATGTAAGAATCTGATGATGCTTTTACAGTAGCAGATATATTTGGAAAAATAATGAAGGGGATTCCTTTAAAGGAGGTTATAGATGTGGTAGTTGTAAGTTCCATCTTTTTGAAAGGGCTGTGTTTGATTTTCTGTTATTGGTTGATTAGATTGCTATGCAAGCTAAAAATAAAGGTCACCAGTATACAGGTCACACAAAGATAGCAATAGACAGACCCTATGGGAAAAGTAAGAATGGTAAAAACGTATTTGAAAATCGCACAGAAAAGTTCTTCTACTTTCCTGTCATATTCAGCTAAGAAGATTTCTTGAGATGGATTGATTTGCACAATATGTCCCCTCACTCTTGAGGGTTTTTTTGTTCAAGATGATCTTTTTGAGCACATGTAAATATTTTTTTGCATCCATGAGGAATTTGTCTTGAAGAATTCACAGGATTACTGTCTACTGACAAAGGATAATTTTTTTTTATGAGTTTAAATGACAACATGCTTTCCTAAAGATTTGTAGAAGTTTTTTTCTGGTGTATTTCTTTGGTATATTGATGTATGCTATTTTGCTTCCTGTCATTGTGGAGCCATTTCTGAGAAAACTTACTGCAGTTCAGAAAGAATAGTATATTCATTTACTGGAACATCTCAGTGACAGCCTTTGTCACTACTGCTTCAGGATCTCTGTTTGTTTCAGAATATAGTTTAAGTGTGAAACTGAAACAGAATTTTTGTTCATTGTGCAGAGAATTCTTCTATTTCAGTTTTTATTTATTCATTGGTTGTGCATTTTTGATGACTTTTCCAGAGCACATTTAAAATCCTCAATATGATCATCAACTGCTACCAGAATGGTTACATTTTTTCTTCTGGGATACTCTCACAGCTTTGGCTGGCAGAGATACTCAGAATATATCCTCCTATGCATTCTGAGTCACAGAAAATTTTCTCACATATGGCTCAGCAGAGCCTTAATTTAAAAGTGAGTAAGCTGCCAGAAAAGTGTACTCTGTAAGAAAACAGATCTGAAACAGATTGGAAAAATTATCTTTAGTGATCTTTAGAACAAGTTGTTAGAGAACCCATCACTACAAGTTTTTATCCAGGCTGAGCTTTGATAAGAACTGATCCTTGAACCCAGTACTAAATGTTCTATTGCTTGTTAACTTAATATTCTGTTGTTCTTTGTCAACTCCAATTAAGTGCTTTTTGCGTTGATTTTTACCTTATTAAAACATATTTCTGTGACACTTCAAGATTAACAGTCCAGATTTACACTGAATTTTAGGCATCTAATTCCCATTATTTTTAACAGGATGCAGATTTCTTATGCTGGTTATCTATGCTTCTCTAAAGTACTTCATAAAAATCATCCATATCTTGTTTTTGAAGAATGAAACTTTTCTTTTGATGCAGAAAGCTAAGTACCAGTATTATCCATGACGGCGTGAAGGTTGTTATGATTTCAATTTAATAGACATCATTTTCCTTCTGTACTCTGCACTGGTGAGACCTCTCCTTGAATCCTGTGTTCAGTTCTTGGCCCCTCACCACAAGAAGGATGTTGAAGCTCTGGAGCTAGTCCAGAGAAGAGCAATGAAGTTGGTGAAAGAGCTGGAGAACAAGTCTTACGAGGAGTGGTTAAGAGAGCTGGGGGTGTTTAGCCTGGAGAAGAGGAGGATGAGAGGAGACCTCATTGCTCTCTACAACTATTTGACAGGAGGTCGTAGAGAGGAGGGAACTTGCCTCTTCTCCCAGGTTTCAAGGAGCAGGACAAGAGGGAATGGCTTCAAGCTCTACCAGGGGAGGTTCAAGCTGGACATTAGGAAAAAAAATTTCATGGAAAGGGTCTTTTGACACTGGAACATGCTGCCCAGAGAGGTGGTTCCTCTTCACCTCCAGGTGAAGGTGTTTAAAAGACACCTCTGGAGGTGTTTAAAGGACAGGTGGTTGAGGTGCTGAGGGGCATGGTTTAGAGATTGATAGGAACGGTTGGACTCGATGATCCCGTGGGTCTTTTCCAACCTCATGATTCTATGATTCTGTGATTAAATAGAGTAAAAAAGAATGTTAGTCATAAAGATGCTTTAAGCATTTTAGAGGGGTAGATGAACTGTAAAATGTGAATATCTATTAGGATTAGATTACGCTTCTTGGTTAATATACTAATAACTGTTGGCCATCTAGAGACCAAGGCAGTGTCTTCACTTCAGGTTCATAAAAAGCCAAAACATGGTCCTTAGTTCCTCTAGTATACAAAAGGTATAATAATAAATCCTATTGATAGAAATTTGGTTTGAACTTAAAACCAAAAATTCTATTATTTTCATGTTGATTATAAATATTTCTGTTTCTTCCTTTGCTTTTTGGTCCATTTGGGTCCATTTGATATTAACAATTACAACATCTATGATCCTCTGCAACAGTGGCCTTCAGTCTCCTCTAGCTGACAGAACTCTACAAAATTTTGACTCTATTCTTTATAAAAAGTTAAACTTTTTGACAGTTGGATTAGTGGATTGCTCTTCTTGTCTCACAGACACCTGTACACTTTGCAAGTCCTTACATGTCCATGTATCACTATTTTAAAAAGCATTATTCATAATGACCATAAGCAGATTAACTTAATAACTCAGTCCCCTTCATTACCAAAATTTCTGTTGCTCTTTCTATGTCTAGGGACATAGAATGCAATTTAATCCCTTTTGTCTGAGTCACGGTTTGGGATATGGGCCTGAATTCACCATCTGCACCTTCTATTTATTAGCTATTTACACATGCACTTCTCATCACCATCTAGACTTTGGGCATAGTAGCATTCTCATTTAATTTCTCATAGGATAATAAAGTAGCAAAGCAAAAAAAGTAGTCTTGGCAAAGAATTGCCTTAAAGGCAAAAAATATTTCTATTTGAATTAAGCAAGAGCTAAAAGTACTCGAAAATAAATGAAGATCCCAAGATATCCTTTTCTAGTATGTGATACCTTTGATGATTTATGTGTGAGCTGGCCTGTGCCAGGTGCAGCCCATAAACAAGTGACCCAAGTTTTTGGAAGTGCTCCCTGTTTTCCATTGTCCAATGTTTTCAGGCCTCTATGCAGATTCTATCAAAGCTGTAAATGCCCTGAAATGGCACATAATTAGGCAATTAAATCCTGACGCTTTTTTAAGCAGAAAAGGTTAGACAGAAAAGATTAACAGCATCTAACAGGGACACTGAGTGACATGTTTGAGCAGGAGGATCATTAGAACCATATTTGTGTCTAAGGGACTGGGAAGATGCTGATGAGAAAATGTTTTGTTCCTTTGATCATCTATGCAGGTTCCTACACAAGCAAAAGCTTTAATTTGGATTACACTGCACTGCTTTGTTTTGTCCTCTATTGTATTCTGTATTATTTTACTTCCTTCTCTATATTCAGTCCCAAATGATAATTTATCTTCAGAGAAAATAGAAACAAACAATTTCTTATACAACTAATAAAATGGTGAATTATTTGACACGGTTTGGTTTGGAGGCAGTACTCTATTATTAACAAGAAGGGAAAAAAATATAAAACTTAAAATGACACACAGAAGATATCTTAACCAAGAACACAGGTTTTGGAAAAATTAAGGGAGTAGATCCAAAACTGCAACCTGAAAACACTATACTCATGTGCCATATAATTTTCTGTTCTTTTAACTTCTGTATGTAGTTCCTGGGATAAGCAGAAAGCAGACATTTGAGCACATTTCAGCAGTCTGGAAGTAGTCTTGGCATTCAGTCACTGTGCCAAAGAATCTCTCATGTTTTTAATCTCATTTCCATTTAACAAAAAAATACCCAAGCCATTCTTGGAGCAGAGTAAAGAATTCAGAATTAGCATTGTGCAATATGTAGTGTGAATTCATTGTAGATTTGTGACGTTTTCAGTGTGACAGATGAGAGTTGGTTTATATTCTATCCTGAAGAGTGTACAACATAGCACTGCCTGCACTGGTGTCTGAAGACATATCTAAAAAAAGCACTACGGTATTCTTTTATTTTACTCCCTACTGGAAGATCTCATTCACCCATCCAAGTAGATAAAGAAATAAACAGAAGAAACCTTAAAAGGATAACATGTCTTTGAGGGATGAATGAAGGAAATCTTGCAACGTTCTCTACTAGTGAGGCGTTCTACAGCTTTACACCATGCCCTAATCTCAGGAATATTTCAATTTAAATATTTATTTCATTTAAAACACCCACAATGTTACACTGTCTATAATCTCTTTCTGAAAGGAGCAACTCTGAGTAACTCTCTATATATCATGAAGTATGTGGATATTTTATTCATGGCTCCAATTCTAACTTTGGTGATCATCTATCTAAACATTAGGTTTTGCAGCAGGTAAATTTTGATACCTAAGCCTTATCTGGCTCTTTGAATCCAACAGATAATAAAAAAGTCCCTTTCAGAAGTATAATTGGTCTTTAGAATGCTGGTAGAACTTCCTAATACAGTCTTTTATTAATAGGAAAGATTTTTTTTTTTTTTTTAAATCAGCTAAAAGATTATGGTTAGATTTATTTCATGTACTGCTTTTTACTTTTTTTAAAGTAAAAAATGACAAGGCGAAAAGAAACAGAAACTTGTTGCTGAAGAAGTACCAAATTGATACTCCCACATAATGTTATGATAATTATATGGTGGAAAATTGTCCTGGGACATGTATTTATCTAGTACTCTTATAGTGAAATTAACTTCTCATGCTGTTATGTGCTCAGAAATTCCTTCATCATGATGCTTAACTGGATCATGAGAGCTTAATTATAGCCAATCTTAACCATAAGAAATATTTAAGGGATGTTTATCAAGTGTAACTAAAAAAGAACAATTTTTAATGTCATCATGGTTAATAAGAAGAAAGTCCATGTCAGTGATAACAAGCACAGTTTTCTTCTGATAATTATTATATTATCTGATGTCTTTTCACCTGATCTGAATGTCAGGTGTCAATTTTTACTGCACAGCTTTCAAGTTCACTGGACATTAACACCAACTGTCAGTCTTGTCACACTGCCAGCAAGAACATCATGGACAATATAAATATTTGAATCAGTTTTACTGCATTTCTAGTAAGCTTTTAAAATAGTTCCTGAAGGCTGAAGAAAAGACACCATGGGAGGAAATTTATGCTGTTAAATGTTATGCTAATCCAGGTATGACCAGTAGAAGATACCTGTATGGAACATGCTGGTACCTTTTGGGAGTAATACAGTGATATAATTTTGCAGATATTAAGGAATGGGGGGAAAAGCAAACAAAGAGATGAATAAACCAAACCAACCAAAACGCTACCAAACTCAAGCTAAACTCCCAAAACAGTTTTGAAATAATTGAAATGATGTAACTGCCTAGAAAGTGCACTTGTTGCTGTATTCAAATTAACACTTAGAAAAGAAGTGAAGATGGGAAATAAAAAACAGTTTAGACAGTGGATAGCAGAGCCAGAGGTAAAAATCTGTACAAATGCCTGTGGAACTCACCAAGAGGCCCACACGCTATTGCTAGAAGAATATCCTCCAGAGGCGGACACATAAATCCGGTGATAGCTGAGTAAAAAGAAGTAGACAAGGTGAAACAAACAAATAAACAACCAAACAAAACAAATAAAACAAGATGTATTTGTGCTTCTTTTTAAATATGTATGGCAGTGAAGTTCCCAGTGTGAATCCCAAAGGCCATTTGTGACCCTTCAAGTCAATCCTGTCAAATAAAAGATATAAGTAAATGTGTCTAATTTGAGGATATTTATTGAGAATTACAATGTCTCCTTTGCAATATTTAGGCAAAGTATTTTATTCTATCCAGCTGTTCAGAAATAAGATGGAAAGAGGGGCAAGGGACTTAGACTTCTCCAACTGTTTTTCAACAGTTCTGTTGAAATTCCTCCGTTGGATTTCCAGAAGTATCTATGCTATAATGAGAGTTCTCCCTTACTGCAGCACTGCCGGCGCAATACACTGCAAGGCAGGGAGGGGAAAAAGACAGACAAAAAAATTACTCTTGTTATGCTAGTATTTTTTTTTTACTTGTCAGACTGTGGAAATCATGTTGAAACCACAGCTCAGCCTGGGGAAAGGACTAATAAAAGTCCCCCACAGAAGGAAGACCAGGAGAGAAAATCCCCTCCTCCTCCCAATAAGTCATCTCAAATTTTTTATTCCAGTCCTCGTGCAAACTAGAAGGATGAAGGAAAAAATAATTCTAACCTCTACTTTCAGGAGTTACTTCACACATCATTTATTCCTCTTCCTTCTAGATGCCCCTCTACACTAGATAAAAAGATGAAAGTAAAGGAACCATTTATGCTGATCGAGAGATCCTGTGTGATGGCTTTTACTCCCCTTAGTCTGTTCAGGCTGTTCAGGCAGTGTGTACAAACTTACTATACATAGCTCTTGTGATATTTTAGAAGTCATAACTCTCCTTTTAGGAGTTTCTTTACAGCAATTTTGAAAACAATATCTCTTTTCCTTGTTCTGGGTTGAAACAGATTTCTTAGATGGTGAAATATTAGTGTAGCATGAAGTCTGGAAGCTTCTTGGAGATAGATTTGGATGGACAAGATGTTTGGATAAAAAAGATACCTGAGGATTTAATCTTCGTTTCCTTTTTTGTCTGTTTGTTTATTTTAGTTTGGATTTATTATGCAGTTCATGGAATACTATAATAAAATCTATCCCTTTTTCTTCTAGTTTTATAAATATCATAGAAACTAAATATGATGAAAAATGTTTGGAGTTTGATGAATCGGATATTTTTTATGTTCTGTCTACTGTGGGGCAAATATGATCCCTGGTGTACTTTAAAGTCTTGTTCTCCATTTCTCAGACTACAGAATTTGTTAGATAATCTGTCAATTCTCACACAAGGGTTTTATTTCAGTGAAAAAAAAAAAAAAAACAAAAACAAGAAGACAGTTTTTTGTTGTTTACTGTTATTTCTGTTATTACTGTTGTTTCATATAACCCATCAGTGATCTACCTAGAGAAATGTATTTGCTTCTATCTCTTCTGTCTTTCAATCTAAGGTGAAAATATTTATTCCTAAAAGAGCATCTTTGTAAGATTATTTCCTTATAAACTTTGTAAATAATAAAATATTTGTTATAGAAAGAATTTGGATTTCAGTAAAGATTTTTTAAAAATTTATAACTAATGATTATTTTGGTTTGCCTTAATGATTCATTTCCTGTCATGTTAAATACAAGATAATTTTGCGATCAAGGAATACCACATGGATTTCCTAGCCATCTTAAAACATAAGCCATGGATATCCCGTCACTGAAACTTATAAATGAATGAACTTGAAGAAAAGATCACAGGTAACTATCAATCGCAAAGAGTATTTTATGTCTCAATGTCTACAAAATTCATTGCCACAGAAAAATGTTATAATACTGCATTATAAATTTTCTCAAGTATTGTTATAATGGTATTTTCCTCTGCTTTGATTAGAGATATGCTTCTGCCATCAGCTGAACATTTCTTTGCTAACAAGCTGATGTTTTTCTCTTCTATTTAGCAAATAACCAAACATGTAAACACTGAAGGCCAATGGCATCCTGGCTTGTATCAGAAACAGTGTGACCAGCAGGCCCAGGGAGGTGATTCTCCCTCTGTACTCAGCACTGGTGAGGCCGCTCCTTGAATCCTGTGTTCAGGATTGTGGGTCCCTCACCACAAGAAGGATATTGAGGCTCTGGAGCTAGTCCAGAGAAAAGCAACAAAGCTGGTGAAGGGTCTGGAGAACAGGCCCTATGAGGAGCGGCTGAAGGTGCTGGGGTTGTTTAGCCTGGAGAAGAGGAGGCAGAGAGGAGACCTCATTACTCTCTACAAGTACCTGAAGGGAGGTTGTATAGGGGAGGGAGCTGGCCTCTTCTCCCAAGTGACAGGGGACAGGACAAGAGGGAATGGCCTCAAGCTCCACCAGGGGAGATTTAAGCTAGAGATTAAGAGAAAGTTTTTCACAGAAAAAGTCATTGGGCATTGGAATAGACTGTCCAGGTTGGTGGTTGATTCGCCTTCCCTGGAGGTGTGTAGGGCACAGGTGGATGAGGTCCTGAGGGACATGGTTTAGTGTTTGATAGGAATGGTTGGACTCAATGATCCGATGGGTCTCTTCCAACCTGGTTGTTCTATGATTCTATGATTCTATGAAGATAAAACAGTGAGTTTTGTAACCCAGCGTTTCTACAGAAAAAAGTATCTGCAAAAGGAAAGTTTACTAATATATATACTTATTGGTTTAGTTAATAAATGAATGAATGATCACATTTTTTTTCTGATTCTGGAACAGATTTTAAAATATCTACCTTAGATATTTTGAGGAATTTCCGTTCTTATTCCTTATTTTTATATGTTTTTGATCAACTGGACCTTTCGCAATTTCTTTTAAAACAATTTGAGTGATAGCAGCCATATATATATATCATGTGGCACTGATCATTAAACTGTTTGTTATTGCAGATTTATTGCAAGGAATACAACTGTCAGTCAATTTAACTAGAAGTTTGCCAAATGAAATGCAAAATTATACGGTGTCCTGGTGAGGGCAGCAAAACATTCAACATACGTGCTTTTAATAAGCTACTGGCTGATCTATGCAAACTAATTCTGAAATTACAACTGCTAAGATAGATTGCTAAGATGCTACATTTTTTCCACTTTACTCATCACTGTCTGATAGAATTTTCTAATATTAATAACTAATCCTATTCTTAGAAATTTTCCTTCAAACTTAGATCTCAAATTTAAACAAGTCTGCAGATGAAGAGAGAAGTTTAAACTGGAAGCCATTTTCAATATTAACTTTAAAGGACAGTGAAAAATGTAGAAGAAAGTGGTTTTTTTTCCTTCTTATGACTTGATATACCTTAGAAAATAACAAACAAACAAAAAACCCCAAACTCTAAGTTGGATCAGTTCTTCTAAAAAAATCACATTATATTTGATGATTTACAGTAAATGCTAAATTATTTGAAAAATAGTTATGATTGCCTAATATCACTGGAAAATATAAAATGAGGAAGAGTATAAAAAGTAAATCTCAATAGCTAAGTAACTGGAAATAAAATGGAAATAAGTGGAGAAATTTACTTATCTAACGTCAGTGATGAATATTCTTCTTTTTAGTGACTCTTTCAATAACCGCAACTCATGTCTTTTCATTTGTGGTGAAAATAACTATCCAGAATAGAAGACAGATGCCAAACTGATAAATACAGTTAGTCTTATATGAGACTAAAATCAATAGTTACTCTTATTTTTCTTGAAATAATAATAAAAGAGAAAAGAAGGAGCTATGTAGCCAATCTCTGTAAATATCTATCCATTTTGCCAATATGCTGCTAACTTTGGCGCTTTTTTTGTCTGATTTATGTCAGAATTTGAAATACATATTATGTAAAAAGGGTTTACATGATAAGTTTTTGTCAAATGGAAAAATAATATTGTGACTCATGCTGAGCAGTAAGCAAGTAGCATTTTTAGAGGAAATGGGGACTGCAATTATTGTTAAGGATATTTGTTAGGTATATGTTTGGAATTATTCTCAAAATTCAGTCTGAAACTAACCTTGAATATTAATTGCACATTGTGTCTCAAATCTGTCTGTTGCTCTGTATGATGTAAAAGTTTTCAATTTGTATAATGTGTATTTTGTTTAGAAGAAAAGGAAAGCATTTCAGATTTTAAAAGAGCTGTTTTTAAAGATACTATTGTGAAGCACTGCTTTCACAAATTACAGAAACTAGGAAACCATTTAAAATAATACATGGTTATTCAGTTCTTAAAATTTCGGTGTGTATGGGATTAGGATACTTCTCTCTTCTTTTTTTCAGTTTATCTAACACTACAAAAATTAGTGTTATATAACTCTCCTGAGGCTATTTTATGTAGGTGTGGAGATGAATAATGAAATCATATTTTTAAAGGTTTGCAAGTGTAAAATAAATCTTGATACATTTTGTGTTCTTTCAAATTGACTTTTCAAATACTACACTTTTTAAGGATTTTCATAGTATTTGAAGAATTAACATTATATATATAAATTAATAAATAAATAACCTGGTATAAAAAAAGATGAAGTTTTGACTTTGTTATTCATATGGGCCAATCTGCAGGCTTTCAAATAAGTGTCAGGTAAACTATTACAGACAAGTTGTTCCTCATCATATATAAAAAATGCTTTTCTGAGTGCTTTTCTCCTCACTTAATGATGTTACTGAAATCTTTAATTGTGGGGGTTTCAGGAAAAAAACAGAAATTCTGAAATTATAAAATCCATCTAAAGTAAAATATGTGTGTTTTTTAAAATACGTGAAGAAAAAGAGTACAAGATGTCATGAGCAAGGTTGAGTAACCTCACACGAGGGTGAAGTTCTTGGAGGAAGTCACAATTTCCTCTTGTTTGTACTATGACCGCTGCTGGATATCCTTTCATCCCCATTAATTGAAGAGCAAACAAATGGGTTTCATTCAGGATAACTTATGCAATGGGTCAATAGGCCAACATGATACCTGCAGGCCAGTGCAAGTATCATGTTGATACATGCATCTTAATTGATAAGCATAAGAAATGCCTTTACAGTCATGAGAATTATAAGTATTGCTATTCTATTTCTTCTTCCAGAATGAAAACTTCTTTTTCCAAGACTTTTGGAACTACTTCAGGATGGGATTTGTGGATGGTAAATACAGTGATAGTAGGCCGAAGTCCTAACCCTATAATTAAAGCTGGTATTTCACTTTTTCTCTATGTCCCTCTTGCCAAGGTTAATCTGAGTATGCTCTATTAGACGGAACTGGAGATAAAAGCAAGAGCATAACAGTTACTGATCTGTGTCCTGTATTATGCTAACCAACCTTGTGAATGACAATGGTACACACTGCTCTTGAAATCCGTCAGACAGGGTAGTTGTTGCCACAGGAAAATGAAAAAATAAAGATGCACCAGGTAGATAAATCCTTTTATTAAAATAACCTGCACATTTCTTTACTTCATCTTCACCAAATAATATGATATCTATATTTAGGTTTTCATTAGCTTCCTTGGGGACGTAAATATTCCTCCAACTAATTTGATTAATCTCTGGTTTTTTTCTACCTGCTTTCTCACTGTACTTTTTAATAAAATATCCCCAGCTTAATTTTGATCGGATTGCATATTTTACACTTCAGCAACTTGCTAAGAATAATAAGGTATGTCTTTCTTTCACCCAGTTCTCCTATACTTGAGTTGGTAAGAGGATGTCTTCTAGGTCTGCTTGCTAGCATTTGCAGAGAAAGATAAGGACTTGTAACTTTAAATCTTACTACATGAATAAGAAATTTCTTGCATTTTCTTAACTTTTTATTTATTTTCTTTTTTTTTCTGTATAAGTATGTATTGATGTGCATCTGAGATAGAGAAAATGCGTCCACACACTATCATGTAAAAAAAGTGTACAGAAGAAAGTGTAATTAAACACTTAGATATGAGCTTTATACAGAACAGCTTTTGATTTAACAATGGAAATATCCTTGCTGAAAATCACCTACTAAGTTTCCAAATTATATTGAGTGAATATTTTTACAGAATCAGAAGGAAGAAGAGAGCTAGATCATAAAATATAAACAGAGATATGCATAGGTGTTATGTTACCTAGCAACATCGGGACTAATCTGTTATTTACTCCATTTCTCCAAACTTACTATAGTACATGGGGGGAAAATGACACACATTAGGTATACTGAGTCCTTAATCTCTGGTTCAGCAGGTCCAGAAAAAAAATGGAAAATGTGTATTTGTATATGTGGTTCCGAAAAAATATTATGAAAGGATTATCTCCCTGCACATTGGCAAATGCCAGTCCCTATTATTAGCTAGTACTTCATAGGAGTAAGAAATGTGTTGAAATCGACAGATTACAAGAACAAGAAAACAAAAGCCAAAATAAAAATAATTTTAAACCTTACAACACCAACTCTTGTAATTAAAACAAGTAATTTAATTCAGGTGTTACTGATTTGACAGTATTGGACAATACTGCCCTTTATTCAGTCTTAGATATGAAGACTATCATAAGGCATACATTTGTATGAAAAGCTGTTAATATGCCTAAATGTTTACCTGCTCAGAGGGGTTTTTTAACACAGAAAGAAAAAAAAATGCTAGAGAGTCTTAACAGTTACAATTAGGCAAAAATGGCAAATGTGACTAAATTTCTTTCTTTCATACATTCAGATATCTATTTTTTTCATCCATAGCTCTGACACCATACAGTTTTCTTTCTAGCTGAAGATCAATCACTAACCAGTAAACAAGGTTATGATCCACAACATTTCCAAATAAAACCTGTTCTTTTAGTTGGCTGGGGTAAACTTGATGTGCTGTTTCAGGAAATTCCTGATCCAAATGTGCTCATGTGCCTGTGTCTGTGCATACCTTCTGGATACCAGATTGCTTTTCATGCTGATAAAAAAAGATCAATTGCTCTCTTATATTGGATCTCCAAAGGATATTAATGTGGCTTTTGCAGGCTTTCAGAGAATCTTAGGAACTCTCTAATCTTAGACAAACTGGAAAATTCCACAGGCAGATTTCTGATGAACTGTAGAAATTGTCATACACAGAGAAATCCCCATGACTTTGTGTATGGATAGATATTTGTGTTTAGGACCCAAGCTGCCATCCACGTGAGGACTCTTGATTTCTACTGCTGAACAGAATAGTCTAGAATATTGCTTGCTGTTCGTTAGATACCATGTGGCACTGCATACCAATTTATGTGTCTTTTCTGGGTCTTTATTCAGGTATGTTTAATCCATTCAGGGGTTAGAATGTAATAGCTACACTAGGCTTTTAGAGGTTCTTATAGTTGTCTGAAAGGCATTGTGGTAATAGCTACTTACTGCGTACAAGCAGTCAATCTGCACAATCTAATCTGAAACTCAAGATGCATGATTAGGCCCATGTGTTCCAGAAAACACTAGGCTCACGAATAGTGAAGACTACTTGAGCAATAACTTGTCAACCCTGAGAAAGGAAAACAACTCAGCATCAAGAAGTTTGCAGAAACTTAAATAGGAGATCAGAGCATCTTTGACAAGTTGGTAGATGATTGATACTGAACACAACAAGTAAATAGGACATTCTTGGGACTAGCATAAAACCAGCCCAAGTAATAGGAAAAACTGTGTAACTATCTCATGGGGAAAAAAAATATATTTATATAAAAAATCCCAATTAAATTTAAAAGGCAAAAATACTTAATATTTCTTTTCCAAAACAAGTCAGAATGCTTTTCTGCATTTGTAATCTTTTGTATTATTTTAATTCATGTGTGTGTTTCTATCTACAATTCAAAGTAAAATAATGTTGGACTGAAAATTTAATCTTTTCATTGTGAAAGGTCAAACTAGGATTTAAGCACTCTTTTCCTCAAACATCTTTCCATTTCCTATAAATTAAATACTGCCCATATTAAAAAGACTAGTCACTTATTTTTGTTGTTAAATTGGCATTTTCTTAAGGAAGTCCCTTAGATATTTTGTTTCTCAACCAGATATAGTCATGAGACACTGAGCATCTGGCTGTGCCCTACTATTCCCAGGAGACTTCTGGAAACTACGTCATCTGACTCTCATCATTGTTGCTGTCTTGTGAGTGCAAATCCTAAGTATTCTACAATCAGCAAAAATGAATGAAACTACTAAAGATGGTTATTACATGCATCATAGGCCTTCACTGACTTACCTTTTAACAACAGTGTCTTTCTACTCCTTTTCTTCTTTTCCAGTTTTAACATCTTACCTTCCTCATCAGTACAAAAACAAGTAAATTAATCCTACCAGGTACTGAATATCTTTGGTTCGTATTAAATTGAGGAGAATGAGATCACACAGCAAATCTCCTGAACAGCTGCTGAAGTGACACTGAGGTGCTGTGTTCTTTAGAGAGTCAGGCATTTATGTAGCTGAGGTTTTACTGGTAGTCAAGTTTCCAGTTAAGGTAGGTTCAAGAAACAGTATCAGAAAGATCTTACTTTGCTACTTATCTTCCGCTCCACCAATGCCTGCAATCAAGTCAATTTATGAGTGAAAAAAAAAAAAAAAAAAAAAAAGACTAAGTGCCAATGCTTTGGTTCTTCCTTTCTGCAGTGGAGTCCAGTAAACCAGAGAACTAAGCCTTGCAGCATTTTTTTTTTGTATTAATAAAAAAACCAAACCAGCTTCACTGTATGTAAGAGAATACACATATTTTAGTCTTACAAAATTTTTCTTAACTACTTTTGATCCTTTAATTATTTTTTTTAATTAATAACAGTGTTTCATGCTTTCTGTTTCCTTTTTCATAAGCATTCTGGATTACAGCTGCAAATATGCCTTCTGTAGAGTGCTACTAATCGGCATCCCACAAGGAACTGTAAGAAACAGCTTAGCAAAAGCAATCAAAATTCCTATAATCCAGGAAGTAGAAGGGAAAATAGCACCCCCAAAAATACACTTAAGAATCCACAGAGGCAATTACAGAAAATGGCAATAAAAAGCAACAATGATGTGTATCTTTATCACTGTAATAGGGCTAAATTTTCATCAGCTGTTCTGCTACATTTTTAATTTTTTCAACTAATTGTAAATTCTTACTACAATAGAAGGACAGATTGTTTTGGAAGGTCATTTTCATTTGGAAAATTGCAAAGAGACTATTGTGTGGAGTGGATTGCTAATTAAAAACAACTGAAAATTATATTTAATTCTCAGAAATTATGAAATTAAAACAGGAAATAGTCTCTGGTTATTTTAGAGAAACTGAAAAGCAAAGAACTACCCAGTTACACAATAATGTAGTCAATTCATACAATATCATGATAAATTATTGTTTCAATATTTCAGATAACGATCAAGTGGCATTTTTTTTTCCAATGGTACAATTTTATTTAGTAACATTTGCTACAGTCATGAAAAAAAAAAATAAATTCACTACTGTCTAAGAGAGTAGTGGTAGAAGTTTTGAGGAGATGAGTCTGTATTCCGCCCTGGCCAGAGAAGAAAAGAAAATCTTTTGTAGATATTGCATTCTTACAACTACTGTTACCAATATTGATCTTGGCTAACCACTGCAATACACTGAAATCAATCAAACAATGTTCCTTGGAGCCACCTAAAGCTAGAGCACTCCATTGTTAAATCAAGTCCATTGACATGAAATAGCTTTATTTGCACTGGAATGTTAACACAACGCAGAGATAGCACTTGAATGTCAACACAAAACAGAGACAAGTAGGGGCATTCCCTCCTTCATGACTCAGAAGTCTGCACAAAAAAAAAAAAAAAAAAAAAAAAAAAAAACCACAAATGAAAACTGGTGGGGTTTCTTCTGAGAATAGCAGAATCTGAAGGAAAACTAACAAAAAAACCCAAAGAACAAAACCTTTCCTTTATGTAATTTCCATTATGCCCTAGAGGGCTGAGGATGTGCAAATGTATAGTCTAACATAAAAGGATTTAACTACTGAAGTATCATCATTAACCTGAACCAGCCCTTAGTGTTTCTGATTTTGTGTAATTTGCTCACAGAGGTGTGCTATTTGAGTTAAGATGACTCTTACTCAGAGATCTAAAATATCCAGTTTGTGGGCATCCAATGATTGTGTTGCCATAAGGACAGAACATTAGCATCACCACTGTATGTCCTATATGTCTGTTATTAGTGTAATTAAAAGGTTGTTGCTGTTTGTTGGACTTACCAGCACTAAGGGTAGTGACTGTCAAGGAATCATTTAAAAATAGAATCATAGAATAGTTTGGGTTGGAAGGGACCTTAAAGATCACCTAGTTCCAAACCCCCCTGCGACAGGCAGGGACACCTCCAGGTTGCCCAAGGCCCCATCCAACCTGGCCTTGAACACCAATATGGAACATCTACAACTTCCCTGGGCAGTCTGTTCCAGTGCCTCACCACTCTCATTGTGAAGGACTGAAAAGTCCCTCTCCAGCTTTCTTTTATGACCCTTTCAGGTACTGCAAGGTTGCTGTAAGTTCTCCTCAGAGCCTTCTCTTCTCCAGGTTGAACAACCTCAGCCTCCAGCCCTCCAATCATCCTTGTAGCCCTGCCCTGGACCTGTTCCAACAGCTCCATATCCTTCTTATTTAGAGGAATCCAGAAATGGACACAGTACTTCAGATGAGGTCTCACAAGAGAGGAATAGAGTGGCAGAATCGTGTCCCTCGCCTTGCTGGCCATGCTTCTTTTGATGCAGCCCAGGATACGGTTGGTCGTCTGAACTGCGAGTACACATTGCTGACTCATGTCTTCTTACTGAACAGCATACCCAAGTCCTTCTCTGCAGGGCTGCTCGAAAAAACATCATACTCCAGCTTGTATTGAAACAGTGGATTGCCCCAACCCAGATGTAGGACCTTGCACTTGGCCTTGTTGAACCTCATGGGGCTCACACAGGCCCACTTCTTCAAGTTGTCCAGGTCCCTCTGGATGATATCCCCTCCTTCTGATGTGGCAGTTGCATCACTACAAGCTTGCTGAAGGTGCACTCAGTCTTGCTGTGTGTATCATTAATGAAGATATTAAACAGTATTGGTCCTAGTATGTGGCCCTGAGGGACACCACTTGTCACAGATCTCCGTCTAGATATCGAGCTGTTGACCACTACTCGCTCAATATGACCACCCAATTTCATATCCATTGAATACTCCACCAATCAAATCTGTATCTTTCCAGTTTAGAGAAGAGGATGTTGTGAGAGTTAGTGTCAAAAGCTTTACAGAAATTCAGATAGATTGCATCCATTGGTTTTCCTGTGTCCACTGCTTTGGTTACTGCATCATAGAAATCCACTATTAAAAAATTTACTTTGGACTGATTTAGTTGTCAGACAATCATGCATATACAATCTTTCTTACTTTTGCAAAAAAATCGAACTGCCAGATTAAAAAGTTAAATAATCTCAAGTCCTTATTCAGATGCCTGGAATTAACTTCATGTATTTACTTCAAGTAGAGCAGTAGAGACCTGTCTCCATTAAAATTTGATGGCAATAGAGCTGATGTCCAATTTATCTCATTTCTAGCTATATAAAAAATACAGTCTTTTGGACATTTAGACTTTAGTTTAAGACAAAGTTGAGGGACTATTGTTTATGCTTTTAAATTTTTTTAGTCCTCACATTTTTCATTCTTATGAATTTGTATGTATAAGATGCTTTAAAAAAAATTATATAAAACATACACAAACATGCGTATGTATACAAATGAAAATCTGCAAGTTGTCCTATGGCCTGCTAACAAATATATTTTTTGGTTGCTCTCTTCCTTAAGCAGCAGAGTATCTTCCATTCTATTGTGCCAAAATCCTTCCCTCATTCACTAATCCCCCTTTACTTATATTTTGAATCCAACAGGATGCACAGAATATTGTACTAGAAATAATGAAGATGAGAGAAAAAAAAAGAAAACTCAGTCTTCCAGACTTCTTGGATGAATGTCATTTTTAACTGTCCTGTTTTAGCAACTCCTAAACATCTTAATGCATATCTTGTATTTGATGATTCAAAGTTAGTTAATACTTCTGCAACAGACTGTCTAACTTTTCAAAGCCTGAAAACACTACTGCATTCTTGTCGTGTAGTGTATATAAAAGATTTCAAAGCACCTATGATTTCTTAGGATAGATTTCATTACAGTTTAAAGTAAGGTCCATTAATAAATATAATACTATTAAAACTGTCTGATGGTTCAGAGCAGTTTAATGAAAAAAATTAAAAAGGAAAAGAAATTATGTTGTTTTAGGCTAAATTCCTTCACTCTTCTGTTCTAGTTCACTAGTTTTATCTTTTTAGGCTTTTTAGTTTAGGTCATGGCTATCAAGGTACATCCATCACCAAGAGTTTTAAAGACATTTGCTGTCTTCCTATTGTGGACTAATTTATCCCTCTTATTTGTACAAGGTCATACACTAGCATTGAAGGAGATAGGATCTCCTAACATTGAAGCTGTCCTTAGCATAAGGATCAAGTCTCCAGAATGCTACTGGGCTGCAAAATGTTAAACAGAAATCACAGGAGTTCTAAATTCTACTTTGATGACATTGAGATGTATTATACAGCCTGTTTCTTGTAAGCGCTAAACCCTTGTAACTTATTTATTGATAACTGCCAAGTTATTTTGATTACATCTGGCAAGGTAATGTCGTTCAGCTTTGTTATATATGTATTTATTTTAACAGGCATCATAGAATCATAGAAACACCAGGTTGGAAGAGACCCATAGGATCATTGAGTCCAACCATTCCCACCAATCTCTAAATCATGCCCTCAACACCTCATCTACCCGCACCTTCATCATCTCCAGGGAAGCAAGTCATCAGCCTGCCTGGG
Source organism: Coccyzus lansbergi (assembly GCA_033558105.1). NCBI lineage: Eukaryota > Metazoa > Chordata > Aves > Cuculiformes > Coccyzidae > Coccyzus > Coccyzus lansbergi. The sequence continues at coordinate 88,857 of JAUMJK010000379.1, forward strand.
CAGACCGTTCCATTGCCTAATAACCCTTTAAGTGAAGAATTTTTTTCTTTATGTCGAGCCTGAACATCCCCTGGTGGAGCTTGACACCATTCCCTCTTGTCCTGTCACTTGGGAGAAGAGGCCAGCTCCCTCCTCTCCACAACCTCCCTTCAGGTAGTTGTAGAGATCAATGAGGTCTCCCCTCAGCCTCCTCTTCTCCAGACATTCTTTCCAATGATGGTACCAGCTTCAGTAGTGCCCCATCCCTCTGCACTGCAGCAGCTTTGCCAAGACAAACCAAAGTAGTTCCACATCTGTTATCAAACTGAGAGGAAGACAGGCCTTCTTCAATACAAATAAACAGACAGGATTCTTATATTGCTAGCAAACATTTATTGTTATTATTTACATGTGTATTATTCCTAGGCAACATTGGTGCTAAGAAGTCACTTGAAAGTATATTCCTTTTACACATTTTTATCTTAAAAAAATAATTTTTTATTAATCAACTAAGGTAGCGAATACTGTAGATTTGTAGTGCAGAAAGAAAATAGCATTAGTATCGGCAAAACATTAGTTATTTCTAGTATTATTCCAACAGTCACTCTCATTCTTGACCTAAAGACACTACTGTTTAAGCTATACCTCAGTTGCTTTACATATGGGTGAACAATACAATGATTCATTTATTTAAAATCTCATTGGATTAATATTCCTGTCCCAAAACATGCGCAATATTTTTAATAATGCTATTGCTTTGGCTTCCTTCCTTTCTTCCTTCACTCATTCTCTCATTGTCTTTTTTCTCTCTTGCTTTCTCTCACAGAATTTCTTACTTTCTTACTCCCTCTCCATAACGGAGAGAGTAACTCCCACCCAACCAAAGTCTCCTTATGATTTAATTTCTAGGTCATTTTTCATACTATCAGTATTGGTTTAGGATTTGGTTACAGTAAGTGCATAAAAAGGAAGAGAAGAAGCAGTTAGTTTGGGGTTATAGGAGAAGGTATAATAAACAATATTATAATATATTACCTTTATATATGAAATAAAAAAATAAAACACTGTAGGCCAACAACATGTTCTTAAATACAGTACCAGGTGATCAGAATACAAATATCAAATTAACAATTTATGAAACAAGCACACAAAGGTCAGAATGTATTCTGCATTTTTCTCAGAAAAGTGCTGGTTTAGTAATTTTACTAGCTTTAATTTTCAGACTGAGGATGGTACCACAAAGCCCTACAGGCCTGTCTTTGCATTGTGCAGAAATTCAAAAAAAACAAAAACAAACCCAAACCATAATTCTGTATTGATTTGACACTGCAAAATATTGAGGATCTCCATTTTACCAAGAATTCACTGGGAACTGTGGAAGTTCCAATTCTTTTGGAACAAGTTTCCATACTAAAAAAGAAATATGTTTAAAATTTTGTAAACTATTAGAAGAAACGACTGTTGCTTTGTAGTTTGGGGTTTTTTTTAATTTTCAGTTTACAGCACCTGCATTTGTAAATGGATGTATGGCATATACAATTTATGGTTGTGTATGTTTATTGAAGCATAATGGGTGGATAAGATTACCAACTTTAAACTTTTAGCAGCAATGAGTCTATACTGGTTTTGTTATCAAGACAGCTTGTCTAGAGAGTCCTAAGGATGCCCAAGTGGTTTACAAAGAAAATATATATTATTGCCCTAAACTACACACAAAAAATCACAAAACACTTTAAAAATGTCAGTAGAATAAACATCACTTATCTTCTCCTGGTTTAAAGACAAGGGGTGTAAGCATGCAAGAATATCTGTTTTACCTCAAGTGATATTTAACTTGTGGGAGCAGTCAAACTTGGTTGTTTTTTCTTTGTTTCTCATTCCAACACATGCAAATGGTAAAGTTTGGACTAAGGGCACTTGCCTATAAAATCATTATTTTTTAACAATATTTAATTTTTGTGGGTTATTTTTAAGATTCTTCAAGTTCTAGAACATTCACATGTATGGTGGAGATGATTGTAGCTATGATGATCTAATGTGGTTTAGTAATAGATCCTCGTTTTCATTTTTTTTCATGTCTTTACCAAATTTAAACTACTAAGCTGATATTTGTTATCACCTAGTCGGAATGGGTATTTGGAAAATAGAAGTTTAAGTTGAAATAGCTTAGTGGTTTATCTCGCTGTGATATCTTGTTAAATTATATTTAAGAACACGTTAAAAAAAAAGTTGCCAAGGAGGTCTTCTTGAACAATGTTTTGTCTTTTCATTTCTTTGTGAAACCTTGACAGCTTCCAAGCTATAACAAAATCCTATTATATCTACTGAGCTAGGTGATGATAGCTAAATTATTTATAGTTTTGAATTGCACACAAGTAGAACAGAAGACTATAATCAACCATATTGGACAAACTGTCCACCTAACACTGTCCTATTTCTCACAGTGACCAGTATTACTTAAAGGGGTTGATTGCAGCACCATAAAGGTGTAGCTTGATAGGTTAAAGGAACAATTGAAAGTGTGGCCTACATTTTGTAAACTTTACTTTGTGAGCAATTTGCTTTCGAGATTTTATGCTGTTGCTGCTCTTTAATCAGATTATACATTGGAAGTTTCAAGACAAATTAACCAAAAGTTTGGCATTTTAGTGGTTTATCTTTTCATTAATAATTTTTAATTAATAAAAAAGGACACATTCATCTCATGAACAGCAGCTAGAATCTCCTAGCAACAATTCCACTAAGAAGTAATTTCTTCTTTTCCTTTTTTTAATCATTGCTATTTTAAATATTCTTGACTCTGAAGAGTGTCTGAATTCAAATGCTACTTCATCGTAAGACTGTGATCTTAAGAGGCTGATTTCCTTTATGTCAACAAGATGATGATAAGTTATGAAATAGATAACATTCAATATGTTTGTAATAAACAGTGTATGGAAGAAAATTGTAAATTTGATGAGTTTTTGTAATAATTAGGAAAATTGCTTCCCAAGCTTAATTTTTTTATGAGTCAAGACTCAGAAAAATAAAGCTACCAATACACATTATATAATCAATAGCACTTAGCTTTTATGACAGTCATCAACATAGCATTCTTTCCTTTCACCCCTCATTTGTCTCTGATATGTTGGTAGAGATGTAAAAGAGAAAATAAGTGAACAGCCTCCTGTAATATTGAAATGTAAGAAATAACAATGTAACATTCCTCTTATATTTGTCCTTTCAAAGGAAAATTTGAAGACATGACATGATGACTTTTCTTCTGCTTATTCTGCTTTGAAAAATAATTTCCTCCTTTTATATTGACTGTTTGACTAGAGCCAGATGACAACTTTCTGTTCAACTATTCTTTAAGTACACTAATGAACTAAAACATTTCAACTGTTCATTCTGTTCAAAAATGAGGGAAAAACTCAGACTTTAAAAAAAATTGTGTCTGTGCTTTTTTTTTGGTTAAATATTATTTCTTATAAACATCCCTTTAATGTCAGAGTTAATCACTTGAGTGGGATTAGCTAATTAGTACCCTGAAAGTCAGTTGGCTTAAATATAAACAAATAAAAGGAAATTGTAAGGGTCTTTTAATAAAGTGTCACAAAAAAATCAATTTTACATGTTTTGTATTTATTTTAGTACAAGTTGAACGGCTAAGTTCTTTCCAAGAACTGTAAGAATGCCTACATGGGTATCTCAGACTAGATGCTAAAAGTTAAAGCTGCCATCAGACTGCTGAAGTGTTCTATCATAAATGTCCTTCAGTTTCACATTTAAAACCTAAAAGCAACAAAATATTTTATTTAAATTATTTAAATATTTAATTAAATCCAAAACATTTTTAATCTCTCGCTATTCTTCTCTCAAACAAAAACCCAGAAATCATATAATTAAGAAAAAAACCAAAAAAAAGTTGTAATCCAAAAATCAATCTTTTATATCCTAGCAGTAATCTAAAAAAAAATAAAAATCAATTGTTCAGGGAAATGTAGCTCTGCACTTTAATCTTTTTAGATTTTCAGAAATCCACCAAAAAAGGGAGTTGTTACTCTGAGTCCTCAGACAAAAAGCTGTATATTTTCAGCTGATCTCTTCATTGCTTTGTTTTGGTTTAACCTTACCTTTACTTGACCTTCTGCAGTTAGAGTGAAAGCATACAAGTTATCGAGTCAGTCCTCAATAACTTGAACTTTCATGATGAGTGTTATGAAAAGGAAAATGAAGACAAGTGTCAGCGAGAAGTGAAGAGGGTCCTTCAGCACTGACCCTGCCTGCCCTCCTACAGGTATTTCCCACTTGTGGTCCTAGAGTCCTTCAGCAATCTGTTACATTCCCTAAGATGAAGAAGCACAACTACATTTTAGTGATGCTACTCACAACCACATGCAATAAAAATATGGAAGTGTAGCATTCCTGCTGCTGAAAGGGTAAAATTTGATTATGGCATGCTCGTGCTGCTTTCACTTAATTTCTCTTTGTCCAAGAATGGATGGAACACTCTTGCACAGGTTCAGCAGATCCCTGGCAGCATGAACCATTCTGCATATGTGTGCAGCATAGAGGGTTTATGATGTGTGTTGATTTGTCCAAAGCTCACTTGTGTGGTCCACAGGACAAATGCTGCTCCCTGTACCCCAAAGAAATTATCTGTTCAAAAGCCAAACACATGAATCCCAGATCACGAGCATCCTACAGGACTATAATGCAGACCTGGTCTACAGCTTGTGATATTTTTTGTTTCTACTTATAAATGCTGAAACTCTAGAATGTATATAAAGGTAAAACTATAAAACTTAGTATTATTTGAATTGTGTAATAAACAATTCTGGTTTTCCTCAATATCTCCTACCGCCAGAAAGGCCTTTATATGTGACGGCATGTTGTATTGGGCTGAATTAGAGTCAGTTTCTAGCTTCAGCTCAGTCTCATCTAAGTAACTTCATTATTTGAAAGTTAACTCCATCATTTGCCTTTTTTTTTTTTAGAAAGAATTCTCTCTAGAAGTGATAACAGGACATTGGTATGCAGAAAGGCCAATACTTATACCTACTCCTATAGTAACCAAGGACATCCTCGAGCTGGTGAAAAAAAAAACAGGGAGGGGTGGACAGTACAGGTGATCCTGAATACCTGGAATATTGCATCTGATGTACACCATACTTAGTATAAAACTGAGAGATCATGAGGGTCTCTCTCTCTCTCTCTCTCTTCTATAATGACCAATATCCAGTGAGGACCTCATCTGTCTGTTGCTCCTGATCGCATTCCTGAATCCTGTTCATGAGTCCAACTCCCTCCTAGCCTTGGACCCATTCCCTTGTGTATCCTCTACAGCATTTATGGTAACGTATAGTCCTTTGAGGGGTGGGATGAAGGCACAACCTCATATATTTGTATATACTTTATTACTTTCTAATATCTTTTTCATTATTAATGTTGTTATTATTTCCTTAAATCTATAGTTTTAGTTTCCAACCTGTAGGTCTCTTTCTTCTCACTTCCCTTTCCCAGGGGGTTTTGAAATGTGGGATTTGGGACTCCAACTGCTCGATTTTAGTACAAGCCTACTTAGTAAACAGTGGCCCAGTTCTTAGGCGAAGTATTAAAAGCAAATCAGAAGTAAACTATTTTCAAGTAACTTCTGCAGAAGTTATGATACATTTGTGAATTTTAAATGTCTATGTAGCTTACAAATTAGCTTATGAAGTAAATATTTGTGTTTCTTAAACAGAAGTATTGCTCACAAAGTAGAGGTCTGTTGCACTCATAAAGCTGAAACAGATTCAGGAGGACATATTTGGTATTTGTTTGGCTAATCTAAACATAAGCACACAGCAACATAACAAATATTTGTGAGGTTGTAGAATTTGTGATGCTATTATTGGTATTACCAGCAACAAAGTCTGAGTACTTAGACACAGCTAACTGTACATGTAACAGTAATATTTAAGCGCAAGAGGCAAAAGAAGACTTTCGTGATGTGATTGCAAAATCAAGTTACAATGAAAATATTGTAGAAGGCATAAACTCGGCAAGGTGTTAAAAACAGATATAGAACACACAGGAAACATGCCTGGGAAAATTAACAAGTCCTGCTCCTGGAAATAAGATAATCTGGGTTGGGAGCAGATGATATTCATCCTTTCTTTTGAGGAATCTGTGAGGATGGCAAAAATGCAATGGATTTATGAGAAAAAAAAGATTACTCTTGATTTTGACCCCAGCTTACCTAATCAAAGACATCTCAGAATTGATGTTCAAAACTACCTATAGCCATCCTGTTGACTACATGGCATTAACTCTGTGGTATTGAACACACACAAGTAATGTAGGAGGTGGTTCATTTGAATATGTAGCAATTATAACTAATAATGTGCAAGAACTTCCCATTAGAAAACCTTTGTTGTTAATTAATGACAGTATAGTAAAACTCTGCTTTGATTCTGGCCTGATTTCTGTCTTTTAAACACTCCTATCACAGTCGCATCCACCTTCCCGATATATGCATACATCTATATCTATACGTATACTAAGTTGCAAGAGTTTCATATGAAATTGCATTATAGATTCTGCGTATTTTACATAATAATTTAAAGACAGTAAAGTCCACAGATACATTGCTACTAGGGTTTTGTCAGGGCTGAATCACAGGCTTCAGTATGCATCCATTCCCTCTGGGTATAAGGGAACCTTACTTAGTCACCTCAGCTGCAACAGTATTTGAGCTTCTCAACAACTCAGGAAGAACAGAATTATTTGTGGATAGCAATATGAACTGGATCAATAAAAATATCTTTGTTTAATAAAAAGCCTCAAGAAGTTAAAATTAATGGCTGGAGCCTAGTGAATGCAGTAGGGGACTTCTCAGATCAGCTTTGCCAATGGAGAAAAAACAAGCTACATCCTGAGTTACCATTGCAATACTCTAGCTTTACATTAGAATACTTCATTTGAAATCATTTGGGATGTTGTGATGTAAAATCAAGTAGCACAACAATTAATTGGGTCACCAACCTCTTCTCCTTTATGTCTCTAAAATGTTATTTAATTAAAACTAAAATGCCATCTGGGATTGGTCCCAGGGTATGGTTTCTAGGCACTGCATAAATAGGAAGATGGTATTATTTTATTGTTAAGTGTTTCATCTATTCAGTCTTCCCACAGTTTCCTGACACCCAGCAATTTTCCTTTTAATGTTCAGACATCACTGGATGCCCTCCTAATGGATAGTTTCAGAAAGCTTTTCAGAAATTTTCTATCAGAAAATTTCAGTTCAATTTAATCAAAGGAAAAGAAAGAGAAATTTGACAAAATATTATGTTGAAAGAAAAACAAAAATATGGAAGGCAATGAAAATGTCAAATTCTGATTTCTTGTCAAATTCTGATGTCAATTTCTGATTGTCTATTTCAAAATATGCTTTTCTTTTTATATCCGAAAACAAAAATAACAAAACCAGAACAAAACATTTCACATTTTAGTGAACTGAAATGACTTGTTCCAGGCTTCCAATACGAACTACACAGAAAATTATTAACTTGATTTACATTTTTACCTTGTTAGTTGTTTTTTTGTTTTCATTTGAACAAAAAAGGAATACTTTCAGAAAACAAAACCGCTTACTCACGCTTCTCATGTTTACAGAGGATTTTTAAATTCATTCGTTTGAAATGTTTCTTAAGTAAGATGTACTTTGTGTTTCATATGGTTTACTATTTGTCTTTGAAATCTCTGCATTTTTTGAAGTCTGAAGTCTGAGTCAGGAGAACACTGAAGAAAGAAAACAATTTTTTTCTCCACCTAAAATAATTCAATTACAGTGAATTAAGATGTGAATTAATAAGAAAACCAAGGTTTGGTATTACTGTCACACCACATAACTACATTAGACCTCCAGAAAGAAAATGACTGGCATATGAAATCTTTGATGCAGAAAATCAAGCCTGAGAGAGGAGGGGAAGGAGACAGGAAGCCTTTAGCTTTTCTTTTGGAACAGGCTTATTTCTATAAATCAGTAGTTCTGCGTGTCTAAAATACTGGGGAAGAAGGCAGGGCTGGGCCTTCTGAGACTTACATCTATTTCTAGCACTATCAGTGGCTTGATACATGACCTTCCCAAGGTCAATGCTTCTGTTTTCTGATATTTGAGCAAACAAAATTGTACAGAATTCCATTGTAAAAGCCTCTGATATGGGCAGATAAAAAGAGGAAGAAATAGGTATTACTCTTACAAAAACATTTGACTTACCATATTGTACCCCTGATTAAGAATGATAACTACTTCAGTCATCATGTTTGTTCATGACGTATTTCAAGGCACCTTTGGGCTGTATAATTCATTCCACTTCCTCAGACTGCAAAAATGAGGCTTGGGAAGGAGAAATGAGTTGCCCAGGTTCATTGCAGCAACCTATTGGTGGAACCAGGAATAGGGCGGGTCTTTGCCTCAGTGATGTGTTCTGTACTTTGTGAAGCATTTCCCACTCCACTATAGCTGAAAACAGTGAGACATAAACTCTTATCTAACTATGTCCATTTAAATGACCCTTATGTTGCTCTGAGAATGAGACATGAAAATGAATAACAAAATAATTATTGAAAATACATTATAGATTTATTGTTAAAGCTGATGTGATTCAATGAGACTACTTCTATAAGCAATAGGTTGAAAGTTTAGGCATATTTTTTTTCTTCTTTTTTTCCTTTTTTTTTTTTTTGTTGAGAAAGATACTTTTTAATGCCTTGTGTAGATCTAAATGACACTGTTTCATGTTGCAGGAGTTAACTTATATTCTCCCTTTCTTAATGTATGAATTTTCATAAAAGGATGAAAGCAATTTTTAACTAACTTTCAATTTCACAAATGCACTTTACTAAACTACGTCAGTCACAGCATCATATAATTCCTAGGTTGGAAAAGACCTTTGAGATCATCAAGGCCAACAGTACCTGTCCACTACTAAATCATATACTTACGTACTTCATCTACCCATCTTTTAAATACCTCCAGAGCTGGTGACTCAGCCACCTCCCTGGGCAGCCTGTTCCAGTGTTTGATAACCCTATTGTTGAAGAATTTTTCCCTAATGTCCAATCTGAACCTCCCCTAGCACAACTTGAGGCCATTCAGTCATTTCAATATGCTTCAGAGTGGCAAGCTATTTCAACCTTCTGTTTGTTTGCAGTCTCTAATGTTTCATGAAAGAATGGAATAAGCAAGCAATCAAACTACAGAAAAGGTTACACTAGTAGAAGTACAGTACTATAATGTGCATTGATCAGACTACACAGGAGTCGAGTCTTGCAGGGTGTTGAGAATTGTTGTAACAAGTACTTAAAATGATAACTCTGGAATCTGTCAAAAAAAAACCCCAAACTTGTGCTGAGGTTAGAATACGGTGCAAACGTTATCACCTCTTATTAAAGGCTGTAAAATTATACTAGTACTTTCCCTGCTATAGCTGACCAAAAGAACAAATATTTCTCACAGTTTCAGTTAATTTCACTGTAATACTTTTTGCCAGCCTAAATGTATGTCTTTTATCATTAAAGAAAAAAAAAAAAAAAAAACAAAAAACAACCAAAAACTGTAGTTCAGTGCTGCATTGCTGCAGTGCCAGACTTAGGTAGCAGAATCCTGTAATGAAATTCCAGTCACCAAGTTAGGTGACCAACCATATCACATACTACAATGGGAAAGACAGAGAATCAGGCCTTCACACCAGGATAGGAAGCATCTACAATACAACTCAGAGGATTTTTCAGTGAAATGCTGCAGTGGAATCTCAGTTCATGTTCTGTAGTCAGGGTTGCAGCAAAACCACCTCCCTCCACCTGCGCTCCACAACTTGAAATTCTCTCCTGAAAACAGGTAGCCCTCTTCTGTTGTATCATACTTTAAGAGAGTGTGTGTATCTCTCTGTTTTGAGATGAGAGGAAGAAAAGAAGGTGGGTGACTCAGCTCCCTGTATTTCTTTTTCTAACCAATAGCACAGTGAGCAGAATATACTTTCCACGTGGAGACACAGGCTCAACTCACTGCTAAGCTGGAAGAGGCTCAAGTCTGTCCTTTGGCCTCCCTGCAGTACCCTCATTATGCGAAAACATGCCACTCCGGCACACTATGCTGGAGACTATAGACTGCAGTCAAAGGAAAGGGGGAAGCAAAAGGAACAGGAAGAGAAAAATAAAACATAAACATCTCTGTGAATTCAGTTCTTCATCAAAGAGGTATTCTAGAAACTGTCACCGGTAAGAACAGTAGTTCTGGGATTCAGTCCTGTCCTCAGAACTGCTCAGGTATCTTAATGCAAGCAATCGCAGTGGAAACTGGGTTAGAAACTCAGATTAATACATATAGTTAATATAAGAAATTCTGTCCAGGACGTTAGCCTAACCCACTTGCTAAATACACCTCTTGCTTCTGCATCATCAGAATTTCAAAGTGAAATGACTGTATGGTTTTTATGGCAGGCTACATCCAGACTGGATGCAAAATATGTCCACCTTCCTAACTTCTATTTGCTTTTCTGGCATCTGCTGTTTGAAGTTTTTAAGATTAACCTTATGACTTAGTCAAGTCAATGTCTCCAACACAAAATTATTGCAAGATGTAACAAATATATATACTGGAGTAACAATGTCTAGGAGTTTTACTCAATGGTTCCACAGCCTAAACACCTGATGCATGAAGTCTAGTAATAGTCAAGCTCATTTTCATATGAAAGCAAGCAAGTCCTCCAGGGCAATGCACACCCTGGTGGGTGTTGTAAGTAGTAGCCTGTAAACTCATGCTCTTCCACTGCATTTCCCCGGTTCAAGAGATCTCAAAATTATTTTTTCTTGTAAGATAGAACAGCTGCAGCAAGAGGGCTGGTAGCCTGGTGGTTGAAGGTGAGAGCCAAGATGTGGGCTGGTTCCTACACTGTGAAAGACCGAGAATTTTTATTTTCTCAACTTAAACCAGTCTCCTACCCACTATATAGAAGGAGTCAAACTGTTCCTCTAACTTTCTTTCCTTTCTTTTTCTTTCTTTCTTTTTTTTTTTTTTTTTTTGATCATCATCATCCACTACTGCGTCATATTGCAAAACTTCATCTGGTGAACACATTACATGGAGATTTGAAACACACTCACGTTCACTGTGCACAGGAATATTAAGAAAAAAAAAAGCCTTCAGAAACTTTCTTAGGTCTACATGCCATTTAGGTAAAAATTCAGTAGTTCTGTGAAGACTGAACTGTGAAACATACTAGAAAACTCGGGGATGAGATCATTGTATTACATTAACCCCTCCCATCCTTAGTTAAAATCAGAAAATCTGAAATGGTTTAAAGTCACTGTATACACCAGGGAACACAGTTTCTGCAGGAGTTACATCAACGTATAGAGATACCTATGTCAACTTTCTCTCTCAGCATAGACTGTGATGCCCAAGACATTTTGCCTGTGTTTGGTTAAATATGGGTCTCCACAGCCAGAAAGAAGTTATAAGTAGGCAGCTCATTGTCTAAAGTTTCTAGAAGTTGCAGAAGCAAAGAGCATGTAAAAGACATCAGATTAGAAAAGGAGTGGAGAACAATAGACTTGAGTGCTCGTTTCCCTATGTGATCTACTGGATAATTTGGATGGGATAATACGAGCTCTGGTTATTCAGGCTGTGCAGAGATTGTAATCTGGAATGCATATACTGAATTTTAAAGATCCAGATTTGCTGAGCTTCAGCAATGCATGATCTCAATTTACCACATTTTAAACAAAATAAAAAAAAAAAAATCAGCCAAAGAGATCCTGGGCAACCTGATTCAGGAGTATTTCCTTAAAGCACTTAAATGCAGGCCTCTTTTTCTAAGATACATGCTTCCAGACTTAATTCAAGAAGGTGAGGAAATCTAGAAATTTTGTTTTATGGCACTAAGTAATGATCCTGGTCCTGACATACTTTTTCTGTGTAACCTGACTTATAGAACCCAAACTCCAGATATCAAATCTAAAATGGATGATGACTCTTTTTTTCCTTTCTGATTTGTCTTCTAGATGCTAAACATTGCATGACTGATGCCCTCTCAAGATATATATCCTATATTTGAGATACACATCTTTCAGCACAGTTGTAAAGCACACAGATGAAAACACAATGGGTTCCTTATATAAACACTCTTTTGGAAGTTACATAGCATCCATAAACACTCGTACATGTTCTTGCGGATCCTTATCTTTATTTTTTTTTTTTTTACTTTGAAACTGTAGAGCCCTAGATGCCTTCTGTTAGTTCTCACCTCTCAGTAGATCCTTTGGAAGAAGCAAACAATTTGTCCTTCATGCTTTGACAACACGTCATTGTCTCCTTCCTCTTACTTGATTAGTATTTATTTATTTAATATCTTGTTAACTTTCAGGTCTTCTGGTTGCATTTTGATTGTTTTTACGGTGCCTGAACAATTTTAATAACTTGAAGGTAAAGACGCTCAGAAGCTTTATTCTATGGTGGTAGGAGGACAAGCTCTTCAGTCCTCCTGCTTCACATCCCAGTGCGTTTTCATCAGGCTCCAAATTTTCAGCCTTTCCTTCCTTGACCTTTTACACACTGAAACCTTGACGCTGCTGCTGATTCCCAGTCCTGTCCCCGACCTCCATCCTAATTGTTGCCCCCTCCCCTGGCTGTCCCACCTGCCTGGGGTCTTTCCCGTGTCCTGCTCCCCTTGCACTTCGAGGCTACAATTTTTGATCCACGGATGGTTTCCAGCCAGCCTAGCACACAACCCTCCGCCCCCAGCATCATCAAGAGACAAAGTCAAAGAAACTGTCAGGAGAAATGAAATAATGTGCCTCAACGTGGCGCCAAGTTTCCTTTCCCTCTCTTTTTTTTTTTTTTTCCTCCTAATGAAACCACTAATAAATTTCTTGTGGTGCTTTCTGTCTCAGTGGCATTTTACCTCTTCTGGCCCATTTGTAATTTATTGGGCGAGCTTTTTCAGGGCCAAGATTTCTCTCTTTTTGTCTGTTTCGTTTCCTCCTCCTGTCCCCTATCCTGCCCCCCCCGGCTCCCCCTCCCTCCGTAGTCTCTGCCCATCACAACGAAGGCAAAGGCCAAATCTTTGTCCTGGGGACCCGAAACGGCCACGGGCACCGTTGTAACTTGTCTGTGGTCTAATGACATTAATTTGATAAAATCATAGTCGGCAGGATGTGTAATTTACTTGCAAGAGGCAGCCAGGGAAAAGCTTTGACCAAATTAGCATGCCGCCGGGGCCAGGGGCTGCAGGCTCCATATGGCTCCCTTGCCTTCTCCATAAATAATTCTCCTGCAGCCCATCCCCGGGGTTACACCCCCACACTGCCCCCACCCCACCCCCTACCAGTAATGCCGCAAAGTTCCCCAGCGGCGCCGGGCAGGAAAGCTTCAGCCCCGGGATGCAGGAGGCATCCAGAGGCTGGGCTGCCCAAACCGCCTCCCACCGCCCCCCGCCACCCCACCACCACCTCCCCTTCTCCTTTCCCTTCCCCTTCTCCTCCCCCTCGTCCTTCTCCTCCCCCTCGGCGCGATTTGACGAGGCGAGGGGAAAACGCGAGTTTCCCACTCGCACCACCAGAGGTGCAACTGGTTCTTCGGTCGTAGGCATCTGAACCCCATCCAAATGATGCAGAAACTTTTGTGTGCTTGGCCAGGCGCCGGTCCTTCCACTGTGCAATCCCTTTTGTCAGGAGGGTGGGAGATGGGAGCACGAGGGGAGAAAAGGGGAGAGGGTTGAGATTAGAGATTTCTCAAATCAGTTGAGATTTGAGGGGACAGGTGTTGTATTTCCATAGAGTGGATATGAGAAGCAGCATCCCTGGAGAAATAGCTGCTCACGCACACGCTTGCATCTCTAGATTATTATATATAGATAAGAATGTCAAGATGCACAACTGTCAGTTCCAGCCCTCTCCGCCCCTCCTTAAGGGAGACATTATACTCCGTGGGAACAGGTAACGGGGATGGCTAACAGTGCAGCAATCCTCTCCTCCCTACCCCCATTCTCCTCTAAGATAATTTAAATTGTGACACACACGCACATATATATAAAAGACGCAATAATCCACGGTTCAACATTGCACAGCGAACAGCAGCAAAGGGAGAAACCCAGCATCAGACACCATAGACTGCAGGGGAAGGAAGAAATGCATTTAAAGCACCGATGAAAATGGCGTGCGGAATAATTACCTCAAATCGTTATCCGCTTGACACCCTGACACTAATTCTGCTCAAGCCACTGGGGCAACGCATTAGGGCAAACGCACCTTCCTCGCCTGCTCGTGCAGGTGCGAGCGCGTGTGAACTGGGGGCAACAGGGAAGGAACGGGTCGGGAGAAGGGGAATGCTAAACTTTCCATCTTAAAAGAAAAGAAATAAATTAAACAATCAATTTAGGAGAAAGCATCTAAATAGATCGACGGCTTTAATGCCAACGTTTTTAACGCTCGCCCTGTACGCGGATTGATTTTTTTTTTTTTTTTTTTTTTTTTTTTTTTTTATTCTCCAGCATTCCCTCAGCAGATGGATTTTTGCCACTGCAGCTCAGCAGAGGGTGTCAGATCTTTCAGAGTGCACCAGGTTGAAACGAGCAGAGCCTCTTAGCGACTCTCCCTCCGCGTGCATGTGAGTGCGTGTGCCGGCGTGCGGCTCGCTCGGCGGCGGCGGCGGAAGGAGCAGGGAAGGAGCGCGAGCGCGCGGGCTCGGCGGGAGGCTCGGCGGCCGGCGGGGCGAGGCGAGAGGCGCGGAGCGGGCGGGCGGGCGGGGGCTCCGGCGGGGGCCATGGGCGGCCGGGCGCCGCAGAGGGGGCAGGGGCCGCGCGGCGCCGGGGGCTCGGCGGCCGGCAGCGCCTAGGCTGGGGCGCCTATTTCAGCACCGGGGGCGCTGGACAGCGCCCGGCGGACGGTGAGGAGCGCAGGGCTTCTTCCCGCGGCCGCGCGGCGAGGTCGGCGCGCGCGCGCGCGCGGCGCAGCCTCCGCGGCCGGCGGCGCAGGCTCCGCGCTCCCCGCCGCGCCCCCCCTGACATGCGGCGGCGGCCGCCGGCCAGCAGCACCGCGCCGCGGACCTCCGCTTAGCCGCCCGGCAGGCGTCAGGGAGGGGGATCGGCGAGGGGGGGGGGGGATTCTTTTTTTTACCTTCTACTTTTTCTTTTTCTTTTTTTTTTTTTTTTTTTTTTTTGCGTGCCTTGCAGTTTGTGGATATAATTATTGACTGGAATCTGGGCTGTTGCGGTTGTACGTGCTTGGGGGGGGGAAAGAGGGAGAAAGGAGAAAAGACAGCATTCCCCCCCCACCGTCCGTCGACCCTTCCTGCTCCCCATCCCCACATTTCTTTTTTTTTTTTTTTTTTTTTCTCTCCTCCTTTGGTGGTGGTGGTTCGGACATTTCGTGTATCGAATGAACTGAAATTGCTTTCCGTGCGAGGAGGATGGTTGCTTTTACTTTGTGATGAGATCGGGAATGAATTGCTCGGTTTAAAAATGCTGCTTTGGATTCTGTTGCTGGAGGCGTCTCTTTGTTTTGCTGCTGGAAACGTTACAGGGGACGTTTGCAAAGAGAAGATCTGTGCCTGCAACGAGATAGAAGGGGATTTGCACGTAGACTGTGAGAAAAAGGGATTTACCAGCCTGCAACATTTCACCGCCCCAACTTCCCAGTTTTACCATTTATTCCTGCATGGAAATTCCCTGACTCGACTTTTCCCTAATGAGTTTGCTAACTTTTACAATGCAGTCAGTTTGCACATGGAAAACAACGGTTTGCATGAGATCGTTCCTGGGGCTTTTCTGGGGCTGCAGCTGGTGAAACGCTTGCACATCAACAACAACAAGATCAAATCGTTCAGGAAGCAGACTTTCCTGGGGCTGGACGATCTGGAATACCTCCAGGCAGATTTTAATCTATTGCGGGATATTGACCCGGGAGCGTTTAGGGACTTAAACAAGCTAGAGGTGCTGATTCTAAATGACAACCTCATCAGCACCTTGCCCCCTAACGTGTTTCAGTATGTGCCGATCACCCATCTCGACCTCCGGGGAAACCGTCTTAAAACCTTGCCTTATGAGGAAGTCCTGGAGCAGATTCCAGGCATCGCTGAAATCCTGCTGGAGGATAACCCCTGGGACTGCACTTGTGATCTCCTGTCGTTGAAGGAATGGCTGGAAAACATACCCAAAAACGCTTTGATCGGCAGAGTGATTTGTGAGGCTCCTACTAGGTTGCAGGGCAAAGATTTAAATGAGACCACTGAGCAAGAGCTCTGCAAAAAGAACAGAGTGGATTCTAGCCTCGCTGCTCCCCCTGCTGAAGAAGAAACCTGCGATCCTGGTCCCATTCCAACTCCCTTTAAAATACATGGCAAAGAAGACCCTTCCACGCCAGGATCCGGTCCAAATGGAGGTACAAAAATTCCTGTAAACTGGCAAATCAAGACCAGACCTACTGCTGCTGTGTCGACAGTCAGCGTGAAAAGCAAGCTCTCGGCTACCGTCTCCTGCCCACAGATCTGCAGCTGTGATCAGATCCCTGGCTCGGGTTTAAAGGTTAATTGCAATGACAGGAATGTGAGCAGCTTGGTGGATTTGAAACCCAAGCCATCCAACGTACAGGAGCTGTTTCTGAGAGACAACAAAATACACACCATCAGGAAATCTCACTTTCTGGATTACCGGAAACTTAATTTACTCGACCTGGGCAACAACAACATCGCTACTGTCGAGAACAACACCTTCAAGAATCTCTTTGATCTCCGATGGCTCTACATGGATAGCAACTACCTAGACACCTTGTCCCGGGAGAAATTCACTGGGTTGCAGAACCTGGAGTATCTGAACGTGGAGTTTAATGGAATCCAGCTGATCATGCCAGGCACCTTCAATGCAATGCCTAAACTGAGAGTCCTCATCCTCAACAACAACCTGCTGAGGTCTCTCCCAGTAGATGTGTTTGCTGGGATCTCGCTTTCCAAGCTGAGCATACACAACAATTATTTCATGTACCTCCCGGTGGCAGGGGTGCTGGATCAGCTCACCTCCATCACCCAGATTGATCTGCATGGCAACCCGTGGGACTGTACTTGCCCTATTGTGCCTTTCAAACAGTGGGCAGAGATGCTGCGCCCCAAGGTGATTATGAGTGACCTAAGGTGTGAGTCCCCTGAAGATTTCTTCAAGGAGGATTTTGAGTCTCTTTCCAATGATGTGATTTGCCCTCAGTTAAAAATCTCACCCACATTAACTTCTACTAACAAAAACAGCACCGGGTTGACAGAGACAGGTACTCACTCCAATTCCTACTTGGAGACCAGCCGGGTCTCTATTTCGGTGCTGGTGCCAGGGCTCCTGCTTGTTTTCGTGACCTCTGCCTTCACAGTGGTTGGCATGCTGGTGTTCATCTTGAGGAACAGAAAGAGGTCCAAGAGGAGGGATGCCAACTCCTCTGCGTCCGAGATCAACTCTTTGCAAACAGTTTGCGACTCATCCTACTGGCACAATGGGCCCTACAGCACCGATGGGGCCCACAGGGTTTATGACTGCGGCTCACACTCCTTGTCAGACTGAGGTGGTTGGGAGGGGGTGACCGCTACCTGGGATTGGCCCTTCGCGCTCTGGCTGGTGGGGCAGCAAATGCCAGTCAGGGACTGCTCTGCATCTCGACTACCTTCCGTGAGAAACAAAACACACACAAGCACGCCTGCCCGCCCCGCGTCATGACCCCCAGTAGTGAGCACCGAGGCCCAGTGGGTAGCAGGGGGAGTCTGGTGCTGGGGTGCATCTGCGCAACTCCGCACAGCCTCGCACGGTGGGTGCATCCACCACCTGTGCGTGGCTGGAGCAGTAACAAGCAAGTGAGGACCCACTTCCTCCAGCTCCAGCAGGGCAAAACACAGCTCCTGGGCTTGTTGGGCTTTTTTGTTCTATTGTGATGGGGTTTGTTTTGCTTTTTTTGCCCTCCTCCCCGATGGACTGAACCCTTTCCAAGAGGCTGGGAAGAGGAGGGGGGCAGAGGAAAGGCTGGTGTCAGCCTCCTCTTGACAGCAGAGCAGGAGTGGAAAGTTGCACGAAGGCATGAATGTAATGTAAATAAATGACTCCAACTCGAAATAAAGAGACACATGGAAAAAAAAAAAAGTGCTGCATGGCTCGCATGGATACAACGCACCCCAGGGACGCTCCAGCCACCAACTGGAAGCAGCGTCTAGTTCACACCATCATCCCTCTTACCTGATAAGTCCCTTCGTATCAAACCTTCTATATACAAAATACAGTATAATAATAAAAAGTGCCATTTCGCCATTTTTTTGTGTGATCAATAGGCGGTAGAGATCGTATTTTACTGTGGAAAAAAATGTAAAGGTTTTATTTAAGACATAGTTGCATGAATATTCTCACCGAGTTTTTTTCTATTTTTCTCTTGAGGAGGGAATTACTTTCTTGGGAGAGCTTAGCTTTGTTGATGGTGGGTTGTGTTTCTTTTTTGGGGGCTGGGGGCGAGGCTTTGGTTTTGGGGTTTTTTTTCTCTCTTCTTTTCAAAATACATATTCAGTATTGCCTTTCCATCTGAATGTAAAAATTAGTACCCTTGATTTCTATTATGGTAACAGTGTAAACATTAAAAAAAAGAAAAAAAAATCCAAGGCAGTTAAGCATGACCAATTAATGTCACTCTAGTGCTTAGGCTGCAAAGTTTATTGGTAGAAAATTCTGTGCTGTTGTAAATCTTACTATAACTTGACGAAACCAGAACTGAGGAAGCAAGTGAAACTTACTAATTCTATTTGAGGATTTTATAATGGCATATTTTTTCAGTATTAAAGTGAAAATGTTTTCAACTCCGGGTCTTTACTATTTTTCCAGCATCAGTTCTTGGAAGTGGGTTATTTTGGGTTTAGGGGACAGAGCCTCCTTTCAGTGCTCTGTGTGTGTGTGTGTTTCTCTCCCTCCCTTCCTCTCTCTCATTCATTCATGGACAGAAGCACGAATACCCTTCCCTTACCCCTTCCCCAATGTAATTAACACGCAGAAGTTTCCTGCCTCCTTCCCCTTCCACCCTCCCTTGATTCTTTTTTTTTTTTTTTTTTTTTATATAATGCGGCAGTGAAGCCCTTTATTAATACTGTGAATCTCTCGCTGCTGCCGCTGCTGCTACCGCCTCTGCTGCACACACTGCAGATATATTAGGGATGTTAGTGGGATTTTGATTTAATTGACTCTGCCTAGCTTGGTCTCATTAAGCCAGAGGCAGATTTCACTGGTCAGCACTTCAGGCCCATAGGCATCTTGCCGGGCTGCCGTTGAGGCAGAGCTGCTGTGGGCGACTGGGCTCCAAGAGCTGCTGCAAGTGGGAAAACTAATTAGCAAAAGGACCTTTCCCATCCCTGCTCTGTGTAGCTGCACCCTTTGATATTACACGCTGAAAAAAACCACTGCACAGTGCTGCAGTTGGACTTGAGGCAGGTCGCATTTGATCCCATTCCTGTATGGGAAAGTGCCAATAAACTCAGTAAAGCCTGTGAAGGAGAAAGCCCCTGAAAATCACTTGTAACTCACAGCTCAAGTCCCAGTGGAGATATGGAGAATTTCAGTCATGTTGCTTCTGGCTTTCTCCAGGCAGAGAATCCTTTTAAAGAGTAAAACACCGTAAGGTACTTGCTGAACTTCAAATACTTATTCGGTTTGCTTTATAGAAAATTCCCACCTTTGGGTTATGCAAGGAGAAAACAGACATAAATACACACACATTGCGACAGATACACTCTTGAAAATGAGGCAGAAGCCTGATGCTGGGTATTCAGTAAGTATTAAATGAGGGGAATAGATCATTCCTCCAGAATCCTTTATCACTGTGGAAAGGTCTGCAGTCTCCTAGAAAATACCTTGAAGTTTGGTTGTATAGCTCTGTAAACAGGACGGCCTGTTTAACTATAAAATCCATTCCTATTTTGAGGTCCTTCTTTATCCCCCTTGCTTCTTTGTGAGACTGATTGTTCTGCCAGGACATTCCATGTAAGACAAAGTGATGGCAGCAGAGGCACTAGTTTGCCATTGTGCATTGTGCTATCTACCAGAGTGAGAAGAAAAAGAAAATGCCAGTGTTTCTGTCTTAGGGAGGCCATCAACTTTAGCTTAGGCATAGTCCAAGAAAACATTTTAGAATAAACCAGTGCAGTTCTAGATGGCTACCTAATCCCTGCTGCCTTCTCCACAATGTTTTGGTGATAAAAGTAAAGAACTTAGTATATTAAGGATACATTCCATGCTAAAAAAATTCATAGTTACACTACAAGCACTGTTATGGAAGTTAAGATAAAAGATAAATTAAAGATTTCAAATCACTGGTTGAGATCAGACATGCATGTATTCCAGAGATTATAACATGAAATATATATAATTGTGATTTGTCATCATTGAGAAGTAGCAATACCTTTGGTTATTTACTCTCCTTAAAGTGCTAGTTCATTGGCACATTTAAATAGAAATGTCAGTTCAATTCAAGTGCTGAAGTTATGTATCTATCAACCTATTCCTAGGTTGGCACTGGGGGGAAATAACAAAATGACTGTTTCTCTTTCTATGTCATTTTCTGTTTTTAACACTCATATGATTCTTTCTTCCATCTTGCAGACACTTGCTCTTAAAACACATAATTCACCTGAATCTCTGAAATTATATTACCAGGCTTGGAATTACAATATTAATCTTATTTACATGTTTAGAACTTCCAAGGTTCTTTTTATCAAAACAAAACCCCCAATCAAAGACAAAAATAAGAGAAAGAAAAGGGATGATTGAAGATGTATTGAAGGAGAGTGAAGTGCAAATATGTTCAATATGTGTAGCTGTGCAGTATTAACAGCAACAGTGAAACAATTCAATGTTTTATTCAGTTTGATAAACCTAGTTATTGTGATACTGCTTTTAACATTGGAAGCCTACATAATGTTTATGTTGTGTCATAACGTGTATTTTTTTCTGTTAACTTAAGAAATACTTGTAATTTAAGGCATATCATATATCATATAAAGTTATTTCTTCTTCTTAATCATCATATTAAAGACATTTCTGCTGTGTCAGAAAGGACAGAGAGGAATTGAAGAGATATTTTGTTTAATTAAATAAAAAAGTATTTTTTTTTCCTGCTAACACTTCAACTATGAATAGTCTAGAATTTAAACTGTTGCCATAGAAATATATGCCTGCATTCATGCTAGCCTCATGCTATTGCAGAAGACTGAATCAAACTATAGGAGCAACCAGATAAAATTTTAAAGCAATACTCTTACATGATAAGCATTATTTTGAGCAGAAGTGTACTTGGAACTGCACAGGAATGCATTATTATATTGCCTAGCTAGACTGTTGTGCCAACTTATTTTGTAACTTTAGTGCAGTTACATTGAAAATACACGGTTTCAAACTGAAATGATGTAATTTTTTTTTATTATTTTAGAAAGCAGGGTATCATATATTAACTAATGCACAGATAAAGGCTCTGTAAATTAGTCTTTACTCTGGTAGAACAACCATTAAGTACAAAAGTACAAAAGGTGAATATTTTGTGCTTTTTTAAGCTGACGGCAAAACTCATTAGGGTGAAAGTTAGGACAGCAAGAAGATACAAAGTACAAAATGCTCCTCCTTCCCAACAGCATAATCTCTGGCTTCCTTTATTCACCCAAAGTTCTGCAGCTCTCCAAAATATAAGTAGTTCTTAGTACAGAGGTAACCTCTTTCTCTTTGTGTTTTTGTCAGTGGCTTCTTCAATTGCAAAACAATGCAAGATTTTGTGACAGAGGTTAGTGTAGTTTATGCTATTTGGATCAATCAGAGTGGCTTTGTCTACGCATTTATTCATGAGAGATCAAAAATAAGCATTCTTAGATGATTGTAGAGTTCAGTAGGTAGATCCCTTTGTCTTTAGAATACTTTCCATAGGTACGTACGTAAAAGTAAGACAATTTCTGTGACTGAATCTTATTCCATGTGTTTATTCAGTTAAAACTTATGGGAAGTCTGTGAGTAACAGTACAGAAATTTCCAGGCAATGTGCAGGGTTTCTGAGCTGTCTGCTGCTTAAGTATTTTTTTTTTTTTATTTGGGAACAAGTCAGAAAGTGAAGAATTCATGGGTTTTGTTGGAGAGCTATGGTTGGCATAATGTATAGAATTTTTGAACTGTGTTAGCAGCACGGAAATGGCCAGTCAAAATCACAAAGATCTTTTTTATACTCTTCACTTTTTCCCAGAGAGTGAAATACTAACTCTGGGAAAAATCTGGACTAAAAAAGTGTTGCAAGTATTGTATTACATTGCTTTACCTTATCTTACATTCATTATGATTATTTTTAGTAATAATACCTTAATGGGTTAATTTGTAACAGAAAATTATATTCAGCATAATTATCAGACAGTTTTTGGAAACTTTTATAGTATTATCTTATAGGTGGAATAATATAAATGTGGTCCATCAGTATTACTTCTCCAAGATTTTTTACCAGGTCAGTTGGCATATTGTCGTGCTGAATAATTTATTAGCTAAAGTTTCTGAATCAATTTCTGTGCGTATTTTTAAAATATATTCTTCAGTTAAGTCTGAGAGGAACTAAGTCAGAAGAAATTCCCGAAAGGAATTCGGAGTTTTCTGAATCAAACACTTGTAGGTTGGCTGAAACTTAGTATTGGAGGAAAGAATGGACAGAAAAAGCCCATTGTAGAAGATGCTGAGTTGACCATAAGTGAATGACTGCTTTATGTGTCATTGTTTTAGTGGTATCTGTGGGCCTAAGCTGTGGTAGCTTTTGGCCTATGGGTCTATCAGTGCAATCAGAACTCCTTTTCCAGCCCTTTCCTTTTCCATTAGGTAGAAAGATTGACCCTCCTCAGGTAGTTTCCAGCTAAGTCAGTGGAACAAATCCTCTTAGCTATTGATGACTTTTATTGATGTCATGACTGTTCAGACACATCACTTACTTAAATTTTGGTCCTCAAAACACGTTTAAGCATGGGTTGTCATGCTTGGTTTATGTTTATTATTCCTGAATCAACTGCAGTTCTTTTGCAAGTGAGAATTTTAGCAGGCAAGGTTACAATAAAATGTCACTTCAGGAAAACCAGGGAAGAGGAAGATAATGGTTCATTTTCCTTTAAATGAGAGATCAGATAGGAAAGATGGTCTGCAATGAAAACTTTGAAGACCAGTGGAAAATGTAATTCAGAACAGCTATGCAAAAATTATGAAGCAGTACAGTCTGGTGGAAAAAATTAGGAAATTTGACTAATTTTCTGGATTACTATGTAACCTAGAATGTAGGTGGTATTTGTCTCGCTTACCTTGATGGGTTTGAATGAGCTGCCCTACCACAAGCCACTTGTGCCCTAAGAGATAACCAGGAATATCTGAGATGTGTGCTTGAGGCTGGTAGATACAATATACAGCCTAGGGCACACTCATGTTTCTGGAGTGACAGCTGGAACCATTAAGTGGGATACATTAAAACATTCCAACTAGGGGCGGACACCTGTGTGGGAAAAACTGAACTGAACTCTGGATCTGCCTGACAAGCTGGTGGTTTGATTCACTTGTTCCACATAAGAAATTTGAATTACCTTGGTATCTAGGCATAGTGCTAACAGAAAAGACTCAAGGCTTGTAGGACATACAGTTAGCAGGTGTTTAAGCAAGGTACTTTCAGATGTTATGAATGGCACTGCATGTCTGTGAGAATTAAACCAAACCCTTGAAATTATACAAAATAAATGGTATCAAATATGGCAACTAATCTTTGGAAGCTGACCCTTATTTTTTAAAGGGTATTAATTAGGTCAGAAATATCTCACACACTTTCCCGGTCTGTTTTCTTAACCTGGATTTTATTTTTGTTTTTTTTCAGAAAAAATCTCTTTGATTTGGGAATTACATTCTAATAATTGCTTTTGGATGGGTTTCTTGTTTCAGCTCATGCCTTTAGAAATGTCTCTAACACATAATAACTATAATAGAAACATCATAACGTAGAAGGCTCAGGAAACAAAAATGTAACAGCAACAAAAAAAAAAAATCCTGACAGTTATTGCTGCTACCATAGTAGTAAATAACTGGTTCTTGGGTCAAGCTTGAAATATAAATGAGGAATAAAATACTCCAGGGTTGTAGTCATTATTGAAGTCATTAAGATGGTCACAATGAGAGATAAATGCTAACACTTGATGAGAAAACACAGTGGAAAATGTTTCAGAAAAAATCTAGGTTATGAAAAGGAAATGCCGAACTGTAAGTGTTTTTTTACATGAGGACTGAAAAGGGAAAAATACAACTTAATTACGGACACGTGGTAACAGCCTATTCACATGAGATCTTAAAAGGAAGACTGAAAGTAGAAAACAATTTAAGTGCATGATGCAGAATATACTGCTAGACCCTAGATATAATTATTTATATTGTGAGTAGACCTGTCAAATTGCACAGGATAAATATGAACCAACAAAGTTTTATACTGGGCACTCCACAACTAATACAGACTTTCAGAGGGAAATGTAAAAATTTAAACTGGGTACAAGTGGAAAGAATGAAAGTATAAACATGGTATATTTTTACACTATTGCAGGTCAGGAAGAAAATGTTTCTGGTTATAAGAAGTATTTTATGAGGTACCTTTATTGCTGAATTTTCTCTGTTTTAGTTAACTTGGTAAAAAAAAATTTGATAAACAGGATCTATTCAAAACATTAGTGTAGTACTAACTGACTGGTATGTGGTGGAGATCAAGGCAGTTGAAAAATAATTGTGTGAATGAAAAGATGATCATTTCCTGGAAACATTCTTCAAATGGACACCTCTAAATCACTGAAATGGCAAAAATTAAAAGAAAAATTTTGGCTGCATTTTCACTGTTGCAATAATCTTATGTCTTTATAAGAAATTATGTTCTTCTCCATGATATCGTACATGGCCAAGAATAGTAATATTAATAGCAGTAAAAATAATAATGATACCTTCCATGTTTAAAAGTTTTCTGGTTTCTTACTTCCTATGGAAAATTAAGATGCCTATATCCTATGGAAAGAAAACCATCTGAGCCTATTTTCTCTCTCTGTATTATTTTTTTCGTCTTTTTGGTGATTTAATTTAGACATGCATATTTTTGAATATAAGAACATGATGCACAGACACAATATGACAGTGTAAGAATAAACGAGGAATTTACTAAATACAGATGCTAACCTGTGCAGATTTGCTGAAATTACTCAGAAAGAAGTGCTGCGGGTCTGCACGGTAGACTGAAAGACAGGAAGACAGTGTTTGATAGGAATGGTTGGACTTAATGATCCAGCGAGTCTCTTCCAACCTGGTTGTTCTATGATTCTATGATTCTGTGAAGTGTGTATCTTTATATTATAAGGTATATATACATTTATATTATAAGGTATATTTAGGATAATGATAGATGGTTGATTTTGGCCTAATCTGGGCCTTATATCCATCTCTTGTGAGACCTCATCTGGAGTAATGTGTCCAGTTCTGGAATCCACAACATAAGAAGGATATGGAGCTGTAGGAAAGGGTCCAGAGGAGGGTTACAAGGATGATCTGAGGGATGGAGCACCTTCCATACGAGGACAGACTGAGAGAGCTGGGCTTGTTCTGCCTGGAGAAGAGAAGGCTCAAAGGAGATCTTTTAGTGACCTTTCAGTCCCTGAAAGGAGCCTACAAGAAAGCTGGAGAGGGACTGTTCATAAAGGCTTATGTTGACAGGACAAGGTGGAACAGGTACAAACTGGAGAGGGGCAGAATTAGATCAGACATCAGGAAGAATTTCTTCACAATGAGAGTTGTGAGGCACTGGAATAGGTTACCAAGGCACATTATGTATGCCCCATCCCTGGAGGTTTTTAAGACCAGGTTGGATGGGGCCTCGGGCAGCATGGCCTAGTGGGATGTCCCTGTCCATGGCAGGGGAGTAGGAACTAGGTGATCTTTGAGATCCCTTCCAGCCCTAACTATTTTATGATTCTTATAATAAGGTAATACTGATACTAAACTGAGAAGGAAGTGTTTCTTACTACAGATTCATAAAATACTGTCTGTCCAAAACTTATTAGCTCAGTTGCAGGCCTATATATTAAATTAGACCTATTTGTGTTTTGAACAAATTTATAGATTTCGTAAGTTGCAAGTTGAAAAAAAATCTAAATATTCTTAGCCTCATTCTGTATTGTACCTGAATATGTCCATTGTGTTATATGGATAAATTTGGGAGTGAAATAAAAGTGAGGAAAAATATTCTACTAGAATGTTTTAAAAGTAGGTGTCACAAATTAAAGCGTCAGATCTGGCTACTAGTACTGCATCATTAACAGAGTACTGGTCAGATAATGTTGTAATGTGATTTATTTGCATGGGTTTTATCACTGTGAATGATTATTTGAAAGCAATAAATTTCTAATTATGAAACAACAAGTTCGTGAAAATTAGTAAAGAATGTGAAAGTTAAGATAATTGCTATAAAAGTATCAATGGTACTGGTATTAATGGAGCTTTAATCATATCTAGAATGATACAGAGAGTAAATGGAAATTATCAGCCTATATGTTTCATCAGAAATTATATACATTTTTAGTAAAACTCATACGTAGATAAGTTTCTGTAGTTTTCACTGAATTAACACTTGTTTTCAAATGTCAGGGTTTATTGTAAAATTAAAAATCAATTGTTTTCATGGGGAAAAGAAATTCAGTTACAAATCCCTGCTCTGTTTTGTTTGACAAGGAATCAACCTTAATGTCTCATACAGGACAAAATTGTCAAGCGAGAGAAAGAGAAAATTTAGAGAACATAGTCGTGTGATGTATATCCTTTTGTATTGAACTACTCAGTCCATACCTCTATCCTGCTTAGTCAATGAAATTAGGACATGAGCAGACTCGAGCACTGAAGCCATAATAAATGATAAATAATCTGTAATGGAGAATCACTACTGAATAACTACGATAACATAACCGAGCTCTTTTTAGGAGTCCTCCACTAGCTCTGTCCAAGACAAAGTAGCCACAGAGGGGACTTGCCCTTGGCAATGTGTACATAAGCCAATTTGTACTTGGACTTTAAGCCTAAGATATAATTCTACTGCTTGTTCATTTAGAAATGTGAATATGCACAGTGTATCTCCTATGAGCTCAGTATTTGGCCCAGGGATTCATTAATGGGCTTAAATATTGTAGAGTTTTTTGTTCTTTTAATTTCCTCTCCTTCCTGCTCGCTAGGGTTCAATTATGTAGTTCCTTCTCAGAAATCTGTCGGATATCTGTAACCATCTTTGACATCCCTTTAGCTTTGACAGACATCTTCTGACTGGACAAGCAGACAAAAATATATTGACAAGAATTTTTGTTTATTTAAAGCAATAAAAATAGGAATGTATTTTGTTTGTCATGTGGCTTATATTTTATATTAAATCTACTAGAATGAGTTAGGAGTGTTAATTTAAATTTCTGTATGGCATTTGGATATAATCTTGTCCTCTGTGAACTCAAGGTAGACATCTGAGACTGGATTTTAAAAAGAATTTAAGTATGGTTTAAGTTGCAGTGTCTTTGACAATCTTGAAGGCATCCTGGGGCATCTGAGGTACCTGCACAGGCTTAACACATCTTATTTTCTGGACTGGCACACACAGTCCAGGCAAGATCTCTTAGTGTACCTTAAAAGTGTTATGGATGATTATGTTAAGTCATTCTAAGTGTTCCCTGGCTGAAATGTAACAGCAGTATTTTAAGCACATGAATTCATGTATCTCCCTTTGTAAATGAATTGCTGCTTCTAAGACAGGATGACCTAAATAATATCTAAACTATTTAAATTTTATATTGTTAAAGTTAAGTTCCATGAATCTCACACAAGCACCATGTTTAAGATGGAACTTCTGATTAAAAATATGAATACACATAAGAAGGCAGCCAAAGAGTGCTCTCCAAATACTATTTTCCTGGTCAAATCAAAATTTATCAAGTAAACCAAAATATTACAGATTATACATACTATTGATTACCTTTGGTGATGTTTATTGTAATATTAGTACACAAACAGACTTATAGGTTCTTCTAAAATTTTTACACTGTATTAATATTTAAATTTACATTATTTCATATAGGAAAATAGGATGATATTCCAGTAAGTTAACAACAACAGCAAAAGTCAAAATGAAGATTGTTATAAATTTTTCCTTAAGAATGTTCTTCTGTTGACTTCAGGAGAATATCTTCAATTTAGTACAATACAGATGGGGTCAGAATAAGACTTTGTCTTAGACAAGGAATATTAGCTAACTTAATTTTATATTATGCTTTATTATGAATAAGTAAAGAATGATTTATGTAATATTGTCTCAAATACATGGGGTAAAATTTTCCTTATTTTGCTAATATCAGTCCAACAACCAAAAAAAAATCAATCAATAAAGGAAAAAAGATTAAAATAACAAAGCCCAACTCTCTTCTTTTAAAAGTAGCTCAAACATCTAATTTGGTTGTGATTGAAGCCAAAGACTTTGTTGTAGTATCTGAGTATGTAGACTGAATCTAATTCGAGGTAGAATCCATGAAGCACACAGATCAATATAACCACAATTGACACTAATTGACAAGCCAGTTTGACAGTTTTAAGGCAAAGGCCAAGAAACCAAATACTAAGTCTGTTTCTGTTTTGTTTTGTTTGGTTTGGTTTTTTTCTTCTCTGTTTATGACACACTGATTCTGTAAAAAGATCTAAACTTCCTGAAAGCATAGATTATAGATTATGCACATCAGATTAACCTAAATGGCTATTGAGATTTTTTCATCATTACGATCTGAAGCTGAGTTTCCACACTCTTACTCTACTGGATTTCTCACATTTGAAGTATAAAGGCCTCCTACTGAGCAAGTCACCTTTGGCTTCCTACACAGTCAGTGTAGAGAAATGGGAACTTATAAAGTTCATGTGACATTTTGGGATGCCAAGAAAAGTTAAGCTGTAGATTAAGACAATGAATTTAGGTGACAAAATACTGAAATTTGGTTGTGTTCTGGGTGTGTAAACTCTTAATACTGTCATCAAAGGTTCAAACAATATGGTCAAACAATAGAGACTAGAAGGTATCTCAGCTCAGTTTTAACAGACATTAAACATGGAAATCAACTTTTAGATGAAAGATTAATTTGAGTTTCCTGGGGTACCCACCCTGCCTCTAGCTGCCTTTCTAGAAGGTTGTAGTTCATCACAGATCTTTGGTTGTATCTCTGAGCTCAATGAACGTCCCGGATGTCTGAGACATCCTAAGGCATCTCAGATGGTAGGAGTCATTTATGCTTTGATCAAGATGAAGTTTTTGATTGACTATATTTGGAACTTAGATACTCAGTTCACATTTGTACACCTGTGCTTTGAAGTCTTAATTGCTAAATAAGCCTAGTCAATATTTAGAAAAAGATAAGAATGTTTTATAAGTTTTATTTCTTTCCATTGACTTTTACAGTAATCTAAGGCACCTAGTCTCAATATGTATCTGTAGCCATAAACAGGTGCATTTCCCCAAATTAATTCCACAATTTTGGTAATTTGGATCATATATTCCTTTGCTGTAAAATGGCATCCTTTCACTGATCTTCCTGAATGCAGAATTGAGGATTATGGTTCTTGGTGTGTCTCTTTTCCCTCTTCTCCATGCCCTGGCAGCCAGCAAATCTGGGAAACACTAACCCCACAGTACAACTGAGCTCTCAGACACCAAAGGGACCCTTCCTTGTTTCAAAGACTCTGACTTCATGAAAGTAGGTCCTTGTTGAGCACAGACATCTTTTCTCTAGATTATACTTTTGAGGTAGGGGAGGAATATTAAAAACACAAATGAAAGTAAAATATTGTATGGAAGTCATTTACCATCTTGGGAAGTGATTCTCCCCCTCTACTCCGCTCTCTTGAGACCCCCACCTGAAGTACTGTATATAGTTCTGGAATCCTCAACATAAAAAGGACATGGAACTGTTGGAATGGGTCCAGAGGAGGGCTACAAAGGTGATCAGAGGACTGGAGCATCTCTTCTATGCAAATGGGCTGAGAGACTTGGTATTGTTCAGCCTGGAGAAGAAAGGGCTCTGGGGAAACCTTATAGTGGCTTTCAGTACCTTTCAGGGCCTACAAGAAAGCTGTGAAGGGACTTTTTATAAGGGCTTGTAGTAACAGGGCAACAAGTGCCCTGAAAGTGCTCATAAGTGTTCAAGGACAGGTTGGATGGGGCCTTGAGCACCAGGTTTTGTGGGAAGTGTCCCTGCTTATGGCAGGAGGTGTTTGAACTAGATCATCTTTAAGGTCCCTCCCAACCCGAACCTTCTATGATTCATTCTATGATTCTATGACTTAACAAATTGCTAAGCAGAGTCAAAACCAATTAAAAAAATCCATTGCAGGGTTTAGAAACAAATTGCAAAATCCATTTCTAAGTTAAAATCACTAGGAATACCTTTGGATTTATAGTAATTTATTGTATGGCTTGTTGTTTTCAGTCAGGTTTATAAGATTGCAACAGGCAGTTAAAATGAGAATGAACTGGCCTAAGTTTCTTAGCTTCAGAAACATCAGCTATAGTTTTAAATAAAGTAAATGTTGTCTTCTGCTTTCTGTCTCTCAGAAACAAAGCTGTACAACAAGACTATCATACATAACACATAGAAAATGATTGGGGAAAAAATAATCAACTCCCCCAAAGTCTGCATTGAAATACAATTTTTGTTTGAAGATAAATCTGAGGAGGATGAAGCACATTGAGGAATTTCATGCTGGATTTTTCACTAAATTAGTAGCCTGTGTGTGACAAACAAAAACAGCTGAAGTTTTTATTCCTAAATGATTCTGATTATGCATATGAACATAGTTCTGTAAGTAAGTTTAAATTATTTATTCATGTTAATTTGATACTTCAAACCAAATATTGTACATGACTACTATGTTCACCATCACACTGTCTTGCTCATCAGATTCAGTGCGTTACTAAAAATTTTCATTGAATTGCCCTACAGAATGGTAGAACACATTCAGTTCATTATTTTTTCTCTCATTTCTCCCTCTATCAAAGTTTCAAGCTTGCTGGCATCTCCTTCCAAGTGACAGGGGACAGGGCATGAGGGATTGACCTCAACCTACACCAGGGGAGGGTTAGGCTGGACATTAGGAAAAAAAAATCAAGGAAAGGGTCATTGGGTACTGGAACAGGCTGCCCAGGGAAGTGGTTAATCACCTTCCCTGGAGGTGTTTAAGGGACAGGTGGACAAGGTGCTGAGGGTCATGATTAAGTGTTTCATAGGAATAGTTGGACTTGATTATTCGGTGGGTCTCTTCCAACCTCATGATTCTATGATTCTATGATTCTATGAATTCTATCACATAATTTGTGTAACAAGTCACTTGTACATGACTGGGTAGATCTTGGTGCAGTTTTTTAGAACAAATTATGTATTTTCAGCAGTTTCCCAGTATTTAGAAGTAATCACATAGAAAATCAATAGCAACATGTAAATAAGTCTTCAACAATACCTAGGAAGACTTTGGCCTTATCAGTTGAAAAGACATTAGGATAATAATGCATAAATGTAAAACTCGAGATTACAAAATGTGAATGTTTGTTTTGTAATCAAAGTCTGTGTTATTGCTGAACTTTCAGACCGTATGCAAAGGACTGGCTAATTTAAAAGCAGATTAACTTCTACCCATCTGCATTTTGATACTACATAATAGAAAATCAACTCAAATAAATATAGAATTTAATTTCAAAAGCAGCAATAATAATTATAATGGAATAGAGAGAAGTATATGAATGGCGCTGTATTTAAGTTCAAAAAAATAAAACTAATACTTCAGAAATTGCCAGACACATGCAGCAGGATTTAAGTTCTCTTATAACCATTTTCTTCCTACTGATCTTTGTCTAAGAATATTGTTAATATGCCTTTAGTATAACACACACATAAAATACAATAACCTGATTTTACTTTGATGTATATTTCTGTAAACTGACATTTGAATCAAGGAATGTGAGACTGTAATATTAGAATTGACTTATGCCTATTTATGGTGTTCTACATTAACGGAAAAATCAACATAAATAAGACCTAATTGAAATTAATGCTCTGTTTGTTTGGCCATGTTAATACTATAATTATGGATTCATCTCATATTCAAAAATTCCATGTATTCAGTGCAAGTAATATAGTACTAGCAGGAAAATCTTTGACCAATAGACTCTGCTCTTAGTTAAGTCCCAGTGTTGAATTATATTAATATAATATCTAGAGCATATGTTTTGAGTTGGAGTCAGTACAGTTATGAATATTCTGGTTAGTGGAGAGAAGGGTTTTGTTATTCAGAAACATAGTTACTTCTTTCTTCAAGACTGAATAGCTATATACAGGGAAGAACTCTTGTCCATGTTGATGTCAGAATTATAGAATAAAGCAAGTCATTCTTAATGTTTGTGCCTAGCACTATGCAAGACACCTTAGATTAGCTGAGAAATTTATATAGTGGTGGAAGATGTGACATGAGACTTATGAGAACCTTACATCCTTCTGGAGAGAAAGTTGAAGACTAGATATTATGTTCTAGGACATCTTACACTGATACATGTGTAAAAGCACTTGAAGAGAGGAACACACTGTCACCAATAGTAGTTTGTTCAAGAATCATGTCTCATGTTCCTGAACCTCAGGGCAGAGATCAGGGGAAAATGGTACCTCCCATAATAGACTAAGGGCTAGTTTGAGATCACCTGAAGAATCTGAATATATAAAAATCCATGGGATCTGATGAGATGCATTCCAGAGTCCTGACGGAATTGGCTGATGTAGTTGCCACACAACTCTCCACCATATTTGAAAAGGCATGGCAGTCTGGCAAAGTCCTCAGTGACTGGAAAAAATGGAAACATTATGTCTGTATCTTTAAAAGAGTAAAAAGTAGGGCCCTGGAAACTACTGACCAGTCAGCCTCTCTTAAGTACCTATTAAGATTGTGGAGAATATCCTCCTGAAAGCTATGTCAAAACATATGGAAGACGGGGAAGTGATAAGACACAGACAACATGACTTTGTCAATAGCAAGTTGTGCCTGACTAATCTGGCTGACTTCCGAAGTGTAATGACCACATCAGTAAACAAGGGAAAAGATACTGTTTCCATGTAGCAGAACTTCTGTAAAACCTTTGATACAGTCCCCCCTTGCTTTCTTGCCACTAAGTTGGAGAGATGTGGGTTTGACCAATGGGCTGTTATATGAATAAGTAATTGGCTGGATGGTCATACCCGAAGAGTTACAGTCAATGGTTCAATGTCCAGGCAGAAACCACTAACAAAGTGTGTCTTTCAAGGGTCATATCTTCAAAGGGTAATATCTTCAGCAATGACATAGACAATGGGATTGAGTGTACCTTCAGTAAGTCTGCAGATACCTTCAGTCTCCATGGTGCAGTTGATACCTTTGAGAGAAGAGTTGTCGTAAAGAGATATATTGTGGAATGTGCCCATGAGAACCTCATGAAAAATGTCACTGACCATGGCAGGACAGTGAATGTAATGATCTTCATAGGTCTCTTCCAACTCGAAGTATCGTACTCAATGATTCTATGATTCTAAGAATCCTACCTAGCATTATTTTTAATGTTTTCAAAAGTTCCATTTCTTCTTATTGTTCATTTCTTTCTCATAAGTTATGCTTTTATTTGCAGGTAAACTGCACACAGGACTTTTCTTTCCTCCTCATGCATGTAAATTATGTATGAATGTCAGGTACCTTCTTCTGTGTCATAACTGATCATAGAACAGGGGCTTTACTTTGAATGCTTTGGAAAAGGTAGAAGTATCAGTCTCTGTATTAGCCCGCGGAGCATGTATTTTACAAAAATGTAAAAGCAAATAAAATTAATTAAAGCTAAATGCTTATGGTTCTACAGCCAAAATAAAGGACTGAGGTCTCAAAAATATTCAAATACTTCCTTTGTTAAATGTACAGGCCAAGTAGAGACAGTATTTATGTTAGCTTTAGAATTTATCATGAGGGCTTAGTGTAAGTGAAATGATTTGTAATGTAGCCAGGTTTTCAAACCCTTAGGCTGGATTCTTATAAAATAAATTATAGCACCTATCAAAAGTAACTTAATTAAGAATCAAACCATTTATTGCTATTTCTGTGTTCAATAAAGACCAACAGAGGTATTGCCAAAGTTGATTTTACCAGAGGTAATATGTTATGTAAGCATAATTGTCTAAAATTAGCCTGGGTGAATCTATTATTTGGTATTTAAAGGGGAGGTTTGAACTTTGTGTTTAGTTATATATTGTTTTCTTTTTTTAGTTTTTCTTTTGGAAATCTCAATTACTTTTATCCTTATTGTAACATATTTGTGTAGGGATTAAATTCTTTTGAATATCAGGATCCAACCACAAATACAAATCTAAAAGGACGGTCTGGATCAATGGGCTGAGACCAGCAGGATGAGGTTTCACAAGGCAAAGTGCAGTCCTACACTTGTGGCACAACATCCTCATGCAGCGCTACAGTTTGGGGAAGAGTGACTGGAAAGTGCCTGTCAGAGAAGGATCTGGGGTTGTTGATTGATAGCAGACCGAATGTGAGACAGCAGTGTGCCCAGGTGGCCAAGAAGGCCAATGGCATCTTGGTTAGTATAAGAAAGAGCATGGTCAGCAAGACCAGGGAAGGGATTCTGCCCCTGTACTCAGCACTGGTGAGGCTGTACCTTGAATACTGTATTCAGTTTGGGACCTCTCACTACAAGAAAGGCATTGAGGTCCTGGAAGCGTGTCCAGCGAAGAGTGACAAAGCTGGTGAAGGGACTAGAGAATAAGCCTTATGTGGTTGAGGGAACTGGGGCTTTTTAGCTTGGAGAAGAGGAGAATGAGGGGAAACCTTATAATTGTCTGCAACTATCTGAAAGGAGGTTGCAGAGAGGTGAGTGTTGGTCTCTTTGCCCAAGTGACAGGAGATTGGACAACAAGGAATGGCCTCAAGCTGTGCCAGGGAGGTTCAGATTGGACATTAGGGAAAACGTCTTCCCTGAAAGGGTTATGAAGCACTGGAATAGGCTGCCCAAGGAGGTGATTGAGTCACCATCCCTGGAGGTATTTAAAAGACAGGTAGACAAAGTGCTTCAGGATATGATTTAGTAGTGGAAAAGTGCAGCAGGAGTTGATCTCAAACGTCTTTTCCAACCTAGGGATTGTATGAAAAGTGAAACATTAGGCACTCAGGTTTGAAAGAGTTGACTTTCACCGTTATCTGTATAAAATTTGTCATATACTGTGTTTTTCTGTGATTGCAGGAACTCTTTTGTCTTTTATTGAAATCTTACCTAATATTCTTAGTGAATTATTGATTATACTAAATATTTTTTCAAGTTGATGGTTTTCCTATATTCAGTTGAAGAATTTGTATGTATTTATTTCTAGCATCTATTCACTCTTTAGCCGAATTTGGCATATTTCAGTGCAATACAACATAAGTCTTACATATTTTTCTGTGTGTTTGTAACGCATAAAATATTTCTTAATATTTTTAAACTCTGATTTATCTGGTTTGGGGATAGATTTGAAGGCAGTTATAAAACAGGCAGAGAGGTAAAATCTCCTACTTCTTTTCATTGTCTGCAGAAACCATCTCAGACAGGAAACAAAAAAAAAAAGTCTGGTTACATTTCAGTAGTTTTTAAAACAATTCTTGCCCAAATCTTGAAAGCCAAGTTGGTGTCAGCTTCGAATCCTTTCAGTGGATAAGGTGCAGCATGCAATGCCGTGTGTGCAACAATTCCAATGAAATTACCTTTTCCATTCAAGAGTTCAGGGAGAGGAGGGAAAACAGTCCTAACTACCTAGCATCTTACTTCCTAGGTGATTGAACAAAATAAATTCACCTGCTAATCCTGCTCCTGAAACTTAAACATTTGCTTCTCCTTCTAGAAAGTATGAAAATAATATTTAATTCCATGTGCTCAGGATCAGTTCATAAATTTCAACAGACGAAGAAATTACTTTCTTGCATGATGGAAAAGAGAGATTGTAACAATATTTTTGTTATATCATGGATATTACAATCATAAAAATTATATATTGCTGTTATAAATTAGTATTACAATATAATTTAATACTAATTAGTATATTAATTAACTAGCAATAATCAATGACAGATTATTAAAAATACTAAAAGAAAATATTCTAAGAATTAGAACTATTATGTATGCATTCACTCTATACCATGACTTATTAAATCACAGAAACCAAAGATCTGAAGACAGACAGATACAGACTCCTGTGCAGATAACAGGCATATTTCTACAGATCGAAAAAAAATGATTCACAAAGAAAAATTCCATTTCATCTAGTGAATTCTTCCTTCATTATATGTTTGGTTCTGAGAATGAAAGCAGGGTAATAGCTTTTTGGAAAGGCTTTTGCAAAATAAGTAGGATTTGCAGTAGAAGAATCCAGGAAGTATTTATATAGAAGGAAAATAATGATTCTCATTACTTCACCAGGGATGTACAGACTAAAGTTTCTACAGAATGTCGTAAACTTATCCCAGAGAACTAAGAGCTCACAGAAACAGCATCAGTCTTTCTACCTATCTTTATATATTGGATGTTACTATGTGCATAAGGCTAGTCTACTTCCTAATTACCCTTCACTAGGCGTTATTCAATGCAATGAGCTGTTATATTCCAAAATGCCATGTCAGCACTTGAAAGAGGTATTAGCACTTCCCCATAGACACAAAAAGGGTGGAATGATGGTGTATCAAGAAAAACATCTATGTTGACACTTTTAAATATTTAAACCAGTCCAGGGGTGAATAAACGAAAGGAGAAAGTTAAGGTGACTGCAGGATTTCAGCTTGATTGGGTTAATGTATTTTATTTCACTGTTTGCACATTTGAGTCAGTGATACACTTTATAAAAAAAAAGGGTGATAATATAGAGCTCAGATAAGTTAATCTATACACATATATAACATTGTTTTAAAAATTTCCACTAAATAGTGATGATTTTATTGTCTCAAGTAAACAGTTAGATTTACATTTTAGTTTAAAACATTTGCTCCAGAAAACTACTCTTCAAGCTAAAGGATGGGTTTGTCTAACTGCGAAGCAAAATTTTTTAACACAGAAAAGCATTAACTTTTATTTTACAGACTTGCAAATATAAGGAAAGATTGCATTTTCTTCAGAGCTTCTTTTTATAATACAGATTATAAATTGTGCAGGCAATTAATCTGTAATGTGACTAATCCTTTTTATTATCCTAATAAAAAATAAAATATGTTTCACATCATCAGTGAAAAAGCATTACAGGAGTCCTTAGCACAGGCAGCCAGCATGATCATGTGCATTCCTCTGTGCTTATCTACAAGTTAATACCTTGATCTCACAATAAATGTCATGCAGGCGGAACATAGTTTTTAATCCTTCAGTTTAACTGAAAACTTATGTCTGTGAGGGTTTAACTGCTTTATTTAACTACCTTTACCACTGAGGAATGAGCAAAAAGTAGCCCCCAAAAACTGAACCAAGACCATAGTCCCCAAAACAACAGCCATGAACTCTTGATTGATGCAGTAAATGATTACTTTTTGTTAGGGAGAAAAAACTGGCAAGAAAAGGAGGAATATTTTAATGAGGAATTAAGTTATAAAAGTAGGTAAAAAAGTAATTCTGTCCTTCTGGCACTTCATGTCCCTAGTAACTGTACAACTGAAAAATTAGCAAAATGAGTAAATGCAAGTATTAGGCTAATATTTATTATTGAGTCAGCTTATAATTATTTTTTGTAAGTTACTTATTTTCATCTGTCTTGGCACATGACATTTTTTTCACAGGTCCTTAGCTGAATTGATGTTAAACAAATAAAAATATAAGCCAAAAATACTGATATAATTATTACATAAAAAAATAAATACACATGTGTGGTTGTGCTTATGAATGGAAATGTGCAGATGTTGACTTAAGTGACTAGTAGATGTACATCTTTAAAAGTCTTGTAGTAAAGTTGTGGAAATCTTAGAGTGGAGCATAAATGTTATTTTCATAAACACACTAAGTTCAAGGAAAATCCATGCAGAGGCCTCCTTAGAGTAGTCAAATCTCTTTTAATCAGAAAACTATAACACATTGAAATAATTTTTGATATTTTTGTTTATACTTACATTTGAATTTTGAAATAAGTAATAGAAAACCCATCTTTGTTACTTTGGTTTAAAACTATCACTGTTGGACAGACATTCTTATAATGGTTCACATATCATTTTTCTACCACGAGAAGAATATCCTAGAAATAATTTTTTGTCAGGGACTGGAATATATTTTTTTTCTTGGGTCAAAAATGAAGTTTTGAGATTTTTTTGCCAGTTTTTCTTAGTAAAGAGAAATGTAAATACTTCAACAAGCAGACCTATTATAATATAATTTGAGGAATCCGGTATTATGGGAAAATGTTCTTGTGTTTTTTTTTCCACTCTGTATGTTTTATGCTGCTTTATCAGTATGTAGCAAAGAGTTAATATGTTGTACTCCAATTATTAATTACAGAACTTGAAATCATCAAAATGTTAAAGTGAAAACATTTACAGATGTTGTCAGGATGATGTGTTGCTAGGCTTAAGTACCATCATACTAACTGTTTCTTAGTAGATAGATCAACAAACCTATTTGTAATTTAATTCCATTTTGTATTCAGTATTTTACTCAAGAATATTTACCTCAGAACATGTGCCCCAACATTACTGTTACCTGGACACTTACACCATGAAGAATTGATATGGGTTGTTAATTTATCAGAATACTTACAGCCTTTTTTTTTAAGGCACTTTTCTAAGATTTTTTTTAAATAATCTGCAACTACTGTCTGCTAATATTTCACCATGAAGAGGTTTAATTTGACAAAACTGACTTGCAGAGTTTATATACTTGCAGTAGATGTGTCATCCAAAGCTTAAAATCTTTTCAGATACCATCATTTGTTCTTCTATTGCCCGCAGTATTTGCAAATGTAATTGACTGACTTTGTTCACAGCAGAACTTTTAAAGATGTTGAATAAATATTGGTCGCTGCTGATAACAGTGTTTCTCCAGCTTGCTGACTCTTGTACATTTTCTTTATTCGGCATTATGCTAAGTTCCAAAAATAGACATGAACTAAGGACTTTTTTTTTCCTATTAAAGTATTTTTTTCTCTATTGGAAAACTGTAGTTTCCCTTTTCACCTGTAGTAGATTAACTTTTAGAGTGATTTTATAATTTGATGAGCCTTTACTATCTTTACCTGTCTTTTCTAGGGCTTGGTATCATATGCTGCCATTAATTTTTTAATCTCCATTTAGATATACCATCAGAATGAAACCTCTAGCTTATAGCAGCTGATGCATCTTCTTGGACATTGTCAATATTCTGCTATTTCTGCCTTTTAATGTATTTATGACAACTGTCCTTAAGCCTAATTTCTAAAATAGAAAAATGTATAAACTTTCAGTCAGTGTGAGGGATGGTCATAAATGACCATTGGAAGGAAAGGGCTGTGAAATTTCATCAACCATTATAAAGGGTTCAGAAACTAAAAGATTTAGTTCCCATTTTAAAAAATCTTGACAATTCTGATATGTAAATAAATGACTAGTGATTGATTCTCATTGACTGGGGACCTACACAAAAATAATTCTTAACAGTGAAAGTCTTGACAAATTAATTTTAAGTAATTCCACAAATTTCACTTAAGGCTTTATTTCCTTTCCTATTTCACCTTTAATATCACTTGTTTCCTTTATTCTCTTAGATTTCACCTTATTATTTTTCCTGTGTTCCTACTAGTTTATTTTAGTTTCAAACCCTAATCATCTTAGCAATATTAAGGTAGAAACGCTTGTTCTCTGTTGCTTGACATGTTGAGTCAAGAGAAAGAAAAGCATATCTTCTAGTCAAAGTGTGACTACTTTCATGATAGAGAAAAGTTCAGCCCCTCTTCCTGGATAAAGAGGCAGAAGCATCCAGTTGTCCACAACTAGATAGGTCTGAAATGCCCTATGATAGTCTGCTGGCACCCTACCCGATACTGCGACATCTGTCAGCCTTGCAGGTACCTCCAAAATGCTGAAGCTCTTCCAGTGGTGTGGATATCTACTGCTGTGTAGCTGAAGTACTCCTCTGGATGTGTTGGCTGGGGGATATTCGGCACCTATTTAATCTGTAGCCATCTACATGGCAATTTCTGTATTTTTGTGATTTGGAAGCTGCATCTCAGCCTGAAATACCTAAATCGATAGGGAAAAGCTTTTTTTTCTCCTTTTTTACCTAGGCTTTTAATATAAGGATGCATCCATGCATTTTAAACTGCCTTTAGAAAGATGAGGGGTTCTCCAGCATGTCCTTCTCTATAATCTCTTCTTCCCAAGAAAATAAACATTATTGTATTATAAAGATATTAGAGTTTGGGTCATGATTAAAAAACGTAAATACTCTACCTCTTGTTTAGTATCAGGGACAGGGAGTTATCTAGCAAAAAGAATATCTTAAATAGTCTCTTTAAACAGAGACACTTGTAGTTTGAGTATGAAAATAAAAGTGAATATGTATGAACAATGTATTATCTTATGAAAACTTTTTAAATACTTGATTTTTGTGTGACTGCATTATTCTTGGGGAATATATTGATGTTAATGCAACCCAGTCACATCAAAGATTTTAGAACTATGTGATAAAAATTCACTTTTGGGGAGGAAAAGTAGTATTTATTTAAAGATTCATATGCTGTATTTGTAAAAAAAAATAAAAAATTGTTTCCAAGTGTTCAACACAAATGAATTAGCAGCAGTGTTAAAATATAAGTGCATCATAAGCTCAGTGAGATATATTAATATAGCTGTACATGCATGCTTTTATTTTTGTACATAAAATGAGAACAAAGAGTTGAGAAAAGCTATAAAGTACCTAAGGCTCTCTCTCACATTATTATGAATTTGAGCAGAACAAAGTGGTCTGCTGAGGACACCTGTCTTGCTGTTTCTGAGCAGAATCATAACTCTTCAGCCTAGAAGTGAGAGTAGATCCTAATAAATCTCAAAGGAATTTGGATTGATAGAGTATAAGAGAAAAGAAGCCCATGTCCAAAACACCTCATTGCAATTTACCACTGCAGAAATTATTTACTCCTAATTGGCTTCCAGAGTAAATAGCTTTACTGCTACATTGGTCAACCTACTACAGAGCCAAGACTGAGTAGCATCTTTGCCAGCCTCAAATGACTTCAGGCAAAATCTAGTCATAAGGAGTTGTGTTATGTCCTGTCTCAACAGAAAGACCATGTTTAAACAATATTTTGTCTCTTATTTTTCAGAGACTGGAGTTCCATGATTATGTCAAAGGAAGAGTGCTTTTCAGAAATTTTATCCAAAACACCACACAATATATAAATAAATGTCATTCAAATCAGGAAGGATGCTGGTTTAAGAACTACCCTAAGTACTGACATCATGAACGTGCCAATTTATCAAAGACATTTGTGAAGGCTCTGCTAAAACCTTTTCTTTGACCTTGTGGAGTACTTTGAAACATAAGGGTTAAAAGTTCCACCCAGCATTTTAAAGAGTAAAGAGGGGGGTAATAGATGTGCTCAGATTTTGTTTCTTCATCTAGTTTTGCCTATTATATCTCTTCTTTTCAATGTATTGGATAGGTTAGACTGAATGAATAGGAGGAAAGAAGTACATCTTTGTGACTCAAGGGAGTATCTTCTGATGTTTACTGACAGGTTACTGTGTGTCATTTAGATAGATGTGCTGTATGTGTGAGAGTTAGCGTCTACTGCAGAGAATGAGGATTGTGCCTCTCTGTATTGTCAAAGTAACAAATACCAGAAGTCAGTCTCAACCTTCTCGAGAGTACACATAACTTCTATTGTATGAAAGCAATAGAGGCGAAAGTACATGAGCCTTTTCCACTATGTAGTGCATGAAGGTGCATGCAAAGAATTTTTCATGTATGAAAAATATCAGAACTTGAAACATTTAAATTTTAGTACACTTTCTGATACCACATATTTTTGATAGGAATGGTTGGACTCAATGATCCGATGGGTCTTTTCCAACCTGGTTGTTCTATGATTCTATGATTCTATACCTAAAATTCTAGATCAAAAGCCATTGAAGTTAATAGCAGTCTTCATAATGTTTGCAGAAGTTATACTATCGGGTCTATCATACACATGCGCACTTTATATGTACTTTATGTACAAAATTTGACTGTTTCTCAAAACAAGTGTCTCTTTCTACTTACTGGACTATTACAGAATATATTGCTGTCAGTCTGAAGACTTCTGTCGCTCCAAATATGACAAATGGATGAGATCCTTAAATGGTAGAGATAGAGATAAAAATAGTGACTATCAAGACTGTAAAAATATTTTATATGTGCAAATTATACTACATACTACAGTAGACACTCAGACTAATTAATATTGTTAGCCAAAAAATTACCTTTTCTATCCCTTGGGAAATATGAAGAGTATGCTTTTATTCTGTTTTCTATATATTTAATCTACTCTTCATACCAGTCCTATCTAAGTGAGGGTAAATGCATGCATATTTTGCATCATAGAAGCCTACATTTTAATGATTTTTGTTGTTAACACATAATTAGTAATATTACATATTTTTAATTTTACACTGCTTACTAATGACTGAGTTGTTCCGTTAACAAGATTTTATTTTATATATACTGTCCTAGGCAAGTATTCTTTTTATTAATTTCATTTTCATTATCGTATATATTCTAAAATGATTTTTATATACAACTATGCAATCCTTAGCCCATGGATAAATATGGATAAATGACATATAGAAGACTTTCTTTTTTTTCTTTTGTAACACACCTTAGTAAAAAAACCAAAGTAAACAAAAAAACACCAACACCTGTATAGAAGGGATTAGATATTTAGAGAATTTTTTAAACTTGTCAGGAATGAGTGTTCTATGTAAAATCTGTATTCAGTGAGACTTAACAGACTTTGATGCAATCACTATTTATTTACTATATAGAGGAAGCATACAGAGAAAAATCGGGCTTTATGTGTCGATAGTGAAAGGATTAAATATATTTATACCTAAAGGATTATATGTACACACACGATCCTCTATGTCACTTAGATAAGATTTTAAAGTTTCATCACGCCTATGTCCAATTCAATTACCTTCTGGGCATACAGCGTTCACTTCAAAGTTGGAATCTGAGGTTTCAGGAAAC
The DNA here is from genome assembly GCA_033558105.1 of Coccyzus lansbergi. Taxonomy (NCBI): domain Eukaryota; kingdom Metazoa; phylum Chordata; class Aves; order Cuculiformes; family Coccyzidae; genus Coccyzus; species Coccyzus lansbergi. The sequence goes on from JAUMJK010000379.1 coordinate 132,153, forward strand.
AGACTGTCAGGCATCAGATTTTATATAATAAATAGTTTAATAGAGGGGTACGGCATCATGGTCAGCTCACCAGAGGGGGGGCCTACATGAACAAAGATGTCCTTGGGTAATTACAGCCTTACAGACTATTTACTCACCCCTCATGCAATGGTTTGGTCCAGTGGTAATATTTGGGTACGGGGTCTCCTTGCTTCTCATTGTATTCCTTCACATCTTTCAGGCAGATTATCTTCTCTAGTGGCAACTGTTGTTGATAGTCTGCATCCTTGAAGCTTTTGTATCTTCTGCTTTTTTTATTGACTCTCAAGGTCCTGTTTTGACTAAGTAGAAATTTTAAAAAAACTTCAAGTGGAAATTTACAGTTTATGTCCTGATGTTTCAGCAAGACTGGCTACTCATAACAAGAAAGCAAAGCAAACAGAATTATAAATCAAGCAATATTATAACTCTAAATTATTTAGTCTACTTAAAATGTTATTTATTTAAACAAAACACTAACCCCTGCTAAAGAATAGAGTTGTCTGATGTGCAGTCCAGTTGCTGCGGAGGGAAGATTTAAATGACGCTCACCACTGATCTGGTTTTGATAAAAGATCTCATTGCTCTAAGGAGCATCCTCAAGAGACATCCCAGCACAGGGGGACACCATTGTCATGCAGTCACACCACCTAGCAGGGAGACCTCAAAGAAGGCTAACTTAAGCTCTCAGATTTATGGGATAGAAGTGGGTGATGTGTAGTCAAAGGTGGGGGGATGTGTGGGGGTCAAGTACATCTCTCATAAAGCTATTTTGAAAAAATTTTCAAAGGATAAAGAAACTAGAAATTACAGGGTCTTTATTCTAATATAATATTCACTTCTTTACAATAAGCATCTATATTATACATTACAATAAGCTTTCCTTGGATAAGATGTGTCATATATAAGTTGCCTCTAAATGAAAACTGCAGATCACTCTTAAAGGAAGTAAAAACATTGATGTTTCTGAAATTTAGGAGGAGGGAGAAATTAATTTACAAATGAAGAACAACTGTGTGGAAAAATACCCATATAAAACACAATTTAGAGTGTGACTGCACTTCACCATGAACAAGGATTTCTCTAACACTGAGGGAAAATGAGGTGTAAAATAAATTTTTTAAAATATATTCTGGATCCCAAATTAAAGCAATTGACAGTGAGTGTTATTTGAGAGTAAAACCACAGCCAGTAGCATAACACATATTACTGGAATAAAATGGTGACGGGCTAAAACGTATTCATAATTTTACAGAGACTGAAGCTACTTGCTTGGATCAATCCAAAAAAAATTACCTCTAAATAACAATCTTGTCATCCTTTTCTTTAATTTATCATATGGAGTAAATTTGCAAAAATTAACATGAAATGAATTTGAGGCAGAATTTAATGTATTTTAAGTCAGCAATGTTTTCAAAATGAAAACAACTCGAAAACTGTCAAAAAAAGGTAGCTTGCTTTTATAGCAGTCTTTCCTCTCATGTTTGAAATCAATAGCAGTGGAATCTATGACTATTAATGTTTGTCCCTAGGTTTCAAAGATATTTTTGAAATATTTTCTTCCTTGTGAACACTGTGGTTACATAACTATGTTGTTACCTAACTTTTTATAGCTACCAAACTTTCTTTGTTATCCATCTGAAACGGTACTTAAACATTTAGCACAAAAAGGCATTTTATAAATTTACTGCTGGTACAGCTAGTTGAATTCCTCAGAATTAAAATTTAATGTGCATCGATCTGAGGGCATTTTTTTAATATAAATATACAAAATACTTATTTGAATATCTTATTTACATGCATAGAATAGCTGTGTGCAGAATTAGGAGAAAATAGTTGGCAATATTCTCTGTAACATAGGGAGCATGTCTGAACTTCATCATGCAGTAGAGTTTTTCCAGTACTGTGGTAAAACGATAACAATGTACCTAGCAAAGCATCTCCATACCTAGAAATTGGTTTGAGGTGGTTGGAAGGGATGAAGTTAGCATTCAAATTCAAACATAAGGAGCTGGCCTCTTCTCCCAAGTGACAGGGGACAGGACAAGAAGGAATGGCCTCAAGCTCCACCAGGGGAGATTTAGGCTAGAGCAAGTCCAGAGAAGAGCGATGAGGCTGGTGAAGGGGCTAGAGAACAGATCCTATGAGGAGCGGCTGAGAGAGCTGGGGTTGTTTAGCCTGGAGAAGAGGAGGCTGAGAGGAGACCTCATTACTCTCTACAAGTACCTGAAAGGAGGTTGTAGAGAGGAGGGAGCTGGCCTCTTCTCCCAAGTGACAGAGGACAGGACAAGAGGGAATGACCACAAGCTCCGCCAGGGGAGTTTTAGGCTGGAGATTAGGAGGAGGTTTTTCACACAGAGGGTCATTGGGCATTGGAATAGGCTGCCCAGGGAGGTGGTTGATTCACCTTCCCTGGAGGTGTTTAAGGCACGGGTGGATGAGGTATTGCGGGACTTGGTTTAGATAGGAATGGTTGGACTAGAAGATCCGATGGGTCCCTTCCAACCTGGTTGTTCTGTGATTCTGTGAGATTAGAAGGAAGTTTTTCACGGAAAGAGTCACTGGGCATTGGAATAGGCTGCCCAGGGAGGTGGTTGAGGGAGGTGGTTGATTCACCTACCCTGGAGGTGTTTAAGGCACGGGTAGACGAGGTCCTGAGGGACATGGTTTAGTGTTTGATAGGAATGGTTGGACTAGATGATCCAGTGGGTCTCTTCAAACATGTTTATTCTATGATTCTATGATAAACCTGAAGTCCTGTCTCTGAAATCTATTATTTAGTTCATACCAGCACATTTAAAATCTCTTTCCATTCATGAAAGCCTTGCCTCTGGTTAGAAATTTAACTGAGCACAGCTCATTTTTTTATCAGAATATGATATAAAATACACATGAAGGTGCATGTTGTACCTACAATTTTTTATTCCTTTTTTTGTTTAGAGATTTTTCCTCAAAAATGAGAAACCTGGACTTGTTGCTGAATTCAAGTTACTGGAATTCAAGATCATATGTTTTAGTCTAAACAGGAAAGCTGTCTATTCTGATATACATTAATCACTGCATAAGGAACTGTGTAACCAGTAGAGTCACATGGAGATTAATCATGAGGAAATATTACTCCAGGGCATGCAAACCTGTAGAAAGATAAAAACAGGTTTCTAGTCACCACTTGCAGAGTATGCAGCCTTGTCTTTACCAATGGTGTGTCAGTCACTGGATTAAAGAGGAAATAGCAATGATGTCTGCTGCTTGCCCAGCATCATAAATTATGTGTTCTGATGAAAATGACATGTTTTTCTCTTGTTTCAGTTTTTGTTCCACAGCTAACAAGTCAGGCAACTCCTATGGACCTATCTAGAATTCAATAGCCTAAGTACAGAATTGACACCTGCTGATTTACCAGTCTAAATAAATATGACACATTGTAAAATGTAAGTACTTTTTAGACTAGACAGCTACTGAAATGAGAACTCTCTGGATCACTTATTCGGGTATACACATATAAATTTATTCATTTTCCATATAAGGATCTAAAATATTACATTTTTTATCAGGCAGGTTCAGTCCAGTTGTGTGTCTAATACTTCTGACTGTATCTATAAGTTCTGATTTGTAGTATATTACATATAGCTTCTTGGGATTCATAGACAATCTGTGGTTTCCTCAGAACCCTAATAACAACAGAGAAACTAAAGCCTTTTCCAACATTTGAGCACAACTTTAAAAGTCTAGATCTTTTCATTCATAGAAAAGTCTTTGGCAAACAAGACAATTGGCTCTACATTTTTCCCATATAATAAGGCAGTACAATACATGTGTTGTGAAATAAAAGTATGCCACATTAGTCATGATGAAATTGATGAAAGTACTTACCTTTTCACTCCAGTGTAAAGTGAGAATTTTAATTATTGTTATAAGTGATTTTGTGAGAAATGAAAATCTGCGTCATTTAAAGATGTAGGAGTCACCTGTAATCAGAGCATATTGTTAGTCTGATCTTATGGATATCCTAAATATACTTCTCACTGATCTTACGGGGAGAACCACATGCAGAGCAAAAGGAGGATAGACCCTTATTCTTTACCAGGTCCTTCATTTCATTTGTCTTAAGATATTTTATCAACACGTGTACTATAGCTGAATATAGATAAATGTTATTTATTTACATATCTTTATATAGTTGAAGAAATTTCTTTTGTTTCCTTCCTAAATTCATATCCCAATATTGCTTACCAGTGTATGAATTTAGTACAGTCTACATTACCAGAAGTGACATTTTCCTGATATAGTGGAAGTTATCTCATATGTGACTAATTCATCTTTTCTCTGTTTGTTTCTGTTTTCCAATTTCATCTTTTTTTTTGCTTCTTATTTCTTCATTGTTTTTTCTTTTGTGTGATGTCGAGATACGCCTTTCTGTTGTCTTGACATATTGCAAAGTCTGTGTTTGCTATTTAATTCTTTCCTATTACTGAATTGCATGTGTTATTTTTAAATTATTTTTGTTTACAAGGCACAATTAATCATAGTAATTTTAAATGTAAATGTAAATATAAATATATAGTGTTTACCCACTGAAAATATTACATCCTAGGACAATGTTCCTGATGGCTGTTGGAAGATTCCTAGCTATTCAACAATATTTTCTTGACATTAATTCAGTAGGTTCTGGAAAAGTTTTATGCCAATGTTCTGTTTTCCTTGAATGTTTATATAACTTACAGTATATTGTTATTGACAACAAAAGACTCATTGGTGTTCTTTACTTTTATTTTGCCGTTATTACCTTTCAGGGATAATTGTAAGACTCTGAGATATCTTCCAGGTTTACAGAAGCCCAAGCATTCCACATAAATGAGCAAAGTATGCCATGGACTCACCTGCATTTCTGTTTGGACTTCCCACACAGGAATGTAGGATTCAGGTTTGACTGTGATGCCTATCCAAGTTCAATATGCATTGCATACATATTAATGCAGTTGTTTTCAATTTACTTTTTTATATGTTAATTTGTAATTTTAAAAGTCATTTCTCAGCAGAACGATGTTTTTTTCACACTACAACCTTCCAGACCTTAACACTTATCTTCTCATGATAAATAAGAATACATTTTTTAAACCTGGTTGCCTAAGAGTAAGCATCATCAAACCATGTTTATGTATTCAAGGTAATTGCCTGATTTTCTGAGGTGGTAATACTAATAGACACTGCAAATGCATATCAGACAGTAATGACAGAGGGGAGTTATGCATTCTTTTATTGTTGTGACATAGGAAAATTTCTATATTAAATTTATTTCTGTGGTTTTAAGATTAAATCCATCATTCTGACAAAAAGGTAAATGCTTTTCCTGTTAAGTCTGGAAGCAGTGAGTAATTTTATAAAGACAAAAACTTTGTTTGAAAGCTAAGGATATCTGCTGCCTTCTTTCTCTTTCAATGTCCTCTTTCTTTCTTTCCGCATTTACAAGCTATTAAAATTTTCTTTCTGTGGTCTGCACATCTCCTATGTGATCACCTCCATTTTCTGGTGTCAGTTCAGCAGTTTCAAAATCAGGGCCAGATTAACAGCTTGGGCATGTGCCAGTTTTCTTTCACAACAGAACAAAGCCACTCAAAACTCACCTTCAAGCAGATAACTTAGCAGAAGTGTTGACAGATCTTTAGGCACCTCTTGAAGCCAAGAAGTACCTATATCACTGTTATTCTTTCCATGAAATAGAGGTATGATGTATCACGGTTGTTTTAACTGATCCCAGAGTAGTATTGTTTCAACGTAGCATCCAGTGACCACTTATACTGCTCACAGCACATGGGTCTAGTCAATGCTTAGGAAAGATGAAAGAGTTCTGTTATGATGTTGTTGTGATATATATATATATATTTTCCTTAGTAATGTTGACTTAATTCTGGAAAACATTAAAAGAATACACAGCTAGCCTGTCAGACAGTCAGACAGACTGCACACTTGTGCGTATACATCCATAGAAATATCTACCTTAGATAGGTTGTGTGCAGAAACTATATATTATGTGTCACTCTTTTTTTCCTCCTGCAACTGTGACAACATTTCAAAAAATTTTATTCAATACTCATTACAAATGACAGACAAGCCTGCAGGTCTCTCCTTCTGGAGGTACTTCATACCGGGGTACCATCAATCTGAGCAAATCTATACTCACCAGAGTATATAATTCTCATAAAACCAACAATATATGTAACACAACATTGCTCTGCTTAGTCAGTCCTATTAATTTACAAAGTAGATGTCATGAAAGGCTTATATATGTACCTTTAAAGCCAAAATAACTTTATAAATATCTAATGTGACTTATTTCACATTAGTAAAGAATTTCATACTTTCATTGTATCCTAATGAGGTGATTCTATTAGACCAAGAAGTTTAACATAGCATCAGGAACTCGTAGCATGAAGAGCATTATAGTTTCACACAGTAATTTGTGTTTCATTCTTATACCATCCAGCCACAGCAGATGGCTGAATAAAAGCTCTACAGTACTTAAGACATTTTATCAATTTTCCTTAATTAAGAAAATTTAAAGTATCACCAGAATTTTTAAACAAAATTTTTTACTTTTTAAAATAGTCACTAATGATAATCACTTCAATGGGCATGAATCATTCCAAATCCAGTATAGGCCTCTTTATCTTTGCTGACTGTAGAGCAAGTTTTCTAAATCTACAGAGAACACCTGAAGTTAAAATTAAATATTCCCTTCAATATCTCAATTAAATAAAAAGAATTAAGAACTTTAGAAATCCATCATTACTCACCTGTTAGGAAGGTAATTGTGCATTATAAATACTGCTTTATCAGCTAATATCTAAACAAAAACCCAGCAATTTGAAATTACATTCAAAAGTGATTTAAGCCAATCCTACGATATTGCACTGAAATGGATTTGGATTAATTGCACGGTTTATTTTGGGGCCACAAATGTTAGGACAATAAATTCCTGCTGAGGAGTGTAGTGAGATCTTCTTAAGCTGTTCCAGATGAATTGCTAAGACTATATTATTATTTTCCCCATCAAATTCCTCCGGTTGTACTTATTATGAAGACTCTCAGCCAAAAAATCATGCAAAATAGTTAAGTACTTTCTAACTATATCTTTTTCTCAATGTGCATGTAGCTTTTCAGAATAGTATCATCTCAGAAATTTCTTGCTCATGAACTCAAGAACTCTCCAATCTACTTCTGTATTTTGTCATAACTTCCCTAGAGAATTATTTAAAAAGCTGTTCCTTTACAGAGAAGCCTCAGATAAATGGAAATTAACTTTCCTTGCCTATGCTAAGTAAAGGTACCGGAAGAACAAGAAGTCATGCATAGCTGACACTGAAGTGGAACACAGAACTATTTCATACTTAACACATTGATCGCATTTTTTCAATTGCTCATTCTGTTACTCCTGTACTGCTGCTGAGGTCAATGGGTCTTCATAACTTCCTGCATATATTCCAGTATTGTTAGTAAGTATTATCCAAGTGTAGTTTTACCTTATCAAGCCACATACTATAATATTGTGTCATTTTTAATGATTTCCAAAAATAGTTGGAAAATGTTTGTGTGGATTTCATTTCTTTCCCTAGCCATGAATGGACTTTTATACCCCACCATTCAACTATGACAAAAAAATCCACCCTACTGATGATGAAAATTTTAGATGGGTAAATTAGAGATTCTCCTTGCCATTTTCATGTTAAATGACTTGTAATTACATTTTTTGAACTAAAGAAGTTGTGTGCGCATGTGCACATGAAAAAAAAAACCAAAAAAAAACCCTAAATAAAAAAAGAGAGTAGTTTAATGTTCAGCAATGGAGAAAAAGGGTTATGGAAGTTTTAAGATATCAGGTGTTTTAGATTTTAGGGAAAAAAAATCTGTGGTTTCATAGTTTAATTTAAGTAGCTACAGTGAAAACACTATTCTTGATAATATTCATCTTCATACCCTTTCTGAGACAGTTATCTTCTGTTTGGCTTCTTCAGAGTTTGAGATTCAAAGCTGAGCTCTCAGCAAAACACTGTGGCATCCTGGGTAGTAATCTAAAGAGCAATTCTCACAATAAGAAAGAACTAAACTTACTAGTTTGTTTGCTTTCAAACAAGAAATGAAGAAAAATATATATTCATGAAGAGTGAAACTTTCTATAAATAGAAATATGTATTTCCTTGCATCCAGCATACAAATATTAGTAAAAGGCAGCACTGAAGTGACCAACACATTTCTACAGCTAAGTTTGCATTTGAAACAACTTGTATGAGCAAGAAAATTGTTTTTGCAACTTTCAAGGATATTTTTGTATGAAAACTCAGGCAGTTTATGGAAATGGAAGTCTTACAAACTTAGCAGCAAAACTATTGTGAATTGCTGCAACACAGCAATGGAATCCTATCTGTATCTATCAGATAGAAAATGGATACACTACGACTCAAACAGCCATCTGCCACAAGTATAGTGTTGCCGGTGATAAGTGATGTGGGTGTACAACAGAAAACTGTATTTGGTGTTTTTAACAACATGCAAAACAGATGCAAATCAATTTTATGTGTGTAATACTGTCTAGATGGTAGTCACCATGTGCAGTGGCAGATAATACCCTTTCTGATACTTTCCTTCCTTATAAATCCGTTACTTTCACAAAATTGGAAATAAAAGCTGTTAAAAAGAGGCACTGAAAGGGAGAATTCCCAAGAATATGCATTTTTCCCCACTTGTGTGCTGTGGATGACAAATTACTGCAAATATGTGAGGAGGTTCAGAGAAGATTCAAAGATGATTTTCTCTTTCCAGTCTTTTTTTTTGGATGCTGACTGAGTTGACTGGTTGTGAAGGGAATACATTCTGCTAAGGGACAACATGTGATTGACTTAATCAGTTGTAATTTAACATCTGAAAGTTAGACATCTAAAGTCTCAGCCAGGCATTTTAGGATCTCTTTATACTTAATGGAGAAAAATAGGCTCCTCCAGGGATATTCATCTGTTCTATCTTATGATGAGATTAATGACTCTCTAGAGGTGCCTGTTCCTTTCCATTAGCTATAAAGGGAACAACCACAGTGATAGTACTCCCTAGGATATGGTGGGGATGTTTTACTTTAACCAGGCATCCTCCTTGGAGAACAAAACTTGCTATCATTTTTTTCTGAAGGCTCAGTACACTTAAGCTGATGTTTGAGTTTGTTGAGATAACACCCACTAAATGATTTTGTGTAAGTAAAACTGTGAACAAGTTTCATTGTTTCAAAGCATCTCTGTAAATTAGGAACAGTAGTTATATTCCAGTGCTGGTCGTAACTGAAACACACACAAAAAAATTATTTTGTTTTAAATTACAGTGCATCTTCTACAAATATAACTGAGAGAGTTGGAAATTAGGATATCATATCTGCTTGATGCATAATAGTCTAGCTACTACTTACACTCTGATACTTCATGTATTTCAAATTCATAAGATTTTTGTCATCGCCAGTGGCAATGCTCAGCAATGGGGCATGAATGTATTTGCATGTTTTCTCATGAGCAGCAGTAGCACAGTCAGGGTGATACACTGATTGTACTACATGGCTTCAGGGCGCCTCAGGACAACAACAGTCTAGGCAAACCTGAAGCTGCCTATAGTCAGTAGTAGTCACATGCCCCAGTTACTGTTGAGTTAAAGTCAGCTACTACTCGTAAATATGAAACTGAATTCCTGACTTTAGTTCATTGTGGTCTGGGAACAGTGTATATAGCCATTCTTTCGATCTTATACTTTAGTTTCAAATTTTCCCCAGCAGTCTTATTTTGTGCTTTGATAACATTGCAGAGGATTTTCCCTCTTGGCAGGAATAAGCAACTTCAACCTGTCCAAAAGCACTCAGCATCTGGTATGACCTTCACCTTCTTCTAAATAGAGACTATCCTTCCTTTTAATAGAATAAGTAGACTGATGCTTAACATTAAGAATATGTGAAGAGATAAAGAAAACAAAACCAATCAAACCTGAATATTTCCTTCACTAGTCTGGGGAATCTGAGTTCTTACAACTTGCCTTCAGGGAGAGTTTTCTGTACACAACCCCAATGATTCTTGCATCTGAGGAATAAAGGGTCTGTAGCACACATGCCGGGGGTCAGAAATGACTTAAAATGCAGTCTGTGACCTGCTTCATGATGCCCTTGTTTCTGAGTTCACCTTAAATCTCATCATAGAGCAGACTGTGCTGGATGAATTTTTCGGCACCACACTACTAACTCACTGGGGCTTTTTATACTCATGGCTCCCTCCTTGTTTCACAGTAGGAGAAGTCTAAAACTAAAGTGGAGACACATTTTGTCACTCAACTCACAGCTTCCAGATTTGTAATGGGAATGTGTATGGCTCCCTAGGCCTCCAAGGCTTTTCTAGTTGAAATACTAGAAATATCTAGGAGAGTCAATTCTTAAATAATAATCTCAACACTTAATGCAAGACATATGTAGAACTGCAGGGTGTAGCGTCAAAATGGAGATGCTTCTAATGGTACCTTGTAGTTGCCTTATTTTTCAGTAGTTTTCATGCAGATAGGTTTTATAGTTTTCACATAAATAATCCTCCCTTTAACACATGAAATATTCACCTTTGCAAAGGAAATGTAGGATATTGCAAAAGGAATGTTTCCAAAATCCTTATGAATAGTATATGTTTCTTAAACACAGTGGTGTAAATAGGGTCATCCTTTTGCCTAAAAAACCCCCCCTAAGTGTGTGCTTTGATTGTAGATAACTGTAAGATTCAGTTTTATTAAAGTGTAGGTCACTCAGGTCCTGCTACTCTGTGTCTAGAGAAAGGATGATTTAACAGGATCCATTAAGGTAAATTAAAATATGCATTCTAATCTAATATACAGTGCAGAAATGATTAAACATCCTCTTCAAGATCATTGGTAAAATTAACTAAATTAAGAATTTCTTATTCTTACTAGGCATGCAATTTTATTTACCAAAGCAGACTGCTTGAGTGATAAACAGGGACCTGGTTATCTAGATATCACAATGCTAAAATATCCTTTAAAATATTTTGGTTTACCGAGGTTTTGAAGTATGATGTCCATTGAATCAATTGTATTTGCATTACAGAGAGACAAAATTTTACTAATGAAAAGGCCAAAAGTGACCTGCAGTGAAGAGATACACTGATCCAGACAATCCTTTTATCATGCTACCACTATTGGCAGCAGCATGTTGAGAGTGTGTTTTTTATTTTGAATTCATTTGAACTAGTGAGGGTCTGCATTGTTCCAATTCATTTAAAAGAAGCTTAGTTCCATTCTTCCCGTTTATCATTCATGCACCAGGGTCTGTAGATGTCTCATCTAGTATTTATCACACTATCTTCCTTGGCTTGTATTAAGAAAATGAGAGACAGTTTTCAAAAGGGGATGAAGCAAGAAACATTCTTTTAATCTGCCTGATCTGAATCTTCCACTCTGTAGAGCAAAGGGGAGGGGCAGGGAAGGGGGATGGGAGAGACAGAAGGATGGGCAAGAAAATGGGAAAAAAAAGAAAAATAATTATTTCATTTCTTTATTGAGTAATTGTTTAAGAACCTTTGAATCCACAGTATTACACAGTTTCTTTTATAGCATATAATAGCTTTTTAAGATTAATTCAGTATTTCTACTATTGTAGCAGTGAATAGTCACAAAACATTTTGCAGCTTTCTGGCACCTGCGTGAAGCTGTGACTTATGAATATGCTAATGAGACTGCAAGCAGAACTGGCTTGGATTCAACACTTGCACACAATTAGTGCTCAGGCTACCAGCACTGTTAGGAGGTTGACAACAGAAAGTAATATTTAGATTGATCAGTTCAGCATAGTGCACTTTCTTTACAACAGACTTTAAAAATAACAGTTTAAAGTTATACTACATGAGCACAGAGAAACTCCAGGATTTTTGCAAAAATTCTGGAAGGTAATTATTCAGTTTAAATTCCAGACACGGCAAACGTTGATTCTTTAGCACATTACGTATTTTAAAAGCAGAAAAAAGACACATGTACTAATAATGACTCGTCTAGTTATTAGTGTCTGGTCTGCATCTCCTGCATAATATCCATGTGCCTGGTAGCTTTGCGTGCTGAATATCAGCTCCCTGAAGTGCATACAAAAAATGTCTTCTATATAACACCAAGATTATGAGTGAATATTCCCACTTATTTTGTGTTTCTAGAGTTAAAAAAATTAGAAAAATGGTCTTAGACTTAGAAATATGAACATCCATTTCAAAAGTCTAAGTTGCCATGATTTACTGTTTCAGTATATATTTCAAAAATAAAACCAAAAATTTTCAGATCAACATCACTAGATTTTACTTAGATTATTAAATAAGAGTTTCAAATTGTCTGTACGTTCTGTTTTTAATAACTAATATTAGAGACAGACATTTGAAATTAACTCAGTTTACACACCTGGACATATCCTAAGACTCAAGGTACGTGGAAAATAATCAATATGTATATTTAAAATTGTAGGATATCTTCAGGTGAACAGCTATTTTTAAGTGTGTCATAAATAATTATTTATTTGATTTGATTTTGCTGATGTTACTACAGGTTAAAAATGAATGTAACTTTACCTAGACCTGATAACAAAACATCCACTAGGTGCTATTTGCTTCTGACAGGCAACTTATTAATAGAAAATAAATAGGCACAAGGTATTTCTGGAAATCCTTATCATTTTGAGTTCTGCACATCTTTTTCTGTGAAGCAAGAATTTTATCAGAATTGTATGATATGCCACACTAAAAGGAGACTCATATGAGCTTTCTGATTCACTGAAAATGTAACAGAACACAGAACTGTTGTACAGAACCGTTGTATTAAACATGATAAGAGGCCATGTTAATGCTTCCACTTATGTATTTTTCTCCGTTACAGGCATGGGGAATTTTCAAAGTTGTATTTCTTAAGCTCAAATCCCTTATGATATATGTTCCTTTTAAAACCTGATTTGCTGTCTTCAGTTCTAGTTATCATATTACGTAACAGGTGATTTATTTCAGTGCCTACCAACAGAAACAAAAGAAGTCACTTCTACGAAATATTTTGAGACAGACATTACTCTTTAGATGTCATGGTTGTTGTAAACAGAGGAAACATTCATGTTAGAGAAACACACTTTTGCACCTTTTCTATACTGATAAGTATTTATTCAGAAGTCCAATCTCCCTAGTTTTAAATCTGGAACTACATTATGTCTAGAAGGAGAGAACTTCTGATTTATTTCATTCAGAAACTGCAAGTCAACGAGCTGTACTAGAAAATCCCTTTTAAATTGTTGGGTTCCCAGCTAAAACTGGTCTACACTACATAACAGTTAATTTGTGACAATGGAAGTAAATCTTAGTATTCTGGGACAAGAGAAGTATTTTTTTTCCAAATCGGTCTGTACTGAGAATGTATTGTTTCAGTAGTCATTATTTTACTATGATGTGCATGCAAACCTTTGACATTTTCAGGTATTCAAATCTTCCAAACACTCCAGGAACTTCCTAGACTGTTTACTCTCTACTGAAATGTGCTTCCTGCAGACATCTAGCAAGTTGAAGTCCCTCATGAGAACAAGTGCTAGTAATTATGAGACCTTTCCAAAGTGCTTAGGGAATATTTCATTTGTATCTTCATCTTGGGTTTGAGTGGTCTATAATAAGAGTCTCACCATGACAGTAGATAACTGCAATTTGGATACTATATGGAAAAATGAGCAGTCACAAGGAATGATATCCTACTGTCTTGCAGAAGTTTAAATATTTTTTTCCCAGTTGGAAAAAAAAACCAAACACCACCACCACCACCCCAAACCTCTCCATAGTTTCCATCTGTACGATGACTGATAAGCTCAAGAATATTCCTTCTTTAACTTTCCATATACAACAGCAGAAATATGTTTTTTTGTGAGCTGTCTTCAGGAGAATCACTGTTGTATTTTTTTTTCTTGAAGTGAGGAGTTTGGTAATTTGCTTTGTCAGATCAGTGCATTTTCTCTCATATCTCTGATGTCATCAGAAGACTAAGGCTGAAAATAGTTTAACATCTGATTTATAGTTAACAGTAGCAGTACACAAGCTGCTATAACTTAACCCCATGAGCCAGTAATAAATTCAAATATCATCATAAAAAGAGGTAGATATGATAGCTACGCAATACTGTCTTGGGTCTGATACCTGTACAGAAAAAGAAAGATGCCTTGCATAGCAGATCTATGAACTTCTAACTTTATTTTTTTCCTATGCTTTAATATTAATTATTGCAATGGAGTGAAGAGCTCAAAGGTAACTTACACACCTACAAATGTAAGAACAAAGGAGATGAATCAAAGACAAGCAAGATGCCTTTCAGCCTCAAATTCATTCCTTGGAACAAGTATAACCTTGAGCTCAGCCCAAGATCTAAGCAGTCACCTAGCTTAACTGTCTTAGATATATTTCTTTTAGCTGTTTTTGTCTTTTGCTTTGTTTTATTTTGTTTTGTTTTTCACTCATAAATCCAACTGGGATTTCTACCCCCCTGTCCCACTCCCCTCCCCCCCCAAATTATACTACTGATGAACAGATGGAAATAAATGCTATTAAATGGGGCCTGAAATAAACAAGGAGAATCCAGTTCTTGTGGTGAATCTATGTGTGATCCCATGTGTGAAATATACATAGCATGGCTCAGTCAAGACAAGATTTCAAAGGCTGTCACAAAAAAAAAAACCCCAAAACCCTAAGACTCAGGTTGAGAAAGCAAGTGAAATGTTTTGGTTTTTTCCTAAGTTGTCTCACAAAAAAGGCAAAAAGAAAGTCTGTTTCTCTATTTAGAGGTGAAAAAAACCCCAACAAATTGAGAAGGAATAGTACGCCTGTGTTCAAATGCCAAATGAAGGGATACTTAATTATATCATAGCTTCTAGGAAAAAGAAAGATAAATATCAATATTTCATATAATATATTTCATGTAAAGCTTACAATCTGAAGATATAGGTCATGGAAGTGTCTCTATTTTCCTTTCAGATTCTAACTTGCAAAAATAATATAAAATCCTTTTTTCATATTTCATTTCAGTATTATCACTTTTAAAACCGATTACAAATAAAATCTGCAGACTAGGTAAGACTCTAATAATACCTAGAAGATATTAACCCTATTATATGTGAAACTACTCACTCCAGGTTGCTTGGACCAGTAATACTGAATTTCGTTGAAATAGAATAGTGATTATATAATAAATACACAAGATAAACAAATTGAATCTGTTGCTATAGTGCTAGGATTCTTTCTTTTTCTTTAAGCTACATTTCTGCCTTACCATTAGGTTGATACAGTCACTGATTTGCAAAACTTTTACTGCTTTTATATATATTTTTACTTTTTCAATTTTCTTTTGTTCTGTTACTTGTACACTGTGCCAGAAGGCATGTAGATAGACAGCCCTATTTTCTTGTGTGAATCTAACCCTGAAAATCTGGCAGTCAAAAGGAGTCCCAAAGGTTGAGCAAAATTAAGGAAATAACTCAGCCTCCAACAGGCTGAACAGATTGCTATGAGTGGAGAAATACTCCCTTTTGTCAGATTTTCTTTTTGCCATTTTGCAATAGGTAGTGGCGTTAACACAGTGGTTATAACATCCTACAATACTAACAATAGTAACCTTAAAAACTAGTTACATATAATTTAAAACTTGCAGCTATTAGAAAATTCATTTTTCCTATGAATTTGATCCAGTGGCCTTTCAATGTTTTCATTCCTATGATTTTGCAATCATTTTGGTATGCCATAGAAAATACCCCTGGAAAGACTGAGGACAAAATATTTCTCATGTAATTGTCTCTAAATAAACATACATCCAGAAATTATTCCTACAATGAAGAGATTCCAATTTATTTAAGTAATAAGTTAGAAATTATTTTTTAATAATTCTTATACTTTGCATCAATGTTTTCATTAGTCATTTATTGTACAGATTTCAATATTATAATACCTATAAATTTAACATTAATTTTCATTCTATAAAAGACAGGGTCACTTTTTTTCCAAGGCAATTCTAATTTAAAAAAATCTAGAATGCAAATGATCCTTAATTATTTTGCTTTCATGTAGTTCAGATAGTAAAACTGCTCAGTATCAAGAACTGTTGAACAACTGAATAACATCAGAAGTCTACACAGAAGAACTGATGGGCACTAAAGTCTGCAGAGAAGACAAAGAAGAAGATTCAAAATGACTGAAGACAGGCCACCACAATACCGTGTGGTCAATATGGGAAGAGGTATGAGTATTTGGAAATTGAAGGTAGGAAAGTACATTTTCTGCTCACCAGTACTTAATTTTGTTGTTGATGGCACTCTTATTTAGTAAAGCAAACTTGTCAGTGATTAGTAGACAATATGATTGCTGTCAGCTTGCAAAATCCTCTAAATACTCTCCCAACAGTCTCTGAATCCTTTCATAATCAAAGTATAGCCCAAGGTACGCTATGTATGCATTCTGTTTCATGTTGTAAAAATTTCATAATCTTCTTGTTATTATTCACACTGTGAACTGTAAAAAACTCACCTTTTGTGTTTTACCATCACAGGACTTGGAGGAAATCCAGGGCACAATAGTGTGGACAGAAGAATCACAGAATCACAGAACTGTTTAGGTTGGAAAAGACCTTTGAGATGGAGAAGTCAACTATAAACCTATCACTGCCAAGCACAAAACTAAGCTATTTCCCTAAGTGCCCCATCTACGTGTCTTGTAAATATTTCCAGGGATGGTGACTCACTTGCCTGAGCACCCTATACAAGTGCTTTCTAACCCTTTTGGTGAAGGAATTTTTTTAATATGCAATGCAATACCTGCTAGTGCAACTCGAGGGCATTTCCTCTTGGGAGAAGAGGTCTGTCTTGCCACAACCACCTTTCAGGTAGTTGTGAAGAGCAGTAAAGTGCCTGCAACCTCATATCCTGGGCAACAAGACTTAGTCCTTAGTTTTCTGTTGAGTACTACCAATGTAGCCAGTATGACTGTTGTTTCGTCTTGCCTAAATCACAGGTTGCCTATCCAATTAACTGCTGTCAAGGTTTCTTGGCTCTATAATGATTTTCACTGCTAAAAATCATCCGTTTTCTTCTTGCTGTCATAGCTATTCTACCTGCTGCCAATCTGAGAAATCACTAATTAAAAGTGATAATTCTTACATTGCTGTTTCCTTCTCTCAAGATCAAAACCAGAAAATAAGCAACTCCAAATGGATATACTGACAATGCAAGTGCCTGTGTAAGTGTAGTCTCTGTGAATAAGAAATGCTTTGGGCTACGTGATGCAGTAAAGGGAAGGAAATAAACAGAAGCAGAGAAGGATCAAGATGAGGTAAGACCTGAGAAAAACAGTGTATACTTGGATATTAATTTTCTTGCAATATTTTCCTTGCACACACTTTTCAACAGCAGATCTGTTGCACATATTTTATTTTTTTTTGCCAGCAAAGTAGGTAGGCATAATTTGTAAACACCTAGGTATGTCAGAAGTGGGTTTCCTATGTAGTGATTTTCCTGACTTTGACTACATTTCAGAGACGTGATGTTCTGCTTAATCTGAAAATCATTCCATTTTCTTGATGACTTGCAATTTCTAGCAGAAAGATTTCTGCTTACTATCAAAAAAAGATCTAGGTTCTTCCAGGCACTTCCCTTTTTACTGTCATGTTGATAGTCTTTAGCTTTCAAAGTGGACAAATCTGTGATATTGTATGTGCTTAAAGTGTCTAATGTATTATTTTTATGTGGTCCACAGCATAAACTTTATATTTCTCAATGCACTTTGCTATGGTTTAAACTTTTGCTATGATACCACTTTAAAAGAAGGATATCTTTGCTTTATGTTTTTTCATTGCTTTGGGTTTAGATACAAGTTTCCCTTCCCTATTTTACTCCATACATTAAAAAATAATACACACTTACATATTTATACATATATATGTGTACACATATATATATATGCATATATAAATATATGAATGCGTTTATGAACACATTGAGCAACGAAGCTGGTGAGGGGGCTGGAGAACAGGTCCTATGAGAGCGGCTGAGAGAGCTAGGGTTGTTTAGTCTTGAGAAGAGGAGGCTGAGAGGAGACCTCATTACTCTCTACAACTACCTGAAAAGAGGTTGTAGAGAGGAGGGAACTGGGCTCTTCTCCCAAGTGACAGGGGACAGGAAAAGAGGGAATGGCCTCAAACTCTGCTAGGGGAGATTTAGGCTGGAGATTAGAAGGAGGTTTTTCACAGAAAGGGTCATTGGGCATTGGAACAGGCTGCCCAGGGAGGTGGTTGATTCACCTTCCCTGGAGGTGTTTAAGGCACAGGTAGATGAGGTCCTGAGGGACATGCTTTAGTGTTTGATAGGAATGGTTGGACTCGATGATCCGATGGGTCTCTTCCAACCTGGTTGTTCTATGATTCTATGATTCTATGAAGAAATTGATTTACATGTAGGAACCATAGAATCATAGAATATAGTTTGGGTTGGAAGTGACATTAAAGACCTTCTAGTTCCAACCCCCCCTGCCATGGGCAGGGACATCCCATTAGATCAGGCTACCCAAGGCCCCATCCAACCTGGCCTTGAACACCTCCAGGGAGGTTTGTAGTCCCATCTTTAAGAAGTCCAATTTTATAACTTTTTTCTTACTTTCACAAATTTGTTTTCATGCTGTAAATAGAAACATTTTAAGGCTAGAGTATTGAGATCTTCTGGCATTTATTTCTTACCTTTATTGCATTTACACACCAAATCTCACTTTGAATGCCTTCACCTGCGAGCCACTTGGAAGTGCTTTCATCTTGCTGCGTGTGTAATAAACTTTTCTTTTTCCATTAGCACTTCACAGGACTTAGTCAACCATGACTTTGGCAAAGTGAAACATGAAAAGTTCACCAAGATCTTTGTTTATTGATCATACAGTTATCTAAGCCTCTGGGAAAAAGATCAATATAGTTTCTTAGAACACTAATTACACTAAGACTATTCACCTAGTTTTGTAAAATTATTTCTCTGAAATCTTTCTATAGAATATTACCTGACCTATAATATTAAAAGCCTTTGATCTGAATGAAGTTAACTTTTTCTTCAATCACTAGTCCCTCATCATGTATCAAGGCTATCACTTTTCTTCTGAGTGCTTGTTGATGATGATGAGTCATGAAACCTTGGATCCAAACTTAACTGGTGTTCTATCTGTTGTTGTAGAAAAAAATTTCTTCATCATTATTTTGTATTTAAAACCAAAATTGAACTCTCCGTAATTACCTTCATCTCTTGACTCTTCATCACTATTTGTGTCCCTGAAATATCTTTTTTAATATGGCTCATTTGATCTGTTTCACCTGAAAATATTCCCACTTAAACAAGTAATACAGATATCATTAAATATTTCTTAATCATTAGCAAGTATAAACCTTTTTTTCTCTATAGTGATATGCATTGTATAGCTTTTTATTTACAGAATTTGGTGTTTCCTTAGGTTATTTTTGAGGAATATATTCCAATCATTCGTTTGAAGAAATTGTTATTACAAAAACATCATAAAGATATATCGACAACATTATAAGCAACGCTTGAACTAGATCCAGAGTTGCAATTCCCAGTGCCTCAAGAGAAGGCACAAAACTCACTTTGCTATTTCTGCTTAATGCCAATCCAAAGCACTTGGCACTTCTCTTGGTTAAGTCTGGCAGAGATGCATGGTAGCTACTCTTGCCCAGTGCAAGGAAGGTTTGGCCACAAGATAGCAGGGTACCATCAGCTGGTAGGATCTCTCCTTTGCTCTGTTGAAGGCTGAGCTTGAGCAGCATTTGGCTGCTGAAACTTCATTTTCTGCCTGAACAATCAGTTCCCAACTTCTCCAAGAAAAGACAGTGATTCAAATGAGAATAGTCTCTTAGCCAGACCTGCAAGGATGACACACATAGTTAGCTAAGAAAAACCATCTGATGAACTCTAGTGTGTTAAATTCCTGTAACTCCAGCTGCTGAAGGCAATCATTCTGTATTTAGAGCTTGCCCTTACTGTCAAGCCTGGAGCTTTTTTCTCCATATTCACAACCAAATCTTTGTGCACTTCAGAATTTCAAAAATATGTATATTAACATTATCTTTCAGATTTTAGATAGGTATTTCTACAGCTATAAATGTGAATTACATAGGGCTAGAGGGACTGCTTTTTCTGTTGTCTATGAATCTTAATGGAATTGATTTAGAAGAGGAGAATTGTTCAGTCTGAGACAGTTCTACCACAGTACAAATAAAATATAGATGACTGTACACATTTTCCTTATTCGAATGGTCAAAAGACATTAATTTTGCTGGCAAAAGTCCTGTTCTCAATTACATAAATGGAACCCGAATCAATTTTAATAAGTTGAAATTTAAAGACTTGATCTATCTCTGAAATAAATGTTAGTCATGTCATTGGCTCAAACCCACCATTTTAGCAAACAAAGCAAATTTTGGGAAGTAGGGGACACAACAGCTTCAAAGTGCATGTTCATTTCAGAGTTTTGCTTTGTTGTACTCTCTTTGATCAGCTAATCTGAGAAAATTTTTAGATTTTCTTTGTAAAAGTTTTCTTATAGTATAAAAGATCACAAATCATTTTTGAGTAGTTTCAGAAGAAGACAGAACACATACTTTTGACAAATAGATGGAGCACAGTGAGACTACCCTATTTATTTTAACATGAAAATCTATTTTTCTTAAACAAACATTGCTATGCTCATTGAAAGAAACTCTAATTACATTAAAATTTATGCTTCGTTTGAAATTTAACAGGAATCTCAAATGTAATAAACTACATTTTTTTTTTTTAAAATATCTTATTGTTTTCTGAAATATTCAGTTATACATGCAAAATAATGGGAACTTGTTCTTAGAGAACGAATTAATGTATTTTGGTAGTATATGAGTGTATATACATGTGTGTATATGGAAAATTAGAGGAATAGTACATTGATTTTACTCACTGCTGCCCAAAGAATATTTATTTCCTGAGAAAGAACATCAAGTATATGAGCATAAATGCCTTTGTATTCCTAGCAGTTATTAAAAAAAAAGGGGGCAGCTTGTGCTGAGGCAGTTAAAAGTAAAATCTTATGTTCGCTAAGCATGGTTTAAAATGCATATTGAACAACAAAGGTTTTGTCACAATGACAGATATGTATGCACTCTTAGTGAACCTGGAAAGGAATTTGAACTGAAAGCATCTTAAATCAGACATCTGAACGCAACATGGCTTGCCAGTTCATCAGTTCAATCATGTTTATCCATCCACTGGCTCCTTGAACTGCTCTCTCACTAGGTGAAAAACAGTAAGTTTAATGCATCTTCAAGGGAATTAGTTCTACCACTCAGCATGCAACCGAACTATTGGATTAATTAATGGCACAAGCTAAATTTTATCTCTAGCTATTATTTATTCAAAGTGAAAACCACTCTCTGATCCTCCTGAGATAACTTTCTTCTGATGCAGTGCTGCAAAAGGAACCTAGTCTTTATATAAATAGCCAGTGCTGGAATGAGATTTAAATTGGAACTGCAGGGTTTTGAACACTTTCAAAACCAGGCCAAATAT
Organism: Coccyzus lansbergi; assembly: GCA_033558105.1. Taxonomy (NCBI): domain Eukaryota; kingdom Metazoa; phylum Chordata; class Aves; order Cuculiformes; family Coccyzidae; genus Coccyzus; species Coccyzus lansbergi. The sequence goes on from JAUMJK010000379.1 coordinate 153,817, forward strand.
TTAGATGTGTAATTAGGAGTTTAAGATCGTAAATTCAAGCATCTATAATTCAAAATCTTCTGTCACAATGACTTTCAGAACAATGGAGTATCACAGGTATTCTTGTTTTGCCTGAAATGTATGAAGATAGAAACAACACTCCAAAAGTAATTTGAGCTTTCCAGTTCTCTCAACATGTTTATCAGCCTTCTATTCCTTAATTAACCATCCTTGAGATAAAAATATGCATTTAAGAGTTGACTGACAAGCTATTCAGCTACCATTAACTCAACCTTGTCTTTAATTCTAACTTATTGCTAGAATTCCTTTTACTTTTTAATTGGTCCCCAAACTGCAGCTGAGATGGTCCCATAGATTGACTACTGGGATGAACCCTGGCTTAGGAAACTGGATGGAGGGATTTAACATTTTATTTCCCTGAGTACTCTGGGGATAATTCATCACCTAAAAATATCTGCAAAAGAGAGACAGCTTTTTCAAGTCTCTATGCTTTTTCCCAGCTATGGAAATTAACTTGTAGTAGTCTTGCATTGTGTACATTTTCTAAATAACTAGCACTTGTTTCATATGAGATTCTGATCTTCAATGTCTACAGATAATTATGAAGGTAAAGGAGAAAACTGAAATTTAGTTAAGGTATATTTTAGGTTTAGTCATTCAGCTTTATAAAACAAGGAGAATGAAAAAGTAGATGATAAAGGCAGACAGATACATTTCTTAGAGAAGCTCATTTTTATCATCAGACTTTGATGTTATGATATAAAATCAAAGAACATAAAATAAACAGCATTTAGGAAAAATATGTTTGTTCCTGTAAGTTAGAAATTGAAAGATTGAAACAGTAGCTTTATTAGATACTTTAACACATTGGAATCATATTGCTATTCTTTTACATTCTTGATATTTGAAATTGGACAAATTCATTCCAGGTACTGCTTTTGTTATATGTTTCTGACTTCTACATTCTATACAGCTAAACAGGATTTCAACCTCTGATCTACAAAAACATATTTATCTTTAGAAAAGGTTTACTTTTCAGTTCAGATATATTATATACTGATTAGAAGACAACTTCGGTATCTTGAATTTCAGCTATGATGCAGCTCATTACTTTAACACAAAGAACTCGGGAAATATATTACTTAAGTGTATTCAGCCATGGCTACAGATTTGATAGTGCCTATCGGGTAGAAGATCCATCAATAAAAAAAAGGTCTCCTGTGCCGAAGGAACAAACTTTAATGAAATTAAATACCTAAAATAGAGACCCTCTCTTGGTCTTCTGCATCCCAGTACTGGATGCAAAAATGCAAAGGAACACTGAACTCATCAGCAATCAGCATTTGTAATTTATTCTTCAAATATGTAACAAATATATTTAAGAAAACAATATTTAATGTTTTAGGGCTCATGAGGTTGCTTCAATACAGTATTTAAATCTGCTAGTTTTTTCCCCAAGATTAGGGGCAAAATACATAGGGGTATATTTCAATGAAAAAATATCCAGAGTAATTTAGGATTGATTTATAATCAATCTAGAATTTATTTTTTATTTAGGAAAAAAATTCTAGATGTATCATGACTGTATGGAAATTCAGGTTAATACATAGTGTTACTTTCTCAGAAATATTCTTTTCTACAGAAAAGAGAAATATTGAAGATTATTTATTAGGCTAGTGCATCAACACTTTTTTTTCCATAATCAAGTAAAGTGTTTTCAGTCAGAAACTGTTTTTTTTTGAAGGCTTTAGAATAGCATGAAAATAACTTGCATTTTTATACTTGGTTTACATATTGTTTATCTTAAAATAGCTTAAAATACTATTTTTAAATAAATGTATAAACATATTGTATTCAGCTTTGGAATACTGTATCTTTTAGCAGAGTGTCAGAAAACAGAATCTGGTTCTGTGGACCAGTTTTTCTGGCAAGCAATTGATTAACTCTGTGCTCTGGCATTGCATTAGAGAGAGCTTATTTGTTAGATTTGTCCTGAATATATTTAGCTTAACTATTTCACTTAATGTGAGTTGTTATATAGGCTAAGGTGTGTATTATTTGATAATATAGAAAATATAGGAGTAGATTCTATTTATGTCGTCTTCTTTTTATGCAGCTAAAAGGATGCAAGATTAGATGGGCACTGAGCAGAAATCTTTATCTCAAAACAATCAAATGGTAGTCTAAGAGTTGTACAGCCTTATTTGTTTCTCTGTGATACTCTCAGGTCTCAAGTGCTGTAATGTTTCATAGAGAGAAAGGCAAGGAATTAAAAATGCTTTTGCAGGTAACCTTAAATCAGTGCCTCGGGACACTGTAGTCCATTGTGCAAGCTTAAAGAAAACCAGAGTGTAGATAAAGATTACTACAAAAGGGGTGAAGGAGAGGTTTTTCTCACTAATTCAAAAGAAAATTTCTTCTTTTTCCTTTTTTCTTTAACTGTCAGACATTCCTATGTATACATGTGGTCACAGTCTCACCTTTGTGAAATGGATAAAAAATATGCAATGCACTCGAAATCACGATGTCATTATTATAGGGTGGGATTTGAAATAAAAGTTATTTGCATATTTACATATGGTCAGTAAAGATGAGGGGAAATAAAGTAAAGCTGGGTAGTACAGGAAATGATTAAATAAATATCTGTTGCAAAAAAATGGGGAATAAATACAGCTTGAAAACTAAAACAGGTAAATTGATACTGAATATTTTCAAAGCAGTCTATGATATCACTGGAATGTCAGAAACACAAGTTGTCTAGGAAAATAGCTCATTGTTGGAAGATCTAGTTAGAAATTTTACAGAAATGCAAAGGAGGTCTGCATGGCAAGATCTTTGGAGAATAACATTGAGGATGAAGGAAAAGATTCTAAAAATATCTTGGCTGACATATCTATATGTTTTAGAGAGAAGCTGGGGACAATGAAAAGAAATCAGGTAATTTCTGCATGGAGCTAGGGAGCTGCAGGGTTTTAGAGGAAGTAAATTTGCAAATGTTTTTACAGCTACGCAAAGCCAGCACGAAGGTTAGAATTTCAATATGAAAGGATACTTTCTGGAATAATCCCACAGAAAACCCTGAAGTGACAGATTTACACGGGTAGTGAAGAGAAAGCTATAATTTCAGTATTAAATTATTTTCTTTCTTCAAATGATGATTTTTCCTTGATAAATAAATACAAAATTGAGCAATAGTCTCCCAATCACAGAGCATAAGATTTTTTTTCAGGCTGTAAACCACTGCAAAAACACTGCACTTGACCATATATTCTAAATGCAACAACACATTTGAGTGCTTTCAACAGACTGATTTCATGACTTATTCCTTTGTGGAAATTGTCTGGATCTCACACAAAATGCTAATCATAATTTTTTTACTCTTTTATATTTCTTATATGTTGAATGATGGAGCAGTCTACATCTAGCGACTGAAATAACGACTTTGAAAGTAATGAGAAGGAAAAATGTATATTTAAGGAAGATAAAAAAATGTTTAATGAACAGTTGATTTGCCATGCAAAATTGGGTGGAAGAAATTTATTTATTTCAAATTTGTGAAGGGGCTTTTGCAGTAGTGAGAAAGGGAGACTGGATAATGAGAGCCATGGATAGCAGAGCAATCACAAGTTACTGAGAGGAAACTGAATTAAATTAATAAAAATAACACTTTTCTTTGTTTCTTTCTTACTTGCCTGTCTTTATTGCTTCCTTCATTAGTCAGAATCATTACTTACATGTAAGGAGGTGGTTATGCTTAAAAATTAGGAATAGCATCCTCAGTTGCTTCCACTGACCTTTATAAAGGACATTATTGTTCTGGACAGGGAATAATAGAAGATGATAATAATACAGTTCAGCAGTGACAACTGTGGATTTATTCTGTTTGGGTCTCCTAAATAGTGGCATTCAGAGTAATGTAGTTTTGATACAGTAAAATATTAAACTGTTCAGAAGAAATAGGAAAATATAAATGAAACCATCAAAAAGAGGAAACTTTGGCAGAGACTAAGTTAGTTAGAGAAAAATATGACCAATACACCAACAAGTGAAGCAAAAAACTGTGAGTGAGGTGAAGAAACTAACAGAGATTTTATGTATTGAACTGAAGGAAGATATTAAAGAACACAGAGAAAAAGATGAAATTTGAGTTTTAGATAAGTTTAAATATTTCTTTTTACTTTTTATGTATGTGTTGTGTATTTACAGCTTTATGTAGAGTACCTAGATTATCTTCATTGTCTGCCTATAAGATATGCTATTCAGTAATTGCTTTACAGGAATCACTCATCCCAAAGAACAACAATTGCACAATTAATAGCTCAGATGATGTTGGAAAAATAATTCAAAGCAGGGGAAAGCTTTGCTATATTTTAAAAATCTAACACCATGGCTAAGGAAAAAAAAAGACCTAATAGTATTTGAAATGATTTGTTGAAAAAGATGAACATAGTAGTTGCAGTTTATTTGTATCAGATATAACACAAATAAAGGAATTTGCAACTGCTAATTAAGACAGGAGTTAAAATTCAATGCGGTAAGTGACTCATGCCACTTAATTAATATCTGTGCCAGTAATTCCTTCTGTAAGGCATCAAAATTTATTTCTGTCATAAAACTCCAAAAGAAGAGTTCTCTGCTCTTTTCTTAGATTCAAAAGCTTCAGATCTAATGCACAAAATATGAAGGATTTCTTTTCCTCAGGTTCTAATGGTGACATTAGAACAGTAAGTATCACTCATCCTGAGGCAGATCTTGTACCTCATTATACGAAGCTAAGTATTAACTTTTTACAATAAAATGATGGCAATTGCCTTCTTACTTCTGAGTCTGAACTTTGGACTTCATTAAGACATTGTACAAATTAAACAGAGGAATTGAATTTTTTTGATAACCAGGTCTCATACAGGTTCTTATATCAGGAAAGATTCTTTTTTTTTAATTCTGTACAACATAATTAATTTCTTCTCTTAAAGTCTAATTCAAAGTCAGACAGTATTTTCATTGATTCTAGAAAGGTTGTTGGTGCACAGAAAAGTGAGTGATATATACGACAAAACCTGTTATACGGGAATGAAGTCTCTGCATATTTTACCATTTTTATACCTCAGCATACCTACTTAAGATGTAAGGATTTCTCAAAACTCATTATTGACAGAAAGTAAAGTAGGAAAATGTATTAAAAAACAGTACTGTGAATCATCCATAATTAAGCAGAAAAACAAGAATGTGGTCTCTGTGATTTCAAAAGTCACAGAAAAGTATGAGGCTTCACTAATAAGCAAAAAAGTCTAAAAATAAAAAGTTGAATGCTTTACGTCAATGAGTTTCTCATTACAAAAGAATTAGGCTATAATTAACATATTTTAAGAAATATTTTAAGAGGGTAAATTGATGATTTTTTTTTTCTCTTCTGTATCTCTTAGTCAGCTCTATGGACACACCTACACATCATATGGTGCACATTCCAATAAACCATGGGTTTTTTTCCTCTAATTCTAACACTGTTTTCTGTGTTTGAATTTCAGTAACATGGAATAAGTAGGGTTACTCGTATGATCAGTATAAACTAGGACTTTTAAATAGATATTTGAATATGAATAGGGTTTTTTTTTCATTGACCACAGTGATATTTCATATTGATTTATATGTTAAACTTCTGGCTATTTAATTGAAAATATTTTTAACTGTGTATGTGTGTATATATAAGTATAAATTTAAACACATTTTATGTATGGATTTCACAAAAATCCAGTCTTTTATCTGGGAAAAAAAATTATACATTCAATACTTGTAGTCTAACTTACTGTAAAGTATTAGTTCTCAGTTACGTATTGCAATATGAAGAATGTGGAGAATTCTGTATTCTGGTGTCATCTATCTCTTTGCACAGAGCATGAAAGTGAGTTTTAAATACAGTGCCATGCTATCAACACTTAATCTGTTGTCTCTAAGCTGAAAGCAGGCAAATGTGAATGAATGGTATCCAGTCTTCAAAATAACTGCTTTGAGTATGAGAAGCTAGTCTTTAGGACCAATGAGACTGATTATCCAGAGCATATTCAGTAGCTTTTGGTTAGGCACTTAATTTGAGTGGCCAAGTTTTCCAAAGAGCTCTCCTGCATACTGAAGACTCCTGTAAGTCTAAGCACTAAATTTTGATTCCTTAGATAGAGCTGCTCTTTGAGAAAAGCTGTAGCACTGAGGGGGAGAGAACAGAATGTCTGAGGGAGAAGAAATCTTGGGGATCGTGATGCTGAACTCATAAAAATCCTGTATATATAGCACAACAGTTGTCTGAAAGGGATTCAGAAGGAGTAGACTGGCTTGTCCTTCAAACAGGACATATTCAATTTGGATTAGTTGTTTCCTACCTTCCCTCCTTTCAAAATATACCTTTTCTATTACACTGTGGTACAGGTATGAAAAATACTTCTATATGACTGCTTAAAATTTCGGATCATAGATATGAAATGGAATCTTATATTCTGACTAGTATGTCAGTATGACACCACTGTAACAAAACGAATTTGGCAAGGGATTAATTGGGGTTTTCAATGTGGATGCAGTGGAGGGTCTGCCTTATGTGCCAAGAAAAAGTAAGTTTGCTATTTTTTAAGATACTAGGACATTCAATAGGAAGCCATGTATCAGTCGTGAACTTTATGCAAGTTTATAAGAATGTCAATGAATGTGCTATTGATTAATCAGACTACACTCTGAAGGGCATATTTCGCAATGCAGCTACTCTTGACTCATTCTTTTTGTTGCTCACATTTTACCCCTTTCCCTCCTTTATCAGATCTTAAATAGATGTCAGACTACTGTTGAATGATTCAAGTGTATCTACCATTTCACTTAACTAATCAGCTTAGACAGTTCACAGACATATTTTTTAAAAACCTACTGTGGAGCTACCATGTTTTTTTCATTCCAGTTTAGAAATAGGCAAGTATCTGATTTTTCTTTATGAGCATGGAAGTGCAGTATTGCAATGCAAGAGAGAAATGTATCAGTATATTGCACTAAAATCGTTCAAATCACCATCAGCAGTAGGATAGATATACCTCATTGCCTACCTGATAAAATTACTTCTATTTCCATTTTTCTCTGCCATTATAAACTATAAACTGTGACCTGTGTTAGCAAGCAGAGTTTCTTCAAGTGGTTAACCATGCTACAAATCTTAGTCAATGGCAACCCATAGAAGCATTTTCAGTATTTTCAAAATGCTTCCTGACAGAAAATTTTGTGAAGGCATTTCTGTTTCTACAGATATCCATTCCTCTGTATACAGAAAAATGCAAGGTACAGACAATTTTATAATTAAATTCATAACCACATTTTTTAAATTTCATTTTGGAATATCAAATTAGCTCCTGATTCACCCTTACTGAAGCCATAACAAATGTCTACTTTCTCTGTAGTTTGCTCTAACTGGTCCTTTTTTTGTCTCAGAAAAATTTGTGACTTCCGATCATGAATTACTTCTTAATTTTTTCTCATTTTAGCTTTTTCTACTGTTTACTGAAGGATGACTGCAATCATTAAAGCATAAGTAAGGAGACCATGCACACTGCAATTTCAGTACTCTTAAGACTTCTCTTTTATTCAGAACCATCTAGATGTTTTATTGATTTTCATTTTGACAGTTTGACAATCCCTGTTTCTACTTCATCCTCCAAAAGTGAATGCTTTTCTTGTAAACTTAAGGCAGAGAAGTTCGCATCCTCCAGGACTATGGAAGTTTTCAGCAACTGGAAGTAGTACATATATTGCTGACCCATGTGATAACTACCATTGAAAACAACTTTCAAATAACAAGTAAGTTTTGCAGATTAAGGGATAGAGATTTAAGAAGTCCTTCCAATCTCACAATTTTGTATCAGTTAAAAGATACACAATAGAGGAAAAAAAAAAGATTTTTAGTAAATGGACATTATTTTTCTAATGTTAGCTGGGACTGTTCATTGTTCCTTAGTTTATTTTCACAGTGCTTTTTAAAAAGTACTTGCATAGGCAGGTCAGCACCACTTTTCAACAAATGATCTAATATTCTCTGGTGCATACTGACAACAAAAGACCACACTATGACCCTCTTAATATGTGTTCTTGCAAATTGATTCTCTCCTGGATCACTGATGAAAAACACCCTAAAGCCCTAGTTAGTACATCCTGTCACATAGACCTACAGTCTGCTTACCAAGGTCAATGCGAAGGGGATTATTATGAAACTTAGATAAGGTCTTATTTAACATTTATTTGGGCTTTTAACCTGGACTTCTTGAGAATTATTAACCTATTTCAATGCTTTAGCTATTATAAGGAATATTACCAGTGAGATAATCCAACCTACAGATTCTTAGAATCATATTAACGATTGGAAATTCAGCAAAAATATATGCAAAGCCCAAAAGCAAACAAACAGAAAGCCCAGAAAATCACAAAAGAATAAGAAAACCTCAGAGACATTAGTTATTTATTTTTGTATTACAAAATTCAGTAAAATACTTGTGATATAAAATAACACATTTAAAAATTGGTGAATTTTTACTTTTATATTTATTATTATTTCTTTCTACTGTTATGTCACTGACTGTATATCATTTGTAATCTTTTAAAGAAAAGATGTAGAGGTTTTTATTATACTACCTGCATATGTAGGTTTAGTTCACCCTTCTTTAAGTGGTTCCAGACACCAGCAGTGTTCTGGGATCTGTCTTTGTACTTTGCGTTACTGTTCAAGTGTCTGATAGTGAATTCCATTGGTTCCAAAGGAAATAAAAAAATAAAATAGATATTATGTGTATTCACGTATTGTTCCATACTCTGGTATACCTATCTTGTAATTAATTGTACTTATCAGTATTTTCAAGGTATTTGTAACATAGATCAAATCTAAAAAATATTACTTAAAAACTGCTACACAGAAAAATTGTTGTGAGCTTGCATGACCCTTACCCTCCAGCTGAGGGTAAGATAATGTCTGTTTGAAAATACTTCCTCTTACATTGAGTAAAGCAATTGAGATGAGTCTTGACTCACTATGACAGGTTAGAATATGTTTTATAACCATCTCTTTACCTCTTCCTTCTCACTTATGGCTCCTGAGCACGTCAGACCTCACATGAACTGATCTAACCACGAAAACTCCACTGGTTCAAGAGACAGAGGAATTTGGGTAGCATTTACTCCTCAAAAAATAATCATCCATCCTCTGTTTATTTTCAGTTTCTGAAGCATTTGTGGAAAAGCTTTGGATTTTGACAGATACTTTACCTTTCAATGTATTTCCAGAAATACCTTTAAAGTCTAAGAGAAGTTTTTGTTACTTCTTCATTCTTCTTTCTAAAGAGCAAGATATCTTTTATTTGAGGGGAAAAGAGGGGGCAGGGTGGGAGGGGAGTGCGTGTCGTTCTGTGGGTTTTGTTTTACTTTGTGGTTTTCATTTTCTTATTGAGGGGATAACAGGAATTTACAAAAATAGACCAGGAGTAAAGTCAGATTACTAACCGCTTCTTCATTAAGTACATACATGTTTGGTGATTTTTCAAGGCTTGTGTTTTATACATTCATCTTTAGCATTCCTTGAATGGAATTTCCTGGAAAGAAAAGAAAATGGCACTGTTGGGAAAGTGTTTTAATAATAGTGATGATAAACAGAAAATACTATGAAGGAACATTATTTGCAAATTTTAAAGTTTATATAACTGTCCCCTAACACCAGGACACAAATGTGTTTGAGTTACAAAATGCTATTCTCCCTTAATATTATTTTCCTTATTCTTTTTTTTTTTTTTTTTTTTTTTTTTTCACTTAAGAATAACGTCAGATAGCTTTACACCGGTTAGAAATAAGGTTCAGTGTCTGAGACAAAGAAAAGCTAGGAAAATGTTAGTACTGAAGATTCTGGGCTGGTGCCAACTCTTCACACCAACAAGTAGCTCATTTTTAGTATGCTGGACAAAGCACTTCTTTCATGAAGAAGTAGTCTTTTACATCCTCCCCCGCTTTCCTAGCTGAAAATCTCCTAACACATCATTTTCACTGACTGTTCAATGCAGTGCTATGTCATGATGGATACTGAGAAACCATAATTAGCTTCTTTCATTATAACTTGTTTTCTGTCTGCAATGTGAGACACCATAACTTTAAAGATTTTTTTTGGCAAATGAATGGAATAAATGGTTAACCTGTGCCTTAGCATTCCTCTGAATGCTAAAGAGAATATAAAAGCTATGCAAAACTCTAAAACCCCCAAACTCACTCATAAAGCTCAGAGTAATTATGAAGTTGCATAATTCATTGTCCTGTGGAGGTAAAGAGAATTTAAAGAACTGTGACTGGAAAACTGATGAAACCAAACAATACCTTTTCTTTCTTTCTCTTTAAGTTCTGGTCATTTCTATGATTTGAACAGGAACTGCAATAAAAACTGAGACTAGAATAAAACGCCAACAGTTTTATAGTAATAATGTTGATGTTATTCCCAACGGCAAAACAAGAATTGTAGCATTATTGTATTTGATTCTGAGCAAACATAAAAAGTCCAGACTTTGCTCTCAAGGGCTTACAAATAAATTTGTATTTCTTTTTATTTCTTGTGCACTGTTACAGATATTTTTTTGCACTGAGCTGCTTATTTTTTTACTTATACACCCAAATCGAAGGAATAAGCCGTGCAACCAGGCACATTAATGGTAAGGATACTGTTTAGTGAAAACTTTACTTGCTGGAATTGGCCTCAAAATAAGTAGGTTTCTTCCTTGAATAACATTTACGAAAGAGTCATTCTTTCTCCTTATGGTTGCAAAATTCTGTAAAAAATCTGTTATTAGGCCTACACAAACCCTATGTAACCCTTCCTTTTAGGGTTGTAAAGAGTAGAAATGGTTTGTCTGCAGTTTCTGAGCACCTGAACTATCAGATGAACTATAAAAGATTCACCCATCTGCTTTATGGGTGAGGACATTGCATAGTAATGTCAACAGCTAATGCCAGTCATATCTTCTCCCAGATTTTGTCAAGAAAGCAGATACATCTGTTAAACAATAAGTAGAAATAGAAAAGAGAAAGAATATTTTACTGTGTGTAGATGGCAGAAAGGGACTGAAAGCAGACCTCTAACAACAGTATAAAATCAAATATTGAAAAGCCAAATAATATTAAATTAGAATTGCCAGTACAATTTTAATTTCAGCTGACTGACATATGTGTTATGATACAGACAGAAATTATATAATCTGGTTTTTTTTTTTTCTTGAGACTATTCTGGCTGAAGGACAAAACATCAAGTATACACAAAAAATAGATAGCTAGTTAGTCACTCATTTTTTATGTTCATCATTCCTTACGTCATCCAAATCTTGCATACTGATCACCATTTAAACTGCACACTGAATTGAGAATTATTAACTTCTTCTGGGGCATTTTTATGATATATTCATCAGTATGATATCTGAGGAGCTCAGAAATGTTATTTTGCATAAACGACATCAATTTGAGGAAGGATAATACTATTATACACATCTGAGATACAAGGAGCTTACTACTTGAATATTAAAATGTCCGTTAACTCTGGATAATCCCACTTGATATGCCTACAGTCCAAATTTTCAGTATATTTATCAGTTCACAACATTTATCTATTCAAACAGCAGTTCAAGCTGACCTCCTCTATGCTGTGTTTTTCTATTCTGCCCTTTCTGCCCTTCTGCTCCTTTTACTTGTATTTTAACACTGTCAGCATCTCTGTTTCTTAGTCCCTTGCATTTGAGCTTGCCTTTTTTCCCTTCCGATCCACAATTTGCAGCTTATTTAGCTATCAGAAGATGGTGAATGCACTATCAAAATGAATTTGTATAAAGAAAAAGCAGCAGTTAAATTTTACTGAGCTACATGACATCTGCTCAGCCTATGTCTGTCACAGAGATATAATAGACATTGCAGTCTGGCCCTACAGATGAGTAGACACTGATTACTTTAACACTGTACAGCAGGTGATTGTGGAAGTATCTAAGTCCCATCTCTTATCCAAGTAGCACTTGCATAGTCTTTACTATTTTCAGTTCAAAATACTGAAAAATTGTGAGGGCTGTGTCATAACCCATCAAATGAAGTTTATATGGAGTGATAAGAGAGCTATTGGGCCATGAGCTGGATGAACTAGAAGGTCCTGAAAATAAAACTTCCTGAAGTAATTTTGTTTTGTTTGCTGTGAAACAAAACCACACCATGAGAATGCTAAAAATGAATGAAAACAGGATGAAAGAATAGAATCCACTAGTTAGTGTAGCACAATGGATGTGGTTTTTTTTATTATTTCTGTTTTTTTAACAGTGTGGGTGTACTTTTACAGTTCGAACAGAACATATGGGAGGAGAGACCACAGGTAATGCCCAGAGAGTCATCTGGTAGTTTCACATAAGCACCTTTCTGCCCATATCTCTTCAATGTTTCTATTTGAACATTAAGGAACAGGAACATAAAAAATAAATCCGAACAACCCCGATCAACTTTAAAAAGCACTTGTAGCAGACAATATCAGGCAGCTATAGTTATGCATGTAATGCCAAACTCTGTTTTGCAGTATATTATGCTTAAGGAGCATGGTTTAGTGTTTGATAGGAATGGTTGGACTCGATGATCCAGTGGGTCTCTTCCAACCTGATTCTATCATTCTATGATTCTATAAGTGTAGCTTTTGTATGATTAGCAATTTTGTGGAAATTAGAGCAAGTAACACATGTTGTGAACTGACATATCTTTCTTTAGGTAGTGTTCCTGATTTAATGGTATTAAGAAGGATCTACATACTTTTATGGATATAAATGCAATTTTGATCTATTGTTAGCACTAAGTAATACATAGTGTATAAATTAATTACTTGGGATTGGAGTTCAGATATTAAAATTTTTTTATTTATTTACCTGAAAAGACAACCAGTCACTGGCATCATCCACTTACTCTCTGGTTTCATGAGGTCATTATTTCCTTTTAGTATATTTCAACCTTAATAGAAGGACTAGATTGACTAAATTGTGAAAATGAGGACATTCCACAAAAAAAAAAAATATTGGGACCTCAGAGGTTTTTATATAAATATATATATGAAGATACAATAGAGACTCTGGTACAAATATAATGTGGTATTACAGTTTACTAGGATGATAAAGATAGCCAACACAGTGATTTACTTCTTTATTTTAAAACAGAACATGGAGGGGTGTTTTAGCTATGCTCAGGATTGTCTTTTTCAAGAGAAAGAGAAAAACAAAGAAAAATAAGCTTTTCTGGAGTAATGGGGACAGCTCTATGATAAAGGAGTTGAAAAAGTACAGTCAGGTAAATAATGAAAGCAAGCAAGAGTCTTTAGCTCTCAATGGAGTCTTCTGCCTAACTTGTTTATTCACTAACAAAGCAATTGCAAATGTTGACATAGATTTATTTTCATGTCATAATTTGCTAGACGAAACAAGGTGAAAGAAAGGGACAGAAAAGTGTCATTTAAAGCTGTCTCTACAGTCTCTACATGGCTTTGACCATGTCAGGTATGTTACAAAAATCTCAGACTGCTCCTTTATAATTTTTATTTTCTTTTTTTTTCTTCTTATTTTTCAAAGTTGACCTTCTTATTTACTGTCACAGTTGTTCCTTTTCCCTTTTCCTTTTCCCCTCGTTTTCCATTTTCCTTTTCTTCATTCTTTCTTTTTTTTTATTCCCCTTTCCCTACTTTTCTCTTTCAGTTATTTGCCTTGCCTTGCCCTGTCTTGCTCTTTCACCTTTTCCTCTTCTTCCTCTTCGTCTTCCTCTTCCCATCACTCTGTATTCCCACGAGAACACATGCCCAGATGCATGTGTCACAATATATCACCCTTCTTGCTCCTGCAGACATCACACCGAACCCACACTGGCGTTAAAGAAGAATCCTCAAAAGCTCCAGGCACACAACCTTTTACAGCTCAGAAAGCTGTCATAGTGGAGAAACTGTAAAGGAGACAAGTTGTTATGAAGATGAATTCCATTCTGTCAGTATCTAGAGTCCCTAAATCAATGAATGAATGAACATTTAGACTGACCAATACCTTCATTAATTACTTATCTCGTTGAGGACTTTATGAACACTTAGGACTTCTGATGACCACAATTGTTAATTATGGATTATTTTTCACCTTCCATTGTTTTTCAAATATATGAGAATAATTACGTAGCAGGTAAAGTGAGATATGTTCAGTAGTGCTGGGTATGTGGAGATTATTTGAAACAGACACATGTGGGTAAAATTCCTAATTATAATGCTGAGTATGCAACTGCGGAAGTCTTGGATATCACTTTGAATTAAAGATGCTTAAAATTCAGCATTAGAAAATTAATTAATTTTAGATCTTTCCTGAACTGTCTAATTCTTGATGAAATTTAAGGGGTGTTTTGAAACAGATATAAGATTGTTTGAAATTGTTGCAGCTATCCCTGTACGTTGAAATTGGTTAGATAGCCCTGTTTTCAAGGAGTCAGACATCATTCAATTTTCGAAATCAATCTCAAAATGGAGAAAGGAAACCAATAGGAAAAAAAGTAAACCTTCATAAAATATGCAGAGAAGAAAATTGACATAAAAGGCTGACAGAAGCACAGTCATTTGCTTGGAAGACTGGAAGTGTAAATAAAGGCACCATTTTTTCCAACATTAATTGTAATCATAAAATATGGATGTTAGCAATATTACATAGTGGAATGTTTTATCATGAAGATCAACATACGTTCTTCAGACTATTTTCAAAAGTTTTTAAAATGAAATAAATGTCCGTTGTTCTTCACATTATCATATGAAACACTTATATTTATGTTCTTTTTTGTACATTGTCCATAAATACAAACTACAAGGTTAATAAAGTGAAAAAAAAACCAAAAAACCCCACAAAATAGAACTGGTTGTGCATCACCCATGAATTCAATAGCTTTTGAAATAAGACTGTTTTTAATATTTTTAAAGGTTTTATTCTTTCCCCTTTAGTGGGACAAAGTTTATGCAGTGGTTTGGAAGTATGTTTAAGTGCCATTGCATGCAGATTTTGGTAATTGCTCTGCCTCAAGAAACAAGGCTCTTATTCTTATATGCACAGGGAATAAGTATGTCCTGCATATGCATATTTGCATTTGAATTTAATAATATCAGCTCTTTATACAGATACCTCTTTGCACAGATCTACTAATTATGCAGATTATTTTAAAGTTATGTTGGCAGAAAAATAGAGAACTTCTCATTAACACATTTTCAGAACTATGTAAAGATACTATCAAATAGGAAAAAAGGACTTATAAGACCAAAAAATAAATGTGATAAACTATGGAGGGATAAGTGTTCAAAAAGAGTTATAACACAAAATACTTTTATTGAAAAAATAAGAGAAGAAATGCTTCTATATTCCTGGCCAGACTTGTCATATTTCACTTTACTTGTCATATTTTAAGTTACTTAATTTCAGGTTTCTGAAAATCATATTTTAAAAGAAATTGGAGTCTGATCTTTGAAAGGATAATTTTCCTTAATACACATTTTATAACAATGCAACAAACACTGT
Source organism: Coccyzus lansbergi (assembly GCA_033558105.1). NCBI lineage: Eukaryota > Metazoa > Chordata > Aves > Cuculiformes > Coccyzidae > Coccyzus > Coccyzus lansbergi. Next base: position 169,395 of record JAUMJK010000379.1, read on the forward strand.
TTCAACACACTTCATATTAATTTTAAAAAAGTAGAAAAATTAAGTTTACTTTTGAAAGGAAGAAAAAAAAACCCCAAAGATTGATGAGTTTTATTTGTGTTATGCTTAGTTTCTGCTTGGATAAGAGTCTTATTGGCCCAGATCACAAAGACAAATTTGTGATCTGGGAAACAGCTAATAATTTTAGCAAACAAAATGTAAGAAAGTTGGCAATGGTTTGTGAGCCAAAGCATATTCTTCATCTTCTTTTACTATTTTTCACTGAATCTGTAAGTATAGATGTTCATTTTTTTCCCCATTGTAATTGAACACATAATATTGCATTCAACACAGATAAATCAGTAACAACTATTTGAGGAGGCTGGATACATTTTTTAATTCTAAACTTATTTAAATAGAAGATATTACAGCTATCACTGTCCAATTTTGTGTTTTGTTCCTCTGATCAATAAACATTTCCACTTAAGATGGTATATAAACTGCATATTCCCTTTGCCATTCCTCAAAGTGTATATTGATATTTTCTAATCTCTCCTTTTTGTATGGATGACATAATGTCAATCTGTTTCTTAATTTTGGCATGCCTTCAACTTTTTTCCCCCACATCATTTTGTATAATAGTCTGGGTACAGCCCTGTAAGTTTGTGCTGAAAGGCTGGTTCACTACATCTTTCAAGGAAGGAACAAACCCATAATCAATAGCAAACACAGATTTTCCAGTAATTAGAGTACAGTCTTGGAAGAATTAAATTACAAGATTTTTTTCTGAATTGCTCTGTCATTCATTCCTAGTGTGCGGTATCATCTTGTGCCAGGTATATGGCCTTTAGCTCCCAACAGTAGAATAAAGACATTCACTCACCCACCTAAATTTTACCTCTTTGAGAAACAGCTGCGACTCTTTGGTAGGCTAATCTCAGTTCTAATTTTTGCATCTGGAGCTTGTGAACAGAGCAAAGTGAAATAAAATTATATATATATATTACTCTATAACTTCAGAAGGAATCCGACGTAAGGAAAGATATTTGAACAGATCATCCATGGTATCTATGTCCCCACAGGCTTTATACTTTAGATCTCAGAAATCTCATATCTATAACAGGACTTTCAGACACTTTTCCCATTGTGGTAATTCTTTCCAATGCTGAGGACTCAAAGGTCTCCAAAATCTAGAAGACTTCATTTTGGTAGTCCTGCTTGACTTCTTATCTCTCTCCTACTACTTCATAGAAGCTGAAAGAAACAAGATTATTAGATTGACACTATTGATATTCTTCTAAGCTTCTGTAAAATATTCCTTATTTTCTTCCTTCTGTGTACATACACGACACAGCTTCTTCAAACCACTTCAGTCTGGAGTGCTCCAGCAGGCTCTATCTGACCTCATCAGTCTATAACCACTTTTCTTTATAGTATACCCTTGGTTTCCTCTAGGGTTTGGTTACTTGTATTGAAACTCTGGCAGGGTATAGCTGTGTCACCTTGTATCTGAGTTCTATAAATACTAATAAGTCACAAGGAAGATCAGTGACATTGTGGAGGATCTGTCAGATGCCTTCCCTGGGCTTCCATTCATGCACATTGTTCCTATTGGTCTGGGAGCCACATTTAAGCTCAGTCTTTGTGTGAGCTATGTCTTGAGCTATAGAGTACCATGCCCTGTTTCTAGCTAATCCTGAATTTCCCAGGCTATCTTGACTTCCTAATTTGACTTGCCTGATCAGTGAAGGCTTGCCTACACACTGAGCTGACCTCAGTCATTGTCCCCAGCTCAGCTAGTAGGGTGCCACAGAACTGTGCCCCTCAGTGAGTTGCTGCTTCTTATCCTTGGCCCCCTGCCTTTAAAGGCAGCCCTGCCTCACTGCACTCTGGCAGAAAATACCCAGAAAAACCTTCTCCAAGATTTCCTCAAAGAGCAAAGATTGCTAACATGCAGTATCTATGAACAATAAACTGGAATTCAATAAAACTGTATTGTTTAATTAATTAAAGACCTACTTAATCATCTTTTTGGAAACACTTGATGACCTCTGATATAATGAAATTTAACAAAAATCACAATGATTTTTAGAGTATTTTTAGTCTGATCACAGTGACATCTTTTTCTACCAGATAACTTAATTCTTCATTACTGAGCTTTAGAAGCCGGAAACTCCAGCAAAAAGAGTTGAATCATTATGACTTTGTAAATAAGGATTATTTGCTGATGAAATAAATGCCTCTTTGTGCAGTTAAGATATCAAGGGCTTATATCAGTGGAGGAATATATCGTTAAGGAGTGAAATAATCTAGAATGCTACATATGTACTTAATATATTCTACCTACTTGTTGTGCCATGTTTTTGGTAAATAACTTTCAGTTCATGAGAGCAGAGTATCCTATCCACTTGCATATGTTTTCTGATTATTCATGTTGTGATAAATGTATTGGTAAAAATCTTTGTTTTCTTTTGAATCATGGGTTTACAGAACAATCCAGGTAGGAATTCTTTATTCCCTTTAGCCAAGCCTCTTCACGGTTGGACTCAAACCTTGGGGGAAAAGATTTTCATACTCAGCCCAAATTTCAGATTTTCTAAGTTATACCTGTTGTACCGTGTGAGGCTGCTATGTACTGCTGTGAAAAGCCTGACTCTGTCCCCTTGATGACCTGCTTCTCTGTAGACACCATGGAGCTGTTGTTAGATCAGTCCACAGGCTTCTCTTCTCCGTGCTCAACAAACACCAGTCTTTCAATCTCTGCTCACAGGGCAAGTATTCCAGTCCAAACCTTCATGGGCTGAATTCATCCTGAATTATTGATATCTTTTGTCCTGTACTGAAGGACCCCGACTGCAATGTAGTCTCTAGGTGTGGTTCAATGGACACTAAGTAGGTAAATACACCTTCCCTTGATCAACTGCCTGACCTCCTTTAATACAGACTTGGATGTTGTTGTCTCTCTGCTGGTGTACTGCTTCCTGTACTTTCCTTAAAGTTTTACCAGCTTTCCAGGTTCTTTAGAATTGTCTCCCATGGAATTCTGCTTGTGGGTTTCCTGCATAAATCAAAGTCTTTTTTACTGAAATCGAGATATATTATCAGTCATTCACTGAAGCACAGTAATGAATTATGTTACATTAGTTTTTAATTCTAAGTATAATGTTAATTTTTACAACAGAAAGATAATATATTCTCATTAGAATCCAAAAAGTCAATATTAATCTTTACATTTTATATGATACAGATGAATATATTGGTATGTCTGCAAACATTTTAGACACTATATATATAATATAATTATTTATTTAACCCCCTAAAAGCTCTTGGATTTTAAATCCCAAGGATTTAGAGTTCTGCCTAAACACCTCAAAAGATTTAATTGCTATTGAAAATGAGCTAGCTGATGGAATTTAGTGAAGATATTGTTATATTAACAGTCATAACGCCTTTTAAAAGTTCAAAATTAATTTTTCAGGTAACAATTTCTATCTTTACAAAATCACTTCTGTTTTCCTCTTATTTTCTATGTGGAATTTTTTGGTTGTTGTTTGGAAAAAGTATTCAGAAGAAGGTGGAAGAGGTATTGGATTGAATTTTAGCCATTTATTTTTTCTTTCTTCTTAAGATTTTTAACAAATCATTTGCAGAGATGATATGTGATCTCTAGGACTTTTCTATGTACTGTGCTGTAAATCTCATGCAGCACTGAGAACATCATTACAACCTCAAAGTCAAAACCAAATTAGATCTTGCTATTAGCAGACCCTGAGAGCAAAGTAACTTTACAGGCTCACTTATTTGATAATATCTTCAGTAACACAGAAGTGAAAAGTAAATATGGCGTTGGTGAAGGGAAAGACATCATGAGCAAATTCTCTCTATATGTTGTTCTGCATCTCTTAATTTAAAAAAAATCTTCTTGCTAAGTAAAGTTATTTTGAATGACTAGCCCTCAAAATAGCTAAAGAAGAGGCATTATATTAACACAAAAGTTATCTTTACACTTTTCTTCATACGATAATGAAGGAAATGTACATATTTATGTAAGTTTTTGTATTACATATGTATTAGACTTCTTAAAAATTGCATAAAGCCAACCAGATGTTCTATTACTTATAGGAGTACCTTAACACTTAGGAAGAAGAGCAAGTTTAATTTTTCTTCTGTCCTTCTGTTGTTTACTGTACACTGCAAGTATCTAGTTTCATCGTTAATTGTAATTTCGTAAATGTTCTTTAGATATGTTGTGCAAAAATTTGACATCTATTCACTTTTCTTTCTTGCAGTCAAACTCCTACCTTCAATTGTTTTTTTTGTAAAAACAACTTTCAAATATATCTGAGGCTTATTTCTATTTCTTGTGCTTTTCTATAAAAGGCAAAATGCAATCTTGATGAGTTATTTGGTTAAGCCTGGGGAGGAAAGTCATCTTCATTTGATCTTGCACATAGATAGAATACATTACTTTGAAAAAAAAGCCCTACAGACTTTGCATATTTTGTAGCCTGACTTCCTATTTTATTTCTCTATAGCAGCTATAGTTATAGAGAAATAAAAGAGGGAGGTAGTGTAAAATACATTGTATTCAGTGGTAAAACCCAAGGAAAGAAAACAATAATTTTAGAAATTTTTTTTTAAAAAAGAAAAGTTATTCAATATCCCCTAAGTTAAAGAACATTTTCTCATCTTTATGCAAATTTTTTAGTATGTGTATGATTCAGCAAATGATATCCTTTGTTGCTAAAGTTTATAGGCGGATTATGTCTAATCAACTGCGATTGCAAGATCATAGCAAAAGATTTGGCAGTTTGGCTGCAGGCATTTTCATGTAAAATTATTATTCCTGACCTAAACTCTTAATTTAATAAACTTTGCTAATAAATGGAAGATCTGTAGCTCATCAGGAATTATTTTACTTGTTACATAGCAGAGAAATTACACCAAACTCAACAGAGAAATTTTCACAAAATGTGAGCAGGATTTAATGGCTTAACTTCATTGACTTCATTGACACCTTTTTTTTTTTCCTAATTTTTTTTTTTTTTTTTAACTGTAAGACTGCAATCACGACTGACCTCAAAAATCATTTGATCTGTGAAGCTGCACCAGAGAGGCAGACAAGTGGTTCTTTTTCCTACTCTCTTATTTCTTGTTTAGGAATGTTTGGCATGACTAATAAGAGTGATCAATAGATATGTCAAAGGGATTACAGAGAGGAAGGTAACTGAAAATCATGTCAACATGCTAATATTTTCCTAAGATTGCTTGTATCCAGACACTTAGCACACCCTGCATAGACACAAGAGCAATATTTTAATCATAATGATTAAGAATCCATAATGATGTACTGTACAATGGGAAGAAACTATTTCCTAATACCTAATGACTGTCTGCAATATTTTAGGGTCTGAGACAGATCTACAAATACAGCAGTCTCCTACACATAGTCTTACTCTTCTGTTTTTAAGAATACATTTCAGAGAATAGAAAATTAGAGTTAAATATTTTGCTTAAAACTATTTTTTGCCCCTTATCTTGTATAGAATTATAAAATGATGAGGGAGAATTAAGCAGCCCTTCATTTACAATGCTGTATTAAGTTTATAAAAAGAAATGTGTAGTAATAATAGTTCTACTTTGAGACTAGTTTTAAATTACTTTTTTCTTCAAATGAAGAATCTTTCACTGGAGCAAAGGAGAAGATATTGCATTGACTGTGTGGGCGTTCGCCGTGTGGAACTCAGATTCTTACTTACTAGACAGAACTCTACATGAGGAAAATCCCCAAGGTTTCTACCGGTATGTTTCTATACCTGCAGTGCTTTGCCTTTTTGGTTTGTGTTGACAGCTTTACAGTACTGTTTTCTCTGGCGTCTCTTTTTCCTTTTCTTTTATTTTTTTTTTTTAAACAAGATTTTAACTCAAAGTTTTAGAATCTCTTTTTTAAAGATTAAGATTCAGCTCTCTGAAAGTAATTTTCTTATTATTAAATTGACCATATGACATATCTATACATATTCCCCCATCTTATAAACTTTGGTAACTTTGATTTCTAGTCTTTTAATCTTCTTATCTCATTCTATGGCTATTACCTAATAAAGTGAAAAATTAGAAAAGAACACTCAATAGCATCAAATAGAAAAAGAAAAAACAAAACAGGATTAAACTCATGCAAGTTAAGCTACTGAAATACAGTGAGGGTAATTATACTAATTAAACTTTATATGAGTGTGAAATAAATGTCTGGAGTTGACAGTCACAGTGGGCTGACTTTCTTTATAGACAAGAAAAAAAGAAAAAGGCACTTTCAGGTTATGGTTCATTTAGCTTGGTTTAGATATCTACTTTAGATTAAAAAGAATCATGCCCTTGACTCCACTAACTAATATTGACCACATCTTTCTCGACTGTATCGGTAGCCAAGGATGAGGGCCTCAAACATAGATTTAGATATCAAAACTCACACAGTAAAATTTATATTCTCATTTATAAACTTGCAGAAAGGATGAAAAAGAAATTAATACAATATACTCCCATCTACCCTGTCCTATTAAAAGAATTTCTCCAAATAAGAGAATTATATTTTGTTATACATTCAAATGTACAAATATATACATATAAGAATATAACAGGCATCCAAAAAGAAAAAAAAAAAGATAATGTAAGACAACTGAGATAAAGACATGATGAGTGAGAAATATTAGAGAGTTGGTAAATAAAGACATTGAATATGTCTTATTGTTATCCCCCATTTTTATTGGTACTTTGTGGTACTTCTTCCTATTGGCAATTCATAGGTTGACAACATTACCCTCAGATGCAAAGGAAGTCTTTGAACGCTTTCATGACATCGTAAGATTGGTTTTACGTCATGATGTTTATGTGAAACAATCATTAAAGTGTTCATCAGTAAGGTGGAATATATATTTTCTCCATCTTATTTTCACATTTTTTGTGGAAAAAAAGGTTTTGTTAAAAGTGGCAGGTTAGAGATGTGGGGAAGAAGAGGTAAATCTAGAGAAGAGAATGAAGACAAATGTATATATCCGTGTTTGGTTCAGAAGCCTCATGTTGAAGAACTCGGCTAAAGAGTTAGGAAGAATTTCCTGCTTCTAGGGTCATTCAAGTGTTTCTTCATTAAATGTAAAAAAAATTCCTTTCATCAAGGCCTATAACTTCATCTTCCAATGACAGATCTAATTACAAAGTTGCTGAGTCATGCTGCTTCCTTACTGCTGATTTAAAATCAAGGCATCAGCTCAAGATCTAAACGATCTTGAGACAGATTAATTGTACCATAAGCCAACATATTGCTTCACAGGTTATGGACAACATTTAGAGTAATTTCTTGACTCCAGCTGAACCAAAGCCAGAATTATGTCCGGGATATTTTTGTTACTGTAAAAGTAGGCATTAATACTGCATCTGAACTGCATCATGGTGTAGCTTGATTCTCCAGTCCTCGAACTAAAAGGCTTGCTGGACCCTGACGGCACTCATTTCCTGACTATCAGGAACATACATTACTTTCTTAGTCTGTACTTTCAGTCTAGATGATCTTTAAGGGCCACAATACAAGTGTGTTTTTAAGTAGCTCATAATTGTTCATTTAATGTGTTGATTAAAGTGCTTCAAAGGTAACCACATGGTTGAACTGAAGCCCCTTAGACAAAAATGTTTCCATAGCATTTTCAGTATTTAAAATAATGATTTCGCAGTATCACAGGGGTTGTTTTGCCTATTTATGTCCTCAGGAGAAAGAGGAATTTTCTGAATACTTCATCAAAATTTGCATGAATAAAGGATCTAATCTGATATAATCTCTGCATATTTATGTGTTAACAGAATTTCTGTAATAATTATCCTACTAGTTACTAGTAGTTACTATAATAATTACTTTAAAAAGAGTATAATAATGTAATACAAACTTTTACTTTTAAATTTGCCGTCAAGGCTCTGTTTCATAAAACCTCTTATTTAACTTTAAAATGAAATATTTACAAATTAAAAAAAGAACACAGTATTTTTCATGCATAGACATAGAATATCTTATAATAATTCCACAATTCTTTTCAAATGCAGAGACTACCTCTTTAAAAAATATAAAATAGATGATCTGGGCTGAATTTTAGCTGTCTGAGGAATACATAGGAGACCATCTTAAACACATTCTTGCTGCTTCATCACTCAGTGGCTGCTTCCATTGACATTTGATTTTCTGTCTGAATCTGAAGGATCAGAGAGAAAGAGGGAAAGGAGGGAAGCAGTAACAAAATCGAGCAACTTATTTACCAACAATCTGCTAAAATATGACTGGATGACCTGTAAGCCACTTCATTGTGACCATAAAGATGTGTGCAAGATTTGCATAGTCAAGGGACTGAGTGTGGATCTAATATGAAACTTGTACTAAAAAGGTTGAAGAAGACTCTATAGATTGTGTGAGTGGAGTTTCATAGTGTTTCTTCTATCCAGATAACTAACATAAAAAGTCCTTTAAATATCTATCTTTTGAGGCAAAAGAAAGCTAGCCCCTCTCAGGAGATTTAATATTAGTATAGTTTCTAAGGTAAAAAAAAAAAAAATCCCCACTTCTACTGTGTTGTGACTCAGAATCTCCAAAGGGAAATGCAGAAGCAGTCTGTCGCAACCTCTTATAGTCTGCTGACCAAAACAAATGTAATTCTTAGTACAAGAACCCAACAGCACAACTAATTCTGTAGAATTATACCAGTTTTATGATTATTTATTTTTTTACATATAAATGCAGGTCAGTTAAAATGAGTTGACAACACATGTACAAAATGCATTAAAAGAAAATTAGTAACATTTTTAATACAGGAAAGTTTTAGTCTTACGTTGGCTAAAATATCAATCACTAACTTGCCTTCAGACAAATTCATGAAATACTCCCAGAACAGAGCATAATAGCTCACTTATATTAACTTGATAACCATCTAGGAACAAATTCTTCAAACAGGCACATAAAATCTTAATGGCAACCAATCAATGGGAAAAAAAACAACAAAAAAAAAAACCAAAAAAGAGGTAAGATACATGAAAACAGGATAAAGCCAGAATCGCACAAATTATGTTTAGAAAAGAAACTGGACAGAGAAACATTTTTATAAGGGAAGGGTGTGAAAAAAATACTTTTAGAACCTTGGATATTAATGCACTTTGTCACGTTTAGTGAAACACAAAAGCGACCCAAGGCACATACTGGAAAATAATATTACCTCTTTTACCATTTTGCCTACCATAACTAAACTATTAAACAAAGTCAGGACAATGCAACAGTAGCCAAGTATTAGTTTGCATCCATCATTCATGAATATTTCATTGATCTACATGGAATGTCCTGGTGAAAGGATTTGAGTCCAAGATTCATTTATGATTGTCTTGATGGTCAGGCAGAATAAGTGATGACAGCCTCCCTAGAATTTACTCAAATTCATACTCAGATAAATATTTATTTACTATAGATGGATAGAATGAATGGGTTCATCCAGTAGTATGAAAAGTTGTGCTTCTGACTTTATCACAAACTGGATAACAGAAGGAAAAGATCAAAGAAAATGTAACAATATTTTCTCTTCTATGCAGTTCTCAACACTCGAGAGAGAGATGAAGAGCAATTTATTTAAATTTACTAGGAATAAAGTATAATCTACAAAGAACTACTTAGTGAGTCTCTTGGCTAACATTAGATATGGAATAAATGTTATTTTAAATGTAATCTGTAACATTTAATTACAAGTCCCTGTTCTGACAGATATTTAACCTTTTTCATAATTATTAGCATTGTTCCTGAGAGATCTATACAACCTGCAATCTCTTCATTGTTGCATTACCTAAAAGGAAATGAGTAAAATGATTTCTGATTATTTCCTGTTAAAAGGCATTAAATATTTTACAAGAATATAATAAAGCAAAGGGAGGGGGAATACTAACTAATAATTCTGATAAATTTTCAAAAAGAATTTTCTCAAGAAAATGAACCTGCAAGAAATTCTGGTTTTATAGTGTGTCATAATAATGTTAGCTAAATCATACTTTTTTTTTTTTTCTTCCTTTTTCTCTCTTTCTCAGGAGTGTTTTGTTTTCCATTAATCTAATGGTAGAAAATAATACCAGAATAGTTATGCTATTATTAATATATTTATATTTATACTATTTGTAAAGTATTTGTAATGTGGTAATGTCCTCAGGCAGATTCATCTGTAGGTGTTATTATCTTCCATTTAAAACATATATCCTGAAAAATGCGTATGCAGTATTTATTTTATACATATAAGAAACATTCCTTGAGTCAAGAAAGATATTAAAAAAAACAAGTTTTTTTAATGTGGGACCAAAGAATATCTTACTGATTTCTACTAAAAGGAATCAATCAAAATTCCATAGCATTCATATTCAAATGCATAGGTGAATATTTAAGGATCCTGATTGCCAAATTCAGTTGTGGATATTAATATATTTTCTTTAAAGGGATGATACTAAAATTGCTGAAAGGACTCTGAACCTCTGATGTTACATTTTATTGGAAAATAAACTGTAATATGATGGCTTCTGCAGAAAAGAATCTCAGATCAGCTGGGTCAGATCAAATCAAAATGAAAGCAGTATAAGGCTGAGCATAAGGCTGAGGTACTTAATGCCTTCTTTTCCTCAGTCTTTCATGGTAAAGTAGGATGTTCTCTGAGCACTCAGCTTCCTGAGCCAGAAGACAGCAAGAGGGAGCAGAATAAAGTTCCCATGATCCAAGAGGAAATGTTTAGAGACCTACTCAGTCAATTAGACATCCACAAATCTGTGTGCTTGCATGGGATCTATCCAAGGATATTAAGGGAGTTGGCAGATATACTTCCACAGCCTTTTCCATCACCTACCAGCTGTCCTGGCTGACTGGGCAAATTTCACTTGACTGGAGGCTGACATATGCTATATGCCCGTTTGCAGTAAGGGCCAGAGGAAGCATCCAGGAAACTACAGACCTGTCTGCCTAACCTTGCAGCCAGGGAAGGTCATGGAACAGATGATCTTGAGTGCTATCACACGGCATACACAAGGCAACTGGGCCATCAGGCACAGTCAGCATGGGTTTAGGAGAGCCAGGTCCTACCAAACTAACCTGATTACCTTCTATGACACGGTTGCTCACCTAATGCAATAGGGAAAGGCTGTGGATATAGTACACCTAGACTTTAATAAAACCTTTGACACAGTATCTCACATTATTCTGCCTGAGAATCTAGCTGCCACTGGCTTGCATAGGAATACCCTCTTCTGGGTTAAAAACTGGCTGGATGTCCAGGCCCAAAGTATTGTAAATGGAGATAAATCCAGTTGGAGGATGGTCATGAGTGGTGTACCTCAGGGATCAGTGCTAGGTCCAGTCCTGTTCAATATCTTTATCAATTACCTGGATCAACAGATTGAATGTACTTTTAGTAAATTAATGAATGCACTAAGCTTTAAGGAAGTGTTAATTTGCTTGAGGGTGGGGATGCTCTACAGAGGGATCTGAGCAGGCTGGATTGATGGGCTGAGGCCAACAGGATGAGGTCTAATAAGGCCAAGTGCTGTGTCTTGCACTTGGGACTCAACAACACCATGCAGTGCAACAGGCTTGGGGAAGAGTGTCTAGAATGCTGCCTGGTAGAGAAAGGTCTGGAAACACTGGTTGACAACCAGCACAATATGAACCATCAGTGTGCCCAGGTAACCAAGAAGACCATTAACATTTTGGTTTGTATCAGAAACAGTGTGGCCATCAGGACCAGAGAAGTGATTCTGCCCCTGTACTCAGCACTGGTGAGGCCATACCTTGAATGCCATGTTTAGTTTTGTGCCCTTCACTACAAGAAAGACATTGGGGTCCTGTAAAAAGTCTAGAGAAGAGTAACAAAGCTGGTGAAAGGACAGGAGAACAAGCCTTATAAGGAGCTGCTGAGGGAATTGGATGATACTGAGGGGAGAACTTATGACTGTCTACAACTATCTTAAAGGAGATTGTAGAGATGTGAGTGTTGGTCTCTTTGCCCAAGTGATAGGTGATGGGATGAGAGATAATGGCCTCAAGCTGTGCCAGGGGAGGTTCAGATTGGACACTAGGAAATATTTCTTCCCTGAAAGGGTTATCAAGCATGAGAACAGGCTACTTGGGAAGGTGGTTGAGTCACCATTCTTGGAGGTATTTAAAAGATGGGTACATGAAGTGCTTAGGGATACGATTTAGGAATGTACAGGTATGGTTGGTCGTATGATCTCAGAGTTGTTTGTGTTTTTTTTTTTTTCCAACCTAGTGATTCTATGATTCTGTGATTCAGTATTGTAAGTCCTCACTGCTCACTATTTCACCTCAGAGACTGGTCCTTCAATTCACTCTTGTTTTCAGTACAGCAATGTTTAATGGCCTGCTGAGTTGTCAATAATTTTAAGCAGTATGCTGGAGACACTTCAAAATTCTTTGTGTATCACCTCTGCATTTTTATAGCACATGAAGAATCAGAAGTCCTTCCATTCTTTTCTCCCTCTGTAAGGAGAGGACTCCTGCTCTCTTCACCCCAAAGGGCTGTTCATAGATCCAGTATGTGACAGCCAGCATTGAGCAAGTAGGTGACCTTTGTCCCTCCTGTTGAGCTACACTTTCCAACAAAACATGATGTATGTTAAAATAGGAAACACAACAAATAAGAGACATGTTATTTGTCACCCTTAATATGAGAAAATTTGTATGTATATCAAACTGTTTCAGACTCAGCATTGAATTTGTCACCTCTGGAAATGTTCTCTGCCCCTATTAACACCATCTCTCTTCTCAAACCTGAAACGGAACATTGTAAATGCCATTTACAGAGAACTGATTATTGTACTTCCTTTGAAGTTATTCTTAATGAAATACAAAATCCAATAAGAACAGGTTATAAAGTTAGAATAGATAGTTGTTTTAATATTCATAGCTTAGAAAAATAAATATTTTTTATATTAGCTTTTAAGTTAATTTTGAAAGGCGCTGGGGGAGGTTGTGGCATGTTTAGTGCCCCAGCACCAGGGAAATACTGGCCCTTGTGGTGCCTTAACATGGGTAATATGTTTGAGAAACCATTCAGACAACACAAAAGATGTCATAACTCCCTTTAGACCAAACAGTTTATAACAGCTTGAATTCACAGAATCATTAAAGTTGGAAAAGACCTTTAAGATCATTGAGTCCAACCATTAACCTAGCACTGCCAAGTCCACCACTAAACTATGTCCCCAAGAACAACATATCCACATCTTTGAAATACTTCCAGAGGCAGTGACTCATTCTCTTCCGTGGGCACCCTGTACTAATGCTTGACAATGCTTTTGGCAAATGAATTTTAATTTATATTTAATAAATATATGTATTTAAATATATGTTCTAAACATCTGTTAGTGCCACTTGAGGTGTTTTCCCCTTGTCCTGGTGCTTGTTACTTGAGAGAAGAGGCTGACACCCACCTAACTATAACCTCCTCTCAGTTAGTTGTAGAGAGTAATATGATCTCCCTTCAACACCCACTCCTCCAGACTAAACAGCCCCAGTTCCTTCAGTGACTCCTAAGACTTGTCCTCTATACCCTTTGACAATTTCCTTGCCTTTTGGACATGCTCTAGTATTTCAATGTTTTTCTGGTAGTGAGGGGCCTAAAACTCAACACAGTATTCAAATCACAGTTCTTTTTATCGTGGATCATTCTCCTGAACATTCTGACATTCAAAAACTTAAACTCTTAAAACTTTAACATCAGTGACTACTTTTCTTCCCTGTATACTGAAAAGTGCTGTGTCGAGAATAAATTTTTGTCACCTTGCCAGAAACTTCTGCAGACTACCGTAGTATTTCAGCAACAATAATTTCTGAATTATACTAGATATTCAGGCTTTTTGATGAAATACAAGTTGTATTGCAAGGTTAGGTTGAGGATCACTATTTCCATACTGTTTCTTTACTAGGTGCCACAACCTATTATTCATCTTCTTCAGGAAATAAAAATAAATAAACTTAGCATGTGCTTATCTTCTTCTGGAAATAGGAATATACTCACTAAACATGCCAGTATTCTTAATTCTCCTAAGCTATTGCTTTAGGAAAGGTACCAGTACTGGTAGAATAAAAAATTATGAGACAATGAGAATAACTTTCCACATTTTAGGATAAGACTGCATTTTTCACTTAACTTCCAAACTGAAGCTGGCAATACTTTCTTCACTTAAGAATACATGCATTAAATAAATGTCTAAAAATAGAATAACATAAAAAAAATGAGATCAGAACAATAAAAAGTAATAAAACTTTACATTTCTTCTTCCATGAGGAGAACTGTAGTACCCGTGAACTACAGCATTAAGTTTATTATTTTTCACTGATGCTTGAAGAATATATGAGATGATCAACGGTGAATTTGAAAACAGCAAAGAAATTGAAACACCATATTGATGTTTGTAGAGTAGATACTAAAATCAATGTATCAGCTCTCTAGCCAGTCTTTTCTGAAATCACTGTTATATAACATGTAGGTCTAGAAAACATATTTCTGGGGGCTATGATTGTTGTCATATGCATTTGGTGTATTCAACATTCTGTTGTGATAAGGGTTTTGCTACTCTTCAGTCATTTCTGGAGACTGGTCAGAAAAAAGCATATTTTTCACATGAGATCAGAATTGCTGTGACTGCAAATCTCATTCTGTTGCAATATAAATCTAGTTTTTATAGAGCTATCATCTTCAGAATGACATTTATCCATGAAAAATAAAACTTTCCCCCAAATTCATGACAGTAACACTTTCTAAAGCTCCAGAGTTGCAGTAATTCCTTTAGTAATGTAGAACAATTACATTTTTGCCCACTGAAGACCAAACTAAATTACTATTTGCACAAATCAGCAACACTTAATTAAGAAGCTTGTTGTCTTCTGTAAATATTCCAGAAAACTAAATGCAATCAGAAACTGAGTTTTGCTACTGACTAGAAAAAAGGAATTCTTGTGATAACTGCAAGCACTTAACATTCATAAATATGTTTATAAATATGAGGCTGATAACTCTCATTATAGTGCATAGCCTGACAGCAAGGCATCTGCCACAGTTTTGGTTGCAAAATATCTTTCTGAGGAAGGTTTACATTGTGAGCAAGTACCTTTATGACTGGGTTACTGCAGAAAAAAAGGGAAAAAAAACCCACTATTTTTAATTTGCTAAATATTTATAACTTAAAACAAAAAAAAAAAAGAGAGGCTGGTCCTGAGGAGATAGATCCACATGATTTTCCTCCTGATTCTAGTACAAGTAAAGCCCAAATGAACTGTTCATCACATAGCATTCCTGGCTGACTTTTCTCAGGTCATCATCAGCCATAGAGAGAATTAATTCAGGGGGGGCAGTATCTATGAAGATGAAACTAGGGGCTTAATAATGAAATATGAACAGACTGTGCTTTTCACAGAGTCACAGGATATTTGAGGTTGGAACGGACTTTGGGACGTCATAAAATCATAAAATCATAGAATGCTTTGGACTGGAAGGGGCTATGAAGGTCATCTAGTTCATACCCCTTGCAACGATCATCTTCAAGAAGATTAAGTTACTCAGAGCCCCATCAAACTTCAGCTTGAATGTTTCAAGGGATGGGACATCTATTACCTCTCTGGGCTACCTCTTCCAGTGTTTCACCACCCTCAATGAAAAAAAAAATCTTCCTAATACCTAGTACAAATTTCTCCTGTTTAAGTGTAAAACCACTATCGCTTGTACTACTACCTTCCCTGGAGGTGTTTAAGGCATAGGTAGATGAGGTCCTGAGGGACATGGTTTAGTGTTTGATAGGAATGGTTGGCCTTGATTATCTGATGGGTCTCTTCCAACCTGGTGATTCTATGATTCTATTGTTAAAGGTCCTGCCCCTGCTAAAATATTTTTACCATCCTTCTTATAAGCCCACTTTAAGTATTGAAAGGCTGTAATAATGTCTCTTTGGAGTCTTCTCTTCTCCAAGCTGAATAACTCCAACTCTTGCAGCCTTTCTTCATATGGGAAGCATTCCAGACTTTTGAACACTTTTGCGGCCTTCCTCTGGACATACTCCAACAGGTCTATGTCTTTTCTGTGCTGAGGCCTCCAGAGCTGGACACAATATTCCAGTTGTGGTCTCACCAGAGCAGAGTAGAGGGGCAAATGGACTTCCTCAACCTGCTAGTCACTCTTCTTTTGATGTAGCTAAGAATACAGCTGGCTTTCAGGGCTATAAGGACACACTACCCATTTATGTCCAACTTCTCATTCACCAGGGCTCCTCAGAATCTTCTTGTAGGGCTGCTCTCAATCTTTTCATCTCCTAGCCTGTACCAATACTGAGGGTTGGCCAGATTCAGGTGCAGGAGCTTGCACTTCACCTCGCTGAATCTCACAATCTCAGATTTTCACAAACCTGCTTCCCTAGCTTGTCAAGGTCCCTTTTGATGGCAGCCCATCCCTCAAGGGTGTCAGCCTCATCATTCAGCTTGGTGAAATCTGCAGACTTACTGAGGGTGTACTCAACCCCATCATCTGTGGTACTGATGAAGATATTGAAGAACACTAGTTCCAGAACAGATCCTTGAGGAACATTGATTGTCACTGATCTCCATCTGGTTATCAAAACATTGACAACTACCCTCCGGGTGCAACCATCCAACCAATTTCTTAACCACTGAATAGGACCTCTATCAAATCTGTTTTTCACCAATTTAGAGAGAAGGATGTTATGGAAGACCATGTCAAAGGCTTTAGAGAGTTCCAGACAGATAAGATCCATTGCTTTTCCCATATCCACTGATATGGTCACCCCATCATAGAAAACCACTAGTTTTGTGAGGTAGGACTTCTCCTTGGTGAAGAGGTGCTGGCTATCTTGAATCACCTCTCTGCTCTCCACGTGCCTTAGTATAGCTTCCAGGAGGATCTGTTCCATGATTCTCCCAGGCACAGAGGTGAGGCTGACAGGTCGGTATTTCCCAAAGTCATCCATTCTACTCTTTTTAAAAATGGACAAAACGGTATCCTTTTTCCAGTTGCCAGGGACCTCACCTGACTGCCATGACTTTTCAAATATCATGGAGAGTGGCTTGGGGACTGCATCAGCCAATTCACTTAGAACTCTTGGATGTACTTGGATTTATGTACATCTAGGTTTCTCAGGTGGTAACAAACCTGATCTCTTATAGTGGAAGGGACTTTGCTCTCTCAGTCTATATCTCGCAGACTACACCCTTGGGAGGTGTAGAAAGAGAGGCTGCTTGTGAATTCTCATGCAAAAATGTCCTTGAATACCTCAGCCTTCTCCTAGTCTCTTGTTGCCAGGTTGGCAGTCTTACTCATTAGGGTAGGTAAGCTCTCTTTGACCTTTCTTTTCTGATTTACATACTTGTAGAAACTCTCCTTCACCAAGTATATATTTCCAAGTATATCTTGTAATCTTCACCAAGTTCTGCTCCAGTTATGCCTTGGTCTTTATGACCACAACTTTATGCAACTGGACAGCATCCCTATATTCTTTCCAGGATACCTGACCCTGCTTCCACTGCCTGTGCATTTCCCTCTTGCCCTTTAGCTTGAGCGAGAGGTCATGACTCAGCCAAGACTCTGTAAAGGTCTCTAGCCTTTCTTCACAGATTTCTTGCACCTAGGGATGATGAATTGTTGCACCCTGTAGAAAGCATCCTTAAAGATCTGTCAAATATGTTCTGTTCCCTTGTCCCTGGGGGCAGTTTCCCAGGGGGTCCTGTTGACTAACTCCTTGAAGAGCTAGAAGTTTGCTTTCCTGAAATTCAGGGTTTGACTGTTTGCTTAACCTATATCCCTCAGGACCGAGAACACCACCAATGTGTGTTTGCTACATCCCAGGTAGCTGCCAACCTTGACCTTCATCCATGGTCATCTGGTCTAGTCCCCTTGTACAAGCAGGGTCACCTAGAGCAGGAACATACATATATATATATATATATATATATATATATATAAAATCTCCAAGGATGGACATGTCACAGTCTCTCTGGGAAGCCTGTGTCAGTGCTCTGTTACCCATAAATTGAAAAAGTGTGTCCTTATGTTCATGTGGAACCTCCTGTGTTTCCGTTTCTGCCCATTGTGTCTTGTACTGTCACTGGGAACCATTGAAAAGAGCCCAGCTCCATTTTCTTATAGTAGGTCCCTATGGACCTATCCTCCTAGTTTCCTGTCATAAGTAAACTTTCTGTCTACATACTTTGTGCATCTTCCAGATCTGTAATGATGACATCAAACAGGATTGGACCCAATACTGACCATTACAGCATAAAACTATTCCTTCTGTAGCTCCACTCTTTGTTGAAGTCCTCATAATATTTTAAATAGAAGTGAAAAAAAAAAATTCTGGCAACTGTATGCAGCATGTCTAGGTTGTCACTCAGAAGGAGAAGGTAAAATACACACACATACACATGTGAAAAATATAAATCTTTAAATACAGTGAGACTTGTAATACAGTTTTTAAAATTCTGTGCTTGTCACAGTAGTACGCAGAGCTGTGGGCACTCCTTTATTCTGTATTGTCCCTGTTTAGGTGTCAATTTGGTGCATCTCTCTCCTCCTATCCATTATTCAAATATGTTGTTGTCTAAGAGAATCTAAAATCCTTTAGAAGAGCAAGACACATAAAATTGAGGAACTAAAGATTCCTGAATTCTCAAATTGAAAAGAGCCTTGATTAAGAGACAAAAGTCAAATTCTCTAAAGTTTATTGTTTGTTCTATTTCCAGTGAATATATTGTAACTAGTGCTATTATGCTGTGCCTTATGATCTCCATAATTTAGAAATTACAATGCAGAGCATAGATTTTGTGGAAATTAATAGACAGTTTTTGTTGGCAGCACAATATAAGCTAAAAATGGTAATTGCTTGTACATCTGAGTTGTAGACTTCATATTATAAGTTATTTAAGTTACAATTATAAACAAGTATTAAGTAATGACAAAAATTGTACTTACTAGTTAATTTCACTTTATTTTTTTGATGCTCTCTCATTTTCTGTTTAGTGTGTAAGTTTTTTTCCTTTTTCCTTCTTTGAAGTAAAGTAAAATTTGAAGTATCTGTACTTTTCTTCTGAAACAGTTAACGAATTCACAGTATTCACTACAGGGTTGCTGTGAAACATTTAATATAATACTACTGTAAAGTTTAGTATATGGATTATGGCATATATGTGCCCTTTCTATAATCCTCATGCTCACTTCCATCTAATAAGTGAATTGTAGAATAAGAACTATTAATAATATGGCAAGTCAAGACTTAAACTCCCTCATCCCACTATCCTGTAAAATTAGTTGGTACTTTCATGTGGCGCACAGATTCCCATGCATGCTGAGAAGCTTGCTTGCTTGTAAAACAGATTCTACATGACACCTGAGCTTGGTTGTAATTCAGAGAGGTACAGAGTGATGTGATCTGTTGCCACTGAAGATTTGTCTGTTTTACCAGACCCTGCTTAATTCACTGTGGCTGCATGGAGTTGAACTGAAAACTATAGGAATATTTTACGAACTGAACTTATACAGCCAGTGAATTGTTTAAGTACCTTTTCATTCTGAACAGATTACAATCACTGGTTCCACATTGCTGGAAAGCACTTAAATTTATAGACTATGAAAAAAAAAGGTGTTGGGTTATTTGATGTCCTTCCTACGAAGTATGAATTTCTAGGGGGAATAGAATGTAAAAACCATGCAATACAGGGAAAATAACCAGAAAAAAGCTTGGTGATCTGTTCCTGACACAGGGTTATCTACATTTTTATTTAAGAATCGCCAGGCAAAAAACGAAACTTCAGAGTATTGTTCTGCCCACTTTCATGCCAGTTTGACACATATGTATATATCCAATGCATTGTCAGTTTGTTTTTAAAATGTTTTGGTTTTTTATTAATTTCTGCATACACTGCATCACCATCTGATGAACAATCATTGCATGAAAATGGACAGAATAACACTCTCAAAATTCCTTTTTTTTTGTGCTAAAGTTGATATGGGGAAATAGAATATTATTCTGATAGTGGGTTTTTCTTCATTAGAACATAATTTCTGCTACACTAACTTCTGCATTTTAATCCATTATATTTTATTTTTGACTTTGATTTCTTTTCCATCTTGTTAATAGTAATTTTGTCTCGAAACTGCATCTATTATTTGAAAAAAGTAACTTAATACTGTGAATGTTTCATAAATGTAAATGTACACATTTTAATCTAACCAAGTCTACAGTTCTTTTGATCTTCTGTTTTATGAACAAGCCATTAATTTTCAAACTGTTCCAAATAGGATACTGGAAAATTTAACAGATAAAATATTTCCATTTGCAAGACAAATGGTCAGACTTTTACTTGGAAACATTTCTTAAGGATCCATGATATTGAATTTCCTGTTTTCCTGAGTATTAATCATTAATTTTGATGATAATTTTAGAAAGAAGGTAATAAAAAAGCCTCTATCTGTAGTGCATTTTTGCCATGTAGTGAAGTGCTGTGTTTGAACATAATATTTGAATTTTATGTAACTCTTCTGAAATTCAAATATGAAAATAATTATTAATGTAGTTGTTTCTGAAGTAATGCACCATATCTGCTAATATGGATTATTTTAAATAGAAAAGTGGCATTAAGTAACATGAGTAATAATGCCGTGAGAAGCAAAATTTTAGATGTCAGTTTTGTTAAGACAGAAGACCTGGAAATCCAGATAGAGTCCATAAGGTGCAAAAAGCATAGCTCTGTAATACAAAAGAGCAGAATTAGAAAATATCGAGTTTAATGGCTTTAAATTGGGGCTCAAATTTTCCTCTGAAAGGAAAACTACAGAGTGAAATGATTTGCTGTGCAAGTAAGCATTTCTGATGTGCATAAGTAATACAAATTCTGCATTTGCCACAGAAGATCTAATTCACTGTAAGCAAGTAGAAGTATATGTAAAGGAAGATTTCATTAAACTGTTAAGTAATGTTTATTCATGGGGTTGGTGGTGGAGTAGGGAGAGAAGAAAAAACAAATAATGGCTGGAAGAGGTGTAATGAAAGACTTTATTGGCAAAAATATTCCACAGTAATGGGACAAAAGAAGTAATAAAACAATTTATGGCCTCTGTTTGGCAAAACAATAGGTCTTCTGAATCCCTTAGAAACTAAGGCTTTGTAGTGTTCTGCAACTATTTTCAAACTTTATCTTTAAAGTTTATCTTCAGTAGTACATGCATATTCACAAACATGCTTCATCCCCTTATGGACTCTGTGCTAATATTGTAAGTTCTACTGCTGACTAGTTACTCTTTTCAGCCTGGAAGGAAGATACAACAATGTTCCCTTCAGATTAGTTCTTTGATCCTGTAACAGGAAGTAGCAAGGTTCTAGTGACGCAAAGAACCAGCAACTTTCATCATACAGAAAATATTAGCAGTTCATATTATCTAGAGGTATTATGCTCAGTTTACAGTTAAGCAAATTATAGTGGTCATCAGTATGACGATACTTTTGATTGAATTATGCATTACATAAATTATGTAAAAAAGAAGTAATGAAATAGAATGTGAATTGTAAATTGACTATATTGAACTTGATAGATCTTTCAGTGCAATAGGATCCTATTGAGCTGAATGGTGATGAGGATTCTTTTACATGTAAATATTCTGAATAGATTTGAAAACCTAATTTTGATTGCTCCCCTTTTCTTGTGTATCTGGCTGATACATTAGTTTATTTTTTCTGATTACACTACCAGCTGCAAATAAGCATGTTCTGCAAATCAACATTTGACCTATATTGGATTTCACAGGATATTCCTTTCATATTTTTTCCTTGTTGAATAAAAAATACCCATGCATGTAATATTAATTGTGTTCAATTTGCTGATTGATGGTCAAATTGTCCTAATTTTCTTATGAAGCAGTATAATTAAAATGACCTTTAATTAAACTTGACATTGAAAAAAATTCAACCACATAAATCGATATTTCTTTTACGAGGGAATTACATTTAACAACCCTTAGATTATATGCCTGTTATACATTTAGACACAGAATGAAACAGTTTTTCTGTTGTCTGTATGATGAAGTTACTCTGATCCCACTCAGTGAAGGTTGATATGAGAATCAAAAGTTTAGACAAAAAGGCTAAAAGTATGATTTTCTAATACTATGTTCTCAATGCACAAAAGTGTGTTTTGCATTAGCAAAGAGCAGCTTAAAAAGTCTTACTCCATATGCATCTGCAGGAAAAATCTTGAACACCTACAATAATTTTTTGATTTTATGTAAAACAGAAAGCAGCTGTAATTTCTTCTCTGAGACATAAGGAAACATGAGAATTAAGAGAAAGTCATAAATAAATCTATTGGATGTACCTGGCTGGAGAGCAGGTTCATATTTAATGGACTCAAGATACAGTTTGTCTAAACGATAGAGGACAATCATACAAATAAGAATATCTTCAGAGGTCTAAGAGGTATTGATAGTTAACCATTTTGTATTCTCAAAGTTTTTTGTTATGGTATACAAACAATAAATTTAAAAACTATGTAATATAGTATGTACATGATATTCCCCAATATGATGTGGTATGCTTCCATATGCTTTCCAGCAACAGATATTGCTTTTCCTTTGATCTAATTCCTTCATTTAGTTTTATGAATATTTAAATTATAGTGGCACAAATAAGAGACGATATTTAATGGTTATCCTTGTAACCTGTTTTGCAGTAACATATTCTTACATTATTTTTCAATGATAATTATATGCTTTCATTTGAACAATCTGTTACGTAATACATTTTGCCTGCAGACCCCATGTTATCTTGAACCTGAATATTGATAGGTTTAGCTTCAGGATGTGCCTTGTTAAAACATCAATAATAAGTTAAGGGATATAACCTGCATCCATTTACTTGCTTATAATGATTTTAATTTCCTGTTGAAGTAAATATTTCCAGCAGGATAGGTCAAGGGACTTGTAAAAACATGTCTCAATAGAGTTGCTGCACACCTGTTTTCAAAGATTAATTGCGTGAAAGTTAAATGAAAAATAATAAATACATACTCCTCAAAAGAATCCATATATTTAAACTCTATTTCACATAATAACCAATGCGGTATGTATAGTGCAGCTTGACACATCACTAGGATATATGTCTTAGTACATCTTCCTTGTCCACTCATAAGCTGCACAAACTGCACTAGTGCATTATTACTTCATGGTTTTGGAAAATCCAGACTAGTGCTTCTAGTAATATTTTTCTGTATATTTTTGATTTCTGACTTTCAATAGATATGTATGATCCAAAATATCTTATAAACTGTGTAATTTTGTTATTCACAAACATAGTAAATATAAGCTTATTGTGTAATAGACTAGGTCAATGTTGATCATGGGTGATGGTTATCTCCACTAAACATGATGGTCATTCAGATATATAGCTCAGAAAAAGACATCAGCAATTAGCCAGTTTGAAGCATCTGTGATAGGGAGACAAAACTTTCTAGAGTCATTGGTTCAATTCGGTTACCTAATGCAGGTATCTACTAACTTTTGAGGGATTATGGTGTATGCAAGATGTACAGAGGAATTACATATTATCTAGAAGACCTATGGTTGGCCCTTGTCTTTCTGACACAGGACCCTCAAGTTATACACAAAACCTTTGTTGTTGCTAATAGTATAGATTTCACTATAGTGAAGTGAAACTTAATTATAACTTAATTATGCTGCACATTTAGGCATGCAGAAACCCAAGTCCTTTTCTTCTTCTCTACCTGTAACTTTGAACATAATATAGCTATAAATTAAAAAGTGACTCTTGAAGACATATAGTGGAAGATGAATGACAGACATAGAATAAGGTCAAAAGGTGGGCTCCTGTCAGATCATATTTCTTGGATGGCATCTTACTCCTTGGATCTGTTTTGAACAAGTCCAAAGAACTCTATCTGAGATAAATTGCTTATGTGAAAGAAAACAATTCTATGCAGGCTTGCTAGCAGTTTGAAAGGTATTGGTCAAGGTGTCCTTCAGATTCCTCATTATTCTCTTTCTAGTGGAGATTCTGACAGTTGATGCAAAAATATATTATTGACAGGACTGAGAGTATTGATTAAATAATTAACATTTTATCTGAGAATAACACATTTAAAACTACCAGATTTTAGCCATTATATCTGAGAAGCTCCATGTTAGAACTGTCCTCAGAAAATGCCATCCTACGTAAGACTAGGAATGAGGGCAAGGAAAGACCTTCCCTGTTCATGATTATTTTTAATCTTTCTGACCCAAAATGGATTCAGGTACTACAACTTTTAGTACTTAGCACTTTCTTGTTATTTCATTAGCAAAATAGTAAAGAAAGAACTTATGTGTCTCAATCTTCAAGTAGATGCAGAAGAAGACAGAAAGGAATATAAAATGAAATACAGAAATCTGATGATGAATCAGGGCCAAAGAGAAAAAAATATATATATCGAGGCAAAAAAAAAACTGAAAAAAAAGACAGAAGAGTTGAGTGAAACAAAAATTAGATGGGCAAAGATGTCAAAATGTATGCTACGAGTAGCTCAGTGTGGTGTCAAGTGGATTTTACTGCTGTATACACAAGGATAAGAAACTGCAAGATTATGAGAGTGTGTGTATGTGTGTAGAAGAAAAATGGAGAGTTGGAATTAGGAAAGCGTGTAAGAAAGAAACATGGACTAAACAAAGCAATATGGTCACCTTAGGAAAAAAAAATGAAAAGAAAGCTGCTACTGCCATGTAGCTCATTCTCCGAAGGCACACTGCAGAAAATACCCACTCCATCTCTAAATATCCAACAAAAAAAACCCCTCATTTCAAATATAAATTCAAATAGCTTTAATTTCTTTCTGTCTCAAGATGAATTCAATCATTCTCTATTGGACTCAACTCTATGTATGTAGGTATTTGTGCAATTTGAAAATCTGAAGGGTATTTCACAATCTTAAATGTGGCTGGAAAATACGACAAAGATCTTACAGGGGATGTGTTCTCCTGGCACAGCAACTGCAGATCAGATAGGATACCTCACCATCACTTACCCAGCAGCTGACGCTTGCATTATCAGTCAGCTGTAGCCTGCTGAAGAGATTTACTATGTAGTATTTAGGATAAACTAATGGGTCCTCAGCTTCCCTCAAATAAAATGAGTGGATGTGGAATTCAGCCTTGTGTATAGAAAAGCATCACATGACATTAAAATGCCCTTGTAAATCTAACCTGGATTCCAGATTCCAATGCAGACAGCACAGGTCTTCCCTGAATCTGTGTCATGAGCTGAGGTTTCATATAGCCGAAGATATTTCAAATGGCACTTAAGACCTGTATTTAAGAAACACAGCCAGTCCTCAGAACTCCCCTGATGAAAGTAGGAACTTAGACCCTTAACCCTCACGTATCATGATTCGGACATATAAAATTAAGTTCAGACGGTGGGTCAGAACCACATTTTTAAACATAAATGAGATCAATTCCCAGAATCCAGAGACCAGTCATCCTTTACAACCTTGACCGGCAAAATGAACAGAGGGGTAGTGAAATCACTTTTTTTACTGTACTCCAAATAGAAAAATTGCAGTTTAGTGTAAATTTGGGGGGCAGTTACATGAAAAATCAGACCATAGCTCACAAATACTGAAACAGAGGATATCTCTGTGCTTCTTTTCCTTATTTGTACAGTGGAGAGAGTAATGTATATTTATATTACAAGTATGTCATTAATATGCATTTGCTAGTGTTTAATGCAATGTTGCATACTATAGTAAGGGAAGAGTATGGAAAAATTCCTGGAGGAATTGTTACTGTATTCTGAATCTGTTTTGAATATTGTGTCATAAATAAGGCATATGTTTACCAAGGAAAAGAAAGGAAATTGTCGAGTAAGCAGGTTCTGCTCCATATTCTCAGTAATACGGGTAGTTTCTGGAAAAATCATATGAAAACGTATAATTAAAGGCCATGTGTACAAATAAGAACCAAATTAAGGTAACAGACAACTTCAACTGTAATTTTTTTATCTTTTGTGAGTGGTTATCTTTCTAACACATATGAAGAGTCTTTTAACCTAATTTTTCTAAATCTATATTATTATTTAACTTAAATTGGGCAGCTAATGCAACCTACAGAAGAGTGATTGAATCAAGTGTGCTTTAGAAACCCACAGGTATGTAAAATGACCCTGGTTGTGTCACAATCCACTCTCTTTCCTGTATTACTTAAAATTCTTTAATGCACAAAAATTGCTGAAATTGGTCTTTTCAGGGTTTTCTTTTGTCACTAATGGACAGAAAGACATGTTTTGAAGTTCACATTTTTAGAAAAGTTATCTGCTCTTAGTTTTACTGCTCTAAAGCTCTGTTTAAAAAACTGAAGCTGTTACTACTTTCTTAACTCAGCAGACAAGTCCCTTTAATGTACTGAACTTCTTAATGTTGCAGAACAACTTCTGACAGTAACAGTTTTTGTACAGCTGCCCTTATCTTCCTCTTTCCATTTACACTGACTCTAAAAATCTCTCAGTCCTGCAGGCGCATTTTAAAAGTTGAATAAAAAGCCAATATGTAAGTCTTTCAGTCAACTATAAATGCAACGAACTAAGGACTCTTAGTTTCACTGAAAATCATTGTCTGATTTCACCTTTTATACTTTATTAATATAGATTTAAAGGTGATGTCCACAGCCAGTTCATCAAGGGTGTCAGCCAGCTTCTCTTATACATTGTGTAAAAATCACACTAGAATTACGTGATATTTTTTATCCTGAGGAAGAATCACGACAGGACAGGTGTATTCACTGTCAGGTAATTCATTGTCTTTGACTAAGAACACCACCTACAAACCCCAAGAGAAACAAAAAATAGATCTAAATGTAAATCTAAAGCTTTTAAGAAGCACAGTGATTAAATGTTTTTACATCCTCCTACATCTAAAATAACAGATAAAGCAATCACAGAATTACAGGAAAAAGATGCAGTTATTATTATTCCTGAGATAATTTACACAATATGAGAGTGAGCACTACTGGTACAGTAGGGCATGACAATAAATGGAAAGTAGAGGTAAAAATCACTAGTCATATACTGCTTTTAGAACTTGCTTTTAAGGTGGTTAGAATTAATATAAAGTATATATTAAAGCCATTATAACATTAGCAGTGAGGAGCAGGAAGGATTTAAAAAAAAAAAAAAAAGACATAATGTCAGCAAGGCAAACACTCCTGACGACAATACTCATTTTCAAAATTCTGCTAGCTCTTAGGAGGCACCACTTAGCTTAGCAAAATAAACATTTTTTGGACCCCAATTCAGAAGTCTCAAATATTTCTTCCTAGGAAAGCTTGTCTTACACTCCTGCTCTTTCACTTCTGTAAATAAACGGATGAATGAAGAACAGGGCACAAATTTAACATAGGAAAATACAAATCCTTTTCTCTGACTGTACTTCCCTCAGATATAAGTATGCATGTATTGTATTATTCTAACAGAGATAATATAACTTTAAATATCAACATGACCATTGCACTTACAAGACTCATTTGGGAGTGAGATGCTTGTTGGTTGAACTTTGCACAAACATCTACGAATGCAATACTTTGTCCAAATTTAGTACATCACAGAATTTTCACATATAACAAAGATTTAAAGTCTGGGGTGTAGAACTTTATAATTAATGTTATAAAACAGATGGAACTGAATTATTAAATAGATTTGATAATGGAAACAATGTTTGTTCTGAGTGTTCTTCCATTGGCAATAAGAGCTAAAATTAAGGATTTTGAAAAATGAGAAAGAAAAGATACAGATCAGTCTGGATTTAACCTGAAACCTAGTACATAAACAAAATGAATACCACTCTTGTGTTTTGGAACACACACCTGCTAACATAGGCACTAATATGATTAGAATGAACATGGCTATTATAGTTAAGAGATAATATTAAACTGATTAAATTTCCTGAAAGCTGCTATAATTAGGATCAATGCAGACTTTTTATGGACATAAATATGCTATGCATTTTATTCAGTCCAAGATTATTTTCAAAGAAAACCTGTTTTAAAAGTAAGCTGATTAATAAATAAACAGATAAAAAGAATAAATAAATATATTATAATAATATAATATTATAAATTATTATAATGTTATGAAATATAATAAATAAATTCTTGGGGTTTATGAAAACTTTGGATACATTACAGATGTCTTCCGATTCACATTGTCTTTATCATGCCTTCAGCCTTAACAAAGAAAATACTCATTTAGTAGCTGCTTCTCATTACTTACAGTGAACACATGCTACTGAAAATCTATTATACACCAGAGATACTAGTTTCCTAATATTCTTTATTGTCACTGGTGAAATAAATCACTGAAAAAAATCAATCAAAGTCTTAATTCTGTTCTTCTACATCCCTATCTTTTGCACGCTGATTTTGTTAACTGACGGTAGCTCCTCAGTTAGTACGAAGAAGTCTGGAAAGCTTAGGCTGAAGGCATCATTTCTTAGTGATAGCTATTAATTTAATCAACGCATCATAATACTTTAAATAGAGCGGAATAGGAAAAGGAAAGTTGAGAGGAAGATTTCCCCTTTCATACTGATGAAAGAATATGTGGTATCTACAATGAAAACTCATAAGCCTTATATCTTTCAAATACATATTTTAACTTATAATTGCTGTATTTTATAAATTTTCAGTATTCTGAATGAATGCTGTTTAAAACCAATGCAAATAAATTAATAAGAACACAAAGTTGCTTAACAGGAAGATGTTTAACTTGTTTCTTTTAGGATTTAAGTCTACATTTCAGGCAGAAAAATGTACGAATATGGTGACAGGAAGCCTTCCTGAAATTAAAGACTTTTCAGCAAAGAAATACACTGCCCATTTTTCATTCTAAACAGTGAAAGCAATTTCAGTAAGTCTACATCTGAACTCCTAGATAAAAACACTGTGCTATGACCTATAGTCCTGGGCTCATGATCATCTAGATCAAAAAATATCTTGTGAACTTTAGAACTGTCAAGATTAGCATCTGGACTCGCAGTTCAAATCTAAGTGAAGTCTTGTTTCTATCTAGTAAATACTTTGCTTATATCAATCATGTTAAATAAAGATGCTCTGGAACTTGAAAACTAAAAGCATCATTAATAAGTACATAAGAGAGATGTGGCTCAGAATCTTAAAAGCAAAAGTTGTTCATATATGGATATTTATACTTAAAATACTTTCAACCATTTCGAGGTAGAAGTAACAAATGGTAAGCAAAAGTAATGGTAAAAACAGTTCATATTTTAACAGTGAAAGAAGAATCCCTGATGTAGCATAAACACATCAACAGATTTCAATAGAATCTAAAATAGCTTTATAGTTTTATTTTTGAACCTGCCTTTTTATAGATAAATGACTTAGGGTTTTATTTACTTCTTAATGTAACTTTGCAGTGAAAATCTTCTCAACACAATATGCTAAACCTTTTTTTTTTTTTGATTTACTGTATTATTCTAAAATGCTTTCAGGTTTATAGTCAATCTGTTCAGGTTTCAGCTGACTGTGAGTAAAACTATTTTTAAACAGATTTTGAAGTGCCCATTAAAATCACTGTAGAAAAAATTATTATGACATTATGATCTAAAGATAAGGCATTCTATGTAACAACACTGGTAAATTTTAAATGGGCAAAATGACATATTCTTTTCTTTATGATTCATTCACTTTATCATCTCATAGAAACCTTCATTTATAAATATTTATCTCTAAAAAAGGTAAAAAAGAAAATCCTTTTTTGAATGTGACTCAAAGAGGTGCTATTTTGGGGAAGAAATACCTTGTTTTTTTCTTACCAAGATTAAATAGGGGAAAAAAAATATTGTTCTCTTTCTTCTGTAATTTATCCCAGTGTTGATCATATCCTTCTATACCTGTGTATAGTGCAATAAAGTCAATAGGAAAATCTAAAAGGATACTCCTACAGCAAAATTTGTGCAAAGAAGTATCAAGTCAGGCATTATGACAAAGCTAAGTTTACCACTTATTAGAAGAAGTGAATTACAGAAATAACGGTTAAAAAAATTAATAAGGAAAGTTGATACTGAGCAACATTGTTGAAAACTGCAACTATGTCTTAGAAGAGTAGACAACTGGGGAGAAGTAATTCTTCAAGTAATTCTGCAATGACTATTTAATATCAGCAAGCCTTGCTGCAGATGTTCACTGGAAGGTCAAAATTTCAATATTGTAAAATGAACATGAGTAGCAGTGCAGGTCTTGATCTTTCACACTGTTAAGTGAGGTAAAGTTAATCTTTAAGTGCGTAGCTCCACTCAACACCAGAACCTTCTGAAGTCCTAGAAGATAAAGTGGTGCCTTGAGAAACAATATACAAGAAAATAGTGTGAAATGAACAACAAATGAATGCTACATGGGATATATAATAAATGAAGAGAGAGAGAAATGGTTAAGGAAACACTAGGTTCACAAGCTTAGAAATGATTATTTGGTCAGAAATAGGACATCACTTTGCCATGGAGATGAATATATTACAAAGGCAGCAGCAGAGCTTACATTCATATTTCAGAATAAACATATTTCGAAAAGCTATTCTTGGTCACGAGGCCAAGATTTTCAGAGTAGACTGTCAATACTCAGTATCATTTTGTTTAGGTCTTCTCTGAGAGTTTTTCTTCTTCAATTCAAAGAGCTGTTATCAAAGTATTTCAATTGAATCTGACTTTGTTAATAGGAGATAATTAAAAAAAAAAAAACAGAAAGAAAGAACTATGTCTTTAGAATATGTCATATTACATTAAAATATATATTCTAAATGTTGTATGACCTCATTTATATATGAATGTAATTACTTGAAGTCATATCATATTTGTTTTGTCACATGCTCAAAACATTTCTCAATCACAGAATAGCTGACATGAGAAGGGATGTTTGGAGACCATTTTGTCCAATTACCCTGATGAAGCTGAGCCACCTAGATCCAGTTGTTCAGGAATATGTCCTGACATTTTTTTTAATGTCTCCAAGGAGAGAGACTTCACAATCTCTCTGGGAAACCAGTACCAGTGTGTAGTCATCCTCACTGTAAAAAAAGTGTTTTGTAAGGATGAGATAGAACTTCCTGTGTTTCAGTTCGTGCCTGTTCCCTTTGGTACTGTCATTGGGCACTGGTGTAAAAAGCCTGACTCCTTCATTACATTCTCCCATCAAGTATTTGTATATATTGACGACATTCCCCCCAAGCCTTCTCTTCTCCAGGCTGAAGAGTCTTAACCTCTCCTCATAGGAAGTATGCTTCAATCCTTTTATCATCTTTGCTGGACTCTTTGATGTATCCATGTCTCCCTTGAAAAGAACACAGAACTGAACATTGCACTCCATGTGTTGTTTCACTGGTGCTGATGGTAAGAATAAAGATCATCTCCCTTGATTTTCTGGTAATACTCTGCTGAGGGTATAACTTGCTTTCTTTGCTGCAAGGCCACATTATCTTTTTTGTCTTTCAGTCAGGTATCAGAAATATATCTCTCTTTCTCAAAAATAAACCTTAATAATTCTAACTCTCCATGTCAGGGAACATAAAATGCTTAAGCGATTTATCTATTACTGTGTTTTAATTAAAATAGTCTTTAATTTTGGAAAGAATATCTGGTCAAAAAGAGAGAATTTATACTAGACTGGTCTGCAATTTTGTGGGAATTATCCAAAATTGAGGGAATGTAACATTCTAAATCCCAGAAAAAGCCTTGTTTAATAATAATGCAATAAATACTTTTTTTCTGAGAATGAATTTGAAAGATAAAGCTATTTCCAAGTTGCAGAAGTAAAAGTGTTAAGTTCTTTTTTAAAGTCACATTTTTCTAGCAGTACTTACATGGTGGAAGACTAATAATTCCTCTCCTTGTCTCATCTGCAATGCCTGTGTTATCATTACTCATGTTCATTATAGTCTGATGGCTAACAATAAGCCATAAAAAGTCTCGAATGGATGCAGAACAACAGTGATATTCAGCTGTTGGTTTTATTTTCAAATGATAATTGCTACATTCAGCCAAGTCTATAAAGATAGAGAGCAGTTGGCTCAAGATAAGAAGAAGACAAGATCAAAACATTGATCTCTGGAAGAAGAATATGCTTCAGTAAGTTAGACAAAATGGAATCTCCATTTTTCATCAAAGATCTGCAACCTGTTCACCAGATTGAGGTCTTTGATGTTCATTATCTTTACTAAGTATAACCGATTAAGTAACTTGTCTTCTGAGTCTGCATCAAAGACTTGCATCTAGCTGCCAGAAAGTCACATTTTTGTCCAAATTGCTCACTTTAATTTCAGTCAAGGAGTTTATCAAGTTTCATTTGTATCTGAGACCAAACACAGAAAATTATAGTAACTGTATTTATCCAGAAGTATCAAACTACATATAGAAATTAAAACACATGTAAGAATTTTAGACAAGACACAGTGATGTATATGTTGACAAACTTTCAGTGAACTCCACCTGAATTAATAAACAAAGAAAAACCTAAGAATGGTTTCGGTTTTCTTTAACATTATTATTTATAAATCCACTATCTGCCTAAAGTTTCTATTACAGGAAAAAACCTGAGTCTGTAACAAAATCCTAAGGGATTGTTTAGCCTGGAGAAGAGGAGGCTGAGGGAAGACCTCATTGCTCTCTACACTACCAGAAAGGAGGTTATAGAGAGGAGGGTAATGGCCTCTTCTCCTAAGTGACAGGGGACAGGATGGGAGGGAATGGCCTCAAGCTCCACCAGGGAGGTTTAGGCTGGACATTAGGAAAAATTTTTCACAGAAAGGGTCATTGGGCATTGGAGAAGGCTGCCCAGGGAAGTGGTTGATTCACCTTCCCTGGAGGTGTTCCAGACACGGGTGGACGAGGTGATGAGGGGCATGGTTTAGTGTTTGATAGCAATGGTTGGACTCAATGATCCAATGGGTTTCTTCCAACCTGGTGATTCTATGATTCTATGATAAATATCTTATATGTCTATGTATAATTATATATATTGCATAATTAAGTGTAATAGTTGGCAATTTGGCATGGGCACCTATTAATAGTAGAACAGAGCACAATAACTCAAATATTTTAATGGATATAAAATCATCACCTAATGATAATGTTCAGTACAAGTGTACCCCAGTAATTGCCTCAAATTAGAAAAGGCAAAATCTTAACCAATGTTCAACTTAAATTATACATTATAGAGGCTAAATTATTTTGACTTTGAAATTGGTTTTAAGGTTCTTCTCATGACATACTCAGTTTTTTCTCTTCCATAGTCATTGTGTCCTCTTTCATATATTTCATTTTGACATAGCTTTACTGCTATGCTTTTTACAAACTGCAATCTCACTGATTAATATGAAGAAAAAAAAAGTACAAAAGTTGGTAACAGCAAGCAAAATTACTGGTTTAGGCTATCTTCATAGAGTAACAGTGACAGATTATGTAAGATCTGTAGGGAACTCTGAAAACCATCTACTCTAACCCCCTGCTCAGAGAAGGTTGCTCTTGGTTGTGTCCAGTCAGGTTTGAATATCTCCAGAAAAAGAGATTTCACCACATCTTTCCTGGGCAACTTGTTCTAGAGTTTGGTTATTATCACATTAAAAATTATTTTCTGATGTTGAAACACAATGACCTGTTGATCAATTTGTGCCCATTGCCTCTTGTCCTGTCACTGAATTCCATCTTCTTTATAGTCTCCTTTCAAGTATTTAATTACACTAGGATTCATTCTGAGACTTTTCTTCTTCTGAATAAACAGTCCCAGCTTTCTCAACTTCTTGTACAGTAGATACTTCAGTCCCTTAACCACATTTATGGCCTCTTTCTGGTCTCACTTTACTATGCTCACCTCTTTCTTCTATGGGAGAGTACAGACATGAACACATGCCTCCAGATGTGGCATTCTCGATGATTCAATGGGTCTCTTCCAACCTGGTGATTCTATGATTCTATCCCTGGAGGTGTTTAAGGCATGGGTAGACGAGGCCCTGAGGGACATGGTTTAGTGTTTGATAGGAATGGTTGGACTTGATGATCCGATGGGTCTCTTCCAATCTGGTGATTCTATGATTCTATGATTCTATGATTACCAGTGCTGAATAGGGAGGAACAATTATCCCACATGACCTGATGGCTAGAAATCACAGTGGCCCAAGTTACTGGAACAGTCCATCACTCGGCAACAATTGTCAACATTGTAAACAATCTGCTTAACCAAACCCAGTAAAACATAAGGAACCCTAATGCTGCCACAGTCAAAACTAGAACCCAGAAACAAAACTACCCGCTACAGCCTGCTCACGGAAAGGAAAGAAAATAAAGAAAAAAAAAAAAGAGAGAAAAAGGAGAGAGAGGGAAATAATTACAAAAGAAACAGAAAATATGAAAGACAATTATCACTTCCAAGGTTTAGGGTGTAACAGTGTGTGTTTCTTTGTTGAAAGGAATTTGTGAGATGGCAGGTATCAACTTGGTTGCAGGCTTTCAAGGGGATTTTTTAAGTTGTCCCTAATCCTCACCTGTGTCAGGTGGTAGGGCAGGTCATTAGCCTGGACATGCCCCTCTAATAGAGAGGTCCAGAGATTCTCTTCAGGAAGTACACTATTCCACTGGAGTTTGGCAGAAGTAGGGGCGGGGGAGGACTGAACGTCACCTGCTTTGAGATGTTAAGCTGCATCATGGTACATGGGCTTTTTATCAGTAAGTGTAGTAATAGGACGAGGAGTAATTCTTTTAAGCTGAAAGAAGGTGTATTTAGATTACATATTAGGAAGAAATTTTTACTCTGAGGGTGGTGAGGCACTGCAAGAGGTTGCCCAGAGAAGCCATGGATGCCTCGTCCCATGAGGTGTTCCAGGCTAGGCTGGATGAAGCTTTGTGCAACCTGATCTAGCAGACGGTATTCTTTCCCCTAGTGTGGGGATGTGAACTAAATGCTACTTAAGGTCCCTTCCAACACAATCCATGTTTGACTTTATGATTCTGTGACACAGGTGAAATTTACTATATGAAACTACTAATGTTGAGAACTCACTTCCTTCGATCACTGGCACCAAAGATCTGGGGGCACCCACATCCCCTGTCAGTCCTGTAAGTGATCCACTCACACTTGTTAACTGGGTAGACAGCACTTAGTCATGGACGCACTCACACACTGTGCAAAGCATGAGATTGTTTAGGAAAACAACTAAGAAAGGATTTAATAGAAAAAGATAGGGTATACTCAGTGATCTAGTGGAAACCCAGAAGACAATTTTACTACTGACCTCAATGTGACTGACACCTTTTATATCTCTTTTTGTGTATTCCTCACTTTGCTTCTTACCAGGCCTATTACTGTAAAGTTTCCTTTTTAAGTTTTGCACAGCCCCACAACTTCCCCCATTAAATATCCTCATATTCTTATTTTTTCCTTCCTTCTTATCAGTTACAAAGTCACCTTGGCCTTTTCCGAGGCTGGGCCTGCAGCTCATCAATTACTGACTGGAGGCTTCTGACTTTTTAAATTGCCTACATTATCCTTTGTCTTTTAGCTTTGTGTCTGTGTGATTTTGCATCTCTCTTTACTTATTGTCTCCTTTGAATTGAAAAGGTCCTTGTTTGGATAATCTTAGTGAAACAGACAGTCTCACCTTCTAGTACCCTTACAGAGTATAGACAATGACATTTAATGGTTTTCTCAGCAACTGGGGGTGCACAGTAGAAGGTCTCATGGATTTATGTACATCCACACAGCTGAAATGTACTCTACCCTAACCGTTCTCCTCTGAGGCTGTTTTCATTGCCTCAAACTTTCCTACAGCAAAAATTAATCTTACCAGTGAAGAACAAGACAAAGAAGGCATTAAGTACCTCAGTATTTTCCATTTCCTTTATCACCAGATCTCTCATCCCATTCAGCAGTTATCCCATAGTCCCTCAGTCTTCCTTCATGTCTTCAATGCCTTCCACATCTCTTGTCAGATTCAACTCCGTATGAGTTTTGGCTTTCTGAGCCTTGTCCCGGTATGTGTGTAGACTGTCTCTATATTTCTCCCAAGTCACTTAGGCTTTCTTCTGGCTTTTGCATGCTTTGTTTTTACTAGTCTTTATGAAATCACCTTCCTTGTGCTAGGCATCCACAGTTACTAGGAAAGAATCTGTTGGTTGCATCCAGTTAAAGCCCTTTCCTTTTCTTAAAGTTCAGTTTGGTTTTGCTGTTTTGAAATTATATGTTGGGCTGAGACACATATACATTTCCCCCATTTCAGCATAGCTAGATCAGGAAGACATTCACACTTCTTTTGATTAACTCAGGGAAGGCCATTTATCAGTTGATCCCCTCAGGTGATATTTAAAAGAAAAGACCACCTTTTGGTACCTTTTGTGTTGAGATAAATTCAGCTTTCTTTGCAGCCATCAGTCACTAACAATGTCTTTCCTGAGCTTCCTGAGTACATCTCTTGTGCCCATCTCCACTGCCTTCTTGATTGTTCACATGCACTTAAGAAGCCTTCTCCCCTTCATCATTAGAAAGGAAAAAAGGTTTTTTCCTCACAGTGAAGTTTACTTGAGAAATCCTGCCTTGGGGAAGAAAGGGCAGATGGAACATGACACAACTATTCCAATCAGCTTGCTGAGTCTAAGATGTCCCCATCATGAAAAGAGTAAATTATTAGTTTTGTGATTAATTTTCCACCTCTTGATTTTGTGAAATAAAGTCTATTTCAGCCATATTTGCCTGTGCTGTGAAAGCAGTTCTGTCAGATGGTGAAGAATGATGCATGGAAAACACATTGTAATACTGTTCATGTAGCAGTGAAGTCTGGTTGTTGCAGGATACATACTACTTACAAAATTTAAGGAAGAACTTTTTGATGGAATTTCTTTTAACTGAACATTAACACAATAAACTATTTCTTATATCCTTTCTCATCACATCATGAGTACTTAAAATGAGCCTGGTACAACTGATAAACAATGTAGGGAAAAAGTACACCCTTGTTTTTCCCTTGTTTTCTGTGTTGGTTCATCCTCCCTATAGTTTGATAGGAAAAGATCATGTATCTTAAAAATCCACTTGCTTTGTACAAATGAAGAGTATGTCTACACAGGTTCTATATTTTCTTGGTTATTTTGTTGTGGACTTGTTATGCCTTGTTTGCATCTTTATTTCCCCCAATCATAGCAAAAGAAAAATAAAATAATTGTTTAAAAATTTTTTAAAATCAGTTTCAAATGAAAATCCACAATATGTATTTCACAATTTGCTGATAATTTTTATATAATTTTTATATTATTTTTATATAAGTAAGAGTTGTAACTGTCTTTAACAGTTAGAAAAGTGAAAGAAAAATTAAAACATACAATCAAAGAAGTAGACTGAAAATGACAGTAGGTAAAAAAGTCATCTTTTTCAGTACTGCTGTAGTACAATATTTAGGGCTCTTTTTGCTATGTTAGTCACACATTTGAAATACTGATGTATAGATGTATAAGAATGCATTCATATGCATTCCTTAAACTTGTTTTCACCTTTTTAAAGATAGGGCTTACATAGTTTTACATTTTTGTAGAAAAGGTTTTATATTAGTACAAAATTTGATATGTATTCATAGATATCAGACAAAATGTCATTGAGATTTAATCTTACCTTGATTTAATCTTGTCCTAGCCTAACTTCAAACAGCAGCATTTCTGTATAGCCTGAAGTTTTACAAGGATTAATAACAAAATCTCCTTGACAATGTATTATGGTAATAAATACTTTTTGCTATGCAGCTGTGAACCACGGATTCTATATCTATTAGGGATAATAATAAAGCTGAATGGAGCCTTGTTACCAATGTTGAAGCGTCCCCCAAAAGAAAAAGAAAATAACCAAAACATGAGAAGAGCAATTTCTTTTTTCTTTAAATGCCAGCAATGGACCATTAAAAACATTGAGAATTGAATGAATGTACATGCATTTCTGCCTCTGATACTAAATGGCAACATAAAACCCTAATGATGCTTAACAGAAACTATTGTGAGAGAAGGAAAATGGTTAATTGGTCAAAGTAGATATGAAAAAATGCTAGCTTGCTATTAGGTAACTTTGCAAATAATGCCATTTATGTGGAGAAGAAATATCCTATAGCACATGGAATGCCAATTTCATGCAGTATATATTATGTTTCACTGCATATCAAAATAATCTAAGTGTGAATAGTTAAGGTAAATGGAAAAACCACAAGAACAGTATCATCGGTACACGTATATTTAAGTTAAGATACAAAAGGAAGAGTTGTCACACCTAATTGTCAGGACTCCAATGACACCACTGAGCCTCCCTCTCCCTGATGATCCTCACCTAGGATATCTCCATTGTTCAAGGCTAGGACCTCATTTTGGCTCAGTAGAACTACAGCCTGGCCCCAGTGATGATGTGATGGTACCTGTGTCCATTTCCATGTCTGACCCTTCCCCTGGCTGGCCTCAACAAGCATCATGAGGAGTTAATCTTGTGGGTGTGTTGTCAGACCCAGATCTCTGCTTGACAAAAACACCGCAAGCCCCCATTATCAGCTCAGTGAGCAGCTGGGGAAAGGCTTTAAATTGAGGAAGTTCTTAG
The DNA here is from genome assembly GCA_033558105.1 of Coccyzus lansbergi. Classification (NCBI taxonomy): domain Eukaryota; kingdom Metazoa; phylum Chordata; class Aves; order Cuculiformes; family Coccyzidae; genus Coccyzus; species Coccyzus lansbergi. The sequence continues at coordinate 208,088 of JAUMJK010000379.1, forward strand.
CTTCAGAGTCATAGAAAGATATTTATTATTTTTTCAGATATGACTGCATTCTTTGATTCATAAAATCTTAGCTAGCTCTATTTCTAATACAAATTTTCACAAAACTGAATTTCCTACTTTTGTACCTGTCCAATGCTTACGTTGTTCCTAATTGACTGCTGAAAAAATGTAACATATAATATCAGCTAAACTAAGCTGCTGATTTTTATCTAACTATCATAACCAACAAGTTCTGTGTCATTCATTCCTCTGTCATCAAAAATAATAAGTCTCTGCCTTTCAGTAAACACAGATAATTTTTATTGCTGGAATAACAAGGAAAAAGTAGAGCACTTTCTTGCTCACTATGCTTACATTTCTTTTGACCACTGAATTGCAGGAGAATGAGTAGCATTGAGTTTCAGGTTGATTGGTTTTTTTTTTCTCCTCCTTTACATAGTTTCTCATAGCACCCTCACTAATAAATGGAATAGGCAATAAAAAAAAGAATGAACAAAAGACAACTTCCTCAGTTTTTGATGACATTCATTTTATTAACTGCAGAAGCAAGGAGCTTTCTCAAAATATGTAATACACTAACAATAAAATAATAAAACAGTGCTCTGTTATTGTAAGAAAAATAAATATCTGTACTTATTGATTGCTAATAGTATACCTGAAATATTAAGGAACACAATTTTCTTACTAAAAACATATGCACAATCAAGTTACCTTCAGAATCTTTGTATAGGAGGAACCAGAAGAAAATTTTCAAAAGTACTGAAAAATTTTATTGTTATTTGTCTGTTTATAAAATTTTTACATACTTTTTAGTGAACGGATCAATTGATTTACAGACAAAGCTGAATGTAGACTAGTTTTTCTTTTTTTTTTTCTTCTTTGATTCCAGGTGTGTGACCTCGACATTATTTCTGTTAATGTTTTTCTTCTATACTTGTTCTACTTCTGAAATATGCTAGAAATAATAATAATACTACTAATCAGAAAAACATATGTGATTAACTCACTCCTTATTTTTGTAAGAATTTTTAATAATCTTCCAGAGGATAACTTTTTCCCAGTAGGACATGTTGCAATATTGCTTTGATACGTTGTCAGTAACTGTATGTTTTGATTCTCTTCTGTTGTGTGAAGGAAGCTTCTGAGCATAAACACAATCTTCTTTGATATTGCCCTAAGCAACTAGAGGCTTTTAAAAGAGCTCAATAGTTGGTTTAAAAAAAAAATAAAGAAGGAACAATACAGCAGCAATTCTGTTTCTGTATGAAAGAAAGAAGCATAGAGGTAGTAAAATGATAATGGGACAACAGTTCCAACACTGGTGAGATTCAAATCCATGGAAGCACTGAAATGTCTAGTTTAATTTGAGTATTCTAACTTGAATATCATGTTAGTAAAGGCATAAAGGAAATAAGAAAAAAGAAATCTATGGAAAAGCAATGATCAAATGTCCACAGAAAGATATGAAAAAGGCACCAGAGAATGAAAAAGGCACCAGAGAGCACTGTAAAGACTTGGTAGTGATGTAACAAAAAAAAAAAAATGAGGAAGAAGGAAATGATAGTGTGACTACAACCAATATAACAGCTTGTCTGTTGCTAACTGTTAGTGAGAAACAGCATTTTTCTTTTCTTTTAAAGTCACTCTTTTAGAATAATTAAATCAACTTTTTGGAGAAATTGAACTGAATACTGAAAGATCATTCATAATTATCAATCGTTTTTGAAAATGAGAGTTGCAAAACTAGTGAAAGAATTAAACTATCTGGATTTAGATACCTGGGAACATACCTGTAAAATGAGTCTGATTAAAGAATATATAAAAATTGAGACAAGACATAATATACTTTGCACAGGAATCAACTCTTTTATTCCTTCTAGAATTCAGCTAGAATAGAAACCAGTTAGTATGTCCTCAGAAGTATAAATGTGTTTATGTACATATAATTAAAAATATACATGTGTATTTATACGTGTATATATATATTTATTTATGTCTTGTCTTTGGTAAGGATAAGTAAATTGAAAGAGACAGTCTGGTTTTATTCATTATTTCAAAAGTGACAATATTGGACTCTCGATAACCACCTACCACTGAGCAATCAAAGTGTTGGCACGCAGGAAACATGTTAAATTGCATACTTGAGCATTAGCTGTTTTTGTCTACAATAGTGGAATCAGGCAGGCGTGAACATTTTGTAAGGTGCTTTCATAAATCTCTCCCTGAAGATAAATGATGAAATCCTCTTTAAGAGAAATATATATACACTTTTGTATACACAAAGGGAAGAAAATTCAAACCATAAATACTAAGCAAAGATAACTTGAATGATTTTCCTGCTGACAAGTAAATAGCTTTATGTAAGATTACAAACTTCAACTGATTCTACAGTAGAACACTGATAATCAAAAAGCAGCAATCTCTTTATTATCGTCCCCAAGAAAGAGGGCATGACATATATTAATAAAAAGGATGAGAAAATTAATCCTGAAATGATTCACATAAAGTAGTGTCATATAAATGTATTTTACAGCACATACTATACTCAAAGTATTTGATAGGGGAAAGATTACATACACTAAAAGAACAATCTTAATTTTCTTATGAAAAATTCTGAGCAACAATCTTATGATTATGATGAAATTACAATAATAGGTAATTTTAAAGAATCTTTAATAATTGTATTAATGCAATATGTATTAATGAGAACTGAAGATAAACGAAGATAAATAGCCTTTTTTCAGCGGTACTTCTGGTTACACAGAAAGAACATATGCATTCTTTTTTAATATTAAGAAAAAGAAAAAAGTGAGATAAGACATTAACATGCCCCCTATCCTGAAGGAAAAGGAGATAAACAGATGTTGAAAAGATAGCACAAATACCGTAATGGTAAATCACAAGAATGATAACTCTCAGAAAGCATTTCATTTAGTAAAAGCACGCAAAAGCATTCACATCTTGTAATGCACTGAGATCCCTGAGGATAGTTTAACATGCAGCTACATCGCACATCACACATGCATGAACTGGAAGCATACAGAACCTGAGGCCCTTCTGCTTTTGGATGACATTTTCTTTTTCCTCTCTCGAATAACAGCTGAATGGAATGATCACTGTCATCTTAAAAGGGGAATGGTCAGGTTTACAAACATATGTTTCCATGTCTACTACTTCTTTGTCACACAGGAATTTGACCATGAAATATAAAATAATAGTCATGATGTTGAAATGAAAATGTTTGTATTTTGAACAACTTTGACTGGTATTGTGGTATAAATAATTATGCCTACAATAACAAAAAAAACCCCAAAAAAACCCCAAACCAACCAAACTATTTCTTCTACAGATTTAACTTTAAATAGTGTACAATGAAACTGAAAACAAAAACAAAACCGGTTTTATCTAGATAAAAATATTTTCTCATCTTTTCACAAAGAATGAATATGGCAATCACCTCCTAATATTCAGATCGTGTTGAGACATACTCAAGCATCTCTCAAACCTCTGTCATCTAAGTTTCTTCTGCAGGGAACTAAACCCAGCCAAATATAAGTAATTACGAACAAATTAGGAACTGAGAGAGATGGCAATATGCTGACACCTTTCAGTGGATCCCCCATCCATTTGTTTGTTTGTTCATACATTTATTTTCCCATGAGTGATTTCTAATTAAAGTCAGCTCTCTCCCTGACAATAAGGCGTGAGGTAAGGTCTTGGCATCACATTTTATCTTCTAAGGAGTGGTTTAGCACCAGTGAACTTCACTTGAATCATAAGCATATGCCGATTTCATTATTTATGGTAATAGTTATTCATTCCTTTAAACTCAATTCTCCATTAAATATTTTACTTCTATTCATCTTCTCAAACCTTGATTTCAACTGCTCAGAAATTTACAGTCCTCACAGAAAAAGTTCCACAATACCCACGAGGTCATAACTTCTTTCTTGTAATTGCATTTATATATCTGTTCCTCCTTCTTTTTTTCCCTTTCCCAAGCTCACTGTGTCCATTTCAGAGATGCAAAACAACAATATAAAGTATAACAAAACAGTGGAAACTTCTGAAAGTAGAATATTATCTATTAAAATGGAGGCAAAAATTTGTCTTCTATGAGCTAACTTCTTGATTAAGAAAATAAAAACCACAATGTGACAATTGACACAAAAATAGGTACTTCCAATAACTGGAAAAAATAAGGTATTAATTACACCTATTTAATGTCATGATTTTGTCTAGTAGCCTCTTTTCACTGCAGCTTTTCTGTTACATATAATCTGTTAAACTACCTCCATTCAAGAAATATATTGCTTATTCTGCAGCAAAATAAAGATTTGCAAAATTATTTTTTCTCTTGACATTTTTCCTATTGCAGTAAGATTTAATAACCAGTACTCAGGGAGGTGGATCAAATCATCCCATGCACCATACATGAGCTAAAGAAACACTCCCTATTTGTGAAACCAAAAATCTATTATAGTTGAAACTGATAGAAATGTTAAGACTCGATGATCCAAGAGGTCTTTTCCAACCTGGTGATTCTATGATTCTATGGTGTTATAGGAGTCTAAAGAATAATTATTATTATTATTATAGGCCCAACCATTATAGAAAAAGAAGAAAAATAAAAATAAATGTCACTGCAGATGAAATATTAACGATAACAGTTGAATTTGTTATCCATACATTTCCTGTGTTTTCCTTTTTGGTACAATGCTCACTCTTACCACACACTAGGGATACTAAAAAACATTTTGTTAGAGGAAAAGGAGAACAAGTGTCTGGAGTCCTTTGTAAGGTTGAGTGTAGTGTTTATTCTGGGAGATGATACTTATCCTTTAAGAGTGTAATGATGATGCTAAGTTCTGTCTTATGGCACTGACTCAGTTTAAGGAAATTTTTTTATTTTCTACTCACAATGGTTTATTACTTATCATTAGCAAATGCAACCATGCAAATAATATGAAAGCAGTTTAAGGATAAACTATGAAGGAAAAGTAACTAATCACACATAGTTCATCTATAAAACTATTTTTACTTGGTTTGCAAGGTTTCATTTACTAGCGACAAGTAACCAGCCTTTGGTGATTAGTATTTATACTCCTTGAGACCTATTAGCATTCTCTGCATGCACTTTCAGGGCTTCTGTTATCACATGGGCTTGCATTTTTGAAGGGTCCTATGAACCATCTCCCACTTTTCTTTAAAAGGCCTCATATTTTTTTTTCCCTGATAATGTAACTAATGTTATTAATTATGTTATAATGTATTTGTATAACCTAGTCAGACATGTCTCTTTGTTTTAGGTCATTGAATAGTTTGTCATTTAAAAGTAATGGAATATTAAAAGATGTATACATATGTGTATATTTATAAACACATATAGAGATAAAAAGCTTTGATAACTGTAATTGCTATTTGTTTCTTCTAGCAACACAACATATAAAATTACTCATCGTTTACACTTTGGGTCAAGTGCACTCTAGGACATATGAGAAGTGATAGTCTTCTAGGAGTCCCATTAGTGACACCTCAGCTTCACCTTATGGCAAGATCTAAGTATGCATCATCTCCATACTCATGAAGAGAGAGCTCAAGTGTGTTTTGGTAAGGTCCAGATGTCAGAACAATTGAAAGAACAAGATTCCATAACCTTGTAACTAAGTTACCTGGGGTTTCTACAGCTCTCTGTACAAAAATGTCTTTACATTACATATGTTTCCATTTGTTGCTTTCCTTTATGAAGGAACTGGTGGAATATTTAAGCATGAGTAATGAATTTTCTAAGGTTTTTTTTTATGTAGTTCTCTTTTTAAGCAGCTGCATAGCTAGTTAAATAAACAATTTATTTTCTTTTGTTAGCATACAGCAGATTATTTCTTCATTAATATGTCTTTCCATTATTCAGCCAATTACAGATGATTCAAGATCTATTCATAAATACGAACATAAACAGGATCTTATTCACCAGGCTTTGTACAGAAGCATTAAGATTAGAAGAACATTAAGATTAGAATAGCATTAACTTCTAGCTCAAATATACAAACCTCAAGATAAATTTAATTCCACGGAAGATCCACTTACATAAATACCTGAGAGTAAAATAATCATTGGTTGGATTGTATGTTTTGAGATGGAATGAAAAGTAACTGTTCGGGTTGCCTCTTCCTATTGCCTGCCTCTTTAAGCACAAGTTGAGATGTCCTCTTTCTGGCTGGTAATTAACCAGACTTCTTTCAGATCATAACAGATGGCTGACAAGACTATGGGCACCTGAACAGATATATTTTCTGAGTTGTTTGAAGCATGAATTACTTAGGCTTGTCCTATGCTTTTGGGATTTGGCTTAGCTGACCTCTAGGTATTTGAATGATTGCTTAGGATGCTCCACCATAACAAGCCTTTCAAGATGAAAGAGCTACTGTTCGGTTTGTAGTTTTAATCCCACTCTGTGAATTAAAATATTACTTCTGTAAAAATTATTTTATATTAAACTGTCAGGAAAGTGATGAGCTATGTGGACCTACAAGTCATTTTGAAGACCAGTAAAATATTGTGCAGACATTCATTTGAATCATTAGGTAATATTATTATAGATCTTTAATTCTACTACTCCTCAGTGCTAAAACATGAGTTACATAATATGAACATTATAAGGAAAAAAGTACAAGTTTTATTTTTTGCTTATCAAAGGGCACTTATTTGTGGAGAACTATGGGGAAGATTTGTAGTGTAAAATAAGGTATAAAATATATTATCTATGTTAGAAAATCTGATTATCCAATAACGCTGAAATGTTCAATAAATTATTCATATATCTTTTTACAGTAAAAATCTTGCTATGGGGAAAAAGAAACACACCTGTTCAGGACTAAAAATTGACTGTTAATTAAAATTTTAGTAGTATAATCAAAGTACATAGTTAATATTTTCATTCTGGTTATAATGTAATTAACACTACTAGTATAAATTATGTAATTAATATAGAAAAGCCTCATAAATAAAACAGACTTAATTTTTACACGTGTGTTTTCTAGCAACTCTTTGTGGGGGTTTTTTGAGTTATGCACACCATTCAAATGCTGCCCTAAGTCCTGAGGTCAATAGGTCTCATTCTACTTTCAAAAATGAAATTGTTAGGTAGGTTCAACATATCATCATCTTCCCGAGTTCTTTGCCAGAGGAATATGATTTAGATGTTGGAGTTTTCTACTCTAGGCCTACTTAAGGTTATTTTTCTAATACAATTCACTTACCTTCCCCTTTTTTTTTCCCTACTGATTTCTGGGTGAAATCTGATTATCTTTACCCATAACATTAGTTTAAAGTTACACAATTCATATTCTCCAGCCAATTAATAATAAAAAAAATAATACTTTTTGCTTCTTGATTGTATACAATTATTTGACTTATGTATTCACACAGTGATGTGTAAACTAGTCACCTGGACAAGAGTCACCTGACCACTAGACAATTACTATAACAACTAAAACCCAGCTCAGGACAAGACAAACCCAGCCAAGTCCTGATACCCTGCACTCAGTCCACTGTCTATGGACTTTTCAAAGTCGTGGCAAAATCATACTTTCTAGTCTACAGTCAAAGTCAGACTAAAAGCTTGGAGGGGGTTCAGGTTATTTTTGTTGGGTGCTAATTTCAGCAATAAAATCCTGCAAGTGAAGTAGAATTAGATGAAACTGATGCAATTAGATTTAATATTGAAATCCAAGAAAATAACTCGCACAAGCTGGTACTTAAACTGTGGCACACTTTAATTCTCCTAATTACTCTTTCTGAACATAGAAATGAAACCTTTTTCCAACCACATCCATAAAGCATCTGAGTGGTCCAACACTCACTCCCATGCAGATTTTTTAAGAATTTTCTGCCAGAATTCCCTCAGCAGCCTGATTTTTTTTATTATATTGAACACATTATAGGAGTGTCATGTATCTCACTAAAATCTGTTGTGCCCATTTTCTTATGTTTGTCATAATACACTGATGTTACAATATTAACTGAGCATCCAGGAACCAACAGGAATTAAATTATAGTCATAGAACCACAGGATCAACCATAGACTTAGCACTGCCTAGCTCACCACCAAACTACGTCCCTAAGCACTACAGCTACAAATCTTTTAAATACCTCCAGAGATGATAACTCAGTCACTTCCCTAGGTAGCTTGTTCCAATGCTTGAAAATCCTTTCAGTGAAGTATTTTTCCTGGATATCTAGTCTAAATCTCCCTTTGTGCAACTTGAGGTCATTTCTTGTCAACTTATCACTAACAACACTATAAGCCTGAAAATAATCCACATGTCCCTTGAGAATACATTAAATATGTGCCCTCTTGTTAAATATATTACATACAATTAATGTTTGGGCTTCAATGTGAAGAACGAAAACACATTAGGGGGAAAAGAAAAATAAGTAGGACAACTTTTTAATTTCCTAGAGAAAGGAGATGTCACACTTGAAACATTTTGCACTTGACTTATGTACTGGCAGGATTTGGTTTATATTTTACTCAATACCTGTTTTGTATAAAATGGAAACTAGATTGTACAGTAAGAACTGGAGAGTGACCCGAATGTAAGCTACTGTCCAAATACCAACTTCTTAAACCAGAGGACCTTTTGTATCATTACTCACATTCAGCAAAGAGGAAAGGAGGTGTTCTTCATTTCTGTACTCTATAATTTTGAGATTAGGGTGCTACCTTGATAAGTAGCTCTTGTGAGCATTGGAAGAACAAAGAAACTGGGTGACTAATTTTCTGTCTTTACTCTGGGATGCTTAAAATATATAATACTACTTAAAAAGAATAATATATTTACTGTAAATTTTAATACTGTTCTTAGAGGCAATAAAATAATTGATTTATCTGACTGATAAATTGTAAGAAGACAAAATATATGATTCTAATTTTGTTCTGAGATGTTGTGTATTGTGGCACATATTACTGTGTCTATGTAAGTAGTGGGCAGGTTTATGTAGCCACTCTAGTTACAGTTGCTAATGACAACTTTTATATATTGCAGGTCTGAATCTTGTTTTTACATTATTTTGAGGTTTTCCTACCTTCAAAGTGTGTCCTGTCATTAAATCCATGTTTTGCACTTTTTCACAGTGGTAATTTGTATCTTCTTGTAAGTTACTGTTCAGATATGATCCAAAGGCAATCAACAGGCATCCCAGAAAACTAAACATTTTTTCAAATAAACTAAAATTTCACAACCACAAATTTATTCTGCTGGAAGAATTACATATGTCTCACATTATATGTAATATGTTATTTCTTCAGCTAAAGTAAAAGAATACCAAATTAGATATTTGTACTTTCTGCATTTACCTAGGAGTATGTAAAAAAGTACTAGGATACTTTTCTTAAACATTAACAATAGATACATGTAGGGGAAATTTTACATATCTTAAATAACAGTATTTTTTAAAAGTTTTATTGCAGCTTTTAGTCACAGAAACTTACCTAATCTGATCTATGGTATTACTAATGCACATGGATGACAGAAGGAATATGCAGTAGAACAAAGTGTTTATACGAGCTTGTAGCAAAATACTGACCAATTTGCAGGAGATTTTAAGAACTACATTGTCACTACATTTCTGGGAAAAATATTGAAAACCTTTAGTAAGATAAGGAACTTTAAAACAGATACAAAATATTGATTTTCTTTCTTTCTTTCTTGTTTTTCCTTCCTTTCTCGTCCCTCAAACACATCACTCTCCAGTTTGGCTGTTCAGCTACAAGAGCCTTAACTAGTGTTCTTTCATAATGTAAAATGGACAGATGGACTGGATTTTGCCAAACAGAGCTAAAAGCAAGGAAGACAGCAATGGCAACATAGTGAGAAGACATTTCTTTCTACTGATGAGCAGACTCAAAACTGCACAGAAACACAACTGATGAAAAAAAATATTTCTAATGAGTTAGAACAAAGAAAAAAACCAGCAGAATCAAGATCTCCACAGATATTCTTCTCAGACATAACAGAAATAATCTTTTTGATAGTCACAGTCTCTATGTACTTTAGAAGTATTTGTAGGTAGACACTTCAACTTCCAGAAAAGTGTATTTAAGATATTACTGAGCTTACTTGCATAGCAACATAATCTAAAAAATTAACCACCTCACGGATTAGTCCTGCTTTCTTCACAGCATTTTTGATACTTGAGGAAACCTTCCGAGCTCTCTTTTGCATTAAAGGAAAGCTCTAGGTTTCTTTGTATGTATTACATATTAGATTTAACACTCCTTTTTGACCAATTACTTGCTAAAACCAAACACAAAACCTTATGTTCCCACTAGATTTACATTACATGAGTTAGTGTAAAAGAATATAAATAGAGATGGTTTTGCAGGTTTTTTAATCTGATGTATTTTGTTGAGCTATTCTGGACATTGACCTGCTACAAAAGCTCAACTATGACTCCTAGATATAGTCTTCAATCCCCTAAAATATCTCTTTTGAAAGTTTATGCATTGTGTGTATAAAATTGAAACAAAATCCAAATCTTCTCATATAATCATATAAGCCTTCTATCAGAATTAGAATAAACTGTGGAAGTAGTTCAGACTTTCCAGACAATCTGACCAATAATCAGTTAAATGGTATCTGAAATCTTTACCCCTTAAAATTTTGTTTTGAGGAAATGGAATTTCATTTTTTTTTAATTTGGTTTGATTATATAGGTGTCCATTTTGTTTGATAACATAAATTTCTGTTAGCTTTGTAGTTAAGACAGGAACAGTAACAAACTTGACAAGAGTCCTTCAGTGCACAGAGACACACATGCACACTGGTAATTGCTTACTACTGTAAGCTGCAGAAAACCCCCAAAATAGTGCACCAGAAGTGGGATTCAACTCACTGAACTTTGCTGCCCTACAGTATAGAAATCCCCATGTGAATTAGCAGTTTAGCCTTCCATTTAATTTGGCCTATTTTAGCTATCTATTTTAAGATGAGATGAACTGAGCCCTGGTACATCCACCTGAAAGATAGTTACCTTGAGGAATGTGTGAAGGTACACAGAGAAGCAGACATTACACTGAGGCATCAAGACTGAAAATAATTAAGTAGGGAAAAATAAAGAATACATGCATGAAATGCCTTCACAGAGCTAGGATGTTTGTCACATAGGATGCCTTAGTTTTACATAAAAATGTCATTAAATATGCCCCTAATCCCAAATGCTTGAGATTGCAGTATAATGCATATTTATGCAGCTTTTAAAAAACTTTGTTAAAACAATTGAGTTTTTCATCTGTATTTTGTGCATGTTTGTTTTTCAGATTAGTTTTTAAATGTACATATTCTAGGGAAAATTTATAATCAATGTTTGTTTGCCCAGTGTAACTGGGAAATACAGGAGATATCTCTGTCATCCCGGTTTGCCTGGCGTGATTTGGGGATACAGGAGATATTCTAGTATACTAGACAAAAATCTTCAAGCAACAATTCTGTCCTGAACTTTTCATCTCAGGAAGATCTTTAACGTCTCTGCTTTCCATACATGCACCCAGCCATGGCTACAGCTCCACCTCCCTTTTTACCAGTTTGAGCCATTCCCTTTCAGCAGTCACAAGGGTGACCACAAGAGCACTGCACACAAAGGCTCTCCTTTTGCCTGACCTGCTTCAATTCCATCTTGCAAGAACCCTAATCGATTCCACCACCACAACTGGTAACTGACAGTGTTTATCTGCTCAACCACATCCAGTAGGGTTGGAGCATGTTTTATAGCCATTCAAAATATTTTCTAAAAGGGATCAGTCAAATACAAACATCTGGATGTCCATGCTTACTGTTGGGGCTCAACTGCTCCAAGCAGGATGGCAAAACTGCTTGTCCCAAATGTACACCATCCTCACCGTTTCTCACCAAGACCCCACTCCTGGTACTGACTTTAAAAAGATGCTGTGTCCCACTTAAAGTGAACTCTCTGGAATCACCAACATGGTGTCAGAGCGACACAAATCATTGAGGAGGGGGAGGTAAACAAAATTTAGAAAATAAAGTGCATGCTCTGAAACACTGGATACTATCAGTGACCCATACACAGTAGAGCAGTGACAAGAAACTGCAAAGGCCAATACGACCACAACAATCCACAACAAAGAACACCGGTAACACTGTACAATTATCTGGTTGTCCCGGAAACACAAAAATAATAAAAAAGAGCCTGATATTTCCAGACTAAAATGAAATAAAAAATGCCTGCCATAGTCTGCTGTAGCCACTTTTGTTGCAAAAAAGAAAGGAAAAAAGTACATTGAGAGAGAGGAAAATAGAGAAAAGAGTTCATAAGAGAGAGAAGAGATGAAAGATAGTCACCATCTTCAAGTCTCCGTGCGTTGTATCACGTGTTTCTTTATCCCATGGGATATTGTTCCTACTTTTATTTGTGAAGTGTGAAGCATGTTGTTCATGCAACTCTTGAATGAATTAAAAGATGTCATATTTCGTTATCTTCATTATTATTAGTGTTGTAAAAAGTGAAAATAAATTTAGAAATGTTTCATGCATAAAATGTATATCTAAATAACACATCGTATTAAATGATAGGTAAATTTGATGAAAATAAAAGTTTGGTCATTAATTGTGTGTTGTTACGTCTTGGTTAATGTACAGGGATTTCAAAGCTGACATATGATTTTACACAGAAGAAAACAAAGACATTTTAACTGTTTGTAGTAGGTTAGCTTTGTCTAACAGACATATTCACACACAGTTGCTTCTTCCATCTCCTTTCAGAGAAAACACGATAGGAAAAGTCATGTGTTGTCATAAAGACAGGGAGATTGTTTACCAATTACCCTTTTTGGCAAAACAGACTCCACTTGGGGAAAATAAATTTATTTTGTTCTCAATTACAGTACATTTGATTAGGAAGAAACAAAGAGAAACAAAACAGTAACACCTTTCCTTTCCCACCTTCCCAGGTTCAATTTCACTCTTTCTTTCCCAACACATCTCCCAAAAGAGGCCATCCAAGCTACACCCCACTGCCAACACCTTGACATCTAAACCCAATATTCTATTATTTCTCTCCCTGCTTGACTAGTTTTCCTTTTGATTCTTCTTCATCTAATTATGGATAAGGAAAGTGTCCTGGCAAATAAGGCAGTTTGATTCTATTTCAACATGCACAACATAAATAATTGCCAAAAAAAAAAAAATCTGAAAATAAGAGAAGTAGAACATCACTTCACTTCTATTCAACATTTTCAAGACTTTCTGTTCAGCACTGTGAATTACAAACAAAGCTTAATACTTAACAAAGATTAGTACTTGCTCTTAATACTGGCTCTGACATGCATGTGCAGCTTTAGGAGATACTTGTGTGCCTGCAAGAAAAGATAGACCTTCCTAAGAAGGAATAAGAAAGTAAAGTGATAATTCTGTGTATTCAAGTGTGAGTGGAATATGACAAGTTCACTAATGACAACCAGTGCTCTGAATACTATTCCAAGAAGAAATGGGAATGTATTCTTGTACTACATGCTTGGAAAGCAGCATAAGACTGAAACTATTTTACTACTGTTCTTATCTTAGTATTTGACATTATTTTCCATTAGCCTCATGTATTTTATTTATTTATTGCTGTGATGTTATATGCCATCAGAGGTCTTTGTTATTCCTAGGATGTTGATCCAGTAAAGTGAAGATGTAATAAAGGCTCTAAATTTGTATTCGAGTTAAGGCTGATCCAGTAAGATAAAATTTATTTCAGGAGCTTAAAATTTTACTGTTTTTCATGGGCATGTTGAGGCTACTTCTACCAAAACATCAGAAAATCTGCCACACAAAGGTCATATTTAATTTCACAACATAATTCTAAAGAAACAGAAGAAACAGAAATTCTAAAGAAACGTCAATACTATCTTAATTTCAGAAATTATAAATTTCAGCCATAGCTCTTATCAATAGCATTTTCAAATTGAAAATTTTCCAGTTAATGTATTCTCTTATGCTTTACTTCCAGGAATGTCTTAGCATTTTATTTAAGAATGATGTTATAGGCATATTCTATGGGTTGGAACACAATGCAAACACAGAAAATTGACAATCTTTTGAGTTCTCTCTGATACCATTTAAAAACAGGAAATATAAATTTCAGGTTTGTGTAACTTCAGCACAAGTTATATCATATTCAGGTAACAAAGTTATTTCAGTAATGGTTTCTTAATGTCATTTCTTTACATGAAAGGTGTAATGTACCTGATTCTAATCCCACTTATACTGCATTTATTCATTATTTTACTAGAATTCCTCTTTTATCATTGTTCAACATGTGTAAGCTTTATAATGTTGCATTACCATAATCCTAATGCAAAAAGTGCATTTGTTAGTTATTATTAATTATTTATGGAGGAAAGAAGATCTTTTTATGTCTAACATTACAGAGAAAAATATGAATGCATGGTTATCGAAATGGTTAATATGTCAAAATAAAACTGAAAATAAATCAAACATGAATGGAAATGCAGTTACATTTAAAGTAGTCTGCAAAAAGCAGAAATGTCATACAGCCAACCTTTATGAAAGTACACTGGTTAAATATGTTATTCAGTTGTGAAAAATAAAATTTATCTCTTGAACTGATGTGATGTAGGATTTCAAATTCTAACTGTATATTGGTATATTGTTTCTAAATCAAAATTAGTTATAAAAGTAAATAATTTTTTTTATTTCTTTATCAACTAAATTTTTAAATTCCAAAATAAAAGTATTTTGTACATAAGATATGTCTTGAACAGTGGATCAGTGAGGGATTTATGGAAACCCTCATTGTTATATATGACACTTATCTAGCCTGATTTAAAATTCCCTTTCAAACCAAACACCAGTTAGAGATAAGCAAAATTATGCTTGAGTAAGTTTTTCAGGACTGGCATGATTACAGCTTGCTGAAGGTTGTTTTGAATTTTTCAAGCAGTAGAATGATAATATATAATCTGTGTTAGAGCAAAAATGTGAGTATTCACAAAGAAAGACAGCTTCCTTTTACCTGTCTCCAACATAAACTTTCAAATGCAAAGAAGAGGGCATGACTCCCTGGGGGGAGCATTGAGATGTAAGTGGTAACACTGTAAGAGAAAAACAATCAGTTTGAAATACAAAAGATGTTACTATGTTACCCTTCAAGGTGGGAACATAATTTGCACATGAATATAGGAACGTATCTGAAACTATATTAATTTAAGTGCCACACAGGAGAAAGTGGCAAGAAAACAGCAAGGAGAAACCTCTAGAACCTTTTGCTAGTTGTAGTGCAGAAAGAAAAAAAGAATTATGTATTTATCTAGGTTTTACGTGAAAAGCATCTCAAAGCTTCTAGATTAACTTCCTGAACAGATTCATCTTGCAATCTCACACCCTGTCTTTAGACACTCAAGCACACTACCTAAAGTTCAAAGTTCTCTTAGGCAAATACAATTCACAATTTAACATATCACTGAACACACATAGAAGGACTATCCCCAGGCAACCTACAAATATGGGACTGATACGACGCAGTTGTAGTTATAGAGTGTGATCACAAAGCAGGTGGAAATGCTTGAAATACTCACTGCTGTTGGTTTGAAAAAATGTGAAACTATTCAATGAATGAAACTATTCAATGAATGCAACAGTGCACCTGCTCCTGAGTTTGTCGTAACAGGACATAAACTAATTATATTTGCCATTTTTTGACTTTGAATTTAACTGAAATGGAGCTGTGAGTCTTTTTGTTCCTTTAAGAAGAGACAGAATTTGGTTTTAAATTTGTACACAAATCATCTACTGTATAACAGCATATCATAAGGGCGCAGTGCATTGTTGCATACCAGCTAGCTGATAATTACTTCTGGTACTATGAAATGCAAAACTCACATAATCTTGAAGTCTCATAAACTGGTGCCTGACTGGCCTAATCACTTTGCTTTCTGAAGAATTCACACTGATTTCTGAAGACATTTTTAAATCCCACTCTAAGACCTACTGTGTTGGTGTTATTTATACCCTTAACCAATTTCTGGTATTCCCTGATTCCTTACTACCATTGCTGGAATTTTGATTGACAGCAGTGATGTGTGTTTCTGACAGAGCACACAGGTGGTTCAGAAAGCTTCAGCTTATGTCAAGTCCCCAGCGCTCTTACTATATTCTAATTTTGGAAGTAATCCAATAAAAAATTGGTCTCAGTCAATTTTTACTGAAATTTTGTTCACTATTTTTTTCAGTTTATGATAGTATTTCAGCAATTTCTTAAACTATTATGACATTTTCAAAAGAGGGATGGAAAAAAATGATAATATTTTGGAACTAAGTACAGGTGAGATTCATTTAAATTGTTCCTTTAAAAATAAAGTATTTATGGCATAATCAACTATTTACAGTATAAAACTTACATTATATTTCTGAGATAAATAGACAGCATACTACATCTTCCCTTATGAAAACAGAAGGTATCTTCTATAGTGTTTGTCTCTTTGGGATATATTCTATATCTCAGTACTCAGTACTTTCAAGAAAAAACTAATTTATGATAATAAAAATTGTGCTAAAAACCAGAGTTGTCCTTCTCACTTTCTATGTCCTCTCCTCCCCTGTCCCTCCCTGTCACACCCTTCTTGTTCCCCAGTCCCCCACAATATTCTTATTTTGTCTGGAATAGTTACTTTTTTAAAAAGTATCTTCTATGGATTCTTTCATGGTGCTTCTTTGGATTTGTTACCAGAACTGTGTTGATAACACAGGGATGTTTTAGCTACTGCTGATGAGTGCTTACACAACATCGAGGCCTTTTCCTACTTCTCCAACAGTAATTAGGCTGAAGAATGACAAAAAGCTGGGAAGAGACATAGTTGGGACAGCTCACGCCAGTTGACCAAAGGCACATCCCATACCATACGTCTAACATCATGCTCAGCAACAAAAACTGGAGAATAAAGAAGGAATGTTTGGAGCCGTGGTGTTTTTCTGCCTGGATAATCATCATGCATGATGGAGCTCTGCTTTCCTAGATATAGTCGAATATCTACCTGCTGGTGGGAAGTAATAAATAATGTTCTCATTTTGTTTCACTTGCATGCGCAGAGTTCGCTTTACCTATTAAACTGCCTTTATCTCCATCCACATGTTTTCTCACTTCTATTCTTTCAGTTCTTTCCCTGGTATACTACTGTGGGTTAGTGGCTGAGTGGTTGTGTGTGATTAGTTGCTTACCAGGGTTAAATTGCAGCAACTAGATAAGGTATCTGTATAGTTGTCATAAAGATAGTTGAACACTGGCAAATCTGAATAAGATCAAGGACAAAATATTAGATTCTCTATAATAATAAAACTGATTTCTGTAAGGATACACTCTCATTTTATCTGAAATGTCATTGCTTACTACATGGTGTCTGCCTTTGAGCAACTCATCACACAGCCTGACATGAACATGTGTATTTATGCAAATAGAAACAGATACCTGTTTTAGTCTATGATCTGCTCAAAGAGTTCTGTCAAAATAAGGTTTTGGACGAACATGTAAGGTCTTGCCCCTGGGTTGCGACAATCCCTTACAGGGATACAGGCTAGATGATGAATGGATTGAGAGCAGCCGTGCAGAGAAAGACTTGACAGTATTGGTGGATGTAAAGCTGAACTTGAGAGAGCAATGTGTACTGAGTCCAGAAAACCGATAGTGTCCTGGACTGAATCAAACAAAATGTGGCCAGCAGGCTGGGAGATGAGATGTTCCCCATCTACTGCGCTCTTGTGAAATCTCAGCTGATACTGTGTTCAGCTCAAAGTCCCCAGCATAAGGAAGACATGGACCTACTGGGGTTGGTCCAGAGGAGGACTGTGCAGATGATCAGAGGATTGGAACATCTCACATATGAAGACAGGCTGAGAGAGTTGGGGTTCCTTAGCATAGGGTCAAGAAGGTGTGGGGGAGGGGGAGCCTTCCAGCAGCTTTCCAGTACTTAAAGAGCTCTTACATAACAGGCAGAGAGGGTCCCTTTATCAGGCACTATAATAATAGGATGAGGGGTAATAGTTGTAGGTTGAAAAAAAAGTAGGTTTAGATTAGCTGTTTGGAAGAAATTATTATGGTGAGGGTGGTGAGACTCTGGAACAGGTTGCCTAGAAAAGATGCAAATTCTCCCTCCCTGAAAGGATTCAAAGCCAAGTTGGATGGGACTTTGAGTAGTTTGATCTAGTGGTAGTTATCCTCACCCATGGCAGTGGAGTTGGAACTAGATCATCTTTAAGGTCCCTTCCAACCCAAACCATGCTATGACTCTATGATTCTACTTTAATTTCACTATTTTTTCTAATTATTATTTTTAATTAATATTTTAATTAATCTGGGCCTCATCTATTTCTATAGCTAAACCACACTCACACTAACAGATTAACTAACTGTCACAGTCCCTATGTGCTACTTACTGTATGGGTACAACTCATCAAAGGTATTGATAGCCAACACCATGGTGGTCATGGGGCAAACATGGAGGCTAAGATGTTAGAGAAAGTGACGTTTGTAAAAATGAAGATACACTCTAAGCAAATGTATTATTTAAGTAAAAGCAGAATGAGGACTCAATTGTTCTGATTCATCAGAACAGTCTATCATGACATCTTAGACAAGCTTGAGTTTTAAAAAACTCACAGGTAATAGTGCAAAATGCTTTTCAGTTTTACATCATGTTTAAAAAACTGCATTGTTTTGATCTTAAAAGAATATTGTGTTCTTTACTAATGAGTCATGAGTGTTAAAAGATGATAGTTTTATCCTTTTTTTCTAAGTTTCCTACATCTTCATCACCTGCTCCATATATTAAATGACAAGACAGAATCAGCAATAAAATTTTTTGGACAAATACAGAAATTTTCATCAGGAATTTGGGTTCAGTTTTATTGGGTTTTTTTTGGCATGGACAGGAAGGAAAAATAGTAAACCGTGAAAGAAGTAGATTATCATTTAAGGAAAGTTGCTATACAACTAACTGTCATATAGTTGCTAAAACCTTCTGTAGGAGTACGGTGACAAAGCTCATCACTGACGTAGCAAGATAGAGCCAGTATGAGGGAAAGGGCAGCACAACCTAACCTGTAAATCTTTAAAAGGATTGAAGAAATCTGCCTGCAGCTCAAGTGTGTCTTGCAAAGTTTCTTGGAAACATTTTACCAGGTCTTTGTTCCAGGCTATGAAATGGGTCACCTAAGATGAAAACATCTGTATTTCTTTTTCAGTCTGCACTCTATAATTTGCTACCTATCTGTTCAAGACAGATGAAGCACATGGGAGCAGTAATGTGTTAGATCCTCAAAGTTACTTTTTCCTGTGTGTAAAAAGCGAGTCATTTACTTGCACTCTGTTGTGTCTTAAACATTGTCTGAGTGCAGGGTCAGGTGTGCCTGAGTGGCTATTGTGTAGCTCCTGGCTAACAATAAGATGGGGAGGTGTCAGAGGAGGTACTGTTTTTGCATAATTGGGGCAAAAGAGGAGCAGCACCGGCTCTCTGTTTCCCTATACCTGACTGCCCTGTAGCCCCCAACCTCAGTGTGAGAGCCTTCCCAATGGAGCTTCTGTTCATGCACAGCAAGACCACCCTTCAGAAGCTAATGGGGCGTGGGCTTGCCCTGTAAATCGAACTTGCCAAGTAGGCATGGGACACATTCCAACCACCACAACAGAATCAGCCTGGAGAGGTGCTGCTGAAGGACTCCTGTATCAAATGTTTCTAAAGTAGTACTGCTGGAGTTCCTGCTAGGAGGACCATATTTTCCACAGGAAGTCTGGTATGTGCCATTGGAGTGTTGATTTTGTTTTTTTTCTTCCTCCCCCCTGCTACCTACTTTTTTTTTTACTCTCTCTTTCTTACTTATGTTACTGGGCCTTCTTTTTCTTTTCTGGCACTATGGTGTGTCGAATCAAATCCAAGTTTTGTTTTGCAGTTGTGGCTGAGTACAGGGTATCAGATTATGATCTGACCAGATTGAGATCTGTTTTTGCAAATTTCAGAAGTTGCCATTCGGAGTGGACCCAAGTATCTGGTTTGTTACTTTGACTGTGTCCAAAATAAACACTGCATTTGATTTTACCCTGGGAGATTTCTTGGTCTCTTATTTACTGTGCAGATATCAAATGACCCTTCCTCTTCAGATGAGGAGATCAAAGGGGGCCCAAACACTAGTGGTGTTGGGAATGGGCCCTGATAGTGGAATTTAAGATACTACGTTTACTATGCGCAGTCTTCCTTCCCTTATGACAGATGTGGCTTAAATTGCAGCTGTTGTGACTCAGTGATTTCTTTCTAATATTTCAAATTTCATCAGTACAGGAGAAAACCTCCACTGTTTTTTCAGCTTTTCTGCAAAGCCAAATTTTCATCATTTGATTGTCTTCATTTGATAATAATTTCTTATTGACAGTTATGCTTATTAGAAAGCTTTGCATTTCAAACCATAATGTGGCACAGTTATAAAAATAAAAACTTTCAAAGTATTATAAGTATTTGATTTATTTCATTTATATAGCTAGCTGAATTTGTAAAACAAACTTGCAATTTCAACATAGAATGCAATCAGTCTGACAAACCGTTTTTGATAAAATCATAGAATCATAGAATTATCACCAAGTTGGAAGAGACCCACCGGATCATCGAGTCCAACCATTCCCACCAATCTCTAAAACATGTACAGGGGGGCGTTTAGGTTGAGGGCTGCCACCTCCCATCCCTCGTCCCTCGTCCTTTTCAACCCTCTGAGCAGCCAGGTGAGACCCCATCCTCAAGCAGGTCAATGGTGGGAAGAAGGAGGTTGAATGTTTCCCGCTCTCCATCCCTCGTTCTAGGGCTGAGAGTTGCCAATGGGCACCTCGGAGTCAGTGAAGCCCAAGGGGCGAGGGGGCTGCCGGGGCTCCGAGCAGAGAATGGTGGAACTGAAGCCCACATAGAATCAGAGAATAACCAGAGAATGGTGGAACTGAAGCCCACACAGAACCATAGAATAACCAGGTTGGATGAGACCCATTGGATCATCTACACATTTTGAGGATTTCACCCCTTCCAGGCAGTTCAGCATCCCCTCCAGGCACTGAGACCCTCAGGGGGCTCAGCATCCATCACCCCCCGGAGCATCACACCTCTCCAGGGACGTAATCCCGAGGATTTCTTGGGGTTTAGGTGCCAGAAGGAGTGGGGAGAAACCTCCTTCTGCCCCCAAAACGCCTCCTGGTACTTTTCATATCACTGGGGTCGCAGCATCCATCACCCCTCGGAGCATCACACCTCTCCAGGGATGTAAACCCGAGGATCTCTTGGGGTTTAGGTGTGAATGAAATGAAATGAAGTAAAATGTCATCATCTATATTAATACTTAATAATTATTTACTAAATAAGTCACACATCATCTTTTCCATAGTTTTGCCTAGAAGCTAGTACTAGCTTAGCCAATATTACCTTATTTCTCTCACTGGAGAGAAGCCTAAACATATAGTAAGCTCAAAGTCTGCTTATGTTTGTAACTGAGGAAAGACACAAGTTCTCCATTTGCTACAGTTTTTCAGCTTTTATCTAGTTCACTCAATCTCCTTCATGGGACAGAGATCTAAGTCAGTTCTCAGGACACATTGGGAAGAAGATATAAATTTCAGTGTCACCAAAGGTCAGCAGTCAACAGGTCTACCAGCAGAAGAGTCTGGAAGTTCTGTCCTTGCCACTTCTGTTCAACAATTTAAAGCAAATTGAGATTTTCTAGCTTTAACTACATTTATATTTGTCTGGAGTGCCTTCAGGCCTTAATCAAAAGACAAATGTACTTAAAAAGTACGTGATTCACCTTACAAAATATGGATATCTAATTAAATACATAAATATCCGTGTTGGACACCTGAAACAACATTTGTCCCCATTTTTGAAACTAGTGGATACCCACGAAACTTTAGGAAATTTTCTATGGAAATTAATAATTTATTCTAGGTTTAAAAGCCTAGCACTAAGAAAGCCTGCCTAAACCCCATATAAACAGAACATGCACAATGAGGAATATTTAACCTTGAAATTACTTGTATATCAGCATATTGTCACAATTTGCAGTATGTATTCTGATGCTGAAAAACTTACTTTTCCATTTGGCTGTGGTAGTTTTCACATGAGCAATGCAAGTGAGAAAGTGATGAGCCATCTATTTTGGCTCAATACCAAGTCTTGAGAATTTGTGCTTCATGTCTGACAGTTTTTAATAGAAACTGGATTTAATCCAATTTTATACACTGAAAAGAAAAATAGAAAACCTTTTTTAACTAGAGTTAGCACTCACAAAAGCACTGTGTGAGCACTATGGTTAACATTACTGGCCAATGATTTCTTAATTTTAGACACAGATCTAGAAGAAATTGTTGTTCCAATTTTGTCATTTGGCTTAGGCTCTTTATTCTGGGGAGAAAATAATTCAAAAGCTTATAAAGCTCAGAGGTACTGAGCTATCTCAGGAGTATTGAGCACATGGTCTCTTTTATGAAATTATTAGTAGGAATACTAATTGAAAGAGTGACTCTGTATCAACAAGTCAAATAAATTACAGGTCATATAAGTCCATCAATAACACTTTTTTTGCCAGCTCTCAGATATTTTAATCTAAAAATTAACTGTGTTTGCACATCTTTCTCATGGCAGCTCACTCTGTGACAGACGGTTTATAAGGAAGAAATCTGATGCAAGCTCCAGAGACCAGAAGTATTCTGGCACATGATACAGTAAAGTAATAAAATGTTTCAAGATTCTGTACAAGTTTTAAAGACCACATTGTATTAAGGCAATTAAGGAGCAAGGAGTGCATGGACAGCAATGACAGAAGGACAGAAAATGCTCGGAAATAATTTTTCATTGCTGATATAAATATAGGTTGCAGATGCATTAAAAAAACTGGAACCTTTACCTGCCTTTGACTCTTCATGTCAAATAGAAAATTATTATTTCAAGTATATTTCTTTCTCTCATGGTGTCTCTCTAGCTTATCTCAGTTGACTAACAACTCATTCAGTCTTTTCAGTTCCTAAACTCAATTAGAAATTAAAGACTGGACACGTAAAGAAATGTGAATGGGAGTTAGCCATCAAAATATATTTCCTAATCTGGCCTAAGAGCTAGGTCAAATAAAATAATGAGTTTGTCAGAGTAACGGCCTCAAATTTGATTCCTTAGCTGAAAATGCCATTTTAAAAAACAAAGTCATGGACTTTCCTTATTATAAAAGGGAAGCAGGTACTTAAACAGAAAATAATACAAATTCATGACAGCCAGTTCAGTAGGCAAAAGTATGGCTTTGTTATATAATTGTGAAGAAAGCAGTGTGAAAACCTAGCACTTGTTTGTACGTGGAGGACTCTGTCTCTGTAATAATTAAAAGCAGAAAAAGGGTCAAGACCTAATCCTAGGATCCAAGGACAAATGTCTACTTCTAAGTAGTATTCACATTTAGCTCTAGTTGTCTCCAGACTGGTTTGTCCTGGACAGAACTATAGGACAACCAGGGAATAATTAAAAATTGACATGGTTTATGATTGGTAGCAATACTTAACCAATGCGCAATAAATGGCTACTGTTCTCCAAATTACTTAATAAGAGAACAAGACAAAAGCTATGAGATCTGTTTATAACAGATGAAAGTCAATGTCTGTTTACAAACAAGTACTAAATTTTGGGAAACACCACAGGAGGCATGGGAGGCAGATATTATCAGGCAGTTCAAAAAGGAATTAGACAAATGTATGGACTAAAGATTCATAAATGGTTACTAAAATAATGTCTTATTTCCAGCTGAGATAGAACTAATTTTCTTTAGAGTAGCTGCTGTATTTTGGATTGAGTATGAGAATAATGTTGTTAACACATTGTTTTAACTATTGCTAGGTGATTCTTACCCCTGGCTAGAATATTTGGCTGGGTAAATTTCCTTGCCAGCTGCTGATGTTTTTCTCAGTTTTAGTATGAGAAAAATGCTGAAAAATACATTGATATTTCTGATAGTCACTCTCAGTTTCCCATGTTTTACCAATAAGCAGGAGAGCTGATGCAAAGGGGGCAATAGAATTATTCTGCTATCATAAATGTTTTGCCCCACTTCTAAAGCAGATGTTTGCCTGGGCCAAGCACTGCTCTAGATGTCACACTTCCTGTGCTATGCATTTGGTTTTCTAGGTTGGATGATCTCTTTACTCGCTATGACCTCTTCACTTGCTGTGATCTCTGAGCTTACTAGAAATGCAGCGCTCACTGTAATCACTGTTTGGCATTCACTGCTTATTTTCATTAGTGCCAGTATTAGTATTATCATTATTCTCTCTCCTTTCATTGTTCTACTAAAATTGGTTTTATCTTAACCTATGAGTTCTCCTTTCCTTTCTGAGTTTCCTCCCCATCCCACAGAGTGAGGAGGGGTGAGAGAGTGGTTCTGTACTGTTTATCTCCTGGCTAAGGGCTAAACTATGACAGTGCATTTTGGCACTCAGTGTGGAGCTTGAAGTGTTTGAGAAAGTGACAGAGATGATTGGAATGTGCTAGATTAAATTTATAGCTGCTATTGCTGTTTAGCTATTAATATGCAAGGTCTAGCTTGCCTTACTCTGAATTAGAATCTAGCGCTTGTTAGTAGCTGCTTTTTGCTTTCAGTGCTTGCTGTTCTGCTGTACTGCTTGTCTTCTTACTCTACTGTGCCTGGGGATATTTGAACAACAGCAATGCTCCTGGGCTGACAGGTTACCAGAGTATTGCTGCTGTTTCTAAACTACTGTACTGGACAGACTGGAACTCAAGTGCAAACTTGAGAAGAAGGGACTGTGACCTGTAGATGAGTCCATACGGGAGCAGGACACTCCAAGGCATCTGTAGAGGTATATGTGCTTGTACCGGAGCAGGTACATCTCAAAGAATCTGTGATGTATTTTTAAAATTAATGTTATGAAATCTTACAAAAATAATCCTCCCAGCTATACACTGCTAGGGTTTTCTTTCCCAATTTTTTTCCCCCTAACACATAATAGCAATAAGAACAGCCTGTTCTTTTAATATCAGGCTTGGACACATTTCAGTCCCCTTATCTTCTGAAGTTCACAACTCTTTTTATATTCAGTAAGGGTGGATATAAATGTAAACTATCTTACAGCATATATCAACATCGTATGTGAAAATCTCTAATTCAGTAACAGCAGGCAAGAAACATATTACTTTCATCCATCATCTTTTCTGTTACAGCTACACTTTCCAGTAGTAAGTACCTTCCTGTCCATTATTCTGTCCTTTTCCATTTACCTTCTTTCTTACTCCTATCAAGTTATACCAAAACATACATGAAGAGGAAATTTGAATTATAACTTCTCAGCAGTGACAATTTGTGATTGAAGAGGGATTGGCATAGAAGGCAGGAAGGCCCACCTGTAGAAGGGGTTAAAATGACTGTAGTATGAATGTCAGAGGAGGAAGGACTTTCTGTGAATGAGGGAAGTTTCCCTTGATTATGGAACAAGTAAGAGCCCCCATATTGTCTTGCAGACATCCTAGAATGGCAGTGTTCACTTTTGCACAACAGAATTTGTACTGGGGAATGGAGTCAAGGCTCCCCATGCAACACTCACAGGATTAGTGCTGGTGTAACTGTATTGGCTTGTGACACATATTTACAGGCTCCTTGTAGTGTTGATTATGGAAGTGGGACTCCAGTGCACTGGGTTTGTTTGTTAGTTTTGTTGGGGTTTTTTTAACATATCCTTAAACACAAACATGTGCTTAATTTGCTTCAAGGGGTACTATAAGAATTCCCTAACATATATATTTCTCTCTCAATCTCCTTGATTCTTCTCGTTTCCTCTCCTCAAGCCGACTTGTTCTGAACTTGGATGCTGGAAGCAAATAATAGATCTCTCCTTTCAGTTTTTCTCAGAGCCTGTGGTTGGTTCAAAGATAGCTTTTCTAGAGTGACATTTGAATATTGACATAAAAAATAATATAAGTTTTCTTGTACTCCAAAGCCATTTAGGTATAACATGCTATTAGTTACCTCACTTTGTTTGTAGTTTTGTTTCTTAATTTAGGATTACTTGGTTAAAAGTATAAGAAACTCTAAAAGCATTGTATTAATGACAACTAAAGAATTTTACATGGATTATGTTCCAGAAGTACAAATGACTCGTAGAAACATACTGACTTGTGTTGACTGCATGCTATTTTCTCATTTCTTCTGCTGTAGTTAAAATTCTAGAGAATACGGATATCACTGAATGTGTAGACTCTGTTCCTCAGGTTTTAAAAGGTCACTCTACATTAACTAGATTTCAACCTATGGTTGCTCTTCAGTAAATTTCAAATCTCAAAGAAAAAAAAATTCCATATGAGGGCATAACTTTTCTCCTACAGTTACACAGTGAAATACTGGTGCCAGTTTCCTCAGGAAAGCAAGTGATATAAAATCAGGTGGCAAGAGTGTTACAGGCCATCTGTTCCCTTGTATCTGTCTCCTTTCCTCTCCTTTTCATTATTTCTTTTGTTATTTTCCCCTCCTTTGATATTTTTGGGTTTTTTTGGTTTTTTGGGTTTTTTTTGGGGGGGGTTGAGGGAGGGGGTGTGTGTTCTGTGTGTTTATCTTCCACATTTTTATTGTTATGCTTTCCCATGCATGTTTGGTGACAATGATTTAGTCTGTCACTCATTCTGGAAGCAAATGAGTATTAGTATTTTTCTCATTCAGAGTATAGATTCGGTTTTGGAATATTTCACTTAGGAACAGATACATTTAAATTAATAAAGATTTCATTGGGTAAACATTGAGTTTAATCCTATTACTTCATAAGCTGCAAAGAAATCCCTAGATATTACTCATTGTCTGCACAGCAGATAAACCAGAAAGAGCCAGCTTTCTAAAGTTATGCAAACAATTTAGGGGTTTTGGGTTTTTTGTTATAGCAATATTATATAAATGATAGCAGTAATTCTATTGCTACCCACTTGTTTTTATGCAACTGAATTTCACTACGTCTTCTTCTGAAACCAGTTGTCTCAGGTTTTGTCATATTTATAATGTTTATGCTGCCCAACCATGTGTGGACATTTGTTCAGGCTTCTGAACACTCACAAATTGCAAATCAATGTGGCATAGCAGGAGTCTCAAACTGTGGGGACTAAGCATTCCAGCTCTTGTTTTGTTTCTCAACTATCTATGTCAAAATAAGTCCATACATGAAGGTTCAGAACATTGACACTTCCTCATATTTCCTTTCGTTTAATAACTTTCCAGTTTTGTATTTTCATCTGAGTGTAACGATATTGCAGATGAAAGTATATTTTCGTAGGGTTTGTTGGGAATTTTTTACTATTGTCTTGATATGTATGACAACAGAACTAACAGCTCTGATTCTATTGCCTCTTCTGCAGTCACTCATAAATACAATAGGGAAATAAGTTAGATATCTGGTTTTCCTTTGGGTGCATAAGGTAGTAATACCTGGAAGAGCATAGATTTGTACTTAATGTTATGAATTCAGACTGAATAATAATAGTCAGTTATGTGGTATTTGTCTTCCTTAAAATCTGAAGGGCATTTAATCACTTTCAGTTACACAAATGCAGATTTTTTAATAAGTATCTATTAATTATTACATTATGTATAGTTTATTATAATTTACTTATAAGGCTACAGTCCTTGTAGGCAACAGAAAGACAGGACTTGGTCCATAAAAGATTCTGTTGCTCATGTAGGGAGTTTGAAACAGTAGTTTTGGACTTAACATTCTCCAGATACTCTAGCATATATACATAGATAGATAGATAACAGAAAGTCATACTCAGCAGATTTAGCTTATATGTTTGATTTAGCACTATAAAACTTCCATGAATAGCTACTTCTTATCTTCCTGAAGAATTCTCTAATTTGTTCTGAATTATCATGATTAAGGAAAGGACTTTATAGCTTACAACGCTATCTGAAAGCTGCCTTTGGATTCATAGCCTTGGCATTTTCAGATTCAATAGCTGTAGAGCATTTCATTTGTGTTGAAGTAGTAAAACTGTATGATAATTGGTCATTGTTTCTACTGCTGTACTTAGAAACATTTCACTGCTGCCATTATAAACCTAGTATTTCTAGTACTGTATAATTTATCCATGAAATTTTGCTTTGGGCTAAAACTTGGCATGCAAATTGTGTCTCCATATTTAGATTATTTAAGCTTAAAAAAAACCCCTCACTACCATTATACTTTTTTTTTCCCCTTATACTTAGTAACTAAAAATAAGTTGATGCCTGACATTTAGCAACCTGAAGTGCATTTATGGCTCTGGGACCAAATCCCAGGAAGAGATTCAAACAGAAACTCTATTTGCAAGAGGTCATGTATTAAAACAACTACACTACTTCTTATTTACAGATCCCACCATGTGAAAGATAGATTTAGTCCTTTTATGATGCTGCATGCAAATGTGACTGGTAAGCGTATATACAGTATTCTGTTATTTGAAGTTTTCAGTCTTCATTTTTAGCACTCTAATATTATCTAGTGACTTTTAGTGACAATGCTCTAAATGCACAGTAACAAATAGTGTCAGCAAAGTACTGACGTTAAAAGTCAATTATGACAGAGAACTGCATCATAAAAACATTTGTATTTTTATCATATTGGTGTTGAATCAATGACTTCCTAACACAACATAAATTCTAGGAAGTCTTGCTATGTGAAAGCATTCCAGTTTTCTAGAAGTGGTCGCAATAACTTCTAAATTCATGTCACAATGAAGAAAGTGATAAGCAAGAAATAGTTTTATTTGTAAAATAAACCATTTGCTAAACTACCACAGAGACTTTTTTACTGAATTGTCCTCCAAAGACCAGTGACTTCAATGACTGACCGGTCTGTGGCTAAGTCTGCAGGTACTTCATTCCTTGTGCCAAAAGTTTTGAAATGCATACATACATTCATCACTGATTATATATATATATATGTATGTATGTATACATATAAATTTCAGATTATAGGCCAACTACAGACTGAGGATAGTAAATATCAGTATAAGAGAATACGAAAAGGAGAAAAGAATCTGATCACTTAAGTGATGCATTTGTAAGCTTATAGGAAGAGGGTTTTTTATGATCTGGGGTTTGATTTTCTCTCTCCAAAAAAGTACCATATAAGGGAGATTCACAGTCTTCTAAGAAGAGATAAAATATTTCCCAGACCACTACCTTTATGTCATTCATAATTTGTTTAAATGACTATATTCATCCCTGTTTTTCTCAGGCTGAAGAATCCAGCTATGCTGTCATTCAAATGTTATTGAATACTGCTGGTTTTCTCTAAACATTTGCCAGTTCAAATTTTTCTTTTTGAGATAAAGAGACAAAACCTGTGTGTATTACTCTAGATGTGAACAAACCAAGGCAAGATATTACACTACATTCAAAACTTTCTCTTACCTATAATGTCTGAGGAAATTACTTTGAAGAAAGCCTAAAATAGAATGAGAAGAGTTACTGCCAGCTGTTTGTGATAGCTTTTTCTTTTTGATTTTCTTTTGACCTTTACATAATATTATTTTTTGAAATGTTTTCTACAAAATATTACCAAATATTGCATGTTCAAAGTATTAGATAATGTCCAATGTAACATCATTGTCTCTAAAATGGAGAGACGTGGATCTAATGGGAGGATCACTTACTGGATAAGGAAGTGGCTGAATAATCACATCTAAAGAGTTGCTGTCAATAGCTCAATGTCCAGCTGAAGACGAGTGATGAGTGGTGTTCCTCAAGGGTTGAGATTTGGGACTGGTGCTTTTTCACATCTTTGTCAGAGACATAGACAGTTTGATTGAATCATAGAATCATAGAATCACCAGGTTGGAAGAGACCCATCAGATCATTGAGTCCAACCATTCCTATCAATCACTAAACCATGTCCCTCAGGACCTTGTCTACCTGTGCCTTAAACACCTCCAGGGAAGGTGAATCAACCACCTCCTTGGGCAACCTGTTCCAATGCCCAATGACCCTTTCTGTGAAAAACTTCCTCCTAATCTCTAGCCTAAATCTCCCCTGGAGGAGCTTGAGGCCATTCCCTCTCGTCCTGTCTCCTGTCACTTGGGAGAAGAGGCCAGCTCCCTCCTCTCCACAATCTCCTTTCAGGTAGTGGTAGAGAATAATGAGATTTCCTCTCAGCCTCCTCTTCTCCAGGCTAAACAACCCCAGCCCTCTCAGCTGTTCCTCATAAGGCCTGTTCTCCAGACCTTTCACCAGCTTCGTGGTTCTTCTCTGGACTCGCTTCAGAACCTCAATACCCTTCCTGTGGTGAGGGGTCCAGAACTGAACACAGTGTTCAAGGAGCGGTCTCACCAGTGCCGAGTACAGAGGGAGAATACCCTCTCTGTACCTGATGGTCACACTGTTTCTGATACAAGATTGAGTGCACCCTCAGCAAGTTTGCAGATGACACTAACTTAATTGATGTGCTTGGCACACTAGAGGGTAGGGATGCCTTCCAGAGGGAATTCGACAGGTTAGAGACATGGGCCCACTTGAACCTCATGAAGATCAACAATGTCATATGCAAGATCCTGTGCCTGGATTGGGACAATCCTAATCATGGATACAGGCTAGGTGATAAATGGATTGAGAGTAGCTGTGCAGAGAAGGCCTTAAAAATGCTGGTGGATGTAAAGCTGAATTTGAGACAGCAATGTACTCTTGAAGCTCAGAAAGCAAATAGTATCTTGGGCTGCATCAAACAAATTGTGGCCAACAGGTCAAGGGAGGTGATGTTCCCTCATCTACTCCACTCTTTTGAGGCCTCAGCTGAAGCACATAAATAGCAAAAAAGTGCTCATGTAACTCTGAATCATGTTCTTTAATAAAAGACAATTGAAGATTGTCCCAGGTCCTTTTCCAGGAGGCTGCTGTTCAGCTGGCTGGCCCCAGCATATGTTGGTGCATGGGGTCATTCTACTCCAGGTGTAGGGCTTTGTTGGCATAGGAGTTCCTTTTCATGAGGTTCCTGTTGTTGCTGAGGATACATCCTGCCCCATCATCTTAATAATTAATGAAGTGGTTAAACAGGACTGGACCCAGTATTCACTCTGGGGTACACTGCTAGTTACTGGCCTCCAACTTCACTGTTATACTGATGACCACTTTCTGGGACTGATCATTCAGCCAGTTTTCAATCGTCTTCACCATCATCTTATCCAGCCTGTATATCAACGCCTTCTTAATGATGAGTTTATGGGAGACAATGTCAAAGACCTTAATCAAGTCCAGGCAGAAAATATTCACTTCTCTCACCTAATCTGTCAGACCAGTCATTCCATCATAGAAGTTTATGAAGTCATCAATCATGACTTCCTTTGATGAAGAAATGCTGACTATTCCTGATAACTTTATTGACTTAATATACCTGGGAATGGTTTCTATGATTAGATTCTCTATCACCTTCCCAGGGACTGAGGTGAGATTGACTGGCTCATAAGTCTGTGTGCTCCTTGCACTTCTTGAAGAAAGGAGTGCCATTTACATTCCTCCAGTGATTTTGGCACTTATCCCAGTCACCATGATCAATAGAAGATTATCAAGAGTGGCCTCACAATGACATCTACCAGCTCCCCCAACACTTGTGACTGTATCTGTATTGGGGTTTTGTGGTCCATGATGGCCTATGGAATTAAGTAGGTACCTTTTCCACAAGGGATTAATCTTCCTTGTTCCAGCATTTCCCCCTGGTGTCTGGGACCTGTGATTCCTGTCTTGCTACTAGTCTTGCTACTAAAGGCTGGCACAGAAGGCGTTCAGTAGAATCATACCTCAGCATCTTCCATGTTCTGTGTAACCAGGTCTCTCACTTTATTGAACAACAGACCAACATTTTCACAAGTCTTCCTCTTCTCTCCTACGTATTTGTAGAAACACTTTTTCCTCATTCAAGAAGCAGGACTGTATTTAACTACTGGTAAAAGAAAAAGAATGAAATTTAGAGAAATATTCACTTGAAATTTAACCATAATTGCAATTGTAGTATCAGAAGAGCATCTAGAACACCAGTAAGAGATTTAAAGTAGATGATGCTCATACGTGAATAAGCCATGCACCTGTGATAGTAAGGGATATATTTTACATGTTACTTATATTTCAGTTTATTTTATTGTGGTGTAAAAACAGTACAGAAGTTGAAATTAATGGCTCATTGTTTACTTTGAATCATACATATCATGTATAAGGTGGTGGTCAGACAGTTCTAAAACATATTGTAAAAATGTTATTATCTCAGAAATATCCAGTATGTTATTTCACTTTCAGTACTGACAAAAAGTCCCTGCAAAAAAACCCCAAACCAACAATATCCCCCTCTCTAACAGCAGTTAAAAATTTTAGTTGTTTTCTATTCCTTGGAAGAGAAGATTGTTTCACTTTGTTTGTTGCAATGTTTTCAATATTTCTTTTAGATCAGTAAAGCTAAGAGTAGACAGTAAATGTAATTTGAACTCTCAACATTCAGATTACATGAACTTGTATATATTGTAGTTGTAATAATTTTATTTTAATGTATCTTCAATGCAACAGACATTTTAAAGACCATTAAGCTGAGGATTTGCCCAACAACCCATGATGATCCATTATTAACAAAATGTATATAATCAAAATGCTTTTACAATACAACACAGATTGGGCAAACATATAATTAGGAAGCTATTAATTTTAACGAGACAGAACCAATGAAGATTTCTGTGCTTAGGCTTTCATAGCTAGCATTACTAACAAATGACTAGATATACTTCAACATTGTTCTCACATGTCATGCACTAGGTTTTAATAACAGTCATCCTGATAGTGGACAGAAAATGTTTACTGTTCTCGTTTGCTTTTAACTGCATTTAATATGTAGTTAGCTTAAAAATGGAGAAAAAAAAATTGAATTTTCTGTATTATAAGGCATTCAGTTCACAGAAGGCCAGCCAGTCCTTCTGGTTTGTGGGTGGAAATAGTGAATAAACCCACATTTTTTACACTACACATCTTAACTTCAGGACTTGATCACGAAAAGTTTAATCTACTAACAACTCTGAATATAAATACATGTAAAGATAGGCCATTTTACATTCAAGGGGAGATGAGTGATATTACCTGAAGAACAGATTGATCATCTATCTGAACTTTCACCTGTATATTTTAAATGCTCTGGGAGTCTCATGGAAGTCATGGGTCACACTGGATCCAGCATGAGTAGAGACTTAATTCACAACTCCTAAGCAATGGAACTCATCAAAGGATTTCTGTATATTACAAAATAGTAGCTATTTATAAGTTTTTACTCTATTTTCAGAGTTTAATTTTTAATATTTTTTCTGTCACTATTGTTAATAATTTCTACCTCAGTATGTACTACCACTCATTGCTTACTCTACTAATATCTAAACTACTTTTTTGAGAGGAGTATCTTATTAACTGACTCACAGAAGTAAATATATTGAGCTGTGTGTATATTAGCTTAATCATAGGGCTATAAAAATGCAACTGTATCATTTTCTGGTTGGGGACTTGGAAGTACTTTTAGTTATTTTGCATTGGATGAAGGCCAAGTTATTAAATCTTGCTAGACCAAAATAATTTCCATGCAACATTACCTCAAAGCTGAAAAGCACAGTAAAAGTTCTTGCATTGTGGTCCCCAGTACTCATAGCTATTATCTTGAGAGCAGCACAGTGTTAATGCATAGAGCTAAGCTGGGTTCATCCTTGTGCCAACATAATGAACTCTTCTCTGCAATACAATATGGAGACATCTGAGCAATTTTGTTTGGTCTAGGTTGTGTTTAACAAGGATTACAAACATCAACTCAAAGACTGCTGCACTAGACCCGTAACCTCAGTGTGTTTATCTGTTTCAGTATTAGCATGCTGATTTTATTCTGTGGCTATACTTCATAAAGTGAAGGACCGACTGTATCAAATTGACCTTAAACACTGTTTACATCTTGTTAGTGAAAAAGGAATCATCTCATTCTCTTACAAGCTTGCACAATGCTTACAGTTTGTGGTGATAGTTAATGTCATGTTAAGTATCTATGGTAAACAGAATGTAAGCAGTATTCTTGTATTGAAATTACTTTAGCAATTCCTTGTTCATACTAAAATTCGAAGAGAGGAATATTAAATCAAAAGTGAAGAGCAACACAGTAAATAAAATTTTATTCAGTGTTTAAATGTCTCACAGTATACATACAAAAATTAGATCCTGTTGACACATAAAATGGGTAATGAAAAAGACGTACCTGTAACTCTTTTCTACATTATAGTTCATAGAAAAACAATCCTTTAATTTATTGCTGTACAAATATGAAGTGAATTGTAAAGCTTGATTTTTCCCATTTGCTAAGAACCTGTTTCACTGATAAAATCAGTTCTGTTTGACACTGCACATTACAGATTACCATTAACCTTTATTTAACAAACCTATATCAAATAGCTAGTGAAGTAGTTCCTATCAGCAAGTTAGGTCTAAAGTGAAAGTTGTTGTCCTTTTTGTTGTTGTTGCTGTTTAGATAACTATGAAACACAATCAGTTGTTAAAGGAATAATTCATAAGAATTGCTGAAAGTGAAGAGAGAATATACAGGAAAAAAAGCAGAGCCTAAATTTTCTACAAAGTTATAGAACTACGAAAGATAAATTAGTAAATAAAAATCTTTAGAAAAGAAATAGGAGCTACATTTCATAGAATCATAAAATCATTTAAGTTGGAAAAGACCTTTAAGGTCATCCAGTCTAACTGTTAACCTAACAGTACTAAGACTGCCACTATATCATGTGCCAGATTGCCACATCTACATATCTTCTTAATACCTCCAGGGATGGTGACTCAACTTGGGCCTCTATTCCAGTGCCTGACAACCCTTTTGGTGAAGAAATTTTTCCTGATATCCAGTCTAACTCTCCATTAGCACCACTCAAGGAAGTTTTCTCTCATCCTGTTGCTTGTTGCCTGGGAAAAGAGATTGACACCCACCACCCTACAAAATCCTTTCAGGTATTGTAGAAATTGCTAAGGTCTTCCCTCAGCCTCCTTTTCTCCAGGCTAAACAGTTCCAGTTCCCTCAGCCACTCCTCATAAGACTTGGGCTCCAGACTCTTCACTGGTTTTATGGTTCTTTGGAAATATCCCAGCACCTCAAAGTCTTTCTTGTAGTGAGGGTTCAAAATTGTGTTCAAAACTAAACACAATATTTGAGGAGTGGCCTCAATAGTGCAAGTATAGAGGGACAAACATGTTCCTAGTTCTGCTAGCCACTCTATTGCTGATACAAGCCAGGATTCTATTGGCTATTTTGACCACATAGGCACAGTCTTGACTCATGTTTACCTGCCCATCAATCAACACCCCTAGGTCATTTTCCACTGAACAGCTTTCCAGCCACTCTTTCCCAAGGCCTTAGAGTTGCATGCAATTGTTGTGACCCAAGTGCAAGATCTAGCACTCAGCCTTGTTGAACACCATACAGTTGACATTGGCCCATCAATCCAGCCTGTCCATATCCTTCTGTAGAGACTTTCTGTCCTAAGGTAGATCAACATTACCAGTCAACTCGTTGTTGTCTGCAAACTTACAGATGGTACATTTGGTTCCTTTGTCCAGATTTTTGATGGATATTAATTTATGTAAAACAAAGAGAACATAGAAATACTAAATTTAAAAGAAATTACCTGTCATTCCATCTACTACTACTGTTGTTCTAAGATGTCTACTATGAAGGAAAAATTGACAAAAGAATATAGGGATAATTATCAGGGCAAAGGATCACTTTCCACAGAACCAGGAATAGGACTTTAGGTTTTCAGATCTCTACAAATGTTTATGTATGTGTGTATATTTATTTATTTATTAAAAAAGAGAATGGAAATAAGGGGCAGCATGAAAGAAGTAAAAAAGAATATAGTGGTTCAGAGCAAAAGAGAATAAATTACTGAAATTTTTAAAGTATGACTATGAAAAAAAATGGTGTGGCTAGCATAGAACCTCTTTATATACACAGCAGTAACTGGATGACACAAATTCAGACTCCAGAATGCTGAATCTTGTAGTGTTTGCTTGGGGTTCTCCATTCTATTGTGTCATAGGCCACCTGGCCAGCTGTAGTCACGAGGTCTGCATTTAACTGAAATTCTCTAGCCACCACTTTATGTAATAACACAATAAGAATACAGCAGTTTTGTGAAGAAATAGTTGTCACTTTGGATGCCATCTAAAGTGGTCATACACAAATTATGATTAGAGATATGATTCAGAGACTCACAATACAGTGTGTTTTTGAGAAACATTAGAAAGAAATTAACATCTTCCAGTAGAAGCACCTAAATGTACTTCTGTGTAAACACAGGTTTTTGCAGCAATAACATAAAAGTCATGTTGCTGTTTCAATGATTGTCTGAGCATAACAATCTAGTCATATCTTGTAGGGAAAGGTAATATGTCTATTATACTAGATAACATACCTGGGAAAAAAACAGAGTTGCTTTTGGGTAGCATGCCCTCCTGCAGGTTTTATAAATGTCTGACATAGATATGGGCATATACATGAAGCATGGCTTTCATGCACGAGAACTTTCCGTTTTCTGCTATTGGATGACCTGGTCGAGCAGGCAATGTCACCTCTCCTTATAAACCTACTTAACAAAATGACTGACTTCATAACTGAATACTATGATCTGCTTGTTTATCCTCTTCTTCCTGGTGGTCAACCATTTCTGTCAAAACATCCCTACAACAAGGGGTCTTGGTTCACAGTCGAGTGAACATGAGCCAGCAGTGTGCCCAGGTGGCCAAGAAGGCCAATGGCATCCTGGCCTGTATCAGAAACGGTGTGACCAGCAGGTCCAGGGAGGTGATTCTTCCTCTGTACTCAGCACTGGTGAGACCACTCGTTGAATCCTGTGTTCAGTTCTGGGTCCCTCACCACAAGAAGAATGTTGAGGCTCTGCAGTGTGTTCAGAGAAGACCAACGAAGCTGGTGAAGGGTCTGGAGAACAGACCTTATGAGGAACGGCTGAGAGAGCTGGGGTTATTTAGTCTTGAGAAGAGGAGGCTGAGGGGAGACATTATTGCTCTCTATAACTACCTGAAAGGAGGTTGTAGAGAGGAGGGAGCTGGTCTCTTCTCCCAAGTGACAGGGGACAGGACAAGAGGGAATAGCCTCAAGCTTCTCCAGGGAAGGTTCAGGCTTGACATTAGGAAAAAATTTACAGAAAGTGTCATTGGGCATTTGAACAGGCTGCCCAGGTTGGTAGTTGAATCACCTTGCCTGGAGGTGTTTAAAGGGGTGGGTCAGGTGCTAAGGGGCATGGTTTAGTGTTTGATAGGAATGGTTGGATTTGATGATCTGGTGGGTCTTTTCCAACATAGTGATTCTGTGTTTCTATGATATTCTATGAGCTACATATTTTTTTATTTTAAAATAATATAAGCTCTCTTTTATAGTCCTTAGTTTGACAAGGATCTTTAAAAAATAGTATCTAGATTTAACTCCTTCACCATTTTAGAAAAAGGAGAGTGTATTCAAAGGACTATTCCTTTACCTATCATTATCAGTGATTCATACTGTCATCAAAAGCAGAACCACATAGAAATTGTACTGTACAAGCTGAAATAAACACATTAGAAATAGAGTGCAGCATTGAAGTAACTAGACAATAAAAAAATGGGAAGTAAAATAACCCCTGTCTCTGACAGCAAAGAGATAATCTGTATAGCGTTGTTGCATTGAGGATAGCTGCAATGCGAAGAACTTTGGTATGACACAAACAACTGTTCTTTGCTTTTTAAACATTTATATGATGCATCTAAGTGGTTAACACCTAGTCATTACAGTTTCAGAAAAAAACATTTAAATGTTTCGCGTCTCCTGTACAGTCATGTATACCACAGAAATAGTCACTGATGAAAAACAGTGTGTTATTTACTCACTTTTGTAAGAGATATTTAATAGATACTAGACATGAAAATCCATGCACACTGCAAAGAGAACATAGTTCGTGAGTCACATTCAGCAAATGCAGTCCAACTGGACATAAGCTCTCAAATGTTTGTGGATTTAAAGAAAGGAATGACATCCTTGAAATACTAATTAGCTGTCATATCGATGTAAATAATTTTCAGTGATTTTTTCTCTTCCAAAAGGATGATTTAGCAATTAAAAAAAAAAATAGCAAATCCCCTACTCCTCAACTTTTGTGTAACCTTTGTTCACACCTCTAGATCAAATCTTCTTTAGTTCATTTGCTTTTTAACAACATAATAAGAAAAATGGTGCAACATCAAGCCACTGTTTTCTGATTAGGAAAAAGTAGGATAGAAAGCTGGACTGTATTAAGAAAACACAGAAGAAGAAAGGAGGGAATGAAAAGTCTTCAAGTTTTCCCACTGTTCTTTGTAAGGGTATAATGGAGAGTGAGTACCTGCTTCCTCAAGAGTATCTTGTCAAAGGAGCCATAGACCAAAATATCCAGAGTCAAACCTACTACTAAGGGAGATCATAATAACAAACCTGTTCATCTGTACAAATTGGTAAGGATTTGTGTAGTGTGAAAATGTTTGCATTTTCAGATGGGAGGATAAGGAAAGGGAAGGAGACAATCTTCTTTTCTCTAACAACCAAAGTGAGTAAACAGAAACAAACCTGGTGAGTCACACTAATTGTTGGGCTATCAAGAAACTCTAGGCAATTCTGGACATTGCAGTTG
Source organism: Coccyzus lansbergi (assembly GCA_033558105.1). Taxonomy (NCBI): domain Eukaryota; kingdom Metazoa; phylum Chordata; class Aves; order Cuculiformes; family Coccyzidae; genus Coccyzus; species Coccyzus lansbergi. The sequence continues at coordinate 246,858 of JAUMJK010000379.1, forward strand.
ATAAGGATAAAAAACTGAGGGTTCAGAGTATTGGAAGGGAGTGGTGGCAGTTTGCAGGGAAAAGGGGATAGATGAAAGGAACAAAGGAATACTAGACAGAGAAGGGTATAAAATGAAGCTGGTCAGTATACTTGCCTGGCTGACCTCTGAACCTGTTCACCAAAGTGTGTCTTTTTTGCCTCAGGTATCTGTGAACATGCACATGCTTGTAAACCTTGAGACTGTGGTACATGTGGTGCACTAGTGACCTTCTCCCTCTGTCATTGTGGAAGGAGGAGGGGACTTGGCCATCCGTGCTTGTGTCTGCTGTAGTTGGATGTACTAATGGGAAAGAGTCAACCATGTCCCTCAGCATGGGAAGAGACCTGGGTCTCTGGGCGTGGGGCTGCAGGAGGTGTCCTGGTGCAGTGTGACTAGAGGAGGTGGCCTTGCTCTTAACATGCCTTAACATCTCTCTCTAGTAAAGAAAGAAGAAATTTTGTTTTGGGATAGAATTTTATGGTGTGTTTTCATCATCCAGTTCTGCTAATACCTCTGAAAAATAATTTACACCTTGCTATTTACACCTTTCCCCTCCCAGTTCCAATGCATGGAATAATTTTGAGGGTCTTGAATTTGTTAGGTATCCTTTAGACTTGAGTCACAGGTGAGGATCAAGAAGTCCTCTTACTTCTCTATGTATGTGACTTATGGCTGAGGGACACAATCTACAATTAATTTAGCTGAGTCTATCAGGAAGGGACAGATCAGACGAGCCAACTAATGGTTGAAAACACCAGAAAAGAAAGACTGCCTTTGAATAAAACATCGTACAGGCTCCATTGTATGAGTTTTGTTACTACACACTTAGTATTTCTGTCTGCCCTTTGCACATAGCTTTTTATTACTGACTGTTCAAATAAGCTGTAAAATCTCTCAAGTATTTTTTAATTTATACCTAGCCATTCTTTTTTTTAATCAAACACTGAAAATACAAATCACATCCTCATATTGATTAATAATTGGTGGGTTTTGTACAGACAACATATTGGAAATTGGTTTGATTGCCTGTATTAGCAACATGATATTTGCTGAATTTCTTTGTTCACAAACATCTTCAGCACCTTCGAAATCCAACTTTAGTTTTTCCAAGCCACTTTGGATTTGGAATACTTATCTAAAGGTCTTAATTCAATCTTCTGTATTTTTCTTCTGAAAAAACCCTACCCTAATGCAAATCAAACACTTACTTTCCAGCATTACAAAAAAACTCTCCAGATTTAACAGTGTCAGAAAGTAAATACATCACACTTCAGAATATTGTCTTGCCAATATATTTAATTTTTACACCATTGGAAGTGAGATATTGTTTGTAGATAACTGAAAAAAATGTATCTTTATACATCAATGTTGACTTTTTATCTCACCAGATTATTTTTTAGATTTATTGTTAACTATTTCTAAAACTGCAAGGTGGCTTACAGATCTGAATTGAATTTTTTTAATAGTGTTGATTTTTTCCTGGGACATATAAATGAAACAATGTCTAAAAACCTCCTTAAGGAAATTCTTGCTACAGTGACCAAAAAAACCTGAAAACAAACAAACAAACAAAAAGAGAAGAAAAACTTTTCTGGATAATTGTGCAAAAAACATGTAAATAGCAATGCTTCTTCTTTATGGCTAAAGATATTTAATATTTAGTGCCCTCCAGGTTGTCTGTACTGCTGCAGCTGTGAAACTTCGTCACTAATGAGAAAGGGAGTTTTTTTATAACATCATTAAAAAAAAACACAAATACCAGATTAGCTACTGAATATAGCTCACTTTCAGGAAAATTTAAGTACTACAGTGAAGCAGAAGAAAGGAATGTGACTACAAAAACTTGACACATAGAAAGAATGTACATATGTCACTTCTAGGCAGATTGTATACATGCACCACTTGAATTCCATCTAAAGTTATAGTAGTTTAACCAGACTAAGAAGATGACCAATTAATGCAGTAGACTCTGCAAGCAAGAAGCTTCTCTTTCACTTCATTTGTATTTCCTTTGTAATCCCATAATCATTACTGTTTTCATTAGACCTGGGCTACATTCAAGGAATGCATTAGTTTTCACCAGTTTTCATATTTTCTTAAAATAATCTCTTTGTAAAAAGATTTGCTCAGTTTCAAACGGAACCTTATTTTCTTTCAGTTTGCACTGAAAGAAATTGCTGGTCTTGTTAAAACAAGTCACTGTATGATTGTATATAAATGACCTGTCATCTTACAAAATCAGCCAGTATGGAATGTTTTGGTTATGCTTTTAACTGCTACATAATGACTGCTTCCCAAGTTTGCTGAATAGAAATTAAATATCACCAGCTGTCTTCTCAGTGTAAAACATTAAATGTAATGTTTTTAGGCAATAAAAAGAATTAGTTTGTCCTGTAACCACTTTACCATTGGGATTATGAAGAAACAATATTTAGGAATTATTGTTGCTAAATTTTACAGTCCCTGATTTCACAAGTTCCACTATCCACTAAACTGAGAAATCTGCCCCAGCACCAATCACCAAGCTGGATGGTTTCCAAAACCAGCTCTAATCAGATCGCCTGAAGGAAAGCAGGTTAAAAGTGATCTTATTGAACCTATAAATAACAAATTGTTTGGTTCATTCAATTGTAATACAATGCCCTCTCTGTACATAAGATGATATATTAAAAGCAATAAAATACCTTAATAAAACATTAAGGTGGTAGAGTTATGCACTTAATATTCAGGAAACACTTCAATGTCAGTTATTATAATGTCATAATAATGTCATCTAATGTATTTTCTCCACTGCATATATACCTGTAAGTATATAAAATAGGTAACATTTTGTGAAATGTACGTAACATTTAATGTAATGGAATTTGGGTCATTAGAATAATGTTTTAATAAACCCTGAGGGATCACTATAACCTTGTTTTAACTATACACAGTGGCAAGATTTTTCCCTTGCTGTGATTACCTATTTGGAGCACACTGTAGCTTGTAGTGAAGCTCCTATTTGTCTGTTGTCTCCTATGAAGCTAGTGATTAGGAAGGAAAATGAGAAGGGACAGTGAGATATTAGTCACAACTTTCTTTTGCTTGCCAGACAGAATAACTATAAGGAAACTGGAAATATAAGGTCATAAAAAAAGGAGAACTAACTTATAACCCAATCTGAAACTTTATATGTAATACTGCAACTACAAAAGAGTAGGACGGGTTTTTCCTAATAAAAAAAGTTTTATATCCCTTCTCAAATGTGCGTTCCCACTGCTTCTCTTGTGCTGGCATTGGTATTCTCAGGGCTTTGCTGGGAGCTATATCAGGCAAATAACTTGACTGAAAATTAACCTTTGCCTCCTACTCTCCTAAAAGATCACTTTTTTAGCAGCAGCATATATTTACATTGAACCATGACTGTGGAACTCAGAGGTTCATAGCTGAATGCTCACAATCACAGTTTAGCTAACACATTTGCAGTGAACAAGTTCCTCTTTTTTTGCACTACATCATTAAACTCAAATTAAGAAAATCATCCTCAATTTATCAAGTAAACATAGTGTGGGGGAGAAACAATACTATATTACAAAATGAAAAACTATTAGGAATTACAGTTCAATCCATAAATACTTTGCAGAAAATAGTGTCCTGTATTTCCATTAACACCAACACAAAAACTCACTGCAACTTAGTCCTTGTTTACAGCTTTTACTCTTGGTTGAACTGGGCAAGTGTATCCTACCACTGTTGTCACCCTGTATTTTCAATTCCCTTGTCTGCAGTAGAGTAATAAATAAAAAAAATTAAATAAAGGAAAAAAGAATCCTATTTTATAGAAGATATTCTATACAGAAAGTGTAGGCAGAGCTGAATATAAAAAATTAAACACATAGTTATAATAACTCTTATCAACAACTGGTTTTTGTACACACAGAGGTCTGGAATAAATAAGACCTTTCCACACTTTCATCTCAACACAGCAAGGGAAATCATGCAGCACCCCAATAATCTTATAGGCAGAGAACAGTTTCTGTGAAGTCCCAGTCATCTGAATCAAATTGAGTCAAGAAGGGAGCTAGAACAAAATTGCAACACGTTCATTCAGATTTTCTCCTCCCTTGGGTAAGAAGCACATCAGAAGCGTAGTTACAGGTCCTGAGGGGCTTGAGCTCTTAGTTCTGGATCAGTCCATCACTGACCTGTTCAAGTAACCTCTGAATTCTTAGTCAGAGGGATTCCAAACCACCCTCCTTGAATGGTCCCTGACACGTGTTGAGAAATGTTCTGAGATAGTGCTTGTTGACCTAGACAAAATAAATAATAGGGCCTACTCTAAGAATTTAACAGCATAATGATCAAGTTCCAGACCCAGAAATGTATCCTAGCATTTTTTGGTATATGTAGAGCACATATATTTATCTGATTATTTGGAAAAACCTGGCAGACCTGTGGTTTGCAATTTTGGGAACCAAGATGAACCAGTCTCCAATAGGAACTCAGCTACTGGTTAACAACACAAATTTTGGAAGCCCTTGACTATCCCTAGGTACATGCTATTCAGAAATTTCAAGTTCCAAGACATACATTTGCTGTAGATTTACCATAAATCTGAAAATCATTTGACTTGAAAGACTCATGTTGGTTTATGTCAACATCTACAACAGAGATGTCCAAAAGCAACTAAGTTCAGTTTTTCTGCTACTGCTAGTGAAATTTCAGCTGAAGTTAGTAAACATTCATAACTGCAATCAAAATTGGAGAACAGTTGCAGCATAACTCACACAAGTATAAAGTAAATCTAACCCAAGATCTGACAGTATTTAAGGTACTGACTGCTGGAAGATGTGAGGCCTTACAAAAGGGAAGTGTATTTGATATCCTCTCCTTATTTATATTTCCTATTTTCATTTCCATTTTTCCTGCTCAGTCATTGTTCAGAAAAAGTATTAACAGGATAGATGGACTTGTGATTTCACCCTCTTTAGTTAAGGCTTTATAGTGTCATTTAAGGAAGAAGTCATGTTAAGATCTTTTTTTGTTTTATTTCACAGCCTAATTTTAGATCTGTTCTAAAAAAAGGAATGTAAGAAGTGATAAGGAATGTATGAACTGATGAAACACAAGGGAAACACAGCTGCTCAATAAGAAATGTGAACATCTGGAGATCTCCATTTTATCTTAAAAACAAAATACTAAACACTGTATTTAGAAACAAACAAACCCTACAAAAGTCAAAATAATTTCTCAGCACCTTATTTAGCACATTGTGAGATATATAAAATGTATAGATTGTTTTATGGAAAACTTCAGTACTTTTTCTGAGCCTCTTTACAATTCCAGAACATCATTTGGTGATGAACAATCATTACAATTGCTTCTTTCAAATTCGTTCAATTTCAAAATTAATATCTAGAAAAGTCATATGAATGAATATCTTAAATCTATAAGTAAAGCAGAATTTCAACTTGTTGTAAAACTTGAGCTACAAAAGTATAAGAACTAAGTAGTCTGCCAGAGAATTAAGTGACACACGGTAAAACAGCAAATCTGATAGCCAACAGTCTAACCAATAATCTACACTTTTGCATTCTTTTCCAAGTGAAACGGTATGCTATTTAGGTTTCCTCTCTTTATCTTTATTTCTTCCTTTCCAAATGAACAGAGCTCCCTCCAAGTATTTTTCAAACTTTTCCACATTCCTCCTTTACACAGAGAAAAAGACAATGACTGCAGTTGTCAGTAAAATCTGCAGTTATGACTGCTTATCTTTTTCTGTTATAAACCCCTATTTTCAGGTGCTTACAAGTGTGTCAGACTTTCAGGGCCTAGGCTGGATTTTTCTATTCCAGATCTTTATTACTCAAGCTCAGATTTTCCCAAGAAAGAGGTTTAGATAAGCTACATTGCTTTTCCTATATTAAAAAATATATGTAGTAATTTTGTTGAGATTTATTTTAGCTAAAAAAAAAAAAAAAAATTAGAAAAGAGGTTATCCTCAGGTAAAGACCAGTATGCTCGCCTTATATAGAAAATCTATCCATGTCCAGCATATTTTTTCCTGAAGCGTCTTTTTTACAGTTACTGTAGTTACTGTTCTAATGAATATCCTTTCTAAACTTGACCTCCAGTGACAGGTAGAAATGGAAAAAATAAAAAGATAGAAAATAATTCATGATGGTCCAAGGTAATAATATAATTTAAAAATACAGGAGATGCTAGCAAGAGAACAAAATATGACAGTGAATGATTTTATTGTACAAGTTAGAGGGACATAGGATTCCCAAAATTCTAAGATACAGAGTAGTACCTAAAATTCTCAGTCTGCTGAAAGCAATGATTTATTAGGTTATGTTTTCTGCTTTATAGATAGAATGCAATAAATAATAATAAAATTATAAATAATCATATCATTTAATACCTTAAATGCAGCAATGGAGACTGATGCTAGAATACTCAATAAAAAACACTTAAGCATTGGTCTCAGGAACTGTGATTTATCTTCTTTAGTTGTTTAAAATTAGTACGTCTGGTAAAGCTATTTTTTTAGTCTATCTTTGTCCTCAAAGGGAAGCAATAGGAATCTCCAGAAGACTGCTTACCCAAAGTGTATCTGTATTAGGGTAAGACAGCTTGCATTTTAGAAATGTATCTGCTATCGAGTGTGAGGGAAAAAGTAATCCACTTTACAATTCAGAGGTACAATCATAGTTTCAGAGATGAGTACCTCATTTAATTGCTGGCATCCAAGTGTGGGAATCTCCAATTGAGACAGTTATGTAAGCATTCATGTTTTATGGAGAAGAATGAAAATTTGTTTGGAGATGTTTATCTGATCTGTTTACCTGATATGTATTATTTGTATTCTTTTTACTGAGGAAACCCATGTTTTCTAATAAAACTTGATATTTCCTCTTCAAGGGTTGCCAGATCTTTCAGCTGAATGGAGATATAACTGTGAGCACACTGACTATTAACTCATTTACATGTAATGTGTTGCTTTTATTTCCTTGTCACTATTCCCATGCTTTTTCTTCCACCAAATCACTTTCATCCCTGCCTTTGGTTCCTTATGTAAAGATACCTTATTCAGTCTTTGCAATCCAAAGATATCCTTCCCCTACATCCCATGTGTTTGCTACTCCTCTGAGCAGTAACTCACCTCAGCTTGAAAGGTGATCCAGAGAGGCGTTCCTGATCTTAATGGGTTTCACATCCTAAAGTATCGGGGTGATGGCTTCCCTGTGAAAACCATGAGTGCTTGGGATCTCATGCTTCCTTTTCTGACTAGAGTATTCTTATTCCTCTGTTGGTGACTTCTTTCGTGCTCCTTTTTTATTCACAGACACAAACCTTTTATTGCATAAATTAATGATCTCCAACATACATACAGATTACTATATGAAAACTTCTATGTGTATGTCAACATTGCACACATGGTGAATGTCTACTTTGAAAATGGTACTTAATTGTACTTCAGGTGAATAAACTACTTATAAAAATCCTGCCTATGCAAATTCATTTTGAAATACAGAATCACACAGTATCACAGAATCACGAGGTTAGAAAAGACCCACCAGATCATCAAATCCAACCATTCCTATCAAACACTAAACCATGCCCCTTAGCACCTCACCCACTCGTCCTTTAAACACCTCCAGGCAAGGTGATTCAACTACCTCCCTGGGCAGCCTGTTAAAATGCCCAATGACACTTTCTGTAAAATTTTTTCCTAATGTCAAGCCTGAACCTTCTATGGAGGAGCTTGAGGACATTTCCTCTTGTCCTGTCCCCTGTCACTTGGGACAAGAGACTAGTTTATTGCCCTCTACAACCTCCTTTCAAGTAGTTGTAGAGAGCAATAATGTCTCCCCTCAGCCTCCTCTTCTCAAGACTAAATAACCCCAGCTCTCTCAGCCGCTCCTCATAAGGTCTGTTCTCCAGACCCTTCACCAGCTTTGTCGCTCTTCTCTGGAATCACTCGAGAGCATCAACATCCTTCTTGTGGTGAGGGGCCCAGAACTGGACACAATATTCAAGGAGCGGCCTCACCAGTGCCGAGTACAGAGGGAGAATAACCTCCCTGGACCTTCTGGTCACACCGTTTCTGCTACAAGCCAGGATGCCATTGGCCTTCTTGACCACCTGGGCACACTGCTGGCTAATCTTCAGTCAGCTGTGAACCAACACCCTCATGTCCTTCTCCTCCAGGTAGCTATCTAGACAGACTTCTCCTAGTCTGTAGCTCTGCATAGGGTTGTTGTACCTCAAGTGCAGGACCCGGCATTTCGTCATGTTAAACCTTATGCCATTGGTCTCAGCCCAGTGGTCCAGCCTGTTCAGATCCCTTTGCAGAGCCTCCCTACCCTCCAGCAGATCGACACATCCACCCAGCTTAATGTCATCCGCAGACTTGTTAAGGGTGCACTCAATGCCTTCATCCAGGTCATTGATAAAGACACTGAACAGGGCTGCACCCAACACTGAGCCCTGGGGAACCCCACTTGTAACTAGCTTCCAACTGGAGTTAACTCCATTTACCACCACTCTCTGGGCCCAGCCATCCAACCAGTTTTCCACCCAGGATAGCCTTCACCTGTCCTGTCCACAACAGAATGCTGTGAGAAACTGTGTCAAAGGCTTTACTGAAGTCCAAGAAGTCTACATCCATAGTCCTCATCCAGTAGGTGAGTCACTTTTTTATAGAAGGCAATCAGCTTAGTTTGGCAAGACTTGCCTTTCATGAACCTGTGTTGACTGGGCCTGATCACCTGATTCTCTTGCATGTGCTTCATGATAACACTCAAGTTCACCTGTTCCATGACTTTCCCTGGCACTGAGGTCAGACTGACAGGTTTGTAGTTTCCTAGGTCCTCTCTCTGACTCTTCTCATAGATGGGCATAGATCATTCAGCTTCCAGTCAAATGGATCTTCCCCAGTGAGCCAGGACTGCAGGAATATGATGGAAAGGGATTTGGAAAGCACATCTGTCAGTTCCTTCAATACTCTTGGGTGGATCCCATCTGGCCCCATAGACTTGTAGGTGTCTAGCTGGGCAAGCAAGTCTATAACCACCTCCTCTTGGATCATGGGAGCTTTGTTCTGCTCCTCTGACTCCTGGGGATTTACACACAGTGAAAAACTTTCCTTACTATATACAACAGAATATATTCTAGCATTGGCATCCAAAGAATATACAACTTCACAAAGCATTGTATGAACAGTAAAAACTACAATTGTACAATTCAAGAAATTCCTCTGGAAAAAAGTATGATATTGTTAGATGTGTTATATAACAATTTCCTTCAATGATTTTTTACTGTGTTTTTTCTGCACCATCATGTTTAGAGAATTCACTAAGACATATTTAATGGAAAAGTTATATTGACATTTTTCAGCAAGTAATTAAAAATGAATGCAGCCTTCCTGTTTTACATCAGTAAGTGCATTGACTTCTCTGACACTATTTAGTAAACAGGTGATTACCAGTATGATTTTCATCTATATTGACCCTGTTAAAAAAAAAATCAGTAGGTGCAGTGAGAGTGAAGTTCAGCAGTTCATGATTTCATCTTTGTTGCAGTCTTTTCTTTTAAAAAATCATTGTATTCCAAGCACTTTGGACACAGAAATAGCCCATTAGCTATTATCTTTCCCTTAGTTCTATAAATTTTATAGTTAATGTGACTGAATCTATCTAAATGCATTTTTTTTAATTTCTGAAAATGGATTGAGATGTAAAACAGAAGTTCTGACGCATCTGAGCTGCAGTAGCTTAATAAGAACTCTTGATAAAATCAGGTCAAGTAGATTAGAGAGGCATATATTCAGTGGGTCTTTTTTCTTATTTTTCACTTTTTCCTTTATCATGCATGGAAAATGCTAGAAAGGAAATGCATGCTCATCAAGTGCCTTTGATGAGATCATGTACAATGAATTTAGAGCTTACACCTCTGGGACAATAATTCAGACACTTAATGTTATGCTGTATATAGATCCAAACTGAAATATTCCCCACTTTCTTGTTTGTCAAGTTTTTGCATATATGCTACATTACTCTCTGTGATAGGAAAAGAAAAATAAAAAGGATATATTGCACAAGACTTGAAACACTGCAGTAAAACCTCTAGGCAGAGAAACTGTTATGAAGACAAGGAGCAAAGTGGTAGCATGTTCAAAGTGCAGGGCGATCAATACTCAAAGGAAGACATACAAGGGGAGATGTATACTGTTTATCTTTCCTGTAACAAATGTGAGAAAATACCTCCAGAATGACTTAAGGAACAGTTTGCTGCATAAGAAATCTGACTGTATCTGTAATATGTAAAGGAAAATGGCTTACAAGAAGACTAGTCCAAAGACCATAGTAATAAGCTACACTATCTGTAAATCAATGTGATATTTATTTTTTATTGTAATAAAAAAAAAGACAGAAGAAACAAACAGGAAGATACGTAAAGAAATATGTCTGTAAGGTGATTAGAACGCTGATTATGGGATTTTCAGTTTCTGAGGAAACTGCGTGGTTAACAGCTGTGCTATCACTGGGTATGGGTGTATACTACAAGCATTAGTACAACCTGTTTTTCTTTCATTTGTTTTAAAGAAAGCACAGGAGCAGATTGTTATAAACTTCTTTCTAGTGTATCAACAGCCACTATATATAAGACAAGATCATTCAATGACAAAAATTTCATCAATCCAAAAGCTAGAAATGCAAGTTATTCAGTCTGTAGACTGAGCTTTAAATGATAGTATGTTAAAGCAATGAGTCATTAAGGAAATTAAATTGGTTGAAAATGTCATACTTCTCAATCTGTCTAACCTTCTAGTTCAGAAATACAGTAAGAACTTCTTTGCACATGTTTAGGTTTTTGTTTTGTTTTGTTTTTAATAAAAGAGGCAAATAATAAACAGTCCTCAAAATACCTTTCTAAAATTTCATCTTTGTTGAATTTGCTAATCTCCCTCTGTGCTGAAAGATTCAGAAAGGGACAGAGTTCAAGAAAATTCACATTTGACATTCTGGCTTGGAGTACAGCATTTTGTAGCTCAATTCAGTGGTACAATCGTAGATCTTTAATGTCTTTTCATACATTTCTGAATAATGACTTGGCCTGCTGGTCATCTCCTGAGATCTATGTGGTTGTAAGGGAAAAATGAAGTTGTCAATGTTCTGCAAGAGAAATAGGATTTCACACTGACACAGAAACAAAGGAATTCCAGGTTGTTGTATTTTCACTGTCGCTGTTCTGATAGGTCATCTTAGAAAATACAAGCTAACGTTCTGCAGTTCATATATATCATTTATACAGAAAGGCAGCGGTATTTACCTGTCATTATAAAGTTCTTCAATATACATGGAGGAAAAGCAGCATAAAATAGCTAGGTGCTATCAATATTGTTCATAGAAAGAACACAGTCCGTGCTTACTACTCTGTGTATACTATGTTGCACAATAATTATTCACACCTTTTTTTTTTATTGTAGTCATGACTTTACTTAAAAAAGAGAGAGACTTACAAAAGTTTGCCTTTATGGAAAACCATCTTACCTGTTAATTAGTGAAATGCAAGACAGAGCCAACGTTATGAAAAAAATCCAAATCACAAAAGCCTTGCATGTATGGCAGTGGTATTCTATGCATTCTTTAATGTATTTATGTAAATAAAAATTTTATATTTTTATATACATATTTTGAGTTAGATAAGTGATAAGCTACAAGGTGCTTTCAGGATAATAGAAGTAAAACAAGAAAAAACAAACACAGCAGACACTTTCTTGCTGCCCCACATATATCTTCATAGCTGAAGAATGTTAGCAATTAGGAAAAGAAACTGCTGAATCTGTATCACTATTTCTCATGAAACCAGCAGAAGAAAAATTTCTCTTAGCACAGAACATAAAATAATATTGTAATTTGAACACCATCACCACCATCCACCCCGTACAGTACTCCAAGAAGTTATAAATCAGCTAGACTTGCAGCAATTCTAAGTCTGAGAAATTTTAAGATTGCAAATTTGGAAAGGTACAGCTTGATTAACAGAATTTGTTGTTTGTTTGGGTTCTTTTTTAAAGGTTGTGTCTAACTATTTTTTTTGAATTTCAGTGTAAATCAAGCTGCCAGAATGATGGAGAGGTGAGATAAACATTGTTTAATAAGATTTTTTTTTAACAATCCCTTGAGAGGAGTCCACATCAAAGTCTGATGTTTAATGTGATGAATCATCTTGAAAGAGAAAAAAGTCTGATGTAATAATTTATATATTAGCTGAAGCACAGGGAAGATATAACTATCAACTGAAATACTTTCAGAGGGGATGCACATGGATATTAGGCTATATACTCGTAGCTGTGCAGCTCTGAATTATGTGATTTCCACAAAACAAAATCCTTTGGTGCATATACTACTGAACTAGGTGAGGTAACCCTGCTGCTACCTTCATGGAATTGCCTCATTTTACTTGACCTTGTCATATTGGACCTTGCACAGATGAAGACACTATATTATAATTAGATTCTCTTACCTATGATTTCTTTAAACATAGCATTGCTACTAGTTTTTCCACTGCAATAAGCAGAAGGACAGGAAACCTTGAACAGTTTCTTCTGTTCTACCTAGCCCTAGATGCAATATTTCTTCTTTTCCCTAGTGAGATATTGAAACAAAACAGAGCTCTGGGAAATCAGTGTGCAATCAATAGATATTAGGAGAGGAATTCATTTGTGCTAGGATAGTGTTTCTCATACCAAAAGGATTCCCTTTGGGGACATTTTCATGTTTCTGCGCAATAGTCTCCGGTAAGAAAGTAACAACCCTCTGGGGAAGTTCCAAGCTCCTATTCTTGATAAAAGATCAAATGATCTCTGTAGAAAAAGAGAAAGCAAGAGACAGAGTTTCAGTAAAAAAAGAGAAAGCCTTCCTCTCACTCTCATAATATCCAGTATCTTTCTAATTCATTCTGTAAAATCTTGTGTTGCAAAAAAGTATATCATACTCACTAAATGATGAAGTTCTGGTCTTGAGAAAAATAGCTGGTGATTGATAAGGACTTACAGCAAAGTTAAATACTAAGGCATTTTTCAGTGTTTATGTTGTTCAAATTATGACAGATTATGCAATTGATTTTTCAATTGTCACAGAAAAATATGTAATATGACCACTGTGAATTAAACGGAGCTTGAAAGAGACAAATTAAGTCTCTTCTATTAATATCATCTATTAATATCTAATAATATAATTGAAAAATCTATAACATCTAGATTTGAAATACAGGTGTTACATCTGTTAAGAAAACAATAGTTTTGTAAGAGGTTATGTACTCATCAATGAGGTGAAATTCCACATTCAACAAAGACCCCAATCAGCAAATTTTCTTTGTCCTAGTCTTTGCTTCAAACTGGAATTAAATAGAAACCTAAACTTTAGATTCTGTTGTCAAATGAATGTTTGGCTGTGTTAACTGATGATGAAAGATCAGGATCGTAATTGTGAGACTGTACCTTACATCTGTAGTTTAAATCGAGAAGAGAGAAAATACAGCTCTTTTCTTAATATGAAACATTAAGAAATTTTATCTCATTTGTAAAGTGGGTCATAATTTCTCTGTTACACACAAGTCTCCTTATTATCATGCTTGAGCTGTGATTCTTTTTTTGCCAGACATCTGAACAGTGAACAGTGAATAACTAAGGAACAGAAAGCAAGAGGAATACATTGATTTGTCTTTGTTTAGCTATAGTCAATAGGGTCATAAGTTTGAGTGAGATCTGACCCTGAAGTTACAAGAGTGGATTTTAGAGACTGAAACACAGAAACACAGGGGACAGTGGAGGTGTGTCAGATGAAAAAAAAAACCCAAAACCATAATTCTGCCTCTGACAGTTGTTGTTAAGTAGAAGTTTCATAGGGAAATTCAAGACACTCAGTAAGTGACAAAAATATAAAATCTCAAAATTCCGTGGTAACAATAAATCTCATTTATTTTAATTTCAAAGTATTAACCATTCAAACCATGATTTTTGGACAAATATTTGCAGATTTCCCATGTTTCATCATAGGTATACAATGAATACCTATGTAATGCTTTATTCTGTCTTTTCTCTTTGCATATTTTAGTGAATAGGGTATACCAGTGCAAGTAACCTAGCAAATGTTTATGTCTACACTCAACTCATCCTAACATGTAAAATGTTGTTTCATAAAGTGTAATAAAAACACTTGTTCCTCTCAACTATACAAGGATTTTAGAGTGACTAGCTCAGATATACTCTATATAAAAATATTATAGAGTCTAATAAAAACCCAAACACTGTGATTTCTTTTTCTTTTAATCAGTGATACATTACCAATAATAATCTGAATTTAGTTTTGAAGCATTTTTTACATGTAAGAAAACCAAGTAAACAAAAACGGTCAATCATGACCAATGTTTGCTTGAAAACTTATTTCTGCCTAGGAACATAAGCAGTACATAGTGAATGGATCAGGGAGAAATCTGACACCTACAATTTATATCTAGACTAACACAAAAACTTAGATTTCATTCTAGTAAAGAAGAAAAGAGGAAGTGAAAGAAGAGGAAGTCCATCTGTCTTTATAAAAAATTTTTGTGAATATATTTATTTAGATTTGAATGAAATTATGTTGAGAACTAACATACAACTTCACAAAGTGATTGGGGGGAAAAGAGTGAACATCTTTAGAGATAGCTGTAAATTATCCTACCAAATTGGACACCATCACAAAACATGCTTATAAAGGAAAGAATTCTTTGAAAAACTAATTTCCAGATTAAAAAAAGTCTATTAGGTTTGTAAGAGTCTAGTGTGTACCAACAGACCTTACCTAACCTCATGTATTACCCGGGACGTCCACCTACAGCTGCAATAGTGAGGGGGCTCTGGCTCCCAGGCCTTGCCTAAGGTACATGATAAATGGCCCACTTGCCAGTTATGTCTCTATTCCTGTCTTTGAGTGCTTTGACTTGTTGATTGGACTTCCTGGATGAATGCTGGACATGTCTTACTTCCTCACCATATCTGAAGATCACTAAACCATTTTTTGGAAATGTCTTTTTTCAGATACCCTGTGTCTATTTCCCTTGCTACTCCAGTTACTGCCCTTTCCCTTCAGCTCATCTTCCCTGCTCCCAGTTTGCCCTCACAAGCCTGTCCGTTCATAAACCTTATCCTTGCTGTAACATGTTATCATTTTCCTAGGATCATCTGCCTATGTATTCTAAAAACTGAACTCTCAATACTCCTTGATTAGCAGTTACTTTGTACCTGTGTTAATGTGCATCAGTGTCCTTGTGTGTGTGTAAAAAGTGCATTGGAACTAGCTCTTTGGGGGTTAATCGATACATCTTGGCTAATAGTATGGACTAGAATGGGATTCCTCTTCCCTTTTTCACCTCCAAAGCCTTGACTTGAGTTTTGATAATTTACTCTTGGATGAAAGAAATTAACAACATTATCTGTAGTAGTGGCATATCATTCAAACTGTATTTAATTTTCTTTTCCTAAGATTTTTCACCATATATTATACAAATATCAGTGAATACAGGTAGAAGGATTTTTTCAGTTAAGTTTAACCTTACATGGGGTTTTTTTTGTTTGTTTACCTAACTCAAGGTTTAGTGGTATACGTGTAAAGAAAAATATTTATCAGTGCAGCTTATTTCCTTGACCTGCTGTGGGCAAATGGTACAGGCCATACGCGCACAATCAACAGAAATCACAAGAACAGAAAAGAAACGAATGGTGCTTGGAGAATGGCACCCAAAGGGACACTAAACTCAAGCCTGGAATTAGAAGAGCAATGTTTTCATAAGAGCAGCTTGTTCTCACAGTTTTTTTTTTCTTTCTTCCTGGCAACGGTGTTAAAATATTAGCATTGAAAATAATCCAAGACGACTTTAGAACACTATCACACACACACACATATACACACACACAAGCAAATAAGTTCTCTCTTTTACTAAATTCACAGTTTAAAAAAAGAAGAGACTGAAGAGAACATTTATCTATCCTACTTTATTGCCTTTCCGCTATTTTATCTTGAAACCAGACCTCTATGACTGGAGGAAAAAAAATAAAGGAAAACTCAAGGAGGATTATAATATTAAGAGAAATACACAAAGTAGAGAGAGTAAAAGGTACTAATTTAGGTCAGTTGGATATGTTTTTTGTATATCCCTTGCTCAGAGAAATAATCATTAACCAGAGAGGTTAGTACATGCTTTCCTATACTTTTCTTGTTTAATCATCTGTGTAGAAATATATGTATGTGAATTCACATATTTGGAGAGAGGCAAAGAAACAGAAGAAGAGACAAAGAGAGAACATGTTTAATTGCAACTCAGACTACCTGAATTCCATGTGTATTTAAACTATATAGAATCATAGACTTATAGAATCACCAGGTTGGAAGAGACCCACTGGATCATCAACTCCAACCCTTCCCTCCAGTCTCTAAACCATGCCTCTCAGTACCTCATCCACACATGTCTTAAACACTTCCAGAGAAGGCGAGTCAACCACCTCCCTGGGAACCCTGTTCCATTGCCCAATGATCCTTTCTGTGAAATTTTTTTCCTTATGTCGAGCCTGAACCTCCTCTGGTGGAGTTTGAGGCCATTCCCTCTTGTCCTGTGTCCTGTCACTTGGGAGAAGAGGCCAGCTCCCTCCTCTCCACAACCTCCCTTCAGGTAGTTGTAGAGAGCAAGAAGGTCTTCCCTCAGCCTCCTCTTCTCCAGGTTAAACAATCCCAGATCTCTCAGCCACTCCTCGTAAGACTTGTTCTCCAGCCCCTTCACCAGCTTTGTTGCTCTTCTCTGGACATGCTCCATAGCCTCAACATCCTTCTAGTGGTGAGGGGTCCAGAACTGAACACAGTATTCAAGGAGTGGTCTCACCAGTGCTGAGCACAGAGGGAGAATAACCTGCCTGGACGTGCTGGTCACACCATTTGTGATACAGGCCAAGATACATTGATATATATTCAGGAAGGTGACATTCATGTAATTGTTTCCTTTTATACAACATATAACACATGATAAGATGAATGAGGTGATAGTAGTTGTTTTTTTTTCTAAGTTATGCTTCCATAATTTAGATGATCTCTAACTTTGTTTTCCAAATAAAGATATGCCACTTGAAATGTTGCCTGCTGAGAGTCAAGATCTAAATATCAGAAATACGCCATGTAACAGCTGCTATGCCCAATTAAACTGTAAAAATAGGAGTGTAAATTTAAAAGTTCACTAGACCAGGTAATGAGTGAGACTGAGGATAAGTTTACATTTCAGACTGAATATATACAACAGTTTATATTCAATAGTAAATAATGGCATTAAAAGTACTCCTTGTCCATCCTTGAGAGATCTAAAAAACCACAAGTGTCTCTAAACAATAGTGCTGTAAGAGATTAAGAAGGATTGAAAGTAAGATGGATGTATTTGGACCTAAATAGCTAACTGTATTGTCTCCAAAGTGTTGCTAGTTGCTGAGAAAAGTGGTCAAGTACACAATATTCTGCCTGTAGATCTCAAGTATATTTTTCAGTCGGTATTAATAGGTGCACGCGGAGTTTCTGTTATTACTTTTATCATCACTTGTAAATTACTATAAGAATTCTTTGTCCAGGGAGAAACTAACATGTTTCTCTTCAGCTGTCTTAAAATCAAAATACTTTTTCTGTCTTCCTCCATTCCGACCATGTTTGCCTTGTTTAATATTTCGAGAGGCTGACCTAGACAAAAGCAACATGTAAAAATATAATAAAAATCCAACATACATCTGTAGAAAATAGTTTACATCCTACTGACCCAAACCACTGTCATAATGCAAGAGGAACATGTAGTTTTTCTCCTCACCATTGTTTGCTCAAGTCTTCCAGCTGAGAAGAGCATCAGAAAAGATGTAATGGTAAATATAGACAGAGGGAAGCAGAGAAAAATCCAAAATCTTGCTTTTGGGAGTATAATTCTTCTTCTAGTGGAGATAACACAAAGTTGTCAATTCTTATGAAAACATGAGGGAAAAAAAATGTACAGGTTTGATTTAAGGAAGCTCAGACAATACTTGCACTTTTTCAGTAATGGCTACAGACACTAGAAGACTCTATAAAAAAATATTTCCAACAAAGCCATTAAAAAGTTATGTGCCATATGATGCAGTATTTTATGGAGTAACATAATGGTGTTAATTTAGCACATTTATATGTTATGTCCAAGATGTATCACTTCTGATTCCATACTGGTACTAGCCTTTTTTTTTTTCATTGTTCCAAAATATTTATATGGGCATCTGGATGGATCTTTATTCATCTTTTCTCCTAAGTGTTTTAGTTTATTTTAATGGCTTCCTTTTTCTACTTTTTCAGGACTTATAGTTTTTAACTTTAATTAAACAAACCAGACACTAATTCTAATCACAAAGCTCTTTGAAATGCATTGATTTATTTCTACACCACCAGGTAGGCTACCTGTAGAGCCCTAAGGAGTCATGCCATGAAATTCTTTGGAAGGATTTTTCCTTCTGTTATTCTTTCAAGGAACTTACAATGGATCAGAGTTAGGCAGGATTAGGAAGTTTTCTTTGCTTTTGTTACTGTTGTTCATTCAGGGGGCAAAATGCAAGATGGTAAAAACACCTGTGCATTACGAAATTGCTCGGGTCAGGAAGCAAAGGTCTGACAAGCCCTGGGAAGTGGAGAAAACCCTTTGTTTTATGTGACTGGATTACTCATAGCTGTTTGTTGGATTTTGATGAAACTGTTAAGATTGGTAATACTTCAATGATAAATGTTAAGTTCTATATATATGACGTGGTCCATTTATGCACACTACAGAATTTACATGATTTTCAGTGTAACACTAGTCTATTCAGTACATATTCATGTTGCTCCTGATCATACGCAAATTATTACTAGTTCCTCAAGTTTGTGAGACTGTTCATGTGACAGGCAAAACACCCCAGATGAATATGTTTTATTTCCCTCATGGTTCATACATGTGATCAAACTGTGTGCACACAATTTTTTTCTTTGCAAATTTTATTTGAAAACTACACATATCTGGTAATGAGAAGCTTTTGTTACTGATTTATGGAGAATAGTTGTCAGAAAGAGGGAAAAACATATCTGGACTTAAGCGACTTTTCTGTAATTGAGAAGTGGTTGCCCTCATACGCTATAGTCCACAAAGTTGTCATTTGTTCCATAGCCATGTTCCACCTTCGATTATGACTACTTCCTCTCTTGGTTGCATAATCACCTAGACTAATGCCAGTTGCAGTCATAGTGCAGAAGAAGGAAGGCTACTGCACAGGATAGCAGGCCTCGTACAATTACTAGTAACCCACTAGTAAGTCATTTTGTTTCAGAAATCAGTCATTTAAGTTTAAAGATCTTTGCACCACACCTCTTTTGTACATCTAAATGTCTGCTTTCTTCACCAAGAAGCTAAAAGGTTATCAACTCTTTCCAAAAGCCTCACTACAACTTTGTTAAATTTCACCACTGATTTAATCACTTTCAACAATTCAAGATTTTTGTTCTCTTCCTTATATTTATATGCTTCGTTGTCTGTGTGGTATTCTGTTTGTCAGAGATATTATATTTGCTTTATTAGAATATTGTCCTTATCAGTTGAGGATACCTTGAGTAGGGAAGAATTTTATGTTTTTTCCTGTTTCTGTATTGCCTTCTTCCTTGCAGTATTTCCTTTACATGCAGCAGCCACATAGCTAAGCTAAGGTTTATCCAACTAAATTAAAAATTATATTAGTTTATTCCTAGCCACATTTTGTCCTCACTCACCTCAAACAAAGTCCATTAATAATTAATTTAGACATAAGAGTATTTAAGTGGTCAGATGACCCTCTGTGGGCCTTCAAAGGCACATCCTGTCTTCATTTCCCCATAAACTAGACACTTGCTTTAGACTTTTCTTTCTCCTCATCGTCAATAGACACAACTAGAAATTGCAAAGTTCCTTTTTACCTGTGCACGGATAACATTAGTGGAACATCAGTTCTTAGAGCTGCACAGGAAGCTCTTCTTCAAATGAGGTTTTTCTATTTTGTTGGGTTTTTTTTTTTTCCCTGATCATTCATAACATATAATAACTTCCACAGAAAATAAATGAGAACATAGGATCCAACAGCTTGTAGGTTAGAGTGCCAAACTGGACTATCTTAATTGCTGAGATGATAGTCTCCTACGTAGACTTCACCAAATGCTTTTTGTTGGGAATATTTCACAGTATGGAAGTAATAAAATATTAACTGGACAAAGATTTGCACTTTGTTTTTCTGCAGCGTAGATCAAATAACATGTCTATCAGATTTTCTTCAAAACTGGTACATTTTCTTGAACAGTTCAGGTATAAACAGATGTCATTGGCATTGACAATTTCTAAATCAGCTGAAAAGTTCATGTAAAAAACATAGCTGTGCATTAGCTAGCAGAAGCAAACTATTCATCAGATCTCTGCTTCTGGAAACATATATGTCAATAAAAAATTCTGAAAAGAACTGATTAGCATGAGGACTGCATTTGTATTATTTATAGTACCAATTCACTCTATTTACACCATACTGGTGGAATTGAGTGTGGAGGAGTAATGGCTAGTCTGGACTTTGCATTCTGTTTTCTGTGAAATGTTTCTTAGAGTGTTCAGTTTCTGAAGGCAGCCAAAGGAAACCTCCAATACTGCTAGTCTTACCAACACCAGCAAGGTAGCAATCTTTAACCATAATTCACAGAGGAAAAAAAATACAAAACCTGAATTGTTACATGTTCAAAAAGCTGCTTTAATGTTACTAAAATGCAGGAATAATTTGGAGATGTAAATGTTAAAAAAATAATAATAACAAATGAGGCACCTAGGGAGAGAAAGAAAATGCATGTGAAATGGGCATTTGCAGTTGTTAAAAAGAAAAGAAACAAGAAAATGAGTTAAAATGAGTTAAAATATATGGCTTTAACTCTGTGGGAAAGTATCTTTAATGATGTTACTTACTTTGTTGCGGATGGTAGTGATGCATAAATACTATTAAATCACAACACCTTGGTAAAAATTGTAGGAACTAAAGCTGAAGTAAAAAAGGTTATTTTTTCACTAATATTTATAGATGAATTATAAAACAAAAGTCCTTCAGAGAACAACCATCCTATAAGAGGGGCTAAAATCAAACCATGTTTTTCCACTTCTTCAGATGTCTAGAGAGATAAAATGTGTTTTCTGGCTATTGAATCAAGTTTCTAGTCAATATAGCAAACTGTGTAAAGGTATTTTCATCCATCTAAATAGAGATGTCCACTCTAGGATGAACTCAAATGTTATTCTGACTCATGTGAATATGGTGAGTGGATCTCCTTGACTTTGTGAGAACTTAGTCTTTTGTGTAAACAGTACTAGCAGACACTTGCAGATAGATTCAAATACCTCAGTTTGGAGTCGAATTTATTTCTTGTTGTAGGGATATTGAAAGGAGAAGGGAGAGTTAGAACTGCCTGAGAGAGAGAGAGGAGATTAGGATGGGGTAATGAGCTGGTATAGAGAATCTTTACATATCTAACCTCTGAATTTGGCAAGTGCCTGTTGTGTTTTTACTGAATTTTGGTTTTCTTACAGAATCTGAGTTATTATTTTAACCATAACTTTCAGAATAGTCCTTAAGAAGTTCTATTATAATAAATCTATTTAAATATTTTCTGGATTGCAAAATTTAAGAAATTTTCACCACCTCTCACTTTGCTTTCTCAGGTCTCTCTTTCTACAAATTCATTGACATTTGCTGATGGTGTAACAGTTGGAGTCACATTGTAAATGAAATCAGTGAAATAGTCCTCATTATCAAATAAAAAATAAAATGTATTTTCATTTCCAGACAAGAACATGAATATGAGACTATATTATCAGTAACATTGTTCTGATTAAGATTTCTACAGTTGCAATTCAGTAGAAGCTTTTAATGCTCTGGGTAAAAAGAAAAAGTGGCTGAATATATGGGAGAGTTTATTAAGCATGTCTGATTCTCTGAGGGTTTGTATCAGAAAGATTCACTGACTGAGCTGAAAAGTCTGTTCTAAGGTATTACGGCACTAATTCTTTTCATGGAATGCACCTTCTAAAATTTACTTCCAAACCTTCCTGCCATCTGAGATACAAGTTAAAAGTATTTACAAGGCCCAGAGAAGTTCTCATTTAAATGGACTACTTCATTCTTCTGAATGAATATTCTTCTGAACTGTCCTTTTCTTTTAATCATAATAAACAATAACTGCTTTTAATATATCATTAAATGAAAATAAGTGCTACACTATTCTGGTACTGCTTCTTAGCAATAGAAGGTCCATTGTGAATTATTTGTTCTGAAAATTTTTTGTCATTATTATCTGTGGTATGAAACAGCTAAACCAAAATGTCATGTTCAGGCTGATGACACAGCAAATAGCAGGCTTTTGTAGGCATTAACTGAAAGAATAGAGCTTTGAATCAAGACAGAAGAAAAGAAGTATATTGTTCCCTTATACTTTTAACCTCAAATTTCTAATCCAAAGACAAGATTTAATTAGTTCTTATACTAGCACAGAATGGAAGAAAATGTAGCCAAGGAACTTCCTTATTAGCCTAAATGTATTGGAGTTGATCATCATAACAACTCCTATGAACTTATTGATGCTTTCTTTGTCTTGTGATGAAATGATGATGTGAGGATACATGACTGTTTCTTGTCTACCTCTCAGCATTACTGCTCCTAGGCAATTACTTGTGCTTTAGTTATCATTGATGAAAACTAAGTCATGGGAAATTTGCTCCCACTATACTGCAGTTATAAGGACAACCATGGGGCTTGTTATGAAGCAGTGGGTTTGTTACTCCACAATGTGCTTCACAAATAATAAGAGCAAACTTCTCCATAGAACTGCCTACCTTAAGGCATAAAACAGAGACACCTTAGAATTTCTTATATGACAGACAAATCTGCATTTGCTTCAGCATTCAAAATCCTTCAAATCCTACTGCTATTGCACAGCTGCCTCTGCCATGCTTAGTCATCATCAGATGTGAGTTGAAGATATATGAGTGTAGTTTTCTCTAGACCTAATACTCTAAAAGTGCAGATTTCCAACTAGTTTTTTGATTCTTCATTTTCCAAGTAGATATACCAGATCTTGGCACTTTTCATTTCCAATGTCTTCTGTCAAGTTTTGTTGTAATGCATTCACCCTTTGAAATAAGTTACAAGCAGCACATTCAGAATATCAGGAAGAAGATACAAATTTTGGACTTGACAGTAATTGCATTTACCATTACAAGCTTTGATGCCTTCTGTATTCACACCTAACTCTAATAAACACATCTAAGTGATGACTATCAAAATTAGATCTTATTCTTTCTTCTACCCCTATTCTTTTTAGGAGCCTGAAGTACTATATATGCATTCACATTATTTCTCAGCCAAGCAAAGTACAGATACAACAAAAACATGGAAGTGAAAGATATTTTCTGTCTTTGAAGATAAAGTTTCAAAATGTAATAAAGCACCTAACTAATAAATCAACATTATGAAAACTTATTTTTACTTCACATTTTGTTAAAATATAAAAAATTACCACGACAAAGACAGATCAATAAATGCTGGAGAAAGAGCGATAATGGTAAATTTGTTGATGTTACATTCTGCAACAGCCCAAATATTCTGCAATTAGAATCAGCAGTCAGTACAAAAGTCCCATGTTTTATAATTCTTTGTAGGACACCTGTATTTTCATTTGTGAGAATATATTATTTGCTTTCACTGAATATTATTAGCGGTTTACTTTATAGATAGTCTCAGCATCTCTATCACCTGCATCACAAAATACATTCTTAAAATAAAAATATCACATTGCCTTCTTTTCCAGGAAGTAAATGTGAAATGTTTCCTCTAATGGTGTTCCTCTCCTTGAAACAATTTATTGTTAAACGTACAATGTCTTTCCATGAATTTGGTGTCACATATTGAGGGAGACAATTTGATGAACGTGACCAGTGGGTAAATTTGAAAATGTATATGAGAGACTTCAGAGGAGAGTTTATCAATCTGCTTGACTCTTTTTCCTAAGAGTATCGCAAGGGCGAAGAAGAATATACAAACATCCCCCAGTCTGCTAACCAGTCTTCCAATCTGATCGTCACATAAGGGTAAGATGTCCAGCCTGTCAGAATAATTAATGCAGCAATAACACAAGATAATTAATATAATATTATCTAGCTTGCTGCATACACAATAAGTAACATAACAATTACACAAGGGTAATTAATGATCACCCATGTTGTTCTATTCTGAATTCCCCTTTTTAATCCCTGTAAACAGTTAGACTGCAGAGACTTGTACAAGCAATTTTATTAACAGTAAGAACTCATGACTTAATAAGGTTCGATAGTAGCTGCGGAGAAGGTACTGCATTGAATAGCCCTATTTATGATGCTACACCCAAAAGCACATAAGAACACCACAAGCAATGATATACATGTAGCAACAATAATTAGACACAAGTAAAGATAACACATAGATAGTGTTAAAGTACAGAGAGAGATACCAATAATTAGCTTGATGTTACTTAGTTTGATATTAAAATGTATATTTAGCACAGATAACACAAGTGCTTACCTCAATTGAATTGAGGAGTGGAGGGGTAAAGAGGGGTGGATCCAGTCTCTTGGCTGGTCCCAAAAGATTCAATCATATTTCCTCCTCCACTGTCTTACTTTCCTGAATGAAGTCCCCAGCAGAGGGGGAAGATGGAGTTCAGCCCATTAGTTGATCCCTAGAATTTTGATGGCATTTTTCTTTTCTTCATGCCTCCATGCCCACCAAAACAATTCCTCTGTTCTACTATTTATAGTAGTCCACACCTAGGGGTGGAGGAACTTGAGTAAATGTGGTCACAATACTAATTTCTGATTGGTGGGGGAAGAATTCTTGTTTCACATGCCAAAACCTAACTGTCCAAGCCCAGTAGGTATGGCCACAGGAGTGATTTGCCTCAGAAGTAGGGAGAAGGCAGGTGGTCTTAGGTGTGGAGAGGTGCTTTACTATTATAATGATATTACAATGATGAGCATAGGACATCTGTAGGCCAGTTGTTTGAGCAGCAGCTGCAATCCATCTTCTTGGAAAATAGTAAGGCTCTTATCTTTGGCAGGGACCTGTCAGTCATAGGAGTTGTCTGTGCCTGTTCCCAGTTACCTCATTCCCCACTTCAGATGCTGATATGCCCTTGATATATTCCTTTGTGTTGAAGGCCTTGTATTCAGCCCATGGCAAGGAGCAGGAGTAAAGGAAGAGGGTGGGTTGGAAGCACCAGAACCATGTCTTCCTGCATTCAGCCTCATTCCCATACTTAGCTTTTATTCCCTCATTCAGAATTTTTTACAACAATTGGTCCACACAGCAACACAGTGCATATGCACTCAGAAACATAAGACTTCTTTCACCCAACCAAAAACAAGTTCTTCCAAACATTAAATGGAGTTAACTCCAGCAGGATGCCAGTTACTAGCGATGTTCCCCAGGACTCAGTGCTGGGTCCAGCCTGTTCAATGTCTTCATCAATGATCTGGATGAAGGCATCAAGTGCACCCTTAGCAAGTTTGCAGACGACACTAAACTGGGTGGAAACCCCCAAGAGGGCTGGGTGCTCTCCAAGAAGGAAATCCTGGCAGCACAGGAGAAGGTTGTCCCCATGTGCTGGTGGTAGAAAAGTGGTTGGATGACCCGTCCCAGAGAGTGGTAGTAAATGGTGTTATATCTAGCTGGAGGCCAGTGACAAGCAGTGTCCCCTAGAGCTCAGTGCTGGATCCAGACCTGTTCAATGTCTTTTTCAATGACCTGGGTGAAGTAATTTAGAGCACCCTTAGTAAGTTTGTGGATGACACTGAGTTGTGTGGAAGTGTCAATCTGCTGGAGGGTAGGGAGACTCTGTAATGGGATCTGAACAGGCTGGACCACTTGGCTGAGTCTAATGGCATGAGGTTTAACACGGCCAAATGCTGGGTCCTGCACTTGGGGCACAACAACCCTATGCAGAGCTACAGACTGGGAGAAGTCTGTCTGAAAAACTGCCTGGAGGAGAAGGACCTGGGAACGTTCATTGACAGCTGACTGAACATGAGTCAGCAGTATGCCCAGGTGGCCAAGAAGGCCAATGGCATCCTGTCTTGTAGCAGAAATGGGTTATTCTCCCTCTGTACTCTGCACTGGTGAGGCTGCTCCTTGAATCCTGTATTCAGTTCTGGGCCCCTCACCACAAGAAGGATGTTGAGGCTCTGGAGCAAGTCCAGAGAAGAGAACGAAGCTGGTGAAGGGGCTGGAGAACAAGTCTTCTGAGGAGCGGCTGAGAGATCTGGGGTTGTTTAGCCTGGAGAAGAGAAGACTGAGGGGACATCTTATTGCTCTCTACAACTACCTGAAAGGAAGTTATAGAGTGGAGGAAGCTGGCCTCTTCTCCCAAGTGTCAGGGGACAGGACAAGAGGGAATGGCCTCAAAGTCTGCCAGGTGAGGTTCAGAATTTACATCAGAATAATTTTTTTGCAGAAAGGGTCATTGGGCATTGGAACAGGGTTCCCAGGGAGGTGGTTGAGTCACCGTCCCTGGAGGTGTTTAAAAGACAGGTGGACGAGGTCCTGAGGGACATGGTTTATTGGCTGATGGGAATGTTTGGACTCAATGATCCTGTAGGTATTTTCCAACCTAGTGATGTTGTGATTCTTCCATTAGTCAAGCCTTGTTGAAGATTGCCCTCTGAGGACACCACTTTCAATTTTTGCAAGGGATTGAGCTATTTATGCTGGTGTGGATATGTCAGACACACTGTTGAGGAGTCGTGAAAAACAGGTTGACTATATAAGGTGTTCTAAAACTCACTAGCTCCTTACCCTTCTCAGCTGTGTACCATATGGTGTAACTTTAAGGGCTCTATAGTCTAGAAAGCAGGCTGAAGGAAACCGATAAACTAACAATAAAAAAGTAAACTTTTCCATTCTGCTGTGAGAATGAAGGATCTATAACAAGTACAAGACTATCTCTAAAAGGTTAAGACCCCTCTGAGTAAGTGTAAACATTCGTAGGTACCTATATCAGAGCTTGTCTTCCACAGCTCCATTTGCTGCTTAAACTTAGGTTTCTAGCTCCATTGATGGTACTTTGCTAGTCCTCCTGTCTTCACTTCTGCCCCTTCAACTGGGCATATTTCTGAGTCCTATCTGCCAGTCTTGGGCAAATGTTTCGGAGATTGTAATGTGGATTAGGTAGTATAAGTGCCTATATCAAGATAACTGAGTTCAGTCTCTGTGTTCTTTAAATCCATGTGACAAGCTGTAGTTAACTCCACTAGTGGCCACTTCTCTTTATTAGTTAAAAAGGAAACCATGAATGATCAATTCATATATAGTCATTCACACTGCAGATGACGAACCCAGGTCATATAGATTATTCTCTAAAATCACTATAAAACAGCTCCAAGAGGATGTAAACAAATGAAAAAATAGTAAATAAAAAATGTATTTCAAGAGATATTTTAAAAAAAATTAAGAAATTTTTTTTAAAAAATAAGAAATTTTTAAAACCTGAATTTCTGTTGTTAAACATAAAATAATATCAGTACAAATGAAAATAATATGAAATGGAAATACAAATTTAATTTACAAATACTCATTTATAATTTATTAAAAAAACCCAAACAGGCACAGCCTTAAAGGAACACAATTTACAATGATTTAAGTTTAAAATCACATTTTGGTGGCCTCTTGCTAACGAAAAAAACTTCTTCTTTTCCCTTCACATATATGTTTAATTTTATTTTTTTTCTAAATGTGTGTTTAAATAAATAATGTGTCATAAATAAAAGTGCAGCAGAAAATCATTTAGATGCACTGTATCTTAGCAGAGGTCACTTTAACATCTTTCAAGAAAAAAAGGAGTTATTGAGTTTTGATAACAGAAAAGGAGTAGCTACTGTAGTGAGGAATTTAGGAAGACTTTAAGAAAAATCTTTGTGTCACAGTCTATTTATAATTCATATTCACAGATGGCAAGATATGTGGTGTGACAAGTAGAAATAAACATTCTGTCATATTCACTAAACCTATTCTTACAGATGTGTTGTTCACAATACATTTTTCAGCATGGTAAGAATAAAAAGACAAGGTTTTTTTTCACTACTTACTCTTGAAAGGAGAGTTTCCAGCTGGTTTGCGTTAAGGATTCACCTTGCATTATAAATGGAAGTTTTCTGCTTCTTATTATTATTTCAGTGCTGTATTAGTCAAAGAAATTATTGATTTTCAATCTCACAAATATTACTCTGTCAAAGATTTCTTTACCAGGGGCTCTCATTCATCAGTAGAAGAGACAACTCCCCCTTAGAGTGCATATCGGGCAATTGCTGTAAAAGACAATTAAAAATGTTTCTGTAAATACATTAAAAGCAAATGGAGGGCTGAGGAGAATCTCCACTTTTTATTGGTTGCAGGAAGAAACATAATGACATGACAAAGGGTGGGGAAAAGACTGAGGTGCTTAATGACTTCTTTGCCTCAGTCTTTAGAAGTAAGAGCAGTTGTTTTCCAGGTAGTCAGCCCCCTGAGCAGGAAGACAAGGATGAGGAGCAGAAGGAAGTTCCTATAATCCAAAGGGAAATGGTTAGTGACCTTTTAGACCATCTAGCTACACAGAAGTCTATGGGATTCCATGAGATCCATCCAAGGGTAACAAAGAAGCTGGTGGAAGTGTTCAGCAAGTCACCACTTTCAATCATTTATCAGTAGTTCTGCCTAGTTCGGAAGGTACTGGTTGACTGGAGATTGATAATTGTGATGCCAGTATCACACTCAGAGCCAGAAGGATGATCCTGGGAATTACAGGCATGTCAGCTTGATGTCAATATTGGGAAGGCTATGGAGAAGATTATCATGAGTGCCATGACGTGGCACATGCGAGATGACCAGATGATTAGTCCCTGTCAGCATAGGTTTATGAAAATCTAGTCCTACTCAATCAGTCTTATCTCCTTCTTTGACAATTTGACCTATTCACTGCATGAGGGAAAGGCTGTGCTTGTTGTCTCTCTAGACTTTAGTAAAGTGGTGAGAGAGGTGCAGAATGAATGCTATTGGATTTGTAGTTTTTTACATCATAAGATTTGTGATAGTAACAGAGTCTAAACTGGTAAAAGCTATCTTCTTGGCCTTCAACGTGCTTAATTTTTCTTATTTATTAATAACTGTGCTGCTAATTTCATTCTTTTACTAAACTCTTGGAAATGGATTAAATAGATTTCCTTTCATCAAAATTAATATCTGGTTTTCTGTTATTGATAGGATGCATTCAAAAATAATATGGCGGTTTCCCCCTTTCAGTTTATGGTATTCTTGATTTTAAGACAATATTTCATTTTATTCAGTTTTGCTTTGCAGCTATTAAAATAAAATCAAAAAGGTCAGATTTATTGTCTATATTACTCTTTGGCTTATTTTCTGATATAAGATCTCCTGTCTTTGAAAAAATGGAAAACAATTATGAAAGTCTTTAACTCTAGTGATAATTGTATTTCTTTATGAATATTACAAAACACAGAGCTACCAATGGGTCTGGATAAAAGCCAATACCTGAGTGGTTCAAATTCTGTGTGTAGGAGGAAAGAAGAGAAATATGCTATTTCAGCATAATACTCGAATATATATTTTAATTATAGAAATTATAAATTACTACAATATCCTACCTGGAGAGATTCCATGAGGTCTGTGGAGAGTTAATTTGCAGATATTTTTGAGAACATGCCAGGACTGAAAACAAAGTATTTGAATCTGTCTCAGAGAAAGGGAAGAAAACATACATGTCTACTGGAGGATGAAGAAGGAATTGGTGATTGTATCCTGGGAAAACTCGATGACCTGTGCTCCTAGGCACACTTCAGTCCCATCTAAGCTTTATGTCACAGACTGAGCTAAATGTGCACCCTCTACTTCCACCTTCTCCTCCATTCTCTAATGCTTCAGTCAATATAGAAAGGATTCAACTACTATTCTGGAAGAGAACAATTAAAAGCGGTTGGACTTGACATTCCAAGAAAGATACATATTATTCTAACAGTAAATTTAGACAAAGAATCTTCTCCGAAGCAGATATACACACACACAAATATGACTGAATTGATGTAAATTTTTTCCTAGCTTGAAATTCAGCCTAAGCTATTACAACATTCTTGGGTTTTTGCTTCTCAGAAAAGGCATTGAGTAAACAATTTTCTGCACAGGATGTCTGCAGATAACGTGGTAATCATAGAAGTATTACACTGCTAGTCTGAAAAAGTGAGTTCACAGTGTGACTTACTGAGCTGACAGTGACAGTGACAATGATCTTTACTACTGAAAGCACATACACAATGCAACTTGTGCTGAGATATTTCACAAGTATTTCCACCAACAGGGTGGAACATACAACATGATGATACATTCCCTGATCGATGGTGGAGAAAACAGTTTTTCTTTCTGTATCTGTTGCATCACCAGAAAAGTATTCAGAAAGCTTGGACTGACTATGCAAGGTTAAGTAGTGGAAGCATAAAATAGTAAGCATGAGATTACTGCAAGTATTGAAATATGCCAATGGCTCTCTGGATTTCTATGGAGGATTTGCATTTTTATTAGCAGCCAGTAAGCCAAACTGCAAAATGAATTCAGCAAATGTAGTGACTTTTGACAGCCAGCCAGTAATTCAGTGGAACATAAGGCACCTGATGTAATGCTCAAATATTTATTTGCATTTTTATCTACTTGTTTCTTTTCTGGAACATCCTGATATTGTGTGCCCTATTGTAAAGGGATGAGGTTCAAACAATGCTTTTAATACAGCCAGAACCAATGTGTGGCAGATGCTTCTTTGTTTCTAGCACTATCTTTTGATCTAAAGGTTACAGAGAAGCTCTGCTTTGAATGACTGATATTTTCAACTAAACAGACAATTAAGATTAGTCAAATTGGCAAGCACCAAACCAGCTTAAGATTCTCAAAACCTGTAGGTGACTAAACATATAAAGTGTGTGATCATCCTACATGCACTAAAGTGTTCATTGTAAGAAGACAGATATCCGTGTCACTCAATTTGCTTTACAGAAAATGAAGCATATGTAGATAGACACATGAACTCTGCTGAGGGTTGATGGTGAGCTTTTGTATAAAGCTGAATATATAGATCACAAAACTACAAAAAGGGAATCTTCTTGTCTTGACACCTGTGGTCTCTTTTCTTTTGCAACATCCGGCAGAGATTCATCCAAGCTGCTATTGCTTTGAAAAACAGGGCCTCTTGTTTTTGAAGGAAGTTTTGTAATTACTAAACTGTGACATTGAAATGTCAGTGATCGATTTCATCTTCTCCAGGTTCTTATCTTCTAAGAACCACATCCAGACATTACCCTGAAAGCATAGAAATATCCAGTATTTCTAACTATTCTCTTACAAAGTCAGTTCAGCACAGTGCTTTGCCCACAGACATAGTTATGGTTTAAATCTTCAGAGGGGCAGATTATCCTTTAAAATAAGTACAGAGGATTGTCCCTGAAATTTGGTATATCTGTCTATACCTTTCACCATCTAGCTTACCTCTGTCATCTTGTGTATGTAGCCAGCATTGTCCTCTGTGGCTCTAACTCTTTAATAATTGAATACAGTGGTTATTAAGTTAAGCAAACCATATTGTACACTTCTGATTAAGATACACGTACTATGTAGCTAAGTATTTTGCAGAAAAAAATAGAACTAGCATGTTAATTGCTTTACTTGTTAAACTTAGTATATTGTAATACAGTGCTGTAGATAAACTTCTAAAATACATTTCCTTAACTGAAAAGTGTTATATGTTATCTCAGTCTCTCATACTTAAAATAAGATTATACACATGTTTAATAATTACAGAGGATGTAAATCCAATCTTATTTCTATTGTTCTCTAATCACAGCTTTTCTAATTTTGCTTTACATTTTTGCACTAGTCCTTATCACTGAAATTCTTTCTCCTTTCCTCATTAATCATAAATAGAAGCTACCTTACCACTAAATTCCGCGGAAGTTTTTGCATTTCTTCCTTTTCCTGGGTCAAAATTAAGACTGAGATAGAAAATGACATCATGGGGTAGATTATTTACTTTGAAGAACTACAGGATTAAAAACATTTGGGGACCTGAAAGCTGTGAAATAAAAAATATTTTATGGTATAAAATTAGGTGGCTTCTAGATCAACTTTTGTTTGCTTGTCTTGAGCAGACTTTGATGACACTGTGCATATGATCAAAACAAACATGAAAAAAAACCAAAACAAGGCACACAAATACATCTAAACCCAAGAAATGCAGATTTTGAGATAATAAAAAGTAGCAAGGCTAGGATAGGAGAGATAAAAAAAATCACATTAATTTAGATGTTTAGGTTTGTATTTTGCTTTAAATTGCAAATTTGTCTGTATTGCTCTAAACTGGCTTTATGTTAAAAGCAATTTTTCTGTGAAGAGGGTGATTATGCCAGCAGCCTAGAATATCCTACTTACACTGACATTCAACCTCAGCTCAGACTTCTGTCCACTAAATCTTTAGTGAAGCTTTTGGGTCTTTCTGTTAACAATTTCCATGTCAGTGGACTAGAAAATGCTTGTCTCTCACAGAAGTCTACCATTTGCTTTGCCAACACACCTCCGCACTCACAGTTACCATTTATTGATGAGAAATGAGTACTGATTCCATAATTGCTGAAGTATGAATGCTAAAGACTAAACAGTACAATCCCCATCACAATAGGCACATTCAATAGTTCAGTGCTGATGCGACCATATTTCCCAGAAAGCCCTTGGTTTTCATTGTTAGATGCCTGCCATGATCTCCCAGTTAAGTTTGTAAAAGTGTGCTTTCTTCTGACTTTTGAAATCCAAAACTTTAATTTCTACCACTTCTCAGACCTGCCAGCCAGCAGACCAATTGGATACCACAAGAAACAGGCTCTTCTCTAATAAGCTGGACAGTGACTGCATAAAGTGACAAGACTGATCAATTTACATGTACAATGAATGATCAATTTACATCATAGGTTGCATGCAGCACCGGGAAACCTGTATTTGTAAATTCACACCAGTTAAGCACAACAACGCAGGAAGCAGTGAAGCACAGTGAGCTGTGAAAGGAAACATGTGCCTCACGAAAAGATAAGAGGAAACTAGAACTCTGTAATCATTTGCGTTTACATCATTTAACACAGCTAAACTTTCTAATGCCTTACTATATTTTCCTGCCATTTCAATTCCTGTGATGCAAATTCACATCTTCTTTGTCATCTGTCTTGTCGCTTCTGATGTACTTGATTTGATTCCCCAAACCTCATTACTGTTGTCCCTCCCAGGTTATTCTTCCTCATGGGATCCCTAGTCTTCACTGATCCTAGTGCTTCTTCTATGAAAATTAAAAACACTCTGTGACAAGATGGGAAGTTCCATAGTATCAAAGACTTAAGGACAAAAGGAACTATTATATCATCTAAGCAGACCTACTACGTAGCAAAAGTTGTTTCATGATTGTTTCATGATATTAACTTAGATTTTTAATCTTCAACCTTAATTCTTCCTGCCTCCATAATGTGTTTTTCCTTTTTCTAAAATAAGTTTTACCTTATTTAAAATATTCATAAATCCTAAAAAATATGATCTATCCTTGGGTGTTAGTCATAAAGGGTGTATTGAGATATAAAGACATCCACATTTTTAAAGTCAGGAAGAATAAAACAGCTAATAAGTTGTTTTGATTTTTTTTCTTCTAGTCCTCCCACACAACATCTAAAGACAACTGTAATATTAGATGTCTATAAGCTTTTCAGGTGGCCTTAAAAACAAGTATACACAGTTAAAATTTTTTTTAATACTTCTGACTTTTTATGGTTACAATGACATTAGTCAAATATTCAGTTCATTCAATTTACTGTAATTCATATTAAGGAGGAAAATATGATTTTGAAATTCATTATCTGTTCTTGAGTTCTTTCTCACAGCATATTAAGGGATATCACACTTCATGTTTCACACTTGCAGCCAGACAGATGTCAGTGTTCTGTAGATTAGTATATGATCAGAAATATTTTCACTTTAACAGTCCAGCATAAAAAATTCTGTTAATGTAAATGAATATAGTGTTGACATATTATGAACTGAGAAGAAGCTAGACATTATTCAAACTGTCAAAATATAATGTATTGAAAATACCAACCCAAAAACTGTATATAGATTTTCTAGAATTAAGTCAATATGCATGTATACTGTATTTGCATAAATTCAAGTTCATTCCCTGTGTTTATGAAATAAAAACAATTGGAAGATATTTTCTGTAAATGTGGAAGTCTGTAATTTTATACTTGAAATGATATCTATCACATCACAAATATACCACAAAAACTTTTTATGACATGATAGTTTTTAGTAATGCTTATATTCTGTTATCTAGGAAGCAAATACTGCAGCTACTTAATTTTCTGCTTTCCAGCCTAGTCTGGAGAAAAAAAGAGCCATAGAATGATAGAATGGATTGGATGGGAAGTGACCTTTACGGGACAACTTGTCCAACCCCACTGCAATGAGCACGGACACATTGAACTAGATCATAGAATCATAGAACAACCAGGTTGGAAGAGACCCGTCGGATCATCGAGTCCAACCATTCCTATCAAACACTAAACCATGTCCCTCAGGATCTCGTCTACCCATGCCTTAAACACCTCCAGGGGAGGTGAATCAACCACTTCCCTGGGCAGACTATTCCAATGCCCAATGACCCTTTCTGTCAAAAACTTCCTTCTAATCTCTAGCCTAAATCTCCCCTGGCGGAGTTTGAGGCCATTCCCTCTTGTCCTGTCCCCTGTCACTTGGGAGAAGAGGCCAGCTCCCTCCTCTCCACAGACTCCTTTCAGGTAGTTGTAGAGAGCAATGAGGTCTCCTCTCAGCCTCCTCTTCTCCAGGCCAAACAACCCCAGCTCTCTCAGCTGTTCCTCATAAGGTCTGTTCTCCAGACCCCTCACCAGCCTCGTCGCTCTTCTCTAGACTCGCTCCAGAGCCTCAACATCCTTCTTGATCTTGTTGTTCACTTCCGTTCTACCTGATTTTGAATATCTCCAGGGATGGGGCATCCACAATCACTTTGGGCAGGCTATTCCAGTGTTTCACCATCCTCATCATAAAAAAAATCTTCTGTATATCTAGTCTGAAGTTATTCTCTTTTAGTTAATCCATTACCCCTTGTCCTATCATTACAGGTCGCATTAAAAAGTCTGTCCCCATCTTACTTATAAGCCCTCTTTAAAAGGTAACAATAATGTCTCCCCAGAGACTCCTCTTTTTCAGGCTGGAGAACTCCAGCTTTCTCAATCTGCTTTCATAGATGACATGTTCCAATACTCTGAACAATTTTTGTGGGTCTCCTCTCAGTCTATTCCAACACGTCTATGTCTTTCTTGTGCTGAGGACTGCAAAGCTAAATGCAATACTCCAAGTGAGATCTCACCAGAATGGAAGATAGAGGGAAGAATCACTTCCCTCGTCCTTCTGGCAATGTTTCTTTTAATGCAATCTAGGAAATAATTG
This sequence comes from Coccyzus lansbergi, assembly GCA_033558105.1. Taxonomy (NCBI): domain Eukaryota; kingdom Metazoa; phylum Chordata; class Aves; order Cuculiformes; family Coccyzidae; genus Coccyzus; species Coccyzus lansbergi. The sequence continues at coordinate 282,532 of JAUMJK010000379.1, forward strand.
ACTTGGAAGAATATTTTGCCAGTTCATTTTGAGTTTGTCATCCATCGGTATCTCCAAGTACTTCTGTGTAGGATTACTCAGAACCCACTGATCTCCCAGCCTGCACTGATACTGGGGGCTGTCCTAGTAAAGTACAGGACCTTACACTTGTCCATGTTGAACCTCATGAGGTTCACATGGGCCTGCTTCTCAAGCTTTTCCAGGACCCTTTGAGCACCATGTCACCCCTCAGGCATGTCCGCTGCACAACTCAGCTTGGTGTCATCTGCAAATTGGCTGAAGGTGTACTTGATCCCCTGCAACTGATGAAGATATTAAATAGTACTGGTCCCAGTAAAAAACTCTGAAGGACACCACTCATTCCTGATCTCATTCTGGACATCTAGCTATTGATTGCTACTCTCAGGATGTGACCATTCAGCCAATTTCCTATCCACTGAACAGTCCACTCATCAAAAATGTATCTCTCTAATTTAGAGTGAAGGATGTTGTGGGGGACAGAATACTTTTTTGTACTACAAAATGACAAAAGGAGCAGATTCTTATTTTGTATTACAGTTGTAAAAGCCTTGAAGTTGTTAAAATGTGAATGGTAAAATATACCCAGAAGTTGTTGTGGTTTTGGTGTAATAATAGCTGAAAAAGTTTATTTTGTTTAACCAGTCATGAAAATGCATTATCACATATTCCCAAGCAAGTGTTTCAATTCAGTGTTTCAATAACACTTTAGTCTTCTCATTTTCAAATGAAGGATTTTAAATCAAGAATTTTAAGCCTGTTCAGTTGTGTATCTAGTGTAGTGCTTTATTAAATTAAGATTTAATCAACTGCGTTTTGACCTTTTTCCCTCTACTTTTCTAAATATATTTGGGAATTTAAAGAAAATTACATACTTAACAGCCACAGCTTTTTGAAAGCATGTATTAGTATTTAAGTAATTTCTCATCTTAGTATTTAATGTCTTAGTGTCTTATATTTCACCCCTGAATAATTAGTCCCACAAAACTTTATAAGGCAGAAGCCATTATTTTAAACCTGATTCCTATATACAAAGTATGGTATTAATTTTATTCAGAATTTATATCTGAGATATTCTTGTGGAGTCCCTTTATGTCAATGAAGAAAACCAGTTATTTCTAGATATGTTTTATTGTATCCTAAGGATGAAATTTGAAATTATGTATGTTGATTAGTCTTTTACTTTTTTGTGTTCTAAGAAGAATCTAAAGAGTTGAAAAACTGCTTACTCTTAATAATCTGAAATTATGCAAGTGGATTCATCTCTGACTGCTGTTCTTTTTATTCAGTAATCTATTTCAATGCAAGTTTAAGATTGTAATATTAATCTACTCTTGCCTTTATATTATATAGAGATGCAGGAATGACTTCATATTAAGCTGCTAAGGCTCTGCTAATGCCAATAGTGCAAGACATAATTTTGACCCTATCATTCCTTTTGTCCAGTTTCATTTCCAGCCACATAGGTCTGGTTTACAGGAACATAAGAAGAAAGTTGATCCTTGTATCTGTAAGAATCTGTCAGAATTGCACCACTAATCAAGGGAAAAGGAAAGGGAAAGGGAAAGGGAAAGGGAAAGGGAAAGGAAAAGGAAAAGGAAAAGGAAAAGGAAAAGGAAAAAAACCAACAGGTGTATGGGAGTAAAGTTCACATTCCTTTGGATCTGTATAGTCATACCATAACCATATTGCTGAGATAAACAAATATATGAAGAACACTAAGGGGTTCCACATGTTGAATGGAAACAGACATATATAGACACTTTGATGTCTTCCAATATCTGTTAGCTTGTGACAAAAGGGATAAAAGAAGCATTCAAATAGGTCCCCTAATCCAAAAACTGACTTGAGACAGACAGGACATATGATTATTTTAAAGGCAGTTGAGAAAAATTCTGAAGGATGCACACATAGCATAAAGAATAGAAAAGAATAAAAGGAAAAAAAAGATAAAACGTAACAAAAACTCCCATTTGCTCTATTTTTCAAATCTTCATAAACTTTGTATTTTATTTTTCAATCCATTTTAGCAGACAAAAAAATCTTACCGTCTTTTTAAAATCAGCAGAAAACTACTCACTGAGAAATGACTTGACAGACTCTACTCATCTTTTGCTAGATAACTCCTCATAAGTATGCCTGAAAGCAACAAGGTAAAAAGACTGACACAATAGTTTCAAAAAAATACAGCCACAGCAACTTAGGTGAAAGTTTATGCATATGCAAGTGAAAAACACATCACAGAACTGCAAAGAGAAAGGTTCTTAGCTTTACAAAGACTAAGGTATCTGTGTCACTGTGTAACACTTGAGTTCCCCAAGGGAATCACTGTTGTTCAGGATGCTGGCCACAAACACTGTTCTCACAGCATGCAAGAGACAGACCAGTTGCAGTCTGGTCTGTCATGCAGGTCAGCCTGCCCACTCTGTAGTCTGCTCTAGACTACGTCAGGAGTGAGAGAACATTTTGGATGTAATGCAGGCTTTCTGCTCTTTGTGCTGTTAACAGTACATGACGATACAACTAGAATCATGTAGAAACTCACACTATAGCAGATACAAGCAGTGTTAAGATACTAAACGTAATAGTCTGGTAGCTGTTGGTAGCTATCTGACAAACATGCAATAACAATAGGAGATGTACATAATGGGAGATTTGTAATAATTAATCTAGTGGTTGTGCAGGTAGTTATTTCAGTTTGATGGACTACTTGATATTGGTCGTATATTACTATTACAGTACATTCAGCAACTTCTGTGTCATTTGCCAGTAGAGATTCTTGTATATGATCCTGTACAGCTACCACTAGTTCAGGAAAGTCCTATTGAATTCTGCTCATAATCACTGCTGGACTCTGCTGTTTTAATGGTTTCGACAAATTATCTTGATTATTATCTATCATCACCCTAATGGCATTACCACACTCCATGTCTGAGAAGTGCTAAACTTACACTGCCATCTTCTTAAATAGGCACTACACACAGAGTACTATTACCATTATTTAAAAATGTTGTGTGTTATTCTGGCAGTGTTTGTGTGCATATTACTACTAGGGAATAACGCTCATAGTCACACAATCCTTTGAGCTTGACTATGGGTACAAGACACATCTACTGCTATGGTTGACATTTTTCACATCTTTGATGCCTATTAAATGGCCAGAATCATCTGCCCACATTGCCACTGGGCAATTTCCTGATATATTATATAAAATAAAAGAAAGTATATAAAGTATTAGGCAAAGGTTCAATTACATATTGCCTTATTTACTCAGACTATGCCTACCAACTTGTCTGCTCAGAATCTGACATTTCAAAAAAAGAGTATAATCAGATAAAGGAACTTCCTGGGAATAATTTCAGCTACAAATGCAGATTGGTGAGAGGAGCTCCTTTTTCTTTTATTTCCTGTCTTTTCAATTCCTGGCAGTGATGCCTTCAATCTATTCTGTATAAGGTTGCTCATATTTTCTGCTTCTCTCTGCATTTTCAATGCCTTGTTTGCATTGACCTCACAGGTCTTATCTACACTAGGCAATTAAACTGCCTTCAGCCATACTCTTACATGCTGAGGTGAAGCTATTGAATTTACATATACTTGGCAACAGTATATTATTTATTTGTTTTTTCCATTGCTTTTCAAAGGTAATAATGAGTCATTTTTGTACTTCACAACATATGTTTGTTTTCCCAACTGCATGTCCTTTGGAATATCCTTCACATTTCTGATTCCCGGTGAAGAGATGCACTGAATTTCCTCAAAGCTGAGAACATACTGTAGGGAAGGAGATACCTCACTGCATGCCTAGAATATGAAGACAAAACTGAGATCTGCAGCCTAGTTTCAGGGTCAAGGAGGAGGGGAGGAGGGAGGGAGGAAGAGAGGGAAAACAGAGAAGAGGATGATGAAGGTGACCTTTCACATTCTGTAATTTGATGGAGGCAAATTGTTGCCAATACCACAGGTGGAAAATGATATACCCTTACAGTTACAGACATATGTCAGGCCTAAACTCAGAAATGACAGACACTTATAATAAAGTCCCTTCTATGGGATACCTTGTTGCACAAATGCAATGCAATGATATACCTCTGAAGAATTAATCTGAATATGGTAGCTTCCAGAATGGCTGCAGGAATGTTTACTTCTTAGTCAGCAATGGTGGGAGTGCTTCCCAGACTGAAGCATTGCAATGGAGCCATACAGGTTCTATAGGAAGAACAAGATGGGAAGATGAGGAGGGGATGTTGACCTTCATGTCTAGGAACAGTTGGAATGTATGGATATCTGTCTAGAGATGGATGAGGAGCTAACTGAGATCTTATGGGTGGAGATTAAAAAGAGAACATATGAAGGTGACTTTAACAGGGTTGCCTGCTCTAAGCCACTGTCACGTTAAATAGTAACAGCCCTGACAGGTGGTTGTGGGATGCTCCAGTCCTAGACGTGGTCAATGGTTTATGACTAAAAGATTGCGTCATATGTCTGTATGTGTACTTTAGCCATCAATAAGAATTCAGTTACCTGTGATAATCTCCTCAGAGACTGGCAAGGGTAGGGTTAATACTTGCTGCCAGTGAGTTCAAGTGGACTGCCACCAGAGAAATTTTTGCAATTCCTGTCAAAGAGACAATTTTGCTATGCTGGGACGATAAGTCATTTAATTCAAGTGACAGATTAAAACAAGTTCTGGACTGTCATTGATAAATTCACTTGCTGTGTTAGAGCTAGGTTTATAACCTGTTAACAACAAGCATATATATGTACACACACAGATGTATATGTATAAGAAATAAAATAAAATCTCAAGTTAGTAGTTATTTTCCCAACGACCCTCTGACGGAGTCAGAGGCACACATTTCTTATTAAAAAGGTGTCCTTCCTTGGGAGGAGAAAGAGAGATCCAAGGCCTGTTGAACTGTTCATCAAGTGAGGTGGTTGTTTCTCCTCCCTTAAAGAAAGGATTTCCAGGTGCCAGTTTTATACTTTTTGAAAACTCTTTGGTGCCTCCTGATTCGGTGGGACTAGGTCAATTAGTATGTGTAGGTTTGCTCTTGACAAGGCCATTTATGTCATCAGAAGTGGGGACTCAAATTTTTGCTATACCTTCGAGGCAGGGAGATTAGAACCTGCTTTTCTGGAGGGCACTTCTACTCTCTCAACAAAAGCAACACCAGACTTTGAGGCCTCTGTCTCACGTCAGGTGTAACTTAGATGATTTGAGCATCAGATCACCACCCTATCTATTTGTTTCACCAGATATGTTTGTTCATTGTTCAAGTCAAACCACTCCCTTTTACAAAGTTCAGTATTTGCCATGCACAAGACCTAGTAAGTCCATTATACTAATACCACCTGACCAGAAAGTCCATGAGACCTTCTACAGACAGATAGGACCAATCTCACCTTCACAGGCCTTAGTCCTTATGTGGGGCTTTAACGACCCCAATACCTGCTGCAAGGACAATATAGCAGAGCATAAGATATCCAGAAGGTTCCTGGAGTGCATTGGTAATAACTTTCTCTCCAAGTGATAGAAGTACCATTGTGGAGAGGTGCTCTGCTGGACCATATACCAACAAGAAAGGTGTCATTGTAAATCTAAAAGTGAAAAGGTAGCCTTTGACAAAACAGTGACAATGAGATGGGGGAGTTCAGGATCTTGAAGTTGGGGAGGAGAGTGAAAAGCAAGCTCGTAGTCCTGGACTTCAGGAGAGTAGATTTTCACCTGTTCAAAGATCTGTCTGGTATAATCACATGGTTTGGACCTTGGAGGAAAAGAGGGGGCCAAGAAAGATGATTATTGTCCTAGGATCATCTCCTCAAGCCTCCATCCCAACAAATACAAAATTAGTCAAAATAGCCAGGAGGTTTGTGTGGATGAACAGGGGTTTCCTGGAAAACCTCAAATAAAATAAGGAAGTATATATAGGGTGGAAGCACAGACGAGTAACATGGGAGGAATACAAAAAAGTAATTTGAGTACCCAGGGAAGAAGTCAGAAAAAACTAAAGCCTAAATTAAATTGAGTCTTGTCATGCATATTAATGAAAATAAAAGAAGCTTTTATAATAACACCAGCAACAAAAGGAAGACTAGGAAAAATGTAGACCCATTGTTCAGTGGGAGAGGTGATCTGGAAAATGCTGAGGTACTGAATGCCTTCTTTGCCTTGGTTTTTACTAGCAAGTTTGATCTTCAGGAATCCCAGTTTCCAGAAACCAAGGGAAATATTGTAACCTTGGTGGAAGAGTATCAGTTTGAAGAGTGTTTAAACAAGCAGGACATACCTAAGCCCATGGGTCCTAATGGCAAGCATTCACAAAGTGTAGCAAGGGCTGTCAGATGTCATTGTGAGACCACTCTCAATACTTTTTTCATCATTTTTCATGATAACTGGGAAAAGTGTCAGAAAAACTGGAGAAAATCAAAAGCTATACCTGTCTTCAAGAAGTGCAAGAAGGAGGACCCAGAGAACTACAGGCCAGTTAGTCTTATTTTAATCCTTGCAAAAGTGATACAGCACCTAATCCTGGAAACCATTTCCAGGTATATTAAGTCAAAAAAGTCACCAGGAGTAGTTACTATGGTTCCAAGGTTGTGTTTTATCATTTTGATAAACTTCTGTGACTGTTAGAAGAGGGGGGAGCAATGAATATTGTGTGTTTGCACTTCTGTAAGGCCTCTAACACTGCCTCCCACAGGATCCTCCCTAAGAAGTTGTTAATGTACAGGCTGGATGAGCAAACAGAGAGATACATTGAAAACTGGCTGAATGACTAGGCCCAGAACATATGATCAGTAGAACAATTTATTTGGAGGCCAGTAACTAGAATTGTACCCTGGGGTGAATGCTGGGTCCAGTCCTGTCCAACCAGTTCATTACTGACTTGGACAATGTGGTAGAATGTAGCCTCAGCAGCTTTGCAGACACTACCAAACTGGGAGGAGCATCTGCTGCACCAGATGGCTGGGCTCCAATCCAGAGGGACCTCAAGAGGCTGCAGAAATGGCCCAATATAAACCTCATGATGTTCAACAAAGAGAAGTGCAAAGTCCTGCATCTGTGGAAGATTGTGCATGGGGTCACTCAGCTGTAAAGCAGTCTGGCAGAAGAGTATCCTAGAAGTGGACACTAGGTTAAACATGAGACAGCAAAGTGCTGTTGCAACAAAGAAGGATAATGGTATCAGAGAGTCATTTCTTTTGAACTAAAACATATCATGTTCTTTTCATCGGTTCATGGAGTCCAACTGCAAATCTATCACTGCCAAGGCCACCACTAAACCACGTCCCTAAGTGCCAAATCTAAATGTTTTTTAAATATCTCCCTGGGCTGCATAGGCAAAGTATTGCCAGTGAGTTGAGGAAAGAATCCTTTCCCTTTATACAGCATTGGTGAGACCACACCTGGAGTCCTGTACCCACTTGTGCCTTCACAAAAACAAAAGAGACATTGATATGGACACAGACAGAGTCCATCAAAGGGTCACCAAGAGGATGAAGGGACTGGAGTATCTCTCCTAGGAGGAAAGGTTGAAAGAACGGGGACTGTTTAGCCTAGAGAAGAAAAGGCTCAGGAGGGATCTTGTCATTGCCTGTATACTCCTAAAGAAATGATTCAAAGAGGATGGAGCTAGGCTGCTTTCAGTGGTGCCTGGTGACAGAACAAGAATCAACGGGTACAAAAAAGAAACACAGAAGGTTCCCTATTAATGTCAGGAAATTTTTACTGTAGGTGTGATTGAGCACTGGCATAGATTTCCCAGAGAGGCTGTGGTGTCTCTGTCCTTGGAGATATTCAAAATCCGTCTAGATAGGGTCCTGGGCAACTTCCTCTAGGTGACTCTTCTTGAGTTGATGGGACAAGAAGACCTCTAGAGATCCCTTCCAACATCAATAAATCTGTGATTTTTTAGACTCCTCTGGCATAATTACTCAAATACAAACCTTAAGTACTCTAAAAAAATGTCTTGCAGAATCATTAACTATTTTTAGCTAATTATCAGTCAGTTAGGTGGAAGTGAATAACAAAAAAATAAAATGCCAACTTTCAATTTTCAGAAACTTACACAGAATATTATGTAATATGAATTGTTCTTAATTTGGCATTTCGTTAACTGAGTACTTCATCACTTGACATTATGTTAGACAGCCTTAAGACAGTTTTCTGAAAGCTCAGAGTTTTCTCCATGACAACATGTTCCAGTAAGTAGCTTTTATGCTTGCTTAGTATTTTTAAAATTCAGCATCACACTCCTAATTACAAGTAATATCAAAGCAATCAAAATGTGTCGTAGAAAAGTAAACTATACAAGATATCCTGTCTACTGATAGATCACATCATTTTCAGATAAAAAAAGTGACAGGAATCATACTATGAAGCTGTCATATATATTTTCTAAGTAAGAAAATATTTATATTGGGTTCAACTTGACACTAATGTGTAAAGTAAATCTGATGTACAACTATATCAAGTCTTGAGATTATTTTTGCCCAGAAAGCAGCTATAGTTTTTGGGATTTTTTTAGAGAGAGTTAAGCTATAATAATTGAAATAGGTTTTCTTTGTTATTGCCTAGTGTTTTCAAAGGATGGTCTAAAGAAATTTAAATCACAGACAAAAGTGGAATACTTCTACTGTAAATATTTGGCAAGCTGAAGGTTTTTTGAGAGACCTGTTTGCAAAAATTAGAACTTTTTTCCTGTGTCTGAATATAATTGTGCACCTTTCCATACAACCATATAGTTTTGTTTCTGCAAGGTTAGAATTGTGTTTAATAACAGAGTTCAAGTATCACTACAGGCGCAGATCCAGAAAGGGATGGAATACCTTGTCACATTTCTGTTTTGCAACAATGAATTTAAACTGAAAATTTTGTATTAGCATATTGGTGAGCACAAGACTTCCTTTTAAATGTGATATCACATTTTTGAAAAAGACTGCAATGTTAATGTGATGTGAGCTAACAAAGAACATAATTCACATCAGATACAGAACAGGTTCTGAGAAAATACTAGCTTGAAGTTGACGTGAAAAATTATAATTGTTTTAAGGGCATGCTTTCAACAGCAGCACACATTCACTACAGTCCTCCAGCTAATGACAAATATGTTTAAATAGATATCGTCATGTCTTGTATAGTGCAATATCCTATGACTTCTTTCCTGATGAGTAAATTTTATAAAAATATATATATATATGTGTACATATATAAAAAGCATATTACTTAATGAGCATTTTTTAAGGATAACATTGAAATCTCAATTTAAAGAAGCAAAATATTCAACCTTTTATTGTACCCATCCCTCAGAAAACCCCAGACAGGTAGAAAAGTAACAATTAAAATAGATTCTAGAGATGAATGAAGGAAGAAGTGTGGCTTTGATACTCAATTCCTTTTTTATAGCCTAAAAATTATATATGTTTTGGATTTTTCAATGATATTTATACTGGACTTTGCTGCTATAAAATGTTAATGTTATTAGAAACTTGAAGACCACATTTATAAATTGTCTTGATTTTTGGTGTTTTTTTGCGATCTGTAAATGCTTTTATTACATGTTGAACACATTCAACATTAAAGAAGCAATACTTACCATAAAATATAAATCAAAACTATGTCTTATTTAATATTCAATTATTGCCTAAAATATGTGTTTCCACTAGAAATGAATTTTGGACGTATTTAACATTTTGTACTTATAGGTCTTTATTTTCTTCTCATTCAAAACATACCTTACTGTAAATTAAAAGGAGATATATTGAGAAAAAAACCTATTCAGACTCAATAAGTTACAATTTATATATTGTAATATATACATTGTAATTATCAAAAAATCTCTAAATTCTCTGAAAAGATAATATAAAATTAAACTGTTGCATTGACTTTTACTGTCACCAAGAAGGAATTTTGCATTTGAAAATAATATTTGCACTAGGTCTCAAGGTGAAATCCTTCAGATTCTCTTGTGACTTAATTCAGAAAACTATAACATCAAAATTTAGGATTCAGTCTTTAAACTTTAGATGTGGAGATACATATTTTTTATCTGTAACGCTAGTGAAAATCCTTTTTCCTGGAATGAACAATCTGAAGAAATCTGTGCTCAGAGATAGCAAAAAATATTAAACAGATTAATAGAAATTATGAGGAAAGGACTTTGAGAATATTGTTATGCCACTGCACACATCTGTAGTTTACCATGTTGTCATTACAGAGAGCAGGCTTGCTCTCTTTCCCCTCTTTCCAGAGAAATACATACTAGACTTGGGAAAGGTGCAAAGAAAAGCAAGAAGTACTCCCACAGATTGTGGCAAAGATTCACTAGGAGAGAAAAGTGATCAAAGGAGAAATGGACATCTTTGAAAATCTGGATGGCATGAGGAAGAGAGTTGTATACTGTCTCTCCCAAAATATAAATCAGGAAACACTGAATGAAACTAGCAGATGGTAGATGCAGAGTAAACATAAGGAGATGTTTTTCTAAAATGCATACTTCAATTGCATAACTTCTTGCTATAGCATCTTGATGAATTTAAAAAGCTTGATAGACACTCAAGAAATGATGGGCAAGTGTGAGCAAAAGAAATCCATCAAGAGATACTAAAATTTTAGAAAGTTTATTTTGAAAAGTTCCTCAGATGCAGATTGTTGGAGGCTGGAAAACTATTTGGGAGAACTATCAGCAAGTACTTACCATATTCTTGTACTCTGTTTTTATATGTTCTTATCTCTCTGTTGTCCACTTTTGGAGACAGGACCTAGCTAGACAGACCTATTATGTCCATTCTTATGTTATGTTTTTCTCTTTCTTCTTGTTTTTATGCTTGGACATTGAGTCATTAAATTGTTCTACAGCCAGACAGAAGATGGTCATACTAATTACAGGGAAGCTAAAAAGGAAGAGCCAGAGTACTAAACGCTTATTTTCAGATATTAGGAAGTACTCTTTTAAAGGACTTTTAAAACTTTCTGTGAAATAAGTTCATGAAGTTTAGTTTTAATTTCTAATTGCATGACTTAAATTATTTTTTTAGTAACTAACATTTCCTAAATACCTTGCAAATAGATCTCAAAACACTTTTACAAAAATAATATGTTTTCTAGAAATCATGAAATTTATCTTGCAACTGAGAAAAAAAGTCACAGAAATTTGGATTTACACATGATCCCGGAGGGTATTTCACCTGAAGGGTCCAAAATACTTATTCTAGAAAAAGTCCCTTACAGTGTAAATTATACTTAGTGACACTATTGTCACCATTGTATTTCACACTGCTTATATATATATATATATATATATATATATGTATATATATATATATATAAAGTTTTATTTGAAAGAATTTCTTTATTACTGCTGTTATTAAAATAATAAATTTGTAAAGGAAACGGTATCAAATGTTAGCACCCAGCATTTTAAATAATGCTCCCAATTATTATTACAAGGATATAAAACCAGTAATTGGGCACTTTGGAGATGTGCATATATTTCTGGGTTAGTGCATGGAAGTTGATTTTTTTGAATCTGCTGTAGTGCTTCCAGGCTGGCCAGGAGAATTATTTAATAAGACAGTATCAGCTTTGATCCTAAAGCAGGCAGACCCTGGCATATTTTAGACCACAGAGTTTATTATACTTTAAAAACCATCGGATTATCTTCATTGTTTATGTTAATTAAGAAACTCGTGAGATATAATTTTGGAATGATATGTAAGATCTTTTTTTGTACTTCTATATGCCTGTTCATTTCCTTCTAATGGCCAGTTTACACTCTTTGTGAGGTCCAAAGAGATTTTAGAAAAGACAGAAGGTCTTTGATGATAGTTTTAATAAACAGTATGACACATACACAAAAAAAAAAACCCCTATAGCTCAGGAACCAAGAGTGGAAAAGGTGAGACAAAGAGGTGGCTACAGAATACGTTTTAACCTGTGACGGTTAGACAAGCCTCAGCTCAGTCACTTTAATAAGTACGAGTAGACACAAGCTCAAATAAAGATGCTTACTTACCCTTGGTTGGAAAATATCAGTGAGCAAGTGAACAGCCAGGTAACATCAAGTTTTTGCAAAACTGAAGAAAACCACAATAGAAGCTTTTCAATTATTGACTGGGACTTATGCTGAAGAGATCCCAAAGATCAGTTCATTGGTCAAAGGAACCTATTGTTTGTCAGCAGAAGATGTGAAAGCAAAAAAAACCAGAGACCCTCAGCAGCCTTTCAAAAAATTATCTGCAGAATTTCTTTGAAAGTTGGCAGCATTGTATGCAGTTGTGTGTCAACTCAGAAGGGAAGTGGTTTTAAGGTGACTGTAGTTGACTTTCTTGAAAAGGTAGGCTTTACTAAAATTCTCCAACTAACTCATAGCATACTTCAGCTGGATTAAATGTCTCTATGTTTATTGCAATCTGTAAAATAAATTTATTACTGAATTTACTATTTAAAACAACATGTTTTGTGTACACTCTGATTTCAAAAAGTTTTCAAGTTCTGCTCCCTCTCTCAGACTCATGACAGAACTTAAAACTTCTTCACCATAAACACTCACTCAACACTACTTGAGTGATGATTCCTTTCAAATCCATGCAATATTGCCATGCCCCAAATCCATTTTTCTCCATCTTATTTTATCCTGGAAATTGTCGTATCTCATGATTTTTTACCCTTTAACTCCTTTTGGTATTTTCTGCTTGGATCTTTTCTCTAAAAGAGACTACTCCTACATCTTTGTGAGAGATTGTTGTGAATTCTTTAGATATTTTGGTGGTGAAAAGAGAGGGCATTTGAAAACAAAAACCAAAACCAAAAAACCAAAACCAAAACCAAAAACAAACCCATCATGATTATTTAGTCTTATATAATTTTAAATTATATCTATCTTAATCTAAGATAGATATTTATGAATTCTGTACATGTTTGGTTCATCAAACTAGATGTAAAACTGATTTATAGAGACGTCAGACTTATTGACTCATGACAGAGAAAAAAAATTATCCTGAAGAAAGGCATAATGCTACCTATTAATCGTGCATTGTAAATCTAAATAAAATTGAGAGCACCTATCCTTTCTAACTATAATGCTACAAAGTCTTCAACAAGTTGCAGAGATGAACAAAGACAAAGAGAGACTAGAAGATAAATGAACTCCTTCTCTCAGAGGAGGGAAAAGAATAGAAACTGTCCAGAAAAGGAAAAGGTGAAAATAAAGGATACACAGATTCTAATAGGAAAGCTAAACACTTCTGACTAGATAAACAGAGAAAGATCAGTAAGAAAGAGGGAAACTGACACTGAAGAAAAGGTGAGATGACACAATAAAATAAGAAGAGAAGGAGAAGATATGGGGATGAAGTTGCATTTGATGTAAAAAAGGTGAGAGATTCTTCCAAGCGGTGTATTTATTCAACACATGATATTCCTGTTCTTTGGATGCTAACATTTACAAAGAAAACAAATAGCATTTGGGCTGAATGTTGACAAGAGGGGGTTTTTTTTATGGAAGTGTAAGTCACTAAACACAGTAAACAGCAAACCAAAACAAACTATGCTTTTGAGAAGTGATTTTTTAAAAAACTTTAGAAGAAATATCTGTATTCAAAAGAGCTTATAAAATTACAGAGAGAGGAACTGACTTGTTAAGACAATCCTTTGCCAGATAATGCTCCTTTTTGTCCTGTATGTTTATCATAAAAACTACTAGACATCCTACTTTTATGAAATTATTCAGCTTTCAAAGGGAGATAAATTATTGTAAATCCAGTAGAATAACAGAATTAATTAAATTGTTTCTTGATGAAATACGTTAAGTTGACTTTAGAAAAATTTGCTTATTTTTCAGTGTTTATTCTTTTTAAGAGTTGTTTATTCTCTTGTAGCTTCAAAACCTGATAGACTGAACAATACTCAGACATTCTGAAGAACTTTCTTACAAAAAGAAAACCTAGCAAAAATTTGCTTCAGAGGTAACTTCAGAGTACTGTCATGCAAAACTCTATCTTCGCCTTGTTATTTTCAACAAATAGAGAAGTTAATATTAATTTTTCCTGTGACTTTGAAACTTTGGTATTAACCATTTTGCAACAATATCTTGAGTTCTACTTGTCATTCTTCGTATCTCTTCTCTGAGTTAAGGACAACACTTTCATCAGTCACCTAAACAGTGAGATGGAATGCAACAGTAGTGATTTTGTTGGTGACAGTAAGTCAAGACAAGATGATGGTACCTTGAAGAGCAGAGGTTTTATCCAGAGGGACCTCAGAAAACTGTAGGAAAAGGGAAAAAAAAAAACCCTCTCATTAAGTTTAGCAGAAAAAAATGTAAAGTTCTGCCTGAGTCAAAACAACCTTATGTTTCAATATAGTGTCGGAATTGGTTGCATAGAAAACTTACATATAAATGGAAAAGGACTGGAGAGTTCTCATGTGCAATAAGGTGAACATGAGCCAACAGCATACCCCAGCAGCAATAAGGCTAACTGGGTTGTGAAACTTGTGAGAATGCCTCTGGAATATAGTATCCAGTTTTGGATTCCCCAGTACAAGGAAGATAGCAGTGAATGGGAGAGAGTCCAGCTGAGGGACACTAAGGTGATAGAGGGTCTGGTGAGTAAGATGTTTGAAGGGACTAAAAGAGTTGGACTTATCCAGTCTGAAGAAGAGAAAGCTGGGGCAAGTAGCTGACATTATGCTACAACAGCTTGAGAGGCTGTTGTAGACCTGAAGTCATACACTTATCATACGTTCATAGTACAAATACAAGAGGCAAAAAAATCCGAGATTGCAAGAAAGGAAATTCTTACAGAATACAGACATTGTTCACAGTGAGAGGTTAAGAACTGGAACAGCTTACTTCAGGATCTTACAGAATTTCTGCTTTTGAAAACTCACCTGAATAAGACCATGAACCACATGAATTAATATTGAAGTTGCTCCTGCTTTGAGGAAGAGGTGTGACTAGGTGACCCTCAGAGGTTTCTTTTAACCTTCTTTTTTCTATTATTCTTTCAATTTTTAGTCTACTTTACCGCTTTTTTCCTTAAAAATAACCATTTTGAGACTCTTAATTGCAGGTTACCGTACTTATGTGTGTTTACCTATGATTATATATATATGTATATTAATATACATGCACATATACATCATATACATATAAATAAACTTCATCATGGATAATATATTAGTTTGATTTACTACAAACTCACATGAATCTCTAAGCTTTTTTCCTCCAAATTAGTTTGCAATGACTGAATCCTAGATAACATGAGCAGCACAAATTACACAGAAATTTGTATTATTCATGATTAACTTCCACAAACTGTGTTCTGAAATTGTTATTTACAGTTAAACAGGGAGAATATAGACTACTTAATTCATCTTTCCTGTGAGTGTAGGAACATACAAACCCTTTACTAGCACTCGTAAACTAAATAATAGAAGTGACTTCCATCTTTTATTAAGACCAGGACAAGGACAGTTTTCCTTAAGACATGATAATATAATGTGGACTTTCAAGGGATTTTTAGATTGCTTTTTTTAACTTTAGATATTTATAATTTAGATATAAAAATTCAATTACATGAACTTCATTCTGGAAGTGCACATTTCGTTCCAAGGGTTAAAATATAAACTTAGCCATATTAGGTCAGTTGCAAGCATCTAATAACTATTACATGTCTAGTGCAGAGTAACATTCATCTTACAGCATATAGTGATTTATAAGTTATAGTAAGGAGAGCAAGTTTGTAGTAAAATAAAGCAAAATCTATAATATAACCATTTCTCTGGATTAAAAAAAAATACAAAGATTTCTTTGAAAATTATCATGTCTTATACAGTGAAATGTAATGGGCGATTCACTAATTTTCCAGAAGGTAAATCTTGTGAAGGTAAGAATTAGGTGTATATAAACTCTAATGCTGTTTTCATCAAAGCAGCCACTGAAACTTTTAGGCATGCTACAGTTCTAAATAAAATTTGTATTCCTTCAGATACTTAGATATATATTAGATATTTAACATTTAAAGCCATCAAAAGGTTTATAAGAATTTGAAAAGCAGCAATGAAAAGCATAGTCAGTTTAGGACAGTGCAATTTGCTCTAAGACATTTAAATGGTTCTTTGACAGTCTGAATTCACTGTTATGTGAAAGCGGAGCTGTAAGGTCAGGAAAACAATAAAGAGGGTGTGATAATTACTGCTGCTTGAAACAAAGATAGATGTTATTATTACTTTATTAACTTTTTATGTGATCATTATTTGGCTTTCTTTTCCAGCCTGCACTATAGTTTCCCCCAAAATATTGCATGATATTTTGGATGCTGAGAAAGCAGATCTGTTATCCCCAAAGTAAACAGAGGTCTTTGAGAAAATGGGTGAAAGTCATTATGAAAACAATTTCAAACAGCATTTGGGAAGCCAGTGAAATTCAGTATATTTAAAAGAATTCAGTTACCTTGAAGCATACGTCCATGTAAATTCAAAATATCAGTTTAGAATGAATCATAGAATGGTTTGGATTAGAAGGGATCTTTAAAGGTCATCTACTCCATAGCCCCTACAATGAGAAGAGACATCTTCAATTGGTTCAGATTGCTCAGTGCTCTATCCAACCTGACCTTAAGTGTTCCCAGGAATGAACCATCTTCAATCTCTCTGGGCAGCATACACCAGTGCACCACCACCCTCATCATAAAAAAAGTCTTTATTATATCCAGCCTGGAACTACATTCTTTTAGTTTAAAATCATTACTGTTTGTCCTGTTACTACAGGCTCCTTTAAATACTTGGTTCTCATCTTTCTCATAAGCCTCCTTCAAGTATCGGAGTCCTACAGTAAGGTCTCCCTGGAGCCTTCTCTTCTTCAGGTGAAACTAACTCAGCAATTTTTGTTGCTCTTCTTGGGACCTGCTCTAACATTTCCATGTCCTCCTGCTATGATAACTCCAGAGCTGGACAAAATACTCCAGACGGGGTCTCACCAGAGTAGAATATAAGACCAGAATCATCACACTTATTTTTATGCAGCCCAAGCTATGCAGCTTGGCTTTCTGGACCTCAAGTGCATATTGCCAGCTCATGACCAGTTTTTCAATTGCACATAGTTTAGATATAGTTTACTACCATGTAGAATTAGATTGTGAACTAGTTCAGTTTACACAATCATTTCATAACTTCTTCTATTAGACTGCTACTGAAAACTGTCTTTAAGCTTCAAAAACTCATATCCTTAACTGTTGTTATTCTAAGCTACCCTTGTGTAAATATTTATATCTTGCGGACCTCTTTGAACACCTCCTCTGGTTTCTTGATTGTCTTGTTTGTCACAACAATTCAAATGTATTTAGTTATGTTTAGTGCAAAAAGACATCAAAAGTGTATGGGTGTTTGTGGAATCAAATAACTTTTAGCAACAGTTAAAATACTTGTCCATCCACAAAATCAACATAGTTGAATGTATATATCATTTACAGGTGCTTTTGAATACCGTGATGCATGGACATCTCCAAGAAGTTGCAACCCACCTCATTGATATCCAACAATGAAAAAGAAAGTAGTTTATTTGTTAGTACTTTTGAAATGTATCAGAAATCATTGCTTATTTCTTCATTTTACCATAGAGATGAAGAAAGACTTCTTATCAAATCATAACTTTTTTATATAACAAGTATGTGAACTGACAACTTGTACGGTAGTGATGCAATTTCAAATGATCAAGTTATTAACAACCCCTGGGAACAGTAGCTTTCAACAGAAATTAAAGGAGCACCTGAGATACAGAGCAGCTGACACCATTCTAAAATAACAGCATATCTAGCTTTAACAGTAATTCAAACTGACCTCAGCTCTTTGTGAGAGAGTTGCTAAGGCGACTTGTTCCTTGCAAAGTCTTTCTGACTTTTTTGTGAAAGAATAATTGTTCTTCGACTGCTTTAGTGATTCACCCTCTTATAGCATCAGAAAGGTTATGTCCTTTATGTTCTTTTCCTTTAATTTTGTTCAGCTTCCACCCAATCTCTTAGAGAGAGAGAGAGAGGCAGAGACATTTTCAGGTCATAGGTTGGAGAGCCAGTCAATTATTGGGCTTTTTCACCTTAAAAAGAATGAAACAATATTAGAATTTTCCTTAAGCCATAGATAACTAATTATATTTCAGTTTAGGAACTGTTCTATAGCTGTTTCAAAAATATACATGTAGAGGAGTAAAAAAGTACCTATTTCTTGAAGTCACAGGGACTAAAGTTGAAACTTAGATATTATCAAATGGATAATTTGAATATTTTTATATATGTTTTTGACCTTCAGTAAACATAAATAAGCATCTTCCATCTGCAAAACTGTTTAAAAAAAATCACAACTTTGTTTTTTTGCCTTTTACAAAACCAGTATTTACAGTATTTCCCATAGCCACTTTAATATCAAAGTGGTATACTGTTCTCTAAAGGAAATACTGAATTTTGAGATGTACTAGCATAGATACATTGCTTTTATGTGGATGAATTCTGCTGTGCTTAATCTTATATTTAAATTTTTAAAGTTATGTATAAGCTCTTTGAAGACAAATTTGGGTGATCAATGTCACCCAGCCATTTGTGCAACCATCACCCGATCATTTGTGCTTACTAAGTGAATGTACAAATGCATAAGCGTAAGCATTTACATTTATTTGATTGATTTTGATAGACAAAAATTTCACCAAAATTTTGCCTATGGCTCCTAATAGTGTTCCTGAACACAAGCATGTGAGCAAACATAGAATTAGAAATAGGTATTAATATATGGGAAAGTAAGCACAGAGTGTCAGTATGTGCACGTGCATATACATTAATGGAGACAGAAAAACAGCATTGATTTTGCATTTCAAGAATAATACATGCAGGGACATATATCCTAAATTAATATAAATTACTGTAAATCCACTCATTTCAGTATTAATTTCCAAAATAAGTATTAGAAAACTCTTTTCACATCTGCAAAGGCAAACCAGATCATTGTCTAGGGCAGTGCACTGATGAAAGCTGTGGAAGCACTGTGCAGCTTTTGACTTCTTTTCCTATTTCTGTGCCCTGGAAGCCCTGCCCAATGACTACGTCTCCATTTAGGTAATGGAATGACATCTGTGGGTTCTATCAAAGTCAATGATTCCTGCCTTTTCCGTATTTATTATCATAATGATCCATCCCAGTTTGTCCTTTTCTAAAAAGTAGCACCTGAGCTCCAGTTTCTGATACCTGGGACAGCAAAATTTAGTTCTAGCTGCA
This sequence comes from Coccyzus lansbergi, assembly GCA_033558105.1. Classification (NCBI taxonomy): domain Eukaryota; kingdom Metazoa; phylum Chordata; class Aves; order Cuculiformes; family Coccyzidae; genus Coccyzus; species Coccyzus lansbergi. The sequence goes on from JAUMJK010000379.1 coordinate 301,813, forward strand.
TCTCCAGGAAACTATTAGCACTCGAATCACCTATTTAGCTTGTAAGTGCCATGTCCTTTTTCTATAATGCCAAAGCTACTCAAAATCCCTCTTTTGATATAACGTATTTTCTATATTTATGCAAGAAAAATCGTGGAATTCTTTTTATTTTTCTACTTACAAGATTTTCTAAAGAGAGTTAATGCCCCAAAATACTGATTAATTAATTCCACCATATCTTAGCAATAAGTACTTGGTTGCTATTTATTAGAATGTGTTCAATATGTTACTACAACATTTATTCCAATTTGCAAGCATGTTTCAAATTTTATAGCATTCTCCTTTGCTCTTATTTTTTGTGGGTTTTTTTCTGTTTGTTTGGCACTTTTTTTTTTTTTTTTTTTTTTTTTTGTGTGTCTGTGTGTGGAGCCATTCAATTTTTACAGACCCACTTTGTTTTCTTTATGTTATTTCTTAGGACAGGATTTTCTCTATTTCATGTCATAGTGTTGAGAAACTATTATTTATGCAGGTCAAAATGGAGTATGCATTTAAACACACAATTTTAGGCACTGGTGTAGTCCCACATAAACTTAAGAGATTGCTCAAAATGTCATGTCTGTGTTTTCTATTGCACCTTTGAGCCGAGTTACTGAAAAACATACAGTGCAGAATCAAATCAGTCTGAAGAAATCAGTAAAATACTCAAGTTATTTAATGTCTCAAATCCCATATCTGTGAAACGTTTTGAAACAGACTTCATGCCCTGGAGGCTGATGCTCAGTCAGTGCCAGATTTTATTCTGTCAAGGTAATTATCTACGTGCTATACAACACTGCCCAAGTAAGATTAAATGAGTAAATACTATCGGAACAAAAATGCCAAAGGCTCTCAAAGAAAAAGCATTTAGGGCAATGTGGGCAGAAAAAATACCTACGCAATTTATTTTTTTTACCATCTTTTAAATACAACATTGTTAGTACAAGCCTACCTTAACATTCAAAGGACAGTGGTTCTGCTTTCATTCAGTTTTTCAAGAATTTCACAGTGCTTTTAAATACATGCTGTACTCAAGTCATCTAGTTATGTTAAAAATTTCAGAAGTTAATCAAGCCTGTGTAATTTCATATGCAGATGGCTAATAAATCTCTGCCCATAATCAAATGGAGGCAAAAGAGCTACATCTAAAAGGTTTTGTGAAAAGATCTAAAGTAAATAAAAAAAGTCTCAGCTGATACAAAGTGAAAGGCACAGAAACAGATATTGGACATCAATGCTGATCACAATTGACAAATAGCAAATAAAACAAACCCCAGTTTGGAAATGCAATAGTGCATGCACTTTGCTGGGGAAACCAAAGTGAAGTAGATCTCAAGATGAGAGACAGAAAAAACTATTACATAATTTAATAAAATGGAATCAAGCATCAGTTCCACCCAAGAGAAACTGACTTCAATAACTGAAGAAACTGAAGTAGCCTTTGGTGGGACAAATTACTGTAAAAATCCACAGCACAGAAAAAAATTACTGTTTTGCTCAGTTTGCTGCTACCAGCCTACGAGATACATACTCTACCAGAAGAACCTTGTTTGGTACCAGATGCTAGCCTAGGTGGATATGGTAAATTGTCAGACTCCAATGTTAATGATGAGACAAATATGTTTCCTCATTGCTGATGTCAGCGTTCTTAATAGATGAAAATTAATATTTATTAGAGCCATATTTGATACTAAGTAATTTCAACATATACACAGAAAGAAGAAACTAAAAAAAGATCAATTTGATGTACAGCTTTAGCAGTGCTCTTAGTTGTTACATCATCTGTGCATAAAGAAAGAGATAAGACAACCAAGGACAGCCGAGTCAAAAATGAAATATTTTAATGAATACTGATGCTTCATTTTGGAGTAACCAACCATCCATTTCACAGCCTCACTTTAAAGAATGACTGTGCTTCATTTTCTGTATTTTGTTTAACTCCAGGCAAATTTGTTGTTGTCAGATAGACAGTACTACCAAACATTTGGGAAGTCTGGACCCTCTTTATCTCTTTGTCTTTCCCTATCACATGCATAGTTATAGCAAAAGTCTAGTTAAAAGTCTTTAAATAATAATATGCTAATTAAAACTTTTTTTTCAGGGAAAAAGAAACAAGAACTATTGCTAAGGAATTCACGTCCTAGAACTGTCTGCTAATATGATGAAGTCACGGATGGATTTGCTCTCATGGCTAAGTTCTAAATAAGCTGATCTGTCATGTTTCTTGATTGATTGTACTTCTTCCATTAAATGTCCCCAGGGAAGAATGCTTGTAGTATGAAAAAAGATGTAAACTTGACAAAGTTTCCTGAGGGGTTCTTATATGCTAGATTTTACTCCTTATTAATCCTAATAAACCTCTATTTATTCTCAAGGTAAGACAAAGCACCTCTTATGAAAATAAGTTGTTTTACTATTAGATCTATATACAACCAAGAAATTGGACTTTACTTGTTAAAAGTATTTTATCTGCTGCTTTCTGAAATTTCATCAGGACTACTCAAAGGAACATGACAAATAATCTACCCTCCTGTCTGGGATCAAGCAATTATCATTTATCTCACCAGTAACAAAACTAGATAATCTATTTAACTCACAACACCACAAACACAGAGTAGTGACAGGTGTTCTGGTAAACATAGTGTTCCAGAATATACTACAGCATGGAGAATCAGTGGTGCTTACTGCTAGACGATATACTTACACACAAAGTGAAAAAGCAAAAGCCCACGACTCCAAGAATGCAACTCAACAACTGAGATGGAGATTTTTATGGTGATCTATGTGGTGCTGGAAAAGATTGGCCAAATTTTATGATAAAGTTGACTATTTGTGTGAATTTATGCCAGTCTAGACAAATAAAAATAGTTTCTATCTGAAAACTGAGTCTTATAATGCTCATAATCAGGCCCCTGTGGTTTTTAAATATTTCACACGAAGCCAAGAAAAATTTAAGTATTTCATCCAAGTTTCAACTTCTCCATTTTGTAAATCCAATGCAAAATCATTGAAGAAATTAATTACTTCAGTCAAAAAGCTGAAAAAAATGTTGCACCAATTTCTTTCTACAACTACCTGGAAGGAGGTTATAGAGAGGAGGGTGCTGACCTCTTCTCCCAAGTGGCAGGGGAAAAGACAAGGGACAATGGCCTGAAGCTGCACCAGGGGAGGTTCAGGCAAGACATCAGAAAGAAATTTTTCACAGAAAGTGTCATCAGACACTGGAAAAAACTGCATAGGGGGTGATTGAGTCACCGTCCCTGGAGGTATTTAAAAGATGGGTTGACAAGGTGCTGAGGGACATGATTTAGGGGCAGATAGGAATGGTTGGACTCAATGACACAAGAGCTCTTTTCCAACCTTGTGATTTTATTTTTCTATGAACTGAACTCATCATTTTTCTAAAGCTGTGCTTTCTGATACAGATCAGTCTGCAGTTCAAGTCATGAATTCTGCTGCTCCTATGAAAGTGGAATCATTTATTTTTAATATTATTCTGAAAAGTGAAGAAAATCACACAAATATATTTTCTAGAAATCTGTATTCAGTAAATGTGTAATTAGAACATATACTGCAAGGTCAGCCTAGCTTTAGATGAAGTAATTTACCACTTAAAATATTATAAATGTTGAAAGTTACGTGTACTGGAAGGATAAACATTCAGAGTCATTCTCATTCAAAATATCACTATAAACATAACACATCATAAACAATGTGTATGGGACATTTACTTTGTTACTTTCTTTTCCACTGTTCCTGAAACTCATCATCAGAACTTTATTCATTAGCTCAGATAACCCTTTAGCTCCAGTACACTACCAATATCAAGATTATACTTTTATGCATGATATTTTTTTTCCCCACCATCAACTGTTATAGGGAAATGAATACAATTCTAATTTCTGGAATTGAAATTAAGCAAAAAATGAATGTTCAATAGTGTAGATAAGTGAGATTGTTTTTCTTTTTCCTTTGAATTATGTCAGAACATGCTTGCATAATGGGTGCAAGAGGAAAGTACATCTGCATAATGCGCTGAACACCGATATATTTGTTTCCTTACCTGTGGAGTATTTTGACCTATGATAATTTAGAAAGTGTGATTAAGAATTAAATCTTCATGTCTGCTTTTCTGGGAAAGCCTTTAGTATTGTGGAACTAAACTGACATAGCATTACACCTGTCAGGACCAAAACTACAACCATACCTTGAAAGATTTGTGCTGATGCCCGAATTAAATTAAAATACCAGAAGCCTAAGCCATTGCTCTTATTTTTCCTAGAAAAAGTTTGTTAACTATGTTTGCCTTGCTCCTCATGAAAGGTCAATTGTGTTCAGAAGACAACTGAAGGGAGGCTGTAGGGACATGGATGTGATCCTCATCTCCCAGGTAGTAAGTGATGGAACAAGAGAAAATGTGCTCAAGCTGCACCAGGGAGGTTTAGGCTGGATATTAGGAAAAATTTCTTCATTGAAATGGTTATTAAGCATTAGAACAGGCTGCTAAGGGAAGTTGGAGAGTCACTATTAGTGCACGTGTTAAAAAGGGAGACTGGCAGGGCAGTGTCTCTCTGACAGGTGTAGTTCCACAGTATCCAACAAGGAGAGCAAGTCCGTGATGGGGATGACAGCTGCTGTTTCACACAGCTCAGTGATCACTACATAGGCCCATAGTTGGTGACACAAGTCTGTGTTGAAGTCAATTGTTCAGTCCGTGGTTAAGAATCAGCACAGCATGCAACCAGGCAAAGGTACAGGTGCAAGAAAGTGGAGGATAGGACAAAGGGTGAGGTTTTGAACTCCGATGCAGCTTTGAAGCAGAACAGACAAGACTCTGATGGGTCTCCTCGCATCTCTTTCCCAATGCCTTGACATAAAGTTGTACATCTCCAACATATCAAGATTTGTTTTGAGCTTAGGCAGCCCTCTGAGGAGAAGGAATGAATTTACAAGTCTTAGTGATGTGCTCAGGGCCCTAATGTGTTAGTTTATTCACTAACACTTCTTTCTACGATGCCAGCCTTCCACATTATATTGCTGCATTTTCAAACTATCTCAGGCTTTTACAAAACCTGTGAGCGAAAGCATAACACAGCTATTTGAAAGACCAAATTATTGAAATCTCTAAGAAATTCACTTCTACAGAAGCAAATAACACATCTTGGCCTGTATCAGAAAAGGCGTTACCAGCAGGTCCAGGGCAGTTGTTCTCCCTCTGTACTCTGCACTGGTGAGACCGTTCCTTGAATCCTGTGTGCAGTTCTGGGCCCCTCACCACAAGAAGGATGTTGAGGCTCTGGAGCAAGTCCAGAGAAGAGCAACAAAGCTGATGAAGGGGCTGGAGAACAAGTCTTACAAGGAACGTCTGAGAGAGCTGGGGTTGTTTAGCCTGGAGAAGAGGGGGCTGAGGGAAAACCTTATTGCTCTCTACAATCCCCTGAAGGGAGGTTGTAGAGGGAAGGGAGCTGGCCTCTTCTCCCAAGTGACAAGGGACAGGACAAGAAAGAATGGCCTGAAGCTCTGCCAGGGCAAGTTCAGGCTCAACATAAGGAAAAAATTCTTCACTGAAAGGGTCATTAGGCGATGGAACAGTTTTCCCAGGGAGGTAGTTGACTCATCTTCCCTGAAGGTGTTTAAGGCATGAGTGGATGAGGTACTGAGGGGCATGGTTTAGAGATTGGTGGGAATGATTGGAGTCAATGATGCTGTGGTCCTCTACCAAGCTGGTGATTCTATGATTCTGTGATTCTATGATGACTCCACACCAATATGCTCAGCTCACAGTCTAATAGCTCAGCTCCTGGTGTCTCATTGTCTTTAACTCTTGATTTGTGTGGATGTTGAGTGATATTTCTCATTTTAATATCACAATCTTTTTGATCAAAAGCAGTCCTTTAGATTTATTATGCTCTACAAAAACAAAAAAATCCCACACAAACCAACTATATTTCTATGGCAATGACTTTTAGAAAGAACAAGAAATAACACTACTTAATAATCCGAAAGTGGAAAAACTATGTTTCAGATTAGCGTGTAGTATCATGACATCAAAAAAAAACATGGATGCAGAAGCCATGTGGAAATCTCTGGGGTCTACTTAAGATCTTATGTAAACAGTTTAAGTTATGTTGAGCATCTGCTAGATTTTTAGGGAAAAAAAAAAAAAAAACAAAAACACTTACCGTTCAAAATTTTGAACTTTAATAATGTCTCAAAAAATTTTTGATCTGCTTAATTAGCTGAACCTGTTGGGGAGACAGATCTGATACAGATTGCTGCTTTGGAGAGATATAGTCTGACAATAAGAAAATTACTGGGTTTTCCCAAGTGATGTTTCATCCTAGAGATTTTTCCTACAGATATTATATCTTTACACTGAATCTTTAATATCACAGAGTCAAGGAATGACTGAGGTTGGAAGGAACCTCTGGAGGTTACCTGATCCAACCCTCTTGCCTAAAATATGCCACCTAAATGCAGTTGCCCAGAAACATGTACAGGTGGAATTTTAATATCTCCAACAATAGAGGCTCCACAGCCTCTCTGAGCAATTTGTGTGAATGCTCAGTCATCTTCACAGCTGAAAAGGTTTTCCTGATGTTGAGATGGATCACTCTGTGTTTCAGTTTGTGCCTATTGCATCTTGTCTTGTCATTATCTAAAAGAACCTGGCTCCAAACTCTTGGCCCCCTACCTTCATTTATTTACAGAAATTGATAAAATCTCCTTGAAGCTTCCCTTCTCCAGCTAAATAGGCCCAGCTCTCTCAGTCTTTCCTGAAAGGAGAGATGCTTCAGTCCCTTCAATATTCTAGCAGCCCTGCATTAAGGTATCTGCAGTATGCCCCACTTGTCCAGAACTGGATATCAAACTCCAAGTGTGACAATGGGAAGGATCATCTCCATTGACCTACTGACCCCTTTCAACTATAAAATTCTACTATTGCCCTAAGAAAGTAACAATAAAAGGGACTTTATGTGTGGCACGGCACAAAAGAAGATGCAGATATCAAGTTTTTGTTAATATCAGAATAGAATAGTGACGAGTAAAAATCTTTATTTAGTTAAAGTGATACATATTCAGAACGTGTAAAATGAAAGCAATTTTCTGACAATCTCTCTCTACGTAGTTCCAAACTGATTGTTATTAACTATATACAGACTATCACAAGAGTAAAATGTCAGCAGTCAGACACACTGTCTGATTATCTTCTAGACTTAAAATGTTTCCTCTTCTTTAAGATAATCACTTGTGATTAGCAAATATTTTCTAAAAGATATTGCTTTTAACAGTAATAGTCACATCTAGATTAAAGATGAAGAATGCCCTACATAACTGTATTGTCAATACTTTATATTCTTTTCTTTTTCCAATTAAATAGAATATTTTCACCCAAAGAAGGAAGGCAAGAGGAACAGAGGAAAATTTAAAACATTAAAAGATAAAGTTTATTGTAAAACAGGTGTATGTGTGTAAGTTTTCATAGTGCTGCTATTTCTTAACTAAGAAGCAAATATTTCAAGATGCAAAATAATATTTAAAATAGTAATTAGAATTAGTTTCCTCTCACAAAAAAAATTAAAATAATTTAATCTCTCTTTACAAGTCCACAGTCTTGAGAATATCACTGTCAATGGTGTGTTTTGTAATGAGAAAAATGCAAGGAAATCCAGGGAATGTGAATTGTGAGTGCACATTGTGATCAAATGAAAAATTGTGAATCACTATAAATATTGTCATAATTCAGAGTGTACAATTTCAGGACAACTCAAAGAGAATTATCTTCATAGTATATAAATGCTTAAAATACTTAGCCAAGGTTGGGGAAAGAAGGAAATGTATTCTATTTTATGAAAAAAGGGATTTCCAAGTTTGATCCCTTTGGAAGGAAAAAAAAATGCTTGTTAAAGCTGTAAAGTCTATGTAATGAACACTTAAAATTTTACTCTGATGCAGTCATACTTGTTTTCACTCACTAGTAAAAAAAAAATAGTTGAAGTAGATCTTTTAAACATGGACGGTTTAACCCAGTCTTAATTGCACATACTATACCTCCATAATTATCGTTTGTGTTCAATCTGTGGTGTCTGCTCAACTTATGGAATATGAATAGAGCATGTAAAAACACCAGAATCATAGATTTCTGAAGGAACAAACAAACAAGGTATCATCTGAAGTTGTCACATTTTTTTTTTGTTAACTATGTGTTCTAAGAATCAAGTTCCAAATTCTTTTCCAGAAATGCAGAACTATGAAGAACTGCAATCCTTTATCTAGAAAGCGGACAAGGAAATACGAATGCATCCATGCATCTGCAAACATACAGTACTTATTATAGTGATTTAATGATTTACTATCCAGGGTAAAGAACTTTATTACAGTCCTTTCAAGAACAATGAATGCTGGCATCATTTCAAGAATCAGAAACAGTCAACTGTCAATTACCTGGGAGAATTTTCCCTATGGATTAATTATGTGTTAAATCATTGCCTGAATGAAGCAGAACAAAGTGTCTGATCTCCAGGAACCCATGCACTACTGTGAGTGCAATAAATTTGCCAAACCATATTCTCATTACTTCTGCTTATATTGATCAAACCTTTTAAAAGCATGTTCATAACCATCTTAAAAATAACCATAATAACATTTTTATTACAGTACAAGTGACAAATATTTTTTATTATTCATGATTTTCCACTGTACAAAGCTTTATGCACTTGTTACTACTGTAGATAACTAACTGCTGATGAAGAATTTTTATGAGTAACAGCAATGTCAAGAAATCACAGATAATCATATTTCTGGTGAAAGAAGTTTCAGAACATTAATTCCTCATTTTTTGGCCAACTAGAGGAACTTAATTCACTTAAAGTAAATTAATTTTTAAATTATAGAATAATTTTCATTTTGTTTTGCCTTATTCCACATTTCATGCCGTATTTGCCTACTATTCTGTGTCTGAAAAAGGAAGCATAAAAAAATTTGTCTTATATTATGCAATTTCAAACTTTGGGAATCACTTCTGGTATAAAGCACTGAGTTTTACATAGATCTCAGAAAATGTAAAGCAAAGAAAATATAAAAATAGGAAAACTTTTTTTTCATGTAGCATTGTGTTCTATTTTATTTTGAGATATAGTTTGAAAATCATAGATTAGGTTACCACTTTTGTGTTAGTAATGGAAGAGATTACAAACTTTTTTGCTTCTTGTGGATCTGCAATATAAGGTCATAGTCAAAAATCAGAAAAGAGGGCTTAGTTTTAATTCAGAATTCACAAGAAAATCAACTAAGTATTGATTTTAGCTGATTATCCCCTAATTATGTTGATTTCATTCTGTTTTCTTACAAGTCACTAAAGGATTACAATCCGTTGTACTTAAAATGACTAGCATTGTGCCCAATAAGTAGTCTAAAATTAAGAATCTAGTACTTAATATAAAATAGCCTAAATTATTTTCTGCCGTTAATATTCTGCAGTATTAACAAAATTTTAACTAAAATAATTTATAAAGGATTACTATTTTCATTTTCTGAAATTCTGTTTAATGGTCACATTTTTGTTTTATTTTCATTAACTCTCTATTTTTAAGCATAGCAATCTAATTCTCCTCTGATGGTCAACAATTTGATTCTCTGTTTTTCGGTAGTTTAATTTTCTTCCTACTTAGGTCTATTCTGAAAGCAGAAGTATTTTATTGTGGAATTCATCTCATCCTATTTTTTTTCCTGCCTAAAAGATAGTAATCTAAGTTAAAGGTAGTCATATGGATTTCTTTTACAGTTAATCAAAGAAATCCAGAATTCCATGTGCAGTTGTAAGATAGGTGTCTAATATAAGTGCAAGGAATGTTTCTTTAAGTGCTCTCTAGGGGGGTTGGGGTTTGTTAGTTTCTGTTGATAAATATGTGAACTTATTAATGTTTTCCATTGTGTGTGTTGTAGATTAGCTCAAGTAGGCACTGAAGTCCCACAGAGCTGCTTACTCAGTCCTCAGTAGGATGGTCATCTTCATTAATGGGTGGCCATTCATGCATTTAGATATGTATATGTCTCTACAACTCTCAAACATGTAGATCTCACTCTCCAGACAACTGGGATATGTAATTTGCCCAGATTCTTCTATAAATGAAGTGCTGCTTGCCTAATTCCTAATCCTGCCTTCATTATATTTAAAGTCCTTCCTTGAAATCAGGTCTTGAATTTAATTCATTCCTATCTTTTGTCATTGATAGGTTGGGGCTAAAATGGACCTGTTTGAAAGCTTATCACAAAACCTCAGCTAGTAAATTGTTTCAAAGAAGAGACAACACACTGTTAAAATATTGAGATATTTTATCAAAGTGGGTAGATTGAACAGGGACTGGTTTAACTCATGAAAATGCATTAGTAATAGAACAGAGATCTCACAAATCATTGGATAACTAGAAAAAATGGGACCAGGTATCAAAGATCATTTCATGAAATATCTGTGTTATAGGGAGGGACAGGCCTCACAGGGAGAAGGCACAGGAAAAATTGCTATTGATTTTCAATTGTGACCCCATTATATGGCTGGAAGAACTGTGGGCATGGCCTAGGAAGAAGATTGCCTGGACCTCTAATGTTTCTATTCATATTCTGTTTATCATAAATCAGACCATAATAGAGAAGTTCTCATTCAGTATAGGTACAAAGCCTTTTTCTACAGTCTTTGACACAGGCATGGTGTTGAAACTTTGTTTTTCAAATTGTATTTCAAACATTTGTGAAAGTTCTGATCACTATTTCCTACTGTTTCCTTCTACTTCATGAGTATTATCAGGTACTCGATGATGTAGAGGGTCTCGCAGAAGTTCAAGATATTCCAAGAGTGTTCTAACTCAGCTTTGCCTCATGTGGGATACTTGACATAAGGTTGTGTAAATAATCTTTTCTCAAGTCAGCTTTCCTGGGGCAGTACTCTGTGTATTTCAGCATCAAGAATACTCTTGACATACTGTACAGAAGTATTTTTTTTCCTGTTTAATCCAACTACTATTACTTACAATAAATTAAAAATATTCTTGCTAGGCTAAGTGCCCATATACACTTACATGATTAAGGTGAACATGAAAAACAATAACAGTTGAACTTGAGAAGCAAGAACTACAGGCAGTGTGTCCAACACCCAAGTGCCACCACTATGTAATACTAACTACAGGTGCTTGGGGAATAGATAGTGGGTTTCAGAGGCAACAAAAACAAGAAGTCTCTCTGTGGGAGATCCTCATCAGAATTCAGCAGATACAATCACAGAATCACAGAACAACCAGGTTGGAAGGTACCCATCGGATCATCAAGTCCAACCATTCCTATCAAACACTAAACCATGTCCCTCAGCACCTCATCCACTCGTGCTTTAAACATCTCCAGGGAAAGTGAATCAACCACCTCCCTGGGCAGCCTATTCCAATGCCCAATGACCCTTTCCGTGAAAAACCTCCTCCTAATCTCCAGCCTAAATCTCCCCTGGCGGAGTTTGAGGTCATTCCCTCTCCTCCTGTCCCCTGGCACTTGGGAGAAGAGGCCAGCTCCCTCCTCTCTACAACCTCCCTTCAGATACTTGTAGAGAGTAATGAGGTCTCCTCTCAGCCTCCTCTTCTCTAGGCTAAACAACCCCAGCTCTCTCCGCCGCTCCTCGTAGGGTCTGTTCTCCAGCCCCTTCACCAGCTTTGTCGCTCTTCTCTGGACTCACTCCAGAGCCTCAACATCCTTCTTGTGGTGAGGGGCCCAGAAATGAACACAGGATTCAAGGAGCGGTCTCACCAGTGCAGAGTACAGAGGGAGAATCACCTCCCTGGACCTGCTGGTCACACCATTTCTGATACAAGCCAGGATGCCATTGGCCTTCTTGGCCACCTGAGCACACTGCTGGCTCATGCTCAGTCGGTTGTCGACCAACACCCCCAGGTCCCTCTCCTCCTGGCAGCTTTCTAGACAGACTTCTCCCAGTCTGTAGCTCTGCATAGGGTTGTTGTGACCCAAGTGCAGGACCCAGCATTTGGCTGTGTTAAATCTCATGCCATTGGACTCTGCCCAGCGGTCCAGCCTGTTTAGGTCCCTTTGCAGAGCCTCCTTACCCTCGAGCAGATCGACACTTCCACACAGCTTTATGTCATCTGCAAAAATCAACTTAGGTGAATGATACAGCCAAAGTATTTTTCTGAGAAGGAAGTAACTACTGAACAGAGATAAATAAATTTATACATTATTACAAAATAAATATATGGACTAGTAAATACATTGACTAAGATAATGTCTCCAGAAACAGAGGTATGATGAACAGATGTCGAATGGTGTTTTCCTTATCATATACTTCAGGCTTCTAGATATGATCTTCCTTAGAACTTATCAAACCAAAGTACATAAACTCTACAGAGTTCAGATATCTACTGTGTGCAGACGAATCTAACTCTTTAAGAAAAGTGAGGATAGGAAAATTGAGGTCTTTTCCTTTGATTCAATGTTCTATGGATTACTACAATGCAAACAAGAAACAATATGAAAGTAAAATACATTACATTTAACATTAAAAGAATGTATTCAAAGGAAAGCATTATTATGTTAACAAGTTTCTTATTTAAAGATTTTAAACTTAATTTTCTTAGCATTTAGAAATCTATGTTTCAGACTGAAGTGATGGAAAATCCAGAGAAAGTTCCACTTGAGAGTATTATGTCTGAGTGCTCATGACCTATGACATATGTTATTATTGTTATTGCTATAGAGGAATATCTGAAGTAACTCGTCTGTGTAACTCACTGTTGATTTACCAGCTATCTTCAGGTCAACTTCAGCTTGTTCCCATCTGCCAGTGGAATATAATTTCTGATGACCACTACCTTGGTGAAGGTCAGTTACTTATGCAGCCAATCTGCGTCTGAGAAGTTGTTGTCTGATATGCCAGGTAATGTTATCTTTCAGTTTAAAAGAAATCACAAAATATTAGGAATTAATTAATTATTGATAGCATACCCATACATTTTAAACTCAGCCTCACTTAACTTTAGAGAGTAAGTAGAAATATGACAATGATTTTCAATGCATATGTAAAAATTCCTGTAATGTAATAGCTTTTTCATATAACTTCCTGAGAAGTAGGATGAAGGATGAGAGAAAAGGAAAGTGCATGTAGTATTGGGTGAAGGAAAGGGTTCAGTTACTATGGTGATAATGAGCACATCCAGGCAAAATGTCATCCCAGGAGGTGCTACTGAATTACCGTGTAATGTGTAATTCAGCAAGCATAAATATCTTTGCATTCTGAAAAAAAAATAAAAAATTAAATGTCCAAGCCACCAGCACAGTTTGAAAGTACTAAAGGAATTGTGGGATTTTTCTTCTTTTTTTAGCTTTTACTTGAGCTCCATCTGAGTCTTCACAGTGCTGAAAGGTCACGACAGCACCAATACATTTTGTATGACCTCTATTTCTTTTGCTCCCTCACCTCTGTGTATTGTACTGCTTGAGTACAGCAATAATAAACCTAGAAAAGCGCACAAAATCTATGTGTCTTCATATGCAACAGATTGCAATGAAGATCAAGAAGACAGGGAAAGAAAACATGCCATATAAACAAAAACAAACAAAAAAAACACCAAAAAAAATCATGTTATAAAGGGGAGGCAAGAAGAGGCATAAGTAGTAGAATTATAAAGTAGGTATGATAGAGTCAAAAGGTGATGATAATATAGACTACCAAGAGTGAATTTGGCAGGAATGAATAAGGAAAATATTAACAAGAGACTAAACAAAATATTTAAGTAGCAGAAGCCTGACAAAGAGGATAAAAACTGGCTTTGGAAGATGGTGAAGAGATGTAGAAAACAGAAGGTTGATTGAAAGGGCAAGGAAATTAGAAGACTGTTAGCTTTCTCACTTATTTCCTGATAAGGAGAAAAGAAATACATTAAGAGGTCAAAGAGGTGTGACATTGAAGCAGACAAAGAGAGAGAAGACTGAGGGGGCAGCAAGGCTTTTAGTAGATTAAGTAGAAAAGCTAGGATAGCTTCTAGATGATATTGTAAAAGGAGGAGTGGTAGGATTTTATGGATATTGATGAAGGAAGAGTTGAAGGAAAATCGAAACTGTAAGCTTAGAGAGTCAAACCACAGATACTGGCAGTACAAAACGGGAAATGAATAGAGAGATTTGAAACAATAGTAAGAAAATTGGTTTTTTTTCAGATTTTCAATGCACCTATTCCATTTTTGCAGTATAAACAGAGTCCTTATACTAGGTTGATCTAGAGGTAGTTCCTTTATCTAATATTGTAAGATCACATTCTTGATTTACATAGAACATTTCTTTCAGTTTAAGTATAAAAAATTATCAGTTATTTAGTACATTCAGTTGCTACACAATTGGTGGAGAGGTTTTTTGTCATTTTTATGTACCTTTATTTTAGGTAACTTGCTTACTATTTTACTTATTTTTCATATTACTGAAGTAGAAGTGCTTTAACTGATACACATAAGTAATTAAATTGTTTTAGAAATATAATTACAGTTTGTGGAGTAAATAAAGCAATTTCTTCATCTTAAGTTTTGAAGTTATCCTATCATTTTAACAGAATATTTGTGTCTAGTAAGAATACTGACCCTTTTTTAATTGGTTTGTTAATCACAATTAGTACTATGCAGAACTCATGCATACTGTTTTCTAGTTCCTTGCCCTACACATAGTATAACAAACAAGAAGGCTAAACTCTCTTGTGAAAATACTTATTAGAGTTAAATATTTCTTCAATTCTTGCATAGATCTAGGGAAAAAAAAAGAAGTAATAAAACAATGCAAAACTAATCTAAAATAAGGAATAGGAAACCTATTTTCTGACTGTTATAAATTTTCAGTGTTGTTGTGGATCTAAGGGGGATTACTTATTTATACCAAAACTGAAACTGAATGAAACAAAATAATTGCTCCATCTGAATATAAAACAAACTACCAGATTAAAGCTGTCTTGTATAGATCATATAATTAAGGGAACCATAGAATCATTTGTTTGGAAAAGACCTTCATGACCATCGAGTGCAATTGTACCTGTTCACTACTAAACCACATCCCTGAGCATCTTGTCCAACACTCTTTTAAATAACTACAGGAATGGTGACTGAAAGATATTGCTGGGCAGCCTCTTCTAGTGCCTGATAACACTTTCAGTAAATGTGGTTTTTTTTTCCCTAATATCTAATCTGAACCTTTCCTGGTTCAACTTGAGGCCATTTGCTCTCACCTTATCACTTACTCTTTAGGAGAAGAGACAAACACATACTTCACTACAATCTCCTTTCTGGTAGTTGTTGACAGTGGTCAACAACTGAAGGTCTCCCATCAGCCTCCTCTTCTGTAGGCTAAACAATCCCAGTTCCCTTAGCTACCGCTCACAAAACTTGTTTCCCAGCCCCTTCATCAGCTTCGTTTCCCATCTCTAGACATGCATCAGTGTCTCATTGCCTGTAGGTAGATGAATTGCTCAGGGATATAGTTTAGTAGTGGACAGGTACGGTTAGACTTGATGATCTCAGAGGTCTTTTCCAACCAAGCGATTCTATGACAAAGTTCTAGGTAAATGCTCGAACAGATTTAGAAAAGAAAACAACAATCAACTTTGGCAATAATTTTTTTTAGATTAAAAACAGATGTGTCTACAAAAATGAGACAGTGGGAGCATGATGAAATGCAGATACTGAGGTTTCTAATATTTAAAAAAACCCTGTATTTTTAAATAATTCTTTTTTCTCATCACTTTTTAATAAATGTCCATCTTATATCTTTGTAACTGGCACTTGGGACTCAATCCAGTTGCCTGCTGAATAAAAAAGTAGGTAATGACAAATGTCCATAACTGGTGGCAGCTGTGTTTTACCACAAAGATGATTCTTAGCAAAAGTCATCATAAAAGCCCAAACTCTCAAATACTCTGTGAAATCAAGTTTTACTGAAGTTACTATAGCAAGAAAGAAAACAAATTATAATTAATAATAACAAGAGGTTATCAGCAACAGCTTCTAATGGCAATGCATCTAATCATTGCCATAAGAGAATAAGTACAGAGATTAAGAAAGATAACTCACCAACTGCTTTCTTATCATCATCCAGATCTGCAGTCACTGGGGGAGGAGGTGACTTCCTTTTTCACAGTGAGGATTTGGAGAGGCAGTTGGAAAGCCCATATAGTGTATTCACTCATGGATGAGGTCTTCCTACCATTGCTGTGAGGGCTTTATCTTCTATACAATTGAACTAACAACTTGTGTCACCCTGAAAATATATAATCTCTGGCCCCATCTTCATACTGATTCTCTTCCTCACACTTTCTGGGACCAAGAATAGCACAACACAATCACACATATAATAAAATATTTTCTCACACTCTTATGCATTAAGCACTCCTACAGCAGCCTTCCAGTACTTAAAAAAGATGCCTACAGGGAAGACATGGAGGGACTATATCAGGGAGTGTAGTGATAGGACAAGGGGTAATGGACTTAAGGTTGAAGAAGGTAGATTTAGATTAGTTGCTAGGATGAATTTCTTTGCTGTGAGAGTGGTGAGGCACTGAAAGAGATTGTCCAGAGATGTTTTGGATGCCCTATCCCTGGAAATGCTCAAGTCCCTTCTGAAGGCTTTATAGCAAGCCATTGCAACACTCCAGTAAATATTAATAATTCCTCCAAGTTACCGTGATTGTAAATGTATCATAGTTTTCCCACTGCACAATGGTTTCCAGGTCCTCTTGTTTGTTGCCCATGCTGTGTGTATTGGTGTAGAGGCTTTTCAGTTGGCTGATTGATCTCACCACCTTTATGGGGGAAGAAGTCTTAATTCCTATGTGACTTTCTCTGATTCTTCTGTGGATTCTAATACATCAACAATCTTCTAAGGTTTAACACGGCCAAATGCCGGGTCCTGCACTTGGGGCACAACAACCCTATGCAGAGCTACAGACTGGGAGAAGTCTGTCTAGAAAGCTGCCAGGAGGAGAGGGACCTGGGGGTGCTGGTTGACAGCCGACTGAACATGAGCCAGCAGTGTGCCCAGGTGGCCAAGAAGGCCAATAGCATCCTGACTTGTATCAGAAATGGAATGACCAGCAGGTCCAGGGAGGTGATTCTCCCTCTGTACTCAGCACTGGTGAGGACACTCCTTGAATCCTGTGTTCATTTCTGGGCCCCTCACCACAAGAAGGATGTTGAGGCTCTGGAGCAAGCCCAGAGAAGAGCGATGAAACTGGTGAAGGGACTGGAGAACAGACCCTATGAGGAGCGGCTGAGAGAGCTGGGGTTGTTTAGCCTGGAGAAGAGGAGGTTGAGAGGAGACCTCATTACTCTCTACAACTACCTGAAAGGAGGTTGTAGAGAGGAGGTAGCTGGTCTCTTCTCCCAAGTGACAGGGGACAGGACAAGAGGGAATGGCCTCAAACTCCGCCAGGGGAGATTTAGGCTAGAGGTTAGAAGGAAGTTCTTCACACAGAGGGTCATTGGGCATTGGAACGGGGTGCCCATGGAGGTGGTTGATTCACCTTCCCTGGAGGTGTTTAAGACACGGGTGGATGAGGTCCTGAGGGACAGGGTTTAGTGTTAGATAGGAATGGTTGGACTAGAAGATCCGATGGGTCTCTTCCAACCTGGTTGTTCTATGATTCTATGATTCTTTTTCTTTGCTGCCATATATATTTCCATCTACTACTCCCATGGTGCTGCAAGCATTATTGCAGAGACAATCCAGTGTACTCAGCACGTCGTGAGGCAGACTAAAGGATCTTGCTAGCAAACTCTCCCTCAAACATGAGCATAGTTTTTATTGTACTATTAATAATGTCTATTAGTAATATTTAATAATTTTAAATATGTAATTATTTACATATTTAATAATATTTAACGGCACCTATTATTAAAATAATTATTTTATATTATATTTTATATCTTATAATTATTATTTATTATATTTATTATTATATTTATATACTTATATATTTTTAATAATTACTTTAAAATCATTAGTTCTTTGTTTTTATTGAGTAACCATTATTTTCTATCTCTAAAATAAATACAAAAATGCCACTAACACACTTCTATCAAAACCGAAAGCTCTACAGTAATTGCGTCAACCATTAAAAATAATTGGGGTTTTTTTGCATTACATTTTCTCTTATCTTTCCCTCCTCTTATATTTAACACAAGTATACTAGAACTCCTGTTATGAATATGCATATTATCTGTCAAACAAGCATATTCAAACAATTACGAGTTCCACAACTTGCTTAAAAAATTTGACTATATCCTAATTGCTCAGAATGAATATGCATGTGGAAAAACAAACATTAAACCAAGAAAATATGTTCAGTTGAAACTGGCTTTTTCATTTCCTCCAAATTTCAGCAAGAAAATTACATGCATTTAAAGTCTCTGAATGTTCCAATCATTTATTTTTTTTAAAGTCCCTCTTTCATTTTGAATAATATTTAAAGTAATTAGAAACTCAATGATCAGCTTTTACGGCACTGGTAGCTAGAGCTCTTGTGTCATTTCTAAGGCAGTTACTACAGTGCATGTACAGAGTATAAGAAGTTTACTAAGATTATCATGACCACCTGCTATTCAGAGGATTAATTTACAAAATATAAATGATCATTTAGTTGTTACTTTGGGCATCACTACAGTTCTCAATGATAAAACTTGAAATTTACTTACCGGTGTAACAGCTAAAATGCAATACCTAAAGGAATAAGGGATTGGTTTCTGAATACTAGAAAAAGTCAAACAATGAATCACCTACAAGTAAATACAAAAAGATAATTAGAAAAAAGGAAAAGGAAGTTAAAAATGTCCATAGAAGGCAAAATGCATTATTTTCCTATTCCTCCATTATAACACAAATGATCTGAAGATATATCAATAAAACAAAATAAATAAAGACCATTAGAAATATTCTTAATATGGAGATAGTCTCTTCTACAGAGAAAAGAAGACAAAAATGGAGAATTATTGCTATCAAATCTTACAATAGTTAAAGAATTTTTTTAGAAGAGGGGAAAGGAAACTTTTTTAAAAAATCATGTTCGGATAAAATGATAATAATAAATGATCAACTTTTTTTCTTTTTAAATCTATAGTTTGAAACATTTGAAGTAATTTATAAATTTAAGTCAAATATCCCAAATTACATCAGACAAAATAAAAATAACCAAAATTATTAAGAAGTATTTTATGTTGCTTTATACTATTTTATCCTTATTAAGTTGTTTTCAAAACATTTTTTGACATTGTTCATAATAAAAGCAAAATGCGATATACTCAAGGACTGTAAGGACTAAGGAAGTATGTTGAACAGTTTAATGTCACCTCCTTTTATTTCAAACCCTCATGATGGAAGTCATCCTCTGGGATGTAGGACACTACTGAGTTTCAGATTCATATTCCATTCCACTTAACTGAAATCATTGTTCTTGCTTACTTATCAGTGCATGGCATCAGCTGGCAGAATATTCTAAAGTATATGACTTTCAGTTATATTTTCAAAGCTCTTCCTTTTTTATTATTAATAATTTCCTATTTAAAGTAAGGACCAGAATGAAACAATAGGACTCTGTTCACTTAGACCTTTGCAATGTACGTCCCTATATGTGACCAAGTCACTGTATGCTCCTTCTTTATTCAGCGAAGAGAAATAAGCACTTCTAGGGCATGATTTATTTCATCCCAACATAGACATCAGAAATAGGTCAGGTGAATTTCTCCCTAAAATGTACCTCTTTTTCTTTATTTCCTATAAAGAGAACCCAGGCTGACTAGCTCAGCTGTAGATGTCTGTACGGTAGACAACTAAAATTAAACAAAATTGATGACACCCTGGATGTGTCAGGAAGCAATAATGCAAGAGTTCAGATATCAAGTAATGAATGACCTAGTTTTTGATTGCACATGGGGAATTGGATCCTGTTTGTCTGCATTGATATTATCCTATCTTTGCTTTACCCTGCAATCAGAAGGAGAACTCATTCCGGAGAAAATTCAAGCAACTCTCTGTTATAAGTGACTTATCTGTCCTCTCAGATGCATGTCTTCGTGGAAATCACACGCAGAACTCTTTTTCATGTTAACCTCACTATTCTGGTATATTCTGTAACACAATGAAAAAGCGAATTAAATGTTAATTGGAATATAAATATACAAAAATGTTAAAGGTTAGTATCTTAAAGCACATATAGAATCTCATGAATAGCAACAAATATTAAACAATTACTGTGATTGAGTATAATATTATTTCTATTAGTAAAACTTCCATTAGCATTCCAATAAACACTTATCACAGAATCACAGAACTACCAGGTTGGAAGGGACCCATCGGATCTTCTAGTCCAACCATTCCTATAGCAATTTATTTCTACTTAAATCCTACAGAATGAATCCTACTTAATAAATATTCATCAAGCATATGAAGAACTAAACTTACATCTTTACTGGACAATTCACTCATACAGTGTGGAGTCAATATCCACATGCAGTAAGTCTAATGCTTGAGATTTTCTGAACATGTGTGGATCATCTGTCTGGTCACTGTAGAATTAGTTCAACATGTCCTTCATCAGACTTACTATACATAAACACCTGACCTGTGCATATGCAGTAAAGTCATTGTGATGTTGTGTACTAGGACTTCTAGTCAAGGAAAGATCAATTGTCTTTCCTAAACAGATATTAACCAGATTACACTGGATCTTCAGGTTATAAATCTTCTCTCACTTAACATCCGGCTAGCTCAATGATTATTATCCTGAAGTTATGATTTTATGAGTTAAAGTTTGAGCTAAAGTAAAAATCTATCTTTCCAATAGGTAAATTTCAAATTTCAGATATGTAAATCCCTAAGTAAATACCAAGGTTAAAAAAAAAAGTAAAAACGTGTGCTCGACCTGTCAGATCTACACAAGATCTGACAAAATAAATTATGTGGAAATCATGTTGAAATCACCATGCTAATGTCATTACTTTTACATATTATCTCACCATATTTTCAACTAATACTGAGAAATTTGGTCTTTTTTCTCTTTCACATGTTGGATATTAAATCTTATAGTTGTACTCCACTCCCTCAAAGTGCCAATCTTTTAATTCTCATCTGGCCATCACACCTTGTACTTAGCTATTTGAGATCCCTTTACTTTCTTGGATGTCTGCCTAAAGCATCTTAAGTATCTTACTCTGCCTTCGCACATGATGCTCATGCTGAGCTGTGAAATCATCCAGCAGAGATATAGTCCCTCGGTAGCTTTGCAGTGAGCTAAAGAGGAAGCATTGAAGATGCTGTGTAACTTTCTGGCCGTAATTTATGACAGGAACCTTCCTGTCAGAGCATTTTTTATTTCTTGCTTATTTTCAAGGAAGGACAAGATTCCCCTGTCAGAGCATTTTTATTTCTTGTTTATTTTCAAGAGTGACCTGGTACGGATTTGGAGATAAGGTCTGTCTACCCCAGACTCTGGGAGGAAAAAAAATGAAGGGGAGCTTCAGGAGACATCTCCCCTCAGGATGACTATAAATCCTTCTCCGAAGATACGAGTTAACACCATGATGTTGCTATCTGACTTGTAAAATTCCTGTATTAATTGCATGTCTTTGAAGTCTTTGTTTAACTGTAGAAGCTTGGGTCTATAAAAACCTCTGGAATACTCAAGCCGGGGACTTTCCAGTTTGGCATGGGGCAACTACTGATCCATCGGCTATGAATTTTTATGCACATTTATTTTTACAATTTTTAATAAACATTTATGTTGCTAGTAACTCTGCCTCATCGTCTTAGCAAGATATTTTGGACCCTGACAGTTTACCTCTGCATTTGACCAATAAAAGAGGCAAAAAAAAGAAAAATGAGGAAAAAAATCCTCCAATTTGATCTTTTAATTACAGAATGAAGTGGGAGAAAATCTGCATGTCTCCTACATTTTTAGTTCCTTTGTAGCTCAAGATTTCTTTTGGTGTAAGTTTTAAACATGAATGCTTATCTAATCACTTATCTACATTTCTTAGTCAGGCTTGCTAGATACGTAAGACCATTGCGATGAAGTGCTTTTGTATGGTGAAGGAAGACTAACAAAGGTCAAATTAATGTGGGGAAAATAAAGCATTCCTTCTGTTCTAGAAAGGAACAGTGACACTTATTGTAAATGACTCATTAACCTCAATAGGGCTGTATGTTCATACTTGACTGGTTTGAGAGTTTTCCCTTTTCATATCCTGAGTTTTATATCAAATTATGACTTTAAGGTATTAAATTATAACTGAATCTGCAAGCTTAATAGAATGAGAGAAGACAAATCATTAAGCTTTTGATTGACTACCCATTGCTGACACTCTCCTCTTACTACAGTCTTGAACACAAAGTATAACAAATCAAAGACTTAATAAGGAGGTTTTCCATATTAAAAAAGCCTCATTACTAAGTAATATGCAAAAAAGGAAAATTCACTGTCTCAAAAGGATCTAGGAAAGAGATTCAAGCAGACATATGAGTTATTTCAAATTAAATAGTGATGTAGGTTTTTGATTACACAGCTTGGAAAGTGGGGGTTTTTTTGTCAATAGATGCTCGTTGATAATATCCACTGCATTATCAAAAGGACGAAGTTAATCTAATAAAAATAATATTATGTAACTCTATGAAAAAAAGGAAAGAAGCTCTTAGTCTTCACATTCTCATGTTAGGATCTTCCACACAGTACTTTTATATGAAACTTCCTAAATCTTAATGTTCTAAAACAAGCCAGAGGTCAAAGTACAGGACCGAGATTTTACCAGCATGGCAGACGATAGTGTCAACTTATTACAAATGTGATGTAGGCTGTATTCAGTAGTAATTTTAATTAAATTACTTACTTCTAAATCAAAAGGGAAAAAAAGAATCAAAAGGGAAGAAAGAATCAAAAGGGAATGGTGGTGAGTGGTGTTAAATACAGCTGGAGGCCAGTGACAAGTGGGGTTCCCCAGGGCTCAGTGCTGGGTCCCAACCCTCTTCAATGTCTTCATCAATGACCTGGATGAAGGCATTGAGGGTACCCTTAGCAAGTTTGCAGATGACACTAAGCTGTGTGGAAGTGTCAATCTGCTGGAGGGTAGGGAGGCTCTGCAAAAGGATCTGAACAGGTTGGACCGCGGGGCTGAGTCTAATGGCATGAGGTTTAACATGACCAAATGCCGAGTCCTGCACTTGGGGCATAACAACCCTATGCAGTGATACAGACTAGGAGAAGTCTGTCTAGAAAGCTACCTGGGGGTGTTGGTTGAAAGCCGACTGAACATGAGGCAGCAGTGTGCCCAGGTGACCAAGAAGGCCAATGGCATCCTGGCTTGTATCAGAAACGATGTGACTAGCAGGTCCAGGGAGGTGATTCTCCCTCTGTACTCTGCACTGGTGAGGCTGCTCCTTGAATCCTGTGTTCATTTCTGGGCCCCTCACAGTAAGAAGGATGTTGACGCTCTGGAGAGAGTCCAGAGAAGAGCAATAAAGCTGGTGAAGGGGTTGAGAACAGGCTTTATGAGGAATGGCTGAGAGAACTGGGGTTGTTTAGTCTTGAGAAGAGGATGTTAAGGGGAGACCTCATTGCTCTCTATAACTACCTGAAAGGAGGTTGTAGAGAGGAGGGAGCTGGCCTCTTCTCCCAAGTGACAGGGGACAGGACGAGAGGGAATGGCCTCAAGCTCCACCAGGGGAGATTTAGGCTAGAGACTAGGAGGAAGTTTTTCACAGGAAAGGTCATTGGGCATTGGAATAGGCTGCCTAGGGAGGTGGTTGATTCACCTTCCCTGGAGATGTTTAAGGCTAGTATATCATTGAAAGAAATAACACCTTAGCTATATATAAAATAGCTAAATAACACCTTGACCAACTCTATGCACACATAGCACAAACAGGAACAAGACAAGACTAAAGAACAGAAGGAATCACAAGGTACTTCAAAACGGTTAAACATCCAGGATTGCTCAAAGCATTTTGTAAAACCCGTCATCTCTAAGTGCATTTTCAGTATTGAGAAAATTATGAATTCTCAAAGAGACAGGTTTTATCTATACATGATTTCCCCCAGAGCTGGGGTTATTTAGGCTGCAGGAAGCTAAGGGGAGACCTTATTGTCCTCTACAACTACCTGAAAAGGAGGTTGTGGAGAGGAGGGTGATGGCCTCTTCTCCCAAGTGACAGGGGAGAGAACAAGAGGGAATGGCCTCAAGCTCTGCCAGGGGAGGTTCAGGATTGACAAAAAAAAAAAAAAAAATCACAGAAAAGGTCATTGGGCACTGGAACAGGCTGCCCAGGGAGGTGGTTGTGCCAGCTTCCTTGGAGGCATTTAATAGATGGGTGGATGAGGTGCTGAGGGGCATGGTTTAGTGATTAATAGGAATGGTTGGACTCAATGATCCTGTGGGTCTTGTCCAACCTAGTGATTCTGTCATTCTGTGATCTTAAGAGCTATGCAAACAAACGTAATTGTAGAAAGCTGTGCAGTGTGTGCCCTGATGTTCTGTGTTCTTGTTGTAACAAATTAGTCATAGAAGTAGGTAGTGAGTCAAATGCTTGCAGTATCTTTTTAACTGCATTACCTTGACTGACATTTTGCCTCACTTTCTGGTTCACTCAATATTCTTAGTCTCTGACTATATGAACTGCATGAGTGATAATTCATATCAAGACTCTGTTCTAGAAAAATATCCTTGATTTCTTCAAAGAGGAAAGCCAGGCATACCTGATAGGAACTTCTCCACTGGAAGAAAGAAATCTACTCTGGTAAATTTAGCTCCATCTTTCCAGTTCAGACAATGACCAAAAATCCAGAGTGCCTGGTCATTCAAACATCCCTACTTACTCTTATGTCACATCATATCAGTTTATGCAATACATATCTTTTGGGTTGCTATAGCAGATGTCAGCATAATTACAGTTTTGAGGCCTTTTGAACAGAAAATAAAAAGAAAAATCCAAAAAGTAAACTCAGCTTCTCTCTATAGCTAATAACTGTGCCTGAAAGCTACAGGTTTATCCCTTGAGAATCAAAGAAAAAAAGGCTTGTATGAAAAATTGTGAAGTGAGAATGTCAGCTTGCTCTGCAGCATTATCAGTAGCGAAATAAAAGGACAGGCAAACAATTGAGTTTTGTACCAAATTTAAAAACGGGAAAGAAAAATCTAGCCAAAAGGACCTTTATTTTGGAAAGCAACATGTTAACAAGGCAGTATTCAAAGACATGCTGCTTTCCAAAATAAAGCTATATTTCATCACAACTTCATATCTGATGATCCGGTATTAGAAGTGATTCCAAAATAATCCCCTGTCATTTGTGATGAAGTAACAGGTGCAGACTTGTTCTAGGAGATGACATGATAGTTGTTTCTTTTACTTTCTTTACCTCCGTAATATATGTCCTTCTTTTATAGACTGAATATTAGTGTACCGCTCTTTTCTAGAAAACAGACTTGAATACTAAGACATTTTATTTCATTATCATAAGGACATGGTAAGGAAACATTTATCTTAGTCTTGTCAGCCAGCTACTGAAGTGATATTAGTGCATATCCCCTTAGTAGTCCTCTATGTGCTTCAGAAATATATTGGTTAATGTGGCTTAGATGAATTGGTCTCTTAAAAGCAGGAAAGAAACATTCTTTTTTCTTATTTTTTTAACTTTTGTAAGGAAAGAAAGGGAAAGACATAAAACACTTACCAGAAGCTGAATGAATGAATGAATGAATGTAGACATAGCTTTTATTCTATACATATCTCCCATAATATATTTGATGTCAGTAAATTTGGATCATGTGAACTGTTAGTCACATGTTCTTGATCATATCCACAAGCAGATCAATCATATTTGTGCTACTGTGAAATCCAGAAAATTTTCTGGATTCATCTGCTGTAAAGACCATATATTAGAATATAACTTCTTTCCAGAGAAAGAAATGAAGTTTTCATATGCAAGAAAAATAAATGATCAAGATATGTGACAAGGAAAAAGTAACAGAGGAAGAGAAAATGCAGGAGAACTGTGAATACAAGTTATAAATTTTGTATCTTTTTTATTAGTGGTACAAACTAAGAGATTAGAGATATTAAAGAGATTATCTGCTATTTGCTTCATGGCTAGTATAGATACAGATGAAAATACATCTAATAACAGTCAAATTTTAAACTAACATAAGCCAAGGTTTCCTCATTTACCCTTTTTTAGTCATGCAGATGCAGAGAAACTCATTTCTGCCAAGAATGCTTAAGTTTCCAACAATCAAAAAGACCTGTCTAGTTTTTAAAAACTCATACATTTTACAGAGACAGTAGTGGTATACTGAGCACTGAATTCCTGTCCCACCTTTTGATGCCACCAGGATGGGAATGAACTGGTGAAAGAGAGGACAAAAATATGAATGTGTTTACATACATATGCAGTCATATTCCTATAATGAAAAACCCAGAAATCTTTGCTCAGGAAGTTCCTATACTACTGATTGATGGAAGTAGGAGTGATAGGATATCAGAAAGGCCCATCTACATTTTATTTATTCCATCTTTCTCCAAGCAGATACTCTTTCCTGCACTTGCAACTGTACCTTCCAGGATAGCAATTTGATCTCACTCAGTGTAATGATTTTTATAGAAACAAATAAGGCTTTTTGTCATTCTTTTTTTTCTGACACAATGACAAACTATTCAGTTCATTGTTCTGAGGTCTGCTGCTGCTAGATTGTCCACATGAGTATCTTTGAGAATTTAAATTTGAATGTAATTCAGTGTCCTGTAAGAAATTTTATCAAATTATATGCCTTCCTATTTTCTGTTTAAATTCTTCTGTCACTAAGAATTTTCAGGATTAAACCTTTCAGCTTTAGTATTAACATGCCATATAATATTAATATAAAGACAAAGGGAGGAATGAGAAAGCAAGGTAGACATGTTGTACACTGACAGCACACAAAGAAAGTAGTTTGCTCTGAAAATATATTCTTTTGAAACCATTCTTTGTGAACATCTGATAAGTGCTTGAGCATGTGAATCTGATTTAGAATTAATGTTCAAGGCTTTTTTAAGACAGACTCAGATTCAGCAAAAGCTGATAGAAGAACAAAGAAGAAAGCGAAGATGGCAAAAGGTGGCATGGTGTAACAGCACATTCAAGTTCACAACATTTACTTGTGATTACATCTATAACCATAACATGCTGATATGATACAGAGATAATGAGTGTGATTTGGACATAAAAGTCCTTCCTTGTTTCTTGGAGTATAGTTCAGACAAACCAGTTGAAAAAAATAAGTCAGAGTTATAAGCCTTGGCAAAGAGATCTGATTCTTCTTCATTCTGTTTTCTTGCTCCCACTCAAAACAATTCTCACTCACATATGGCAGATATGAAAAGAACTTTGAGGTAACTGTAGAGCACTAATAAACACAAAGTCTGTTCTTCTGAGTAGAAGCTAGACAAAAGGCAGAATAACCTGGCATCACTAAGGTCAATGGAACATCTACGCTTTTGCAAGTGAATCAAGCTTCTAGGTAAATTTAGGTGTCTATAGTTTAGAATTCACAGAATCACAGAATCACAGAACAATCAGGTTGGAAGGGACCCATCGAATCTTCTAGTCCAACCATTCCTATCTAACACTAAACCAAGTCCCTCAATACCTCATCCACTTGTGTCTTAAACACCTCCAGGGAAGGTGAATCAACCACCTCCATGGGCAGCCTGTTCCAATGCCCAATGACCCTCTGCTTGAAAAACCTCCTCCTAATCTCCAGTCTAAACCTACCCTGGCAGAGCTTGAGGCCATTCCCTCTCGTCCTGTCCCCTGTCACTTGGGAGAAGAGGTCAGCTCCCTCCTCTCCACAACCACCTTTCAGGTACTTGTAGAGAGTAATGAGGTCTCCTCTCAGCCTCCTCTTCTCCAGGCTGAACAACCCCAGTTCTCTCAGCCGCTCCTCATAGGGTCTGTTCTCCAGCCCCTTCACCAACCTCGTCGCTCTTCTCTGGACTTGCTCCAGAGCCTCAACATCCTTCTTGTGCTGAGGGGCCCAGAACTGGACACAATATTCAAGGAGCGGCCTCACCAGTGCTGAATACAGAGGGAGAATCACCTCCCTGGACCAGCCAGGATGCCATTGGCCTTCTTGGCCACCTGGGTACACTGCTAGCTCATGTTCAGTCGACTGTCGACCAACACTCCCAGGTCCCTCTCCTCCTGGCAGTTTTCCAGCCAGGCTTCTCCCAGTCTGTAGCTTTGCTTAGGGTTGTTGTGCCCCAAGTGCAGGACCCGGCATTTGGCAGTGTTAAACCTCATGCCATTGGACACTGCCCAGTGGTCCAGCCTGTCCAGGTCCCCCTGCAAAGCCTCCCTACCCTCCAGCAGATCGATACTTGCACACAGCTTTGTGTCATCTGCAAACTTGCTAAGGGTACCCTCAATGCCCTCATCCAGGTCATCGATGAAGACATTGAACAGGACTGGACCTAGCACTGAGCCCTGGGGAACACCACTTGTCACTGGCCTCCAGCTGGACTTAACACCATTTACCACCACTCTCTGGGCCCGGCCATCCAGCCAGTTTTCTACCCAGGAGAGTGTGCGTCTGTCCAGGTCAGAGGCTGACAGTTTCCGTAGCAGAATGCTGTGAGAAACTGTGTCAAGGGCTTTACTGAAGTCCAGAAAGACCACATCCACAGCCTTTCCTTCATCCAGCAGCCGAGTGACTTTGTCATAGAAGGCGATCAGGTTGGTTTGGCAGGACCTGCCTCTCGTAAACCCATGTTGACTGGGCCTGATCACCCGGTTCTCTTGTAAGTGCTTCATGATAGCACTCAAGATCACCTGTTCCATGACTTTCCCTGGCACTGAGGTCAGACTGACAGGCCTGTAGTTCCCCGGACCCTCCCTGCTACCCTTCTTGTAAATGGGAACTACATCAGCCAGCCTCCAGTCCAGAGGTACCTCCCCAGTCTTCCAGGACTGCTGGAAGATGATGGAAAGGGGTTTGGCCAATACATCCGCCAGCTCCCTCAAAACCCTAGGATGTATCCCATCTGGTCCCATGGACTTGTGGGTGTCCAGTTGGCCAAGCAGGGCTCTGACCACTTCCTCTTGGACTATGGGAGCCTCGTATTGCTCCTCTGTTTCCCGGGTATCTACACAGAGGGAACAGCTTTCTTTACAATTAAAGACTGAGGCAAAGAAGGCATTAAGTACCTCAGCCTTCTCCTCGTCCCCTGTCACTGCTGTTCCCTCTGAGTCCAAAAGGGACTGTATGGTCTCCCTTGTCCTCCTTTTACTGTTAATATACTTATAAAAAGATTTTTTATTGTCTTTTGCTGACTTAGCTAATCTGACCTCTAGCTCGGCCTTAGCCCCTCTGATTTTTTCCCTACATAGCTTCGCTTCCCTCCTGAAGTCCCCCCAAGAGGCCTGTCCCCCCTTCCAGAGTCTATAAATCTTCCTTTTTTTTCTAATTTGACTCAAGATTTCCCTACTTAACCATGCTGGTTTTTTCCCCTGCCGGTCTTTTTTCCAGAATTTGAACACCATCCCTAGAATCCTCCTAAAACTGTATGGTTAATAGTGTAGTATTTAAACAAGTTTAACTATTAGCCCTTTTATTCAGATTCTAAACTCCTAATTCATGCTGTTCATATCATATTGACAGGCTACACGTGATAGTATTCTGACTCTGAAATATCTGCTGTCTCAAATGGAATATCTGGGAGACAAGAGGAATGCCTGAACTAATTACAATAAAACAGAAAATGAAGTTGCGAATTAGAAGAATCCCTAAAGAAAGAATCCTACAAAACTATGTGGAGTCTTTAATCAAATTGTTTATCTGAAATATCTTAGTAGTTAAAGGTGAGTAAACACTGCTACTCTTTCACTGGAACTGATAAAAATGGCAATACTCTATCTAAATATCTAAAAACATGGAAAGTTAGCAGTTTTTTTTTTTATTTTGTTCCATCCTGGTTGGAGTGGTTCCAGGTCCTACCTAACATGCTTCTCTTTTACTGTAATATTCTATGGGTTTTTTTGTAGAATAATTGAAAGGTTTTTTTCAAATTTGCCTTTCTGATTTTTTTTTTGTCATTTCTCTGTGTTAAACCTTAATATCAAATATGTAACGATTGGCTTTACCTCTTTAGTCAAAACCAAGATACTTTGTCTTTTTTATACATGCAATATTATCAAATTTACTCAGACTCATTTACTGACTGAATACAAAAGAGAATATTTGCATAAAGACTTAGGAAATTGAGTGTTCTTTCTGTATCCAGGTAATTTTAGGGTGTATGCCAGTGCTGATATGAACTGGTGAGCGATATTCTGAAGCATCTGTGAATAATAAATATATTATTCACAGGTGACGACTTGGGCTTATGAAAACTTGAGTAATCTTTGTATGGAAAATGTCAGTCTTGTATCAGTAATGCAAAAGTAAGATTGCTATTTTGTTTTTCCATTGACATAGTAAGTGTTGGATGGGGAGGGGAAATTGTGGGATTACCTTGGTTGATAAGTATATATCAGTATAAACTCGTGAATAGCTAGTTGCTGTTTTGAGTCGGGGAGCCACTATCTGGTCCTTAGTATACAGCAGCTCTCAGAGTTACTTTGAAACTGGAAAATGTTAAATTTTATAGTTAAGAGATATGTTCACATTTTTATCTTCATACAAAATTATGGAAAAAAAAAACTTTTATGTGTAGAGACAGAAATGAGAATTGATACATGTAAATGTTGTGCAATGTAAGTGTGTAAACGTAAACAATATTGAGGCACTCATTCCTCCCATTTCAGAGGGAACACAATATACATTCAGCAGATCTCGCACAGAGGTATGTATAAACATTCACCTACAACTGCTCATGCTGTACTAGCTGAACTATTACAGACAACCTTACTCTCCCAAGATATGAAACTGTACCAATACATAGATGATATTCTAATCAGAGGAACTTCCCCTGAGATGAGGGAAGTAGCAGCAGCAGTATGGTAATTACTAAATAAAGAAGAAATTGAGATACCACTTGGAAAATATCAGGGAAGAAATAAAGAAGTAAAACTTGTAGGTACTTGTTGCATATCAGGCACTGAGGTGATTCCTCCAGATACCTTAAGAAAAATTGCGGAGCTACAAATGTCCCAGTAACGGAAGGACTTACAACCACTGATAAGAAACATGTATGTGGATTTTCAATAATTTCCTGTCCATTATAATCACTCTTATGGAGAGGTAAACTCTGTGGGTGGGAGTCAGAACATAAAAGAGGCAGTCAAATCTTTAACTGAACAATTACAAACATATCAGTCACAGGAACCAACACAGACCCCCCAACACTATTATAGCTGAATGATAAACAAGTTACTTACTGTAACCTGTTCCAGAGATATTAATACATTCTCACTGGAGTGGAAGTAGTTTCTGGCTTGTTTATGATAACTAAGAGTCAGAAAACTAATGGGAGAAGTACCATGTGAGGGATGGTACTCAAATCTGCCAGCTCCTGGTGTTATCCAAAGTGATAATGACTCACATTTTCTATGTAAGGAAGTGCAAACAAAGAGGGAATTAAATAGTTATTACACCCCCCCATACTACCCTCAATCAAATGAGATGGTAGAAGGAGCTAATGGTTTATTGAAAAGCAATTTCAAGTCACAAGAGGCTGAGTGAGTTACTTGACTTCCCGAAGTAATCCATCAATTAAACAATTGATGTGGGCCTAGTGCAAGCCCTGTAAGCTGAGCAATCATTGAAAAAAATGATCTTAGTGCTACATTTCCTGGGGAAAGAGAATATCCAGCAACATCACAGCCAAGTCAACCTGTGATGGTCAGTCTAACACCCATCTGTACTGTACCTATATCTTCAAGGCCCATTGGCCTGGGAAGTTACCAATAGCAGTGGTGCAAAACATGGAATTAGAGCAGAATGGATTTGTCCTTCTTTTGGATGTAGTAACCTATTTGGACTTTCCCCATCAAAAGAAGTCTCTGTTTTCTCTTGCAAAACCCTGCAGGACAGTAGATGGAAATGACGTGTTCATGTTGTTAGTCCAAACCCTGAAAATGCTGTACCTCAGTTAGGAGGGCAAAGAAACTTAGAGCGGTGATGGTCCCAAGCCTGTGTTTTGTATACCAGAAATATGGATCTAAATTCTGTTTATAAAGATTTGGCCCTCTTAACTACAGTAATGCATGGAATTGAGGTATATTTAGAAAGTGAATGAAGTATGGATCATAAGAGTACTGAGTGACTCCTTGGAATCTGAGGAGTGACAGGCCAGGACATTAAGGTGGGATGCCAAGATAGCAGTAGTTTCACCTATAAGAAGCCATCCCAAAATGACGTGTACAATATCTCGCCTAATGAAATACCAAAAGACATAAAACTGCCACTGAAAGATTAGACTGTTGGTACAGTTTTACGTTTGTAAAACCTGGCTTTGTAGTTTGCCTCTGGGATCATTATAACACAAGATGACCCACCTTAACATTTAAACTTATAATAAACATTACCAGGCTCAGTACAACAATATCAGCTCCAACATCCACTCCAACTAAAGACAGGAAAGATTTATCACCACAAATTTCTGAAATTAGACTATATAAAATAAAATTTAAACAAAACCAGGCTAAACCCAAGTATTATTTAATTTATCATGGTCTCTTAAATAAGCAGAAATATTGTTGTAAATTGGTACTTTTACAATCAAACTTACCTGTTCACCATTCCTAAGCATGTTGTGTGCAGGATGGTTAGCACAGTTACATAGATGATCCTTCATCTTTGGTTGATATTGCAGGAAACCTACAGGATTTCAAGGTTTCCTATAACCCTGACCAAGCAAAACCTGTCAGTGGTGGTCATGATGGGTGCATCTGGTCTTGATGGCTGCATCTGGCTGAAGATGGATTCAGAAGAGAGAGATTTATGGTTAATTTATGGCTAATTTATGGTCATCCACTTGCAAAGTGTCAGTATCTATCTGGTGATAAAAATGGGAAAAAATTGCAACTGCAGTTGATATGGAAGTATGACTATGATTGTATGATTTTTCTGCCCAAATAGTGAGCTTTCCAAGAGTCCTTGGAGCTCTCCTGCATCGTAGTGATGTGTATGCCAAGATCTCCCCTTGAGTAACGATGCCTCTCAAGGTTAATCCTCAAGCCTGAGAGATTCCTTGCCACAATAGATCCTTGGTAGGTGACTAACCATTGGCTCAGATTTGAAGGTTTGTTAAGATTAAATGGTCGGACTCTATGATCTGATGGGTCTCTTCCAACCTGGTGATTCTATGATTCTATGATTATATTTCAGATGGATGATGCACATATAATCCTTTAGACTTAATCATTGAACAAGTCTGGGACTATGACTGTATCCAGCTGCACTTAGACACCTCTCCGAGAAGTACTTTGGAAAATAAGGGGGTCTTTTCTGAACCTCATGACTCGACTCTGACAGTTCTGTCTTACCCTATCCTTTATGCAGTAAATAATTAAATCTACCTTGATAGTGAATCTTGTTAAACCACTGCAACATCTACTATCAAAATTTGTTAAACAGTTGTTTTATATCAATGAATATATTGATGCTTCTGTCTTCTGAGTGAGTTGTATCACTCCATCCTTGACACATATATATGATTTTTTTCATGTCATTGTCAATGAATGCATCTCTATGTGGGAATCTACATAAATGAATATGTGTATACATATATGTGTACATTTACACATGTACATGTGCACAACTTAGCTAATATTTAAATATTTTTAAATTTTTGCTGGAGGGTAAAGCTCAAAGAAATGTGAGAAGGAGGAAGAAAAGATCTATCTTTGAAATAGCTGAGTTTTGTCTTTCTTTTGTGTGCTACTCCATCTTGAACTTTGTCATAGGAAAATATTACCAACCTTTTATAATTTTGTTAGACGTTATGCCTCATTTTTCTAAGAGTATATCATGTGTCATTCCTCATGAGCGTATTTACATTTTGGTCCTTTGAAAGCTGGCAGCACCACTCAGTTCTAACTGTAAGGAAAAGCAGGGGAGCAACTTCCAGATTTGAAGAAGACCCATGGATAAAGGCACAAATACCATAGCTGATCCCATCATCACAGTGTATCTTAAGTATGAAAACAATTAACTCAGATAAAAGGTCCCATGTACTGCACCTCTGTAAGTTAAATACTGAACTACAACAAAAGTCTTGTAAAGAACCAGGATCATTTCCTGAGAAATGCTACTTTATATACCATTTTCACAAAGATACTATTCAACCTTTAAACAGATGCATTGGGAAATTCCAGCTCTAAATGCCTCAATGAGCAATCCCATCAAGGTTTCAGGTAAGAAAAGCAGACAAGATAGAAATAACAACTATATTGTTCCCAACTTCTAACCAACTAGAAACTAACTACAAATATGAAATAAATACCTTTTGGTTACAGCTGTTAAATAATGTTTCCAAAATATTTGTATGAAGTGCAACAGTGCTTCAGTGCTCAACCTAACAAACAAGGTTTGTTATGAGTAAAAGGACCATATCTAGCAGATGATGAAGTTACAGTAGTTTAGAATAGGATGCATTGAATAATAAGGCTTATTCCGTTTTGATTCTTAATAGATTTTTTTTTTGTTGTGGGTATTTTTCTTATTTCTTCTTCCTTTTTATTTCTTTACTCTGTGCTCTTTTCTGAATATTTTACCACCTTATCTCTCAGCCATCTAACTTGCATCCATTCCTCTGTCATATTTTTACTGTTTCTCCTAAGTGAAATACACTGAGGTTAAAAGAGAACTTTTGACCTCCAAAACTTCATCTGTAGTGAAGTGTGTAAGTTGTTTAGCAATGGCTGTAGGACTTGTGGCACATCCCAGGGCAGAGAGGTATGTGACTTTGATACACGTTTCTTCTAGTCTGACCAGCAATTTGACAGTACAATATTTCCAGGTATGTTGGAACATCCTGATAGCTATTTTATATTAGCAACCAGTGATCCTGAGTCTCTGATTTGAAAGGAAATTTTAATGGAAAGATGTAGCTAAATCTCCTTTCGCAATCCTCACATTAGTTACAAAAGAGGGAATACTCCAAATATTTGCTGAGCCACTGAGGTAGCTCCTTGAAAAACTGTTAAATTGTTGGCCCTAAAGCCTACCTTCGCAAAGGCAAATGATGTACCATTCATCTGCAGCATGAATTAAAGTACTATATACTTGTGAATAGCAGTGAAGACTGAAAAGTAAAACAAAAATACATTCCCTTTTCTTCAGTGTATTTTTATTTCCTTAAAGTAAAAATGTTATATTTCTAACAGGAAAACAGACTTCTGTCCCAGACAGATGAAGAAGAGTATTGATTCTCTCCACACTTTAAGAATATAAATTTAGAGCAAAAATTAATGCAGAACTGAAAACAAAAAATCCAAGCAGACATACTTTAAAGAAGTATCTGCTCCTTTAGATAGTATTCTTTGGCTGGTTTTTTTATTATTTGCAAAAACATTTATCATAGCAAAGAAACCCCAACCAGAAAATATAAGAAATACCCTAGTCATTTGCAAATACATTTCAGCTTAGTAGTTTTGTTAAGAACAAACCAGGACAAAAGTGCTAGTGAGTATATTAAGGTTTGATCAGCTCTAGGTTTTGTGCAACATCTTGGTAGTGAAAGCAGTTTTCCTCATAATATGAGGTTTGTTGCTGATGTCTTCTACTTCTTTTTCAGTGCCCCTTAAATCTTTTCATTGATTGCACATCCTAGCTTATCACCTAACTTACGAGGTATGGGTTTTCTCATTGGAGTTTAGCAACTGGGTTTTAGATGTTGCAGTGCTTGATCCTTAAGCCATGGTCCTTCATCTGTTAGCATAATGCATAGCTTTCAGAAATGGTTGAGGGACCTAGCATACACACAGTACTCATCTCTGGTAAAGAAGTATTGTTTTCATTCCCTCAACCACTTTCTGGAAGTTAAAATACTTAGCAGAGAGAAGAATCCAAACTCCATGTCTGTTTTAATGTCCTGAGACAGTTAATCATAAAAGTATCTTTTTAATGAACTATCGGTAAGACCTGTAGTATGATTATGAAAGTCATTTTGGATAAGACAAAACAATTATAGAGAAGAATAAAGGATGAGAACAGATGCAAGGAGGCATAGGAAATAAACAAGTAAACAAAAATAAATTAATATCCATAGTAAGAACTTGTGTAGAAGGTGATGAGACCACTCTTGACCAAGTGACAGAACTGAAAGTCGTTATTGGTTACACTTAGTATTTTGAGATTTTCAGTTGTTTGAATCTGTAACTTCTCCAGACTAAAATAATCAGATAATGTTTGCTTTATTATGTGTTGTTTCATATTTCACTGAGCTTAATTTTTCTTTCATTCCTCTTTAGAAGAATGATCAAGAATTTATTTTCATTAAGATTTCTTGAACTGAAAGTTTGTGGAAGAGAATTTGAACTCTTGGGACACAAGTAACTATGCAGGAGGAACTGGGTATGCTATACTTTATGTTTACGTAGAGACCTCAGAAGCTTAGGCTCCAACTAAAGATGACTTTGAATATGTCTGAATCATGGGGGTGATGAGCTCATTCAAGTTGCTTCAGAATTTATGATAATGAAGATACCACATCATCCCTCTTCCCTGTCCCACATCCCAGTGAACCTAGGATAAATGAACAGAGAGCAAGATGGGATATGAATCAAGAAGGACCTGTAGACACCACTGTAGTCTCATTTTCCCTGGGTACTGAAGAGATGTTTAATGAAGTGCATTACCATTCCCACATGTATTCTGTGGCTGGGTTTTATTTCAGAAGACACAGACTTAGAACTCAGTGACATCATTTTCTAGGCATCGAATAATGGTGTATTAACAGTCCTAACAACTTATCCAGTATGTAAAGTGACTTAAAAAACCTAAGCAACAACCAATAACATGACCAAGGCACTGGAGAGTCTTCCTCACGTGGACATTTGAAATATTTCTATAGATTTGTGCTGCTCCAAGACACAAACTAGAATATTTTCCTGATTATAGACTGCTGATTATTTTACACTAAAAATAGCAGGACTCCATTTTATTTCAAAACATAGGCACATAGAATGTGGTCATGTTATCTCTTCATTCAATAACTCATGCTTAAAAACTATGTGAAAAGTTGAATCATATTTTTCCTGGCTCTTTTTCCTAGTCAACTAGTTTCTTTAATATTTTCTCACTAAATGTGATTTTCATACCTCTTATTATTCTTTATGTCCTAACTCGTATGTTCACTGTGTTTTCCTTTGAAACTCTTTTTTAGGCATAGATATAACAGCCAGTTGCTCAGCATGACTGGCAGCTTATTTAGCTTATGCTTATGGACTGAACAGCACTGCATTAACAAACGGATGTCCTGCTGCCAGGGTGACATGAAGGCTGATGGCTCCCTGTGGAGCAGGCACCAGGAGCTGTAGGATCTGTGCCAGCTTGAGGACAAGAAAGGCTCAGACCCTCCTCCTCTGAGCAGCTCTAGAGTCTGAGTTACCTTGGGAGGAGGTTGACCAGGGATATCAAGGTCTATTAGCATTCTGAGGGTCCTGACAGCCTGTTAAATGAAGCCTCTGCCGAGAACAGCTATAAAGATAATAGACGATCTACCAGGTCCCACATAGTCATATCAGGAATAATATTTTTTATCTTTCTTGGAGACAGAACCTCCATCTGAGAATATGATTGTTTTCTTCTATCACAGACTCTGTTCATTCTTCAGAATGTGAGCAAGTCGAATATTTCCTTTTCTGACTTTATGGTGGCACATAGTCACCCGAGTGGG
Source organism: Coccyzus lansbergi (assembly GCA_033558105.1). Classification (NCBI taxonomy): domain Eukaryota; kingdom Metazoa; phylum Chordata; class Aves; order Cuculiformes; family Coccyzidae; genus Coccyzus; species Coccyzus lansbergi. The sequence continues at coordinate 339,709 of JAUMJK010000379.1, forward strand.
TGAGGAAGAAAAGTAGGTGGAACTAGGGAAACTGGGAGACTTTGGGAGAGAAAATTTTGGAAAGAATATTTTAATAATTTATCAGGATAACAAAATGGCAATGTAGGAGAAAGAAAGCAGTATACTGACACAAGTTTTAAATGCAAAGAATTACAAATTCTTAAAAAAAAATCTGTAACCAGTGCAATTTAGCAAGGGCAAAGATGAGAGAGAAAATAATTTAAAAGTTAATAATGACCCCTTCCCTTCCTGCCCCTTTCTACCCCTTCCTGCCACTCCCTCCTCTCCCACTTCCCACTCATGCCCCTTCTCCTCCTCTCCTTTCCCCTTCTGCTTCCACTTCCTTTTCTCCCTCCCTTTTTCTTTCCCCTTCCATTTTTAATTGTTGGAATACCCTAGAATAGCTTAACCTGGCGAACAGAATGAGCATGGGGCTAAGAGAAACCTTCAGGTCAGCTTTTTCTCTACAGCATAAACCTTCTGGTTACACAACAGAGCAGTGTTTCTATTTTCATACATTTTTCTTTCCCTCAGTGCACCTGAAACTGTCTCTATTTCACCTGGGGCTTAGAGGATTGAAGATTGTCATTCATTTTTAGAAATCATTTAAGGAAAGAATTTAACTTTTGGATTTAGAGCCAAATGTCTCCATTAGCCACAGAAGACTAATTAATGTTTTATTTTCATCTATAAATTAGTAAGAAATACTGAGAGTGAAAAATCATTAACAAGTTATTTCTATTCTGAATACTCTTTCATACATAAAAACTCTCTCCAACTGTACATGGTGATGAAGACATAAAATAAAGTAGGACATGTCAAATAAACTTCTAAGTCAGTAGAATACAGGAGCTGAGATATACAAAATGCTGACACTTTCAAATGAATAAATATTTTAGTCTATCTAGAAAAAGCTTGGATTTACATCAACTGAAATATATGTGAATAGAATATATGAAACATAACCACTAAATAAGAGGAATTCAGAAGCAAAGTTTTCAAAAATCTCAGTGACAGTTTGAGTCTATTTGTGTCACAGAATATTATGTATTCCATACATTTTAAATTAAAAACCTCATCTGCTTTAATTGTTATGCAAAAAAAGAAGAGCTGACAGATTTATTAGACGATCACTCTTTACCTTGGGGCCCTGTGAATAAATAATCACATAAATTGATTGAACATAGATTGTTGAGAAAATGGGAATGAGGAGTGTCTCATATAGCAATCTGACCTTCACTGGAAGAGCAGGAACAGTAACTTATTCATAATAGGTGTATTGTCGATAGAAAAGAGGGATTTCACCTTTTATCCACAAAAATATTTGTGCTTAGATGGTATTTTAGCAGAAATGAAGGGAAGAAAAATTCAGAGAAAAAAATCCTATCATAAAAATGCATAGGTATGATCTCAATCTTTTTCTTTTTTCTTTTTTTTTTTTCCCCTCGGGTGGAAATCATCAATAATATCAGTCACGATCTTAATTCTAATGTTTGAGAAAAACAAAGAACCCCCCCTTCAATCATTGTATATTTTTTCCCACCATGACTGAGTGAAAGAATTAATCCTAAGAAATATGAACTGCTTTACATAGTATAAAATGTGAAGTTATAGTCAAGTGATGAGAATAGTATATGCCTCCCATTAAATGTGTAAATGTTTCCCTGAGTCAACCAGACCAACACAGAGGGGATGAACAATATAACTCAAGCCAACACAGAGTATAAAAATTAGATAACTGACAAAATAGTTTCAAGGACACAGTTTGTGGTTTTCTATTTATAATTGACTAAGGTGAAATAAAAAGTGTTAGATTTTGTTTAAATATTTTTATTAATTTCCTGTGAGTTACAAAAATGCACCTTAGAATTGACTGTGGTGAATGATTGCAATGTTATACTATAGGAAGATCCAACTACGCAGTATAAATTATATGGACACTTGTTTAAAATTAATTAATGTTTCAGTTATATCAGACTAAATTTATTCACTTCTAGAGTGGAAAACCTCACATTTTAAAATTATTTGTCAATGAAAAACTCTTAATTATCCCTCACCCTAAGCAGAACAACATTCAAACTGGTTTTAATGCATAGAACTGCAATACAAGCAATTTTCTTCCAAGACACCAATTTATAACCTTTTCAGTTAGATTTTTTTTTCCAGTCATACCCAGAAGACTGGCAACAATTCATCATACTGTCTTTTTTAAATGTTACAATAATTGACTAACTTGAGGTCTCTCTTATTAACTCAAAAGTTACCATCTTGCAGAACTTCTTCTTTTGGGTTTGTCTTCATTATGCGTAACTCAGGCAATCAGTACGTGGGAGAAACCAGTCTAGCCTGTTGACTCTGGCTGAATCTTTTCCTAGGCTTAGGGTACATAAAAATTGCAAAATCTAATCATTTTTTCCAGTTTGCTGATCTACAGGCACATGCTGGTCTTTGGCTACTAACCTAGGTAAGCCCTGAAGTTCTTCTCTTCCAGTGCTGTTTTCTTGTATCAAGGCTGGATAAGATGAGGTATCTTAAGACAATATCTACTGTTGGCTTGGCATTGTGTTTAGATGTGGACTAAATTTGAACTGAAAGTTTTTGGTGGTGGGTTTTTGGGTTTTTTTTTTTGTACGGACTGATCAGGGACCCAGTTGCTAAGATATATTTCACTCATCCTACACAGATAGGATCACATATAGCCTGAGACAGACAGGTGTTCTATGAGAGTTACTTAGAATAGAACCAATGTTTCATAATGTTAATTGGTATAAATTATGACAGAAGTGTATGCTTTCTAAACATATGGAGAATTTTGAGTAGAGTAGAGACAGTCTGTCAATCGTCTTTGCTCTTTGCTATATCCCAGGCTGTATTTATTATTCTCAGAAATAGTTTTCTCCCTGTTCTATTGTGACTGTCCTATCTATCTATCTATCTATCTATCTATCTATCTATCTATCTATCTATCCATCCATCTATCTATCCATCTATCCATCTATCCATCTATCCATCCATCCATCCATCCATTTTTAGAGTTTAAGAACGGTTATCTGTTTACCAATTAAAATGTATTTTAAAATCCCAATTGTAACTGTCTTTTGACTAATTATTGTTTTCATTTTTCAAGATGTTTTCATTCCCTCTCTGGTGTTAGAAATGATAGATTCTGGGAAAAAAAAAAGATAAAACCAAACTCTATAGATATTCATTGAATAATACAAAGTTTCATGCATGGTGTGATTTGCTTTTTAGTAAGTCAATGATGTTATTCATCTAGCTGTAGATATTAGAACAAAGTGGTGGGGTAAATCATCATCTTCACTCACTAAGCCGAATAAAAGTCCCCGAACTACAACTTAATAACTATTCTTCCATCAGTGGGTTAGGCAAAGAGTGAGACATCTTTTGTAACAAAACCTTTAGTACATCGGCCTTATATTCAATGTCACATTTTGAGCTGTAGGCACAAGCTTTCTCTTCCCTTGTGCTCACATATGTCACATAGTTCATGAAGTCCTCATAAATACACTCAGTTTCCTATTCTGGAATGAAACCCAATTTCTTAAGATATAACACTGATATGAAAAACATATAACACTCCCTATGAGGAACGGCTGAGAGAGCTGGGGTTGTTTAGCCTGGAGAAGAGGAGGCTGAGAGGAGAACTTATAGTGACCTTCTAGCACCTGAAAGGGGCCTACAGGAAGCTGGAGAGGGACTAGTCATAGAGGCTTGTGGTGACAGGACAAGGTGGAACAGATATTCACTAGAGAGGGGCAGATTTAGGCTTGATATAAGGAAGAATTTCTTCACCATGAGAGCAGTGAGACACTGGAAGAGGTTGCCAAGGGAAGTTGTGGATGCTCCATTCCTGTAGGTGCTCGAGGTTGGATGGGACCTTAGGAAGCCTGATCTAGTGGAATGTCCCTGCCCATGGCAGGGTGGTTGGAACTAGGTAATATTTAAGGTCCGTTCCAACCCTAATGATTCTGTGATGCTACAATGTTATGATTTTCTTTACTAACAGCTAGGAAATGTAACATATCAGACTAGCAGCTGATCATTATCATTATATTAATTCTATGTTAATACTAATAAACCACGTTCATTCAGATTTACAAACTGGAGTACAGTGGTAAGAAAACTTTCACTTCTTAATACAACCTGATTTTAAAAAAAATAAAAGTTCAGAAAGCTCAGAAAAGTCAGCCTGGAATTAATATTAGGTGTAATAAATCAACATGGAATGATACACAAAAAAAATTACACTGGTTACAGTTTATGTAATATCTTCACCCCTGGTTTTCCTTTCCATCATTAATCCACACACATTTGTCTGCTTCAGGAAACAAAGTGATAATGGGATGTGGTGTAAAGGTTGATCCATTTTTTCACCAACCCCAAGACATTTCCTAAAAGAAGTAAAATTTTTCTGATTTCCCACTAAAAAACTGTTATGGAAGTGTTATTCTGTAACCATAAATATTAGATTGATATTCATGATTTGTCGCTTATGCTATTTTTCCCCTTAAAGAATAGTACTGAACAGTATGAAAGAATCCAAGTGGTTAGAACTAAAACTCTTGAGGGGGAAAAAAAATGAAAATAAAGAGAAGCTGGGAGAACGGTAGAACTTCCTTAGATTATGTGGAACTCTGAAACTTCATTACTCTTATTAATATCTATTATTCTGAATCGCAGTATTCAGATAGGTATCAGTACAGACTCATAGATCAGAGACAATGAGTCAGTATCAAAGATTTAAGAAAATGTGATTGCTTCTCTTTTCTTCTGAAAAAGATCTCCACTTGAATTCTTGTGTTATTTTTTACCACAATTAGTAACTAATATCATGCTAACAGATGAAAGAAACTCAGGATCTCAGTTTCTTTAAATAGACACATGCAAGCATATACATCAAGTTCAGTTAGCTTTACTTTTTATCACCTTTCAAAGTTGATTGTAAAAAAATCTAGGAGAAAGAAAAATGTAATAAAACAGAACAGGAGCTATGCAGATGTAGAGTGAGATATTTAGGGGAGGGGATAAAGACCCATGAGAAACATAGCAAAAATAGAAAATAGTAACTAGAAATCCAACCTATAGATGAGATGTGAGAGTCAATGTTTATCTTAAAAGGTCTTTTTCATTTTATTTTCTACCCTCTGTCTTACTGAGGTGGGATAAAGACAGGGTAACTTGGTGGGTAGCTGGCCAAGGTCAAGTCACTATGAGTATTTAGGAAAATAATTGTTAACATAATCAAATGCTTCTGAATGTAAATGTCTATAAAGTTTTTATTTATACTTGAAGTAATCAACTTAGGTTTCCTTTGCCTTCACTTCTGCCCTCAGTTCAGTCTGGAAGTGGGAGTTTGTTAAGAAATATTGTACTCTAAACGTGTAATTTATTTCCATAGCCTGTTTATAATTCAATATTGCCTTATAAAATTAGGTGAGTTTAATTCTGCCCCATGTAACTGGTGGAAGGCAAAGCAATATCTCTGCTCCCAGTATTTGCACAGCTTTTCTCCCCTTGTGTCTCCTCACTGTGACCTGTTTCTGAGTAATCAGAAATGAGCAAGGGTATCACTCCTTGCTAGGGAAAAATCTTCAGATTTAGGACAGAGACATTCACAAGTATTCTGTATATGATTTTCAGTAGAGTTAAAATAGAAAACACAGACATTCTTACAATAACCCAGCTGTCTTGAGAAAAAAAAGAAGTCTCACACTTTCAAACCTCAAGTCATTAACAATCATTTTTAATATTTCGTTATTTCTTTTTTTCTTTCAAGAAATGCAACACTTATTACAGTGAAAAACTTCCTTCTTAAATAAATTTGTAGCTGGAAAGTCTCATTTAGCCCAATGAACATGATTCAGCTGTTTCTATATAATTTAATTTCTTGACAAGTTCTGATGGAGAAAAGTGCAAACGAATATTTAGGAAAAAAAGCCAGGTAAGAGAAATGAAGCTCTATAATGGATCTAACCAACAAAATATTTGTTTCTTACGATTGCCTGTTTTTAGATAAACTAGTGTTGTTTCTTCACTACAGATTCCTTAGTATATATGAGATTAACATAGACTGTAAGGTTTGAAAAACTCTGCTGAGATATTTACAATATTGTATTCATTTTTATTCTGTTAAACTAGAGCATATTGTTTTCTAATCTTAGAACAGCATACTTAGTGACATCTTGAATCAAGGATGCACAATGAGAAGAACTTTGCTGCATACAAAGTAATCTACCTAGTAGAAAGTTTTCAACAATACTACTTTTGTTAAATTTGGCTTATATTTTAGATGTTTTTTAGTCTTTTAAATTGACTTATAATAGTTTTTGACAAACAAAACTAAATATCACAGCAAGAAAGACAGAACACTTTACTTCCACAGACTAGGAAATCATAAGGATCTGGGATGGGATTGTGGAGTTGAAGGGAGGAAAAGTGTCACATTGTTTGCCTATTTTTTAAGTTTTCCTTAGTGTTCTCTTAGGACTGCTGTTGAAGATACAACATTAGGCTAGATGGCTCGGTCTGAACCAGTTTTTGTCTTTCCTATATTTGGTCTTATGCAACCTTATTTCTAACAATTTATGTGATAAATGCTTTAGATCCAATTAACTCCTATGTCAGTTAGTAGTCTGAGTGACTGTAGTACCCCCTGTTATGTTTGTGTCAGTGTAATGAACAGAAAATGGGCTTAAGCACTGAATCACTGTACTGTTAAATTGTAAATATTATGTTGATTTTGGTTTTGACCAATGATATCTAACAACCTCACAGAAAACCCTCAGTCATAGTCAAAGAATAACATAGACCAATATTTGCTTTTGATAAACAACATGGACAATGCCATAATGTTTTGGAGAAGGTAAGATAGATGATAGGTTTCACTGAAAGATACTCTCTGCCGCTAATCCTAAAGAGCAGATGATGGAAAAATATTGCCTTTACTGCCACATATATATATATTAGTTTCCTGGCAGTCTACTGCACTTCAGGAGAGGAACACAGAACCTCTGTAGAATCTACAAGTGAAAGAGAGTAAGAATTTTGACAGGTTCTGCAAATTTTGTTCACAATAGTTTATCCTGGCAGAGGCCTTTTCCCCACAAAATAAAAGGGACTCATCTTAAAGTAGACACATTTATTCTCATACATTACATGCAAGAAACAGTTACACAGCCCCCTCCTCTTCACAGTTTTGTTCCACATACCAGTTTCTTATTTCTTAGTGCATCACTTCTACCTTTCTTCCTCTCTGTAAACAAGATGTGGTTTGTTTTGTGATCTACAGCTAACCTCACTACAATACTCAAAGAGTAAATATATCATGACTGAAGTGGTGTGGAAATTGTACTTACTACTTTGCTTTTGCACCACCCACAGAAGTCCACAGCAGTCCCGCTGCTGTAGCACCACAAAGCTGGTGAAAAGAGTGAATGCTTTTTTCTGGTCTATCAACAAATTCACACTCTTGAGAGAAGTGTTCCTCTCTTTTCTGTTGCTATTTGCCTTTATCTTGCCTCACTTGTGTCTTAATCTCAGGTCCAGGAGAATTCCAAACAAAATCCTCCTAGTTTTTCTCTAAGACCTTTACATATGTGTGAAAGGTATCAGATCTTTCAGACATATTCCACACTTGGTGTGACAAAGATAAGCTTTTATAAAACCAGAAAATACTTAGAGGGGATGATGTAAAGATTTTTTTTTTTTTTAATTTCCATCTTGCCTGTTGTGTATAAAGCAAAGAGGATTGTAGAAGATTTTGTTGAACCATAACCTAGTCCATTTTTTTCTTCACTGAGCACTTCTTAGCTGAACAAGATATACTTTCTGTTGTAGAGAATTTTCTAGTGTTTCAATCACTGTGAAAAGTAGAGACACAGAAGTACATATATAAAAACTCTCACTGAGTCATTCCCCCATCTCTGAGCTACATAGCCTGTTGTCCTAAGCCACTGACATTTACGGTCCTGGTAGATATAAACACAGAATTTAAAACAGATGCTAGGAACAGTTGATCTTGACTTTAGATTCAGTAGGTTGCCCTCAACATCAGAGATAAGAATTGTAATATTTTTACACATTGGATTACTCTTTCATGTTTCATCCTTCATCAATATATCCTTACAGTCACCTGATAACATTCCAGTTTTACGGTTGTGTGTAGATATTAACTTCCTATGGTAGTATGACACACAACTGTCCTTTCAATTCAAGTTGCTTCACTGCTTCCAGATAGTCATCTGAAATATCACAAAGATGCAAGTAATGTTGTAATGCTGAAGTCAGCAAGCAAATGTTTCCTCTTACTGCATCTCAGGTAAAAAATCCTATGCCTCATTCACAGTAAATATCTGCACGTTATATGATGCACATTATTCAAAGTGGTTAATGCTTATAATGCAAATAATTTATTAAAATAAACTGAAAATGGACACAGGAAAATAGACACAAATACTTGAAGTCATGTGATAGTTCATTTGACCTACTCTGCAAATATGCTAGAGAGTAAGAATAAGAAAAACTTTTTATTTTTTCTTTTTTTTTTGATGATGCTTCAGAAGGTATTAATGAAAATCTGACATTATTTATGCCAGAAACATCCTACTGATCCTGCTTGAAATGAAATGATCTATAGGATTAGCATAACATCAAAATGTTGGAAAGACTCTTGATAATAAAACAAAAAGTTCTATATAACAACACCCAAGTGCCCTATCTTGTCACAACAGCTTCTGTAGCAAGTTTTCATTTAAAAACAGTGGAAATCTTATAAACGTATCTACACACAACAGGTGTTACACTGATATAAAACATTGCAGTTCAAAGCATCTCTTGGAAGTTCATAAATTGTTATAAACCATAATCAAAATGCTTTCTTTTGTAATTATCTTTCAGGTAATTAACAAGACAAAACAAGATTTTATGCTTGGACAGTAATATCAATCAACTGAACAAATATTTCTTTTGCCCAAAAGTAATAAATTACTTGAAGAAAATAGTTCTTACATTATTTTTTCCTTCTTCTGAAGATTGTTTGTGCACATAAACTTTATGGAGCTATAGAAACATTGGATTCTGTGACTTTCTCAGCTAGTAACTCGCATCTCTCTTCCATCTTTATTCCATTCACATATATGTTTTCTTCCTGTCTCCAGAGAAAAGTCTCCTTAATGAAGCCAGCTGCATTTTACCAATATTACTACTTCATTGTGTGTTTTGCACAACATTGAATGGACATAATGCTAACATAGTTCAGGTTATTATATACAAAATTCTCTTTATTTACAATTCATTCTCTATGAAACTTAATTCAGCTGTATAATAGTAGAATGAAATTTAGAAGAATGAATCATTTAATGGTTATTTCATTTTAACAATGTTTGCTCCAATTCATTTTTTTATGTGACAATGCTATTATAACCATGCAACTTAATATACTTTAAAATATTAAAACTGCTTTTTACAAAGCCTTTGATAAGTAGTATGTAATTTTTTAATCATGTTTCAAAAACTGCAAAAATTAAGCAGCAAGGAGTAGATTGTTAGCAATTGTGTCAAGGGAGCTGATGAAGTCACTGTTTTTAAAATACATCTCTTTACAAGTCAATCAGTTTCAAAACCCACTAGAAGAGGGACTAACATATGATTTAACAAACTGTATCCAAGTTCAGATAGCTGCATGCAACAGTGGGCAAGTAAAAGGAAATATGAACATCTTGATCATTAGACATTGGGGAAAAAATAGGAAACAAAATCATGAAATGAAAAAGATCTGGTCTTACTTCTTATGAAAAACAACAACAACAAAACAACCTTATCTATTTTAATGAAATTAAAATTCAGTTGAAGTGGAATATTATAACCCTTCTAAGTAATTAAAATCTTGTAAAATAAAAGTCTGACTCTGATTTGAATTGTAATAAATACAGGGATAAGACATACATTTAAAGGCAAACATAATTTTATTGCTTGATGTAAGAAAGTTGACAGATGAAACAGCTTAAGAATTCTTTGCTTCATTTTGATTACATGAACCAGTGCATAACATAAAAATATCCTGAACTAGTCCTTGCTTCTGAAAATAAGTAATTTTTAAGCAAAAACTGGAGAAGATGCAGAAGAAAGAAAAAATATTATCCCCTTCTGAAAACCAGAGACATTTTATGCTGGTCCCAAAGAACACAATGCTGACAGAAACAAAATCTCTCTCTCCTGTTTATGCTCAAGGCTATACAACAGACTATTAGTTTGACTTATGCACATTCGATGTCTCTCATGGCCTCCTAGGTTCTGACTGAAATGCTTACTCATTTCAGTGAGCGTGTACAACAGACAACTTGTCTATCTGTACTTTCACTGGGATGCTTAATCAGGTCCCTAACCATCTATAGAGTTTAAGCAGGATGAGTCTGATTTTTTTCTTTCTCAGCTTTCTTACAGGTGTACACAAAATACCAGACAGGCAGTTCTGAGGCTAGCATCCTGGTCTCGAGAGGACAACTTAGGAGACCGGATCCTTGGAGGAGGAAAATCTGTGGCCCAAATTAATACAAACTACAACCACATTGTAATCTACCTTGACCATATTTCTAGTGTATGTGAAACACTTCCTAAACTGAGTGTCAAAAAGATTTGAACAACTTTCTTTTATCTGAACCTTATGACACAACTGTAGACCTTCCCTTCATGTGTCCACTAATATATTTTCCTGCATTTTTTCATTTTTTTCCTAATAGAAAGATAATGTACCTTTAGATGCAAACTTTCAAATAAATTGTTAAAATTGGACTTCAAAATTATTAGTAGTTCAGAAGTATGAAAGCTGCTGGTCTTGCTTTCCAAGGATTGAGTAAGTATATGTGTGTGCATTTCTTCAGATTTTGTTTGAGTTGAACTGATTAGTCTTAGAAGTCTGAATTCACCTGGGATGAAGTTGTTCATACTACAGTTCTTACTGCTGACCTTAAACATATACGTAAGCAAGGAGAAGAATCATCTCCTTTGAAGTTCTTTCATACTCTGTTCAATAGGATAGGTTTTTTTGGAAATTTTTTCTGTAAAGAGCATATTACATGCAAAGTGTATGTATATAATGAATACACTGTAAAGCCAAAAGGCACTATGAAGTGATGGCAATACAGATTGAAACCTCTGGTATTATAGATTTTTTTTGAAATCTTTTTATGACTCAGTGTCTTTCAGGGCTTTATACATTAATGATAATAATTTCAGACAAATACTATAAACTGTTGACAGTCTTGGGCCTGTCAGTCTAGTTTTGTTGTTATCATATGATCTTCAAGAGGAAATAGGCTAATAGTTAAGCACTGTGGTGTTTCTGCAACTTTTTAGGGTTTATAGGCAAGAGTATCCTATTATAAAACCATGCAGGCTTTTCCTAATAAAGGATGTCTGAACTAAACGATGAAACATATGTTAGAATTCCTTATAATGTATTGAAAAGCTGAATATACCAAAAGTTAATCTAAGTTTAAATATATAGAATTAGATTGCTCTGTAATAGTTATGAAAATGAGATCAAGAGAATTAATACAAGGGAAGCAAAATATCTTTGCAAAAATAACAGTACTGTTTACCACTTCATAACTCTAACTGTTACAGAAAGTTGTTGTGAATAAATACTGAGAACTTCCAAATTAGTACTGAGTCTAAATTTTAGATTAAATAATCCCAAATAACAAAAAACTCACTAGTTTTAAAATGCAAAGTGAAGCTTATCATAGTTTATGACAACAAGTGAAGATAAAAGGAACCATATTCTTCTTTCATTGGGATAATATAAACATTAGCATTACTTTAAAATTTCAGAGGATCTGTTTGTCCTAAATAATGACCTACATTTTACGTACATAATTTATTGAAAAAGGGAGTGTGTGTGTAGGCCTATTTCATCTATGTCCTAGTTTCAGCTGGAATAGTGTTAATTTTCTTCCTTGTATAGAAACTACTTCCTGTGTTCTGGATTTTGTATGACAATGTTAATGAAACACTGATGTTTTAGTTATTGCTAAGTAGTGCTTATACTATTCAAGGACTTTTCAGCTTCTCATATCCTGCCAGCAAGAAGCTGGAAGGATGAACAGCTGGGGCAGCTGACTCAAACTGGCCAAAAGGATATACCACAACAAATGTCATCATGGTTAATATATAAATTGAAGAGGGAGTTGTCCAGGGGCTACTGTGGCTTAGGAACTTGCATACAGGAATGATATTCATAATAGCTTATCCCCTGAATAGAGGTCACTGAAATAGAACAACAGGAAATCTATGACGTCATGCTTACTGCTCAGCTGGTCTTAGTTTGTTTGGTTGGTTTCAATTAATTTTTTCTTACTCTATTTTATTCTTGCCCTCTTCTTCTAGTCTCCTAGATTTTTAGTGCAAATGCATGGAAAACATGAGAACAGGGTACAGAACTTAAATTAATATTTACTCTCTCAGACCAGTGTGTTAATCTATTTTTTTTCCATTGCCATACCAACATCTCATTGTTGATACATGGTAACCAACTTTTTGTACAGGGTAAGGATTTTATTTCAGGTCAGTCTTATCATTGGTGTATAAGATAGGATAGTCTTTGAAAAAATGCAAACTGACAGTTTATGACTTCTTTCTTTGTTTAAGTTTAGGTAAATCCAAACTTCTATTTTGCTAAAACATTTCTCAAAGAAAGTTATTTTTTTCAAATATTCTGAATAGGTATTTGCCTTGTTCCATTCCACTGTGAAGCTACAAATTACAAATTAAATCAGCTTTATGTCTCACACTTGTGCTTTATTTGCAGTGGACAAAGTTGGGACAAGGACAAGAATTATATTATATATGCATATAAGTTTGCTATTCATATTTGTTGTAAACTTATACATACATAATCAGTGGTTAACTATTTCCTTAAAATGAGGAAATATTTTAAGAGTCTCATAAACTTCACTGGCCAAAAGGAGAGCAGAGTTGTACATCATGTTCTCAGGAAGTAGGAATTGAATAATTACTGTCTTGGAACGAAAGAAGCACAAGGGTGAACAGGATATCAACCCTTCTTTGTCACTGTGGTCAGTAGAGATATGGTAATGTGTAGACATGAACTAAAATGATAGAAGAAAAGGGTGTTTGGTAGACCTGAAATCAAGGACTGTGCCACAGTAGTAAAAACTGGCATTTTAAACTAAGAAGTAACCATTTTTATGTCATCATTTTTATTACCATCTTTGCACTGCAGGATGCAAGCAAACTCCTATTTAATTTATTATGTTTTAATAGGAGAAAAACACAAGCAGATTTGTGTTTTAATTTCATCTCATACACTTGTTCTGAAATGTTTTCCCCATCTAATTTTTGCTTTGCAAACTCCTCAGATTTTATGTATCAGCAGTGTAACACTAGGCATTTTAATTACAGAGAATGATGAGTTTCTTACATTGAATCAAATGGAGACACCATCTCATAAGCTTGCTTATTATGTAGATACTTGACTTCTGCTAAATACGCTGGCAACATCCAGACAGAGTAAATCTATTTTACCACTGAATGGTCTGTATTCACTGAAGTGGTCCACTGATTTAAAGTGGTTGTTAATGGGAAATCTTAGCATAGCTGGCACAATGGAAATAAGTGTTAAAAAAAAAAAAAAGAACCTTTTTAAAAGTGACTTGTTCTGTGTTTCAAGCATATCAAAAATCACTCAGACATGGTATTATGTCTTAGAGGATTAAACGCAGAGTATTATACACTATAGAGATTTATACACCAAAGAGCATCAAAGGGTTAAAAAGCTGAGTGATTTGGGGGTTTTTTTTAATTTTTTTTTTTTTTTCCATTTTCCATGCAACAAGACTGAATACTTGCAGATTTCTGTTTTTCTAAATTAGATATTTGCTTATAAAGGAAATGAACACTTAACCATGGAAGACACAATTGTCTTTGCAAATCACAGAATCACAGAACAACCAGATTGGAAGAGACCCATCATCGAGTCCAACCATAATGCAAAAGAAAAGTTGATACAAACTCAAGAATTGATATAAAACCAGAGACTGAGTTTTTTTCTAATTTTGGAAAGATTTTAAATATTTGTTTCAAATACTATTTTATTGGACAGAAGAGGCATTGATATGCTGAAACCTAATGTGAACAATGCTCATTTTGTCTAATTCATCTACTGTATATGAATTAAATAGGGAAGTCAGAGATATCGTAGTTCAGATATACTGATCAGCTTTATTTAGTATTGGACCCATTTTCCTGTTACCACAAAAAGCTGTAGCGTGTCTTATATATTCAGTATTATTTCTTTCATACACCTACAGATTCAAAGACGTAGTTTATACAGGCACAAATATTTATTCATAGATATTCAGGAATGCTTATATCTTCTATATTATCTTTCAACATGATATTTATTATTTTTCTCAATTATTCTATTAGTCATTTACTTCAAAAGAAATCATGATATTTCTTTATTCTTCTATAAGCATCCAGATGTAGGTCTTTGATATTTGGAGATAAAATAGTCTCTTACATCTTTTAGAAAACAAGGTGGCTGAGTTTGCAGCCAAAATGATGTTAAATTGACTTCTCTTTTCATTATACAGCTTGCTGCATAATTGTAATTTTTTGCTTCCCCTTGAAACACAAAAATTAATTTTGTGCTGCTTCAGTTTTCATTGTCGTGTATATTGGTACTCAGCAACACAAATAACAGTAGAGGCTGTGTTATTTGTCAGTTCTATGAGTGTCTTCATTTAGTTTTGTAATTTAATAGTAATAAAACAATGGTCAAACATGTTGTTTGAAAGCCTTGTTTAGTACTTTCTGGTGTGTATTTCCAAAGATATAACTTTAGTGTCTATTCTTTGAGAACAACTAAAGACTATTACAGAATTTGTGACAGTTTTAATGTAAAATTACAAGCAGTAAATGTATATTTATATTTGCTAGACATTTGCACCTGCTATATATAACATTTATACAAAGTCATGTATAAATTTCATGTAAATCATGAGAGAACTGTTATCTTTGAAAAATGTCATGTTGGCATCACAAACTGCTTATCTGAGTATCTTAAGTAACTAAACACAATTATATGAAAATTATCTTTCCATAAGAATTTACTGTTTTCAAAGAACAATGAGAAGGAAGATGTAAATATTTAGGAAAAATACTTTTTCTCCTAGTAATCACAGTGAGGGTGTCTTGGGACTTATCTGCTGTTTAGATTGTATGATGGCATTTTTAAGAGACGCCAAGTAAGATAGGCTTAAGACACAGAATGTTCTTCTGCCTCTGGTCCTGATTTTGACTCCTGCAGGTGTTCCAGAGATGCAGATGCACATACATATGAACACAGTCAATCACAGACATCACACAAGCATAGCTTTACATGCTGTCATGCAAAAGTCAATAACACTCAAATAAACATGAATCCAGACTGCCCAGAGCTGCTCCTCCTCCCTTATTGACTAAGATTGTCATTCAATGATTAAAATGTGCACAGAAACACACACACACACACACACACACACACACACACACTGTTTAGATGCACAAGTAATCCTGCACATATTAGATAAACACATCCATGGTCAAACCCTGGACCATTTCCTTGGTCGGTATCTCAGATCTTGGATATTTTGAGACATGTCTTGTCCTACTCATTGACTAGTCAAGCCTGATGGCCAGTTATCCCAGTCAGTAAAGCACATCCATGCATCTAATGCTTCACCTGAACACCTGAATGTTTTCTACATTCCTATGATAAATTTTATATAATCTCACAAATCCCTTCAGATATCCCAGGATAAGTCTGCCTTTCCCAAGAGGTCCATGAAAATGTTAACAGTTAAAAAGTTCAGAATGATGGTATCTGAGGATTCTTTCTTCAAACCCCATTCATCAGGCAGTGACCAAACAGTTCTGGTGTGACCATTATCCTTCTCTTCCTAGGGTTTGTGTTCCTGAGCATTTAACCTGTTTTCCTGTGGGTACACATTACAGAAAAGAAGGCCTGGATGCTGGGACACTGATTGATACTGAGCAGTTCTAACAAGGCCTTGAAACAGAGAACTGAAAGATAAACAAAAGCCAGCTGAAAGGAATACAAGAGCTAGTTCAGTGGGAATGAGTACCAACTGAAAGAAAAACAATTAAAGAGAACTATCAACAGAGTTAATTTTAGTGTAACTTGGTTTCTTGGCATGCGTGGTAGTTTAGCCAATAATATGTTAGTAATAGTTTTATGAACAGTTACCTTTAGTCAATAATACACTGTAGATATCCTTGTGGGGACTCAGTTATGTAACTAACTATTGCCTTTTCAATAAAAGCTTCTGGCACTCAGCATTAAAGTGAACACTTGCTGATCATATTGATCTCTGCATTTGATTCCTGATCTCCCGTCAACATTTTACCATATCCCTTTCTCTTTTCTTTTTTTTAAGTGCTGAATCTTTATTAACTGTTTTCAAAACCAGAGGTCTTGAAAAACAAGTGACCATGCATCCTAATATTCCCCATATCATTTTGGTTTCACATACACTTGCAATTCTGTCTAGAATTTGAGATGATTTTATTTGTTCAGCAGACAATACAACAGTATGATTAAAACAGAACCATGGACTAACTATGTGAAAACTCAATATGGAAAAATTAGTCAAATTATAGAGGCATTTCCCTTCAGTTTGTGATGAAGAGATCCAGCCATCCCAGTGTACTTAAATTAAGAGCAGAATGACCATGACCTATTAATATGATGCAGTGAAGAAAAAAGAAAATAATTTTAGAATATATAAGGTGAGATATTTCTGGCAAAGTCAGTAATATAAATGTCTTCCCTTGCTTTTATATATATCACCTGGTGGGATGGCACTTAAATTTTTATGGACAATTCAGGTCACCTACATTCTAAAAACAGAATATATAAAGAAAAGGGACTCAAGTCTTTTAGGATGAGACAATAAAATGCTAGTGTAATCTAATGGAAGATGGACTGGGTGAGATGATTTTGTACACTCCTTAAAAATGGTATGTAAGCTAATGGGCAATGCTAGCACTAAAGGAAACGGACATAAACTGGACGTTGGTAAGCCTAGTCTTAACCCTCAGAAAGCTAATATTTCGGAACCTAGCATCTACATGAGAATAGAGGGAACAAACATCTAAATAAATTTTAGAAGATTGTATAATACTAGATTGCAATGGGTTCCACAGCAGAATATATACTTTTTCATCCTATGGTCTTCTTGTTGCAAAATAACTATACATCATAGAATCATAGAATGGTTTGGATTGGAAGGGGACTTAAAAGATCATCTAGTTCCAGCCCTTCTGTCATGGGCAGGAACACCTCACACTAGATCAGGCCATCCAAGTCCCTATCCAGCCCAGCCTTGAGCACTTCCAGGCAGGAGACATCCACAGATTTCATGGGCAACCTCTTCCAACGTCTCACCACCCCCATCGTGAAGAACTTCTTCCTAACTTGTAGTCTAAATCTTTCCTTCTCCAATTTATAACCATACCTCCTCATCCTATCACTACATGCCTTTGTAAAAAGTCCTTCCCGAGCTTTCTTGAACTCCCCCTTCAGGTTCTGGAAGGCTGTTATACAGTTTCCCCAGAACTTTCTCTTCTCTGAGCTGAACAGCCCCAACTCACTCAGCCTGTCCTCATAAGGGAGATGCTCCAGCCCTCTGATCATCCTTGTAACCCTCTTCTGGACCCATTCAAAAAGTTCCATATCCTTTTTATACTTAGGATTCCAGAATTGGACACAATACTCCAGGTGGGGTCTCACAAGAGCAGAATAGAGGAGCAGAATCACCTCCCTTGACCTGCTGGATGCACTTCTTTTAATACTACCCAGGATATGTTTGGCCTTCTGGGCTGTGAGCATACACTGCCAGCTGATGTAGGGCTTCTCATCAATCAGCACATCCAAGTCCTTCTTGTGGGGCTACTTTCAACCATGTCATCATCCATCCTATATTGAATCCTCAGATTGCCCCGACCCAGGTGTGGGACCTTGCACTTGTCTTTGTTGAACCTCAATGATGTTCATAGAGGCCCACTTCTCCAACTTGTCCAGGTCCCTCTGGATGACATCTTGTCCTTCTGGTGTGATAACTGCACCACTCAGCTTGGTGTTACCTGGAAACTTGGTAAGGGTGCTCTCAATTTCACTGTCTGTATAACGGATGAAAGTATTAAACAGCACTACTTCCCAATATGGACCCCTGAGGGACACTACTTGTCACAGATCTCCATCTGGACATCAAGCTGTTAACCACTACTCCCTGAATGAGACCATCCAACCAATTTCTTATCCACCAAACAGCCCATCCATCAAATCCATATTTCTCCAATTAAGAGAGCAGAATATTGTGGGGAAACATGTCAAAGGTTTTACAGAAGTCTAGATGGATCACATCCATTTTTCCCATGTCCACTGATGTGGTTACCCTGTAATAAAAAGCCAGTAGGTTGGTCAGGCAGAACTTGCCCTTGATAAGGCCATGCTGGATGCTTCTAATCACCTCCTCCTCCTCCATGTGCTTTAGCATAGCTTCTAGGAGGATCTGCTCCATGATCTTCCCAGGCAACAAGGTGGGGCTGAAATGTTGGTAGTTCACAGGGTCATATTTTCTACCCTTTTTAAAAATGATCATATTCAAAGTCTTGGAACCCATCACTGCACTGTTCTGAGGCTAGTGAGAGAGGAGGGAATGATCTTTGGATGAGCAACTTCTCCTTCAAAGATGTTTTAAGCTGTATCTCAACTACAGGAGAGTTCAAACCTGTGATGGTCTTGAGCTCCTGATCCCTCAAAATTTCAGACCCAGTATCTGATCAGCAGTGATTCTCTGTTTCTCTCAGTGCCCAGGAAAAGCAGAGCATAGCTAGAAAGGGAAAACAGATTAATTCAGAACACAGTCATGTTGTATACTGCAACTTGTAAAGCATTCTAAGTTTTTTATGCAATAGATATAATCTTGGTTTTTAGGTAAAGTATTAGAGAAGCAATGGTTTATGTAATGGAGTGTGTGTGGGTGTATGTATGTTGTTTGTAGTTGTAGCAGACATCTAAGACAGGGATGAAAGATGCTTGCTTGGAACTACAGAAAACAAAAATAGATGCTTTTACTTGGACTTTTAAAATGATAGTAATAATAATATAAAAAATCAATTGACATTCTTTTCTGAAATCCTTAATATTAATGTGGGACGGATTTTCAATCACTTTATAACTTCGGTCAGTCAAATTTTCTTATACAGCTCTGATTTTAATTAAATACCAGGATAAATGCTAGGAAGTTGCAAGACCTGCTTGCTTTTTAGAAACACTGATGCTGGCATGTAGAAATAATACTGTGCAAATACAAATGGGACTTTTTAATCTAACTATTCCTCTCCTAATAACCCAATAGTGTAGCTGAAATTCAACAATTTGATTTTCCTCGAAAACAAGAAAGTTACAAGGAAATATATAAAATTTTACTATAATGTCTATGAATTCCTAGTTTCAGACTTAATTTAAAAGTCTAGAAATGTCAGTGTAAACCTAAACGATAGTCAGATCTTTATGACTGTGGCTATAAAGATCTGTCACAATTCTAGTAAATGCTGCCAGATGGGATTTAAAAGCTTTTAAGCTGAGTTTCAATCTGATTTTATTTGTAGAGTTAGAGTATCTGTGTGCAAATAAAATAGTCCTGCTTCATTCTTTTTAAATTCTGTATACTAATGACAGTATATTTTTTCATACTACTGTTCATTCTCCACCATACAACTCTTAAAAATAGCTGAACTACTTAACTTGTATCCAACTGATGCTGCATAACTATAGAAGAAAGACCTTGAGGAAAACAACTTTCGTAGAAGATTTTTAAAGAAAAAGATGATTGAAAATAATACTCTAATGGTAGTGGGGAGAGCCTTAGTAAAAGCAAAGGATAATATATACAGCATAAGCAGCAAGACACAAAATACACTTCATCAGAATAATCCTGAAAGAAAGCAGAAACCTCACAGATGTGACAACTACCCTGAGAAACAGAATAATCTGTAAATAGCGTGGGGGATATTTTAGAGTAATATGAAATGAAGAGAAGTCGCAAATTCAGGAAAAATATCAGACACTACTGATTGCTTGGGACTAGGTATAACAGACAAGGCAGCGTGATCCTAAGCACCGTGCAGTGGAGCTTTTACATACATGAGTCCCAAAGTAATATTCACCTAGTGTGGAGTGCCTGAGCTCCTCGTCTAATGCACTGAAGACACAAATGAATTAAAATGGTAGAATTTATAGCAATTGCTCTACGACTACCTGAAGCCGCCAGTAGGAGACTTTGTAAAGAGTGCTGTGTCTCCTGATCAACCCTTCATAGGAGCCCAAAGACCTAGGCTTCAGGGAAAAAATATCTCAGAATAGAATTCACAGACCTCTGGTTCTTCCTCATAAAGGGAGTCTGCAAAACCGCAGCACAGGAGGTTTACTTCTTTCTTTCATAAGACAGTATAGAGACTTATGTTGGAATAAAGCTTTATCAAATCACACACTCATGTGATTTATAAAAGATTCTTGTTCAAGTGTGTTCATAAAACAGTTTGAATTCTGTATTGTCAACGAAGTGTTACAACCAAAGCCATATGCTGTTCTACCATGAAAAATAGCATTGTTTTCCCTCTTGATGCTGTCTACATTAACAAAATGAATTGCACTGAATAAAAACAATTAACTGGCTATCAAGGGAGATGCAAGAAGGCTCAGTAACAATCTAACCTAGTAAAACATGTGCTAATTTGGGACAGTATGTTTAATATCTGTTCAAGCTGAGTTTCTTTATTTTATCCAATAACTGCCATGACCAGATTCAAATCATAAGCTACTGCAGTTGGTTGAAACACCTCTTTTTTATATTTTAATAATGTCAATCTGCCTACAGTATTAGTATCAACAAGCATTTGTGCATCACTACTTTCAGAGACACATGCAGCATGATATGAATATGTAACTAATTTTTTTCTCTGAAAGTGAACCTAGGGATAAATGGAGATAACAATGAACTGTATGTACACCTCATATAAAAGACTGCCTCACTTCTGGGAGACAGCAGCAACAGAGAGATACTTAGTAAGAAAATTTCTGTACTGCACAGACTGGAATAGTTTATTCCACTCCTTGTCTTTAAGGAAGGCTGGGATTTACGACAGGGAAAGAAAGACTCATTTCTTACCTATTGATAAAGAAAGTTGTCAAGGAAGAATTCTGACAGGTTTTCTTCAATTCATGTCTCAGAAACCTTTTCTCTTCTGCTGAAGTATAAGATGTAAACATAAAAAGAAGGGAAAAAAAAGAGAAAAAGGTATGAGACATTATGAAGAAGACATACTTTAAGTTTGTAATGAAATTATAATTGCTTTGATTAAAATGAATTCTTATTCTGTTAAGAAATCTAATAATAATCTAATCTAATAAATAATAAATAATCGAATAATCTAATAAATGTGGTTTTGCTTGTAGTATCATGTATTGCTTTTCTAAACAATGTTAAGCAATACTCTGTATAACAATGTAGTCATCCATTTTTGTTGAAGATTATTTTAAGAAATGGTGGAAAATGATAAAGACAGATTTTTAAAACATCATCAGCTTATTGGCTACTATCAACAAGAAAAACAGGATTTAGATTTATAGTGCCAAGAGTTTAAAGTAGAACTCTAAGGTTTTCCTAGCAAATATTTGAAATAATTTGAAAAGTAATGGAGCCAGCCATACAGTTTCTCACCTTAGAAACACTTAAAGTATTCCCTCCCTAAGTAAAGTACCAAACCAACTCTTTCAGACAGAGCATGGAATCCTTTCAAACTAAAAACAAATCTGAAAATCTCTATCTAATATCATACTGTTACAACAAATGTGGGACAAAAATCTCAAAAGCAGCAACTACATTGCAGACACACAAGTCTTCTGTTGTCCCAGTCTGCCTCATTTCAATTTTTATTTACTTCTCTTAACATCCCAGGAGGCCTTTGGGATTTAGTCTCAATGCATTAATAATTTAAATATAATCATCACTTTGTGGAACATCTGTCTTATATCTATCACTTGAGCTAGCTTTAATTACTCTGGCAGTTTAGAAGCACTGAGGTTTGAGGTTCACGGTATAACTAAGTTGGAAGTTGGTGTGAAATGAAGCTGTAAAGTTCAACAAACTATCACAGAGGATTTATTCTAGAGTCTGGATCTGAGTCAACAATGTACAGAGTAGCAATGACGAGAAGAGAAACATTTTTTTCTCTTTGAAGTCCTTAGACCATGGGATAATTAGATCATGAGCTAATTGAAACATACAAATTAATTGCGCTGATTGTTATTTTTATGAGATGATAGCCTTTTCCTGACAAAATTGCTTTGATGAGGCAAAGGAAGCACTTGACATTTTGCCATTGAAAGTTAATTGCTCTACTGCACCAATTAAAATGACACAGTATTTGAAGGGAATTGCTTAATGTGATGTTTCAAAGAAAAAGAAGAGGCAATGCATAACTTAAGGTGTTCATGCTTTTAAAGCACAATGTATCAATCTGAACCAATTTATCATAAGTCCAGAAATGCTTTAGCCATTGATGATTTTTTGGCAGGCAGTTTTTAATTTCCTAGGGAAAAAACGACAGTCTTTAGTAAACCAATGAAAGCTAATGATTCCTCAATACTGGCATCAGCTTTGAAACAATTCCTTGTCACATCCTAGACCCAGAGAAAGAGAAATAAACATTTAAGGTAAAAAACCACTAAACTTAAGCAAGAGTTGTGGGGTAGAAGTGGCAAGTAGAACAAATGATCTTGATGATGAGTGCTAGCTGTTCTGAAATTCTTTCTTGCTCTTCTTCTGAGATATTGGTATGTAGAAGGAAAGACATTGAATGACTCATGGGGCACATTTGGATGCAGCTTTTCTTACAGATAAAGGATAACATTATGTTAACATTCCTGGTCATAGAGCAGCCACATCAAAATGTTACTATCCTTCATGTCATCACTGTGTATACATATTTTTTTTTGACTTGATGTCCTGAAGTCATAAACAGATTTTGTGTTTCAGCTTCACTGATCATCATCAGGACTGCTTACTTGAACGCTTAAGGACTTCTTTTTCATCTTGGTCTATTGGGCTACTGTTTTGGCATGTGGGGATTTTTTTTCCAGTTTTTGAACCTCTTAATAATGTTTGTAGGTAACTTACTTCTTTCAAGAAGTTCCAAATGTCTTCAGAACACATCTCTAATAATTATATACTAACAAGTACAAAACATCATTCATTCTTTATCTTTTATCAGTATACTGCTGTTTGTTTGCGAATCCATCCAAAATGGACATCTTGGGTGATATATTTGTCCTTCAGAAATAAATATTAAAACTACATTTGAATTTAGCAACATCAAGTTTTCATGTCTTGCTTATTTACTTATGCTTAGTGTCTCATATATCTCATTATTCAATCGATTAAATGCATTTGTTCTCAGTAGTATTACAATACCTTAGTATGAAGGTTTTAAAAATATTGGTAGCAATTGAACTTAAATTATTTTAGAATGAACTTGCACATTTCAGCAGTTATCAAGTTAGAACCATAATTAAAATAATAAAGATCAAAAGTTAGAAATAATATTTTAGAAAATGTGTTGTTTCATATTAGTCTTTATAGTTCATATAATCTGTGATGCAGTCAGGCAACTAGAAAAAAATAATTTCAGTTGTAGGCATGTTAACTTATGTTTTGACATGTTCTTTGTTATCACGTAAATCGAGTCAATATATGCAGTAAAAATCTCATGTAGAGAAGATGCTTGTTAATACAGCTAGAATCTTGCAAAATCAGTAAAAGGAACTATGGTATTTCAGTGTAAATTGCTGCAAATATAAAACATTTCTAGATATCAAGCAGACCAATGGAATAAATATTTTAATATTATTAAACTGTTGTTATCATTAAAATATTATTGAATTGTTTTCTCTATTTGCAGTAGGTAGCCAATATAGAAATACTGAATTGGATTTTGTTCAATTAGGTACTCCTGAAAAGGGTGAGGTCTTGGTAGGCAAAATCAGAACTTGATTAAATACAGTCATGGTACACCGTTCTTTTTTTAATAAAGTTTTATTAAGCCAACTCAAGGAAACAGATGACTTTTCAGAGTTTTTGCAGAAAATATACCACAAAACACACAACAAGAAACATGTGAGTAAAATAACAAAATCATTCCAGAACAGACTTACTGGGAATTATTCATCTCAACTCACTCTCTTGCAGTATCATGAAAGTTATTGTAAAAGGAAATTAAAAAACAAAACAAAACAAAACAAAGCAAATCAAAACACCAAAATCCTGTAGAATAATTGTGACTTTCTGCCAGTGTGATGAAACTGCGTCTCTGAGTTCTAGGACGTGAAAAAAAAAAAAAAGCTGCTATACAAAACATATTCCCCAATGGAAACCTGATGAAAAGGTGCAGCTGAAGACTGCAGTAGCTACTGCTGCCACTCACATTGGGTAAAAAGACAAGTATAACAGGAAAGTATCAAAGTGACTTTACTATAAGATGACATTATAATATTTCTGTTTTTCCTCCCTGTTATCATAGGGTTTTATTTCATCTCAACCTACAGTTTTATGCAAATTCGTCCAGTATAATGAACTTCTTTTGTAAATATTGGTAAAGTTAGTTTGATCAATAGGGTAATGTGGTTATTGGTGATGCTCAGTAAGGTTCAGTTGAAAATAGTAAACTTATTCCTTTTAAATCAGATTGTCAAAAAATAGGAGACAAAAACATATTCAGTATATATACTTGTTTATCCATCTGTTATATAATTTTGACATTTATTTGTAGTAGTTATTAACGCTTCTCCAGTGTGGGGTCCCTCCCATGAGATACAGTCCTTCATAAATTCCAGTGTGGGTCCTCTCCTCGAGGTACAGTCCTGCAGGAATAACCTGCTCCAACATGGACTCACTATGGGCTGCAGCTTCTTTTAGGATATATTCACCTGCTCCAGTATGGAGTCCTCTGTGGGCTGCAGGTGAATATCTGCTCCAATATGGTCCTCCATGAAGTGTAAGATATATCACTAAGGTCTACACCACAGGTTGCAGGTGATTCCTTCCTCCAACAGCTAGAGCATTTCCTCCCTTCTTCACTAATACTGGTGTCTGCATCATTTTTTGTCTCATGTAAGAACTAGTTTAGAACTATAATAGTGGCTTTACAAGGTAACTAACTAAGAAAGATCATTCAGAGGAATTCTTCAACATGAAGATTCCTGAATTGCATTCTGGGGAGTCATAGAGCTTCCAGAGGTAGCAAAAACAAGACACTATAGGTTATCTTTCTCTTTTATGGTTAGATCTCTCCCCAGAATTATAAAAGATAAAGTTTACAATGGAGGGTATCCTGTCCCACCATGTTCTAGTTTATGTCAGGATATGGGTCAAAACCATCATGACTCTGAAGATACTGGATTCTGTAACTTCTCTTTAGAGCACCATCCAATAGATGTGTGTGCAGTGCTTTGGAAGAACCCTTTTTTCCTCCAAGCATTGCTTGTATTCTAATGAGGATATGAGAAAAAGTGAAAAGTAGCAAAAAAAAAAAAAAAAAAAAAAAGCTTACAGGGGCAAGTAATTTTCTGGGTTCAGATAGAAGCTGAGTTTCAAATCACACATATGAGTTCTACTAGTCTCCTACATAAGCCAATGAACTGGTTTTTGTCTTTTATTTCTCAAGCAAATCCGTTACCCTACTTTAGACTTCACCTGAACTATTTTTAAGATAAAACATTACGCGTAGCTTCTAGCTACACTCGTGACTGCATCCATCTTGCTAATCATGATACAAATTTGTAGACTCAAATCAGTTTAATTCTGATAATTTGTAAAACTGTTTAATTACCCAGTGGCTGATGGTGCTTGATTGCATAAAATTGTACATACAGAATATATTATCAAGTAAGTCTTTTCTCTTTTGTGAGGTACCAGGAAATTGTACTTTGTTGTTGTACCAATTGCATGAATACACAACAAAAAAAGAGAAATATTTCTGTTAAGCTTATCCATCTTATTAATGCAAAGCCTTCATTTCAGCTTTTGGAAGGGTGGGAAACTGGATCTAAATATTCCAGATCATAAAAACACAAACAATGCATATTAACACAGCAATCAACACAGACTATGCATAATTTTCTTAAAGAGAATGATTCATAGTTTAATCATAAAGTTGACAGGAGTGAAAGAGGAGGTTATTGCACTTGAGGCAGTCTGCCAAATGTAAAATTACTTCTTCCAAGTAAATTCTATAGTAAACAAAGACTTTTAAAGTGAGTTGACTTATCAAAAAACATTATGAGGTAAGGAATGTGACCGTAGTGAATGTTATATGGGAGTACCTTTATTGTAATGCAGAAGCAAGTAGTTTGGAGGAGAAGGCTATTTTCACTTAGGCAACAGACAAACAATAATATTGCCTGTCAACCAATGCACCAGATATTTACTAATTTACTATTTACAAAATGTAAATATTACTAAAAATATTATTCTGACCTTAAACTGCATTTCCAGTTTTTCTGCTCTTACTGGGTCTGATCATTTTTTCATCCTTCCTACACTATCCTGCATCTATACTCTTTCCTGGATTGTGATCTTGACTATGTCTCTTAAGAAATGTAGCTGACTACCAGCAATTTTACTGAAAGATCACTCTAAAGTACTTGCTTTTGTTCTCCTGTTTCTATTAGAATAACTGCAGCTTGTTCATATTGCTCATTTTACTCTTTACATTTCCTTCCAAGGGCCCTCTCTCCAAGACAGAGTTTCATCACTGTTTCACATGAAATGCTTCCACCAGCAGCTAACCCCTGGAGTCTCTTTTCTAGCGTCTCACCATAAGACTGGTAATGAATTACATGTTTCTTTTGGTTTAATTTTGTTTAGCTGGGAAAGAGAGGTAAAATATTGAAAAAAAAAAAAAATCCCGTTGAGCTTTAAAGATTTTGAAAGGTAACTCTAGAGGAAGAAAAATTATAAAATTAAGTAGAATTAATAACTCCTGCATAAAACTTTAGCAATAAAAGAATGAAATGTTTTTATACTGCTTCACATGAAATTTGTCTATGAACACTGATTGTACTAGAAATGATACACAGCATCACCTGAACTGATTTAATAACTTTTACAGTGCTCCTGAAAATGTACATCATGCAAGGCATAGAAATAATATTCAGGAATAGGGGAAAACTTTTGTCTTTTCCATGTGCAAATTGTCACTTTCACATTCTGAGAATGAAAAATAAAACTTGGCTAGAGCAAAACTGGAGCAATAGATTAAACTCCTATTGCTCATTTTAGTAATTTCTAAGGAGCACTCTCAGTACACGTTTGAATATGGATGGTTTGCAGTTCTGGTCGAATGCATACTGTGAAGCATGACAACTGCTTCTAGAAGCTAAGAGGGCAAGATAGAAGTTTTATGTAGTCATTGTTCATTTAAAAAGAAAAAAAAAGAAAGCAAGTTAAGGTTGCAGTGAGCAAAGATTGAATGAAGGAAAAAAATAATAAAAAAGAAAAATTCTTCTAACATTCCAAGCTGAAATTATAATCAAGCACACAAGCATAAAAACCAAATAGATTCTAGAAAAAGAAAATAAATCCAAGGTAAAATTAAAATACCCTCCTAATCTTCTAATATATGTATGCATAATTATCAAGAAGCAAAACATATCCCAGAGAGTTTTGGGTTTTTTTTTCTTCCTTATGCCATACTTGAAGTGCAATGATATATCTTAAATGGTTCTTTGCTTCTAGAACTCCTAACCCCCCCCAAAATGTTGAAAACAAAGTCATATTCTAAGGCACTCTTCAGCTATATATTCTCAGTAGATGGTTAAAATGACCCCATGTCAATTCATTCTTTTTCTTCTGTTCTCTCACCATTCTTTATTCATTGCTTGAAGCCCCACGTGATTTTACTTAGAACTTCTTTTGGCAGTGTGATTTCTTTGATCTACATTTTTCTGAGCTTTTAATGACCGGCAAGTATAAAAAGTATGTCTTACCCATACTCACTGCCCTAAAAAAATGTTTTATTTATAATTAGATCCCTGGATTCTACAGGGTTAGATGCTAATTTTATTTATACTGGTTTAAATCAGAAGTGAATAACAAAGGCAGACTAGTATCAGGTAAACAGCAGAATCTAACTTTACTGTATATCAGTCACAGGTATCTGAATTTTTTTTTTTTTTTTTACAAAGTGAGGGACAGGTCTGAATTTTGCCTTTATTCAAATATTATTGTTTTCTTTATTGACATGAAACCAACCCATCAACCAACCACATAAAACAGAACAAAAAAACATTACCATGCTGTGATACTACCCTCACCTTTTACTTCTGAAACTGATAGTCTGTTCTGCATTTTACATAGATTTTATATTAAATGTTATCTGGTCTTCATCAATAATTCTAGATTGAAGGGAAAATAAAGGGAAAAATGGGGCAGAAAGAGCAAGCATTTTTGTTGCTACAATCACAAATAATACAGTAGTTTAATAAAACTGAAAGAAATAGATTGAAAGATTGCACTTTCTTATTCTGGTCATCTTTGAATATACCACTATACTGACTCAGAAAAATTAAAGTATCTGTTAACATCTCTGCTACTTCACAACTCATTAAAAAATCATTACTGCAATGACATCTTATATAAAAAAGACATTTTTCTTCTCTTTCTGTCAAACATATATGTCAGTGCATTTGCTGTCACGTTAAGAAAGTCATATTTCTGGAAAGCAGCACTTGTGGGAATTCCATTACGCATAACATGGTAGCAGTCTAGTATTGTGACTACCTAAGGGCATTGCTTCCAGGCAACTGTTTGAAATATTCATAATGCTACATAAATCAGTTCTGATATGATTCTGTATATGTACATAGCATATTAATGTTACTATTCAAAAAAAAAAAAGAGAGATTCCCCCTTCCTCTTACATTTGAGACTTGAGACTGAAGAGGACAACACTTCCATTATTTATTTTAGTACTTGAGAATCTAAAGTTTAAAATAAAATTTAAAAAAAGGCTATAAATAAAAATCACACAAATGCCTTTCCTAAAGGAAATCATTCAATCATCCTATCCTACTTACCTTAAGATAACTAAATTCTCTATGTGGCAATGAAGAGATCTCTTGAGATCTTCTTGGACCACACCAAAAATTTACAGAGTCATATTACTAATTTCACAGAAACACAGAATAACGGAATCATTTAGAATGGAAGAAACCTTTCAGGTCATCTACTCCAACCTTAACCTGATGCTACCAAGTCTGCGACTAAACTATGCCCCTAAGCACCACACGTACATGTCTTTTAAATAACTCCAGAGATGGTCAGTCAATGACTTCCCTGAACAATTTATTTCAAATTTTGATAACACTTTCAGTGAAGTAATCTTTCCTGATATGTAATCTAAACCTATCCTGGTGCCACTTGAGCCCGTTTTTTCTCCTCCTATTTCCTGTTACTTGGGAGAAGAGAAGGCACCCACATCTGTTCAATCTCCTTTCAGGTAGTTGCAGAGAGATAAGGTCTCCCCTCAGCCTTTTCTTCTCCAGCCTAAACAGCCCTAGTCCTCTCAGATGTCTTTTACAAGGCTTGTGTTCCAGATATTTCACCAGCTTCAAAGCCCTTTTTTGGATATGCTTCAGCATCTCAATGTCTTTCTTGTAGTGAGCTGCCCAAAGCTGAACATAGTGTTTGAGATGTGGCCTCACCAGTGCCAACTACAGGAGGACAATCACTTCCTTCCTTGTACTGGCCACACCATTTATGATAAAAGCCTAGATGTTATTGGTCATCTTTTCCACCTATGCACACTGTCAGCTCATATTTAGCCAGTTATTGACCAAGGTCTCCAGGTTCTTTTCCACTGAGCAGCTTTCAAGTCACTCATCCCCAAACCTGTAGTGTTTCCTGGTGTTAAGAATCAACTGCAGGGCCTTTAATGTGTTTTTTAAATCAGTAGAAAAGTCTATATCACATATTAATAAACAAAGTAGTACACTAACTTTATATTATATTTATGTTTAAATGAAATAACACTATAAAAGATTCCAATAGTAAAAAAAACATTATTTAGTGACAAGTTACCATGTTCAACCAAATCATTCAGACAAATTAATTAACCTTATAAATTGTTAGCTGATTTTGAAAATATGATAGAAACCTCCCCTGTTGTTACAATGGCAGGTGAAGTGTGTGATTTCAATTAATTAATAAAGTATGTAGATTCATTAGATTCTCTGCATTTCACTGTATTTCACATTTTGCAAAACAAAATAATAATGTTTATTGCATACTTCCAGTATGAAAAGGATCTCTGCAAGGCTTATACAGATCATGAATGTGACACCTCCGTTATGTAATGTGTAAATTCTAAATAACAGATTGCCTGCATAAGAAACTATTCTCCAGTGCTGTGTTGTTTGTCTGAGAAAATTTCCAACTAATAATTCCTGAAATGGGAATAAAGCATACAGACAATTTTTCAACAAAATTTCTATGAGTACATTTAATTCATGTAGTTTCCAAGCATCACATTATCACTTATCACTGAGTCCTTAAAATTGTGCAGGGTTTTATATCTAAAAAAAAAAAAAGTATATGGTTTACCTTTATACTTACATGGCTGGATTTTTAATATTCATGTTTGATTAAGGGATAACCAAAACCCATTTCTATAGTTAGATTGGTAGGATGGGACATCAGATAACTGAGTACATTATCAGAGGATGTGTGGGAGATTTTGTCTTTGTGCCCAGATAATTAACAAAACATGTCTGTCTAATTTCCAAAATGCAACACGTTTGATTTGTTGACTTTACTTTGCAGTAACTAATTTTTTAGTTCAGTTTGGTGTGGTTTTGTGCTTTTTGTTTTTGTTGTCATTGTTGTTTCTTTTGCCAATGATTATTAAATTATTACTTACTGGGAGTTTATTAATAATGAAGATAATCTTTCACATGTAGGGTCTGAGATCCATCCAGCTCAACAGGAATTAAAAGCTGTCCGTATCTAATTAATTTCTGTGGTTCACACATGAGAGATTTTCAGTTTGAGCTCCAGTGTCATAAATTTAGCATCACTAATTGTCAGACTAATCAGACAGCAAGAGCTTTAAGACTTACTTAATCTGAACTCAATGCTATCTATCTCCTTTAAGTCAAGTTTGAGTAAGAAAGCACATGTAGGAAACAATCTTTGCTATAGACTTGTGAGCACACAAAGAAATGACTTTTCTAAGGCTGTCAAGAAGGAATTTCTCAGTTTCACTAGCTCTGCATTGTGGAGATAGGTTATAACTTAGCTGAGGAGTCATGTTTTCTTGAGTATATTGAGAAAAATAGTCTAAAATTCAGCATTTCACTGACTGGTCCAAGCACTGAAGACAGTAAAAATATTAAGCCCCTACACCTCTACAATGTCTGTGGTCCTCTAGGTTGCATTCTACCTTTGCTTCTCCAGGCTCCTGCTATCATAGTAAAGCTATATTTCACTACACTGTCATTGTGTTAAAGTTGTAAGTATTTCCTTCTGCCTAGAAGAACGGATTACTACTGCTATCTATACAAAACTATAATTGTACTAAAGTTGAACAAAAGTAAACAAACAAAATAAAAAAATAGATACAGACATTTGATTAGTTAGAAAAATTGCTGTCAAAAACAAGCCAAACAAAACAAAGTTACAGGCAAGTTAAAATAAACTCAGACAAACTTCAAGCCTGAATAACCTCAGCCTTGAGACTCTGCAAGTTTGGCACAATGTCAATAAATCCTGTTAAAAAAACAAGTGGAAACACCTTGAGAAATTCAACAAAAGGAGAAAAAGAGATATTAAGTGATACCTAATACTTTTCAGACTATGAAAGACCATTTACTGTTTAATGAGATTCTCACTGCTTTTAATTGATTTGGTAAGGTAGTTAAAGATGATCAGTATAGAGCTAGAAAATGCATATGTAATCTTGTTGGGTTTTTTTTTAGCCTGGGCTTTTTTTTTTTTTAAGATTAGGAGTGCTTTTTAATTCTTGAAAATTACTTTCAATGGAATCAGATGAGTTGTTTTTAATTTTTCAGTTTTTCATATTTATCCCTTCTTTCTTTTACCTTAACCATCAAATGCAGTGGTATGTCTTTGGGTTTTTTGGGTTTTTTTTGTAATATTCTCTTTTACAGAAGAGCATTTCATGTTCTGAATCTAAAATGGATGAATGCAGAAAAGGACACTTTGGTATTATGTTTACTTCTGCTCCAGGACTGCAGAGTTTATTATTCACAGTACCTAAAAGTGCATCAGAATAGTTACCGTAATGTCATAGTCAACATCATGATTTCAAATTGTCTGCCATACAGTATGAATTATAAGCTAAATATCAAACTTTAAATAGAGGGTTGTGTGGATAACATAATAAAAATAACAGTAACAATAACAATATCAACATAAATAATGACTATTATTATTATTATTATTATTATTATTATTATTATTATTATTATTATTATTATTATATTAATTTTAACGCTTCAGGCTGGATGGGACTTCAGGATGTTTGTAGTCTAAATTCATGTTAAAAGCAGGGCTACCTCTGAAGTCAGACTTGGTTGTTCAGGGCTGCCTTCAGTGTGAATGAGTCCAAGGAAGGCCACTGGGATGAATAGTGGCAGAGAACTTGCACTATGTGAAAAGGCTGAAGTACTGGGTCTGGTTTGGCTTGGGGAAGAGATGACTAAGAAGGATGTGATAGCAGCCAGCCAGTGCCTACAGGGGGTGGTCAGCAAAGTGACAAAGACAACCTCTTCACTGTAGTGTGTGGCAAGTGGATGAGAGGTGACGGGTAAAAACTGAAATGAGAGCCTCAGAATGCATATTAAGAGAAAATCTTTTCACCTTGAGGGCAGTCAAGCTGGAGAATACGACAAAAATAAATTTGAGACTTTTTAAATTAAAGTATTCATCTAATAAAGATATAGTTAAGCAAAATTTTAGTGAAACGGTCCTTCCAAGAATACATCAGTCTAAGAGTAGAGGTAACCCTGCAGAACATCACAGTGAGTTATGACTCTATCCGTGTTTTTATGTGCGTGTGTATGTGTGCCCTTCTGCTGGGGAAGGAGGAGCAAGGAAGAAAAGGGAACTATCAGAGCACTGTGCAGAGGACTCAGGGCCGTCTGTGTCTTCTCTGATGGGTTGCATCCCCCAGGGTCATCAGTCAGAACTGGCAGATAGCAACACAGACACATTCGGGAGACCAGCTCCCCACAGAGGCAGGTCTAGTAGCTGGGCTAGTAGTAGGGCTAGACATGGGCATCTTGGGGTCTGCCTGAGCCAAAATGGGGTCCTGGGCAAAGTTTCCAGGTGAGGACCATCACGGGCAGGGAGACTGAGAGGTGCCCTCAGGGTCCAAAGCAGAGTAACTGAAGCAATCATTAGAAACTAAAACACCTAAATTTCACACCACAAATGGTCTTACAGGTTTAGACCCTCAAACTACTAATTGGAGTGATTTTAGGCAAAAAAAAATTATTGCCTTTAAGTTTAAATGAAATACACCCCTGTTCATTACTGGTAGTCCTTGTTATGGGGTAGCAGAAGGGTCATGAGTCTAATTAAAGTTGTAGGCTTAAGGACCAAATTGTATTATTTTTTGCATATCAGAAAAGTGGTATAAATACTTTCCTGAAGGATGTCGCACAGTAGTGTCACTGAGCAAAATCTAGGTCTATTCCTGTGGAAAAGTCAGCATTCATAGCAAACAGTGCCATTATCTGTCCTTGTGCAGCACATAATTGATGATCACCAGTAATCCCTTTGTTGAATCTAACCTATTATCTTTACTACAAATAAAGACTGCAGAAAATTACAGTCAAGTTGTTAAGGTGCTAACAGGTACAATCCATGAACAGTACCATGCATTACAGTCATTAGACACTAAACAAAGGCTCACGACCTGAAAAAATAAAATAACTTTGCAAAGACTAGTGGTTTCACACACCTTTCAGAAAGAAATGAGAAAAAAAGAGAAAAAAATATGAAAAGGAAAAAAAAAGACAAAAAAGAAAAAGGAAAAATGTAATAAAATGTCTAAGCAGCAATTTTTTGTTATCAAGCAGTTAAAACCAAGTTTCATCTCACATTACTTTTAGCTGAGAGGTCTGATACATTTGATAGCCTTCCCTTGAAAGCTACAATTTTGACTGTAAGTTTTGTCATCTTTCATGGCGTAATGATAACTTGCATGTGCTCTCCTAGCCTGGGCAATGTTAATTTACCATTGGAGTTTAATTAACCTTTTGCCATCAAATGATTAAGATGCACCCTGTTTTCTCCAAAAGTCATGTCCTGCTATTAACACACTATCAGTCTATTCACGTACTCATGCCTGGCGTTTATATCTGTCTGTAAAACTGTCCTTTGTAAACTGAGAAATTCAGTACTGTTCTGCTGCTTAGAAAAAACAGTTGTGTGACTGCACATTTCATAGAGTAGCTTAAGAACTACGCTAAAAATAATGAAGTTAGTTATAAAGCTGACAATGCATAAACGCTGATTCTGAGCTATGGGACTGGTAGAGCTTTGCATTTTGCTTGAAGAGTTTGCTGGACAATATTGCCTTTTGGTTTTCTCAAAAATCAGATTATACTTGCATTAGTTCTAGTTATGCATATGACAAGAGTCCAATAACGGACTAAGCATATTGATCACTGCAGTGCAAAGCACTCTTTTATTACATGCTAAAGTGGCTGATCAGGCACAAAATCTTTTATACCTCTCCAAATGAAAACTCAATACTTTTTTCATTGTCAAGATTGTAATTTACATTTACTGATCTTCTACTTGAAATAAAGTCTATGAATTTCATATCTAGAGAAAGTCAGTTCTTTGAGGTGGGTGAAACATTACTGTCCCAGATCTATAAGTGAAATAATTTTAAGGAAGTTTAGTCTGATATGTAATCACATAGATTGAGAAACTTGGTCTACTGAGGGCTGATGGGGTCCACCTGTCAAAGAAGAGGAAGTTTTGTCATAGGTTTGCCACCTGGTAAAAAGAACTTTCAAATAAATTTGCCAAGGGAATAGAATCTCAATCCATACCACTTCTACCAGTTTTATGCCAGTGTGAGTAATAGATGCCCAGAACCTGGAGAAGGAACATAAATCAGCAGGAGGGCACATGAAAAGAGAACACATAATCTCCTACCAATAAGAGAGAATCATCAGGGTCCTGATTTAAGTGCCCATATGCAAACATATACAACATGAGGAATAAACAAGAGGGATTAGAGACACACACATGTCTGCAGGGCTATGATCCCATTGACATCACACAGACATGGTGGGATGGATCTTATGACTTGAGTGCTGGGATCGAGGGATACTGGCTCTTCGGGAAGAGGCAGGGGAAAAAAGGTAGTATTGCCCTTTGTGTCAATGACAGTTGAAGTACATAGAGCTCACCCAGGGGATGGATGAAGTGACAGAGAGTCTATTGACCAGAATAAAATGGAGGGCAGGGTTATAGTGGGGGCTCTTATAGGCCCTTGGACCAGGAAGAGTGAGCAGATAAAGACCTTCAGAGATAGATAGGTGCAGCCTTGCTTTCACAAGACCTGGTATTCATGGAGGACTTCAGCCACCCCAGTATCTGTTGTAGAGAAAACACAGTAGGGTTGTCCAGGAGGTTCCTGGAATGCATTGATGATAACTTCCTTCTCCAAGAGATAGAAAAGCCAATGAGTAGAGGTGCAGTGCAGGACCTTATTCTCACTAATAAGAAAGCAGTGGTGGGGAATCTGAGGTTCAAGGGAAGCCTTGACTGCAGTGGCCCTGAAATGGTACATTTCTAGATCCTTAGGGCAATGAGGAAGACACTCAGCAAGCTCATTACACTGGACGTCAGAAGAGTATATCTTGGCCTCTTCAAGTATCTACTTCATAGAATATCATAAGATGAAGACCTGAAGGTGAGAGGGGCCCAGAAATGATGGTTGGTATTCAGAGATCACCTCCTCCAAGCTCAGGAGTGATACATTTCAGCACAGAGAAGCTGGGCAAAAATACCAAGAGACCTGCATGGATGAACAAGGAACTCCTGGACATACTTAAACACAAAAAGGAAGCCTGCAGAGGGTGGAGGCAAGGGCAAGGAACCTGGAAAGAATACAGAGACATTGTCAGAGCAGCCAAAGAGCAAGGTAGGAAAGCTAAAGCCCAGGTAGAATTAAATAGGTTAAGAATGTCAAGGACAACAAAAAAAATTTCTACAGATATGTCTGTGATAAAACAAAACAAAACAAATCAAAAAAAATCCCCCACACTAAGTCGAATGTAGCTTAAAGAAAAGAGGACTCCAAGAAGACTTTAGATCAGCCTTATAATACTTAAAAGAAGCCTAATGGAAAGCTGGGGATGAGCCCTTTATCAGGGGACATAGTAATAGGATGAGGGGTAATGATTTTAAGCTGAAAGAGAGTAGAATTAGATTAGATATTAGGAAGAGATTTTTGCTATGAATGTGGTGAGACACTGGAAAAAGTTGCCCAGAGAAATCATGGATCCTCTATCTCTAGAGGTGTTCAAGGCCTGATTAGGTGAGACTTGATAAACCTGATCTAGCAGAAGGTGTACCTGCCAATGGCAGAGGGGTGGAATTTGATGACCTTTAAGGTTTTATATATTTTTGGTTTTGCGTCACAGGTTGAATGGTAAAAATATTTACAAAACTTGCCATGTGCTCACCTGCAAAATTAAATGATAAAAATATTCAGCTGCTTGCTAAGTGACCATGAAAATGCCTAACCTTCATATGTATGTAGTTTTGCACACTACACTTCATCATGTAAACTAACTTCATGATCAGAATCACCTTCATTTTTGCATTTCTTAGAAGGAAATTTTCTGACTCACATACAATACTGGGATTCATAAAGTAGTTGTTACTCTCCTTACCTACCTGGAAAGAGTGAATCTTGTAACAGAATTGACACTCATTCTATTTCCATTTCAACAGTCTTGGGTGATATATGCCAATCATTCTGAAACAACTAGGACCAAAAACTCAAGGGAAGTATAATAGCACTGACCTATGATGACTTGTTGGAAGAACACGAGCACCTCAATCAGTCAGCAACTCCTAGACTTTCATAGTGTTCTTCCTTTCACGTCTAGCTAGATCAAATTATTTGGTAAGAAAAGATGTCAATTATGTGCTGTAAACAACGTAAGTCAAACCTTGTTGTACCTCATGCTGCAAAAAGACAGTACCTACCGGCATTTAAATATCTCTGTAGGAATCAATGCTTCCATATTACATGATAGTTCACAGCCAGCACTTATTAAGGCTATTGAATATTCAATTTAAATTCCTTCTGCAGTCACAGAAGATTTAGTTCAACAAAATCCTTCCCTCGAAAGTGGGCTCCTTCCTATGTTCAACTTCGACATGTTGAGATGACTAGCAAGAGAAATTATTGAGCACTCTGCTTAACTGTGGAAAAATCAGGATACACTAGAAGACAAACCACATAATTTGCAAGTAGAGAATCC
This sequence comes from Coccyzus lansbergi, assembly GCA_033558105.1. Taxonomy (NCBI): domain Eukaryota; kingdom Metazoa; phylum Chordata; class Aves; order Cuculiformes; family Coccyzidae; genus Coccyzus; species Coccyzus lansbergi. The sequence continues at coordinate 377,408 of JAUMJK010000379.1, forward strand.
TGGGATTCTCCCATCTTAGTTGCCATTCCTAGTGACTAAACTTAAGAAACATGTACATTCTTTCTGTGTCTCCATCTAACACATATTTTTGTTTGTTTGCCTGTTTTGTGTTAATGCAAAAAAAAAAATCCTTAATAAACACCTCAATCACTGCCTATCTCATCTAGAACATGCAGTTAGTTAATTGTCTTGAAAGTTTAATGATGCCATTTGAATCATATTAAATTAATAAAACAATCTGTTGTATGTTTTCATGACTTGTGTGAGAGTTGTAAACATGTAATTGATAAATAAAAATAAAGGTTATAATACAATTTCTTTATTCTTATGTGCTTTAAATAAACAGTAAAATTTATTCCCTTTTAAAAATAAAATACTCGTATTGAGAACTTGAACATAAAGATATTTCAAGCTATAATACTATTTCCTCATTCTTAATGCGCTTTAAATATACAGGACAGTTTAATACTTTTTTGAAAGTAGAATGCTGGCATTTAAAACTTGAATATAAAGATATTTATCCTAATAGTACTGAGTAAAATTGCTAAATCCTCCATGACAACTGGTTTTGGCAGCTCTCAACTCAGAAAGTGGCTGTTCTGCTTGCCTAAAAGGTAAGTCTGCATGCCTTGTGTAAATAATCAGTTCTGGATTTCAAGATAAGCAAGGCCAATTAAAACAATCCAAATCGTGTGGGAGAAAAAAATGCAAGCTTATTATATTTAGTGACACAAGGTAAGGTCACAACCAAGTCATTCAACTAGCTTTCAGGTTGAAAGGGAGCAGAAGTTCAGTTGTTTGTAAAGCTTTGTGTAGATATATCTCACGTCACTGTGACTGCATCTTGAGTCAACAAGAGCTTTGAAGTGGATTTATCTATTTTGTTTGCAGGGATCTCCTTTATGAGAAAATTATTTAGACTACTTAATAAATAGAAAAGCTTTATGTAAGGAGGTGGGGTAGGAATACAAGTCAAAAAATACTTAAACTTTCTCCCTTCTTTTTATGTCTTTGTCAAGTGGGTCTCAGCTTTCAGGATTGTTTTTAATTAACTTAGTCATTTTATGAGCTGAAATTTCTTAAGGTGCTTACCTAGTTTCTTGTTTCAGTCTCTGCTTGAACTGTAATTTCCTAGTTCTTTACTGTGATTCAGGTATTTGCTGCTAAAGCCTCACCCTGTGTTCCAAAATCTTCTTTCTTGTAAGTATTGTTAGTTGCTTTTTAATGAAGGAACAGTCTTCTTTCTGAGTTTTTAACCAGTCTACAAGATATTTTAAAGGAATATGCAACCAAAGGAAAACTATACTGAGAGGGAGCATAGTGTCTATTTGAAGACTGAGGATTCCCCTGATAGAAGTCAAAATGCAGGTAAAATAATGCTAAGCTGTTTGGTGCTTGTTTTCCTCAGAATATGGTCTTTAAATAGGTTAATTCGTTTAGTATGGAAATGTTTATCAGTCTTTTTACAATATTATGATTAGTATTCAAATTGCTGCAAAACATAGCTGTTAGTGACATCATCTCACAGATAAAGAAAGATGATAGGAAATCAGTATCTGCAACACAGATATTTCAGGAAATCATCAGTCTATCTAGAAACCTTTATTCATTTATTATTACTGGAAATTATTGTAATATGATAAAGTTCTACAAAAACAGTTTTTCTGACATGAATGTTTTAGTGTATAGTCTTCATTGTCTACTTAATTATATGCTAAGTATTTTAACAGCAGAGACAGATTCTTACTAAATGTACTATTTCCCAGACCAAAATATGAATACAGAAATATGTTTCTGGCTGAAAACCTCAACTTTTTTGCATGGTACTTCAGTCACCTCTGCTTACAGCTTTACTTCAAAGTGCTGAAATGTAAATCTCTTTTTTAGCTGAGCACTTCAATTTAAGCCTAAACCGTTTCTTCATAAGCTCTTTCCTTCATACATTCTAAGACTGTTCTGGGGTAAACAGAAGTATGTTGTAGTTATGCTGATACAGTTCTCCACAAAAGAGATTCTGTTGCTAGAGTTTGATCAGCTTAATATTGTCTTATGAGAAATTTAATCAAGCTAGATGAAGCAGCAGTAGTAGTAGTAGTAGTAGTAGTAGTAGTAGTAGTAGTAGTAGTAGTAATAGTAGTAGTAGTAAACACTCATTTCCTCATTATCCAAATGTTAATCTGTTGATCTTTTGTTGCACAGATCATGCATTTGATACCATCACTGTGATTCATCCAGCAAAGTGCTCATCATACATAACTATAACATAGTACATTTATCTTCAGTTGACAGACTGGGCTTTTTACAATAGAATTTTTTAATAATGAAGATGGATAATTATTGAGAATGTTCATCCTGTAAAGCAGCTTTAGAAGAAAACCAATAGAGGTGAAACTTACATTTCTATAGCACTTGCAAGTACATTCTTGCTGGTTTAAAATGTCAGAGCAGAACGTTGTAATTTGGCTGTATCCATATGCAAGAGACCTGTTCTGCCATTCTCACTGCACACACTCTGAACCTTTACTCTGTCATTTTGTATCCCTAAATGTTCTTGCAATCCACAAGGGGTCCAAGAATCTCTGATAGTGGCACATTCCTTGTAGCTAAGGACAGGAGTGGAAGGCCAATTATAACAGCTTCCCTACTAGGACCTGTGGTATTTGAATCTTTGTAACCCTTGTGGTATAGTTGTCTCTGAACAACACTGCTAAATTTCTAAATAGACCTTCCTGCAAAGCAATCACCATTTTCTGAATCAGAACTGATGAAGAACACTTTGGAGGAGACACACTGTGCTCTTTCAGGGGGATTTTATTACAGTTACTTCTGTTTTGTCAAATTTAAACTTTTAAAATGAAGCTGAGGTATACCATCACTTTTCATTGCCACTAGTTTTATAAAAGAGAGAATTTGTTAGAAGGTTGTATATAGCTTCAACCCATCCTTCTCATACCTGTTACTAGAACCTTAACTGTTTAAAAATGTTTAAGGCCAAATGTTTAAAACTGTGAACTGGATGAAACAGCACGTGCCCTGTAAATAATAAATTATGAAACTTCTTAATTTTAAGAATATGATCCAAGATAAAAGTCAATTAAATCAAATTTCTTCTGAGGGAAAATTATTATGTCACACACAGAGTTTGCTCCTGCATCATATCAGGAGCAGCTTAAAAATTAAACACCAGCTTAATTTAATAATGAATGATCTTGAAAGGACAAAAAATAGGTTCTAGAGGAAAAGTTACTCAGTCATCTTAGGGTGGAATCACTGGAGAGGTTTAAAATGTGGTGTTTACTGTATTCTTTCATAGAATAAAAACAGTTCACAAACATTTTTATGTGAAGAGTAATTTTCGCATGAAGCTTAAATTTTTAGCAACTGCAACTGTTCATGAATCTTATGAATACTTTCACCCTGTCTCTCCATCCTGCTCCCCAGAACTGCAGGAAAAACATGAAATTTTCAAAATGTTCTATTTCAATATATTTTCATATAAAATACTTCATAAGCCCCAAATAATTTACTTCTTTTTCAATCTGTCTATCCAACTGAAAAATTCTTTTCTCCAACAGAACTTGAGAAGAAGCATAGTAGATGATAGCTAATAATATTTAAGAGTAGTTCTGAACTTTTTGCTCTCTGACAATATCAGAGAGGAACAGAGACGTGACTAAGAACTTTGATCTTGCTTAGTCTGGAGAAAAGGAAGCTGAATGGTGACCTCATTGTTCTCTACAGCTCCCTGAGAAGGGGAAATGGAGAGGGAGTTGTTGAGATCTTCTCCCTGGTATCCAGTGATAGATTCATAGGGCTCACTCACAGCTGCACCAGTAAACATCTAGACAGGACATTAGGAAGCATTTCATTACTGAGACTGCGGTAAAATGCTGGAATGAACCTCCTAAGCAGGTGATTGATGCCCAAAACCTGACAGTGTTTAAAAACCATTCAGACAATGCTGTTAATATATACTTCAACATTTAATCAACCCGAAATTCATCATGAAGTTGGACTCGTTGATTGTTGTAGGTCCCTTCCAAATGAAAAATATTCCACTCTATTCTATTCTATTCTATTCTATTCTATTCTATTCTATTCTATTCTATTCTATTCTATTCTATTCTATTCTATTCTATTCTATTCTATTCTATCATAGACAGTCATAAAAGTTTTCATTGTCAAAGTTCTGCTTTTATGATACTTCCTGCTTCTTTATTCTCCTGGCTTAAATTGAACTTTAGGATGTATACTTTCCTTTTATATCTCAGCAGGATTTTTTATTTTATTCCATCTTTTGTTCCTCTCATAAGACTTACTTCCAAAGCATTTGAAGAATATTTTTTTATGATTCAATATAATTTAAGCTAATCAGATATCAGATTACAGTCTTTTCTTCACCAACCACATTCCAAAAAAGGACAGAGCCATGGTGAAGTTAGAATAAAATAAATTCAAACAGCAATGTTGTCATAGAATAACAGAATGGTTTGGCTTGCAAGTGTGTTAGGAAAATAATAACAAAATAAATCAAATCCTATGCAGCAAGCAAGTAAGCATGTGATATCAAAGATACTCTCAATGAAATTAATTTAATGCAGTCACATAATCATAGAATGGTTTGGATTGGAAAGGACCTTAAAGATAATTATATTTAACCCCTCTGCCATGGGCAAGTGTGGGAACATTTTACAGAGAAGAAGGCCTGGATTCTGTGAGACTGTTTGAGCCTGAACAATTCTAATAAGCCCTAGAAACAGAGAACTGAAAGATAAACAAAGGCTGGCTGAAAGGAATACAGGAGCTAGTTCGGTGGGAACGAGTAACAGATGAAAGAAAAAAAACAATTAAAGAGAACTATCAACATAGTTAACTTTAGTGTAACTTGGTTTCTTAGCATGTGCAGTAGTTTAGCCAATAATATGTTAGTAGTAGCTTTATGGACAGCTACCTTTAATAAAAAATACACTGTAGATACCCTCGTGAGCACTCAGTTATGTAACCAAAAAGGGTTTATAAAGAAACAGCTAAGCTCAATAAATTGAACACTCACTGATCATATTGATCTTTGCGTTTGATCCCATGATGCTCCCGTCGATAGGCAGGGGCACCTTACACTAGACCAGATATCTCAAAGTCCCATTCAACCTAGCCTTGAACATTTCCGGAGATGGAGCAACATGACAATGATCTTACTTTTCACTGCACAGCCTCTCAGGAGTGGTCCTCAGAGCAATGAGATTTTTTACCAAAGACAGATCATTGGTCAACCCCACTTGAATCTTCCCTGGATGGCAGCTGAACTGCATGTTAGGCACGTCTCTTCTCTAGCAGGGATTAGTAATTCACCTTGAACAAATAACTTTTTAAAAGAATGAATAGTAAGACGTGCTCTGAACCATCAGGCCACAGGCTGGGAATTTCCACTTTAAAACTTCCCCAGTGCATACAAAATACTTAGTTAAAACATTGCCTCCAGAGTTAACAAAAAGCAGGAAAACGCAGAGGCTTCAAAGGTATAAACCATCAGCACGAGATACATTAAGACAAGATAATGGCCTGTCTGAAAGATAATGAAATAATCCCATGAGGAACAAGGTGGCCCCAGACCCAACTATTTCTATTGAACCTACTTGGACACTGTAGTGTCTTTCTCTGTGCAGGTACTTAAGATGTCATTTAACCAATGTATGTTAGATACATGTGAGACGATACAATCCACACTCTGAAAGCAATTATAGAGTTATTCAAGGTGTGGTTAGAATAATGCGAGCTCAACAACAAAGTCATGAGCAATTAAAAGTATAGAAAGTATAAAAGTATAGAAATTGCATCAAAGAGTGGTAGATGTGTAATTAAGTTAATATTGTATCCACAAAATGTCTTCCATATCTACAGGAAACCATTACAATGCAGCAATGTCAGTGTGACAATGAAATAAACTGCAGCGCAAGAGGTAGAGACAGAGGGACTCCGTCATATTAACTCGAGTTCTTAAAAGGCTATAAAATAGCTTATGCTGTTCCATTAAAAAATTAAGACTCCTTTTTGCTACTGACATAAAGACAGACCTATGTCTGTATTCTTACCTTTGAAATAGTCATTTGAAAATGTAACTGTGCAGTCTTAAAAAAATCACAGTAATCAAAACTTATTATAAGAAGATCCAAGTAAATGTATTACGCAAAATTGGAACTATTTTCTTTTCCCTAGATGCATATAAGTGCTATTGCCCCCAAGGTATCATTACACTAGTTCTACAAAGGCTTAAATATTAATTTACTTCTATGTACTCTAGTAAATCACTTTCTGTTTCAGCTCTTTCCAGGAGCAAATATAAATTAAAAGCCTACCTCTAACTTATCTTCTTTGTATTTTGGAATATTAGTATACCACTAACATACTTTTTTTTTTTTAAGGGAATTTCTGCAGTATATTTATTTATTAATTCTAATATATAAATAATATTTATTTATTCTAAATATTTGCAAACTATAACTTTCATGTTCCAGGCATTTAAGAAAATGTGGAAAAACTTGTTTGGGCACCTATTTATTAATCTTTTCAGCTACTGATACAGGAGAGAATACTTAATTATCTCCTTGTATAATATGTTTCCCTTCTCTCAAAATATAAAATAGTTTTCTCTATTTCTTTTCCTTTTCTCAAATTAAAAAAAAATTTACTTTGTAATTTGATATTGTTCCTATGTATTTTACAGGATTTCTTTGATTCTTAATGTATCTAAACTCCTTACTATCCTCATTTCTATAAGATATTCTTTCCTCTCTTTCCAAGAAGAAAGGCTGTCATAATAATATTTCAATATATATTTTATTGTTTACTTTTAATTTATATTACTAATTATAGTTTTATAATTATTTTATTATAGTTAATTATATATATAACCATTTTAAACCAGAAGCTGAAGGAGATATGTACCTTCCTGACCTGACCACTGTAGACCAGGAGAGGTGCATCAAGGTAACAGAAAAATCACTAGAAACTATACATGGGACATTGGATCACGAATTACTGTCCATTTGTTGTGAGAGAAGTTGAGCTCCAAGCAGATCTACACAACTAAATGTAGTTGTCTTGGTTTCAAATTGAATTTCATTGTTATAATCAGGTAACTGAAGACTGTTTCGTAACTGTTCATAAGAATTATTCTGGGTAGGAGCCAATGGCTGTTCATTTGCAATAACAGTGTTAGCTTAAATACGTAAATATCTCTGTTCCTATCTTTGTATTATATCTTCTAAAGATTTTGTTTTTATTTGATATGATTAAAACTGTGTTGTTTGTACAATAAAAAATGCACATATATATGCACATCTTAAATACACTTAGAAGCTATGTTCCCTGTCAAAGATTGTTATTTTCTTGGAGGATGAGGGTTGAGGAAGGAAAAGCAAAATATTAACTAGATATTAGAATTATATATTCTAATTCTAAACTAGATATTAGAATTATATATTCTGTCTAGTCACAATGGAAGTACCTTAACAGAAAAAAATTCAGAACTTAAATAATATTCTCTTCTCCAACAGTCAGAATGTACGCAACAAAACAGTGTAAGTTTTGTAGAGCAATAAAGTGAAAGTCAGTAGCATGGAGTGTCTTTCTGAGAACAATTGCTTAGCCATAAGATTTTTTTGTACCATGTTATGCATACTGTTTACTATGTGCTGCCACTCTGAATAAATTATTTTGAAGCAAGTCCAAATGGAAGCCATTAAGCTGTATAAAAATACATTTTAAGCTCAAAATACTTACACTTCATGAATTTAGAGTGGAAGTAAAGTTAAAAATGTATTTCTTCCAGGAAAAGATAGCTACATTTGGGCATATTAGTGACTTAGTAAGTGTCAAACAGTCAGCATGTGGAAGAGCCAAAGATCAAGCCTTTCTACTCTAGATCTCTTTTCTGAGAAGAGTGGTATTTATTTCACTAATACAATGTTTATGTTGTGAAATAGGTATTTAAAATCAAAGTAAGACCAAGACAGTAATATTGTCTGTGCACTACCTATGTCTAGTTAACTCAATTGACATCCATAAATAATAATTTATTTCCTTTTTAGCCTGAGGTTCTTTGGATGTCTAATTGCATAGCAATTCTCAGGAGCATCTGTGCCGGGAGATTAGTATTGATTTATGTTCCCGGAATAAGAATTAAAGTCCCCTCAAAGACCTTGTGAGGTTCCAAGTAACACAACTAATTTCAGCATTTGTGTTGAAGGTACTTAGCTGTAATATTCAACCAGTAAATGAGAAGTTCTTAATCTCAAAGGAGGCTAAATGTATACATTTCTTGAGAATAAGGCATTCACTAAAGCAGTGAAGCGTAATCTCCACGTTTCTGGAGCAAGAGATAAAATTAACTTAGACTGGAAATCAGAGATCCATATTTTAAAACCCAGTTAAATACCTTAAATATCAGAATCAGTGTTATCTTCTTTATTATACATCAATGACTCTTGTATGCTTAGTTATAAATAAAAGGTCTGGGCTTTTTTAATGAGGGATTGTATGTTTTTATAGCCATAACACTCTCCTGGGATGCAAAGCATCTTCCCTCTCAGTCAAAATGAATGAAGCGCTGAACCAAGGACTTTCCACATGCTGTATTTCATTTAGTTCTCCCAGACTCATTGAAAGAGAGGTATTGAGCTTACCAGATTTGATCAATCATGTCATTTGTGAAAAACCTTAGATCCTTTTAAAAATGTCTGTCTTTCTGCAGATTTTAAGAATTTCTTCTTTAATATCATAAGGTAATCATAAATGATGATGAAGCACACATCTGAGTGAGGTGTGTAATATTTTGGTGAGATAGCACCTTCCATTTTTGTGTGGTAAACTTACTCTCATTTTGACTTCAAAGAGAGTTACAACTTACAGAAAATTAAAAACAGAAGACCTGACAATATCATGTGATCATTTTTGAAATCTTGTTCACCTATTCACTTGGAAGAACTACTTATGACAAGATCTGCAGTATGACACAGTGGATAAAAGTTATGATTTCTTAATACTTGTTTATTCACAGATTCAGGAAAGATAAGTGCCACCTCGATTGACCATTGCATGACTAAAACCACATTTCCAATTAACAACAGGTCCTGTTCTAGACAAGCAGATACCTTTTGCTCATACATCCACATAGCAAAGATTTTTGGTATATGTTTTAACTGGAGGTGGAAACACATTGCAAAGTGAGACATTATAACAGCACATTCTCAAAATATTGAGATCTCACATTTCAAGGACATATAAAGTAGGCTTCAGCAGAAAAAGTGATACTACTGAAATAAATGAGCACGTACACTAGCTGTTTGGATCATGTAAACTTAGCTTAACTTCTGAAACAACAGCTCTGCTGTTTTATCTCTTTTTATCACGAACAGTAACCAACAGGGGGTATAGTAGTTTGCTACTTAATGAGTTATAAATGATCTAATTAAGCATCTCCTTGCAATTGTCTTCACACTTCATTAATGAGATGGTTGTTTATTAAGCTTGGAAATCTATTGTCATTCAAATAATTCATTCAGTTTTAGTTAAATTTGTAAAGACTTTGCTGGTGTCATTTGAACGTGGATTTGGCAAAGCATTTTCTCCCCCAAGTTATTTCTTCTACAATAAAGCATATTTTTTTTTTTCTTGAATGTATTGAATAACATATGGAGAAGGTGCATATAATATGTTTTACAGATTTCACTGAATATATTGTGTATGTTGGCAGATTCTTTTGTCTTTTTAACATTGGAAACTGAAGGAAATTATATTTCCTGTAAAATACTTGCATTGTCTTAATAAATAACTGCCCAACAATGGAGCAGTAAATCCATCATAGGCCAGAGGGAACACAAGAAAACTAAATGCTCAGTGGAATTTTGATTGTTATATTCTGAAGGTTTTGTTTTAGTTTGTTGCTATATTTATGTTTTAAGTCAGACATTAGAGATGCAGCTTCAAAGCTAGGTTCTGAATAATCAGCAAAGCAGCCAATGGTAACAGTTACATAGAGAAGGTATTATAAAATGACCGTCAATTCTTATAGATCAAGTATTAGGTCAGAAAAGCAGAAACAGCTCAGCAATTAAACTGTGTATCATCTAGTTCAAAGCCTTCCTATTTACAGATTCTGTTTCAAAGATTTGCTTTGATTTTGGGTATCTATTTTACTGTGTAGAACTAACAAATAAAGTTTGTGGTGTTCAGCAAATACTCCATTGAACTACAGTCAAGATAAAGCCCATCTCTAAGCTTATCCTTTAAAAATCAGAGTAGTATTTTGCTGAATGTGGTGTTGTTTGCAAGGTCAGTTTGCAGATTGCTGTTTGTCTCTGATGAGGGATCAAGATCGTAGATTTGTTTCTCATTGTCTTTTGTAGAAATCATAAATAATGAATCTTAAAAGCTTTTTTTCTAAAGCTTTTTTTTCCTAAATTGATTAGATCCAAATCCAATCAATCTGGATTGAGGTTTAAAAATTCAATGTTAAATTGAAATATAAATATATTTTTAAAAAAATAAAAGCTTTTCATTTAGTTATCTAATTTTAACTTTAATATCTTAATGCTGTCACAGATATGGTGCTTGAATAAACTGGCATGGTATTGCAAAAATGCTGATTTCATATTTTAAAAGTATATATGATAGATCATTGGAAATAAATGCCTTAAAACTTCTTGTGGACAATAGGATTTGATGTGATGAGAAATATAAAGATATGTATCTATAAAACATGGAAAGATATTTAGGAAAGAGGGAAGTGGATTTGTGATATCTTAATGGTATAGCAAGAAAATTGTTCCTGAAGGCAAACTAAGCTTAAAGTGAATTAGGGGCTTAGTAATTATGTGCTAAGAATACACACTCACTAGAACTCAAGCCAAAATTCAATGTGCAATTATATTTTGTGTTTAGGTATATTCTTTTAGCTACAAACCTAGACCTATATTTACTTCTTTCTCTCTCCCCACGTCATTTTTGAGAGTTGGGACAATTAGTAATGTTATCGTCTGTGAGAAGGCTATTATTCCACAAGGTCCTCATGATAGGAAAGATCAGATCAGAAAAGACTTAGAAGCAATATCCCAATCAATATGAGACTGTGATAGAAGAACAGTAGGGATTAATCTATTTTAAATTACTTACTGAAAATGGAGATAGGCATCCCCTTAAACTTCTACATTTAGTCATAATTCAGTCTTCCTAGAAAAATTAATTCTGTGTTCTGTACAGCTGCTTGCACTGTATTGGGGAAAAAAAAACTTCATTTATATGAAATTCATGTTCTTTCTATTTCATCTGAACACATAAACATGTTTTCCTCCCCTCAAATTTTCACTGAACTTGCATAAAGTCTCATCTTTTCATTGGAGCACAGACATACCCAAGTTGAAAAGACCTCCAGAGGTCACACAGCCCAGGGTCCTACACAAAACAGGTCCAGTTGCAGCATATTACTCAGAATTGTGGCTAGTAAAGTTCTGAATATCTCCAAGGATATCACTGTGAAGCCCGTTCCTGAGTTCAATCATTGTCATGGTGAAAGACCTTTTCCTTTTCTCAAGTCAGAATTTCCTACATTTCAATTTTTGCTCACTGTATTTTATCAACATCATGTGTCGTCCGCTGTGTAACTCTGAAAGTTTTCCTCATTTGGTTTGTTTCTGTTTGTTTTGTTTTTCTTTGTTTTGTTTAACACTCTACTATTGGAAGTTGTAGGCAGCAGTAAGATCCCCATGATAACCCTGACTTTTCAAGGCTGAACAAACCCAGTCCTCTCAGCCTTTTCTTGTATATCATGGGTCACAGCCCCCTGATATGTTGATGGTTGGCTGTCAGCATCTTTTTTTGTGTCGTGGAACCCAAACATACTAGTGTAGAGGAAGCATGGGAAGAGAAGGCCTCTAAACAAGCCACATAAAAGGACAATAACGTTTTATATATACTTAAAAATATTTTTGGGGCTTGCTGTTATCCCACAAAATCAGCAGTGTGTCATATGAACATGTGGAGAAACCAGTAAGGGTCCGAATGCCTATAATCAGAAGTGGTAGCTCAAAGACGTTGAAAATGTTTGTCACAATATAGCCTCAGCCACCCGAAATTTCTTGGTGCAGAGACTTCTAGACAGAAGATAGAATAACTGAATAATAAGAAAAATCCTAAACAAGTGTTGTCTTTCATGACTGCTTTATATTTTTTTACACTTGTCATAAGAAGACTGTCTAAACCATTCATCCCCATATGGCACTTATACCAATATCTTTGTCTGCTTATTCAACTTTTACATTGGAGATTCCCATTTCTAAGTATCTGTGGAAAAATTACTAAATAATTTTCAGTACTGAGTGATAAGTGTTGGGTGAAACCCATCATTAAACAGAGGAACTATGTGTTCCATAATCTCTACAACTGAGTAGTTAAAAAATAAACATACATATGTTTCTACAGTGTGTTAATCACTTTCATAGTTTGATTATACTTTGAGTAACTGTCAACTAATCTTCCTATTTACAGCTCCTCTCTTTTAGTTTTTGTACCCTTCAAGTATTTCAGCTGGGGGGATTTAAGGCAGCTTATTTGTCTTTTTCTTGGCAAACTAGAAATAGTTGATGTTCATTCTAAAATACACCATAACTACAAAGAGAAAGATAAGTAAGTGTATATATTACATTTCAGAGTATTTTCCCTGGAGTCCCATTAATAAGAAAAAAAAAAAACCCAACAAACTAAACAGGTGTAACAGATTACCTCTTACACCCATTGTGTCACCCTACTAAGAAAATATTCAACTAGTCTTAGCTACAGCCTTTTACTGCTTTCAGTTGTCTTGCTTACTTACTTCAATTGCTGATGGTTTTAGTTGTAAAGTTTCAAACCTGTAGATCCAAATAAAGGTATTTTTATTCTTCGTTAGGCATATCTTTAAAAATTCTTGAGAAAGAAAAAAAAAGTTAAATTGTTAATCTTGTAAAAAAAAAATTAGAAACTAACACAAGTGAAAATCCATCTTAGACTGTCAAAGTATTATAGCTGTAAGTGCAATCAGTCCCAGTTGTTGACATTGGTAAGTATGTGGTGAATGAATACAAGTAAGAAAGAAAAGGTCGAGGCCTCTGGATGTCAGAAGTGTATGCAAATTATTTCTTTGGTTCTTCTGTAGATTTGTAATCTGAAGCTCAATGAATCGCTTCAATGAAACTGTTCAGAGGTGATCATTAAATGTGCTTTTCTCGTGCCCTAGTGCTTTTATAGAAAATCAGGGTTACCACCAGCAAAAGCACTAAGAATTTACAACTTTGAATGAGAAATGTGATTGGAAAATATTGCATAGTATTACAATGCTCATACTTAGAATCAAACAAACAAACAAAACCCCCACAAACAAACAAAAACCCCTTTCCTACCCCAGTAAATCTGAGTCTAGCTTATCACATATCAAAACCCTGTTGTTTTTTCTTCATCATACTACTTCAATATTTTCTCTTACACATACAGAAAGAGAATAATCATCATGTTAAATTGTTGCATGTTGACCTTGGCTAGCTGTCCAGTACCTACTAAGCTGTTCTACTACTTCTCCTCCTGAGATGAACGGGGCAGAGAATGATGAACGTATTGTAAGTTGAAATAATAATAGTTGTTGTATCCCTTCCAACGAAACATCCTTTCTTCCTGCTTCCTCCACACAAGACTCACAAGTGGATGTGGAATTGGGTCATGGTCAGTTCATAACATGTTGTTTCTGCAAATCCTTCATCTTTATGCTCTTCCCCTGTTCTAGCATGAGGTCTCATTTAGGGAGACAGTCCTTCATGAACTTCAAAGTGACCTACTTAGCAGATGATGGAAATGTTGGTAGGGTTGTGGATGTTGTATGTCTGGACTTTAGGACATAGGTTTTAGTAAAGCATTTGACATAGTTTCCCACAATATTCTCCTGGAGAAACTGTCTACTCATGGTTTGGACAGGTATACTCTTCACCGGGTAAAAAAATGGCTGGATGGCTAGGCTCAAAGAGCAGTGGTGGATTGAGTTAAATCCAGATGGCAGTCAGTCATAAGTGATGTTGGGACCTGCTCATTTTAAGATCTTTATCAATGAACTGTATAAGGGGATCAAGTGCTCTCTCAGTAAGTTTGCAGATGACACCAAGCTGGACAAGAGTGTTGATTCACTTGAGCATAGGAAAGTTCTACACAGGGATCTGGACAGACTGAATCAATGAGTGGAGGCCAATTGTATGAAAGCCAACGCAGCTATATGCTGGGTCCTGCACTTAGGCCACAACAACCCTATGCAATGCTACAGACTTGGGGAAGAGTGGCTTGAAAGCTGCCGGGAGGAAAAGGAACTGGGGATATTGGTCAATAACCAGTGGAATATGAGGCAGCAGTGTGCACAGTTGGCCAAGACAGTGAAAACATCCTGGATTATGTCAAAAATAGCATGGCTAGCAGGACCAGGAAAGGGATCATCCCCTTGTACTTTGCTCTGGTGAGGCCACTTCTCCAATAATGTGATCAGTTTTGGGTCCCTCACTACCAGAAAGATATTGAGGTGCTGGAGCCTGCAAAGGACCGCAAAGCTAGTGAAGGTCCTAGAGCACAAGTCTTATAAGGAGAAGCTGAAGGAATTGGGGCAGTTTAGAGAAAAGAAGGCTGCAGAGAGATCTTATCCTTCTTTATAACTACCTGAAAGGACACTGTAGTGAGGCAAGTGTTAGTCTCCTCTCCCAAGCTGCAAGTGATAGGATAAGACGAAATGGCCTCAAGTCACACCAGGGGAAGTTTAGACTAGATATTAGGTAACATTACTTCTCTGAAAGAGTTACCAAACATTGGAACAGGCTGCCCAGTGAAGTGTTTATGTCACCACCTCTAAAGGAATCTAAAAGATGTGTAGATGTGGTACCTGGGGACGTGGTTCAGTGGTGGACTTGGCAGTGCTAGGGTTGATTAAATTATCTTAAAGGACTTTTCCAATCTAAACAATTCTACGATTCTAGAAACTTCTCCAACATGGTGCTTTCCACAGGCTACAGTTCTTCGTGAACTGCCTCAGCAGGGAATCCCTTCCAGGGGATACAGTCCTTCATGAATAGACTGTCCCAGTATGGTTTCCATCTGGGCGCACAAATCCTGACACGAACCTGCTCCAGCATGAGCTTTCCATAGGGTCACAGTGTCCTTTAGGTGCACCCACCTGCTCCAGCGTGGGGACATCCATGGGCTACAGGTGAATATCTTCGCCAGTATTAGCCTCCACAGGCTGCAGAATGACAAGCTGCTTTACCGTGGCCTTCATCATGAGATGTAGGGAAATCTCTCATCTGGTGCTTGGACCACTTTCCCCTGCCTCTTTCTTCACTACCCTTGGTGTTTGCATAGCTTTTTCACATTTGGCCACTTCTCTCTCCTGACTGCTGTTGTGCAGCATTTTTTCAGCTTTGGCCAGTAGTGAGTCAGTCTTGAAGCCAGTTGGAACTGACTCTGTTGGACATGAGGGAAGCTTCCCCTGTCTTCTCACAGAAGCCAGCTCTGCAGCCTGTGTTCTACCAAAACTTTACCATGTAAACCAAATACAGTAATATGGATATAATTCTGTCTAGCAGATGAGGTGTAAAGACAAACTCCTTGGTATTTATGTGCTTAGCTATGATAAGAAGTGCTACAGAAAACACATGAGGAACTTAAACTCTTTTCTGAGTACATATTTATTACATAATTTTTATATATTAAAAAATCTGGTGGTCACACGTAGAATAAGGATGAAGGAGCAATATGTAATTGTTTCTAGTATGAGGTCATACAATAAATACTTTCACATTTATATACATACATATATACACACAAGTGAAATTAACTTCAACTTCAGCCTTATTTTTCCATTGTTTCCCATATATTTGATGCATAGTTATGTACATATAGTAACTGCCTCTAGGAATGTTGAGCCTATCTCCTTTCATGTAATGCAAATCACATAATCTTCCAGCAGTCCTGAGCAGGCTACGCCACTGGACTGAGACCAATAGCATGAGGTTTAACAAGGTCAAGTGCCAGGTCCTGCACTTGGGGCACAGCAACCCTGGGCAGCACTACAGACTAGGGGAAGAGTGGTTAGAAAGCTACCTGGAGTAGAAGGACCTGAGGGTGTTGGTTGACAGCCGACTGAACATGAGCCAGCAGTGTGCCCAGGTGGCCAAGAAGACCAATGGCATCTTGGCCTGTATCAGAAACTGCGTGACCAGTAGGTCCAGGGAGGTTATTCTCCCTCTGTAATCAGCATTGATGAATCTGCATCTCTAATCCTGTGTTCAGTTCTGGGCCTCTTGCTAGAAGAAGGATGTTGAGGCTCTGGAGTGAGTCCAGAGAAGAGCAACAAAGCTGGTGAAGGGGCTGGAGAACAAGTCTTATGAGGAGCAGCTGAGGGAACTGGGGTTGTTTAAACCGGAGAAGAGGAGGTTAAGGGGAGATCATATTGCTCCCTACAACTACCTGAAAGGAGGTTGTAGAGAGGAGGGAGCTGGCCTCTTCTCCCAAGTGACAGGGTACAGGACAAGAGGGAATCGTGTCAAGCTCTGCCACGGGAGTTTCAGACTGTATATTAGAAAAAAACTATTTCACAGAAAGGGTCATTGTTCACTGGAACAGGCTGCCCAGGGAGGTGGTTGAGTCACCATCCCCGGAGGTATTTAAAAGGTAGGTGTATAAGGTGCTCAGTTATATGGATTAGTGTTTGATAAGAATTGACTCGATGATCCTGAAGGTCATTTCCTACCTAGCGATTCTGTGATTCTGTGAAATTTTACTGCACTATTTCTCAGCTGCAAGGAAAATTCTGTTAGTTATTTCGATGATTTTTTTTTTATTTCTCTTGTAAGACAACTGCACTGCATTGCATTTCATATGGAATACCAAATCATACACTTGATGCTCCCTTTGATCTTCTAATTAATGACTCTGCTAAGCAAGGTCAGCAGTTATTTTGACATTAGCTGCAGTTCAAGAATTTGTTCTTAAATTAAAACTCTAGTTCTTACTTGCTTATTCTTGTTGTTCAGTGCTTTTCTTGATAAGTACTGATGGTGTCCTTGAAACAAATTTATGTATTAGAATTGCATACAACATGCACAAGAAGAGAGGTTAAATCAGTGAATTACTCTCATTTTATGCCCCTAAGCGAGTGGCAAAAATAGATTGTGTTTATATTTCGAAAGTTGGTAGTAGAAAGTTGTTATATTTCTCCAGGGGAAGAACGAATATGAGTTTAGGTAGGAGAAACTCAGACCACAAGCTGTAACAATTCCCCATTCCTCTCTGTTTCATGTTGCAAAATAGTATTTGTAGTATATGAAAGTTCACTCCCTACATTGTTTGTTTACATTCAGCAGCCTGATGACATGTTGGAATGCTTCCATCTCCCCACTTCCATAATCTGACTTCCACAGAATGAAAAGTGTACACACCCTGACTAGCTCAAAAGTTGCTTCAAACTGTCTTATATGGATAACTGCAGGGCCCCCAACACATCACTGAACTGCTAGCTGTAGTTGAGTACATCTGACGTGTAAGTGAAGAAAAGATAATTGTTGTCTGTAGTGACTTGTCTGTCATCAAACAATTTCTAAGCCTAATCAGCCTCCTCCAATGGTGGGACAAAGTTCTGCTCAACTACAGAAATAAACTTTTAGTGTTTGTTTGTGAACTGTTTAAACCTGACTAACACACACCTATTCCAAACTTTTAGAGTATGTAAAACTTTTTTTCAGCCCTTTCTGTTTATATGCATGTGCATTGAGGGGAGGGGAGTTATTTTTTGAGGCTTGTTTTTTACCCCTATGTGAATAGTAACTCATGTACTTTGGGACAGGACAAAACATCAAATCAAAGACAGCATGTCAAGGGAAAAAAATTAATCTGAATTGAAAATACTGACTGAATTCAATATTTACACTTAGTAAAGATGTTCAATTGATATTCTCTAATCTTCCTTGCTAAAATTGTAGAATAACTGTGAAGATTTAAAGGGTTTGCATAAACGTAAGCATGTAAAAAAATATTGATTCATTCATTGTAAAAACTTATTCGTGCTATTGTGACAAATTTTATTCTCATATACAGGCACTGCTTTATTTCTTTTGTTCATAACATTATTTCCATATTTCCTTTATTTTTAAATCCTTTTAATTTTAAATATACTGAGAATATGAACAGACACATTGAGAGTATATTTAAAAGAAAAAATTCCCCAAACCACCAAAATCAGAGTGTGAATACAGTTTATCCCTGAAGTAAAACCTTCAGAATGCAAAACCTGTCATATCAAAAGAGAAAGTGATACCCATTCTCTATTGTGCATTTGCTGACTTTAGTGGTAATAACCGCAGTATAAAATTGTATGTTAATTTACAACAGAAAAATATTCTAACCCTTTCAGTTATATTTATATCATGAGCATATTTTAAACAAAACAATAATTTTAATCTTTATTAAATCCTTAGAAGTTTGATTGATGAAGAAGAACTGATTGCTGCACCCCCTATCAGCCCCCCACCTTCTTCCTGCAGGAGCCCCCCGAGGAGCTGCACAACGGTGGCGATCGCGTCAGCTACAACACGGTGAGCCAGGAAGATCCTGAGCTGCCCGTGAGCGTGTCCAACCTGCAGGCGCTCAACCCCAACTGGCTCTCGGCCATGCGGGAAGCCTTCTCCCGCAGCCGCAGCATCAGCACCAATGTCTGAGGCGCTGGCTGCACCTCACAGCTGCCTTGGGGGCTCTTAGCAGCAGGGGGAACTTTTGGAAATTCGTGGAAGTATTTTGAAAAAGAAAGAAAAAGAAACATTGAATGTATTTCCACATATTCTGTAGGCAGAGAAGTGCTAAATGGCAATACAAAGGGGTAATGGAAAACAACCTCAAGGGACACGGGTTAGTGTTTGATGGGAATGGTTGGACTCGATGATCCGATGGGTCTCTTCCAACCTGGTGATTCTGTGATTCTGTGATTGTGAACTGATGGAATGAAGTAATATGACTACAATACACCCCAAGAGAGGGGACACATGTTAAGGACGTTGCATGTGATACTAATACCCCACTTCTACCACTGAAAGGTTTGGGATACTGGCAAGTTGTGATCAGACCCCCTATACCCAGTGATCCTGAGGACGACTGACACTGTTGATCTTCAGGTCCAGAGTGAGAGCAGAATGATGATTTCAGCACTAAGGTTGAAATATAAGATACTCAGAAGTGTGTATAAGTTATAAGCTATATAAGTTTTATATACATTATGACAAAATATTTTTTTTTATTCAGTAGATAGTTTGGACTGATAATACATTAATCACACTAGCATTTGTGACTTAGCTCCATTTATGTAATGTATTCATTTTGTTGGTGACAAGATTTTGAGTGCGTCACCTGCCTCCTTTTGTGATATTCAGATTTATAATCCCGTTAAGTGCACCTCCTTCTTGTAAAGTGAACAGAAATAATTTTTAAATACTTTGACCTTCACTCCTGTGTCTTTGTTTTTGGTTGTTTTTTTTTTTTTTTTTTTTTTTTTGGTAGAAGCAGGCTCTGTATGTTTGCACTTAATTTATCTACTGCTTTGACCTTCTTATATAATAATATGTATGTATTTTCAGTTCATCAGCCAGAGAAGAACAGGTTTTGTGTTTGACTACATCAGGGAAAGATTAGTAGCAGATCTCAGGGGACATTTCCCCTTTCCCATTGTGCCATGTGAAATGATGACTAACTATAATATTATGTAACTTGTCTGGAATCCTAGCTATTGCACACAAATAGAAGATTTCTGCCACACATCAGCTGCACACCAGATCGAGGGAATGCTCTCACCATTGCTTTCTTTGGGAGGCTGGCAGGGGAATTCCTGCAGTAAGGAAAGAAGGCATGGTTTAGTGTTTGATAGGAATGTTTGGACTCAATGATCTGGTGGGTCTCTTCCAACCTGGTTATTCTATGATTCTGTGATTCCATGATTCAACAGGAAGCACAGAGGCCAATGGTATCCCGGCTTGTACCAGAAATGGCATGACCAGCATGTCCAGGGAGGTTATTCTCCCTCTGTACTCCGCACTGGTGAGGCCGCACCTCAAATACTGTGTTCATTTTGGGACCCCTCACCACAAGAAGGATGTTGAGGCTCTGGAGCGAGCCCAGAGAAGAGCAACAAAGCTGGTGAAGGGGCTGGAGAACAAGTCTTATGAGGAGCAACTGAGAAAGCTGGGGTTGTTTAGCCTGGAGAAGAGGAGGCTGAGGGGAGACCTTATTGCTTTCTACAACTACCTGAAGGGAGGTTGTAAAGCGGAGGGAGCTGGCCTCTTCTCCCAAGTGACAGGGGACAGGACAAGAGGGAATGGCCTCAAGTTCCACCAGGTGAGGTTCAGGCTTGACATAAGGAAAAAATTCTTCACAGAAAGGGTTTAAAAGGCACAGGAATGGGCTTCCCAGGGAGGTGGCTGACTTGCCTTCCCTGGAGGTGTTTAAAGTACGGGTGGATAAGGTACTGAGGGGCATGGTTTAGAGACTGGTAAGAACGGTTGGACTCAATGATCCAGTGGGTCTCTTCCAACCTGATGATTCTATGATTCTATGGCATATTCCATCACCTCATAATGCTGTGTCTATTACACATAATCTATGTTACAACTGAGAAACTGCTGATCCCATCTGCCGCATCCCCACGGGATGTCTGAGATCTAGCATTTCTTCAGTTTCTGACACTGTTGTTGGATGCAGTTAGGTCAGGACTGCTTAGCCTGTATCTCCTCTGCAGTCTTCCGTTACAGCAGTCACTCTTTGCAAGCTGTGCAGAATTCATGACTTCTTTCTGATCACAGATCTCATGATGTCCACCAAATATCATCTGCGATAAATCATCCCCAATGTAATGCCTTCAATTCCACACAAGCTACAGTGAGACAAAAACCTCAACTGAACGCAAGAGTTCAAATTATAGTGAGAATTTGTCATGTGAGTTGTAAGGACACCATCCTACACCCCTATATGCAATAAGGCCTGCCAGAATATAAAAAATTGATATTTTCTGTGGTTTTGTTATTGATCATTTCCACATGTGGTTGGTTTGGCTTCATTTTCTCACTACCTGATACATACAAAACTAGCTCCAGTTGAATGTTACACTAAATTATCATGAAGACTTCATAAAAATACAGTACCCTTTCTCCTGGAGTTTCTGTGATGATTAATGTACTTTAGTAGGTCTTTGAAACTCCTATAGAAAATTCTCTTTAAGCACAGCCATTCTCATTTATCTTTGTCTGGAAATCTTCCCTTTGCTTACGGTCAGTGCTGCAGATCTATTACTCAGTCCTCATGCTGTTCTCTTTTTGGGAAGAAATAAATTGTGCATTTTTCCTTGAATCAAGGGAATCATTAACAAAGGTTGCTTTGTTATATTTTTGTTTCTGGGATATGTACATGGGGAGAAACAATTCAAGTCACATAAGCAGGAGGAATGAACAGATTATTAGAAGAATCTAATCAGTTATTCCTAATATACAAAACGTTCGTATGTACACAGTTTGCAAAAATGCACAGTCAGTGGGAAATTGGAATTTCACAGTACATGTCTGTGTCAGCTTATATTCATCACACCACATCTACTTCCTGGTTGCAGTTTAATTAATATAGGATTTCACAGAATCACAGAACAGTTGAGATTGTTATATATCTCTGGAGATAATTTTTTCTAACCCCTCTGTGCAAAGTAGCATCCAACTCCAGTGGGCTGAGAATCTCCAAATACATTCAAAGACAGAGAACTCATATCTTCTCTGAAAAACCTGTGCCGGTGCTTGATCACCATCACACTAAAAGAGTTTCCTAATGTTTAAATAAAATTTTTTGGTATTTCAATTCATGCCCATTGCCCTTATCTTCTCACTGAGAAGATTCTGGCTCTGGTTACTTAACAGATATCATTCAATTTATTTAGGAAAAACAGCTATTGAAACATTTTGATAATCCTGTAACTACTTTCCCATTGAGAACAATAACTGAGTAATAATCTATGTGACAAGCGTGAAAGGCAAAGTGTGAGAGGAAAGTGTTTTCAAAGACTTGAATTGGATTATACTTCCTTTGTAAATACAACTTTTTTTTCTTCTTCCTCCAGTGAACCAAGATAAGGGGAATAGCGAACAATGTTATAGCTGTTTGTATTTACTAAGACATCACAAAATCTTACAAGATTATGATATCTTGCAAAGACACAAAAGAAAAATTATGATCTGCGCAGTGGCATATGATCGCAATGATATACATTAGAGATTAGTCTCTGAGGTACTTCTGTCCTTAAACAAGGATCTTTCAAAATGGACTGCTGAGTTTTATAATAAAACCTTTGACACTGAATTGCTCACAGAACTGTTTAAGCTAAAATGAGTTCGTTTCTCATCAACCTTTCTTTCAGAACAGGTTATTGTTGGAAGCATACTGAAATATTTTTTTCTTTTTTTTTAATAGTACTGCACTAGCTATAAGAGGTCAAATTGAGCTTTATTAAATGCATTACTTTTTCTCTATGAACAAAAGCAAGATACTACTATAAGGGTCTTAGCTGAGATATTTTTACTGCCCACAAAAACTGTATTTACAGCATGATTAACCATTAATAAGTATTATTTATCTCACACAAAAATTGCTGCTGATATAAAGTGAGATCTGCTTTTGACTTTGATGTAGTGATGCAAGGTCAACAGTATCATTATATATTCTTCTCATCCAAAGGGTTGCACACAGTAGGAAAGACTGTAAAGATAAGGAAGACATAAAATATATTCTTGCTATTCTTTTAAGACTCCTTGGGTAATAGTATGGAGGTTTTTTTCTGATGTGATTCTGTACATCATCTATCTGTGACAGCCATGGCCTGTAGCAGAAGTTAGTCCACTAACCACAATATATTACTTACCCTCATTTTATTAAGTGATGTACAGTAGCATTATGTAGCCTCCTTCATCCTGATCTCAAAGAAACTTTTAGATTTCTTATATAGTCATTACAAGGTTTTCCTCAGGTGGTAAAAGTCACTAGAATGTGTTGGTACTCTATGCAATTGAAGGTTTTTGAGAAAACTTGGCTGCTAAGTGCTTTAAAGAAATCCACTCTGATACAGAGACAATATTGGCAATTTTGACAGTCCAGTTTTTCACTAAGAATCTTATCACTAAAAACTGTTTTTGGAAGTCACATTTGTATTTTAGACAGTTGGTAAAAACTGACAGTCATCAAAAAGATCACTGAAAATAAATAAAAAAAAATACAGTTCTTAGGTTTTTTAAGTTGTATGAATAAGAGTGAAATTATAGCAACAAGTGCCATTGCAGCCATGCAATGTCTGGAGTAGTGAACCTACCAATAAACTTAATAGAGAGAGCAATAAATCAACTACACTCAGCTATCTACTATATTTACAAAGAGGCAAAATTCCTAATTAGAAGAAACATTAACTTGTTTTGATATAGAGTTGGGATTTTTCTTTCCCTAAGACTAATTATTTATAACAGAAATAAATAAAAAATTAAATTAAATTAAAAATGAGCTTTTTGTTGCTTCTGGTCGAGTAACTCCAACACTGTAAAAAGAAAGTGCATGGGAAGACAACATTTGTCACCTATCTTTTTGACCATTGACTTAATTGTAAAAAGTTTTAATGAACGAGTAACAGACACTGAGTATATCTGATTAGGGAGGGTCTCCCGGTGCCCTTGGTTCTGGGTTAGGCTTTAGAATACATCACAAATGGAAAGAAAGTATCTCCCCACAGCCCAATTAGATGATTTTCTACTGTCCTCCTCCACACTTCCTGCTAGTTAACATAGGTTCAAAGCTTTTGTCATAATATTAGATTTGTTGAAAGACATATCCATCTGAGCATTCTAGGATGTAATTGGATGATTATTGTACTTGACACTGACATTGCAGAGTGACCTTGGTATCATTAAGTTTTTGAGTTTACAATTCCAGTTGGTTAAACAAATTGCTCTCTAAAGAATGCTACGCTTTCAATCTATATGAAAAAAAAGCAACCGAAAATAAGGCTTTTGCTGTTTAAGAATGTACCTGATACGATCCTAGACCTCTTTTGGAATGCGCTCACATTCAGCAAGATTCATAGGTCTGTAGCACACATAGCTTAGAGGTTGTTGTTTTAGTACATTTTTTTTTCTGCTAATCCACTATATTTGTATTCCCAGAACTCATATTTTTCAAACTCCTTTCCTTACAGGAAGGAACTTACTGTAATTACAGATTCTATGAATCACACTTGTGGAGTAGAAAGGGCATATCATTACAAAAAAAGCCTTAAGCTGCAGTAAACCGGAGATCTGTAATTTCTTACATGGTGCAATTTTTTGGAGCTCAGTTGTAGAGATACTTCTTTTTCCTTTAATGCATCCAAAACTTCCCATTGTTTGCTCTGCTTTAGACTACTTCTGGACTTTTGGAAATTTATCACTTATGGAGCTCAGTACTGCTTCTCGCACTTTACTGTGTCTTGTCAGCAATTTTGCTAAGTTCTGCATTGTGAAATAAATGTAACAGGAATACTCTACAATGTTAAAAATAATATTTTAAACCTAGCTGCCTGTTTTCTTGCATTCAAGTTTTTAGTAAATATATAGCCAGAGAATCACTAATAACACTTTGTAAAAATATTCTGAATATTTTCATAGAGCAAAAAGAGTAAGCTCAATATAGTAGGTCAAGCAGATCATGAACTCACCTACAGAAGTTCTTACCTTCAATTTAAAACTCCATACTTTCTTTGGTTTTAAAGCCATAGCCTGAAACTGAACCCTTATAAGATACTCATAGTACAATATTTCCTATTCCCTCTCCTTTCTGAGGATGGGTGGGGCAGGCAGGGTAGAACAGGAAGGGACACAACTTATCTTTCATTAGGAGAGATAGAGAATGAATTAGCAGAAACTGAGATGTACGGATTTTGATATAACATGGGTCATCGATCAACAAAAACAGAGCTACTCCCTTCAGGCTAGGGAAACTAAGGAAAATCATACAACCAGCAGGGCTCAAGCAAGCCAAGGCAGGGCAAGCTCAGAGATGATGCTCGAGTCCAAACAATAACCCAGATCATATAGTCTCGAGATGATGAGGCAAATTCAGGCTCAAATTGTAAAGTCAGCCTGTAGTACACAGTTAGGCTCGGGTCCAGTGATCATTGAGGAAGTCCATAGTAACAAGACAGGGCTAAGGTCAAGCTGTGTCAAAGTAAAGAATTCAGTTGGTTGAAAATAAATATACAATCAATCTGCAGGTGGAGATCCAGATCAGGGGACTCTGCAGCTCTAGACACAGTGTGAAAGTAATACTTCTTCAGCATAGCTCAGATTGGAACTGAAGGCCTTGGGCTGAGCTTAAATGGAGCTCCTGGACTCATGGATGTGGCACAGGTGGAGATGGTCAGGACCATTTGGGCCTATTAGTAAACATAGGGACTTGGCAACTTCTATGTTTGTTTCAAGTTTTATTTTTATTTCCAACTAATGGGATAAATTCATTGTTGATCCTTTTACACTGCAAATCAGATTATGGGAATGTGAGAGGTCACACTCTGTCTTTGAGGAAGACGGGTAGTGAACTTTGGGACAATAAAGTAGCCCAGCTAGGTCCAACATATAATGAAGTTAAAGATTACACAGAGGTCCAGCAACAGGCATTTTAGAAATGCCACCCTAGCATCTTTTGCATGTAGTAGTATTTTTTATTTAGATTTTCAATAAAGGAATCTTAATCTTATAAACAATATAATTAAGTTCCATTCTGAAAAAAAAAAAAAAAAAACAAAAACCAGGTGATAATAAAGATGAAATGGCCATATTTCTAACAAAGACAAAACATAAATTTATTCATACACTAGTCAGAAATTATATTCAATATCCTATGCCTGAAATCATGAAAGTAACCCTCAGAATCAGGCACTCTTTTTTAGATCTATCTTAGAGCCTGTGTATTTGATATCTTTTTAAGCATTTTCTGCTTCTCCTGAGTTGTTTCCCCCATCATATGTTATTGGGAGACAGAAAGATCAAATGCTAGCTGGTATTATGTTGTCATATGATGCATTGCTGCAAACTGCTCAAAGTGCAAGAATAATATAACCCAGGAACCTATAGAAGATGAAAGATTTATAGAATCTCTCTTTGCTTATCTGATGCAATACAGTTATCTTTATATTGCTAGAAGTTTGCATAGTGCTCTCCACAAGCAAGAGATTTAGTGGCTATTGCAGGAGAGGAGACACTCTTAGAGTAAATTAAACACATTGACATTAATCTCATACCTTTGCCCTTTAAGGATTTTTAAAGCAGATAGGGGAATTCCTTTCTCCTTGTGGTATGAAAATGTTCCTGGATACAGAAACTGGAAAATAGTATTTGCATTCCTGACATTTTTCAGTGCATTATGATGATATTTAATCAAAAGTTTATTGCATGCCTGTGTTGCAAATTGGTTTCAATCCTACTTATTATAATATATATAGATTCAAAGCTAAGAAGAAAAGTAAACCTTAGTACCTCAGTTGCTGGCATGGCAGGTTCTGGATGTGTTAAAAATAAGAGGAAAAGCCAGTCATCCACATCCCAGTATATGAGTTAAATAACAAGTTATTTAAGGAAGCATAGAGAGAATTCTCACTCTCAGCTAACCAAACATAAGCCAGTGGTGAGACAACAAATACACTATTTCATGTTGCCTAAGTTAATGTTATTCTTGATGGCAGGAAATACTGGAAATATACTTACTGACATGGCCAAACTTCATTCTCTCTGACTGAAGTTCAGCCAGATTTTGGTCTGGCTGCAATCTTCTATTTCAATATATCCTAGGGTATCCAGGGCAGTCTAATTGTTCCTAATTTTTGTCAAATTTAGCTAATCTGACACACTTTGACTTGATTTGATTGCCCACATGTAGTCATGCAGTACCATTTGGAGGCTAAATTATTCCTCAGAGTATTCACTTACTGCTTCAGAAAGATGTCTTTCACAAATCCTGTGTCTGCTCTATGGGCTTCAGCTGACTCTGTTAATTGCTCTAGGCTGTTCTGAGTGGCACTTATATGCATTCTTTGATAGCCAAATCAGTCTTTGAGAATCTGCAAGTTAAATATGGATCTCATTTTGTTTTTCCATTTATGTCATTAGTGTTGTAGTGTTTTAATAAAAAATAACCAATATGGCACTTGAATAACAGACGACTAAGTGTTGCACAAATGTTTGTGAAGTAACTATTAATTCTGTTCTCAAAGTAGGCTTCTGAAAAATATGTGGTTAATAAAGCCAGTTGCTTCTCAATGAATAATAAATATAAGAAATGTTAGGAAATAGGAGTACTGTAAATGGAGCATAGAATAATGAATAGGCTCATAGGAACTCTTGTGTCCATGCAGTTTAGGAACAAGCACTTTACATATATTTACAATTCTATGAAAAAATGTAATTTCATTATTCCTCCTTTCAGAAGCTTGAGTGTTCAATCACAATAAAATCCTTTTGAAATAATTTATGGATTTTTTTTTCTTTTTTACTTCTCAAGAAGAAAACTATGGCATGACTTAGTAGTGGTTTCAGCAACAAATGTTATGGAGGATGTGGTGAGTAGGCTCTGGCTAACATCTGAGGACTCATCTAGACGCTGCTCACCTTTCCCCCACTAAGAAGGGAGAGAACTGGAAAAACATAAGTATTCTTTACTTCATCAGTCAAGATAAAAATCAGTTAACATGGGAAGGAGGGTGGGGTGCGTGGGTGGGGGAAGTGTTGCATCACCTCCCACAGAGTGATTGATGCCCAGTCACTGTACAAGCAACAACTGCCTTGGATAAACCAAACCTTAGTTTCAACTTCTAAGCATGTCATGAAATATGTCTTTGGTGAGTTTGGATCAGCTGATCTAGCTGCATGCCCTCTGAACCTCTTGCCCACACCTAGCCTACTCTCTGGTGGGGGCAGAGTGAAACACAGGAATAAAGCTTGATATTGTTCAGCAATAGATAAAACATTTAGTGTATTATCAACTGTTTAAATCTCAAATTCAAGACACAGCACGTATAAAAATACAAAAAAGCCACAAATTCATAACACAGCAAATAGAAGCATAAGGAAAATTAACTCTGTCCTAGCCAGACCCAGTACAGATGTATAGAAAATCTAGGTTCGGTGCACAGACTTCTCTTATTCAAATATCATTGAAACATAGAACAACCAGGTTGGAAGAGACCCATCGGATCATCGAGTCCAACCATTCCTATCAAACACTAAACCATGTCCAAAGTAAAAAATTATAAGACTATAATAATGATTATATAAAGTAGTTAAATGACCTTTGCAATCTATACACTCTGATATTATTTTGCTGCAGTTGTCTAAGGAAGAGAGAAGAAATGGCAAGAAACACATCAATGCTTCTCGCAACGAGCTGCCATTTTCACAAAAAATCTAGTACAGAGCCACAGTGTTACCTTCGTATCTAATTATCCACAGGGCTATTGTCCTCTCTGAACTTTTCCCATCTTTCTCTGAAGTCTTCTAAACTGTTATGAGCTACAACATTTGATTAATCTCAAAGTTTGTTATTTTATGCATGCAACAAACACTCATGGCCAACTAGATTAATTTTCTTGATAGCTTTATGTATATGCACTTAATACATACAAACAATGAGGCATCACTGTCTCCAGCATCTGAAAACCAGGAATTTTTCTCAGTTATCATGAAGGAGACAGATATTGTTAATTGTTGTTATTCCCTAATTTTACTTCAACTCCTTGACTCCCTCTATTCTTTACACAGTACTAACTTATTGTCTCACTCTCCTAGCAGTGACAATGCCTATTTCCTACTATGTATTTCAATAATCTATTTTTTTACTGTTTACTGAGTCTGTTCTCCAGACCCAGAGTCCTCCATAGGTTCCTTATTCTTATCATTTTGATTCATTCCTTTCTGCTTCTTCCAAATACACATTAAAATCTTACTGCAAATTAAGAACATTAAACAAATTAAAACAAGAACAGAAAACGAAAACCAAACATAAAGGAAAATCTGTTACCCATTATACTGAGTAAAATCTTACCATGGAAAAGACTTCTGATGGCTAGTCATACAATCATAGAATCACTAGGTTGGAAAGTGGCTAAAGCATAATTATTTTGAGATCCTCACATAATACCTTGTGGTTTGATCAAATAAAAATAATTATAGGTGGAATCACCAGATACACAGAGACTGTTGCTGTTGGAAACTATTGTTTCTAATTGCTGTAAATAACTATATTTTTATTGTATAGATTGCATATATTGAATATATTGTATATATACGATAGTAAAAATCTTCAGATCCGAGAGTGTTCATATTGGAAATTATTGTTTTGAATTGCTATAACTAAAATTTGTAGTAATTTCTTTTTATGCAATAATGTATGAATACATTATTGCTACCACATTCAGTTTATTGAACCCCTGGCAATTAAACAGTAGAAAAATAAGTTAGGGGAAGGGTTATTGAATTTTTTTTTTAATCTTCTAGAGTGTTTCAGAAGTATCTATTCATGCCTATTGGGAAATGAAGAACAAATACATTTGGATCTTTAGTCTGACCCATCCATTGTAATAGCTGATAGCTTTTAGTAATGACAGTTTCATGAATTCTTTTAAGAAAAATCCCAGAGGCTAGAGTTAAAAGAGTACATGCGAAGCACAGCATCTTTTTATCTTCCATTCTCCCTGTCTTTTCTCTTTCAACCCACTCTCTCTTCCAACTCTTTTATAGTTCTTCTTTATAGCAGGCAGTCATTCAAGTCTTTTACATTCACCTGGAATAAATCCAATTAAAATCAGGCTTTCAATTAATGCTACATTTAAAATATTATTTCCATTGCTTTTCTTCTTTTACATTGCCTAAAATACGTAAGCTATTTCGGCACTGGAAGGCAGCATTCTCTGACGCAGTTTGATGCTTAAAGTGCCAGAGTGTATACCCATACATCTCAGTCTTAATGCCAGCCTACCCTTTTAATCTCAGGGGTGGATTGCAATTTCCTTAACTTGCTAACCTGTGTCTAAATGAAACATTTATGATGTTGAAATCCACAGGACCAAGTTAAATTGTTTAAATATAGGAGTCTAGTGCCATTTAAGATGCCCTAGGATATCCATATGCAGCTGACTGGTAGCACGGGACTGTATTACAAATATGTATTTCTGGAATTGCAGAAGAAGGTAAGGTAGCATACTCAGGTGTCCCAAATACCTACATTTTCTATGACTTCTGTCCAAACACAAAAGTACAACAATTATTATTTATGATCTTCAGTGTACCTTAGTGCATGTTACCTGATTGTTATACTACAGATCTTGTAATCTTAGAAGAAAATACTCCAACTTTCCTCAGAAACCTGAGTTCTTCTTTAAGGCATTTTTAGGTTCTCACAATGAAAACCAATGGATGTCCTAGCATTCAGTCCCCTTAAATGTGATAGCAAACTTGGTGTATATCAGATTTCCCAATTAGACTAAAAATTCAATTTTCTTCCCTCTGAAAGTGAAGAAAAGGTGATATATATCTTGACCTCTTCTGAGGAATTCAATATGAACCTGTGCTACAGACCTGTACAAGGATCTCTCAGCCCATTAATGCAAGTATCACTATTCTGCTATGTGAATATTTTATTTTGCATAAGGAACTAAACCAGTTAAATTAATTGTTCTTAAATTAATATAAAATAAATAAATATCAATACTCATTTTTATTGAAAATATTTGTAGAAAAGTTCTTACTAGCAATTTTTAATGCATATAATGATATTTGGCAATTAAAACAAAATTTCAGAAAATCTTTGCAATTGAGTATATGTTTGTCCAAATTGCTCTCTGGAGTACAGTTTCTCTAAGAGGGTATAAATGAGTTTTATCATAATATTCTTTAAATATGTAGTATTTTTAAAATATTAAATCACTATCTGTGTATAAAAGCTGTCAAACTGTTTGGGAATATCAAGTACTACAGTAAGTAGTGAAGATGAGAAAGTTCTTTGATCATAATTTAAAGTCTTTCTATCTTTATTTTTCACAAGGAAAGAGAAACCAAATCAAGCATTTGTCACCTTAGGTAAAACACTGTGTCAGCCTTGAAAAAAATGTCAATCTGTTGGAGAAGAGTGAAAATCTACTTTCAGGTAAAAATGTGTTATTTTTGACAAATCCACATGTGGTATTAAAATCAAAAAAAAAAAAGATAAGAAATTCCTATGTAGTTTATAATGTATGGTTAACTCACAAATATTTTTTAATGCTGTTGAGAATTAGGAGTGATTCTACTAATTTCATGACTGCAAAGAGGGATACGTTCAAGTGCATAAGGGTTACAGAAAGGAGATGAACAACGTGTTCTTAACTTACGTGACCCATCAGCTCTACAAGATAATAAACCACAAAAACAACAGCTGTATTTTCTGTAAATATAGAGAAATGTAGACTCGCTATCCTACTGATCTCTAATTTTTCTGTAATTCATTTGGGAAATGTCTTGAATCCAATACTTTTCCAATCCAACCAAGCTCTTGGTGTTTTGTGAGAGACTAGAGGTTTGTATTGGTGATGATGTGCCTGGAATATGGTTAATATCAAGAGGAAGCATTTGGTTAGAATCAATATGTAAATTTTTCAGTGTGTCCCACAATTTTATAAAATCATGGAATCATAGAATAACCAGGTTGGAAGAGACCCACCGGATCATTCAGTCCAACCATTCAAGCAGCAAACTACCTTAAGATGGGAATCTTAGGCTAACTTGTAGATAAGTATAGCTCTATAAATCAATCTTTATTTTAATACCTGAATATTTTGTTTCCACAGCCAAAACAAGCTGTGATTGCCATTTTCCACACACATCATAAATGTAGTAATATTCACATTCTTAAATGTCTCGAGTAAGTCTCTAGCCAGAGATTAACTCTTCATTCTCTGGTTCACCAATTACCAGCCATCTCCAATTCTCTGGCCTGCCATCTCACACACTCATCAGGCCACAAACAACTCTACAGTTCACTACCAAAATGTGGGAATGGGGAAGCTGCATGTGTTCCTCTATCATAACATCCCAGAGACAGCTTTACCCGTGACTTTAGCTTATGAATTCTACTATCAATCCACCCTCATGTTACAGGTATCTTATTAGCCTGGGATCATGCTTCTGACATCTACATTCATTCTTGTGGTTTAATGTCAAATTGACAGTGCAGAGACTAAATAGATTTGATTATAGATATATTTAATGTTAACAAGTGGCATGACTTCCCTGTCCCATGGTGAACGTGATATAGTCCTGAAGAAAGACTAAGTGGGACAGTGCAGGAATCCTGTCTGTGCAGTGTCTGATTCTGGGGTCAGGCCCTGGGATCCTCTCTGTTCTGTCTTCAAGGTTTCTCAGGCTCTATTCTAGGTCCCTCTCTGAGCTACCCCATGTCTGCTCAGTTAGAGGGTTGAATAGAAAATAACTATTTCTGATCATCCCACTCAGATTTCTGAAGCACCTAAACAGGTTGTCACCATTGCAGTGCTCTCTACCTCCCCTTCTCAAAGGTTCTTAGCATGTCTCCCAGAGACTGATGTCTCTTGTCCTTATATTAATATTTTCTTCTCTGCTTCCGTGTAATTTTATTTCAGTCACTACCAACCCATACAAGAAACCACAGGAACCCATGACATATAAGAATCATAGAATCATAGAATCATAGAATCACCAGGTTGGAAGAGACCCATCGGATCATCGAGTCCAACCATTCCCATCAAACACTTCCCTCAGGTCCCTCAGGACCTCATCTACCGTGCCTTAAATACCTCCAGGGAAGGTGAATCAACCACCTCCCTGGGCAGCCTATTCCAATGCTCAATGACCCTTTCCGTGAAAAACTTCCTCCTAATGTCTAACCTAAATCTCCCCTGGTGGAGCTTGAGGCCTTTTCCTCTTGTCTTGTCCCCTGTCACTTGGGAGAAAAGGCCAGCTCCCTCCTCTCTACAACCACCTTTCAGGTAGTTGTAGAGAGCAATGAGGCTCCTCTCAGCCTCCTCTTCTCCAGGCTAAACAACCCAAACTCTCTCTGCTGTTCCTCATAAGGTCTGTTCTCCAGCCCCTTCACCAGCTTTGTGGCTCTTCTCTGGACTTGCTCCAGAGCCTCAACATCCTTCCTGGGGTGAGGGGCCCAGAAATGAACACAGGATTCAAGGAGAGGCCTCACTAGTGCGGAGTACAGAGGGAGAATCACCTCCCTGGACCTGCTGGTCACACCATTTCTGATATAAGCCAGGATGCCATTGGCCTTCTTGGTCACCTGGGCACAGTCGGAGAAGAGGTTGGGACAACTGTGTTTGTTCAGCCTAAAGAACAAGTTATAGGGGGCATATTACTGCCTACAAATGCCAAATGGGAGAGTATGGAGAAGATGGAGCCAAAAATCTTCTCCAGTGTGGGGAAGAAAGAGAGAGGATTTTCTTAATTATCAAGCAGAAAACAAAAGAGGCAGAGGCAAAGAGAAAGGATGAAGCCAACAACAAACTCTAAGGAGCTACCAAAAAATCTCAGTGATTTTTCTACTTCAGTGGCTGCAAATACAGTTTGTAAGGGCTGCTTGCATTTTCTTTTAGAGGAATGAAGTTACATGTTTGCATTTAAATGATCTGCAGTGAAGTGCAGTGCTTTCATTTTTCACACCATTTGTCTTTATTATTGTCTTGAAATCATGTGTATTAACTGAATGGTACATTTTGGAAAGAAGTAACAAAATCCCTTACAAGAGCCAAGCATTGCCATGGTTATCTGAAAATAAATTCATAAAGAAAAGACTTAAGGACTTGGCTTAGCCATTGTATGATTACAGCCTCAAGTAACAACAGTAATGGGTTGGGTAATTGAAAGTAAATAGAAATGGCATATTTAATGTTTCCAAAAATTATAACTCGTTAAAAATTATAACTAATGAATTTCAAGAATTAAAAGAGTGTAAACGCCTATTGATACAGAAACTAAACTCTTAGTTTCATATTGTAGAGCAGAAAAAGAGGTAATGGTCTGTCTCATTTCTTTATCACCACTAACAAATAAATAAATAGCTGTATTAAGTTCTTTATTAAGCTTTATTACAAAAAGTAAAAGTGTAATGGTATAAAATGGCCTTTATTTAAATTAAATTATTATTCTCAGATATAACTCTCTACTCAAACAGTAGTATAATCCTGTGTTGTGCTAGGTGTTATATTTTCATACCTTAGAAAATAGAGAATGTGTCAATATAGGTAGTATAAATAATTTTAAAAGTCTTAGAGATTTCAGTAAAAAAAATAGAAATAAGAAGATCTTCTGAAAATAACTGAAACTCTTAAGGGATTTATTCTAATTTTTTGTTGTTATTGTTTCTTAGGGGTGCATTGAAATTCAACTTGCTGTATTGATAACTTTTTGTGATTGTAGGATGCTCAGATATAGTAGGTTGTTACTCAAAACTGATATTCACAGCATAATTTGAATTTTGCAGAAAGTAATGGTCTCTTTTTCAGGTGGCATGTAAGATGTATCTCAGAGAAAAGGTTTTGGATCTGTGGGAATAAATATAAATTTCATTTGTCTCTCACATGAAACTACCATGGACCCTACATACAAGTGTCATGTATGTATGCACATGCTTAGGGTAAATCCTGAAATAGTGATGGTATATGGATAATAACAATATTTCAAGCTAAACTGGAGATCCTTGAAGGATGATTTGAACTTCAGTTCTTACTACACTGTATGGTCACTTCTGAACAGGGATATCTGCAACTCTATACATGTTTGTAGACAAGCGCTTGCCAACACTGTATTTTCTTTTTTCTCATCTCATTCTTCTCAGCTTTTAAAAAATGCATTACAACTCTCTTTGTAGAAAACCACAGGAACAGTTTTTAATATGTGTTTTGTCTCCTGGCTTTTCAGTCTTCTGCAGATTTGGAACAGCCAACAGCAAAAGAAGAGTAGATTATATCCTTTTTTGTTTTTTAAGTCAGATGCCTGTGTGATGAAATTGTCACTGATAATGAGGGGAATAATAATTGCAAGATTTGTGAGGTTTTATTGAAGAAATAATGTTGTATATTAGAAAACTATTATCTGCATAGTGCTTGGCTCTTTTGAGAAATATCTGACTTACACAGACTTATAGATGTCATAAATTAAATTGTAGAAATTTTTGCACAGAAGTGTATTGTGAAGGTAAAGAATGTGATAGGTCTTCAGAGGTGACAGAGAAATTAGTGATACCTATAACCACAAATTAGCTTCTGTAATAAAACATGCCTAAATTACTGACAGCACGAAAATGAAAAGGAATAGCTAATGAATTGCTTTTAATCCTAATTGTTAACAACAGACAGAGACAGGAAAGATAAAGTGATGCCAGGTTTAATTTTGTCCCATGCTTAAGGTCATGTGCTGTTTAGTCATAAACAACTCCCTGAAGAAAGTTACCATGTAAGTCTTCTGTTGAGAGCAATGGTTACTGATCTGACTACCATTAGTAACAAGGTACAGGGCTCACACCTATCACATTTCTCCATTTTACTGGTCAGTCTTCTAACAGTTTTCCCTCTTTTTCACTTGGTTTCATAGTTAAGCCCAGGTTTACTATGAAAAGGCTGGAAATAAATTTTCCATCTCTAGCGGACAACTGTAGAACCGCATTGCATTCTACTTGTTTTTACCTTTATACTTTGTTTGTCATGTCAGTGCAAAGGACTTAAAAATAGATACAGAGATTCTTTTCTTTAAATATATTTGGAGCTCTCCAACAGTATGAATGCGTTTACCAATATGCTGAACTGTGTTAGACCCTGCAATATTTTTCCAGGTTTGAATCAGATTTTTCAGTTGCTCTGAAATATCTCTTCTTCCTCTTTTTTTTATCATCATAATCCATCAGTAAAGGATTATGGAAAATATTCACAGGTAAATTACAATCCTTTTATCAAATTTATTTTAATTATAACCTGGAAAGTAAAAAAGAACCATAATACATTTCTGTAACTAAATCTAAGAAAACTATTTTTTCTTTCCAGAGTCTAATAATATTAATCCTGTTAACATTTTCATTAAATGTTATTCATTTAGCTTTATGTAAAAAAAACATGTTTCTTATTTTTATTGTGTTTACTATGTACACTAATGTGACTCTACCTCTTTAAAAGACAATTTCCCTGTCAATGACCGTGGAATATAATATTCTAATGCAAAGAAAAAAGGCATAACTTTGTTGTATCATCCATATGGATATTCTCCTAATTATAATTGAATGTGTAGGCAAATTTAAAAATTCGTTTCACATTTATTTTATATTCTGCAGTAATTACAGTTCTATACTTCATTCAAAGACATGTGAATGTGTCTGTTTGGAAGATTGCATATAGCCTAAAATAAGTAAATATACCACTTTTTTCTTACTGCTCCCCATTTTTTGAATGATATCTTGCTAGTAGTTGACAATTACAAACCTAATTATAACACACGACTGAACAACCCTCAGGCATGTTTAATTCATATAACTCAATTTAGTTCTATGGAGCTATGCTGATCTGTCGTAATTGAGTGTCCAGTTTCACATTTGCAATTCTATGTCTAATATTAATTTTTATTTAACAAAAATAGGCTTTTCTAAGATGAAATGATGGATTTTGATTTCATTCTTTTGGTCTAAAACTAGAATAATGTAAATTAACTCAGTCCTTATTTAACTGAACACTATGAGTACACAGTGAGCAGAATAACAAGGCTCACTCATGGAATCATCCTCAGGGAATGACCATTAGCATAAGGACACTATAATGATTCTTTACTTTAAATAAAAACTAACCACATTATTCTATGTTCCGCAGTCTGAGTTTATTTAGCTCTTAGCAAGCCAGCTGCATTGAGTCAAGAGCTCCTTCAGAAAACTCAAAGTGAAGAAGAAAGCAGAAACCTCCCAGTGAACAAGAGGGCTCTATGAGTTGAAGTCTATATAAATGTTATTATCACATATCTTTTCCTTTTGGAAGTCCAAACTGAGCATGGAAATAAAATACATGTAAATTTCTACTTCCACAGTTTAGGGGAATTCTCTAAATATCTTTAACCTCCAAGTTTAGCTCATGGTGGAAAAATCATAGACTGTCCTTTTTGATGATAGTGCCACAGGGAACAAAGCCAAGTAGAGAACCAATATAAATGCACTGTTGGAAGTCTTGTTCAATGTTATGTGTTATTTTCTTAGCTCTGAGAGTTGGAGGGTATGGAAATAAAAGCTTTCTGCAGAACAGTCCATATGGCAAATTTATAATGTGTGATCAGGACAAAACATGAATTACTGTGACTAGTCCATGAGTGTACATTTCAGTGGTTATAATTAGAGATAAAAATATTTTCATACCCTTAGTTGCCTGTCATGTTTTTTTTATATTCCAAAAAAATCACCCTCTATTTCTAGCAAAGTGATCAAGAAGAGTGGACTGCAAGTTTTCAATCTGCTTTAGAATCATAGAATCACCAGGTTGGAAGACACCTACTGGATCATAGAGCCCAACCATTCCTATCAAACACTAAACAATGTCCCTCAGGACCTTGTCCACCCGTGCCTTAAACACCTCCAGGGAAGGTGAATCAACCACCTCCCTGGGCAGCCTGTTCCAATGCTCAATGACCCTTTCCGTGAAAAACTTTCTCTTAATCTCCAGCCTAAATCTCCCCTGGTGGAGCTTGAGGCCATTCCCCCTTGTCCTGTCCCCTGTCACTTGGGAGAAGAGGCCAGCTCCCTCCTCTCTACAACCTCCTTTCAGGTAGTTGTAGAGAGCAATGAGGTAGAATTAGAGCATAAATAAAGAATTTGAAGGAATTAGTTCTGACTTTTTCAGGAATATTAGATAGATTAGTAAAAGACTATGACTCTACTCATGTCAATTCAAGAGCTTCTTATCAAGAGAACAGTAGCTGTGGTATTGTTAATTAAAGATCATATAAAGATCATATAATCTTCCTTGTAGCAAGAATAATAGTCCTTGCAGTGGGATATAAACACGGCTTTCCTTGGCGTGTTCCCATGCTGACTAGTTTTTAGGTAATGTATAGCCTCTGACTCTCAATAAACTCATAGTCAGTTATAAATTTGCAGTAATTTTTCAATGAGTTCTTGATCATTTGTCCTATACAATGCATTTTTTAAAGGTAGTTAGTGTGGGTAGAAAGGATTGTGAATGAATACTTCAAAGGTAAATCTTGACATACTACATAACATCAATAAGTCAAGATGTTGGTACAAGATGGATACTAATAGCATGTTCTCAGTCTATATACTTAACCTTGAAGTAAAACTACAAAATAATTCATATGCCTACTGATTGTTAGAGCTCTGTCTTATGTTTTTAGGCTTCTTATTTTGTTCTATTCTTTTATTAAAAACCTCTTTCTCTTCAGACAGCTCTAGGTATCACAAGTTATATATACGTAAAATCTCATTATATTTTTCTCTGTTTCTGACAGAACTACACTTCCCAGTCCTTACAATAAATTAATTTGCAAAAAAACCAAACACATTCAGGCAACTTCACTGATCTTACTGATTACTTTCCTATATGTAGGTTCTCATATTCACTGTTTTGGATTGAAAGTGTTCTGAAGACCCATAGAAACACAGAAAAAAAAATGTTGCAGGGAACATGAGTTCTTCCAGCTTAGCTTCATGCTTAAGCCATGTATAACTTCAAAGCTAGATCACCAAGGGAACAAAGCTAAATGCAGGAATGGGACTGGGTGCTGCTTCTCCTTGCTCCTCCCCCTACCCCCACCCTGGGCTGAGTACATGATTTTGAAAAACAAAGTAAGTGAAGAATGCAGCATGGACAGGGGTTGATAGGCATCAAAGCGATTCTGGTATCTGAAGCAGGGGATGAGGTGTCTGGAACAGGTGCAGTCACCTTCTGCTAATCAGCAAGACCCTTGCAAGGACAGGAACCTAATTATTTTCTAAGAAGATGGACTGCAGCTGCTGCTATGACAACTCAGCCCTCCAGGTGACCTGTACTCATCATTGTAGTATCGTTACAATATTAAAACGCACATCCACATGTAAACCTAACTGACTCTTCCCTGCCTCTGAGTCAACTACTCCCATGGCTGCACCTACCGGGCTTGCACAGTTTAATTTTGACATGCAAAGCAAGAATTTTTCCTCCACCAATCAGCATGGTCTGATGTAATGACTTCAGTCTCTCAAGTTCCACTTAAAATTCCATGAATTATTATAAAAATCCAATACAAAAATAGGGTTCATTGGGAGAAATCCACCATCACTATTTTTTTTGTGGGATCAATTGATGAATTGATGTCTGCTTGTGCTTGCACACAGAGATGATCCTGATATGTATATGCATGCTGTATTCTAATCTCATACTAGCTACCACTATCTTCCTGCACCTTAGTCTTAATAATATATCTTCCATCTACATGTTATTTTTGCTACATCTAATACATGCATCACTGCTTATTGTGTTTCTATATGTGTTCGGGTGTTTGGGTTTCCTATAATGTTGTTTGACTTATTTTTGAAAATAGTATCTAACCACGGTTACCATCAAGCCTTATTAAGTCATCAATTATTATAGTCATTTATTCTTAATACAATCAACTTGTTTCTATACATATGTCTCAGAAATTTTACTAAAAAATAATTAAAGGTGTTCTCTAATCTGAATTTAGCCAGTTAGACAAGTTTAATTGTCTTTGTAAAATCATGTATAAGGATCTATGTGAAACTATCTATGTGCATAGAGCAAGATGGATAATACGTTGATTATCCTCTTGTCATTGCTTTGAATCATAGGCTGGGCATTTTGCCCTTGCAACGCTGTTGGCAAAAGGTTTAAACAAATTGATAAACTCTCCACTTTTGAAGCCTCTCATATATTTCCATATCTTCCTGCTCACTAAGTCCACCACAACATGTGAAAATGAGGTCTTGTCCAATCATATTTTTAGTATCCCCAAGAATGGAGATCTGATAGAACCTTCATTCCACAATCACTTTGTGAGATGGCATCCAGTTTGGGCCAAAATGCCAATAACTTCTTTACAAGTTATATTTTGGAAATGTTTCTTAACAAGCCAATATGGCATGATATTGAGGTTTTCTTAGCTTACATAACTAACATAACTATACCTTACATTTAAAATTCTTTCCACATCTTTATCAGATTTTTTTTTCTCCTCCATGCTATAAACACCTTTGGTATACTGAAGAGATTTAACCTGTAAGATTTTGAGTTCTTACCTCATTTGCCTCTAGTCATGCCTATTTATTCTCTGTTCTTTAATTCTGAACATTAATAGGGCGAAGAAGGGAGTATTCTCTGCATGTAATCACGAATTATGTAAAATATATTCTAACAATGTTTTCAGCATGATACCTACAGAAGGATTAACAGTCTCTGGAAAAGGTAGGAAGCCCTCCTATTCCTCAGTCTCTCTAATAACCTTTCTTTTATAACTTTTACTAGAACACACACAATCCAGATTGCTCCCCTGCTCATGTTAAATGATGACTGATGTCACTTTCACATTCAGTAGACTAAGGAAATAATTTGACTGCACTTACTAGTGCATTCCTTCAGAAACAGGGCAAAAGAGTCCTACAATAACAATTAATAGGTATTCTGCCTTATGTTAACAGGTACACAAATCACAGACACAACAGTACAACCAGCTACCTGTGGAGTGACTACAGAATACGTCAGTTTACTCCAAGTTTATTAGAAATTCATTTTTTTTATAGCCAAGAGACTGTTGTTCACATATGCTCTACCTTAAAATAGTACAATGAGTTTTAATGCTTCTTCTTAGGTCTTAGTACTGTTCTTGGATAGTGTTAGATTAGCACTGTCTAGCTTGGTAATTTCTTCTTTGCACTTTTCTACTATAGTCACTTTGTGTAACATGATGAGAACTGTGCAAAACAAGTTACTTCCTTTTAATCACAAATGTCATGTTGTCCACTACAGATCTGAGTCAGCCAACCCTCACTTCACATTCCTTTTCACTTGTGATAATTTTCAGATCTTCCTAAATCTAGTTTAAGTTATTGCTAAATTGAGTTAAAGATAAATAGCACATTTGTGGTTAAAGGGTCAGCTATTCATCAGTTCCTCCCTTGTAATTTTGTCTGGACAGATGGCTTTACAAGGCCCACAATACTTGAGTGACAATACCTCCCACTGGTTCTGTAAAGTGTTTGTAATTTGTCATGCATTGCAAACACCTTTGGAAATCTTCCTTTACAATCAATGCCTTAGATACTAAGGAACCAGATCCTAAAGTGAATTGAGGGATCTAAGAAAGAATTTTATGTGGGCATTCAACCTAAATCAAAATCCGAATTTAACAAAATTCACAGCCATAACTTCATAATAAAAAAAAATGAAACTCCAAATACATGTTTCCATTTTTTTTCCCCGGAAAATTGTCTACCAACCTTAAGTTCTGTGGGGTCTTTTTTTGCATTTTTAGAACTTCTGAACCCCAAGAAGTCTTTTTATGGTGTTTTTTCTTTTCAAAAATCTACCAAGCTTACAAAAAATACTCAAAACTCATTAAAAATCCCTGTCTAGAAAATATATTTTGTACAAACTGAAGCCATATAACAAGTATTAGGATGACTCTCACTGTACTTTTCTGCTTGCTTTTAGCAGAAGAATGCTTCCATTTTGGAGCTAATTCTGCTTTTTGTATTACAGCCTCTGTACTGCCCAGTAAAATTCAATGCTTGGCTCCAAACTTTAATTCCTTCTAATTTTAAGGATTAATATAAGGAAACATAGACATAAAGATAGCAGAACAACAGCAAACATAAGTTACGCTGTTCCTTCATTTCTATATGACAGCACCGGACTGAAACTATAGGAAGAAAGGCAATGACACTTTTTAGTGAGACTGATAATGAAAGCTCTTCTGCTGTGTTTGGTGCTGATGAAGTGGTTACATAGAATTTAGAATAACAGGACTGATTTCTTCTTAGCATCTCCTGGATGAGAATATAAGACATTTTAGAAGAAAATGGAAAAAATCTCTCCAAAACACACTCTATCACTGCAGGTTTCTTTCTGATATTTCCATTAGTGCTTTTTTTTCCTCTTGTTTTAGACAGTAGTAAATGTTATCCATTGTGAGCAACCAGATGGACAAAGAACATTCTTAAGAATCTCCAAGCACATAAAATATCTTTCCTTCCATCTTGTTTTGTGAATGATACAAATATCTTGCATATTTTTTTTATTTGTTTTCCAATATGCACAGTAGTACTAAGTGACTAAGTACTAGTGACTCGTGTCATGGTTTAGTCCTAGCACAGTCTGACTGGCAACCAGTAGCAGTTGTGGTAGTCCCCAATTCCATTCCCAATCCCACACCACAAGGGAAAAGAGAAATGTGGAGAAAAGACTTGGGAGTTGTAAACCGAAACTAAAACAGCTTTAGTGAAACAACAACAAAACCAACAATGACAACAACAGTAATAATAATAATAATATCACAAAAAATTATAGCATATATACAAAACATAAAAATATAGGAAATTGCTCCTCAACGTTGCCCCCTGATGACTGTATCACAACAGTTTCTACAGAGCAGGCAAAGGGAAAGGTCCTGGGCTGAGCTCAGCAATAGGAGGAAGCTGGGACTCAGGAACTGGATTCA
The DNA here is from genome assembly GCA_033558105.1 of Coccyzus lansbergi. Taxonomy (NCBI): domain Eukaryota; kingdom Metazoa; phylum Chordata; class Aves; order Cuculiformes; family Coccyzidae; genus Coccyzus; species Coccyzus lansbergi. The sequence continues at coordinate 420,253 of JAUMJK010000379.1, forward strand.
GGAATGCATAGATCCACAATAAGGGGTAAAAAGACAGACAATATCCTCACTGAATGTTGGCCAACACAGAAGAGATGTCGACCCTCTCGACTTCTCAGTTTTATACTGAGTAAAATGCATATGGAAGTTAATACTCTGCTGTTCAGTTTGAGATCACTTTTCCTGTCTGCCCCTCCCTGCAGATGCAACCCATTTTCACCTTCTTCTCTCATGAGACCCAACCAGCTTGAGTATGGCTTTACTTTCTATAGGAATAAATATAAGCAATGACCTTTCTTCTGTGTTACCACTTCTAGAAAGACGCTGTCTTAAAAACACATGGTTAACTTTCAGAAAATGAAGTTAACTAGACAAGACTTAGGCGAACATAGAAAACTGATTCTATTTTAGCTCAAACAAGAACCCATCATCAGAATAAATCAGTTTTAAGTCTTTTCTATTCAAGATCACACACTATCATTTTTTAAGGAATCCAGCGCTGAAATTTAGATTATATTTGATAAATTGAGGTATCCAATAAGTAGATATGTATTTAATAAATATGTAACAAATACTTATTCAATCTTTTAAATACCATTGGTCATGACCTTAAAAATGTCAATTGATATTTGCACTGTAGTCTTAACAAAAACCCTTTAAGGACTAAGTTAAAGACATATATCATTTTACTAGATGATAACCAATTGCACTGAGTACAAACACAAAAAATTTACTTCAAAATAGAATAAAAGTGTCTGATCAAGAATATATTTTGATGTAGGAGTTTTCTAAATACATGAATCATTCAGTCATGATCCTGCAGATCATGATCTTAGGAATTCTGAGTCAGTATACGCTTTCAGATACATATTTATACTACCCCGCTCACTCATAGCTACACCACCTTACTTTTATTTTAAGAACCGTATTTTAAAATAAAATGTAGGCTTAAATATACTATGAATTCTTAACCATATTCCTTGCATTTACATTACACTTTAGGTTGATTTTCACAAAATTGCTGCAACAGCTTATCAGCTATGAAGTATCCTAGTGCAGATCAACAGAATGCTGAAATCCTTTGTTTCAACAGAGATGTTAAGATGTGTTTGATACTCTTATTCTCAAACATTTAGACTTCTGCATAGGTCTTAAGCTGTATTAGTTAGCATACATTAAAATAAATTAGCATAAGAACATAAGTTAGATTAAGAAATGATGCTTTAAGGAAATACATGAAAAAGGAAATAATTATAGCTGAGAACTCTTAAGAAGGGCTGAATATCCCACAGGTGACATTTAGATGTATTTAATCACAAATAGATGAAACTGGACTAGTTAGCACTCATTTGACTATCAGAATGAAGTGCACTTTCTTGCGATATTTATGTTGAGATGTCTCTACATCAAGGATTTTATGATAAAAGTATGTCTGAGACAATTCTGAGATTTGACATTTGAGTCCCAGAACAGAGGTTGTTCAGTTTTATAATTTTCAAATATTTTTTATTTGTGACCCAAATGTTTTTTAATGAAAATGCATATTAAATGTAAATCTACAGATAGTAGTTTACTTTTTTTTTAATTAACAGTCATGGGCAACATACTTATACAGATCACAACCTGACTTCCTTCAGTATTCTGATTCTCTTGAAATAAGTTCTACTGCTATGTTTCAGACTTCTTACTATCTTCCCACCTAACCATGAACAGATTTCTTCCTTTTCCCTCCTCTCAGCTTCGTCTGTTTTAGCACTTAGTTTACTGTTTGCAGATTTGTTGTTGTTATTATTATTCTTTAAGATTTAGCTGGGAATTCAATGTCTCCAGTGATGCATCTGTGTTTCTTAAGTTTTTTTTCTAATAAAATCATAAGGATTTACATATTTATATTCTCTTTTACATAGCTGATGACTTCAATATTTGATTGAATAACACTATGTTTAACATTGAGCAGATACTAATAGATAGCATGCCCTACAAACTCAGTAACAGAAGGGCTTGAGTGGGAAGATGTAAGTAGAAATATTGTGAGCATTGTGTCTGAGATGAACTGTAGACAAGATGTTTAATCAAGAATGAAACTGGCTAAACTGTGAAAAAAGAGGAAACAAAATACCAGCCTGAATTCAGAGTTCTTACTATATATGCTTGAAACCCTTTACAGTTACCATAACCTTCAGTCCTTCTCTGTACTGGAAAATCTAACATATTCATGTCAGCTCTCCTTAATTTCTTCTCCAAATATTATTTAAGTCAGAGTTGATAATACTAAAAAACCAGAACTTAGGCAGATTTTATTGCCTTGGCAATGGGAGCACAAGATTGAAAATCTAAGCTGCAGCTGAACATTTTTTAAACTTATAACTGCTTCATTTTTTTAACATCTTTCCTCAGCATTTTGAAAGAAGTAATGAATAACAAACAGGACATGGTAAAGTTTTCATGGCAGTTTTTCATGTGAAGAGTCAGAGGAAGTAGATATGAGGATAACTCCTAGAAGAAAGTAAGCTTGGTCAATTTTGAGTTTGGACAGTCAGTGGATATTATTTTAGTTGTGGAATTGCATTTTGGGTCAATGCTTGGGTAAGCCAAGACCTGTCCAGTGGTTACTTCTGGATGTAAAAAGGACTGGCTTGTCAAAGTGATCCCAATGATGAAGCAGAGATTCCTTTGGCCCAAGAGGATAAAAATGCAGGAGATCAGCATCTCCCCTTCTGCTACTCATTTTGAAGAAGAGGTAGACTGTAATGAAGTCACTGATAACAGGCTGGCGTAACTCCATTTACTACAACTCCATAGTAAGTCTTCTGTCTCACTCTTCTTGAAAATTAGGACATTTACTGGCTTCCAAATGACTGAGACCTCTCCAGGTTCCCAAGACTGTTGAAAAATTATGGGGGATATCCCATGATGACAATGACCAGCTCTTTAAATACCCTGGGATGAATTCCATTGAACTCTATAGATTTAAGTGCATCCAGTTGGAGCAGTAGATCTCAAACAAGTTCAGAGTCAGCTGGGAGTTTATCATTCCCACAGTCACAGTCATCTAATATAAGGTTTTGGAGGTCTTAAGCATCATCATCAGAGTTTAAGATCAAAACAAAGAAGGTATTAAACAATCCTGTTTTGTCAATATCTCTATTTGTGATGTGGCCTCATCAAGTAACTGATCAATGGTGAGCCTTATGCTCCTTTTACTGTTAGCATATGTTAAAGAATCCTTTCTGCTGTACTTCAAAATTCTGGCCAGTTTGAACCCTGATAGAGCTTTGGATACATAAATCTTCTCTCTACAGTGGTGAACAGCAACCCTGTAGTCCTCTTATGTCTCCTGTCCTTTTTTTCCAATGTCTATACACTTTCTTTTTCTACCTAAGTTCTAGAAAAAGATATATGTTCATTCCTGGTTCTTTATAATCTTTGAAAAATCATGGCAATTAGAAGAGGTTCCTGAAGACCACAAGAAGACAAATGTAATTTTTGTCTCCAAGCAAGAGAGAAGATCCAGACAACTGCAATCTGCTCAGTTTCACCTTGATTCCTGAGAATATGATGGAGTGAATCAACTAGGAAATCATTTAGAAGGATATGAAGACCAAGAAAAGAGGACTTGTCAACATGAATTTATGATTTACAAATCATGTTTAACCATCTAGATATGAGTTGATTTGCTCTGTGTATGACGGGAAAGCAGTGAATGTTACTTGTCTTTATTAAGGCTTTTAGGGCTTTTTGCAATAACGTCCTATTAGACCATCTAATGAAGTACAGTAGACAATGAGGAAATAAGTGGACAGTAAGGTGAACTGAAAACTTAGCTGCCCCTGCTTTAGTCAGCAAATTGGACCAGATGATCTCCAGAGGACCTTTCTGACCTCAGCTATTCTGTGATCCACAGTGCCCAAAAAAACCCCATGACTATGTAATGGTGTTTTCTGTTGACAGGAAAATCTAAAGAAGCATCAAGAACAGAACTAGGCCACTGTCTGACATAAAAACTGAGGTCTGATTAAGAAGGGTGTAGCAGATTGTTGCCTACATCAGCTGTGATCGGCACCAAGGTCTTGGAAAATAAGGACAGTCATAGAATCACAGAATCATAGAATCATAGAACAACCAGGTTGGAAGAGACCCATCGGATCATCGAGTCCAACCATTCCCATCAAACACTAAACCACGTCCCTCAGGACCCCGTCCACCTGTGCCTTAAATACCTCCAGGGAAGGTGAATCAACCACCTCCCTGGGCAGCCTCTTCCAATGCCCAATGACCCTTTCCGTGAAAAACTTCCTCCTAATCTCCAGCCTAAATCTCCCCTGGCGGAGCTTGAGGCCATTCCCTCTTGTCCTGTCCCCTGTTCCTTGGGAGAAGAGGCCAGCTCCCTCCTCTTCACAACCTCCTTCCAGGTAGTTGGAGAGAGCAATGAGGTCTCCTCTCAGACTCCTCTAGGATAAACACCCCCAGCTCTCTCAACCGTTCCTCATAAGACCTGTTCTCCAGCCCCTTCACTCCAGTTTGTTGAGGTGTTCAAATAATAAATGACATGCAGCAGTTTCACTGCTGGTTTGCCTTTTATCATGGTGTCAGTTGTCTGTGGATGTGTGTTGTGCATATGTAGAGACAATTACTTTAACTGTCTATTGAATTGCATTTAAAATAGTTGGCATGAGCTACCAATGAAAACTGGAGAAGAGACAGATTTTTTTTTTCAGTATGTACTCATCTGTACATAATACCAAAGACAGGGGCAAGGTTCATATGAGATTTTATTTTAGGGAAGTACCTTCCTCTATTTCATAGTTTTCAATGAGTTTCAAAAACTTTGCTAACAGTTGTATTTTCATGTGTAGTTCACACTCATTACAAAAATACTTCTGAGATAGTAATTTCAATAAAATTGCTATGAATATGTTTGAAGTTCAATGTGACTAGACTGGAAAATTACTGCATCATCAATCTTGGGACTGCAGTATTACTGCTATTAATATACTAATTCAAATTAAAAAAAGCAATTTCAGACTTCATGAACTGAAGTATCATCCACAGAATTAGTGTGCTAGCAAAACCTGAAAAAACTCACTTCTCTGAACAAAGAATTAGTGTACTAGTAAAACCTGAAAAAACTCACTTCTCTGATCAAAGAATTAGTTTTATATTCCTTTGATGTAACTAGGAATCTGAAAACAGATTATGGCCTTTTATTACAGTATAAATGAGCACATGTTGTATAGCACTTATAATTATTTATGATATTTAGAATCATTGAATCACTTGTTTGGAAAAGACCTTTGAGATCATCAAGTCCTACCATATCTGTCCATTACTACACCATATCCCTGAGCACCTGATCCACCCATCTTTTAAATATCTTCAGGAGCAGTGACTCAATCACTTTCCTGGGCAGCCTGTTTCGGTGCCTAATAATCTTTTCACTGAAGAATTTTCTCCTGATATCTAATCTAAACCTTCCCTGGTGCAACTTTAGGCCATTTCCTCTCATCCTTTCACTCATTACTTGTTACATGATGGTAGAAATAATGTCATTTATTAAATTATACTGAGTTAGGTTTGTTTTCTTTCCCAAACAAACAAAACGCTGTCCTTGAATATTTATGACAGACATATACGCAGAGGATGTATCCAGAGGAAGAATCTGTGTATTTTAAAACTTCTAGGAAAATTAAAGAACAAAGCAATAGGGTTCTTGCCTTAGTGCCACTGGTTCTGATGCAAAAAGGAATATTCATTTAACTATGTGCGCATCAGGCTGCTAGTGTTTTTACAAAATAGAAATTTTAACATTAAGATGGAAGACCTCACTGAGCTGAACTTATAACAGTCTTGCAAAATATGATTGCATAAACTGTTTTTCACTAAGAAATGGCTGAACAAGTAGTTTGGAGAAATGTTATCTCCTGGTACCTTTCTGGCACAGTGCAAGGTATGCTTAGGAATGTATGAAGTTTTAAGCAACAGATTGGGTAAAGAAATATAATTTGTAAAATGTAGCCTATTAACTGCCTTGTAATATGTTGTAAATTTGGGGAGAGTGTGGTCTTTTTCTGAAAAAAAAACCCCAGTATATAAACTTTGGTTTTTGACAAAGTTTGAACAATTCCCTTCTTGCCAGAAGGAGTCACTCCCACAATTGCAATCACAAATAAACATCCAAAACAGTAAGAGAAAGCTAATTATTAAAAAAAAAAATCAGAAAAAGTATTACTTGATAATACAAATAAATATTTTTGGTTTAAAATCAGTTCTGGATTTCTCACATATATTTATTTTATTAATGTATTAATATTGCATAATGAAAAATGAACATGTAGAGCCAATTATGATTCTATGTATATTGTGATATAAGTCCTACCAAAAATTTCTTTGTATTTACCTCCTTGCTCACCAGACACCATATGGACGAACTCGAGGATCATGTGTTTATTATCTTGCCAGATCAAAAGTGTTTAGTAGATCAGTGACTATCTGTTTAAGGTCACTTAGCAAGGGCAGCAAAATAATAGTTAAATTATTATTAGTTTTCATGACATTATTAGTTTTCAGGTAATAAAGAGGCAAAATAGAAGAGGTGATGATTCAGATAATCCTAAGCATAATTTGCCGTTCATGCTCTTGACTGTAGATAATGCAAGAACATACTTTTATCAGAGTGGAGTTATCTGTGCTCAGTTTTCTCCTACCTTTAGAAGACCAAGGGAGATTTTATTTGCTTGTTTTCTTTTTGCGGCTATGGAAGAGCATTGTAATAATGAACTAGACTTTTCTTCAAAGGTAGACAGTAGAAGAATGAGAGGTAGTAGACACAAACTGAAAAATTCTGGCAATTATAACTAATTATACAGAAAAACTTTCTCAACATGATAAAGTGATCAAGCATTGGAATAAGTGGCAAAAGTATGGAATCTGTGTCCTTTGGGGTTGTCAAGTAGAAGGCCTTCTCTAATAGTCTCCCAATTCTTTAGAGATTGTCAGAGAAAGCCTTGATGTTGTGTAAGAATAAAGCAATATTTAGAGAGTGTAATATGAGCTCTTAGGAAGCAACCCATGAAGAAACACATGGATAAAACTACAGAATATTTTTCCCTGCTTATTGCTATATATATTTTTTTTTTAATGAGGTGATTTCCTGTTTAGTGTTTCTATATTTTACAAAAGGAAAAAAAAAAAAAGACAGGCTCTTCATTTTTTATACTATAGATTTTTTTTTTTTAGTGTTTCATTACGTACCACCACTCACACACTGATTACCCAAAAAAAGATCTCAGAAACAAAAGAACAGTGTTCATAGTCAAAGCTGAAGTTCAGGTTTACCTATTTTTGACATGGATAATAAAACACTTTGAAAAAAATTGTTTGGAATTTATATTTAAAATACCAGAAAAGAAAAAACAAGAGGTAAACCCAATTTGAATGGCATATAGATGATATAAAATATAGAAAATGTAACACTTTTTTCCCCCAACCGACTATTTCAACTGGTCATGGTAATAAGAAAATAAAGAAAAAAACAACTAGACAAACAAAAGCCTGAGGCAGTAAGTGAGTCTGAAACATTTTCAGGATTAAATTTCTAGAGAGTATGTAAAAATTAGTTTCCACTTACTAGAAAAGCCAAAAAATTGCCCTTTAATTATAATTTTCTGTAATAAAAGCCATTACATTTCACTCATGAGTAAAAAATCTCATCAGCAGTTCTAGGAAGGTAATGATTGTTAACATTTAAATTCAGCAGTAATGTAACCTGACCCTAGTTTGGTAAATTAATGATAACGATAGTACATAACATTTATGGGAACAGTTACCTGCTACAACAACAGTAGACATTAATATAATTCTGTACTAACCATTTGATCCCACTAACTCAGCTTTTATTCTCTGTTCTGAAATATGATGTGTAATATATTTTCTTTGAGAAAATGATGGAAAGAAATCGCTGGTACTTGTAAGACAAATGAGAGATCTTCTAAATTTCATCAAACATCTCAGTTAACCGCTACGAACAGATAAGAATCAGATCACGTTTCATAGATTAATCATTAAACTTATCTTGCACAGCTCACAATGAGAAATGAAACCAGAGAACATTTCTGAGTTTCATGTTTGTTCACGTCCACTGACTATGCAATAAGACTACAAAAGAAAATCCTCCCACTTTTAGCTATCTTATCAAGGACTTGGAGAGTGTATGAATCCACAGTGGAAAAAATGTGCTTTTAAATGCATAAAATATCTAGAAATTCCGAATTTAATTTTGTGCTGAAATACAAAAAGCCCTGTGGAATATCTGATACTGGCAATAGTCAGTCTATATTAATCATTCCATGGTTTAAAAAGTCATTAATTACCTGTAAATAAATGCTGGTTATTTCAATAGCATGGCACTGAAAATCTTTAGCTGTAAGGAACACCTAAGGAACACCTAAAGTAGAAGAAGGCAGAAAAAATATTTACAGTTAATGAAACTGCATCTGCTTTACCTAAACCACTTTATTCATAATGTTTCTTTCCGTCCAACTGTTGTATCTTGTTGCAGCAGATACATACACACACACACATACACATACACACACACATGCACCAGCAACAATCTTGAAGTCTTTTTTCAGACTTATCTCCTACCATTATCTTGTTATCTGAGTTAATGTATCTCAGCAGAGAGCAGGGCTGCCATGATTGTGACATCATTACTCTCTACAAGTACCTGAAAGGAGGTTGTAGAGAGGAGGGAGCTGGCCTCTTCTCCCAAGTGACAGGGGACAGGACGAGAGGGAATGGCCTCAAGCTCCACCAGGGGAGATTTAGGCTGGAGATTAGGAGAAGGTTTTTCACACAGAGGGTCATTGGGCATTGGAATAGGCTGCCCAGGGAGGTGGTTGATTCACCTTCCCTGGAGGTGTTTAAGGCACGGGTGGATGAGGTCTTGAGGGACTTGGTTTAGTGTTTGATAGGAATGGTTGGACTAGAAGATCCGATGGGTCCCTTCCAACCTGGTTGTTCTGTGATTCTGTGATTCTGTGATCATCAAGCTAATATACAGCTTGTACTTTGTTCTGCAGTCCTATTGGTGAGTGTGTTTGTCAAAAAGCATTCTTATTGGGAACTTTAGACTCCCTCTAAATGTTTACTTAGTTCAAAGAGCTCATCTACTAGAAGGCTTTTCAGTTTTTCTTGAAAAAAAAGAACAGCATCACTCTACAGAAGTTGTAGACAGTTAGTTCTCAAGTTAAGTATCAATTAGGAAGTAGCTATTGGCTAGACTTATGAACTTCGCTAGTTTTTTCCTAGTTTTGTTTTGATTTGTTTTTCATTTTTTTAATCACCCATTCTGTAGCTTAAATTCAATATTTCTACAAGATATTTACAAGAGACATGGAAATCAATTTCTCCCCTTCACCTTTACAACAATCTTTCATTTATTTGAAGTCTATTATCATAACACTACTTCTTTGTAGAATAAGCAGATACAAAAGCTCCAACCTCTCCAAACTTGCTTCATATTGTTTTGTTATGCTATTAGCTCACACGCTGGAAGAATTAGTATTCCTCTCCAGTTCTTCAATATACCAGGTTCTGTCACGAAGTTCTATTACCTCTTTTCTCCCCCTTACTCATTTCCTTCTTCTATATGTACCACTTTAACTTCAATTCTTCCAGTTACTGACAATCTTTGCAGACAAAATAGGTAAATTATAAATTATATAAATAAATAAAGAAGATGAAGTAAGGTTTTGTGCTTGGCTTGTAATATTCAGTCTGACGGAGCTCTTCATTTCTTCTTTATAGTTTATTTTGGCTTGTAAATGTCTCACTTCAAACAAAATCTACATACTACTTGACAGTATTCAGTAGTGTAGAAATGAAAGAGTTGTAACATTTTTCATGGTGTGATAGACCTTGTCTTTCATGGTTTAACACAGGCTACACTTAGCTGAATATAGTTTACTGGCTGATGTTATGCCCATCTACAAGAAGGGTCACAGGGAGGACCCAGGGAACTACTGCCATCTTGGACTGTGTATTGTGTTTATGTGGCAAGGTTCTGGATGCTGGGGAACCGTAAAGGTGGCCTCTATAATAAGGTGGAAGGGGCTACTAGAAGATATACCATTGATTCCTTCCGGCTTTGCAACAGAACCACAAGTGTGAGGAGAAAGGAGCAGCAGAGACATGCTCTTACGGGCTGACCACAACCACCTGTTCTCCATACTCCCTTCCAGTTCATTCAAGATCCCCATCAAAGTTCAACCTAATGCACTGTAATACACAATAATTAAAATAATTTCCATGTAATACTTATGCTTTTCAGAAATCACTGTATTATTTTAAATTATTGTAATATATAATTATACAATCATCATTACATTAAATTGAAAAATACAATATTTTTCTGGCAAATTATTATTGTGTTTTCTTATTCTTTTTACTTTCTCCACTTCTGCTATTTGTTTATCAAATATTCATGATTTTCTACAAGTATATGCTGAATGGCATTATACTGGGGGAAAGAGCTATCATTTATATTTTATAACTTCTTTCCATTTGCTTCATTGAAAGGATGGCTTTTTTGCTTGCATGTTTTCCCTGTTTATTTTTCCCCTAGAATTTACAACTCTAGATATTGATTAGCTTGGAAATATTTTGAAAATTTACCAATTATTGTTTATTTATTTCTGTTCATTCATTTTCCTCCCAAATAATTCCATAGTTTTCAAATTCAAAATATTTACTTTTTTAACAGCTGGCCTCTTACTTTTATGAGACACTTTACCTGCCAAGTTAAATTTAACAGTGTTGTCTCCTGTTGGAGAAAGGGCTTTCAGAGGAAGACAATATATTCTGCAACTTAGGAATTCTACAGGTGTTTTGTATTTGCAAGTGAGTCTTGTAGTACCTCACAGATATAGGAACCACATGTTTTATTTTGCTAAGAAACTATATGCTACTTTTTCAGGAAGTGAACAGTCTGTTCTCTAATGTGTTTTGGGGACTACTGACATACATACTGGTAATGTATTCTAAACATTAAAGCTTTCCTTGATAAAGTACATTCTCACTTCCCTTGCCCCAGTTAAGTTTTACCTGCAAATGCTAGGAATAACATTCTTGATTTTAATTTTCCAGTCACAAGAATCTTCCTAACAGACAGACATATTTAGGCATTTAAATAGGAATTGCCATTTATTTCAGTTGATCATTCTTGTTTATGTACAGACAGTTAAATGATTGTTGAAAAACAAATTCTGGGCCATAATAAGTCTCTCTTATTAAAGGGAAAACAACCCACAACATTTCTATTTTTGACCAAAAGTATTATTCCATTACCATCTATAATAAAATTTAAAACTGAATTACAGAATCGAAAGAAAATGTCATACACTCTATTGAAAGCTTTCCTTTTAGCTATTCTGTTCACAGTTCTGGAGAGCCTTTGACAGCTGACTTTGAGACTAAGTCTCAATGCTCAGGTACATCCTTCCTCAGTGATTCAAGAGATGATGTTCATCTCGATGACTTTAAACATTTTAAATATCTCAGTGAGGACAAATTGAGATGTTCCTCAGTTACCTGAAGGATAGATATGTCACAGCAATACATGAGAATGATAAAGAATCATTTCATGCTGCAAAAGTAGATTTCTTTATTTGTATTTGTATATATGTCTGAAACATTGTCTTGGTGTCAGGGTATATATGCCTGGAGCTTTGTGCAGATTGGTGGCAGCAGAGTTGAGAGTAGTAAGGTGCAGGACTAGCATCCTGGTGAAGAATTAACTGTCCTCTGCTTCTGTGGCTCAGGGATTTGTGCAGTCTGACGAGGCAAAAGTGCCCTGAATGCCCAAAGTGGAGCTTTTTACGGCAAGTGTCCGTTGGACTGCTCATGACACTCGGATACTCCAGCCCCAATTCAAGACTTTTTCTGAAGGATCTTCTATACATACCCCAAATCAAGAAATCCAGAGAAACTGCACAGGTGTAGTGAGACCACTCCTTGTATGTTAATAAGGGACACGTATCCTCTATGAATAATCTGTGTTAAGAAGCACATGTGTATGCCCTCAGTCCCATGGACCATATTACTTGAGGAAGAACCATTGGATTTCATTGGATTGGTGATTATTTTTTACGTTATATTTCTGGTTTTCCTGTTACTTCTTTTCTTTCTATATATATATTTTTTGTGGTTCATGATTTTGTTTTACACAATAAAAATGCCTATTACAAGGTTTTTGAATAACAACAATAATGATAACAATAATAATGAAGGCTAGAACACTGAAAATCCTCCTTTCCACTTTTTTTGGTTAATGAGTCAAACAAATAAATAAAAGAATATGAGCATGTCTCTGCTGGGTGTCAATCAATATTCTGGTCAATAATGAAGATAGTTCTACATTTTTAGGAAAGTGGCTGCAATTATAAAGTTTAAAGATACATAATTTTATAAATTACAGACTAAATACGCTGATGAGTGACATTACTGTATGATTTCAACCCTACAGTGATTTACACTTTTGGCTTCTGAAAACAGATCTCTCCTTTTCTTTTTCAACAATTTAAAAAATGCCAAATCTGGAATGTATTTCCCATCAATGTGGTGAGGCTTTATGTTAGGCTGGCTCATCTCCTTCACAGTCTTGTAGCTGATACTACTTTTAGTAGTAGTTATTGAAATGCGCATAGGGCTAGTGCAAGATCAAATTTTTGGACTGGCACTTTGTAATCACATTCCCATTTGAATTTCTATTGGCATCAAAGACACTCATTTGTATCAAAGACCCTAGAACTCTGTATATTGATTTAAAGACTTTTTAAAACTTATTCACTTTGAAATGTCAATATTCTACTACCCCCAGGAATAGGACTCTGAAATTTCCTGTATTCCAATGTTTGTAAATGGAATTAGTGCATAACAATGGTGTGATGCTTGAGAGAGACATGTTTCCCCTTGCCTCATGCAATGTTTTGCTGTTATCATCAAAGAAACATGTCTTAAATGTATATAAAAATGTATCTAAATGAAAATTGGGATTAATTTGCTTTGGCTTTAAGTATCATCATTGGGAAAATGTCTACTTGAAATTTTTCTAAATTCAGAGGTTAAAAATTAACTTATTTAGAGTATGTATGTTATTGTTTTTCCATTGGAAATGCTTAATATTCAGTACAAGTATCTTCTAACACTTCTATTCCCCATTTTTTATTTGAACTAGGTAAATATGGGAGTTCTCAGGTCATCAATGAGGTTAAATCAATTAGAAAAATAGAGTCTGGCAAATAAACAAACAAACAGTACAACTTGAAGACAAGGAAGAAACAAAGTGTCTATAATTGACCATAAAAGAGCTCAGGTCTTTGATTCCTTCTCTCTCTCTTGAAAGAAAGAGCAAAACATTCACTTCCACCATTTAGAATGCTCCAAGACATGCAGAAACATTGACAGGAAGCAAGAAAACAGTAATCTTATCTTGCATTTTGTATATTATACATAAAAAGAATAAACATCTCAGGACTTCAGGCTTCTCAAAATCTACCCAGTTTCTGTGTATCTGTCTAACACACTATTAAAAATCCTCCATGTTCTGGAATACAAAGTAAACAAAAAAAATTAAGTAGACCTTTTTAGAATGCTTTATAATTTTTTAGGTCTTAGGAAATATGGTGGTTTGTTTTGTTTTGTAAATCTATAGCTAATTTATAGGAAGTCTTATGAAAATTATACAGAGAGAGAGTCAAGAGAATATAATCTTATGACTACAATGATCCTATGAAAATATTATTTATCCTGTCTATGGTTCTTGTTTCTGTCTATGCTTTCCCAAATCAGAATTCCTGCGAAGTTTATGTTTTCCAAAGCGTGATTTGGAGGATATCTAGGAAGGAAATCTAAGGAACTAGGGCGTAAGTCATTCTTTATTCTGTTCATCAGTAGGAAAAAGATAAGAGATTACTGTAATTATCTTCAGACCACAGGAGTCATGTACGTGCTACTGTTTTATCAGACTGAGTAACATCTTCTGGGCTGTCATAAAAAGGTTTCCTTTACTGTCTAGTAAAGTTTCAGAGTTTTGTTTTTCCACACTCTACAGTGACTCCTTCTCACAGAATCACTAGGTTGGAAAAGACCCATAGGATCATTGAATCCAATCATTCCTATCGACCACTAAACCATGACCCTCCATCCGTGTTTTAAACACTTTCAGGGAAGGTGACTCAACTACCTCCCTGGGCAGCCTGTTCCAGTGCCCAATGACCCTTTCTGTGAATTTTTTTTTCCTAATGTCCAGCCTAGATCTCCCCTGGCAAAGCTTGAGGCCTTTCCCTCTTGTCCTGTCCCCTGTCACTTGGGAGAAAAGACCGACTTGCTTCTCTACAACCTCCTTTCAGGTAGCTGTAGAAAGAAATGAGGTCTCCCCTCAGCCTTCTCTTCTCCAGGCTAAACAACCCCAATTCTCTCAGCCGCTCCTCATAAGGCCTGTTCTCCTGCCCCTTCACCAGCTTCGTGGTTCTTCTCTGGACTCACTCCAGAGCCTCAACATCCTTCTTGTGGTGAGGAGCCCAGAACTGAACACAGTATTCAAGGAGCGGCCTCACCAGTACCGAGTACAGAGGGAGGATAACCTCCCTGGACCTGCTGGTCACACCGTTTCTGATACAAGCCAAGATGCCATTGGCCTTCTTGGCCACCTGGGCACACTGCTGGCTCATGTTCAGTCGACTGTCGACCAACACCCCCAGGTCCTTCTCCTCCGGGTAGCTTTTTAGCCAGTACTGTGTTCTCATTTCAGTTTTCCACTCTGTTCAGGACCCTTCTGTCCTTTCCATTTCTCATGCTCTATTTGGGTAAATTGAAAAGTATTTTATCATTTCCTCCTTCATGTACATCATATCTTCAATGTTACCCTTGATCCTGTGCATTGTCATGTTTCTATTTCTTCCACTGATTCATCTGTCAATTAATATTTCTATTCATTTTTTCTCTTACCATAAGGCACTTGAACATAGTGAGTAACCAAATCAATTAAGAATAAAAAGAAGATAAGTTTTCAATAGTAACAAAAAAATATGACATGCAACTACTCTCATTTAGTCAATATTATAACTGTTTTCCTTAACAGTTACAGGATCGCACGTAAAGAAAATAAGTTATTCAGAAGTTCATCTCATGAAAAAATAGAAAACATTATTTTTGCTAAAAAGCAGAAAGATTCTTAGTATTTTGCACATTTAAAAGAAAAATACACAATTGAATTCTTGTCCTATAAAACAATTTTAAATTAAAGAATAAAGCTATGGATTATATGACTGTAATCTGGATTGATTTACAATTACTTTAATTAGATTTTACCAACCAAAATGCAAATTACATACCTGTATTTTTTGCACTAACCACATCATTGAAAATCCCAAAATGACTAGTTTTGCACCTTGAGAGCAAAATTAAGTTAGTTAATATATTGAAAATATTACTTTATTAAGACTAAGGCTATGCCTGGGTCAGTCCTTTCACAGTGAAAAAAACTATCAATACAATATTTGCGTTCTCAGACTAAAGTAAAATGGAGAGTCGGTATTTTTTATTATGCCAATTCTCATATGTAGGGGAGGGGAGAAATTCAGGCTTATAAAACATTCTTTACATTTGCACCGTTGAGTTAACTGTGTAGGAACTACTGATCTTATATTTTATGAGTATATGTATTCAAGAATCTCCAGGAAGAAATCAGACTGTTTTAAATTTGATGCTTGGCTTCCAGGAATCTTCATGTGCACATACTGCTGTCCATTGACTACTTACAGAATTATGCACATTCTTTAGAGCATTGCTTCATCACCTGTTAAAGATATAGATGCAAGTTTAACAGCTCAGTTGGCTACAATAGTTCAAACTTTATAGGTTTATCATTTATGTCTTTAAAAGCATAATTTCTATAGTAGATTTAGGCTGATGTCATGATTGTAAAGCTTGGGTAAGGATAAAATCTAGTTATTGTAACTGTGTGATTAAAGCAATATGGAGCTTGGGACCATGACTGATAAAGGATTAGATTTAGACTAAGATTTCTGGAGCCTGTCAAAGGTCTATGGACATCTACAGAGAGATTACCATACAGAAAATGATATGCAGAGTGTGAAATTCCCAAATATGGTATTTTGAGATACATGTTGAACATATGGTTCCTATGACTGAAATTGCACTGCATTTTTAGTATTTAGTAATTCCATACTTGCTCTACAGGGTCTAACTGGGATGGAGTTAATTTTCTTCGTAGCACCCCATATGGTACTGTGTATTCGTTCTGCAAGTAAAACAGTGTTGGTACCACATCAGTGTTTCAGGAATAGTGTTGGCACAGTAACTGGGACTTCTCAGACTTCCACCCTCCTGCGAGTAGGCTAGGAGTACAGAAAAAATTGGGAGGGGCCACAACTGTGACAGCTGATCCCAAATGACCTAAAGGATGTTCCATACTGTATAACTTGTGCATTATAATGAAAGACTGGGGAAAGGAGGAATTGCATGGGACATTCCCAATTATACCATTTGTTTTTCCAAGTAATTGTTGCACGTTCTGAGGTCTGGCTTTCTAGGAAGTATCTGAGTATTTGCTTGCTAATGTGAAGTAATATACGAATTCCTTCTTTTGCTTTACTTGTACATACATTTTTACCTCCCTTCTTAGACTGTCTCAATCTCAACCCAAGTTTTTTTCACAGTTTTGCTCTGCCAGTTCTCTCCCAATCCTGTTGAAGGGGAGTGAACAAATGGTGGGATATGGGCTTAGCTGCTGGCTGAGGTCAATACTCAATACTTGATTAGAAGGTGCAGGGCAGATGCAGTAAAAGAATTAAAGAAAAAAAATATTTTCTTTAAAAAGAAAGCAATATCTTTGAATATATGAGCCCAGTTTTCTATGCACAGTAGGTACCGTATGATGTCCACTATTCTCTGTTTCATTTGCTACCTACTATACTGCTGTGGAAAATAAAATCTGGATGACATATTACTGTTAAGCCAGTCAGTGTGACTGAACAGAGCTAGGCAGCTCTACTCATGTGAAGAGACAACATCAGAGGCAGCCTTTGTGTCAATCAGTTGTGGACAGTTGATGAGCTTCTGTGCCTGGTTTCTGGATCTGGTACACAATACAGTACAACACATCAGAGAGAAGTGGTAGAGTAGACACTGGAAAAAGCAACCAGTACCAATGAAGAGATTTTGTTGTTGTTGTTGTTTGGGATTTTTTGTTTATTATCTTTATACATGAGCAGTTTGATATCTGATTACTTTGTCCACTCCCAATGACCAGAATTTGTTTTGAAAAATCAGTCTAATTGAAGATTCTGTTGGCCAAGAGTTATAAAATTTGTGCCTCTTGTACACCTCAAATAAAGAATGTATAAGCATGTATAAATACATTTCCATTTCTTAATGAACTCATAGGAAAAGTATCTAGAACTTAAAGCAGCTGACAACAGAGAAATAAACATAAGTAATTTCATGGAAACTGTAAATCTGTTTAAGTTTCAGTTAGCTGCAGTTTCTGCTTTACCTCAAAGGGAGACGATAACCGACACTAATTTTCAGACTTTTCAACAGACATGATAGAATTTCTGAGAAAATATTTGCAATTAATAACTGAAAGCTTTTCCTATTAGAAATCCGGAATGTTTTATGAACGTATCACAAGTAAATGACAAAAATTTCATTTTAAGCAATTTATCTAAAAATGATTTGATCTGGGAATGGTTACTTTTATTGTCCATCCTACTCTGTCAACAAAAGATGACAACAAAACGCAATGTTAAAAACTAATATTCTTTAGCTCAGTGGATGGATATGTTAGTCTTCCTCTGTAGTCAAATGAGAAAGATGAGTTCATTCAAAAGTCAGTTGAGTCATTGAGAGTAGATAGATAGAACAGTGCCTAAAAATAAGTTAGATGAACCATACCTACACAGGCAGCAAAGAGTATACAGGGCAATCCAATAGTGGATACATCTGCAACCGCTCCATAGGTGCTTCCCATATTCATATAGGTAAACCAGCCCTTATACTATTAGCATTTCCTGAAAATTCTTGTTTGTTTGCTAACTGTTTCTTTCTTTCCAGCATGGTAGGGGTCACATCAGTTAGGGAAACTTCTTGATGCACAATGTGTAGAAGGTCAACAACATTTTTCTCCAGTATTGACACTGTATGTTGCTGACTATTCAAACAATTTTACAGGGTGTACTTCTCATTGTCATTAACCATACAACAATGGTTAAAACCACGTCTCTTAAAATGTGATAGACAACAAACAACATAGGCAAGTTTCTTTAGCAATGAGGAGAAGCTGAGAAGATACACCATAAAGTATGGAATACTTTTTGTAACTACTAAGAGAAAAAAAATAATTTTAGAAAAATCTCACTACTTCAAAAATTAAAAGGTCACATATCATATGAAAACAAAAAAAAAACACAACAAAGACAGATCACTCTCAATGAAGTTTCATTTCCTAGTCAAGCTTCATTGAGAGCATTTCTCAGGAATGTTTTTCATAACTATGAAACTTTGAAGAAAAACATAATTTCATAAATTAAAATCTACGAGACAGTGACCTCAATTCAATGAAAAGGTAGAAGACAGAGAGAGCAACTCTAAATAAGGAAGTCATGTCCCTAAGAAGATGTCAGAGTCAGCTAGACAAAACTTTTCTTAATGAAAACAGTGAGCATTCTGTTTAAAGGTGTTTGGGGTTTTAATCCTAAAATACAAAGGAAATCAATTTTATTAAGACATTAAAACTGTAAACATATTTGCTACAAATTGGACTTCACAAGATAAAGAACACAGAACTTGTTAGAAAATTAAAAATATACAGTTCTTGACATTTAATTTACTGCTAGAATAACTTTTTTTAATTCAGAAACCAAATGACTGTTAACAGGGCAAAGTTATACTCCCTTTATTCCTATCTGAGATAGCCATAGAATGCTTTAATTTTGTCCTTTCTGGCAGTATCTGAAAAATGGTACTAGGATGACAAAGACTTGATCAGAAAATTTTTAATAATTTTTCTCCTGTTTGATCAAGATTTGTTGTTACATTCATTCTATCTGCAATTTCCTACCTGTCAGGACTTGTCTGTCAACTGACATGATGGAATGTTCAATATTTGGTCATATAAATCAGTATATATTTGAATATAAAGACAAGGCAAGAAGTTTAAAGGAATGAAGTGTGACATTATTCAGCAGTTAGAAAAAAAAGTCTTCCCTGCATAATTCTGAGATGTAAAGTTTTCTTCCTGTATCTCAGAAGGAATTAATGCTTTGTCTCAGTATTTGTTACTATTTTTTATATTTAAAACAATAAAAATCATAGATCTATACACAAGAGTAAGAAAATAAGGGTTTCAAGTTTTCCACTGACTATTCAGAACAAAGACCTGAACCTCTGTCTTCCATGTCTTGTGTGACTGTCTAATGCTAGAGTAATTTATGATGTTCTTTAATCCTTCACAACACAATAGAGCTTGAACAGAAAAGTTAAAAAAAAGAAACTCCATCATCATTCAGTTAATATACTTGTGTTACAATGCCAAAAGAAGCAAAAGAAAAAGAAGAAAAAAAGCAAGTATATGTCAGAGTGCAGTAATGTTGGCTAAGAAGATTTCAATTTTACAATTATCCTTCTCTGTCCAAAACTGATCCAAAGGGAAATTCCATTATCTGTTCAAAAACAAGAGCAGAAGTGTGAAAGGTTACAGGGAGAATCTGAGAATCTTAAGGTCATGCACTCTACTAAAAATTAACTTCTAGAGTTAAGCTTTCACAGATTTTCTAATATAAATTTTCATCCTACAGCTAGCATTTATTTCATTTTGTTGGCAGTACACCATATAGAGCAATATGAATGTTAATTTAAGTGCTTTCTCTTAGCAAGGTTCACAATCTGTTGAATTTTTATGAAGAACTTTGTGTTTCCACATACATGGAAACCCACAACAAAGAAACTAGTTCTCTAGATCTGAATATGTAAATTTTCATGTTGGATATAAACCTCACAACTTCTGATTGCATCTCCTAATTTCTAGAATACCATTAACCAGGAAATCATTGATTTCACATTGAAGCATCAAAACATATCCTCCCTCAAGCACTGGAAGAAATTGTCATTTGTCCTTCAAACATTTTATGAATATCCATTCATCTCAGAAGAAGTTTATATTTTCCATGTGGAAACTGAAAAGAAACAGTGACTTTATGAAGTAAAAGATTTTTTTTTTCTTCTTTCCTAGAATGGTATTCTACTCTGAGATCACATCGATAGAAACTTTTCACCAAATAAGGGTATAGAAAGGAAAAAAAAATAGACTCAGATATTACCATCAGAAGGGAAAGAAAGAGCTGGTTACCCAAGATATGGAGAAG
Organism: Coccyzus lansbergi; assembly: GCA_033558105.1. Classification (NCBI taxonomy): domain Eukaryota; kingdom Metazoa; phylum Chordata; class Aves; order Cuculiformes; family Coccyzidae; genus Coccyzus; species Coccyzus lansbergi. The sequence goes on from JAUMJK010000379.1 coordinate 440,676, forward strand.
TCTGAGGTACTAAACGACTTTTTTGCATTAGTCTTCACAGGCGAGTGGTCATGTCAGACAGACCAAGGGGCAGAAAGCAAAGGCAGGGACTGGGAGATCTCAGATATCACAGAATCACTAGTTTGGAAAAGACCGACTGGATCAAAAAGTCCAACTATTCCTATCAATCACTAAACCACGCCCTTCAGCACCTCATCCACCCGGCTTTTAAATACCTCCAGGGAAGGTGACTCAACCACCTCCCTGGGCAGCCTGTTCCGGTGCGAATTGACCCTTTCCATAAAGAGCTTTTTCCTGATGTTAACCCTGAACTTCCCCTGTTGGAGCTGTTGTAACACTACCTGAAGGAAAACATTATACAGCAATATTTTTAAATTTTTTTTTTTCATGTTGCACACATCTTTTTCCTCTCGGGTTTTATTTTTGGGTGTTTCATAATTGCAAAAGCAATTTACACATATATTTTTTACTTTTTAAATGTGAGACTACTTATAATTAGCAGAAGTGAAAATCATAAAAAGGAAAAGTACTCCCCTACAGATCTTGGAACTTTTCTTTAAAAAGCAAATGTTTTCAATAGTCTATTTCCCACATTTGCATGTACAGTTCAGGGTCTATGAATATAATTAATTGTATTAATTCATCAATTATCTATTTTTATTGTAATAATAGCCCTAGCTTTTCTGAATAAAATTATAAAATTGAAAGCTTGTTTGCATCATCGCACTTCTGACTTTGATTTAAGAGTTTGTGATGTAAATCTGTTTCCTACTTGAAATATGCAGGGATTTATTTTCTTTGTTATAGATTTTAGATCACATGGCTTAGTAATCTATACTTTTCTTGCTTGAAAATGCAACATTTTTCAAAACCAATGAATGTGCATGAATGTCTAGAAATTTGTTTCTCTTTTGAGATGTTACTATGGATGATGGTAGTTTTTTGTCTATTGAATGTATTATTTTCTTTGGAGTGGTATTTTAAGACGGTCATGTATGAACATTAGGTTTTATTATGGGCTTTTTTTTCCCCTGAAGTAGTTAATTCTTGTAACTTATTTATTTCCTATAAATGTGTTTGTAACACATTTGGAGAAAATTTTCAACACTACAGATGTATGTACAGTTTAAAAAAAAAAACTCCACAGCCCTCCTCAAAAACCCTAAAATGTCAGTGACCATGTAGTCAAGAAACAAAAGTGAGAATGCCAGAATACTGTGATGAAGATACATCCTGTAAGTTTAATTTAGATGTTGCCATTTTGAAGGTGTTGTAACCAGTAACATTCCCTGAAGGTTTCTTCAGTTTTCATACATATCTTGATGATCTGTTGATTCCATTTCAGTATTCCATAAACTCCTGACTTTTTAGCAAACTCTTTGAAAAGACAACAAAACCTTTTCTGTACAGCTTGTAGTATGGATGACTTCCTGAATTAGCTTTTGGAAGCACAAAGACAGAAAGTTTTCATCAAATGCATAGTAATGATGTTTAACAAGTTTAAATAATTTAGGCACTGGATCCTACTCTACATATCAGTAGCTGGAATGAGACCTAGAAGCTGGCCAATGAATCAGGCATGCCTGTGGGCTCCCACTACAGAGAAACAAAAGCACCAGAACATTGGATTCACAGCTATTTGACTATTGGAAGACTCTGGCATCATACAGTTAAAGATTTTCTCTTTTGTTCAGATTCAAAATCTTGATTTGAAAACTACTAACATACTGTATTGCTTTCCATATATATATGTCAATTGACAGTTTTAGTTTCCAGTAATATCAGACATATTTTTTTCTTGACAGAGTTAACACATTTTCACTAATCATAGAATCGCAGAATCATAAAATAGTTTGGGTTAGAAGGGACCTTAAAGATCATCTAGTGCCAACACCCCTGACATGGGTGGGGATATCCTACTAGGTCAGGCTTGCCAAGGTCCCATCCAATCTGGGGATGGGACATCCACAACTTCCCTGGGCAAACTGTGTCAGTGCCTCACTACTCTCATGGTAAAGATATTCTACCTAATGTCTAGGATAAATCTGCCCCTCTCCAGTTTATACCCATTCCCCCTCATCCTATCACTACAAGCCTTTGTGAACAGTCTCTCCTCAGCTTTCTTGAAGGTCCCTTTCAGGTACTGGAAGATTGCTATTAAGATCTCCTCTGAGCCTTCTTTTCTTCCAGGCTGTACAAGCCAAACTCTCAGCCTGTCCTTATATGGGAGGTGCTCCAGTCCTGTGATCATCTTTGTAGCTCTCCTCTGAATCTGTTCCAGCAGTTGTGTATTTTTCTTATGCTGAGTATTCCAGAACTGGACACAATACTCCAGATGAGGTCTCACAATAGAGGAATAGAGGGACAGAATTGCCTCCCTCACCTTGCTAGCCACACTTCTTTAGATTCAGGCCAGGATGTGGTTGGCCTTCTGGGATGTGAATGCATATTGCCAGTAAATGTATGTATTCAGTCACCAGCAGTAAAATGTTCTTATCTTAATTACTTACTACTCTATCAGTTCAATAAAAACATCATAGGATTATGATCTACAAAGAACAGAAGAAAAATAAAAAAACCCACAAAACATGGTTCCTAACTGAACAGGAACTATTGTACCGACAATAAACCCATCAAGTATTTTAAAATGTTAGCATAATGCTACAAATCTTACTTTTAAAACATCCTTATATCAGACTTCTAATTTAAACCTACTTCCCAAGGTTTAGGATAAGGTTTATTTCCAAGGGTCTGCCACTGCATGTCTTTTTTTTCAGTCACCAATTCATTCAGCCTGCTACACTTAGAGGTTTTGCAGTATTTAATTTACTGTAGATTCAGACTTCTCCCATTGGTTTTTTTTTTTTTATGTTTTGAAATAAAAGTCTTCTACTTTCAAATATAGTAAAAAAGTGGCAGAAAATATTTTGATTAGTTAAGTTCTGTTTTGGTAGAAGTGGGAGAAGTAAGAGCATATTTTGAGGATTCACTTCAAAGCTATAGAGGAAATTTCATTTACAACATTGTGTATACTTTGCTAAATCTAAATACTCCATCCTGTTTAGCTATATGTGTTCTTTCCCATGTGAAATCATCAATATAAACTGGCTTTTAGAAAAAAATGTAAGGAGTGCTCCCTCCTGCCCCTTATATAAAAAAATGCCTAGCATTTACAGTACACCTCTCTAAAAGTCAGAGAAAACATCCTTGGTTTTATTCCATATAATATTCTTTCCAACATGAATTTCCTTTCCATTTACTGTTCATTTGCTTCCTATAGAGCTGCAAAAATCCAATTCCTCTATACATCCAAAATATTTCTCCTTTAAGCATATAAATAGCTTTTACATACATGGAAAAAGGACAAATATTGTACTGTGCTAGCTGATTATATGTAAACAAAGAAGTAGTGAAGTTAAAATGAGTTTTATTTCTTTGATGTAAACTTCTGGAAATAGCTTACTTGATTCCAGTAAGTATTTTATATTGATATTTGAGGTGATAATTTGAACAATGTTACTAATAAAATCTGCAATATTTTTACAGCAATATCAATACAATTTCCATTTTATAGAACAGTAAGTAAAGTCATTATGATAATTTGAAACAAACATTATGTGAAAGATGCATAGTTTCTAGTTTAGAGAAAGAGCTTTAAGCTTCTGACATAGATTCTGTAGTACTGGAGTATTTACATTAGTGTAACCCACTTCCTAATTTTGATTTATAATCTCCATTTATAGGTCTCTCTGTTATGTAGAAGTCATTGTTCAGCTATAAACCTATGTGAATTCCTCTAATTATTCTTCCACAATATTAAGTTAATTGTTTAGTTAAATAGGGCTTATTTTTAATATTTTTAAACCCATAGGTCTGAAATAAAATTCAGGTTGACATATCTGAGTATTTAACTGTCAAGTATGTTAGCTCTGAGATAATAATAAAGAATACCATTTTGCTAGTATCAGCAAGTATACTTTTAGACTATGGACTTGGTGCGAAAATTATGACTTTCAAACTTAAGGAAATATGAGCAAAGAAAGACTCTTGAACATATTGCTTTTCTATATCTAAATTTGTAAACTCCTTCCGTTTAAAATCAGCAACAACTATAATCTCCCTTATCTATTCACTTCTGCCAATCTATATTTTCTGGAGGTATCTCATATCTGATGTAGAAATGGCAGTGGTGATATTTTTTAATGGTCTGTGAAAGGAACAGAATATGTGTATATGTAAATGTGAACATGCCATACTCGCAGAATAATCTGATCTAGACACCAAGCAATAATACAAAAATCACAGAATCATAGAACAATTAGGTTGGAAGAGACCCACCAGATCATTGAGTACAACCATTCAAAAAATGTATCTACTAACATGATTATGTACTGAGGTACATAAATTGATATTTATACTAGCAACATAAATACGCCTGTGACTATTATATGGTGGACATTAAAACATCCATACTATTAAGCAAATATTCTCCAAAAGAAGGTGTTTCTTGATTGAAATGATACCTGACCTGTACCAGCTCCCAAATCTTATCCAGGAACCACCTGGGTAAATACTGACTGCATGAACCAGAACTACGCCCAGGAATCATTTTGGTGACTTAATGTTACAGAGGAGTGAGATCCAGTGCACAAGAACATTTGCAGACAGTGTCTCAGAGGCTCTGAAGCATGTCCAGAGAAGAGCGACAAAGCTGGTGAAGGGGCTGGAGAGCAAGTCTTACGAGGAGCGACTGAGAGAGCTGGGGTTGTTTAGCCTGGATAAGAGGAGGCTGAGGGGAGACATTATTGTTCTTCACAACTACCTGAAGGGAGGTTGTAGAGAGGAGGGAGCTGGCCTCTTCTCTCAAGTGACAGGTGACAGGGGACAGAACAAGAGGAAATGGTCTCAAGCTCTGCCAAGGGAGGTTCAGGCTCAACAAAAGGAAAAAATTCTTCACTGAAAAGATCATTAGGCAATGGAGTGGTCTGCCCCAGGAGGTGGTTGACTCGCCTTCCCTGGAGGTGTTTAAGGTGCACATGGATTAGGTGCTGAGGGGCATGGTTTAGAGATAGGTGGGAATGGTTGGACTGTGGGTCTCTTCCAACCTGGTGATTCTATGATTCTATGATTCATTGACTGGCATAGATAAAGCCTGACTGAACCAACACATGCGCAGAGAGTACTTAAATTCTAACTGTAACCAATACAAACTAGGCAGGTTGTTCCGAAGGTGCCTGAGAGGCAGAATCTTCCTTCCTAATTTAGACATCAAAATCAGATGGACTAGGTCTATCTGACCATCCGTCATTTAATCCATATTAAAAAATAATGAAAATCTTCAACTAATTAACGTGTGGCTACTTATACATTAAAAGTTGAAAACTACATAGTAAAATACAAAATATTGCTGATCAAAAGGACAAGTTTATTGATACAAATGGGATACTAATATAAGTATAACATTATGTTAAAAGACATGGAAATATATGTGAAACTCCCTGATTATAATATGTTTAAGCAGAGCCTAATAAAGTTAATTCACAGGGTTAATTGCCACTATAACTCTGGTTCATCGACATGTTCTGTTAACACTGTGGTCTTTGACCTGAGCCAAAATTTTCCATAAAATAATAGTGATGTTTGTTGATTCTCAATAACTAAAGTAATGCTTTGAAAATGTTAGTTCATACACTACTTTTGTGGTATAGGTCTGATAGAAATAGTGAAGATGAAGCTGCAAACAAACTTCCCACTCTATAGAAACACATTTTATAAGTGTCAGTCACAGTACTGTTCAGTCTCATCTCAACCAGATCTAATCTTTGTTTGCGATGTCACAAATTTTGTTCTGCTTGACTTAGTCAGCCACTGCAAAGGGTTATTTAATGCTGAAATGAAGTGTAAGAAAGCATTCCATTTCACAACTGGATGCTTTTACGCACATGTTCCAGTCATCATAACCCTGTCTTATAATGACAATACTTGTTCTGTTATGTTCTTTTTTTTCCACCTGGAACACTGATTTAATGAAATTATATGTTTGTTTCAATCAGTTGGAACACAATGTGTTTTGCAGTTCAGTTGTCTGTCTTACTTAACTAAAAGAATTTTATTTCCAAACACATAAAATGAGATTTGCTAAAACTATGCATACTGTTGATAAAATGCATTTAATACAATAAAGACATGATATACTTTTGATTTTGTTATTTGTCACTCAATTTTTATACTGTCAGTATTAAAATGTTGTACTCATATTACTTTTCAGTGAGGTTGTTTTGGGTTTTGTATTTTTTTTTCAGTTGTTTGGTTCAGGTTTAATCCACTATTCTATTTTTTATGAGGAACTTCCAGCTTTTGTTTTCTTTAGATTAGTTTAGCAGAAAAAAAATACTATAAAAATAGTGACTTGCAAAAAGACACTCAGTTCTTAGTAGTGTAGAAATGTTTAGGTGTTTCCAGTGTTAGAGTTTAGAATCCATGTTATTAGCTCAACAAAAATGAAAAATAAATCTTATGTTAGCCAAAACAAATGTTAGTCTCAAACTGACTTTACAAACCCAGATATTTTACAGAAAAATGTGGGAAGGAAGAAGAATATAAGTAGGATTCAACCAGTCTAACTCCATCATCTTAAAAATTAGTATCTAGACAAAGACTGCCTTCTAGTAATTGTCAGTAATGAGTGCAGCCATATACCAGGGACAATTCACCTCATTTATCTGTTTTAAAATTGAAGGAATCATTAACTCAAAATGTCTTCCATTAACCTGAAAAGGAGTTTTAATGTTCTCCCTCTGTACTCAGCACTGGTGAGGTCGCTCCTTGAATATTGTGTCCAGTTCTGGGCCCCTCACCACAAGAAGGATGTTGAGGCTCTGGAGCAAGTCCAGAGAAGAGCAACAAAGCTGGTGAAGGGGTTGGAGAACAGACCCTATGAGGAGCGGCTGAGAGAGCTGGGATTGTTTAGCCTGGAGAAGAGGAGGCTGAGAGGAGACCTCATTGCTCTCTACAACTACCTGAAGGGAGGTTGTAGAGAGGAGGGAGCTGGCCTCTTCTCCCAAGTGACAGGGGACAGGACGAGAGGGAATGGCCTCAAGCTCCGCCAGGGGAGATTTAGGCTGGAGATTAGGAGGAGGTTTTTCACAGAAAGGGTCATTGGGCATTGGAATAGGCTGCCCAGGGTGGTGGTTGAGTCACCTTCCCTGGAGGTGTTTAAGGCACAGGTGGATGAGGTATTGAGGAACTTGGTTTAGTGTTAGATAGGAATGGTTGGACTAGAAGATCCGATGGGTCCCTTCCAACCTGGTTGTTCTGTGATTCTGTGATTCAGACTCTATTCCTCAAAGTCCCAATGTCTCTGAATCTTCAATTTGAGTTAACAGGTCTGCAAAATGAGTATAAATCAAAACTTCAATTTTCATTTTGCAACTGTGTGAAATACAAAATGCCTTCTGATTTCAGAGTAAGTAGCCTTTTATTGCATTTTATACTATGGATTCCTTTATTTTCTGAGAAACTTAAAGAGTGAGAAGGAAAAAGAAAAAAACTTTCTTGGACTTCCATGTTTTTATTCAAATTTTATATCTAACACAGTTTATATTTTGTTTTGTGAGTGTGTGCCTTATGAGCAATTTTCTAGAATGGATATATACTCCATGACAGGTAGGAGCAGATTTCAAAATGTTATCTCCCAGTCTACATCTGGTATACACACTTTATGGACCAGTATGTAACACTGTCAGATTAGTTATTCATATTTAATCTACAAGGATATTAAACAGCTTTTAACTACACCTTAGGGAGAGTTTTAACCTTATCTGGTACATAGCTGAATTCATTATTCTTTGATTTCCTCTAATAATCCTATATTTCTTTCCTATAGATTTCCTCTCTGTTGGAAGATACAAGGTTTGTATAATGTATCAGACTCTCTTGGTTAATTCTTTCTCTTATGCAATGTGTGTGATTAAATTATGGATACTTTCTTAATGAATACTTAGTGTAGAATAACTTACAAAATATACAACAGTAATTTAATAAACATATATTAAGCTGCAATAGATCAAAACTCTGTTATATCTAAGATAAGAAAATCAGTAAAGTTGTTAATTTAATGAAGGAGGAATCTACAGTAAAGCCTATGAAGATAATTTTATAAATTTGAAGTTATTGTATTGAAGTATAAGTGTTTTATTTTTATTTTACCTGCCCCATTGTAAGCACAGGCATAATTACTCTGAGGAAGCAATAAAGTAATAAATAAAACAAGGAAAACTTTCTTACATTGCTGTGGTAAAAGATCTAGTATCTTTCATAATCTACAGCTTTAGAACTCTTTGACATATCCATGAACTTCACAAAAAATATTATAACAACACTCAGGAGGTAGTTTTTCTTCTTAATTACTAACTTTCACAAGAATGAAGAAGTTTTAAATAACTTTTTCATTATCTGCAAATTCTAACAGGTAATTCAGATCTTTAAACATCACAGAATATTAAAAAATAAGTTAACATTTTGCTTAATTTTTTCATCCAGAAACTCCACTGTTTCCACTGAGTAAATGGTGCATCAGTCAGGAATAGTGACTTCTTGAAAGAGATGTGAGCTCACAGGAAGACAGAATACTGTCAGCAAATGCTGTTGCATACTCCATCCAATTTAGTACCTAGCATTTAAAGTAGCAACTTTTTATTGAAGTACTGTAATAGTAGCTTTGCTAACTACACACAACTGTCACAAATATTTTCAATCAACATATTACTTTACGAAGACAAGCTGCGTAAAACTTTCATTACAGAAAGCGTGCCCAAGCAAAACAAGATTGTGTCATGTTTCATTTGTGGATGTAAAATTCATATCAGTTCTCTGGCAATATCCAGAGCACAGGAAAGATTTCACTAATGTGTAACTGTCCCTTCTGGTGAATTTATTTCCTTTCTTCTAAGTTCTTGAAAATGAAACCACAGTGCCCATCAAGTGGGAAACTATTTTCTACCTCATCATACACTTTTGGCACTTCCTTTCTAAAGACTTCAGGAATAAGGTAGGATTGCATCTAAATAAGGGTGGCAGTGTCATACACAACTGCCAAAAGAGTCTAGTCATCCAAGAGAAAAGTCTCCAGTCTCTTGTGTTTCTGAAAATTGCTTTCTCACTCCATTATCTGCTTATGCTTAACCACATTTTCTCAAACAGGTATTCATTTGAAGACGAAAGACAAAAAAAAAAGTAAAGGCTGCAAATTTTCTGAAAGCAAATAAATCCTTAGATAAACCACATTAGCATTTGGAGAACTACTTATTCTCAGCTGTTTCTATGGAGAGGAATCTTTGGAAATCCTCGTAAAGAAATATAATTAGGAAAAAGAGTCAATAGGCATGCAAAGAAATTAAGGAATCATCATCCACTTCTATAAAAGAAGGAATCATTTTTCTTGGTAAATAATTTGTCCCCCACACTCTCTTTTAACTGTCAAATCTCTTTGGAGCCTTTTGCTTACAATTTTCAAAACTACTACTATTTTTACTCTAAGTTGTGAGCATAAGTCATATAAAGTGTGGGATTTTGGGTAGTTGTTCTCCCCATTGGTCCACAAGTCTTGCCAGGAACTTGCTCCAGGACATTATTCCCAAAGAATCAGAGTGTCCTTTCAGCACATCCATTTGCACTGGTGTAGGGTTCTGCATTGATTACAGGTGGGCATATGTTCCACCATGGGGCTTTGTAGGCTACAGGGGGACAACCAGACCATTACACAGTTTTGTGGTTTTCCCTTCCATTCTTAAATATGTTATTACATAGATGCTACCTCTATTGTTGATTGGCCCAGCCTTGGCCAGAAATGTGTCTGTATTGGAGCTAGCTGGCATTGTCACTACTGGATATAAGCAAAGCTTCTAGCAGCTTCTCACAGAAGCCATTCTTGTAGCCTTCCAGCTACCAAAACCTTTCCACTCAAACACATACACGGACTGATGGTGTTAACTGGTAAACCTTAATAGCAATCATGATTGGAGCATGAAAGACTAAGAAAGTGTAGGATATATGAGGAGATATGTTTTGTAAAAACACCCCCCAGCAATATTTATAGAATATCTAAAAAAGGAAGATAGTCAATCCAAATCAAGACTTGAGAAGCAGGACAGAGTACCTTACACATGGTACTTGAAAAACATTTCTAAATACCGGTTGAACTTACGCCACTGCTAAGATAATCAGTAGGAACCATTACAAATGTACAAGTAAGCTTTAATTATGCCTTCAGTACTTTTCCTCTACTCCTTTTGACTTTTGCTTTAAACTCTGTTGCTCCTGAAAGAAACCAGAAAATTCTCTTTGCTAATAATGGCATGAGGTTTAACACGGCCAAATGCCGGGTCCTGCACTTGGGGCACAACAACCCTATGCAGAGTTACAGACTAGGAGAAGTCTGACTAGAAAGATACCTGGAGGAGTGGGACCTGGGGGTGTTGGTTGACAGTCGACTGAACATGAGCCAGCAGTGTGCCCAGGGGGCCAAGAAGGCCAATGGCATCCTGGCTTGTATCAGAAATGGTGTGACCAGCAGGTCCAGGGAGGTTATCCTCCCTCTGTACTCGGCACTGGTGAGACCGCTCCTTGAATACTGTGTCCAGTTCTGGGCCCCTCACCACAAGAAGGATGTTGAGGCTCTGGAGTGAGTCAAGAGAAGAGCAACAAAGCTGGTGAAGGGGCTGGAGAATGGCTGATAGAGCTGGGGTTGTTTAGCCTGCAGAAGAGGAAGCTGAGGGGAGACCTCATTGTTCTCTATTACTACTTGAAAGGAAGTTGTAGAGAGGAGGGAGCTGGGGTCTTTTCCCGAGTGACAGGGGACAGGACAAGAGGGAATGGACTCAAGCTCCACCAGGGGAGGTTTAGACTGGACATTAGGAAAAAAAATCACAGAAAGGGTCATTGGGCACTGGAACAGGCTGCCCAGGGAGGTGGTTGAATCACCTTCCCTGGAGGTATTTAAGGCACTGGTGGACGAGGTGCTGAGGGACAGGGTTTACTGCTTGATAAGAATGGTTGGACTTGATGATCCGGTGGGTCTCTTCCAACCTGGTTATTCTACGATTCTATGATTATGTATTCTGAAGAACTAAACTTTCTCTTTTATTCCCACAATTGTCTCCAGTTTCTTCAAAGCTAACAAATAAAAGCAAAACCATGGAGAAAATAGAACGAAATTATTGATGCATATGCTAGTCCAAAACATATACTAAATATGCTATTAAAATCTCCAATGTACTGTGTGGGAATACTGTGATAAAACTTGTGGAGGAAAAAAATACACAAAATAATCCTTTGACTCAAGTGACCACAGAAATCTAAGTAGTAGAAGTCCTGGGAGCAGGTTTGGAGCAGGATATTTTTCTTCATTTAGGGGTAAAGAATCACAGTAACTACAGAGTAGGACACTGACGTTTTTTATCTTAGGTAAGATGGGACCTCTGCAACTGAAATCACAATGTTACCTGTCCCTACAATATAGTTCCAGAGTTGACAGTGCAAGGTACAGAAACTTATAGCCAGCTGCTAATCACAGGTGTTTTCCTGGTCTCCCTTTCCCAGACTTTCAACTATTGTGCTCCCCGTGTATTGTTCTGGTACATTTAATTACACAAGGAGTTCAGGGAGGAAAACTATCAAGTGAATAGGAATACATCACTGTGTATGAAGGGAAGAGGAACAGAGCCACAACCTTCAGTATCACATCAGCTTATCGTCAGATCATATTCTCAGTCTCTGCATGGAGAAGAGGTGGATATCACTTACACCTTAACTTGGTAAACAATTTAAAAAAGAGATATGGGTTGGATTTTTTTATTATTGTTTGTTATGAGAACACCTAATACACAGTAAAAGCAATGAATCATAAAATATAGAGAAGAGGAAAAAGAAGAAATATCCTTCTTTCTGCGCAAAGTCAGTCATTTAATCATTCACCTGCAATTACTCAACATCACTTTGGTTTTCCTTCTTTGTTTGACCTATAGATTTGCATAGATCTAAGCTCCAGTCTTTAGAATAAGCACAATTGCCCTCTGAGTGCGTGCATGGGAGTCTGCTCATAAAGAGAAGAGGGGTGGGTTAAACTGGGAGGCAATGAAAAAGAAAGAACAGCCAAGTCTATAAATAGAAAGTGGGCCACTGAGCAAGAATGCAACAGCCAGCAGCCTGCAAGGAGAACGGGTAGATAAGCTGATTTTCCTTCAAGCTAATAATTAGGAGTGGAAGGGGCAGCGGTAAGAGAGAGTGACTCATAGTAATAAGACTTTATTAGAGAACTGTCCATCAAACCTTTCAGTATCTTCAGCCGTGCTCTTTATCCAATTATTTACGAGTACTTCCTCATAGGCAAAAAAAAAAAAAAAAAAAAAATCTGTTATATTTTCTTAACAAAGTATTTACTTTTAAAATTAATTTGCATAGAAATAGTATCATGTGTTGTTGTTCATTTCCACATTTTCCCACTATATATGTTCCACAGATAAAATAGCAGGCTAAAAAGCACTTATTCAGGAAACTGTTGTGAAACCTTTCCATCATGTTCTACTAAATTACCTTGTTTCTGCAATACAAATGACTTCTTTCTGTATTCTAGGGCTTGCCCATGCTAGTTATGCTGAATCATGCAGTGGCTTTTAATGGATTATTGCTACTTGGAAGAAATTATATTCAGAATAAAAATCTCAGTTCATTTGAATGTTCTCAAACTGACACATTCTCAAAACCCAAAAGTGAATAGTAAATTATGATGTTCACTCATTAGATCAATTGTATTGCTAAGTAACTCTACCTTCTTAATAAAACAACAGGTTATATCAAAAACCAAAAATTTTTCCAAATTAATAATTTTATTAGATTAGAATATCTCAATATTAGTGGATCTGAAATGTGTATGAAAAAATACACAGTATGTATAAAGAATTATGTTGAATATCACTGCTCTGTAAACTAGTATATTAATGTTTGATCAACAGATCTAGTAGTGACATTATTTTAGCATAGAATAATGCTTTAATGAGAGAATATTTTATACCCATTGTTCGAAAGATTGCAGTTCTTTCTATTTACTGAAGTATTAAATCTGAAACATAACTTTTTTTGTCAGCTAATCAACTTTACACACTTTCAGGAAAAAAAAATCTTAAATCTTACTTTGATGGTTTTTTCCTTATTAAAACACCAAATCACAAGATTTATTCACTCTAACTTGTGAATGATGCACATGTTTTTACATGAACAATTGTGTGACCTGGCCATCATGTATTATCAGTGCATACAGAATCATAGAATCATAGAACAATCAGGTTGGAAGACACCCATCGGATCAAGTCCAACCATTCCTATCAAACACTAAACCATGTCCCTCAGGACCTCATCCACCCGTGTCTTAAACACCTCCAGGGAAGGTGACTCAACCACCTCCCTGGGCAGACTGTTCCAATGCCCAATGACCCTTTCTGTGAAAAACTTCCTCCTAATGTCTAGCCTAAATCTCCCCTGGTGGAGCTTGAGGCCATTCCCTCTTGTCTTGTCCCCTGTCACTTGGGAGAAGAGGCCAGCTCCCTCCTCTCTACAACCTCCTTTCAGGTAGTTGTAGAGAGCAATGAGGTCTCCTCTCAGCCTCCTCTTCTCTAGGCTAAACAACCCCAGCTCTCTCAGCCGCTTCTCATAGGACCTGTTCTCCAGCCCCTTCACCAGCTTTGTTGCTCTTCTCTGGACTCGCTCCAGAGCCTCAACATCCTTCTTGTGGTGAGGGGTCCACAACTGAACACAGTATTCAAGGAGCGGCCTCACGAGTGCTGAGTACAGAGGGAGAATCACCTCCCTGGACCTGCTGGTCACACTATTTCTGCTACAAGCCAGGATGCCATTGGCCTTCTTGGCCACCTGGGCACACTACTGGCTCATGTTCAGTTGGTTGTCGACAGTCACCAGCTGTGGGTTATACATAAAAGCTGCCCCACTATGCAGTCCTCAGTCTCTAAGCATTTTTTTCTCATTAATCTAACTTTAAAATCTCTCTAAATAATTTCCTTATCAAAATTCACAACAGTTTATCTTCCTGAAGGAGAATGTTTGTTTGTTCACAAAATCAAAGGCCTGTTCTTGTTTCTGTTGTAATTAGCTTTCATGCAAGATGTCTTACCAGTATCTGCTGACTGAACTAAGAAATTACAGCCATACCAATACTATATTAAATATATTCATTATAGGGATGTCCAAATAGTATATGTATAAAAGACAATAACTCCCCTTTCCATTGGTCTATTGCTTTTAAAAAATGCACTGACAATTAACTGACAAATTTTAGAATAATCCACCAATAATTAAGGTTCACATATCTATCAGTGGGAGTTCACAGACTTGAAGAACATCACAGAGAATTTTATAATAAGATGACCAATTAAAATAGGAATCTTTTCTTGGGGATTTGTTTCACTCTGCTTTATTATTTTTCTGTGCTGACTTGTTCATAGTTGATTGATGTTTCTATGAGGAAAGTATAATGAGATACATCTTCTGAAGACACTTTTATTGCACAGGCAGCACAGTGGGAATGATTATACAGTCATAAAATGCACCAAAATATCTACTTATGTCAAAGGATACTTTCTGTGAGTGAAGTTAGAAGAACCTGTCATGATTTCAAGATCTGGTTCTTCAACTGGTGCTGAGAGAGAGTGTAACAGATCATAATGTGACAGTCCACTGGGGACCAAAATGTGCTAAGGGCTTTCACTCTTCCTGCAGTAGCAAAACAAGCTGTTTTAAACATTGTTAAAGCCATAACCCTGACAGAAAGCTTTATTTTCCCTGTCATGACTAGAATTCTGGAGTAGAGCAACCTAATCTAAACTGTGGAAAAGGCCAATTCAAGAAATGAAAGAAATTCAAAATACTTTTTAGTTTGCAACACTCAATCTAGAGGATAGTTTGACACAAATTCATTCTTGTGACAAAGAATCACTCAGTACTCCTTAAATTACATATAGAATTTAAAATGGAACAAAAACTTTAGAGACTATGCAGGTCATGATGAAAGATTTTTATTAAAAGGACAACTCAGACCTAAAAATATTATGTCAATAAAACTCTGGTGTATATACTATATTGAGTTTGTAACATTTCCTGCAAATAGAATGGGAAACCTCATTATAAATTCAACTTCTTCAGATTACAAAGATCATTTTGTAAGTGATATTCTCCACAGCTTCTTGTAACAAGAAAAATGCTAGAAATTATTATTGTTATTAAAAATACTGTGCACCTAGATGAAATTTCTGACTGCATTAGGGTGTTTTGCCAAAATGCATATTCTATCTGTGGTGTTGTATGATTCTCACCTGAAATAGTTCCTTATGTTCAAATTATACGCTTTTGTTTCTATTGCGATTGATTGGCCTTGGCTTGATGTCAGTCACCCACCAAAGCTGCTCTATCACTCCCCTCCTAAACTGGACAAGGGGAAAGAAAATATAATGAAAGGTTTATGGATTAAGAAGAGGACAAGGAGAGGTTACTCAATAATTAATGTCACAAGAAAAACAGACTTCACTTATGGAAAATTAATTTGATTTATTTCCAATCAAATCAGAGTAGGATAAGGAGAAAATAAAATAATAATATTAATAATAATAATAATAATAATAATAATAATAATAACAACAACAACAACAAAAATATAAACCTTCCCTGACCTTCTTCCCAGGCTTAACTTTATTTTCTGATTCTCTACTTTTTCCCTGCTGAAATGCATGGAGGGATGGAGAATGGGGGTTGCAGTCTCTTCATCACATGTTGTCTCTGCCACTCTTGCCTCCTTTGGGTAAGGACTCCTCCCACACATTTTCAGC
The DNA here is from genome assembly GCA_033558105.1 of Coccyzus lansbergi. Taxonomy (NCBI): domain Eukaryota; kingdom Metazoa; phylum Chordata; class Aves; order Cuculiformes; family Coccyzidae; genus Coccyzus; species Coccyzus lansbergi. Next base: position 456,566 of record JAUMJK010000379.1, read on the forward strand.
TCCAGCATGGGGTCCCTCCCACAGGAGATAGTCTTCCACACATTTCTCCAATGTGAGTCCTTCCAATGGGCTGCAGTTCTTCATGAACTGCATGAGTACCTTCCACAGAGTGCAGTGCATCAGGAATAGGCTGCTCCAATGTGGGACTCCATGTGGTCACAAGTACTGCCAGAAATCCTACTCCATCACTGGCTTTTCACTCTATGGGTCCTGAGGCGTTGTGAGGAACTTGCTTCAGGACAGTCTTTGTCCAGAGTATCACAGCCTCCTTCAGACACATCCACCTGCTCTAGCATGGGATATTCCGAGGGTTACAAACAGGTATCCGCTTTACCATTAACCTCCAAGAGTAGAAGGGTGACAGCCTGCCTCACCATGTTCTTTACCACAGCTGCAGGAGAATCTGCTCCAGCAGATCCTCCTTCGTTGACCTTGATGTATGCAGAACTATATGTCTCACATATTTTCACTCCTCTCTCCAGCTGCAACTGCTGTTGCTCAGGATTGGTTGAGTTGTTGTTTTTTTTTTTTTTTTTTACTCTTCTTAAATATGTAGTCACACAGGCACTGCAACTGTCACTGATTGGCTGGTGTAACTCCACTGTAAATCCATAGAACTTTATTTTGCTTGACTTTGGAAACTGCCTCTCTTAGGACTCAGAAGGACATTTTATGACTGTAACACCAAATAAAAGGTTTAAAAATATGAAGGATTTTGTCTGTGATAGTTGTAAATATAGTAGTGATTCTATTAACCTGAGCAGTTTATATTTGAATTACTCGTTAAGGGTTGTTAGGGGTGTGGCTACCCCCTGCATCTGTTTCTCCTTCCATGATTTTAATTGAATTAGCAACACCTGTTTGTTTTATTTTGATTATACTGCTAAGATTAAAAGAAGGCAAAGTATTTTTTTTTTTTCTCCAAACAATCTTGTATAGAATCAGTGGTAAGGACAGATTTTTAAATTCCAAAGGAAATATGGAGTAGGATTAAGTACAGAAGTATACATTCAATTATTTACATTAACTATAATTTTTAAGGACAAGTTTAAACATAAAAGCCCAGTGGTGTTTGAGATACCCTGACATGCATATATCCTTTGACCTTCAATTTTCATTACAGAAAGCAGAAGTGTTGCCAAATTCTTGTGTCATATACTCCAGTTCCATACAAATATCTTTGTGCCTGATCACGCAATAGCTGCCACTGTTCAGTCAACTGAATGAAGTTTAAGGTCTAGCCTGGTTATAACAGGGTCTTAGATATGCAGCTCACATGCAGATGACTACATTTAGATGTGCATGAACTACATAATTTCAGTAACTTCTAAGATTTTACTTGGTACTAGACATTCTCATTTTAGAAATGAACGAACTGCTGACAATACAAATTCATGTAACATTAAACCCCACAATTTTCACCTAAACTGTTGTTTCCTTCAGTCGGATTTCTTTGGGGTAAATATTTCTACCTGTAAGCAACATTGAAGATGAGAGGCCCTAAGATATCAGACAGAGGTTTAAATATACAGTGAGATGCTGTTTTTAACTCTACACCTGACCATGAGGCAGGAGTCTGAAAGAATATGTATAGTTACTCTAGTGCTCTGAGAGATCTACATAAGCAGCACCTGGGGGCAAAGATGGATCCAAAGAGCTACCATTACCTAGTGTCTAGATGTTCAGTAAAAGAGACTGCATCAGCTGAATTCATTAGTTTTAAAATATATGTTGAATGAGTCAGCTTTATGGGAAGCCAAATCATCAGATCTGTAGACACAGATCTCATATGCAGGCTTTGGCTGACTGAGAAATTCAATGGTAAACATCAACATTTAGATAAACTGGAACATCTTCCAGAAATCCTGAAAGACTTTCACAGAACTGAATACATGCTCTTAAAATTCTATTTTAATTAACATTGCTTAAAATTTGAATAAAATTAATTTTTTAAGAAAAACTTTTGCAGTGTTATTACCTATTTGTAGCAGTGAGAGATACAACCAAAAGGTGGCAGTACTACATCCATAAACTTTGGGTGTTTTTTAGATTAGATTGTTGAGAAAGTTATCTACACATTCATGTACCCATTGTGATTTAAATATGTTTACATGTGCTTGTATCATCATCATTTTTATTGATGATTACGTATAAGGAACAAGTAGTAGAAATTCTATTTTTCCATGTCACTTAAATTACTTTCCATTTCCATTAAATCTTTTATACTCACAGTCCAAAGAGAGGAAGATGATATATATATTGAGACAGTGGAGTAAAAGGATAAAAGTTAAATATAAATTATCTTTAGGAAAATGAAGTGAAACTAGATGGCAGGAATTCTTCATGTCTCAGCAGATTTAACAATTCTGAAGGAAAATATGCTAAGAAAATTATTAGACTTGGAATAGAGACCTCTGTGTTATTTAATTGGATTTTGATGGGGTTTTGTTCCTTTATTTCTGATAAATTTTTCAATAAATCTAACCAAGCTTCCAAATTTAAAATTAAAAAAAAACCCAACCAAACCAACAAATCATACCTTGATTCTTTTGCAGTACAAAGGATACTAAGTATTAGTTTCTGACAAGATTGCTGAACTAAAATATATTGACTCTGGAAGAATAAAAGATTTGCATTAACTTTAGTTAGGCAAAACTGGGCCCAAATTATTGAGGTCATTGTATTGTTAACACAAAAAATTTATTCACAATTTGAATTTTCAAGAAATAAAATTATCAACATAAATTGAAAATATGAACTTTAACTTAACTGGGGTTAGAGCTAAACCTTTCTCCTTCTGTTTTCCTTTCACAAATATTTCTTAAAAGAAAAAACTATTACTGAAACTTAAGATAAATTGTATGGACTAAAATAAAACATTTGAAGTGTTACTCTAAACTACTTAACATATTGTTTTCTGCAATTTCTTCAAAAATTTTAATTGTTTCGAAAAGTCTTCAGAAGTCATGATCTCTTGCTCTATTTGTACCTTTTGTCTTTCTCGTTTTATACAAGGGTTTATATTTCCTCTTTCTTAGTAGATATTTCACACTGCTAACTAAATTCCCTTGTTAGTTTGTTCCTGGGTCTTAGTAGCCTCACCATCAATGCTACATAAATGTGAGTTCACTCTTTTGAAGTCAGTTAGCATTTTTCCCTCTGAAATATATTCTTTGCTCTGTGAACAATCTACCCTGGGGGCAGCTCCCACTGTGAAATATGGATGGGCCTTAGCTGGGACTTGACCTGTCCAACCTACTCATCACATCAATAAAAACCAGCCTGACAGAAACTAATCTTCTGTGTTCCCAAAGAAAGGGGAGTTTGAGTTTTGGGGTTTTTTTTTTTTGGTTTTTTTTTTTATTTTTTTTTGGTTTTTTTGGTTTTTTTTTATTTGGCAAGAGACAAAAGAAAAAAAAGACATTCACTATGTTGCCTCTTCTGGTCATCAGATACCAAGAGACTTGAGAACAAACTTCAGGTCTCCCACATCTCTGCAAGAAAAGACAGAAAGAGGAGGGCTATTTGAAGTACTTTTTAAGCTTTCCTTCATTTAAAATTTTATATGTAACAGAGGAGGATACTGAAAGTTTCAAATGGCTTTTAAAGGACAGGTGGAATTTAACCTGACCTACTGTAGAAGAGAACTCACAGGAAAAAAGGAACTAAGAGAAAGGAAAAACCACAGGTGAATCCGGGAGAGCAGAGATAAAAGATGCATTCACAAAAGCTAATTTTATCCTGTAGAAGCTGATTTCATAGGACTGTCTCCATAGTATTTGGAAAGAAGCTGTTTTGACAGGTAACATAAAAAGATCTAAAGCTAAACTCTTGTTCGCATTGCCTCTGGAGTCTCTTGCAAATGACTATAAAGTGATACAAGAGAAGTTAGTGCTTTTGGGCTCAAGTTCACAATTTGAGTGAATAGAACTTTCTTGAGTAAATGAGAAACAAATGAAAATAAAATTTTTGACAGCATTTAAAAAGGAAGTGGAATTAAACCCGATCTAAAAAGGTTTTGTATTTATTAAAAGTTAAAATGCACAGAAAAAAAGAACTGCCAAAATTTTAAAGATACTAGAGTGCTGAGGAATCCTGAGCATATTTTTTGTTCAGAATACATTCTTCTTCTTTCATATAAAAGAAAATGATAAAATCCAAAATCATAATAAATGGAAAAATAGATGAAAAAAAAAGAAAATAATAAGCATTGACAGCTATGTCTTCTCTCACTGTAGGACTGGTATAAGCATTTCTCTGAAGCTTCAGAATTATTTTCTTAATATTAATTCTGAAACTAGATGCATGATATATAAGGGAATGAAATGTATGTGTGGTGTATATTTATCTGCCATAATATAGACTTCATTTAGAGTCAGTGAGAGTTCTTAGACCTTCTGTATGTGTACAATTACATGAGACTATCCTCCAGATCAGTGGCACTTTTACTTTTAATCCTAATTATACTCAATTCTTCTGTATTTATAGATGCCTATCAGTAAGTTCTGGCAACAGAGGATCATGTTCATCTAATCTAGGAATCTGTATGTTTGTGCAACGGTAAATGTGTGTGTGTGTGTGTGTGTGTGTGTGTGTGTGTGTGTATAATCATAGAGTCATAAAATGGTTTGGGTTGGAAGGGGCTTTAAGGATAATTTAATTCCAACTCCACTAGATCACGTTGCTCACAGGCCCCATATAACTTGACCTTGAACTCTTCCAGGGATGTATATATGCACTTTAAAATACATATATTTGTTTATTTACATATTCATATATACACTCACATGCAATCATTGTTCTGCTGTAATGAATTTCATGAAGTTTGTTCTTCATATCTACAGGTGGTATTAATTTTAAAATGCAATATAATAAGATCTTTTAATTTTCCCTTGATCTACTGAACAACTCGCACAAATTAATGCATCACTCTTCACACTTAACTATCCCTACCAGCCCTTGGAGGTGCTAGGAAATTGTCACATTTCTTCTGCTGTTGTTTGTGGTGAACTCACAAGATTTCAATATTTCAGTGTTGACATATTTGGTAGAAGGAGGCAATTGTTATGAAACTGCAAAGTAAGCAAAACCCAAGCAAATCATAGACACTTCTCTTCATAATGTTTTTGATTATGAGACCTACTTAGTATTTCAATGGATTAACATGTTCACTGGTGGTTTTAGCCTACTTGTAAGCATTTGTTAATTCGTATTTATAATTGATTTATTAAATGGAAATCTGTTTTTACAGGATCCTGGTAACTTTTTATTATGATAGATATTTATTTGTTGCTTCTGAATTGCTACTAAAATTTAAGTTGAGGCATTTGGTCATTTGGTAATTGGATATATTTAAATGAAAATAAAACACTGTTCTTGTGCACATGAGTAATCTTTATTTGTTTATTTATTTATTTTAATTTAGAGAGATACCTAAAGACCAGTTAACTCCAGGGGAAAAAAAATCCTTTTTAATTTTGGGCTCTGATTTTTTATCTACAAATATCACAGTAATATTTCTATATTTAAAGGAAAACGTTGTATCTTAATTAAAGACATTTTAAAGGGTTATTTTTCTCCACATATGCCTACAAATTAAACTACCTTAAACTCATTGCCGTGTACTATATCTTTTTTTACAGATAAAGATAATTTATGTGATTAGTGAAAGTTATCTTGTAAGTTGTTTTCTAGAAATTGAAGGGGATAAACACTCCCAGAGCACAACTATTTTACTTTTGTTTTTACAATAGTATGTCCCAGCATTCCCTTCATAGCCTCAGCTGTAATGTTCTAAAATGGAAAGACTGCTGCTATGAGGAGAAAGATCCATTGAGGAAAGTCAGAGACAATAACCCACAATGGATTCAAGTGCACTCAGATTCACTGCAAGCTCAGGCTGAAAAGATAGCAGACAAACTCCAGAGCAAGAAATAGTTACCAAAAGGTGAAGAACAGAATGTGAAGTACTGATTGAGGTATTAGCAGAAAGAATGAATCAGAGTACTTACAGGATTTTTGTAAGAAATATTTTATTTATGGAAAGATGCATATTTATTATCTTCATACTACACCAGTTCAAAGCTGTTGATCTGTAACTCATAAGAAAAATATATTGTTCGATGGGTGAAAAGCCAGTATGACAGATATTTAACAGAGTGCTTTTATGGGATCATAGTTATGATTCCAAGCAGTAAAAAAAAAAAAAAGTACAGTTGGATTATAGGTATTTGACTAACCTCTTGAAGCATTAGTGACATAGACAGGAATGGATAACCTAGGTTTATCACATTTGAGAATAGAGACTGAAAGGTCTTTGTCATGTGTGACATTACAAGATTATACCATCCTAAAACTGACATCAGGCTCATCTCTGGGGAGCAAGGGGAAGAAAACATTCAGTGCATACTGAGTCCTTATACTTGAAGTCTGATATCTTGAGTTTCTGACAGATCTTATCATGCAGCTATGGGACCATTTGATGATACACCACAAGCTACATGAGCCATCCAAGACTTTGCTAGAACCAATTTTTTTTAAAGTTACTTTCCAAAATTGACAATATCATTCAGACTTGGGGTAATATAGAAAAAAAGAGAATATTTCCTGACTTATTTCCCATTTTTTATAGTCCTAATTTTAATCACTTAGAAACAGAATCCTCTGAAGTAAATGGTCACCTACTAAGCACTAGTCTGCTAATTCCAAGGGTTTTGCTAACATCTATTTTCTATAGTATCAAATATAAAATAAATGTGCTTTTTGACAGAAATGAATAGTTACTTTTCTATATGCCCTCTTGCACTGTTGAATAATACATAATACATAAGTTGAAAGTCTCTGGGGTATTATGGAATGTGAAAGGGATATGTTGACTATTAATGATTATCAATATACAGTATATTACAAGGTGAAAGATATGAGGAGCAACTGGAGGCAGATTAAAGAGAATCAGCCAAAAATCAAACCTACTCATTCAGAATATCCTGCTGTGAAAATAATGAAAAAGGATGAATTTCATCCATACATGCTGAAAATTGCACACTGTAAAAGAGATACAAAGGTAATAAGTATTGAGGAGAAGTAATTTAATTTTTTGTACTTTTAGCATTTCTTAAGGATTCAAAAATCATTTATGTTACAGCAGAAGTGAGAGAGAAGAGAAATTAGGATTTAAATGAAGAAACAATACTGTCTTTATAAATCATGCCTGAAAAATAGTGAAAAAGTATCAGGAATGCAAGTGAAAGATGATGTTTGTGATGTTAGAAATTGTAGGCTGAATTGCAACTGTAAAAGATATGTTATATTCTTTGTAAATTTATACTGAGATTTCTTAAGATATTAACATGAATGCAAATATATTTGGGATAGGGGAAAGAATTCTGTCTAATATATTCTGACTAGGAATACTAATGCTGTCTAATGTATTTACATTTTCTGATCCAAAGGGAAAATACATGCTTGAAGACACTGAAAAACGTGTTTTATTTCCTCTTTTTTTTTTTTTTTTTTTTTTCTCCCTACACTTCATAGGTGCCTCTTCCTCTTGCTCTTCATAAGATCACCACAAAGCTGGCGAAGTAGTCTTCAGTTTCAATTATGTAAAACCTTGGAAAGACATTATATCACTTGTAAAGATGAACATAAATTATTCATGTATGAAGTAGATCTTTCTAAGAAGTTAGAATGACAGAATTTGATGGAAAATATTGTGTTCAAACCTTTTCCTTACCCTCTCTACCCTGACTATTTTCTAGCAAATTTACATTGATCATTGACTTCATTTACTAATTTATTTGGAACACTAGTAAAAATAAATGTTTAATGAAAAACCTGAAATCTCAATTATTTTCAATTATAAACTTTTAAATGGATTAATTGGACTCCAAGCAGAATGAATAAAGCCTATTCTTTTACATAGATTTCACAATAGCGTAACTCTCAAAGCTAATGAAATTAGTTTTGTGTAATGGGATTAAAAATGCAGAGGGCAACAGGCTAATTTTTGAAAACTTTTCCCACTCAGATAGTTGCTGTTTATTAAAGGGAAAATCAGTTAATTTTGTTACTGTGATAAAAAAATAAAGTCACAAAATTAATTATGGAAATTAAAGTGAATATAAATTTGCTGTGAGTATCTAAATGCATGGTACTCAAAACTAGATTTTTCAATAGAAAGATGAAACCATGTTTCAGTCAATAAATTTTGAGATATTTTGTTTCTGTGTTAAGTTTCATTGTTTTGAAGATAAATTTCTTCAGCCCTAGAATACAAGACTTCTTCTGTAAGTACACCAGCATTACTTATTACAGCCCAGTGAAGATTTGGTGGTTGAATTATTCACCGAAACACACAGTGCTCATCAGACGTATGTGTTTCCAAGTTTGCATTGTACTCAAGTTAAAGAGATGAAAGCAATAGCTGAGAGAAATGTAACACTGAAGGAAAAAAAAAACCAAAAAAAACAGTAGTATCAGTAGCATTTTGATTTTTGTGCAAAACAGTTTTCATTAGAGAATTAGATAAATTAACATTTTATTTTGAGCTCACATATTTTTGTATCAGTGATAGCCCAAGGTAGGAACTTGAATCAGCTAAAATTGTTCATTTAATGAAAAATTAGTTTCTTTTACTATTTCAATTTTATTCAAAGAGCTTTTTGCTAATATATGTTAAAGAAAACCACCCCATCATAGTAAAATCAAGCTGAAAAAATGTAATTAATGTAGTATTATATAAAATACACTTTGTTCTCAGAGAAAATCTTATGAAAATAAGAATGAGAGGGACATTAGAAAACGTTTTAAATTATTCATGAACTCTATAGCTGAAAACTAGCAGCATTAAACCCAGAAAACAAAAGGAAAAATAAGTCCTTTAAGTTTTATAAGGCAAACCTATTCTTTCTTCTGTAATAATGATGTAGAATATCAAATATTAATTCATGGTAAATGTTTAAACTTTCAAGCTGTTAAGGAATAAAACAAAGAGATGTTTCATAAAGTATCAGATTTTAGGTGTTTCACGAGCATTTCTAGATGTTTTGTTTGTAGACCAAGATTTATTCCTCCATATTAAATAGTGTGATCTGAATACTTGGTATACAACTTTGAATACACAGTAGTGGCATACATACTTGTCTGCAAAATTTTGCTGTCTGGTAAGATATGACATTTAAAATCTATATGAAGCCTGTATCTTCTGTGTCAGCATCTGGAGGCATGCAGGGTACCACTCAACTGTTATTTGATACTTATAAGTGGACAACTGACTGATGCCTCAAAAAGGAAAAAAAAATAAAATGAACAGTTCTACCTGATAAATCTGTGTTTCATTTGATTTTCATTACCTTTGCTTTCACTAAATAAAGTATATTTCAGACTTTTACTCCTGATCAGGATGAAAAGCACTTTTGAAATACTGGACCTTATAGTGAACAACTGTAGAAAAAGAGAAGATTAATTTGAAACCAGTTACCACAAATACAAAGAACGCAGAAATTCTCAGGGAGCTTGGAAGGTGGAACAATGATTTCAAGGGAAAGACAAAATAAAAAAGCTATTCCTTCGATATCATCTGAACACCAGTTGCACTGACAGCACCTCTAAAAATACTTCTGTATTAATGATTCAGTTTAACATGATAAGAATGATGCCTTTCACCTTATTAGCCAGTATATGGCCAATGAAAAAAGTACCGACATTTTCAGGTAGCTGAAGCTAGAGAAGGGACTTACTCAGCAGGGCAGATCTCATCTTGTGTCAGATAGCTTAGCGAAACACAGCTGGAGTTTGTAACAGTTCATGATACATAGTTCACTCCTTTTCTTCTCTTTCTGATCACTCCTTTGACAGCATCTCTTCTATTACGAGAGAGCCCACTTTCTTTAAACAGCTATGTTGATTTGGACTGACAGTGCTTTTCAGTCACATTAGTAAATGAGCAGTTGTCCTCAGTAGTTTTCTGAGAAATGTCAAGAAAATGTAGTACCTTCAAAAATTCTGGTATGACATTGCTGAAGTTGTGGGATAACTGTATTATAACCACTACTACCTTCCATGAGTCAGAATAAATCTTGGGGAAAAAAAGATAATAGCAAACTCTTTTAAACCTAGAAAATCTTGATAGGAAAAAAAGATATTTTGTGTAATGTTAATGACAGTCACAGTTCGGATGATGAGTTTAACACTTTTTCTATCATGTAATTGTGTCAAATAACCGGTGAAGTTCCATGTTTGATGTATGTATTACTTGTTCTTTTCTCAGCTAAATATTTTACTATCTCATTGTGAGATGTTCATTAACACCAACAAGGAAATAGTAAAAGGAAATTCCCTAGAGAATTTATCCTCAAATTATGCTTCAAGAATTTTTCTATGAAGAATGCTGATGGGTGAGCGGAAAGATCCTGACAGTATTTCATCCCACTCCATTGCTTCAATTCATGATAGCTGCTCTTTTAGAAATAATTTTCCTATACAATAAACAGTGTTGAAAAGAATAAAAAAGAAAATTTCTAGTCTCTGAATAACAAGCAGCAAGTCAAACGTGAGCATTTTACATTGTCTGGTATGTCAGCATAGTATAGTCAGTTTTGAGATTATTTCTGCCTTGATTCCATGTGAGTAATTTTCATCCTAGTTGCTCTATTCTAGGCAACAGATAGAAAAGGGTAGTTTAAAGCCAGGAGTGGAGAATTGTTCTTATTCGAGAATTTCACTAAAAATCTCCTCCTTAAGTAGTAATGAGAAGAGAATCCTTTCTAAGCTGCTGGTGTGGAGTGGGACATAGAGAGTACAAATATATCATCTTCTATGAACCCTACCAAAAACGATACATGTTCCCAGTCTGTTCTCAAGAGTATAGAGAAAATTATTCTTCTTTCAGAGAAATATTTAGTTACCAAGGTTGCAGACACTGTAATAGAGTTCTTACATCTTGACAGTTTAATATTTGTATGCTTACAAAAATATTAATAAGAATAGATTAAATAACAAGATAAGATTTGGTATGTAATGGATGGCAGAAGTGGTGGGGTGAGTCCCTGAGCTAATAAGCTAATTCAGTCAAGTGAATATAGTAGAGAAAATAAACTGAGAATGGAGCTCTTATCTCCCTTGGTTATCTCTCTGTCTTCCTTGCGACATTGATGTTCACTAGGTCTTGACTTCCCTTCCCTGCAGGGACTTCACAGCTGGTCTGGAAAGGCTAGGAAGAAAATTTTGCCACTGTTGCCTGTGCAGCTTCTAGTGGTTACCAGTCTTGGGCATCACTGGTCAAAGTCAAGCATTTGTCTCCATGCTTCCTTCCCATCTCCAACATCTTCCCCCACTTCTGACAGCATTCCTCCAGTCAGGATCTTCTCCTTGTTTTGTGGGAATGATGGAGTGATTTACACCACAGTGAACAAATTTATGGCATAAGGTTGCAAAATCTTCAAAAGAAAGTGTTAATATTTCGGTGTCTGCTAAACTTTTTTTTTTTAAATTCATATTTCTCCCATACAATCTGATAAGAATTTCTTAAGTGAGGTGGGGGATGTAACAGTTTAATTTCTTCACTGTATACTGTGTGCACTTTGTATGTTGTGTTCTGTTTAAAGAATACGTCTGAGCAGCAGAAAAAGGCAACCAGCTGTTTATCTCTTGGATGGTATTTTCTGAGGTAAGTGAAACTACATAACAGGAGCAAAGGATTGCTATTTTTGTGAAGCCAAATGATTACATGAGCAGTTGCGATAAAAGTTTGTGGAAAGTCTGATGCATTGACAGTATTATGAAGTCCCACAAATAAAGACAGAGAGGTTGCTGAGAGGAGCAGAGGGCAGAGTGGAGCCAGCTCTTTCATGTAAAAAAAAAGAAAGAAAGGAACTCTTCCTGGCGGATAAGGCATTGTATTGTAGCGTAGCAAGGCCCTAAGAGTTTCTGGACTCAGGCTTAAGTGAAAAAGAAAAAAAAGAACCTTATCCAGGGAGGACAAAGACAGAAAAATGGCATATTTGCTTTCAGTTTCTTTAATGGGTCTGTTCATTAAATACAGCTTTCTTCTATTTCAAATGATGCTCATTCGCAATGTACTTTCTAGTAATACATCTAGGTAGGCTTTTAAAGTACAAGAACAGGTGAAAGGGAAAATACTACAAAAATCTACTGAAAGAAATACAGTTGTTCATTGATAATTTTATATATTTTTATAAAATATCTCTACTAAGAGTGCTCTAGTCCAACATTATTAGACTTCTGTTCTAGAAAAAAGAAGTACAAAGAAGTCTAAATGTTATTTTGCATACCTGCCACAACATTTACATTTAAACATTATCTCCTATTTTATCTAGATAAAATATAAAAGGAAAATTAATCTTCATTTTTAATATTATTAAAATATATGTATGGGAGAAAGACATATTAAATAATATCTTAAAAAAAAACTCGTGCTATCTGAATTCCTTTTAGGATTTCAGCATTTTTCCTCTCATTGCAAATTGCTTTGCTTTTTTTTTTTTTCACAATACTGTGATGAAGTCAAATACTCCTACTACTACAGGCAAAAGGAAGCATATTTAAAGATCTGATGGGAAACATTTAATGACTACAATTTGAATAATTCCTAATGGGCTGCATATATAGTTGACAAAACTGATTATAAAGTAATGCATTGTGTCTGGTATTTGATGTGCAAAACAGTTAATTTGAATAGCATTAGAGCTTGTCTTTGAAGTACAAAGGATGATAATGCACTATGTCACTTACCTTTCTGTATTTCCCCACCCTGCTGCATGATGTTTCAATGGACGTATCAGTAAGTCAGTTCTTAGGGAATTTTTAAAATTTTATCTTTGCTATGATTTGATAATACAGGATGTGAGGACCAAATCAGAAGAGATACTACAGAGAAAGAAACACAGTAAGAGGAAAGGTGTACCAGAAGGACCAGTCATGCTCACTGTGCTAACAGACCTTGACAAAAAGTGCAAGTACCACAAACCTGGAGACTGTTGGCAGTGTGACAGAAGATTAGAACACTATTAAGGGGAATTTGGGTCATCCTAAGAATTCTGGAAATAAAGAAGATATTTCACTGTACTAAAAGGTAGGTATGATTTTTGGAATGTTAGGGATTTCTTGCAAACTGGTGTTGGTGAGTTGAGAAAAACCAAAGTATTTATATGTTCTATTTATCACAGAGTATCAGAAACAACAACAATAACAACAACAAAAATAGAGCTGTGAAGAAAGCATGGAAAGAAGAGCAATGCCTTTTAAGATGCCAAAGGTGATCCTGGTTAATTGCTGGATACACCAAGAGAAGAGGCAATCCACAGGTCTTGCATCGTACCCACCAACCCTCTGATGATGTCTTATTTATCCCAGTACATCTCTAACAACTCTGGACATCTATGTGCCAGAAATTAATAAAGTGCTGTCAATCAACACTGTTTAACAATGGAATCAAGCCCCTTAGAGGAACATAAAGGAAGAAAAGTGAAAGGCTAACAAAGATAAAAAGATCTTAATTTACACTTTTGAAAGGGAACACTGAAATTCAGCAGATTCAATCTGGTTTGGATTTACTGAAGTAGAAAGGAAATCTAAAACTTTACTATAAGTAGCCCTGTCTGAAGAGTTGATAGCAAAAGTCTGGATTTTGAGAAGCCTGGGAGAAATTTTCAGTATCCGTAATTTAAACAGGTAAACTAGGGAGCGTAAAGGTATCATGTGACATCAAATGAGCCCAAAAAAACCAAACCAAAAAACAAAACAAAAAGAAAAACCACATCATATGCTATGTTTTTTTATCAGCTTCTGTTTCCAAACTGACTTAAATTTAAGCCTCTGAAGACCTCATTAATGTAGTCCAGTTTGTAGTATTTAAATTGCCACTGTGTAATTGTATACTAAGGAAAGTAAACACATAGGTGTATATTGTACGCATTCGCTCGTCCATGCTTTCTTCACTGAGGCTCATGTACATAGATTATATTTCTGTCTAAATTATTTAAACTTAGCATTTGTCATATATGTTTCGCAGCATAGTTTGATATTCACAACGTTAGCTTTAGACTGTCTGCCAAGCAAATAATGATAAAAGTGAAGAAGAACAGATGATAAAATGTCACAATTTGTGCAACAAGATATTTTCAGGCACATTTCATGTAGGTTAGCAATTGCTGTATCATTAAAGGTATAGATGAAAACATCAGGTATAACCACACTTCTGCCTTCCAGGGTGAAAAAACCACAAATCTGATCCTTCTCTACTGTGGAAGGGTCTATAACCCTTTGATAATGTTCTTATTGTCCCATGACCCAGGAGGGGTGAGGAGAGTGATTGCCTGTGAAGAATGAGGCAGAAAAGTTTTTGAGTACCTCAGTTTTCTCCTCTTCTGTTGATATGAGGATACCATTTTCATTCATCAGTTGGGGTACACTTTCTTTAACCTTACTTTTCTGATTAATGTACCTGTAGAAGAACTTGTTAGTTTTCACCTTCCTTGCCAAGTTCAGCTTCAGCTCTTCTTTAGCCTTCCTGATCCCATCTCTACTCAACCAGGCAGCTTCCCTACAGTCTTCCCACATTCCCTATCCCTACTTGCACTGCCTGGAAGTTTTCTCTTGTTCTTCAGTTTGACCAGTGGGTCTCAACTCAGCCACGCTGGTCCCTGCCTTTCCTTGCCTGATTTCCTTCATCTGTGAAAGTGCTCTTGCACTTCATTGAAATCATCCTTAAATATTTGCCAGCTCTCTTTTGCTCCTTCATCCCTAAAAACCATACCCCAGAAGGACCTACTGACTTACTCCTAGAAGAACTAGAAATTTGCTGTCCTGAAATCTAGGGTCCTAACTATACTGAAGTGTCCTATATACTTGAGGACCTTGAACTCCACCAATGCGTGATCACTGCAGCCCAGGTTGCCTATGATCTTGATGTCCCTGATGAGCTCACTTGTACTGCTGAGCACTGGGTCCAATATTGCATCCTTTCAGGTAGGATAGTCTATTACTAGGCTTGAGAAATTATCTTTGATACTCTCTAGGAGTCCTGGATTGCCTAAAGATTTCTTGGAGGCATTCAAGGCCAAGTTTGATGTGACCTTGAGCAGTCTGATCTAGTGGGAGATGGCCCTGCCCATGGCAGAGGGGCTTGGAATTTAATGGTCTTTAAAGTCCCTTCCAACTCAAACCATTCTGCAGTTCTATGATTCTATATTTCCCTTTGTTGCCTGGGTCTTTTATTCTCACCCATAAGCTTTTGACTTGTTTGTGGCTATTCTTCAAAGACAGTTCTTCATACTTTATCCATTTTTTGATAAAGAGGGCAATGCCTCGGCCCCTTCGTCCCAGTCTGTCCCTTCTGAGTAGCCTGTAGCTATCAATAGCCACATGCCAGTCATGGGATTCTTTGCACCATGTTTCAGAAATGGCAATCAGATCATATCTCATCAGAATTTGTATTTCATCAAACATACCATATTTCATCAAGCGTATCACTCTTCATCAAACTGACAACACAGTCACAGCATTAGAACATACAATGCTTTTTTGTGAAAGTTCTTGAGTGTTTTGGCAAAGTGGGAATGCTCAACATGAATTTAAGTGCAAAATCAATGTGACTTGGCATTACATACTAGGCTATTTTGAAAAAAAAAAAAGACATTAATATGCTCTCTCAGCCTCTCCTAACATATCAGATGCTTCAAGGCCTTAATAATCTTCATGACCCTTAGCAGGACTTAGTCCAGTATGTTCATGCCTCTTTTCTACTGAGGAGCTCAGATTCAGACCCAACATTCCAGATGTGGCCACACCAATGTTGAGTTAAAAGGATAAATTTTCTTCCACAAACTTCTGGCAATGTTCCTCCTAACTGAGCATGGGAAGTTGTTGGCTTCCTTAGCTGCAATTGAGCATTGTTAGCTTCTGTTCAATTTGCTTATGTTCAATGTACAGGATTGTGAATTTCCCTTTGCTAAAATTTTTGAGATTACTATTTGCCCACTTCTACAGTCTATTGAGGTTCCTCTGAACAACAGAACAACCATCTGGTTTATCAAACTTTTCTACCAGGTTTGTACTACCTTCGAACTTCCTGGAGCTAACTCTGCCTGAGTAACATCCAGGTAACTAATGAAGGTGAACAGTATTGACACCAGTTTTAACCCTGGCACACACTCTCATGATTGATCCTCAACTACAACTTCTGCCACTAATCACAGCCCTTGGAGTCCAGCAGTTCAACCACTTTCCAGTTCAGTTCATTGTCCATTTATTCAAGCCAACTCCATTTTAGATGCATTGTCATAGCAACATGGCAGTGTAATAGGGTAAATCTATTATGGGTTACTGCTTATGACTGAGTCATCCCCGATCACTAAATTATTGTCAGTTCTGAAAACATATCTATCTCAAGCACAATCCTGACATTCAGGTAGGCATCTACAGAGATTATCTGAATCCCTAGGCTACTTTGTTGTCTTTGTCCCTTTTATATGGCTTTCCCTCAAACCCTCATTTTGTAAATCACCACAGTTACAGAGTCTAGTTTCTGTGTCTACAGTGGCAGTTTAGATATCAGTAATTTCATATTCATTCCCAGCTGATCTATACAGTCTAATCTCTTCCATACTATTTTTTGTGGATGTATCTTCTGTTGGATTCCTTAGCATATCATGAAACTAATGTAGCTCCTTAAAGATTAAATCTATCACCTTAATTGTAAAGCTGCCTCACCTATCATTATTTTATTTGGATATTCTTTTATTGACTTATTTTACATATTTATAATACAATATCTGTACTGTTCACTAACCTTGGGATCATTTAGGATACAAATATAACAACAAACAGAAAAAAAATCATTCAGTTGTTAATGGGAAATAATTTAAATTATGAAGGCAAGGATGACCAACAGATGACATACTATGGCCTGAATGGCTTGGAGTTACAGACAAAAATAAAACATCATCTACCAAGTTATAAAAAAAATCCAGAAAGTCAAAAATATGGTTGGAAAACTACACATGTTGCAGTACGATTTAATGGTTTAATTTCTCAGGTTCGTTTAGAAGAATTTTATCTTCAGAATCTCTATATAATGTAATACATTCAACATGTATCTCTTAATGGCTTAATTTACGCTTGTACTGTATGCATTGCTCTTTTTTTGTAGCCCATTCTAAAAAAACAAATGGCCAATATTACCATTTTATAGACTGATTCTTCAATCTCTGTTAAGTCAAAATATGCATTGTTAGCATAACATTATTTTTAATTCTTTCATTTCACACATAACATCTGTCCACCTGTTTAAAAATAAAAATCAGATTCGCTGAACATTCTGACACAAGAAAAATGTCAGATGTCCTAGGTGCAGAAATTTCTCTTTCTTCATAATTAGTTAAGTCACATGTTACTACTTGACTGCCAGAAATGTGTCTATAACAAAGTTCATTACTAACTGTACAAGGGGCAAAAATTCCATGACGTTACATCTACATCATACATAAATAGGCACATGTTTACATGTACCTGCACACATACACAGATATGCATATATTTGAAAATTAATTATATTTAAATATTAAATACTAAGCACATAAATTAATATCCAATAGAATATATGTCATGTAGTTAATATAATAAAGGCAGTTATTATATTTATTAAATGTATTTAGGATGTTTTTAACAGCTGCATATATATTTAGCAGAAAAACATCCAAGGTATGTGTAACTGTACTCAAGAATTTAACAAATAGATATTTTTCTGCAATGTTTGCTATCTAAGTATTTACTGAAAGTTTCCCTGCCTATTTCTGATACTACTTCTTTAACTTTATAGTAAAGTTCTTGTAATTTTGGCTCAATTCATTCTTTGCTGTATAAGTTACTGACAGTATTAATAAAGGAGGTATCAATGAAGTTGATAAGCTGCAAGCCCATCTCTACAGTGTCATACAATAATTAGGCAAAATTACTGGATATTAATATTCACTTTATGTGATGGTAAATTTATTTTTTTGAAGAGAAGTTAAATAATTTTAAGAGGTCAGACAGTACAGAGTTTTTGTTAACAGAGTGCTGAACACGTTTTTTGCTATACAACACTTGTCTTTACTGTTTTTCAGTGGAAATTTCTGTATTAAGAGCAAACTCTTCTCTCTTTCAAGGATGTCAATGAAATATTTCGTCTTCCAGATGTATTTACTTCTACATCAAGATTTATGACATCTTCAGGTTTGAACTCGGTCGCCATAGTCATCATTTAAAGAATATATTTGACATTTTATCTGCTTGTGTGCAGTTTTAGACTCTTCCTAACAAAGCAATTCAATAATAAAAATAACAATTTTAGATTTTCTTCTGTGTTTGCGTATAAAAACTATAAGAGAAAATAATTTTACCTGCATAAATATTTTACCTGCATATTTTGAAATTGCAGAAAACTATCCTTTCTGTCTAGAATTCATTGTTCTCTTCAAGTACTTTCTAGTAAAATTAACCAGAGAAAACTATATTTTATATCTATTCAATTGCTTTTATTACACTATACCATGTCTGTTCATTCAGATTATTTAACTTAACAGGACCAAGTGCATAGTCAAAAAAATTTAAAAAAAACCAACCCAATCAAAAATATTTCCAGCATTAGAGTGGCATCTACCATCAGTACTGTCTGTTTACAATTTTTCTCTGTTGCTACCAAAGCAAAAGCTCCAGAGCTGCTGAAAGCCGTTGTGAAGTCTCTGCAGTACCTACTTTACATGTGAAAGTTTTATGTCAGCAAAACAATGATTTAAGGTCTGTCCTGGAATACATCCAACTGCAGTTATAATTTAAACAAAGTCTAATGAGAATCACTTATTGACTTACCTCAATTTCTTTGTTATACTTGTCTCCGGAATTACCCGTTATTCTGAGTCTGACAAAATGTGATTGTTTTCTTTAGTGAATTAAAATCTTAGATACTGCTTTCATTTGATGCAATTGTGGGTTTTAATTTGGACTTTCTATCCAGTTACTTTCAGCCAGACTGACTTACTTTCAAATGTTTGTTGTTTTCTAATTGCCTTTTTGTGAAACAGTGCCTTATCTTCTCAAAGATGTTTCCACTATTTCATTTATCCTTAAGAGAAATACAGGAACAAAGCAGCACATGGACATATGCATCATGTATTAAAGAGAGGACTGTAAATGTAGAGAGGATACTGAGGATATGGCAAAGATAACAAGAGACTATGGAGAATGAATGGAAAGAAATTATTTAGAAGAAAATAATTTAGATACATAAAAGACGTGGGAAATAATTCCTATTTACAAAAAAAAAAAGAAATTGTCATGTGATAACAGACATTTCATAATAGAGTCATAACTTACTGTGTGGTGCTTGAAGCTTACAAGTTGAGAGTAAGCTTCATGTGAAAAAGATTTTATCCCTGAACTGTGATGAATGAATCTAACACCTCAGCAAAGATAGAGAAAACCTGTGACTTTTTGCAAAGGGCTTTATAAACTTACTCCTTAAGTGATCTTGAAAACAAGGACAGAAGAAGCTAACTCTGTTGCTTCAGATGCTGAGAGAGAAAGTTTCCTACTACAGCAGAATGATAGGATGCATATTAACAGCAACTCCAGATGAGTTTTGAACTTGGAATGGTATTTACAATGAACACAAGTGTTATTATTCAAGCCTGGAAAACTGTTGTGGATTTTGGGCAGAAAAAAGGTAACATTCATTATTTTGAGTTATCTATTTGTTATAAAAATACGGAGGAGTTGTCATTGTCAGTACTAGACAGTAGGTCAGAGTGGAAAGACAGTAATGCTGATTTTAACTCTTTTTTGTTTACTAGAACAAATGAAAGTCTATATCTTTTTCAGTGATAAGACGTAGACTCCAGAATAATTTTGGATCCAATAGGAGGTAGTTCCATTTGGTTTAAAAGGGCAGAACTATAATCTTTCCTAGTAACATATCAGTTAAATAGAACAGCTGTTCTACAGACACGCTGGTAAATGTGCTGTGCTGAAAAATGCTAACGTAAACTAGCAAGCCAAAATTATAATCATGATTTTCTGAGAATGAAATCAGAATTCATGCCACCTGTTCCAGTCCTACCAAGAAGCTTCATTTTACCACAGACCATGAAAATGGAAGGCAGGAGAGAGACCACTCTACAAGTTAGCTCCATCTGCTTCCCAGCCAGCCTCCAAAGCGGAAAGCCAAAATTAGCATGTCACCTCCCAGCAAGTCATAGAAGTATTACTAATTAAAATATTATCAACATGTCAGATTTGATTTTAATCAAGTAATTACTCATGCTGTGCATTAATACAGATCTGAGGAATACTTTAAAGCATATTTTAATCCCTTTTCTTAATTTGTTTAATACACAATAAAAGAATGTTTTATGGTAAATCAACCCCATTAACAAATTAAATTTTGTTTCCACTGTGTAAAAATCTCACTAAGCTCTATACCTAGTAGCTTAAGACAGTGGATACTGAGCTAGGAAGTATATAAAACTAGAAGTCAAGAACACTTCCATCTAACACCTTACTTTTAAAATATTCATTAAAAATTTTCTAGATGTGAGTCAGGTGAAAATTTCAGTTGCTAGAACACAGGCATATACAACTATGCAAGATGGTCTTGAGTAGCCACCTGCAAGCTGTTGATAACTCTGACATCAGAAATTTATGCCATCCTGGGCAAGTATTTGGAAATTAAACAGAATATTCCAGGATATGGCATATTAGCTTAAATGTGCCTTCTTAGACAAATGAAAATTACCTACTAATAAAACAGTACCTTAGACACATTGAGGTGGACTTCACTGATTAAACTTAGTCTGGTTAATGACTGTAAGATATTTGAGTCAATGCCATTTCCTACGGGGTCCTGACTGATGTGATCCTGGGAGTGTAAGAGACCTTCAACCTCATAGAACAGGAATGATAGGCTACTCCAGAGCATATAAAATGACAGAAGACACTAATGGTAGGTAGCTGAATCCCTTTCTTAGTTCATGTGTACATACTTGCATTTAAATATCTAAAGCTTAGGTTAATTGTCTAGCTAGAGGAGCTTAATAATATTTAAGAACCCTTAGAGAGTTTGAAATGTCTCCATGAAGGTGACATATTTGACATTACCTACAGAAGAATACTTTTCTACAACAGTAGCTGAGGAGTTTCTGGGATACTTTAAATCATCTAAAGCTGTACCAGACCACACTTTTTAGGACAATGAACTGATTTCTAAGTACAGGATACAACTGATGCATTAGGCATCTAATTAAATGTGCAAATTTATGTCTCTACAGTCTAGATTAAAACTTTGAATTTAATACCACTTGCCAAAATTAAAAAAAAAAAAAAAATCCAATCTTGAGTCCATTACTTCTCTAGATTTTCTGTATTCACTAAATAAAATAAATGAGATTTATTTTTTGTCTCTTGTGAAAAAAACAGGTTTTGGAAGAAGTCTTTATGCTGGAGATCCACTTATATGCATATAAAAGTCTTTTCTCTGAAGCTTTATATTCAGCACTAAGGAAAAACAACTTGTCAGTTTCTGTATATCCTGCTCTGCCCCAAACAGCTGAGACCAACATGATAGATGAATGAATATATGCCTTTGCAGAAGTCTGGAATTAAACTATAAACACTAGACTTCAGTCCTTGAAGTGACAGGTCATTTAAAGGAATTGATTAAAAGATTAAAGGATCATTGTTAGACAAGGTGAAAGGATAAAAGCAGAACAGTTTTCTGTGACCATGCTGACATTACATGAAATCAAAATTAGAAGCATGCACTGTAAGTCAAAAAGTAATGAAAATAAAGGAATTACAATTAAAATAAAGATATTTTTCAAATATATCCATTTTACAAAATGTTTTATGAGAATTTCAAAAATTTTTTTTAATTGTTATTCAAAGACAAATTCATATATTCAAGCTTTCAAAATTACTGAGCTAAAGAAGTACTACATTGACTAATACATTTTAGGAGTCAAATATATTTTTTCTACTCTCCTCTTGATTTTGGGCAATGGTGATGCCAAGATATCTTCAGCAGAAACTTCTGTAGAACATATTTAAATTCTGCTGGTGAAAAATACTAATGAATGAATGTAAAATTTTTCGGTCTATAAATGGGAACAAAATCATGCCCATATATTTAATTCATTCATCTAATATGTTCCTGAGGTCTTCAGGTTAATGGACATGTACAAAATTAATGTTATAACCACTGAGACACTGACTCTTCTGGGTTGCGCTCTGATTCAGCCCAGAAATTATTACAGTGTTTCAAGGTATGTGTTTTTTGCAAATAAGAATTAAAAAAGTTGTGTATTCCCCCCCCCAAAATAATATAATTTTCAATAACTACATAACCTAAAAATATTGCTCTTTCATTGAGACAATTCTTAGAACATGCATGAGTAGAAATAGTTTCATATTGCTATCTTGAGCTATACAGGAAAAAAAATATTCTTGACTAACAATAGAGCATGATGCTTTGGAATGAAGAAATGAGAACTGGGAGCCAGATGAAGTAACAGATTGTGCATAGACTAGTCTTTTGAGGTAATATAACTATTGATCATTAATATATCTACAGGAAAACACAGATGAAAGTCAATATGAGTAAAAGAACGAAATTGGAGATCATAACATATCTGTGGCTGAATTCAAAGGAAGAATTAAGAAGTCAAAATGTTTTGAACCTGATGTTTTGGGGAAGTAAAGAAAACTATGATCTTTCCCTTTAATTTGAATCAGACTGACTCCAACTGTAGCAGCTACTATACTGGTAAACATAGTTGATGTCTTTTACACAGATTTTTTTAACCACTGATAAAAAATGCTGCTTGGAACACGTTCATGAATCACATTTTAGTATCCACAGAGAAATAAAACCAAGAAAAGAAGCACTTTGACAAAGGTTTACAGTACACTTTGTACTATACATTAACAAAATGAAAAAATCATCAACCTTTAAGTATTTGTAAAATGATATTTCTAACATCAATTTTTGCTTTTCTGCATCTAATGAAACTTTTTTTATAGATGAAGTAATTGACATTTTCAGAGAAAAAGTTACTGAGGTGTTTTCTTTTCTTCCATTTATTTTCAAAACTTTCATACTTTAACAACTACAGGTGACAAATGTTATTCTCCAGAGGCTGGTATTGTGACCGATGCTTTTTAATGTCTTTGTCACAAACATGGATTGAGGCCATGTTTGCCAATGGCAACAAGCTCTGTGGCACTGCCAACATGCTAGAGGGAAGGGATGACATCCGCAGGTATCTTGACAAGCTTAAGAAGTGGACCTGTGCTAACCTCACAAAGTTCAACAAGACAAAGTACAAGGTCCTGCACCTGGGTCAGGGCAATCCCAAATGCAAATACAGGCTATGTGGAGAATGGATTGAGAGTAGTCGTGAAGAGAAGGACTTGGAGGTGGCAGTGGATGAGAAGCTCAACATGAGCTGGCAATGTGCACTTGCAGCCCAGAAAGCCAACCACAGTCTGGGCTGCATCAGCAGAAATATCGCTAATACGTTGAAGTAGGTGGTTCTGGCCCTCTAGTCTGCTCTCATGAGATCTCACTTTGAGTACTACTTTCAGTTCTAGACCCCTCAGCATAGGACGGACACGCATCTGCTAGAGTGGGGCCAGAGGAGGGCCACAAAGATGATCAGAAGGTTGGATCACCTCCAATACAAAGATAGACTGAGAGAATTGGGCTTTTTCAAGCTAGAGAAGAGAAGCCTCTGGGGAGACATTATAACATCATTCCAGCACATAAAGGGAGCATACAGGAAAGAATGTGGAGGTCTTTTTATCATGGAGTGTAGAGACAGGACGAGGGGTGATGGTTTTAAACTGAAAGTTTGCAGATTTAGATTAGATATTAGGAAGAGATTTTTTTTCCTGTGGGTATGGTGAGGTATTGGAACAGGATGCCTGGAGAAGTTGTGGCTGCCCCACTCCTGGAGATGTTCATGGCCAGGCTGGATGAGGCTTTGATCAGCCTGATTTGGCGGAAGGTGTTCATGCAGGGTGATTTGAACTAGATGATCTTTAAGGTCCCTTCTAAACTAAATCAGTCTATTATATTATT
The DNA here is from genome assembly GCA_033558105.1 of Coccyzus lansbergi. Lineage (NCBI taxonomy): Eukaryota > Metazoa > Chordata > Aves > Cuculiformes > Coccyzidae > Coccyzus > Coccyzus lansbergi. Next base: position 480,699 of record JAUMJK010000379.1, read on the forward strand.
TTATGGTTTTAGTAAGTTTACTACCTTTTACATCCAATCCTTCTGAAAATACATCTGTATTATCTCCTGAAAATAGACTCAAATGAAATCTTCCTGTCCAAACTGGCCCAACATTATCCATCTTTGAGTCAAAACTTCTTTTGCTGCCAGCATAGTGATACTGTTGAAAACCTAGTTTAATTGCCTCAGTCCTACTAAAGTTCAATGTAGTAATGAGTTTTGGACTAAATCCGGATTGCACCATGTCACATTGGAGCATAAGTATTGTATGTTTAGGACTGTCTGCAAAACCCATACAGATATAGTGAAATAAAAATTTCAGTCTTTGATGCACTTTCATCTTTGAAGGAGGAATGACAGAAACTGATCACATAATTCCAGAAAGAGCCATTACATCTCCCATGTATTTCAAGGAATATTTTACCTTGTATTCTTAGAATGACTCTCCTCTGTTTTTGCAACAAGAGCACAACCTTGAGTGTGTTGAATTTTCCAAGAATCTTTCAAATTATTTTCTGAAAGATTAGTCTATAAATATTTGTGTTGCTAATTTTGAAGTTAATACTTTTTCTTCTTTATTTTTTCTTAAATTTTCAAAAAAAATATTGACTTGTGTTCCTTATTCACCTTCATCTATGTGAATGGTATAATTTATACCTTATTCTCTGCAAGCTGGGTGCCTCATTTCACTGGTTTAATTATTGCCTTTAGGAAGCACCATTATTTCTCTTGGGCATCTCTTGACATGTATAGGCCTATACGTACACAGCTTGATTCACAGAGCATTTTACTGATAGTATATAGCTTGTAAAACAACATTATAAAGAATTTCTTCTTTTTTCTAAATAATTATTTTTAATTTAGACACTTAAATCATGTACCAATATATACATTTATTCAGTTAGAAAATTTTGAATTGTAGTCTAACCATTCAAAGTACTTATAAATTTTCTTGTTATCATTTAAAATATATGTGTATGTATTAGTGAATAGCACTGGAAATAAGAGGTTCCCATGATGTGTGACAGTGAGTAACCTTCAAGTTTAGAAACATGTTACTGATAACTACTGGAAGGATGATTTTTCCAACCATTTGTGCATTTTCCCTGCATGGGTTTTCTCTGCATCATATATTTTTTAATTTAGACATCAAACTGAGTGAGAAATTAGTATTATGGTTTTGTAGCTATCATGATCAACAAATCTGAACAGACCATTTTATCACCTGGTCCTCAATAGAGAAACAAAGACTTAGATTTTAGTGAAATGACATCTCCCCAGTCCTTGGCATTTATTTCGGTTCCCTGCAGTCACAACAACTGTGCCTTTTTTTTTTTTCCCCCAAATTGTTTCATTTCAGACAGAAAATATTTTTCCTCTCTTTTTGGAGAGAAATTGGAATATAGGTACTAGACAACACTGAAATCATATTCTTCACAAAATATTTTTAAACATCAAAAATATTCCTGCTCAATGTGGAAAACAAACAATAAGATATTACTAGATGTTTTAAACCATCATTTTCTGCTTCCAAGATGAAAACTATAATCAAAAGCTTTTTATTTTACAAAGCCTATACATTAGGGAGTCAGAGACACATTCTAGTCAAATTCAACTCTAATCAATTATTTTCAAGCATGACATTCATTTTAATTGTTATTAACTAAACAAAGCCCAAATTTAAAAAAAAATCCTGAAAATATGTTTCGTAAGACCCTCTATATTTCTGTATATTTAGCCTGAACATTTTCTCTTTAATTGACTCATACTTTGTTTTTCCTTGCGATTTTGATTCCCAAGTTAGTATTAATCTCATTGTTTTTCTATTATCTATGCTCCTCAGAAAAACATAAATTCAGTACTTCATTCATTATTATGGAAAACATAATAATAATCTCCTACATTTCTCTCCTTTCTGTGTTTTAGTCTTTCATTTTTTCTATGTACATACATTGTGTTATTTCTTAACTTAACTTTTAGTCCTTACTGTTCTTTGTTCCTTCATATACATATATGGCCTCAAGCTCCACCAGGGGAGATTTAGGCCAGACATTAGGAAAAAAATTTCACAGAAAGGGTCATTGGGCACTGAAATAGGCTGCCCAGGGAGGTGGTTGAGTCACCTTCCCTGGAGGTGTTAAAGGTACAGGTGGACAAGGTGCTGAGGGGCATGGTTTAGTGTTTGATGGGAAAGATTGGACTTGGTGATCTGGTGGGTATCTTCCAACCTGGTTATTCTATGATTCTATATACAAAACTATATAGGTGTCTATTCATTATTTTCTTATTTTGTCCTTTTTTTTTAAAAAAAAAGGTTCTATCTATTCTATGATTCTATGATTCTGTGATCTGCCTTCAGTTGCTTTACTTTCTAGACATTTTATATCGGAAGCTTTTTCTTGCCAGTTGTTTGAACAGGATGGAATCTGTGTCTGTGTGAGTACCTGTGTGTAGTATTTTTCTACTGCAACTTCTACTTTTGGTGTAACCAGATCTTCTGTTACATATTGAGCCTTTCACTGTATCTTTTCTAACAGTAATTTCAAATAGTTGAAATCAGTTTTATTTGTGACCACGTAACAAACAGCAACATTTTTCAAGAATATGCCGTGTTACCCATTTCCTACTATACCTTCTACCTATGTGCACTTTTTTGATATAGAATTATAATATCACTTCTTTCTGAGATAAGGAGAGGTATAAATATTCTACATCATTGCTCTTGGGTTATATCTCTCATCTTCATCCAGAACTTATAGTCTCTCTGACACTCATTTGTTTGACATTTCATAACAAACTTGGAGGTAACAGTCTGTTCAAAACTCATGTGTACACAAGGGGACATTTTTGCCTGACATCCCTAAAAATCAGATCATTCCTAAATGTTACTCACATTGCCGTCATTCTAGTAACATCTGAAATAGACATCAATGTGCCCTAGAGAAGTGGTGAATTATTGTCTTTCATCTTTTATTTTTTTTTCTTCCATCTTGTTTCATGTGCCACTTCTAAAACAATTATTATTACATTTTGTCTGTTTATTTTGTGTTTACCTTCGTTCTCTCTTGGGTTTGTTCTTAGTTTCTTCTTCCTCTATCCTAATTGGGAGAGAAGTGAAGTAAGGAAATGAGTAACTGTGGAGATTATCTGGCTTATTTGGGTTAGCCCACTGCAAATTTATTTCTAAAAGATGCAGAAAGGAAAAGGAAACAAACAAACCAGAACAAAACAGCAACGAATAAAACAAAACAAACCCCAACTTTTTACACATTTTGATCTTTCATTAGAATCATAGGGTTTGGGTTCAAAGTGACTTTAAAGATCATTCAGCCCATATACCTCTGCCATGCGAAGAGACATCTTCCACTAGATTAGGTTTTCTTTATGTCCTGTCCAACTGACCTTGAATGCATCTAACAACAAGGTGTCCAAAACTTGTCTGAGAAGCTTGTTCTTCATGTCTCATTCACACCATTCTAAAAATACTTCTTCCTTATGTCCAATCTAAGTCTACACTTTTTCTGTTTAAAACTGTTGACCCTTGTCCGATTAGCACAGGCCCTGGTAAAAAGTCTCTTTCTTGTCATTTGTCTTTATATACAGAATGTACCTAACAAGGTATCCTCGGAGACTTCGCTTCTCCAGTTCAAACAAAACCAACTCTCTCTGCCCTTCTTCATAGGAACTTCTGATCATCTTTATGGCCCAATAAAACATATCCTTGTCTTTCCTGCTACTGGTGGTCCCAAAGCCAGACACAGTACTCTTGGTGGAGGTCTATGAAAGCGGAGTAGAAGGGGAGAATCCCCTTCCTTGACCTGCTGACCACATTGCTTTTTATGCAGCCCACAATAAGGTGCCCTCAGAGAGTTCACTTCTCCAGTTCAAACAGCCCCAACTCTTTCAGCCCTTCTTCATAGACCTTTAACTTTCTGGCCTGCTTTTTGGGCTGCTTGTACACATTGCTGACTCATATTCAGCTTTTCATCCATCAATGTGCCCAGGGCTTTATAGTATTTTACTTTATAGTAATTCCTGTAATAGTGAGAATTGCCCCAACCCAGGTGCAGGACCTTGCATTTGGCCTTGTTGTCATGAATTTCACATGGGTCCACATGGGTCAAGACCATCAAATTCCCTCTAGATGGCATCCCTTCTCTCAAGTGAGAACTGCATCACTCAGCTTGTTGTCATGCACACACATGCCAAGGGTGAACTCAGTCCCACACTCTACAAGATTAAGAAAGATATTGAACATTACTGGTCCTAGTATGGACCCCTAAGAACATCACTTGATGCTGATCTGCATTTGGGAAATGAGCTATTGATTGCCAATCTTTGGGTGCAGCTATCCATCCAACATATTAAAGGCTTTAGAGATGTCAAGGTCAGTAGCATGAGTTCTCCATTGATGCAGTCACTCCATTATAGAAGGTCATCAGGTTTGTAGGGTACAATTTGCCATACTGGCTCTATCTAATCACCCTGTGGTCTTTGATATGCCTTGACAGTTTCCAGGAGGAATCATTCCATGATCTTGCTTGGCAAGGAGGTGAGACTCACTGATCTTATTTTAGTCTACTTAAAACTACCGAGACTTCTTTGCAGAACTGGCAGAGGTAAAAAGAGAATTTGCGAGAAGCCAGCACCATTCTGGAATGGCAGTAGGAATCTGAGTAGCGTACAAAAATGCTTTTAAAATCCTGTTACAATAAATATACCAGGTGTAGGCAAATAGGTTCCACCACAATTATTTAGAGGTGTGCTATATGTCTAAATTCTACTACAGCCATTGAAGATTTTGTTAGCACATTCAGTCGAGTCTGGGTAAATTTCAGCTGACAAAACACACATGAATATTTTTAAGGTAAATTGGATAGTCTTCTAAACTTCATCAACTACGGTGTGAACTTTTGACATCCTACTTACAAACACTCCATTTCATAAATTGAATTGTATGTATGTATAATCTAGTGTTGAAGGGTATTTCTGACTTCTAAGTAGTATGTTTTTCTTTAATGAAGTTTTCCTTAACTATAGAAGAAATAACTACAGAATAATTATTAATCATTAATTATAATAATATTTTCTTCCCAAAATTCTTCTGCAATTCACAGGTTAATGTAGCTAATTTTAAACATCTAAAAATAACAGTTAAATTGTCTGTATCTGCTTGCAGAATCAAACAAAGTATCAGCTTTTTTATTTTAAAATATAAACTTTGCTTTAAGTGTGCTAGGTGAATGTCTTCAGAGGAGATTTTTGTATGGAAAATTTAAAGCTTCAAATTTTATCCATCTTTAGTTGAGGGTAGGGGGATTACATTTCTAATATGTATGACTTAAAATGTCTTTGAGCCAATTATGGTACTTTCTCGTGACAAAGCAGCAGATTTTTCTTCCTAAATCAATCCCTGTTTAAAATGTAAACCATTGACCATTAAATGACTAAAAAAATCTTTACGTAATGTCTCACCTCTGTCTCCATCCTTATATGAAGACAGATCGTCTCTTATCTTCTTCTTCACTTATCTATCCATCTCTCCTCTCTGCTCTTTCTCTTTCCCTTTCTCACATCTAAAATACAGAAAACTCACTTGTAGTGTGTAATTGTGTTTTTAAGGAAAGCAATCAAGAACTGGGTTGAACTGCTTTTGTCAGTTGCATTCTACAGCTATGACAAGTTAACGTGTGCCAGCTGCACAGCTTGTCCACAGCTGTTGTCTTTCAAATCTTTGTCTAATATCCATTTTCTCTCCAACATTTACAGATTTTATAACCGCAGTGAGAGTTGATCAAAATTACTCTAGTATAGAGCATTACTAGTATAATAGCTCTTGGTTTTAAGCTGCGCATAAGGGAATCTATGCCAGAAATATTTCTTCACATAATACTTAAGTCTGCACAGATGTCTGCATTTGATCTAAGAAGGCATAATTAAGGAGAAAATGCTGACAGAAATAAAGTATACATACCATCAACTAAAGCAGAAAAAAATCATGTAGAAAATGCTGAAATGTTGATGTTTGGAAAGGAGAATCTACAACAAGAAAAATATGTCAAAAAAAATCACCTATATATTTTGACTGTAAACTGAAAGATAAATACAGTGAGAAAACAAATAAACAAACAGACAAAAATAAACAGCAACCCAAAAATAAAACCCAAAACCAACATCCAAAATACACTTGAATAGCTTCAATTGATTAGTATGGAAAGTGCTCCAGATAAGTTTTCTTGGATGCATGAATACTTGTATTATAAGTTCACAGTTAACCATGAGAATAAAACCTGTTCAAGAGGCAGATGAAATATAAATGGGTGTATGAGTAATAGGTATGCGTGTATCTGAGTTCAAATTTCAGTACTGAAAACTTTAAGTTATGAAAGTTGCGGACAGCTGAGGAACCAAACATACTTTCTCACCTCTAGAAGGTGCATCTCTTTCCTGGTTTACTTAGATTTTTTTTCAGATCCCACAAGATCTGTTGCATAGTCACAACTAATTTGGTAGCTGCTGAATAGTTGACTTCTGTGTCAAAAATATATGTAGTCTGTCATGCTCCTGAAATCCAGGGGAAACCAGAGAGTCTGATTTTGTCTGATATGATAAATAAAAAACAAACCAAGGACCAGTACCTGACTCTGAAATCTAAGGTCGTACTGATTCACTTTCATTCCTGTTATTTTGTGCAGCAATCTCAGTGACATATTTATGCTACAGACATAGTTAGAATGGCTCAAATCTGAGTAGGGAAATAGATAGAAAACTGGTAGTGTTCAAACAGTGATCGAACTTTTCCTTTGGCTACCTTTTCTTCTAAAGTACAGATATGCCATCTAAGACATTTTTAGTCTTATTAAGAACACATCGACTACTACAGATGTTACCAAACACACAAATAAAAGTATCTGGAATAACTTGATGTGTTATTGGAAATGAGAAATTAGATAATCAATATGTTATATATATATGCAGAGAGACTGAGAGACAGAGTGAGAAACATGTCAGTACATATTTCTATAAATCTACATGAACACTTACATAGATATACAGTTGCAAAGAGACACACAGAATTATACGAACATACAGCTGTACTCAAATAATCTGCATTTTCTTAAAAAGCTATAGTTGCACAAATGTAAAGTAGACTGTAGTTTTTGTGTCCTGATGAAGTAACCTGTGAGAAGAATGAGTGGGAGAGTGGGAGGTTTCTCTCCTACCTGAAAGAAATAATTGGAGATGTGTAGCCAAGGTGCCTTTCTGGAGTAGAGAATGCAGTAGGAAAAGAAAATCTAGACTGCAGGGATGAAGTAGTATACAGAGTCACTAAGGAGAAATTCAGATCCTGAATTTCGAACACCATTCCAATGTATGTCTGTGGCTGTTCACATTGTGACAAGACTCTTCACTGCCAAGTTCTGTGTGAAGGTGTTTTCAACTGGATCAGGCAGACTTACTAAACTGGTTCTAATGAATATAAATATCCAGCTGCTCCATGGTCCCGTGTGACCAAGCATCTACATGATCCATTGTTGTTATCTTAAAGCTAACACAAAAACTCTCTGAACCACTGTAACTACTTAAAATAGCCTGTTCTCTGTGACCATTTCTGCATCTTCAGAAGCAGCTTCTGTTCACTACTTGTCAATGTTTTATCAACAAAATATTATTTTATTGGTGCATAGTTTGGTCCATTCTACAGCAGAAACTATGTGGGATGGTATTTTGGATGCTCAAATTTTCCATACTAATCAGCACATTTAAGCATACAAACATTGCCTAAAGACCAGGAGCTGCCTGTTAGAGAATCGTTTGGATTATATGAAATGGATCCCACAGAGCACCTGTACCATTGAGGTGAATATCCTGTTGTGAGGGCAGTTTGAAATTCAGCCAATCACTTTACCTCAGATTAGTCCATTTTCTCAGCTGTGAAGACGACTACCCAGAAAGTTTCTCCAACATCTGGAGATTTAATGATGAAGTGCTGTATCAGGTACATTGTAACTGTTAACTATAAAAAAAAAATCTCAAATATCTCCCTTATATTACAGTAGTTGTTTGAATTCCACAGATCTTGTCACAGTTTGAGATGCCCTAAGGCATCTTACCTTGCTGTCTAGCTGATATTCCAAAATACAAGTGTCCTGTTGGTGCTGTCTTAAATTTTAGACTTGTCTGTTTGAGGGTATTTAAAATAATACTAGACACGTATTTAGATTACTTACTCTAGATTACTTTTATGAATTTCCACAATCCTCAGTAGAGAATTAGATAAGTAGCAAACATCAAGTCTATTTAATAATTATTTATGAGCTGAATGTCATGCTGTTGTAGTATATGTTATGGGCTGAAACACTGATGGTATGTATGCTACGGAGATAAGGATTTGTTTCATGTTGCATCCAGTTCTTGTTTAATAATCATTAGCTCATCTGAAAGTTTCTGCTTTCAAACATATCTCCTTGACCATGAAAAAGAGTCAGTGAGCTCATACTTACAGGATCAGGTTTCTGGTATCCCACATAGTTCTTTAGTATCCTGACAATTTCTGTGTGCACAGATATCTATGCACAGATGTCTACCATAAGATCAAACTGCATCTATCATTAAGCACATTCTTTGTTATTATGCCTTAATACTGGGCCTCTTTTATATATGCAGTTCTTTTATAGATATTTATTATTTTTTATATAGGTAAGTTTATATAACTGTACTTATTTTTAGATATTTATATATCTAACAACACATACACAAATATATGTTTATATAATCTTCTAGGCTTTATAGATCTCCAGAAAGATATAAAACAGAAACTAACACTTTTCATCCTTAATTGGAATGAAATTCAGTGAAAGAGTGTTACTTGATATAGACCTTGTTGATATTTTTTTCTTACAGATTAAATGTGTTCAGATATATTTACTGCTGAAAAACTTTGGTGGCTTCAGACAACTCTCGGACACTGCAATGCTGGACCATGAATCTAGGAAGAAGGGTCTTTAAATTCTTACTCTAAGATCAGCAGTTCTAATATTTCGCTACTTGAAAATTGTACTAATTAGTCAACTTTAAAGAAATTTTTATGCATACTTGTAATTTATATTTATCAATATGCTATTCAAATTTAATTTTATTACCATAAGCCCTTTTTACATATTAGTTCTGTTATGAGGCTTATTAAGACCCAATACAAAATTTTAAATTTGTCATTATAGGCCATTACAATATGAAAATTTATTTAGTCCATGTTATTAATTATTTTAAATATTTATCACATTAAATTGAATTTTAACATGGCATTAGTAAGTGGTGGCTTCTTGGTGGAGCTGTCCTGGCTGCCACTAATCACCTACATGTCCACCATTGTCTTTAGCACAGCTTCTAGGAGGATCTGTTACATGATCTTTTCAAATATTATGGCGAGTAGCTTGACAACTACATCAGCATATTCCCTCAGGACTCTGGGATGCATCTCATCAGGTCCCATAGACTTATATATGTTCAGGTTCCTCAGGTGGTTGTGAACCTGATCCTCCTCTACAGTGGGAGAGGCTTTACCCCTCTGGTCACCATCTTGTCCTAAGAATCAAGAAGGGAGAGGAGACTGGTTGTCAGTGAAGACTGAGGCAAAAAAGTTTTAGAGTTCTTCAGTCTTCTCCTCATCTGTCAACATATTTCGTTAGTCTTCACTTTCCTTGGCCTTCTTGAACCCTTCCCTATTCAACCAGGCAGTATCCCTATACACTTCCCAGGTTCCCTGTCCCTGCTTGCATTGTCTGTGCTGTTCCCTGTCATCCTTGAGTTTGACCAGTAGGTGTCCATTGAGCTGCGCTGGTCTCTTCCCTTCCCTGGCTGATTTTGTACATATGGGGACTGAGCACTCTTGTGCTTCATGGAAAGCTTTCTTAAATATTTACTACCTCTGTTCTGCTCCATTGACCCTGATGACCATGTCCTAGGGGGTCCTCCTGAGTTACTCCTAGAAAAGCCAGAAGTCTGTTTTCCGAAAATTCAGGGTCATGACTATACTCCTCAGTTGCTCCATGTCCCTCAGGACCTTGAACTCTACCAGTGCATGATCACTGCAGCCCAGGCTGCCTCTAGTCTTGATATCACTGATGAGTTCACCTGTATTAGTGAACGTCAGGTCCCATATTGCATCCCCTCAGATAGGGGTGTCTATTACCTGGATTAAGAAATTATCTTCAATGTGCTCTAGGAGTCTTCTGGATTGCCTACAACTTGCCATGCTACCTTTCCAGCATATGTCAGATTTCAAAGAGACAAAAAATTGATTGAAGAAGAAATGCGCATTTCTTTTTCCCTAAATTAATAATCGATCTGCTATTTTCTAATCCTGCTCATTTAATCTTGCCACAGATGACAAAAAAACCTTAGGAACCTGTATCCTGGTACACAGAAGAACAAGGGGAGTGGTCTATGATTTTATGTTTTTGTATATAAAAAAAATTATTAGGTATATGTTGAGTTCTTTAAGCCTAAGACAGTTTAAATTAATTAAAAAATGAAAAATTGACTGAGAATACAGTTTCAAAAGATTAGTGAGTCAACTGAGCAGCAGTTAATAATGGGACTGTGATTAGAACTGATGAGGAATTTTTCAGTATACGTCAATGCTGAAAGTTTCATAAGAATGTATTGATTGCAGTCATCACATCAGCAATTTTTTCTCAAATCTAGGGTAAAATGGCTCATGAAAAAGAAAGGTTACAACTGAATAATCAACTAAGGTACTCATTAGAATGGGATTCTTTTGTTCAAGTCTCAGACTGATGATTTAGAACTGCATTTGAGCTTGAAGTAAAAAGTATCCAAGCCTGAGAAGTTTTTCTTTATAACTAATACATGGAAAAATGACGTTTAGATAAACAATTTATGTTAATCTAAAGCCTGAATCTAAAAATGATGAATCATACTCTGGAAATACATTTCTCTTCATTATTCATAAAGTTGATGGGACAACAGATTTTTAGAAATTTTTTTAGGGATATAAATTTATGTTTCTAATCAATTCTTCATTGCCATGCCTCTTCTTTTCTGATGAACCCTCTTCAAATATACCCATTTTGAAGGCTGTATAAGCTCACACAACTGCACATTAATCTACTGATTTGTACCAGTTACCTGAAGTATTTTGCCTCACCTGAATATTTCTTATGTTCAAAATGGGAGATACAAAGATACAGAGTTACAACTTTCTCTCTTCTATGATTTTTCATGGATGGATATTAGAAGGTCTAATTTTTGTCTACAGAGGAAGTAAAAAACTCTTAATTGAAAAAAATCAATACGATGAAAAATTTTTTCACTTTGTTCTGAAGAAAGACTTCAACTTGAAAATAAACCAGGCAACAGAGAATTTTACTGTTTAGAGGAGAGTTCCAGAGAAAACAAGCAATTGCATATATAAAAAAGTTATCTTTTAATAGTACAGTGATTTTTTTTTTTAATGTGAGTGTGAAAGTGGTTTTAATGTCATGCTTAAGTCTTTTAGGAATTACCTAAGTGAGAAATACTCATATATATTCAGGATGCCTCTAAGTATTCTTGGCTATTGAAGGGAAATTTCACATGACAGCTGCTCAGCAGCAGTAATTTGTGACCATGGAATGATCTGTCATGGAGAGCATGAAGACCCAAATACAGAACTAAAGAGAGATTCTGTATAAGGCAATGAAGTTTGCTGATAAGAAATACTGCAACATTTTCTTGTGGTGATCAAGGAATGCTCACCATCCCATTTTGGTAAACAGAACTGGAGAATAAAATCAACACCAATTAAGATGCCTGATACTGATGCTCATGAAGTCAATATTGGAGTATGTGTGTAAGAAAATGGCTAATGAAATATCTTTGCAGAGTCCTTCTAGAACCATTAGTGGAGGTGGTAGAACTCTGCCCAATGGCCATATAAAATTCAACAAAGGCAAGTGCAAGATCTTACACCAGGGTCAGGGCAAGCCTCAGTATCAGTAGAGACTCAGAAAAATTGGATTGAGAGCAGTGTTGTAGAGAAGGATTTGGAGGTACTGGTGAATAAAAAAAAAATGACATATACTGGCAATGTGTATTTTCATCCCGAAAAGCCAATCTTACCTTGGGATGCATAAAACATATTGTGGCTGGCACATTGAGGGGGGTGGTTCTCCCTGTCTACTCTATTCTCATGAGACCCCAGCTGCAGTAATGCATCCAGCTCTATGGCTCCTGACAAAAAAGATATGGGCCTGTTGGAGTGAGTCTAGAGGAGGGCCACAAACATGATTAGAAGTCTGGAATACCTCTGCTATGAAGAAAGGCTTAGTGAGTTGTGTTGTTCAGCATGGAGAAGAGAAGGTTCTGGGAAGACCTGGTTGCACCTTTTCAAACTTTAAAAGCAAACTATGAGAAAGATGGAGAAGGAGCTTTTACTAGGGCCTGCAGTGATAAGAAAACAGGCAATGGTTTTAAAATGAAAGAGAATAGATTTAGATTGGATATATGGAAGAAAATTTTTATGATGAGGATGGTGAGACAGATTGCTAGGAGAAGATGCAGGTGCCCCTTGGTTGGATGTGTTCAGGGATATGTTGAACACTGCTTTGATCAACCTGATTTACTGAAGCAGGGGGGTTGGTTTGGATGATCATTGAAATTCTCATCCAACTCAAACCATTGCGCAATTATATGACTGCTCATTAAATATCTTTCTATTTAAGCACAAACATTTGTTGAAATTGCCTCAAGGGATAAAGTAAAATTTTCCAAACAGGATCCAATTTAGTCACTGATATATTTTAAAATAGGACGTTATCACTGTATTGCCACATTCTTCACTCAACTAAGAGATTCCCATGTTAGAATTGCATACTGCATTTTTCACACTACTGTTCCTACATTCCATACCACTCAACATATATATTAGGAAAGTGTTCACATTCCAATGATGTAAAAATATTTTAATTGCATCGATAACTACTTCTTTTTTTTTTCCTTCTAGAGATAGGAATCAAGTAGTAGCATTTTTTTCTGAAGTAACAGTAGGACAAGTTGTAGAGGGAGAACTTTTCCTAGAGGTGCTGTGCATTTGCAGGGCAAAATGAGTAGCTGATCAGATTTTGGAGTCTCTGATATTTTTCTCCAGAAATTGTAGAAAGTACATTTCAGATAATCCAATAATTCTTTAAAATAATTACATTACTGAGTTTTTCATTATGGAAAAGTTTACATATTTTTTGCTACTAATAAGAAGGGTAATACATGCCAGTGTGAACTGTCCTTCTCCAGACTGCAAGTAATTGATTGCTATTTTTTTTTGTCCTTCTCCAGACTGCAAGTAATAGATTGCTATTTTTTTTTAAGTACCCTTCTTTCGAAACAGTCAAAATTCGGGTAGTACGTTATCTCCTCCAAGACTAATAAACACAAAATATATTTTGGTTCATAGAAAAATAATCTTCAGCAAAGGTAACTGCCCTCTATAAAGTACTACTTTCAAACATATTATATTCCAGAATTAATCATGGTTAATAGGAGATTAGTACATCCTGGTACATTATATTAATATCTGAGGAAAAAAAAAATCTGTAAAAATTTCATTTTCCTTGACTTAGTGAAAATTAGTAGTTCTGAACTTAATTTACAAAGATATACCTGTTGTAGGTTCTTCAGTACATAAATCTTAAAAGTCAAAATAAATGGAATTCACTCTAGGTTTTGTTACAGATTTTAATTCTTCCACTACATAGAATGAGTTTTGAATTTAGTTTGCTATCAGTAAGTAAGTTTATTGTGTAACAAATTCAGAAACAAAATTATTTAAAAGGAGATCTTCTTGTTGAGCTGTTATTATAATGCACCTTCATGGGATGTGTTTGATCAGAAGATAATGAGAAAGCCCATAGAGAAGGAAAATAAAAGATTGTTTCTTGGGTTTAAAATTAATTCAATGCTAGTTCAATGAAATTAGAATTTTAGTTTTCTAATAATCTCCCTTTTAAAATTTGGCTTAATGACTGGAATGAATATAATATAGGATTAAAGAAGTTCATTTCAAAAAATGACTTAATTTCTTTCAGTTTAACTATTTTTATACACATATATATATGTATATACAACAACTTTTAAGAAAGACATTTCCCAATGTATTTTCAGGTGCTGAAATTAACAAATATGAGGTTATTTGAAAGGTTAGTGCTGGCTTTCTCCTAAGTATCTATGAATTGCTCAAACTTCAGTATAATGAAAGGAAATAAAGAAGAGTTCTCCTGTTCAAAGAAAAATCATTTAAATCACAAATCAGGTCTACTTGATGAATTCCTAGAATAAATGACATACTTGATTACAAACGGCTGAAATGGCCATATGGTTGAACAATCAGCCAGGGAACAAAGTAATTGTCCAATGGATAACAATAAAGTGAACACTCTTGAAATATTCAGCATCATTTCCAGGTTTGAGGTACTCTGTAATATTTCAGTGGACTTTTCCTTCCTAGCTTTTAACTTATTAGCGAACATCACTGTGTCATTATTTTCGATAGTTTCTTTTGCTGAACATTCTCTAAGTAAAAATCAAGGGTAATAGAAGAAAACATTCTTTACAGGTTCATACAGATTGTTACTGAGTCTTATTTTTATTATATGTAGGCTTATCCACGTGTCTATGCTTTTAATTACGCTTTTAATTACGCTTCTAATACTATGTGTAATATCGAACACTAGATTCATTGGCAATGAATCACAGAATTGTAGGATGGTTAGGGTTGGAAAGGACCTTAAAGATCATCTAGTACCAACCCCCCTGACATGGGCAAGGACATCACAATAGATCATGGTGCCCAAGACCCCATCCAGCCTGGCCTTAAGTAATTCCAGGGATGGGGCAGCCACAACTTCCCTGGGCAACTTGTTCCAGTGTCTCACCACTCTCATGGTGAAAAATTCTTCCTAATGTCTAGTCTAAATCTCTCCTTCTCCAGTTTATACTCGTTCCCCCTCATCCTGTCAGCACAAGCCTTTATGAAGCCTTCCTTGAAGACTCCTTTCAGGTACTGGAAAGTAGCTATAAGATCCTTGGAGACTTCTCCAGGCTGAACAAGCCCAACTCTCTCAGCCTGTCCTCATATGGAAATAACCAAATTTAAATAATATTTTTTCCTGAAAAAAGTATTTTTTTAAAAGAAAAAGTTTCCTGTTATTTTTGGGTTAAATAAGATTAGTCAAGTTTGAATGTGCCTGTCAGTTTGTGCAGCTAATATATTTAATGCAGGCTTTTAGAATGTTTTCTTTTAATTATTATTAAAAAAACACTACTAATAAAGAATAATAAAGAACTTCATAATTTGATTGTTTGTCTGTTGCCATGTAGTAGCCTATTAATTCCAGAAGATTTTGATTGTTAGAAAACATATAAACCGTATTTTCATTACTTTTTCCCCCCACTATCTTCAGGGCAAAATAAAATTCTCTGCAATCATAACATATTAGCATTATAATACCTTAATGTACTTCATATCTAACCCTTAAATTTAATTAAAAAAAAGTCTTATGATAAAAAGAGAATGAACTGAAAAACCTTTGGGGAGAAGAAGAAAATATATTGCTAAATGTCAAAGTGTCAAGTAGATTGAAGCACTAGATCACCTGAAGGTAAGGCAAAACGTGAAAATCTAATCTGAAGATGATATAATAAAACTACAATTAAATATATATAAGAATGGCTTTACACTAAAAATATACCTAGATATTATTTTTGAAATTTTGAAGATGTAGATGTAGAAGTAGGTGCCAAAATAAATGTGCTTTTATTATGCCTTTGAGGCGGAAAAAGAATTTTGGAATACATACGTAACAATCAATAAATGAAATGTCTGAAATATTCACACGGAAGTTTCTTAAGAAACATTACAAATGTTGTTATATCTAGTAGAAAAATAGAAGCATGATGTATTTGGAAAAAAAGTATAATATTAAAGACATTAATGTGATGTATTTAAGGGTTACTTTTAAGGGCATAGAAAGGAGTTTTTTGAATTTGTGAAGTCAGTCTAAAGCTAATAATTGATAGACATAGGTGGAGAAAACAAAAGCTGTGTGTGGAGAGCTTTTGTCATCTTGTTTGTTCATAGCAGTAGAAATTGTATTTATAAGTATAGTAGATAAAAAGAAGACAAAGTAACATAAAGATTTATCTCTGACATTATATCCTATTAATGTATATATCTGAGAAAGGAGTCACTCCAAACTCCAATACTAATACTATCTTTAAAGAGTGATAGCTACCAAAGTAGATACCATACAACACATGACCTTTACCTTCTTGTTTAAGACTACAGTGGTTTTGGACTTAGCAGGACATTCTGAATAAAGGTTATGACAGAACATGTGGAATGTGAAGACCACGTAACACTAGAGATGCATACAGGCCCAAATAGCAATATATTCATTCTCCACAGTCTTTACTTTCAAGGTCTTCCTAGGTGCTTTCTTTTCTGATTTGGTATAAAAGCTTATTTGCTGCCATTTTACTCAGTCAGTGTGCGGTTATTAAAAGTGAACTCTCAGTTTGCAAGACAGAACACTGTGATCATAACCTCTCCTTTCAAGGAGGTCTTTAATTCTCATTCAGTTCTCTTCTTTTAACTGAAGTTGGACCTACATCAAGAAAGAATAATATCGTCATGCCCTCAGACATAACCTCTTCATTTTTCCCTACTGTCTGTAGCATTCTATCCTTGTCCCAGGTGTATAACAAGGTCAAAATCATGGTCCCTCCTACACTGTTACTCACAGATGGACTCTATGTGGGAATCCTACGGCATTTCTGATCCAGATTAGATGGTCTTTCAAGTTGAGTGACTGAACTACATATGAAGTTTTCCTTGAAAAAGATGGTGCCAGATCTTCATGTTCCCTCTGGAAAACTCAGAAACTTAACGTCCCTCAGTCTGTTGTGGATTGTTTGAAATTTCAGGTCATCTTTTCTGTGCAAATAAGATTTTGCCTAAGGATTTAGTCTGTCTTGGATGCTTTTGTTTGTTTCTCATTCTCTGGAAAGGTTTGAATTTGAATTCAATAATAATTAAAAAGATAAATCTAAAAGCTAGACTTTTGTCTTGGGCTCTTTTTCTCCAAATCTAAATAAATGTATCACACTAGTTATACTTTTGTACAGGTATTTTTTCACTCTTTGCATATTTATTAGTTATGTATTATATGACTAAAAAGTACGTTTCTTCTGTTTTGAAGTAAAGTTCATAAATATAAAACAAGCAGACTTACTCTGAAATTTGATTTGGTACATTGAGAATTCAGAGGGGATAACTGGCTAAATTGATTCTTTTAATTGAAGATAAGAAAACCAGATGGTTCATCACAGTTTAATTAGTATTTGAAGGGACTGTATGACCCTCAGCTATGCATCCAAGGTTCTGCACTTTCCATGCACTCATTCATTTAGTTTTTCTCTATTTTTTGAAGTAAATTTAAATTGAAATAAAAACTTTAAAAACAAAATTAAAACTTATGTTATTACCAGAACATGCTGACATTTTAACATTTTGTACTGTAGTCGTACTACTAAAAGCAAAGCCCCATAAAATGATATAAATCATATCTCACAACTTCTTTTCCACTTTCTTCTAATAGAGAGCTTGAGTCAATGGATGTAATGGAGAGATGAACATATAGAAACATGATTAAAATATTATTTGCTTACAGAAGGGACGCTGTTGTGATTTATTTCTTCCTAATTTTGAGAATTACACATGTAATATTAGAGAATTACACATGTAATATTTGTATCTGAATTTAGATTAAAAAAATGATGGTTCAAACAAGGATATTTGTCTCATTTAAAACATCATTAACAGATAAGTCTTCTATATGTGGTAATTCTGGAATAAAATTTAGGATTAAAATGGATGATCAGGCAGCTTCCACTTGTAAATGTTAAATGTAAATTTAAGCATTATGTCCATTCATTCTGGTTTGGACTAATTTTGTCATTTTAAGATTAATTATAAAAATTCCTATGGAGCTAGAATGGTCTCAGTGTGTTCCAAGTCTTTCACCTCTGTTTTACCTATTGCTAAGTAAAAAGAGAATAATGTTATTTGTAATGCCTACTATATGAGGGAAAGGCTGTGGATGTAGTCTTCTCGCACTTTAGTAAAGCCTTTGACACAGTCTCTCACAGCATTCTGCTACGGAAACTCTCAGCCTCTGGCCTGGACAGGCGCACACTCTCCTGGGTAGAAAACTGGTTGGATGGCTGGGCCCAGAGAGTGGTAGTAAATGGTGTTAAATCCAACTGGAGGCCAGTTACAAATGGGGTTCCCCAGGGCTCAGTGCTGGGTCCAGTCCTGTTCAATGTCTTCATAAATGACCTGGATGAGGGCATTGAGGGTACCCTTAGCAAGTTTGCAGATGACACTAAACTGTGTGCAAGTGTCGATCTGCTGGAGGCTAGGGAGGCTCTGCAAAGAGACTTAAACAGGCTGGACCACTGGGTAGTGTCCAACGGCATGAGGTTTAACAAGGCCAAATGCCTGGTCCTGCACTTGGGGCACAACAACCCTATGCAGAACTACAGACTGGGAGAAGCCTGGCTGGAAAACTGCCAGGAGGAGAGGGACCTGGGGGTGTTGGTCTACAGCCGACTGAACATGAGCCAGCAGTGTGCCCAGGTGGCCAAGAAGGCCAATGGCATCATGGTTTGTATTAGAAACTGTGTGACCAGTAGGTCCAGGGAGGTGATTCTCCCTCTGTACTCAGCACTGGTAAGAACGCTCCTTGAATCCTGTGTTCAGTTCTGGGTCCCTCACCAGAAGAAGGATGTTGAGGCTCTGGAGCAAGTTCAGAGAAGAGCAACAAAGCTGGTAAAGGAGCGGGAGAACAGGCCCTATGAGGAACGGCTGAGATAGCTGGGGTTGTTTAGCCTAGAGAAGAGGAGGCTGAGAGGAGACCTCATTGCTCTCTAGAACTACCTGAAAGGAGGTTATAGAGAGGAAGGTGCTGGCCTCTTCTTCTGAGTGACAGGGGACAGGAAAAGAGGGAATGGCCTCAAGTTCTGCCAGGGGAGGTTCAGGATTCACATCAGGAAAAATTAATTCACAGAAAGGGTCATTGGGCATTGGAACAGGCTACACAGGGAGGTGGTTGAGTCACCTTCCCTGGAGTTGTTTAAAAGATGGGTAGGTGAGGTGCTGAGGGGCATGGTTTAGAGATTGATAGGAATGATTGGTGGGTCTCTTCCAACCTGGTGATTCTATGATTCTACAATTCTATGAAAAAAAGAAAAGAATGAATTAAAAAAGATCCTTAATATTTTCTCTATTCCCAGACAGTAATTTTATATAGTAAATTAATAAAATAAACTTTAAATTCTAGTGAATTCAAATATAAGGACTGTTCTCTCCTCAGACTTTGTCATCTATGCTATTCAGAATCATGAAAATGTTTACTTAAAGAGATTTCTAGAGATATATTGTGCAACGTCCTTCTCAAAACAGGATTACCACAAAACTGAACCACATTGGCCACGCCTTTATTTACCTAAAGCATTAAAAACTCCATAGACACATGTTTTACTGGAGCCTCTTTTTCAGTGATGAATTTTCTGCCAGGTGAAAAAGTCTTTCCTGTATCTAATCTTAGCCTCTAAAACAGCAGTTTATGGCTCTTTGCGACTGCCACCTCATCTGACACTACTGAGAAATATTTATCTCTGATATTTTTGTAACTGCCCTTCAAATATTCAGTCAGTCTCTACTCTAGCAGACTAAACAAACCCATTTCCCTCAACTTGACCTTCTTCATAGGTCATGCTTTAGGCATCTGACTATTTTGGTAGCTGTCCACTGGACTCTGTACAACATTTTGGCATTCTTTTTGAGGTGATTTTGTGCCGGGACCAGATAAAGTAAAATTGGATGCAGTATTTCAAATGTAATGTTCCCAGTGCCAGGATGAGATGGATAACAGTTTCCCTAAACTTGTTGGTTCTCCTCCTTCTTACGCAGTTCACTTCTCTGTATCTGCAATTAATATTCACTTTGGGCTTACATTTAGCTTAGTGTCTGAAGTGATACTGAGGTCCTTTTTGGGAAAACTGTTATTCAGCTATTGTGTTCCTAGACAGTACTCACACAGATGACCACTCTATCCAAAGTGCAGAACTTTGCAATTCTCCATACTGGACATAAATGTGCTTCTGTTGACCTAGTCTTCAAGTTTGTCAATGTCCCTTCAAAACAAAAATCTAAGATTCAGCATGAAAGTAACTCCCCTTAGTTTTGATACTCAAAAATTGTGAATGACGCTTTCATCTTCATTAAATATTATGAGACATAATATTGACTATTGGCATATTCCAGGATGTCAACTCATTTTTTATTACCCTATGAGCAACAGACCATGAATATGTTTGTTGCTTGGATTGTCTTCAGTTATCCAGCCAAGGCATTTTGTTTTGTATCAACAATCTCTCTTTTATGCTTATTTGTTGCTTGAAAGTAGCAAGACAGCTGAATGCACAGCTTTTGGTTGGTCTCTTAAGAAATATGAAGCTCCTATTATCTGTTTATTAATTCTTGCAATATTGTCAAATCACATCCTTGGGGCACCAGAAGCCACATAGCCTCACCATCCAGGGTTTGTCCTGCCGCCAGCAAGGTTTCAGGGGGGCTGAGGGGGCAGCTGGGGGCAGGCAACACCACAGGTCGTCAGACACCTCTGTGGGGATGGGTCAAGGCCAGGCTAGGTTGTCAGTCTGTGGGTGGCACTGAGGATCTGGCGTAGCGAAGGGAACCAAGGTCAGTGAGAGCCTTAGGATGGCTGGTGCACTGAATGAAATTGTGGCATTAAACTCTGAATGCATGGGTGCTAGATACAGGTACAGCATTCCCTTGAAAAAGTATACTTGTGGTGCTAAACAACTGAATGTTAGGTATATTATACTACTTTTCAACTGCAATATCTATTTGCTAGTTCATTCCTTTGTCCCACTTTGAAAACCACTTCTTTTCTTGCATTGTTTGGGTTTTTTTCCCCCTCTCCAAAACAAATCTATTTACAAGGGATTATCTTTAAACAAAATGGACATGGACTGTCCATCTTAAACTAGGAATCAGACCTTGGCCTTCTTTTGTTTGGTAGTATAGACATAATTACATAGACATCCTTCTTCCCTCTTGGATGTTCAGTTAAATTTATAGCCAGATTGCAAGGACAGCTTCTCCATTTCAGCCAGATCACTTAAAAAGGACTGAAAATAGAGTTCCAGAAAGAGAGAGAGAGAGATGACTCTACTATAGATCTTGCCTTGTAGAAAATTTGAGCTTTTTTTTTTTTTTTTCATGTGGAGTTAAACTTTATTGCTTGCTTGTCTTAAAGAGCTGTGTTTATAATGAATTTGTAGTTACAGACTCAGGCACAGGTAGAAGGTGTCTTGCGGCCTAAACATACCAGACAGTTTTCTAAACCAGAAGACACATCCAAATAGTCTATCCACTGTCTTATTTATTAACAGGAGTCTAGTGACACACTGTAGTCATGGTTCTTTCAATCTACTCGATGTTCTGACCGAGAGCATCAGTACTGTAGAATGTGTTTCAAATTCATTTTATACAGTCGGCTGCCTCTGATATCCTAACAGACCACATTCAGTAAAATTCAAATAAGACAATTAGTGCAAATGTCAGTGTGAAGCACATTGACCTGTTTTTCTTACATAACAAAAGACGGAAACAAATGTGAAGCTAATTGCTGCCAAAGAAGTCAATCATGTAACTTTCATAATTAGTGCTGTTGAAAATATCATGTGTGCATCTTTCTTCTTTATTACCACTATGAAAATATTAGGTCATATTCAATCTTTACCTACTCTACAACTGCAGTTTTAGCATATAGTTTATATTTTCATATATACATATGTTCATATGCCTAGAAGCTTAAGTTTTAGGTAAACAGTGAGGTTTACACCAAAGTCTGTCCAGAAGCAGTATTCACATTTGTATGAACTTGAGTTTACTATTTCTTTTCCCAAAGTTTTACAGTCTCATGTTGCTATGGACAAAGGTCACAGAATCACAGAACAACCAGGTTGGAAGGGACCCATCGGATCTTCTAGTCAGTTTTACAGATTCTTCACTATAAATGAAGAATATATGCTACGTTTCATTGTACAGAATAGATGCACACAAAGATTCATGGAAATAGAGTTACAATGATCATGTTTGAAACCAGTTTGTTGGAATAATTTCATATTTCCTCCAGTGCAAATTTCGCTTTCTGCCTTAATCTTTTCTGTGTTGCTTGTGTGAAGGGGCTGGAGAACAGGCCTTATGAGGAACAACTGAGAGAGTTGGGGTTGTTTAGCCTGGAGAAGAGGAGGTTGAGGGGAGACCTCAGTGCTCTCTATTACTACTTGAAAGGAGGTGGTAGAGAGGAGGGATCTGGCCTCTTCTCCCAAGTGACATGGGACAGGACAAGAGGGAATGGCTTCAAGCTCTGCCAGGAGAGATTTAGGCTAGACATAAGGAGGAAGTTTTTCACAGAAAGGGTCATTGGAACAGGCTACCCAGGGAAGTGGTTGATTCATCTTCCCTGGAGGTGTTTAAGGCACGGGTAGACAAGCTGCTAAGGGGCATGGGTTAGTGTTTGATAGGAATGGTTGGACTCGACAATCCGGTGGGTTTCTTCCAACCTGGTTATTCTATGATCCTATGATTCTATGATATCCTTTACTAATGAGGCTTAGAATATCCTGCCCATTCCTTGCCCACTTTCTGTCCTCCACCACCTCTCTTCTTCCCTTAGTTCTCCACCTGCCGTAACAATGGGGCAGAAATATCTTCGAGCAGAATACCTCTGTTCTCCAGACCAGATTTGGCACTAAGATCTTGCAGGCAATAACACAGTAATAGACAACTATAAACTTTTAACAGCAAAGCAAGTCTGTCAAAATGCATAAATTGCATTGAATTAGTAATTTCTCTTATTTTTTTCATCTGTAGGGAAGGAGACTAATAGAATATATCACAGATATAAGCAGACACAAATTGCCAACATTAAGATGTAAAATTCATGATGGATAAGGAAAAATCCATGGTAACACTATGAAGGTAAAATATGAACACATTAAATATGACATTCAAATACATAGTTCTTGTGCAGTTTTGAACAGCCTGAAGAAAATCTGTTCACCTTCAGATTGAGTAGTTGTGGCAGTTTGCAGTTGTTCATTGAATGGGTACACATTATAAAATTTTAACACTGAATTCAAGAATATTCTTCAGTTGTTTGTCAGATGCACTTCTATGATTAGTTACTGTTTCCCTCAAGCAATGCTAAATTGTTTTCTATGGCTTTGACCTTTAAGACAAAGATGTCTTTCTAAAGTACTAGGGAGAAGATTAAGCTGACATAAGTGATATGAACTTTAAGAGAACTAAATAAGGAAAAATCCTACTGCAGATATAAAAACACATAAGGTCTTCCTTTATCATTGTACTTCTGTCATTATTATGTGAAGGCAGGGTAGCGTAGTCCTCCTCACTCTTGCAAGGCTTAAAGGATCTAGCAATTAAATTATGCTTTCAGAATTAATGTAGATTCTTGGGGCAGGCAAGATTCCTCTTCCTTGACTCTAGATATTCAGATACTCAGCGTAGGTCCATTTTTGTCCACAATTGGCCTAAGTTTGGTTAATAGGCAATAGGTTGCTTGGTAATATCCAAGGAAATTAATCTAGTTTTAGACTAGAGCTTAAAATTGTATCAATTTTCATACGAATTCTTTATTTCTCCTGCGGACTCTAAGAGGAGTCTGGGATGATTAGCATCATTAGTAGACCTCAGGACCCATTTCTGATATCCACAAACAATCATCTAATTCTAGTTAAGATACTGTAGGATGTCCGAGATGATCTTGGTGGCATATGAGAAAAAATGTAAGGACAATTTATGTTGTTCTGAAAGAACAGCTGGATGCAAGGTAAAAAATCTAGACATCTCAAATGTTTCTAGGTACATATGAATGGGTAAGTAAATTAAAAACCAAAGATTTTCAGATGTCTACTTCTCTGAAAATTATGGGGAGAGCTGAGAGTGTGACAGATCTGATGGAGAATTTCAAAGTTAATTTATTATTTTTATAACATAGCTCCATTTATATAAATGTAATCAAAACACACAGAGGGACAGTGAGAGCTCTCAGAGTCAAACATAACACATGTCAATGCTCTATTATGTGTTAACATTGCAGAATATTTATTATATGACTGGTGTTTCAATGGTATTTAACAAATCGGAAAAGGGATTTGATTGAATTATAAACTAGTAGGATAATGGAGAAATTTTGTTGTGTTCAAGGCTGTATTCCTTTACATCATGTTTATTCATGGACCAAATAATTTTATTCTGCTTTTATGACAAATACCCACTGTTTGCAATGATCAAAATGTTTCCCTTGATTGCTTTTTCATTTTATTTCTCAAGCCTGTTATCATTTCACAGACTGTAAAAAAATAGAAAATAAAATTGTTTTTTATGGTTTCTTTTCTTAATGAGCTGTCTGAATATACAGCTTAGCAAAGGGTGTCATTGTGTGTGTCTGTAGTTGATAAATAAAATAAATTATATATCAGCCACACTGTACAGTTGTGGTCATGAGCCTGTATAATTTTTTGTTTTATCATTAAAATTGTTTACTTCAGACCTCACGGTTTCTATGTACCCCAAGTCATTTTCCAGGAGGATACTTTAGTGTATGATGTTAATCACAGGACAATGGACTGCTTCTGATTTGCTTTTGATGTGTCAAATGTTCTTTTGGATGAGAGAAAGATTGCTCAGCATAAGTATAATTATTACAACAAAATGTATGTCATCCTCAGAGTCTCCATCTCCTTATACTTTGCTCTACTGATGCTGTTTTACATGTTACTGCTTCTATTCCTTTACTATGAATTGTGTAAGAAAGACCTCTCTGAAAAAATATTCATAATTCATTCCCCTACTCTCTTTGTTTTAGTCAAAATGATATCTAGTACTATAATTTATAAATGCATATGTTCAAAATGATTGTCTTTTCTAGAAATGATTGCCTTTAACATATGCTAGTTTAATTAATTAAATTACTTCCTTAGTTGATTGATATTTCATTGTAAAATCAAACTCATTTTCTTCTGCTCCACAGTTCAAAACCCAATTCTTCTAGATCACTATGCATGGCCAGATCATTATATCAACCAAGTCTCCCATAATGTCTTCACTACAAAGAGAAAACATTTTAGAGAAGGTGAGAACTGTCATGAGATGAAGGCTATGCTGCAGGTGGAAGTTACTAGAGGTATTCAAGCAAGATCAACCCCAAGACTGATTCTGCTTAATATTTTCATAAGTAATTTTTTTGAGGGGAATAAAGAGTGTGCAAAGAGAAGTTATTTGTAATATCAAGATGAAGAAAATCAGCTGTATCAAAGAAAATCTGAAGACAGGTTATAAAATGCGAATTTATCTTGAGAAAAATAGAAATAAACATGAAGTAAAAACCAAAGCTAAAAAATATGAGGATGTGTAATTGGAATTTAATAAAAAAAATCTGCTATAAAATGAGACCTCATTATGGGAAGTGATTGTCTTCATAAGACACAGTTTAAATTCAGAAGTGCTATAGGCATTGTTACATATTACCAATTCAAGTTTGACCACAGACTTTCTTAGCAATGGCATATTCATTTTATCCTGGGTGTAACTCAGGCAAATCTCTTAGTGTTCCTAATCTGTTTTGAAAGAAACAGACTTGGAAGAAGGTGAACATACTTTGACAAGCCTACTAATGTCCAGGCCTTCAAAGTGTTCATGGTGAATGCCATACTATAGTCTGAGTTTTCATCCTCGAACACGGAGACCTCATTGCTCTCTACAACTACCTGAAAGGAGGTTGTAGAGAGGAGGGAGCTGGCCTCTTCTCCCAAGTGACAGGGGACAGGACAAGAGGGAATGGCCTCAAGCTCCACCAGGGGAGATTTAGGCTAGAAATTAAGAAGAAGTTTTTCAAGGAAAGGGTCACTGGGCATTGGAACAGGCTGCCCAGAGAGGTGATTGATTCACCTTCCCTAGAGGCGTTTAAGGCACGGGTAGATGAGGTCCTGAGGGACATGGTTTAGTGTTTGATAGGAATGGTTGGACTCAATGATCCGATCTCTTCTAACCTGGTTATTCTATGATTTGATGATTCTATGA
Organism: Coccyzus lansbergi; assembly: GCA_033558105.1. Taxonomy (NCBI): domain Eukaryota; kingdom Metazoa; phylum Chordata; class Aves; order Cuculiformes; family Coccyzidae; genus Coccyzus; species Coccyzus lansbergi. The sequence goes on from JAUMJK010000379.1 coordinate 506,953, forward strand.
GATATGAATTTGGATACATTTCCTCCTGCAGCTATGAAGTTTCCCAGATCTATACCCTACCCTGCTCTGCAATTTCTGGTTCTGAGTTCTGCTGTACTGCTTGCAACTGAGAAATAAGACACTCTACTTGAAAGACAGCTTTATTCATTGCACTGAATGTACCTTCCCTTGAAGAATAAAAAAGAAGATTCCTATGGTTGTTTCTTCTTCCTTTTTGCTCTTGCCTGTGTTAACTTTAATAATTTAGAAGCTAAGAAACTGACAGCCTACTAGACTCTAGACTAATACCCTTAGTAACTGAGATCAAATGATGGACAAGGCATGTAAGAAAGTGCTAAGTAAATTGTATTCATGTGAAAAGACTAAAATGATTGCCTACAGATTCCTCCTTAATATAATTCCAGTATAATGGAAAAGCAAGATCACAAATAAAGAATTGCTGTCAGAAGTGGTGGAAATGAATCTCAGCACAATGGTTTCTATTAAATGTTAAGTATTGTCTATACTTCAGGAAATATCGTACCAAAACTGCATCAAATGTTAATGGAGCTTTACAAAATTAGTAGCAGAGGTTTCAACTCAAATCCAATGAAATATGACCAGCTTAAGTATATATGCGTGAACACACAGGCCCACACTGTAAAAAAAACTATCTAAATGTATAAACACAAACACATATACATACAGAGTTTTCACTAAAAGGCAAGAAAATACCTCAAACGAACTACTGAATAAAGAAATAATGACATGCAAATTACAGTCTGCAAAAATTATAGTGGGAGAGGTAAGGCCAGTCTCAACTTATATATACACTAAAACAAAGTTTTTCTTTTTTTTTCCAAAACATATGGTCATCCTTCTGTTGAAATAGAGATATTTTACAGACTAATATTTTCTACAGTAGAGAAGCATAGCAGTTTGTTCAGCTAATATGCTGCTGATTTTGACGCAGGATTTAATGGATCATATGTATCACATAAAAGAAAGGAAAAAGAAATTACTCAAGCTTTTTCTCTCATGCAAGAAGTTCATTGTAGCTTTTTCTATAAGATATCAGTTTTAGAGAATAATGATCTTTAATGAATCATTTTTCATAGTGGTACTGCAAGTTTCAACTTTTATTGTTCATTTCAGCTAATGTATCTTTGTGTGGTCCAGACAACTTAATTTTGAGAACATGGATCATGGTGTACATTATGACAATAGCTTAATATTTCCTAAGACTAAAGCTCTGTTGTGCAACTATTAATATTGTTGCAATTGGATGAGGAAAGGATAACAATTTTAAAGACTTTATCTTGCTTTTAGCATGGAAGTTCAATCCTATATAGTCTTGGAAGGGATAATTTATACCAACTCATTCAAGACAAGGAACTGCATCTTAAATCATGAATGTGGCACTAAACACACAAAAATAAGTTGTCATGTGTGCAATTTTAAGAGAGATGTGAAATTCAACCCAGGGAATTACTTATAAATAGCAAGAATGACAGTTGCAATGATCACAGCCTGGCATGTAATTTTATAATAGGGAAATAAAACAGAAAAACAAATTCTAAAGTGCAGTTTGTCCAGGAAAAATTGCATTCATTTTACGCAAATGTCTTTATTTATCATAAATAATGACTAAAACATCCTTTCCAGGAAGGATATGAGTACTGACACATCTATTTATTATGACAAGAATATGTCATAAAGGTAATATACTCAACATGAAAAAAAATGTGTAAAATATTACTTCTATCTGAAGGAAAAAAATGAAAGACAGGAAGGGACTGGTTAATGTTATAAAAAAGAGACAGCAATTGTGAGTTTGGATCATGTCCGCTGAGTTTGATTCAGAAGGTTAAAGAAGCTTCTGAATTCTTCCTGTTTCATAGGATATATCATACAATCATAGAATGATATAGGTTGAAAAGAACCTTAAAGATCATCTCCTATTAGATCAGGCTGCTCAAGGATGCATCAGGATGGGGAAGGATTGTTCATTTGTTTCTCGATTTATCTGTTTGCTTATACAAGCCATAGGATATACTTTAATTTTCCATATAGACTAATAGTGTTACTTTTAATGATTACTGAAATTTTCACAAGTTTTTTAGTACTACTTGTTGATGCTATATCATGCTTTGTGATTGTATACTGATGGCAAAGTTATCCAGGAAAGTAATGCAGCTACACACATATGTTATAGAAGATAAGTTTTTAATGGAGATCAGCTACTATTTAATTTTAATTTCTATAACATTTTGATGTCTGTAGTGAGATGCTGAAAATAAAGATGTTCGCTTTACTCTTCAGAAAAAAAGAGCTGAACTTAACTACACAGTTTTGATAACTGGTGCCTCATTCAAGGTGACTTGTTTATCTTGAAGATACAAGCTGAATCAAGTTCATGTCTGTCTTAGCTATGCTAAACTGATTTGAAGGGAGACTGGTAAAGTAGCCAGTGGAAATGACTTTAATATGAATAAATGTTTTTACTCATAATTTTCACTCACTCTTGTCTGATTGTTCAGAAAGGGTTCAGTATGGATTTAAAAGTGAAGACTGAGGCAAAAAGGCATTGAGTACCTCAGCTTTCTCTGTATCCTAGATAACTAGGTTTCCCATTACCTTCCAGAGAAGGCCAACATTCTCCATATTCTTCCTTTTATCATTGTGTTACCTAAAGAATCTTTTCCTGTTGCCCTTGACATCCTTGGCCAGATTTAATTCTGTCTGAGTTTTAACTTGACTAACCTGATCCCTCTCTGCTCTGAAAATTTCTCTGTATTACTCCCTGGCTCCCTGCCCTTGCTTCCACCCTCTGTAGGCTTCCTTCTTTTTTTAAAGCGTGTCTAGAATATCCTTGTTCATCCATGCAAGTCTCCTGGCATTTCTGCCTAAATCCCTTTTTGTTTTTAAAAAAAAGATAAGGAAAGATACTGAAAATCCAATATAGCAATAAAGACTCAAGTTACAGAAAATGCTGGGGTCATGCTGGCAGTAAACACCATACTGAGCTTGCCTGACCCTCTGAGGCCCACTTCACTTGTCTACAGCCCATGACTTCATGTTAGCCCCCCATGTCCATCAGCCACTGCCCTTGTGACACTATAGCAGGGCTTGCGTCCAGCTCCCCACAGCCCTGCCTTTCCTTACCATGGGCCAAAATGATCTGGACCCATATGGAAGCCTATGTGCTAGCCTGGCAGCCAGTCCCAGTCCCCATGGCCTTGACTGTCCTGGGGTTGTGCCCACAAGGACCTGTCAGCCTGTTCTGCACTAGATATCAAGACAAACTTCTTAAGTTTTACGAAAAGTTTGCATCTTTTCCCTTTCTCTCATCTATCTGAATCCATTTATGTTCAGCTTCAAGATACTGTGCACCAGTGTGTTAGTACACATGGCATATAAGGAACACCTTTAAACCGTAATGAAACATTTGTTTTGCATTTTTAAGAATACAACAGTAACATGATTCCAGTCTTCCATTATTTTCATGCTTTGTTACATAAAGAATACATTATTTAAGGAAATAATAACTTTTCAAAATCTCCTGTTTTGCATATACCTATATCTAACTTCTTGGCATACAGCTCATACATAAACAGAGGGAGCAAACAAGTCCTTTAAATTCTTGTCTGACATGAATTTTTGTCAGATGGGTGGGAAGTGAAATCAAAGCATAGATTCACAAGCTGAACTCTTCATCTCAACATCTGAATTTACAGAATATATATATATAAGCTGTCAGAAACCAGTACCATGTCATAGAAGCACTACAAGATTTTTTTTTAATTAACTTTTTTTTTTACATTTTATAAAAGCTGGAAAATCTGAAAAATCTAACATTAATGCAATCCTAAAAACTCTAAAAAGCAAATTCATTTCTGTTATTTTATTTTTTTATTTACAATTACTCACATTTCTTTTTTAGAGCTATGATCCACAAGGGACCTTTATACATCATATAATAAAAAATGTTAACTTATCACAACTGGAATCTGCAGAGTGATAATGGGTAGAGTCATTGAATCCTTAATATGGCAAAAGTAGAGTAAAAGGTAATATTTTTACAATTAAGCTTATTTCAAGAGCATCATGTTCTCTTAAATGCTATTGAGTGATAATTCAAATTATTCTTTGTACTTGAAGGCCAAAAAAAGAAAAGAAAGCAAGAGTTGCATAGAAATATTAAACAATAAACCTGAAATTTTACATTCAAAACATAACTTTAGTCTGAAGTACTGATAAAGCATTTACTTTGTGGACCTTCAAAGTGACACTGTTGCTTTAATTAAATCTGTAGAGGTCTCTCAATAATCACTCAGTTATCCCTGCAATGTCATTCAAGTAGCAAGAGAATAATCTGCCATACTATTTTCAACAGGCAATTACAGGTAATTCTTAAATTATTTCAGAAGTGTTACATTTTTTTAAGAAAAGAAAAAGAGTGTTTAAGAGCATAATGATCTTTCTTCTATTTATCCAGTGTCTCTTCTAAGTTTAGTTATACTTAAATTTAGCCTGAATATTTTCCGAACTAAGGTCAGTGTAAAGACTGGTGTTCTGATACAGTTTCTGTGACTTAGTTTATTTATTGCAGTATGGTAGTATAATTTTGGAACCGATAGGTAAAAATCTTGTCTAAAAAACCAGTTTGTGATTATGTTCTAGTCAGCACATTAGTTCATCTCATCAGCTAAGAAACTAGCTCCAGAGTAATACTTCTGAATAGAGGTGTACTCCTGTGAAAGAGGCATTTATGTTCCCATTACAGTCATCAGAGAATTAGGCAATTGACACATGGTATAATACAAAGTACTTGGATTATTAGAGCACAATTTAATTGCCAAAACGTAGGCAATTGAAGTTATTTTTCTTGCTGCAAGGCTTGGCTTCCAGAAGATGAATCAGACCAGTGCAGGTCTCTATTCAGTTGTATGCCTGGACGGCTTAGAGTGTTGTACATGGCAATGGATGCACATATCTAGATAATGAAAACCCCCTTTTTATCTGAATAACTCTCGACTACACTGAACATATTGACAAGGAGTGAAACTTTAAATAATTATGTTATTGAGGTGTCCCGAAATGTCAGTGACATATACATAAGGGCTGTCAGACACCACAAAGGACTTAAGGAAGATGTGTGTTGGTCCAGGATGGCAGCTGGAGACAAGCTACAGCTATCTGAGGAACTTCAAGAGAAATTAAAAGAGTGGAGGGAAAAGGCATAACATATAAGAAATGCATAGAAACATAGGGTAATCAGTGCTGAATGATTAAGAACATGGACTGGAAACTATCATGTCTGAGTCTAAATTTCAAGAACTGTATTTGAAGAGAGCAAATCAGTGGCTAAAGACATGCAAGAGGAAGACTGGAAGATTAAGTAGCAGGAACAAATATTAATGAATTTTGTGGATGCTGTTTAATTTTTTTTCAGGCTTTCCTTTGTTATAGAGTGTTCATGAAACTTATTTGTAATTTAGTAGAATTTTTAATATTTAATGAACTTCTCCATCAATATACAGTTTCACTTCTCATTATATATTACTTTTATAAATTCAGTTCTGATGCATTTGCCTGAGTTTACTTTTTTATTTAATATTTTTCCTGGTAAAAATTCTTATAGAAAATATTGACCAAGTTCAATGCTTAATTGGCTCCGATTGCTTCAACTATACTTATGCTTTTTTTCTTTAGAAAATCTATTGGAAATTTTTACAAAATGACACTTGAATTTCTTCTTAAATGCAAATTGTTTAATTTCAATAAACTGTGTTTCTTTCAAAAATATTTTTAAATAATTTCTTGATCTTTTTGTGAATTTCTTGATGTTTTATGGGGTACTCGGGTATTTTTTGAGTGATCTTTAAGAAAAGTAGGAAGTAGAAATATGCTTTAAGAAGTGGAAGTCAACAGAAATGTCATTTTGTTCCTCTTAGGATCAGTTATACTGGGGCAATCATTTGAAATGGATAGAAAATACAGTTTAGAGATAAGATAGTCTGAAATCATCAAGGACTGAGAGGAAGAAAAGCTTAAGTTGGGGGGGGGGGGTAAATTGCTGTTTATATATTTTTGGTTTACTCTACTGTTGAATTCACACATAAACCAAAGCAACTGATGTGTGGATCAAACTAGGTGTGAAGGGGGAGGGGATTGAGTCCAGGCTAGACAACTGCATGCCTGGATGTAGGCCACTGGAGTTTAGGAGGGGGCGTGCTGGTGAGGACCACCAGAGCGTCACCATACAGGAAGTGGGGGAGAATGCAGCCTCGCTCAACAAGGGAGATATAGATATTCTGGCATCAACTACTCCAGTTAATAGGCAATTGGGAACAAGCACTATCCCCTCTAGGAGGACTGAAGGTTCAGCTACTCAGCTGAAGTGCATTTACACCAATGCACGCAGCATGGGGAACAAGATGGAAGAGTTGGAAGCCGTTGTAGGGCAAGGTGCCTTTGATGTCTTTGCCATCACGGAAATGTGGTGGGATGACTCTTATAACTGGAGTTCAGGTATGGTGGGGTATAAACTTTTCAGGAGGGATAGAAAGGGTAGGAGAGGGGGTGGAGTAGCCCTCTTTGTAAGGGAGGGCTTGGACACCTCTGAGATGGACTGTGGTGATGAGGAGATTGAGTGTCTGTGGGTTAAGATCAAGGGAGCCCATAAGAAGGGAGACTTTGTGATGGGAGTCTGTTACAGGCCACCCAGCCAAGGAGAAGCAGCTGATGAGCTCTTCTTTAAACAGCTGGGGTCAATCTCCAAGTCAGAGAGCCTCTTGTCCTTGTGGGAGACTTCAATCTCCCTGATATCTGCTGGAAGTACAACACAGCAGAAAGGAAGCAGTCTAGGAGGTTCCTGGAGTGCGTGGAAGACAACTTCCTTGCACAGCTGGTCAACGAACCTACGAGGGAAGGTGCCCTCCTGGACTTGCTGTTTGTCAACAGAGAGGGGCTTGTGGGGGATGTGAGAGTAGGGGGTCACCTAGGTCTTAGTGATCATGAGATGATAGGGTTTTCTGTCCTAGGTGAAGCGAAGAGGGTGCTAAGCAGGATGGCTGCACTAAATTTTCAGAGGGCAGACTTTGAACTGTTTAGAAGGCTGTTTGGCAAAGTCTCCTGGGAGACAGCACTTGAGGGCAAGGGAGCCTATGAGGGCTGGGAGTTCCTCAAAAAGGAGATCCTGGCAGCTCAGGAGAAAGCCATCCCCGTGTTCTGGAAAAAAGACCGGTAGGGGAAAAAACCAGCTTGGTTAAGTAGGGAAATTTTGAGTCAAATTAGAAAAAAAAGGAAGATTTATAGGCTCTGGAAGGGGGGACAGGCCTCTTGGAGGGACTAGAGGAGAGAAGCGAGGCTATGTAGGGAAAAAATCAGAGGGGCTAAGGCCGAGCTAGAGGTCAGATTAGCTAAGTCAGCAAAAGACAATAAAAAATCTTTTTATAAGTATATTAACAGTAAAAGGAGGACAAGGGAGACCATACAGTCCCTTTTGGACTCAGAGGGAACAGCAGTGACAGGGGACGAGGAGAAGGCTGAGGTACTTAATGCCTTCTTTGCCTCAGTCTTTAATTGTAAAGAAAGCTGTTCCCTCTGTGTAGATACCCGGGAAACAGAGGAGCAATATGAGGCTCCCATAGTCCAAGAGGAGGTGGTCAGACCCCTGCTTGGCCAACTGGACAACCACAAGTCTATGGGGTCAGATGGGATACATCCTAGGGTTTTGAGGGAGCTGGCGGATGTACTGGCCAAACCCCTTTCCATCATCTTCCAGCAGTCCTGGAAGACTGGGGAGGTACCTCTGGACTGGAGACTGGCTGATGTAGTTCCCATTTACAAGAAGGGTAGCAGGGAGGATCCGGGGAACTACAGACCAGTCAGTCTGACCTCAGTGCCAGGGAAAGTCATGGAACAGGTGATCTTGAGTGCTATCATGAAGCACTTGCAAGAGAACCGAGTGATCAGGCCCAGTCAACACGGGTTTACCAGAGGCAGGTCCTGCCAAACCAACCTGATCGCCTTCTATGACAAAGTCACTCGGCTGCTGGATGAAGGAAAGGCTGTGGATGTGGTCTTTCTGGACTTCAGTAAAGCCTTTGACACAGTTTCTCACAGCATTCTGCTACGGAAACTGTCAGCCTCTGGCCTGGACAGACGCACACTCTCCTGGGTAGAAAACTGGCTGGATGGCCGGGCCCAGAGAGTGGTGGTAAATGGTGTTAAGTCCAGCTGGAGGCCAGTGACAAGTGGAGTTCCCCAGGGCTCAGTGCTAGGTCCAGTCATGTTCAATGTCTTCATCAATGACCTGGATGAGGGCATTGAGGTTACCCTTAGCAAGTTTGCAGATGACACAAAGCTGTGTGCAAGAGTCGATCTGCTGGAGGGTAGGGAGGCTTTGCAAAGCGACCTAAACAGGCTGGACCACTGGGCAGTGTCCAATGGCATGAGGTTTAACACGGCCAAATGCCTGGTCCTGCACTTGGGGCACAACAACCCTATGCAAAACTACAGACTGGGAGAAGCCTGGCTGGAAAACTGCCAGGAGGAGAGGGACCTGGGGGTGTTGGTCGACAGCCGACTGAACATGAGCCAACAGTGTGCCCAGGTGGCCAAGAAGGCCAATGACCTATCCTGGCTTGTATAAGAAATGGTGTGACCAGCAGGTCCAGGGAGGTGATTCTCCCTCTGTATTCAGCACTGGTGAGGCCTCTCCTTGAATATTGTGTCCAGTTCTGGGCCCCTCAGCACAAGAAGGATGTTGAGGCTCTGGAGCAAGTCCAGAGAAGAGCAACGAGGCTGGTGAAGGGGCTGGAGAACAGACCCTATGAGGAGCGGCTGAGAGAGCTGGGGTTGTTTAGCCTGGAGAAGAGGAGGCCTCATTGCTCTCTACAACTACCTGAAAGGAGGTTGTGGAGAGGAGGGAGCTGGCCTCTTCTCCCAAGTGACAGGGGACAGGATGAGAGGGAATGGCCTCAAGCTCCAGCAGGGTAGATTTAGGCTGGAGATTAGGAGGAATTTTTTCACACAGAGGGTCATTGGGCATTGGAACAGGCTGCCCAGGGAGGTGGTTGATTCACCTTCCCTGGAGGTGTTTAAGGCACGGGTGGATGAGGTATTGAGGGACTTGGTTTAGTGTTAGATAGGAATGGTTGGACTAGAAGATCCGATGGGTCCCTTCCAACCTGGTTGTTCTGTGATTCTGTGATTCTGTAATAGATATTTTCTGTGTATGAACTAAACTGCTTAGAAAATTGGTGTATATACGTTGACAATGACAGTCAAAAAACGTGCATTTATCACTCTCTTTCAGTCATGCCGAAGCTATGCACTGTTACCAAAGTCATTCTACAGGAATTTTGTGTACAACTTCATAGACATTATTTTTAAGCTTTCAACTTTGGTTTCAGTCCAAGTGAGTGAAATCATTACATGGGTGAGGCATTTGACCCTGAGCTTGATGCAGGGTGGGCACAGTGCTACTGTAGTGCAATGCCATGCTATGGTGCATGACGGTTTGGAGAAGACTGGAACACCATTATTCTAGCTTGGACATAGCATCAGATTAATGTAATCCCATGATTTCCACACTGGAGACCATTTGTTTAGCAAAGGTCAATATTGCATCTGTCTGAAGACACATCCTAACCCCCAGCTTGCTAATAGATCCCAAGCATCAGTTAAAAACTCCTTTTATCTGAGAAGGAAATGTGTCCAAAATGGAAATTTCTTCTTTAGGTGTGATGACTGGAAATTGTTTCAAATGTGGTAGCAGAAGCAAAATAGACACAAAATCTCCCATCTATTTTAGTGTCAGTGGCTTTTAGAAATTTTACCTATACAGTATGCGTGTGGTAATAAAAACATATTTGCTTCCAGAGTCCCTACATACATCTCTTCAGCCAGACTGTGTAGTAAGAGTTGGGAATTGCACATCTTCCTCAGAAACAGGTTGGACACCAGTTTCTATCACAGCAGAGGCTACAACACATTCAGTCTAACAGTACTAAAGTTCTTTTTTACCTAGGTTTTTTTTCTTAGAAACATAGAATTGCTTAAGTTGGGAAAGACCTTTAAGATTATCTAGTCCGACCCTTAACACAGGCTCCAATACCATGACCTGGGAGTATGAGGTCACCAACTGAATTTAACTCCACTTACCACTCCTCTACGGACACAGATATATTATCTCTTTACCCAGCAAAATGTATGTCCATTCAAGCCATGAGCAATTAGTTTCTTCAGGAGAATACTGTGGGAAACTGTGTCAAAGGTCTTACTAAAATCTAGACAGAGAAAGTTCACAGATTTTCCTTCATCCACTAGGTAGGTTACCTTGCTATAAAAGGAGATCAGGCTAGCCAATCAGAATCTGACTTTCATAAACTCACAGTGATCCAGCCCCTCTGTGAGTCATATGATGGTACTCAAGAAGATCTACTCCTTAACCTTTTCCTGTACCAAGGTCAGGTTGAGAGACCTATAGTTCCCCAGACCCTTCTTCTGGTCCTTCTTGTAGATGGGTGTCACATTTGCTAATCTTTATTTAACTGGGACCTACCTGGTTAATGAGGACTTCTGATGAATGATGGAAAGTGGCTCTGTGAACAGTTCTAAAAGCTCTGTCTGTGCACTTGTGTGGATCTCATCTGGCTCCATAAACTTGTGTGTGTCTAAGTGGTGTCACTAACCATTTCCCCATGGACTATCGGGACTTCATTCTGCTCCCCATCCCTGTCTTCCAGCTCAGACAGCATTGTGACTGAAGAAAAAGTCATCTTGTTATTAAAGACTGATGCAAAGTAGGAAATCAGTGCCTCAGCCTTTCTCTCATTTTTTGTCAGTGTTTCCCTTCACATCCAATAAAGGCTGGAGATTGCCCCCTCTTCTTCCATGTGCTTGAAATATTCTGCTCTCATATTTCCTTGTATCAGATTATCTATAAGAAGAAATAATTTAATTACAGTCTATTTCAATACATTTTTCTCCCACAGTGAGGAACTGACTAAAACCCCTTAGGGATCAACAATATTGTAGTGCTTGTCTAGTTTCAGGCAGCTGGTGAGAGGGAAGAGAAAATGTCAAAAAGACTGATTTTTTTTCCAAGGATTTACTTTCTTCTATTGATTATGAGAAGGTACTTGTGTTCAATAAGTCAGATTGTTCTTCCAGGAGTGTTTCAGGAATTAATTACTTTAAAGACTTTTCGATTTATTTTATACTACCATTATCTGGTGTGAATAAAAATCTATCTATCTAATTATATTTATTGCAGTACAAATGAAATTAAAACTCTTTTACCCATTTTGATTTTTTTTTCCATTCATATAGTAACAGGACATTTTGCAGTCTACCAGGAGACAAACAATCTGCTCATATTCCCAATAAATGAACAGTTGATCTTTAAGATCTCCTGTGTTACCATGGATACCAACATGTATTCTGTCTGACAAGATGTACTTATCCTGCCTCTGAATTAAAAACCATTTTTCAGAATTGTTAAACATAACAGAACAATACAGTTTGGTGATTTTTTTTGTTTTGTTTTGCCTTGGTTTCTTAAAAAAGACACAGTAATGCTAAAGGTAGAAAAAATGGATACTTTCTAGCAGTAATTTACAAGTTGGCATGTTCATCAACTGAGCTGTCTTCCTTAGTTACTGAGCTATAATGATTTTACTTTATACAATTTTACTTTGAACTACTAAAGGTTACTATGGAAACCTCTATTCTTTTCCCCTCTTCACATTTTTTTGGACAGGCAGTAAGTTTCACTATATGGGGGAAGAGGCATATCCACTGAGACTTTACTTGAAAATCAGCTCCAAATTTCTTTTGCCATTCATGAGGCAGTGTTACACCAAGATTTGTCACGCAGTCTACTAGAAGCAAAGAATATTTTCAGGGAACAAAAACCAGCTAACCTTAATGTTTTAATATCTACTAGAATCCTATTTTTTACTTTGTGAAGTGTCATCTTTATTTGATTGTCATCATTTATTTTTATAGCTACTACAAAGATTCCAAGGTGGAATGTAAATGACCTCAGAGGTAATCAATGTAATAAAAAGAATGTAGGATATATATGCACATGGTTGCTCTTGTTTTTTGGCTTTTCAATATACTACCATTAATTATGAATTTTTACTTCAGCCCTGTATCTGACTTATCTTGGAACTACAATAGCTTTCTTCTTTTTTCCCCTTTCTGAATCATGCAAGCAAGTAATTTTCATACTACCACTCACGGATAGCATTACCCAGCTATTCTTTTATCACCTCAAATTCTCATCTAACATTATTATTATTGTCTAATCCAGAGTTCAGGAAGTCTAATCAAAACCTACAAGTGGGTTGTTAACTTTTCTCACTCTAAATTTTGAAACTTTGAAATTCAGACCAATCTTTACTTTGATCACCAAATAATCTAATTCTTTATGTATTAGAAACCAATCATGTCTCCATGTCTCTAAGAAAGCAAGCTAATGATCTGGGACTCTTATTTGTTTACATTTCTTTTTAGTCATGTAACAATCAATCAATCACTCAATAAATGAATAACCTACACTTTCATTCTTGTTATTAACTCTTCTGTATTTATCCTTTATTTGTGTTGTTCTGCTTTGATTGGAAGATTTCTAATATAAAATTTTTTTAAAAATTCAGAAATAAAGCCAATAACAAATGTCTAACAATCATTTCTATAAATAAGGTTTTTGACTGCCAAAATTTCATGTAGCATTTTTGGAAGAGAAATCAGCAAAGACTTTACTTCACTTTTTAATTTGCATTCAAAGTGGAATTGAAGGGCAGAAAAGACCAGAGCCTCCTTTGCGGAGAGTAGATGTCATATAATTCATGTCCCAGAGTTGCTCAGGCAATATCCAACTGTAAATTATTTTGTTTTGCTACATGAAAGACTTATCCTTCTTCACCATCATCAACTAGCACCATATTGAAGTACATATATTTTACATTTTCCATTCACTATGCCTAGTAAGGCTGAACAAATGTATAATTCTTGTTAATATTTAAAAGGTAGGTTTTTCCATGGAAAGAAACAGCCTTGAGTACTGTTGTCAGGTTTGGGTCCCTTGGATAAAAGAAAGACACTGAATTGCTGTAGCACGTCCAGAGAAGAACAATGAAGTTGATGAAGGGTCTATGGTGCAAATCTTATGAGAAACAGCTGAAGGAAATGGGAACTATTTAGTCTGGGGAAGAGGAGGATGAGAGGATACATTGCTTTCTACAACTACCTGCAAGGAGTTTGTAGCAAGGTGGGTGCTAGTCTCTTTTCCCAGGTAACAAGAGAAAATGGTCTCATGGTGTACAAGGAGAGGTTTAGATTGGATTTTAGAAAAAAAATTATTTACCACAATAGTGGTTAAATATTGGAACAAGCTTCCCATGGAAAAGGTAGAGTCTTCATCCCTGGAGGTGTTCAAAAAGTGTGTAGATGTGTCACTTGGGGACATAATTTAGTATGACTTGATTATCTTAGATGTCTTTTCCAACCTTAATGATTCAGCAGATCTGTGATTAAAAAATTAGTTACTTGTATTTAGTCCCTGTTCCACTCCATAATAGTTGTTTTCTACATAATAGAATTGTGTCTGAATGTATATAATATAGTTTACATGTAGCCTACAGAAATAAAGCTGAGGAAGAAGACAAAACTCTGGGAAGAGCATACAGATGAGGAAAATCAGAGGAGAAAATTATAGTAGATCAGACCTTCATTAAACTGAGGATTTATGCGCCAAATTCCTAGGCAGCAATCTTATCATATGGTGCTTATAAGCAATATCTTTCTACATATTTTTTGGATGATAAATGCCAGTACATTAGTATAGCCAATACTATCTCTATACAATAGAGATATAGTCAATACTACTATGTACTGCAGCAGGTAGTCAATGCTATCTACAATGTCTTTTTGTAGGCCTGAAGATTTGTAATAACATTATAAGATCGGAATCTACGATGCAACTGTTGTCCACACTTTCAACATCAGGTTTCTAGTTACATCACTCACTTGTGCTGGCTCATGCTAACCAGGAGAATTCCATTGTCCAGAACTGTTGTGCAATGGTGATGGACAGGTCACTCTGCTGTTGACACTGGGGTACAAGGAATGAGGAATTATAGAGAAGTGAAAAAGAATATTACTCCATGTCTTAGGCTGCCTTCCTATTTGAAATATGAATGCAGAGAACAGGAGTAGTAAAAGTACAGAATTGAGGTCCTATCTATTACAGCCTAAGCATGACACAGCACCCAGTAATAAATTACGTATTTTTTCTACTTATTGTAGTAGCTATCTAAAGTAGATGTGAACGTCTTTGTTTTCAGCCATGCTTAATTTAAATTAGCTGGGATGAACACGTGAACATTCAAAAAAACATATATTTGTGGCTGTATTAAAAAAAATGATATTTGTATCTCAAAATAATGAGATTCAAGAACTCCACTATAAGAAATACGTTAAAGTTGGTTCTGGTTGGTTGGTAGGTGGGTTGGTTGATTTTCCCCTCCATATTATCTTTGTGCATTTACACTTAAATATTCTGTTGTCTGACTCCTGATAATTGTGAAAGGAAAAATGTAGATATACCTGAAAAAGCCTGTGTGTTCTTCAAATACTGTTTTTTTCCTAAAAGTATACTATTATTTAGGTCAAATACAGTTATTTGTAGTATTTTGGACAAGTTTTCCCTTTTTCATCATTAACTCGGCTTTTACTAGAAATATATTGATCCTAAAAACATTTTTACTTTTAGGGTCCCTTCATTATTTATTTAACTTCATGTTGTGCCCTCAGTCACCAGTTCTGACATTAAATAAAACAATGTGCTAATTCATTCACATTATGATCAAGCAACATTTACCTTGAAAGCAATTACTTTTCTCAGCTAGTTAATGTTTAGTCACTTGAAAAGACTGTAGATTTGGGTGTAAATTCTTAATGTCTATCTTAAACAGTCTGTAACAGACTTTACAGATGTCATTACAGTGATGACTGAGAGAAATGTATATGGAACAGACTACATTACGGATGGCAATATGTAGGGTATATTGGTTGGTCTTTAATGAGAATTTGATAAAGGAACACAGTGAACTGGTGCTATAAGCTCTTTCTGTACTGTTGAGATGTCAATGTGCACTCAGCCCAGAAAGCCTGAGCTGCATCAAAAGAAGCATGGCCAGCATGTCAGGGGAAGTGATTCCGCCCCTCTATTCATCTCTTGTAAGATCTCATTGAGTATTGTGTCCAGTTCTGGAGTCCTCAGCATAAGAGGGATATGGGGCTGTTGGAAAAGATCCAGGGAAGGGCTACAAAGATAATCAAGAGGGCTGGAGCAGCTCCCATATGAGCCTGAGAGAGTTATGGTTGCTCAGCCTGGAGAAGAGAAGACTTCAAAGACACCTTATAGCAACCTTCCAGTACAAGAAGCGATCCTATAAGAAAGCTGGGGAGAGACTATTTATAAAGGCATGTAGTGATAGGACTAGGGGAAATGGCTGTAAATTGAAGAGGGGACGATTTAGGCTAGACTTAAGAAGGAATTTCTTCATGATGCTAGTGATGAGGCACTAGAACATGTTGCCCGGGGAAGCTGGGGCTGCCCCATCCCTGGAAGTGCTCAAGGCCAGGCTGGATGGGGCCTTGGCAGCCTGATCTAGTGGGAGGTGTCCCTGCCTATCACAGGGGGGTTGGAACCAGATGATCTTTAAGGTCCCTTCCAACTCAAACTATTCTATGATCCTATGGTCCCATGATTCTATGATTCTATGACTCTATTTTCTCCTGGGCAATGTTTCCGTAAAGAAAGCAAGATGATAGAAGATCTCTTGTAGTTCAATCAAACTGGTAATCAAACTGGAACAGAACAGCTCAAGACAAATTTCAAAACATTGACAGAGGGGTGAAAGAATTAGATGATTTGAAATCACAGAAATGGAGGCGGGTGAAAGTAAAGAACCCCCAAAGCCCTTTAAAGTCTCATTACAAATAAATGACAGATCAGTATGATTATAACTAAATTTTACTCAGCTACTTTCATTCCATCTAACAACACATTGTGAATGACATATTAAACCATCTGCTGTAATTTCAACTACACAATTCATGTAGATTCTGGTAGAGTTATTGATACCCTTTCTTTTGCGTATTATAAATATGGTCTTTAAATTACCCCTGGGAAATGGTGAAATGCTGCTGTATAAATATATGCAAGTGCAGGTTTCCTCAGAGGCTAGAAGCTGGAATGCAAACTCTTCAGGATTCATGGGTACCTGCTTTGTTTGTAATCCATGTGGGTAGATCTTTGCCATAAAGATTCATACCATATATACTATAGTTTCACTTTTCTTTTATGTAACTCAGCCTTAAAAACTATACAAGGTGTATCCAGTGGATGTTCACTTTTTCACTTTCTTCCTAGCTAACATTTTGCAAAAGGCATAACTTAGCTCTGAGTGACTTGTTTCAAAGTCAAGCAGATTATATAGCAGTCAGTCACAGAAATCAACTTACATATTTGAACAACTAGATAATATATCATTTCTCTCTAACTTTTTGAATGCAAACACCCAAACTCCCGAATTATCTAAAGCTGATAAAATATGCAAAACTTGTAATATCCTTGATAGGCAGTTATTCTGTAGCCTTAAAATTTTAATCCAGCTAAGCTATCCTACATAAGTTAGATAAGAAAATAAAAAAGAATGTTTCCATTGTGAAGGGAAATTTTATGCATAAAATCCTAAACTTTATCACAATCCTTTTCTAACATTTTGAAAGAATGTACAAAGCTGGTCTTCCTAGGCAAGTAATGACATAATTACAAAAAATACATAAATTATAATATTGGTTTTCTAAAAATGTTAACTTTCTTTTCTTCTTTTTTCATCTTTTCCCTGTCCTCCCCTCCCCTCCCCTTCCTTCCCTTCCCCTCCCTTTCCCCTTACTCCTCTCTCTCCTCCTCTTCTCTCCTTCTCTCCTCTCCTTCTCTCCTGCATTTTCTGGCTATGTGTAGATGTTAAAAGTAGATTTTTTTTTTTCACAAGGACAAGTGCATTTACATTAATTAAACTAAACTGCTACAGATAAAGTCAAGCTGATGAAACACTTATAAAGATAGCTCTTAAATCTGTTTTTCAGGAAACTTCACTTGGAAATTCAAAATCATCCATTGAAAAAAATAGAAATAATTAAAACAAAAATTGTAATCTTCTTTCCATATTACATTCAGTATTCTTGCTAGTAATACTATCTCCTGTAAAAATATCTATACTCATTTCATTTTGGAGTTCTTGCACTAAGTACACAATAGTAGAGAGGAGCGCTCGAAAGAGTGGTATATAATGGTACAGAGGAATAAGCATCAAAGCAAAATACTTGAGAAATAACCCCACTGTAGTCATAAAATAATATTAAAAAGCTATGTTATCTATTTCTTCTTATGTACTTTATTAACTTTACTACAAAGTTTCTTCTACACAAATGACTTAAGTCTTGACAGTGTGCTTGACATAATCTATTATGCAATAAGAATTCTTTCACCATTCCCTGAGACAACCAGAGTGTGGTTTAATATTTCTCACACACACACACAAATATATTCCAAAACTTATTATTCATTTTGAAAGCAAATCACTGCAAGGAAAGAAAAAAGGAAATTCAAAGAGCTTGTTGAATGTAGTAAATGTCATCTATGGTTCTTTGCACATAGTTTCATGTAAGCGTATCCAAGCTGTAATCACATTGCCTTATCTTGTTCCTAGCTTCATCTATCCTATTCTTCCCATCTCTGAATTTTGCTTAGTGAGAGCTTTTTAAAAGTCTGTTCCCCTATTCAAGATTACACCTTTTTCCCTAGAGTAAAAAAAAAAAATTTAAAAAAAAAGTCTGATTTAACACAAGAGATTTAGATTACAAAAATTTCTCTTTCCTTCTCCTCAACCTCTCTCTGTCAGCATTGCAAAGGTCCCTTGGGAATTTTTAAGCTTTAGATAGAAATAGATGGAGTTAAAAAAAAATATTTCAAATGTTCCAGTAAGGTTTTGGCTGTATTCTGCAGTAGCCTCACAAGAATAATGCAGGAGCTCCCTTTTCTGTCCTTTGAAAATGACTCCCAAAGGCAACATACTATACCTATTCCTCATCCTCTGAACAGTTTCATGTGCAGATTTCCAAGCCATTCTAAATGTTGCCTTTAAAACATTCAGTGCTCTTCAAGATTTTTTTGTTTCATGCAGGTGAAAGAGGACGTGACATAAATAAACATTTTATGCTGCTCCGTTTCTTGTCATTAAGCTGTCATATTAGTAAAAAACACCCCTCATGAGGAACACATTTTTGTTCTGGAAAGAATTGTGGCATACTATCATCCTTTGTAGTCTGTAGGTCTAGGACATAAAGATTTTAAAATACATAAAACTGAGTCCCTCTGACAACCTTACTTTTAAATTAAAAAAAAAATTTGATAAAACAAGACTTAATTCAAAAGAGAGCTGAAGCAGAGAAAAGCTGTTGTTGTCTTTGGCTATAGCAAAATAAGGAAAATTAACAAAATGTAGAATGGGACCAAATACACACCAGAATATCATATACCAGTGTATTAAATTTGAAGGTATTGAAATTTATTTGATAAGGGAAACTTTCTCCTCAAAGTTTTGTATTTTACTGCCTGTGGAACACTTATGCTAAATCTAGATGTTTAAATTAGCTGATAAGTAGTTGACAACAAATCTGATATCAAGTATGAATCTGATATCCATCTCCTTCACCAAATTTTCCTATTATATTGATTTTTTAAGTTGCTGTAATAAAGACTCATCATAGTTATAAATAGCAGCTCTCAATCCTTTTGTTACCTAAAACTATGCAGTGTTTGGGAAGAAATTATATGAAAGAGCTATTCAAATTATAATAATTGTTTCTGTAAGCAGATGCCAGTTTGTGGAAAGGAAATATTTATTGAGATATAGTTGAAATTACAGGATGCAGGCATTGGTGTTATGGAAACAACTTACTTGTTGCTGTCAGACCCTTCAGTTGCACAGGTCCCTGGTGTTTCTGGTGTGAAGAACCTCAAAAACCATAGCTTCAACATGGGTAGGGAACTATGAAACCAGCTTCAGAAGAAAGCAACAACTCTACTGTGCAACACCCAGCAGATTCAGGAGTTGAAATCCCCAAGGCTCCCCCTATTTAAAGAAATCAGTCCAACCAGGCTTTGAAAATCCCACAATCTCTGCCTGATTTTATGAGTTTTCATGTTCTGTTTAAGTGAATAGAAGTACTGAACATGATATAAATAACTTCCCATTCCCTAATCCACTACAAGACAGACACAGCGTGTTTCATTCCAGAAGTAATACGTATAATAACATTTTCAACACCACAGGTTTTCTGTTTTGTGTCATTTCAAGTGCAGAAGGACATTGGTCTGAATTAAAATTTCATATTCAAATCCAAGTTTTGAAATGACAAAAGAACCACAAAATCTAAGGTTCAACTTTGTCTATTGGTACAATTAGTCCAGAGGATAAAGTAAATAGACTACAAGATAAGGAGGACTTTGTCTAAATTTCTATTTACCAAACTCCCTTCAGTATTTCTATCATTGAGTTAGTGGGTAATATTATTTTTTTTACAATGGTATCTAGAACAAACACTTTGAGATTCAGGTATATTTCTGTAGATGTATAACTGTTTATTTGGCTTGAAAGATGTACAAGCTGAATGAAGTGTAGTTTAATTCACAACAAAAAAGATTAATGTTAAATTGTTTCACATTTGCCTTGGTCTATCAACATGCTAAACACAGAGGCTCAGTTAAAGAATTCAGATTGATTAAATTGCTAAGAAATTTGATCAACTACCTGAGTATTGGAGATCAGGAAGTATTTTAGATCACAGACAGAAAATGCATCACATTGTATGAAGTTACGTATTTATCTTAGAAAATAAATGTATTTTTAATATGAAATAAATATCCATGTTTAGGAGATGTTTCTTTATAACCCTGCTCATGTGTTATATTCCATTCTTCATTTTTACTCTGTGAATAGTTTCTATTAATATTTCAGGGTTTATTCTATCACCCTAGCCAAACAGGTGAACTGTGCAGGCTAATTTTCAATGTAGGAAGCATCTCAAAACCAAAATTATCTCTTGCTCCTCTATGATTTACGGATACTGAATCTTGTGAGTTTGTATTTATCTGCACAGAATATCCTACTCAAAAAGCTGAATGCATTAACTACTGCATATTACTCAGTAGCTATGTCCACACAGCCAGCTGGCTCCTTTCACTGGGTACACAGAAGAAAAGCTTCTTCATTTTGCGTTCATTATTGTGGGACCATATCCCAAATTCCTTAGCTAGAATTTTGCCTTTAGTAATCTAGAGGACATAAAAGGATACCAGCTGGAAACAGGATCTTCAGAATTAAACCCTCAGAAATTCCTAACTGGCACCATTTTCAAGCTGCTATAGCAACAAATAACAGTGCTCCCTGGTAGGGTTTGCTGTTCCTACAAATAAGCAGCAACTTGTATTTAGCAGCTCACTTCCAACCAGCTCCAGTTGGCTGAATAGTTGTGCAGCTGTTTTCACAACAGCATCAGCAGTTATCCCATCCCAGCTGTACCAGGAGGAAATGACAGCAACTTAAATTTGCCGCTGCTGAAGGGTCTTGGATCTGCTTTACTTGGTAAAGCACCATTAATAGGCTCATGAAATAATCATAAACATGTCTTCTGGAATTGTCCTTAGCTGAAGCAGCCTAGGAAATAGGTTAAAAATAAATAACTAGGCATACAAGGAGGAAAATTCTGTCTGGGAAATGCAGTTACTGGATCCTATAAATGGATTTATTGGGAGTAACTTGGCACATGTGAAGATTTGTAGTCACATAAACATGGGTGGCTAGCTGTACTAGTTTTGGCTGGGATAGAGCTAAATTCCTTCACAGTTGCTTTTACAGTGCTTTGTTTTGGATTTATGATGAAAACAGTGTTGATAACACAAGGCTATTTTCATTATTGCTGAACAGTACTTACACAGCATCAAGTACTTCCCTGCTTCTCACATTGCCCCACGAGCAAATAGGCTGGGGAATGGCACAAGAGGCTAGGAGGGGACACAACTGGGACAGCTGACTCCAGCTGACCAAAGGGAAATTCCATACCACATGTCATCATGCTCAGTATATAAAGCTGGAAGAAGAAAGAGGAAGGAGAGATGCTTGGAGTTACAGCACTTGTCTTTCTAAGTAACTGTTCCATGTGATAAAGCCCTGCTTTCTTGGAGATGGCTGCTTATGGGAAGTAGAAAATGAATCCTTTGCTTTATTTTGTTTTACTTGCATGCACAGTTTTTGATTTACCTATTAAGCTGTCTTTATTTCAGCCCATGAGTTTTCTTGATTTTACTCATCTGATTTTTTCTCTCATCCTGCAATGGAGTGAGCAAGATGTGGCGCAGGGCTGAGCATCTGGTTGGTGTTAACCACACTAGCCTTTTACTCAGTGGGGGTTACATCAGTGGCTTGTTAAGCAAAGAGGAAGAAACAAGATCAGTACTATTCCCTTTTTTTCTTCCTCTTTTTTTTTTTTATTTTCTTCAATTTCTTTTCTGGTTAAGGGTTGCTTATGGGATTTCTTTTTTTTTTTTCATTGAGAATAAAGCTAGCTGAAATAATATAAAAATAACAGTAATAAGATAACATGTTCCAATGGGAGTTTAAAGAAGCTTGTAAAAATATATTTTATATCTTAATGATATCAGATAAAGACACACCGATATAGAGTACAAATATGATGGAAAATAAGATTAGGAAAAAAAGTGTATAAAATTGTTCGAGGATCATGCTCTTGAAAGCCTTCTTTCACAGTCGTCTGATTTTACTACACCTGTAGGCAGTGTTAAAAAAGCATTAAGAATCCTGAACAAATTCAGTCTTGTTGCATTGTCTTGTATCATGATATAAGAATTTTTTTTTTTGTTAAATAATAAAAGGCTAACTCACTTCTCAGTCTGTTTTTATATCTATAAAACATTTATAATTCACTTCAATATTTTTAGTGGTGGAGACTAATTTTCTAGAAAGACTACAAATTGATTTCCTCTATGATAGTTTCAATTTCTTGCTATGGTCTTTTTCTAGGCATTACATGTTTTCCTCTTATGCATTTTTAGAAATGACTCCAATGTCATCTATTGTGAACTCATCAATCTGGACTAAAAAAAATGATGATTTAATTCTTAAATGCCTCTCATTTTTTTCCTTGTAGGAACATCTCAGGAAGTATTTAGCAGAATGTAATTAACATTCCTTATTAATTCTGGAAGGGAAGAGTCTCTTCCTCCTA
Organism: Coccyzus lansbergi; assembly: GCA_033558105.1. Classification (NCBI taxonomy): domain Eukaryota; kingdom Metazoa; phylum Chordata; class Aves; order Cuculiformes; family Coccyzidae; genus Coccyzus; species Coccyzus lansbergi. The sequence continues at coordinate 529,330 of JAUMJK010000379.1, forward strand.
TCCCCTGCTTTTGATTACAACCTGTTCAGGAGAGTTTTATAATATTCTACTCACTTTTCCACAATCTTTAACAAAAATGTTATTCAAAATATGCCCATAAACCTGGCAATTTAGAGAACTGGAACTTCAGACCATTACTAAAACTTCAGTATTTGTATTCTGAGGTGTGTGCATATATACATATATATATATATATATTTATATATGAAATGTATATAAGGTCATTACGGTCACATATTATCCAGTTTGGAGGTGTCTGCTTATAGGATATTGGCAGACAGCATTAAGCACTGGAAGATTAATAAATAAAACAGCGTTCTTGAAGAAAAAACTTTAAGGTACAAATTTTGTTCCAATTCAGTCTACTGCTCCTAATATGCATCAATTATTAGAAGTTTGTTTCATAACGTGTGGAATTTCTGTATCAAGATTAATACTGTAGCTGCAAAGGGCTCACTTTTGCAAACAGTGCTTGTAACGTATACTTCAGTGTACTTGTTATCATCTTGTTTTATTTCCACCTCTTCTTCATTGGTAAATCTATCTATATTTGCAAGGAGTTATTTTAATAAATTTATATAGCTAAGGTAATAATTATTAGAAATATGTGCCTTACTTTGTAAGGCAACAATATATGAACAGAACATACAACCTGAAGTGACTAACAGGATTATTTTTTCTGAGTTACATATGCCATAAGACTTCTTGAAATTAAGCCATGCCTGAACTAAAATATCTTTCAAAGAAAACAACTACTCTTGAAGAAATCAGATATTTCCTAAGAATTCTTTTTTCATCTTTACTAGTTAGTTGTTCTAAAGAGTTTCACCCCCAATATGATCGGCAAACAATTGAAAGTGTCAGGCTCACCCACTTTTAGGAACTTTGCCCTTCAATGTTAGTCAACTCTGCTGTGGAAGCCAAGTGCTTGTGCAGACAAAAGAAGTTAAAACTTGTCATCAATAAGACTGATTCATCCTCAACAGACAATATATTTGCAGCAGAGTAGCTCAAAGATTCCTCAGAAGCTAAAATGACAGTGGAAAAAATACCTCTAGAAAAAAGAACTATATTCATGTAGATAACCCAACTGAGTTAACAGGCTGAAATACCACCTGGGATGTTGCATCCAGTTCCGGAATCCTCAACATAAGAAGGACAGGGAGCTCTTGGAATGGGTCCAAAGGAGGGCTACAAAGATGATCAGAGCATCTCTTATATGAGGACAGGCTGAGACAGTTGGGATTTTCCAACCTAGATAAGAGAATTCTCCAAGGACACCTTATAACAACATTCAAGTACTTGAAGGGGGTATACAGGAAAGCTGGGAAGGGATGTTTTACAAGGGTATCTGCTGGTAGGACTAGGGGTTATGGCTAAAACTTGGAAAGGGACAGATTTAGACTAGACATTCTTCACAATGAGGGTGTGGAAGCCCTGAAACAACTTGCCAAGGGAAGTTGTGGATGCTCTATCCCTAGGAGTGTTCAAGGCCAGGTTGGATGGGGCCTTGAGCAGCCTGATCTAGTGGGAGATGTCCCTGCCCACAGTAGGGGGGTTGGAATCAGATTCTCTTTAAGGTCCCTTGCAACTCAAACCATTCTGTGATACTTGGTATCAGTACAAAGTATCACTGCTAACAGCAATCCCATAATGGATTATAGGCTTCTATTTTATCTTTGTTATCACATATTTAGATTTGTGATGGCATCCTGAAATATTCTATTAAAAGAGTACGGATATGAATCCACATTAATCAAGGCCAAGAAATTAAAAGACTTCCTTAACTGAGCATTTCTGAGTGATTATACTGCTGAATTGATTCACCTAGAATGTGTGAGTGTAAGATCATGGGATAGATCGTGCAGTCTTTCTAATTTATCTCAGCTATTTTTACTTAATTTTGTGGATGGGAATTTTAGCATTACATAATTCCTTCATTGCATATCTGCTCACAAAGGACACATTATAAGCGACTTTCCAGTTGTAAACCAATGGAAGAGTTACACTTTCAAAGATTTACTCATTTAAAGGAAACAGGGATGTTGTGTATTACTGCTTCCTTCTTTCCTAAATGCTGCAAGTCCAAAGAGTATGATTAGTAGATAAAGGAGTTTCCATGGCTATGATGTTGTTTACTTTCTGCATCTGACAGGAAACATATAACCTAATGTCCCAGCTTAGCACTGAACGCTGTCCAGTGAATAGCATGGACTGGAGACACTCACAAAAAGAAGGTGGTCACCCTATTCTGGAGGAGAACCCATATATGCTATAAGGATGTCAGCTGTACCATTAGTTTTGCCTTTGTGTCTGAAGAAAACTCATGGTTCAACAACAGCTGTAGATTCTTGTCTCAGATGATGTACAGCCCAACACTATGGTTTTTCTTCTCCTCTACCACCGCATGCCCATGCAATATGATCTTTTACCTCATAAGACATCCACTTCAGAAAGAATGTTTAACAGCAAGAATTCAAGGCAAGTGGAATTGTTCAGATTTTCCTATTGTTTCTGTGTACTAAAGAAATTATACTATAATCAACAGCCCTCTCTTCCAGCATATCCTTGAAATACACACAATATGGTTAATTATCTGTTATATAGAGTCACAACTGATATTATTTGGCATAACACATCTCTCCAGGGATATGACATTATGGAATGATTTTGTGTACAAACTTGATCTAATCCTGAATAAACAAGAGGAGCTGTACTATACTGTGTACTGTGTCTCAATAGCTTTCCATTTATTTTTATGTAGCTCTATATATTTTTTTAGCAATGACGTTTAGCAACCCTGAGACTTTGACTACTTGCTTGACAGATGTTGTCGCTATCAATGTGTTGTTAAAAGAATTGCTTAGCATTTAAGTCTGAATTGTTTAATTATTTACAATTAAAGCAATTTGACTGTAGATACTGAGTGCTGAGAAAAGAAGCGATACTGACTGACTAATTACTGTTGATAACTATCTGTACTTAGTTAGGAACTTGGCATACAGTGAGCAGAAAAACTTTTGCAAAGTATTTTAAAATATCTTTATGATGTTGTCATATAGGTCATAGTATTTGTAGTGAGAAGTTCACAAAAATTTTATTTATGCCCAAAACCACTGCAGCAGCCCTTATCAGAGGTGTGACTATTGACATAAACCAAAGCAATCAAAGATCTGACTCAAGAAAGGATAGATAAAAGAAAAAAAAAAGTAACAGTAATTACATAATGTTTAACATGTTTTAATAAATGTTTCTTTACATTGCATCCATTCACAGATGTTACTATATGAGGAAAAGCTTCAGCAGAACTTTGAAAGTTCTTTGAAAAAACACTGTGGAAGAGTATTATAACACAAATAATGTTGAAAAAAAAGTCTTTTTTTCCATCCCTATGCTCCCATTTCATATAACAACTTAAAGTAAGAATTCCTGAAAACAGATAAGTTTTTTTTTTTTGCAGCAAAAGAGATCATGGTAAGTAATTGTGTAGCAAAATGTTCAGACATGTCAATCCACTGTCTTTTTGATGGCTGAACATACACAGTAATATCGCTTCTGACACTCTGTAGAATTGAAAAAAAATCATCTGCATTAATGATTATTTGAAGTTACAAATAACTGCTTTTCAAGATTTTATAGAGAATTTTTCATACATGCTGTCTCTTTTTATTTATTTTCTTGCTTTAGGGAAGGTTAAGGGAAGATGCTTTTAGTTATATGTTTGCTTCCTAATATTCAAAAATATTTCAGATTGGGAAAAAATTAAATTAATTTTCCCTGGGTCAATTCTTCTTTGCCCATGATGACAACTGTTAAGTGATATCCCTTTCTTTGTCTCAGCCTATGAGCTTTCTCTTCTTATTTTCTTCTCCTGTCTTCTTGGGGAAGGAGAGTGAGAGAGTGACTATGTGGATATCTGTCAGCCAACAAATGTCAACCCGCTATAAATTAACAAAACCACAATATTTATACAGATTGTGTTATAAATATACTATATTTTTAAAGCACATTATATAAACAGAAAGTAAATTTATACCCTACTATAAATTAAAATATTCACAATAATTATTGTATATTTGAATTCCATGAAAATATTAATAAGATTTTATAAAACAAAGAATATATATGTAAAATTAACTTGATTATAAGAATCAAAAGAAAAGTCAGAAAATAATGTATTTTACATACAAATTACTGATAAATAGGTGAGAAAGAGAGGAAGCATTTTGGAGGTACTAAAACTTTAAATTAAAAATTAATTTCAGAATGCAAGGTTTGGGTTTTCTTTTTCCTTTCCTCCTTCTCTTTCCCTTCCCTTTCCTTCAATACATTATTGATAATTTCATGGCAGCTGTTTGGGAGATAGAATTAATATAATTTTAATGCAATGCCACTTCAGAACTCCTTTCCTTTTACTAGTAATTTAGATGTAAGTGATCCTTTAAAAATAAATGGACTTCTTTAAAGATCTATTTTTCTTCAACATACTTGAACAGTTCTCATTACTGTTGACAGTGGGAGTAACAGAGAAAAGTGCTAGTCTTAAATATCCAAGACTGAACATCTCCAAGTTTTTATATAAGATGCTGTTAAATTAATTGTTCGGGGCTTTTTCTTGCATGCCTGTGTTGCTGCCTTTTAATTGCTGTAGTTAATCTATATTTTCATTTTAACATCATTATGACTAGAGATTACTACTTTGATTTTTTTCTTACTCTTCCATATGTACTCTGTTTTGGGTCAAATTTCACTATACCCCTATTCATAAATTCGTATGAAAATATATAATTAAATAAATACATAAGTTCTTAAATTATACCAGGATTTATAGAAGTCGTTTTATTACCACTACTGCAAGGTCCTACACATGAGTCAGGGCAATCCCCAATATCAGTACAGACTGAGGGGATAAACGGATCAAGAGCAACCCTACAGAGAGTGAAGTGGGATACATTAGACAAAAACTGGACACAAGACAGAAATGTACGTTGGATATTAGGAAAAAGTTCTTCCCTCAGAGGGTGATGGAGAACTGAAAAAGTCTCCTCAGGGAGGTAGCCATGGCACCAAGCCTAAAAGTATTCATGTATTTAAACAATACACTCAGACACCTGGTGCAAATTTAGGGGTTGTCCTTTTCAGGGATAGGAGTTAAACGCCATGATCCTTGTCGGTCCCTTCCACTTAGGTAATTCTGTGATTCTGTGAATGTGTGCTTGCTACCCAGCATGTCAATCAGATACTGAGTTCCATCAAATCCAAGCAGCACTGCAGTTCAGAAGTGTTTATTCGAGCCAGTTCATTGAAGTAAGCCATAAATTTCAATGAATTTTGTATTGCACCCTGTTACGTAACCTTAGGCTTGTTTTAAATGTGTTTAATAATCACAGATGAAATAATTAATTTGGGCTTTTGGTATCTGTAGATGGATAGGCAGTTACACAAACTTGAGTGTAGCTCATTCATTAAATATACTGCGAGGCAAAAAAATTTATTTGAATGATACTGAATAGTGTCTGATAATTGACTAAAAGGTCCTTTATTAAAATACCCTTCAGGTATAATTTAATTTTCCTAAAATGCGCCTGAAAAATTATTCTGGATAAGAATGTAGAAAGAAAAAATCCTTCTTTTTCTTTTTAATCAACTCTAAGTCAACTTAATTAAAATTAATTTATTTTTATTTTAAGACTACATAGTAAAGCAACAGGCAAAGATACTTACCACTTGTATATAGTGTCAGCCATGTATACTGAGTGCATTCTAAGGAGGAAGAGCTGTGGAATTCCACAGTCAATAGCCAAAAATCTTTCTCTAAAGTAGAAGACATCTGTAAAGAAGACATTTCCATGTCCTCTGGTAAGAGCTGATAGTCTTTACTTAGGGCCAATGATGTGTGTGAGAAAATTTAAAATGGGTTTGTTATGGCTTTAGTGTAAGGATATTGCACTTTATGTTTTGTCATCTTACTGGATGAAGAAAAAGAGTAAAAGTTTGACTGTTGTGATATTCAGGAGTTAGAGATCTCTTAGACTGACACAATGCTGCAGTTTTGCTACATTTCAAAAATCAGTTTATTTTGTAAAATTATTTCAATGATGGCATAATGTATCATGCAAAAGTGGCAGACACACTGAAGCAACACTATAATCAAAAGTGTTTCTCTACTCCTGGAGCAGAGTACTCTCTTCAGTTCTTCAGGTCATGGTTACATTTGGCCATATATAAGTGCACAAAAACTTTGTAGAATTTACTTCTCAGCCTACCCCAAAGGCCAAATTTCTTCTTATCAATTTTATTTGTATGTAAAGTATCTACATAGAATATTATAACTTGAAATTTGGATTAAATTCTGGAGGCATCTACTTTCCCTTTTAACAGTACCACAGCTTATAATGGCAAGAATACATTTTTAACCTTGGAATGAATGTGTTTAAGGTGGTGTTTAAATTCCTTCAGTAAGCAAAAGTAGAAAACAAGGCCTTCTTTTCCAGGCAACAATATCTCTCTGAATGCATTCTCTGATAAGACTGAATGATGAGACAATAGGTAAGGGGAAGTTTGCATACACATATAAATGTATATGTGGTTGGGCAAAGAATGGAGTAACACAGGAAATTTCACTGGCATGCTCTAAATGTGTCAATAAAAACCTAGGTCAGTGAAAACTGCAATATCATTTTTGATAAACTGTGCTGTAACAGAATAATTAATTGAATTTACTTATGCATTTTAAATCCCTGTTAATCATTGCTAACAACTGGCCAGGACATTTGTTGCTGTATTTTATCATATTGGAAACTTAAAAAGTTTATGACTGCTATCAGCATTCCACTGCTACTGCTAATCTCAATGTATCTCCCTTTTGTGTACATTAAAATAGTAGCAGCACAAGAATAATAGAAAACCAATTCACTTCATTACCAAGAATGCTTTTTCCATTGTAATTTTTACTTCTAAATATAACAAAAATACCTATATAAGCTATGTTTGGCTAGTTTTTTGTTTGCTCTATGAAATATAATACAAAGGAAGAATGGTGTGACAGCCAGTTTTTTAATCAAACACCCTATTCTGACTGACCATATTTACTGAGGTAAGAACTGATCTGACTTGGTTTTGGGTGTGGGGGGGCATTTTTATTTTCTTTTATTGGAATCAGAAGTCCCTACTAAAGTTGAATATCGTATTTTTAAACAAAAATATTTGAATAAACCAAATTAAGTGCAATTTGGTTTTGTTTGTTACTGCATTTCTTGCATTTGCTTGAGATATGCAGCAACCTCATGAATCTAAGACCTTCTCTGTACAGAATCTGAGACCTTTAAAGGTACCTACAGGATGTAAGCAAGCAGAGCTATTACAGAAAAGAACTTTAGCACCTTTGTATAAAATTGCAAACCTCAGAAAGCCTCTCACTTTCAATCTTTTGTCTCTGTAACTCCAAATACCATCACTACTGTAAAATCTGATCAGGTTGTCAGTTCGTCACACACAGAACATAAGTGCAATGCTTAACTGGCACAAACTTTATTGACTATAGAAAAATCTAGTCATCCCACACTCATTTCATTGTCTATGAGCTAAGGAGGCTATTTTCAAGTGCAGTTCGTTTGACTCTTCATGGTTACCTACATCATTATTAGATGAGATGTGCCCTGGTAGTTCCTTTTTTCACCACTAAAAAAAGGATAGATACAAGGAAGGGTGATGGATGAGTTGATCAGGGAAGAGAAATAGTTTCTGTAGAAAGAATCTAGTAGAGAAAAATAGATTAATCTTTCAATGTCAAATATGAAATAAGTGGCAGAACTCAAAAATCAGTTCAATGGTTAAGTCAGGAAACTGAACTCACTGGCGTTAAAGGAAGAGTATCATATTTATCTATTATGGTTTTCTTCACCAAGAAAATAAAAATACTCTCATTCTTTTCACACAATATAAAAGAGGATGCAACTAACCTACTGCCAACTGTTGTCTTTTCTGTTAATGTATATTCTATACATATATTGCTGTTTTATTTCCTACACTTGTTATTTCCTTTACACTGTCTTTGCTCTTTTTGTTCCTGTCTGGTTTACCTCAGTTACTGGCAATCTGGGCAGATGTAGAACAAAAGAGTTGAGTTGAGATGGACCTACAGGGGTCACCTAGTCCAACTGTCTGACCACTTCAGGGATGACTAAAATTATTAAAATTCAAATGTGTCTTAAAAACTAAAAGTCACGGGACATTGATCACCTTTCTAGGAAACCTGTTCCAGTATTTGAGCACTCTCTTAGTATATAAATGTTTCTTAATATCATGTCTGAACTTCCTCTGACACAACTTTGAACTATCACTGGACACCAGGGAGAACAGATCAACACCTCCCTCTCCACATCCTGTCCTCTGGAAGATGTAGAGAGCAATGAGGTTGCCATATTTTTTCAAACTAGACAAACTCAAGAGTCCTTAGCCACTCCTCACGGGACATTCCTTCCAGCCATTTCATCAGCTTTGCTGCCCTCCTCTGGATGCATCATCTTTTAATTGTGAAGTCCAGAATGGTGCACAGGCCTCAAGGTGAAGCCATACCAGTACTGAATACAGTGTGATAATTACCTTACTTGAAAGGTTTGTGCACTGTGTTTGATGCACCCCAGGATGCAGTTTGCACTCTTAACTGCCAAATCACACTGCTGACTTATACTGAACCTGCTGTCAGCCAGCATCCCCAGATCATTTTCTGTAGGTCTGTTCTCCAGTTGCTCCTTTCCCTGTTTATACCTGTGTCTGGCATTACTCTGTCCTTAGTGCAGAATCTAGCATTTGGACTTGTTAAATTTCGTCCCACTAATGATTGTCCAATGTTTCGGTCTATCTGGATCCCTATGCAAGGCCTTTTATACCATGAGACAGTCAAAAGTACCTCTCAGTTTGGTATCATCAGCAATCCAGATAATTGATAAATATACTGAACATTACCAGACCAAGGATTGAGGTTTTCACTGCTGGTGACTGGTTGCTTATTCCCCTTAAGCAGCTAAATCTGGAACAGTGATAATCAAAACCCAACAGAAACATTATATATATTATATATATTTATTTATATATATAAACACATATTGATTATTTTCCATCTAAAATTTCTTTGTTAAGATCTGATAGAGAAGAGTATTTTCCTCTTATCAGACTTTTAGTCAAGGAATTTATTAGGCTGTCACATGTAGATACTGATTTCTTTGACAGTTACTTACAATTTCTTTTCTTCCTTGAGAGCTAGTTTTTTTATATGGCTTTTTTTGATGAGTTGAAATTTATTTGAAAGAGTTGAATACTCACGTTCTCTCCAGCTCACATATTATACATATCAAGGTTCTTATAGTGCCTCAACCCTATTCACATTTATAGTACCTCTTTCTGTAGTCAGTCTGCTTTAAAGTCAGTCTTTCCTTTTATCTTTCCTGAAAATAGCATCTTAAGGACCCTATCTTCATTCCCCTTGCTCATACTGTCTCCTGTTCAGGTCGATTACTTTTTTCTTTTTATTTTTTTTCCTTTCTTTATTTTTTTAAAGTCTGCCCCCTCTAGAGACCAAGAGACACTGAATTTTTGAATTTTTGAACTTTGCTTCTTCCAAATTGAGTGGATTTTATCTGTAAGCTTAAAGGCTTTTTTGTTGTAGGTTTTTTTATTATTTTTTATTTGACATAGATTGTGTAGATTTAGGCTTCACCAGAGGTCCATTCCGTGCAGCTTACATCTGTTTAGGAGACGCAGGGAGATGAAGGGAACAATAACTGCCTTTCTGCCTTACCCACCAAGCAGCAGATAAGCAGTGTCAGGCAGGACTGTGCCAGTCAGCAATGATTCATGCCTGTTTCTATCACCCTCACCTGTTAGCATTCAAAATCCTTGTCTTATTGCTCATTATGTTGTTATCCCTTTCCTAATAGCCAGCCAATATGAAACATCAATGTAAGAAGTCTTATTCAAGTGTCCTTTCACAGTAATCACAGAATATATATAAGACTAGTTATTCCAGCACAAGAACTTCTGCCCAGGCAGGTTGCTTTGGACCATGGAGTGAGAAAAAGGAAGCAAAAGACCAGGACAGGGGAGTGCTAAGATAAGACCACTAATTAGACATGAGTTGAGTTCTGTTTATGTACCCCATACAGGCTTATACTAGACCTCTAATGGGTTCTATAGAAAGACATTTAGGAATCTATTCTCTACAATTTTTGGGGTAGAAATGCCTAGATATTAGGAAAGCAAAGGAAAATAATTTTGTTGTAATGTAAGTACTTAAATATCAGGACTGATGGTGTTAAGATGAAGATTTTGGATATGGAGTTGAAGTATAGCATGGTGCCATAGCTTACAATGTAGAGATTGTCACCTGATGTGGTAATCTATTTGGGCTCCTCAGGTCTGTGCGATTATACGTGCTCATCACGGTCCACTGTGTCTATACCTCAACCAGTGCTTGAAGGCAGGCTTGACTGAAGATGGCAGTGCTAATCCTTCAGTGGATAATCTATAGGCCTTGAGTGCCTTTTTCTATTAGTTGTTGTAATTCATTTCTGAGCACAGAACCTCTTTTCCCTCTTTCTCTCTTCGAGGATCAGTCTGATTCCTGGGACAGTGAAATGTTTTAATCCCATTCCATTGTAAGATATTAACAAATTTGTGTTTTATATTTCCAGGAATACATCATAGTGAATCAGTAAGAAGTAAAGATGCACTCTACTCAGGCATTTGATTTGGTTTTGTTCAAAAGTACATAAAGTATAGTAAAATGCTGTGAATATTTCCTGGTTGCACTGTTTTACAACAGTTTATGGGGCTTCTTTAGAGCTAATATCCTCTGTGACCCATCCAGTGCATTGCAGACCTTAGCTAGAGTAGTGTAGATCTAGTAGTAGTATGAGTACATCTGAATGGGCACATAAATAAAATGAAGCACTGAACTAATTATAATCCAGAACCCAGAAGTTATATAACCAGGACATAAAACCATTGCATCTGAATTGATTAGTCCTATTTCTAAGCAGTAATAATGAATTCAGGTACAACAGCAGACTGAGGTTTTGTATACACTGGAGTACCTGGAAGAACTTACTATACACAGACGCATAGCCCAGATAAATATTTTTCTAAGACTTGTTTAAGTGTATTCCACCATAAACCTTCTCTCCTCGTACACTTACCAAAATCAATGTGGACAGAGAGTAAGGAATAAAAGAAAATTTTGACTAACAAATTTATTTGAGTAGAAAGATGCAACTCTTAGTAGTGACAACTAAAATTATTTCCTCGATAATAATTATCTTGGTGGTTTTCATCTCATTATTCTGCTATCTATGGACTCCATGAGATATACTCATGTAACCAAGTCCAGGTAATTAATCTGTCTTCATTCGAAGTCAGATAGACCTAAGGCTGTTTCAGTTTGGGTAAAATGTGTGATTGTCTGAATTACCTATCCAAGCTAATATACTCTCACTTTTAATGAATTTACTAGCTTGGGCTAAGGCCAGCAGTGTTAACTTTACCCATGGTAGAGCAACGTATCTCAGTAGAAGAGCCCTGTGTGTAAACACAGATGCCAAATTCTTCAAAAGCCAAGATACTTTTTCTTAGCTCTTAGATGACTCATCTTAGCTCTAAAGTAGAGATGTAAAATGGGTCATATGAATTGAGTCCAGAAATGGCCAATTTCTGTTAACTGATAAAAAACCTTCAGGTTGATTATTTCAAGCATAGCTGTATATAGAATCATAGAATTATAAAATCACCAGGTTGGAAGAGACCCACCCGATCATCGAGTCCAACCATTCCTATCAAACACTAAACCATGCCCCCTAGCTTCTAGTCCATCCGTACCTTAAACACCTTCAGGGAAGGTGACTAAACCACCTCTCTGGGCAGCCTGTTCCATCACATAAACAAGTAAGATGAATCTCATTTGCAGAGTAAAAAGAACGACTAGTATTCTTCATTTTCTGTAAAATTTACATGTAATTTTTGTGAAAATATTTTTGATGTGGCATTTGGTTTTAAGCTCTTGTGTCTTGGTAATATACATAAATAAAAATGTCATTTGGGAAAAGTTGTGCTGCATTAAGTTACTCTGTTGTATAAGAATTTTATAAGATACACCATAATTTATTTATATTTTATTACTTTCCAGTTTACAGTTACAAATTATATCTCTTCCCACAATGACTGATAATTCCCTAAAGTAATGAGCTAAGCTATGAATCCTTTCAAAAACAGGAACCCACTTCGCAGTTCTAGCAGTAAATCAAACAGTAATCTGACAGTAGTCTTCAGTAATTCCCTGCTGCAATTTAGGCCATCTTTCCAGTTGTTTATTATTTACAGAGTGGAAGATAGCTCAAGGAGGCAATTAGAAATGTGCAACAAAGGAAATTAAAACCTTGTCCATACAATCATTCCTATTCTGATAAATCATACTGGTACACTGAAAAGATTGGTCTAACCTCTACATTAAAAAGATCATCATATGTGAAACAACATTCAGCTTGGGTCCAGAATCTGCTTTACATGTTATAGGTAATGCTAAATGCATTGAGTTCAGAGAATTCCTGGTCTGCTTGTTTAGTTGTGGAGAGTGAAACGTGTCCATATTATTCATGTGGACACATTTCATATGGTGGACTTCCGTACAGCACTTGTTCCTATGTTCCACACTCAGCTTCTGAATATCTATATATTAATTACTATTAATCTGCTGTGAGTTGCTCATTTAATTGTATTTAAATAATGTGAAGTTGTCACAGTTCAACTGAGTACTGTTTTTATGAAATGATATTGAGGGTATATGGTTCCTGTCTCAGACGTGTCACAAGGGCAGGAGGGTACAAATTCTTCTGGAATGTTGTTGGAAGACAATAAAAAGAAGGTAAAAAACCTACCTCCCAGGAACAGTTCTTGAAATAAAGTATCCCCAGAACTGTATAAACTGGATGTTGTCTTGGAGGGAAATTACTAGAGTGAGTCAAAACTGGGAGATGGAACAATCTAAAAATTAAGCAGTGTGTCCATTAATGGAATTCAATTTTCACTGTTGGAATTCAATTGGAATTCAATTTTCACTGCCCATCATTTCAAGCTATGCCTTCAAAGTCTGAAGAATACTTTCAAGTCTATTTTAACTGCTGTATGTAGAAATAAAATCAATTTTCTTAGAATTCCCAAATTGTTTCTGTGAGATTCTGTTTTCTATATAATTAACTTATTAACTTGCCAATAAACATTACTGCTTTTTAAGAAAACATGACTTCAGGACCTGCCACCATATGATGTATGCATCTGTCATTATACTTCTAAAGTACAGTTTTGCTTCATGGACTGAAGTTCTAAAGTTTTCTAATGCTTACCCAAAGCAAACATAAAAATCTTTTGAGTTATGTAAAGCCACCGCATTAATATGAGTACAAAATAGAAAAACATATTTGACACCTTTGATAATACATTCTTGAAGTTATTCTGAGACTAATTATACTTTCTTTGTGATATCAAAGTTCAGATAAAATTTGGCTACTGACTTAGAAGGAGAAATAAGGATGTATAATGACTAAGAATTAAGTAATTTTTGTTGGCATAAATGTTTGAAAGCACATTGTTAATTGAACTTGGTTTTTACAGTACTGTCACTATTCACATTTCCTGAGAGGAAAATGTAAACTGTGATTGATCTATAACTGTTCTTTCTGACTGTTTCACTGTGTACAAGTTAGTTGGCAGTTATTTCACTGCCATACTGTCTGGGAATTCATGGGCCAATTTATTTCATAGAGGACTCCTTTTGGTTTTAAATGCTATATTTTCTGAACACTTTATAATGTCATGTTTGTTTTCACATTTCTAATGTGACTACTGTTGAAGACATGAAGTTTTCTTCATTTGACATTGAAATACAAATTCTCACAGATATTCTAACACTGAAGAATCTGAGACCATTTAATGCTGAAGTAGATATATTGTAAGATTCTACAATCTGTGCTCTCAATCTAAACTTCAACATCTATTATATCAGAAAATCAATGAAGCAGTATGTTCTTTTATGGCTGTTTAAAAGCTTATATATAAAAATTAAAAAAAAGAAAAGAAAAGAGGGAGAAGCTTAGATTCTGCTGAACTGAAATGCTGATCAAACACCATATTGTTCAAAGAGAGCACATCAAGCTCAGTAGTTGTTTGTTCAGCATCTTTTTTTCTGATAGTTGATGAGAAAGCAGAAGAAAATGATGATTCATAAGCTCAGGGGAATACTCAAAATAAAAGGTAACAAAGAAAATCAGAAATAAACTAAGAAAAATATTATGGATGAAGAATTAACAGCATTTTTTATTTTAGCATTTGACTACTGGGAAAATCCATATTTTGAACTGTAAGCAAGGCTTTATGAGATTATAGTATTTGCCAGTATGTAGCTTACTAGTACAGTGTTAAAAATTAGAATAACTTGTCATACATATGTAGATAAATATTAATAACTTTTAATAGTTTGTGTCACATTAGAACTAAAATTATTTTGAATATGATTTCAAATGTATGTTGTTCTTTTTACTCTAACTAAACATCTGGTATACTCGTTATCTGAGGATCATAGCACTTTAATAAGGATTTTTTAAATCAGTGGGACTAGGCATAGGTTGTCTTTTACATGTATGAAGAGAGAGAGCTTACTCAAAAATTTAGCTTTGGAGAAATTGTTAACCAAACCATAACCATGCTGAGGTCTTCAATCAGCCATAATTCTTACAAAAACTTAATTTGGCAGGACACCTATTATGTACCATCTTGCTTCCAGTCTTTTGAGCCATAAGTGCTTTTCCAGTAAGAATAATCAAAACCAATATATGGATATATTTTACCACACAGTTCATTTGTTAAATGGCACAATTCTTTAGGTAAATTATTATGTTTCTAAATTCACACTGGTCTTGTCCAGTGTGAGTGCGTAGTGTGATTTACTTATTATTGGAAATAGTTATTCAAAGAAATACAAAGAGTCGCAACAGCTTTAAATAGGTATTTAAATTGTAATTAAGAACTATGATATTGAAATTAAGTGCTTGACAGAGTTTATTAAAATAATTAGAATACTCTGAGTGAATTGTGTATTACAGGAAGTGTGGTTGTTCTTACAAAGGCCTGAATTCTGTTCAAAATTGTCATCTTTTGCTTGTATTTTGACAAGAGGAATCAATTAACAAGATCCTTTGGGTACTTATCAAGCCATGTCTGATTCAAAGTCAAAATCATAATTATGTGACAGGTATGGACTCCTGTGCCTGAAATTCTTTATGCAGTAATGAAAAGTTAGAAAGGAAATTTGAGCTTTTTTAGTTCTCTTTGTCCTGGTAAATGCATGCTTCAGAACTCATCTAAGAATATGATTGGTGAGAAGTTGTTTGGCACAGAGACTATAGGCACTTGTGTTTGTTGAATACTGGATTTTGAAGCTTTCAGAGAAACTCCTTACCTCCAAGTAGACTAGCTGACTGACTTTCTTAACATCTAACATCCACAGCAGATCAGATTGCCTCCTCTCCAATACTTGCTTACTTTTTGTGTTAATCTAAATTTACCCTAGATATTTAAGGCAAGATGTTGAATATTACTGAAATATAATGAGCAGTAATATATTACAGAAAAAGTAGTGCCTTATATTATACTTCATAGACATTCTAGGATGTGGGGAGAAGAGAGTGAGGAACTTAATGTATTTCCCAGTGAAGCTGAGCTGCTGTGCCAACAAGAAGAATACAAAAAGAGCCATGAGGACCGAAAAATCAGGTTAAAAAAAAGTACTTAGTGGCTATAGAGCTCGAGTAGAAACGAGAAAAAAAGAGGGGATTACAGTGTCTGTGGGTTGTTTCCATCTGAACAAAGACAGGCTTAAAGATGAAATTCTTAAACAAGCTGTTGAGAAATAAAGCAGACCAGTTGTCTAGGAGTCATCAACATGTTTAATTTTGTCCTAATTTACCATTATAAAATTACCCTCTCATCAAGCATATATGTTGGAGATTCATGAGCTTCATGAGAGTCTGGAGTCTACTTTTAGCTTTATCCTGGGTAAGTGCTTGATTTTTAGATTACTATGCAAAAAGCCACTAACTTTTCTTTCTTAATCTCTTTTCTTGATAAACTGAAAAACAGTTCTTCTTGAATAAGTCAGTAGAACTGCCTAAATTGTACCTCTTATTCAGCTCACAGGTTGAGAGGTCCTCTTAAACAAGAGATGAGACTTGCTCTTGCTCTTAGAAATTTTTCACTCGTCAGCTATATGGATTTATGTGGAAACCTTCTGAGTATCTGACATATTTATCTTTAGATGGTTGTTAACTAGAGACATATTGAAGGCCATTTCTATGACTGCATTGGAGCCTGAAATCCAACATTTGTACAGAAGAATAGAATTAAAATTGTTTTAGTGGATTAATCCCACTTGATTAGATGTGTGTTATGTAAACACACACATTCAATACTCAATTTAAGCTTATTTTCTATTGAATAGAGAAACCAAGTAGTAACTGCCCATTTTAAGAGTAAATGAACCAGACCCCATTAATTCCTTCAGTTACAATAAATGATGTCAGACATGACATGGTTGTCTACATTATCTATAAACATCTAACTTTACAGAAAACTATACTTAGCCTAATTTTGACTGTAAATTTTATTTGCATTCTTTTAAAGAGAACAGATTTTTCTGCTATTTCCATCAAGTGAAATGCATTTCTTTAATTGTTATCTCCTCTTTGCAAACTCCTTTCAGATGCTTATATACATTAATGAAAGTTCACCTGAGTCTTCTTTTCTCTTGACTGCAGTCTCAGGACTCTCAACCTTTCCCATATGTGAGGTCATGCTAGTGAAGATGGAGGCAAGGACAACATTCAGTATGGAGCTTTTTCCTTGTCCTGTATAATGAAATCTACCATCTAGTAGATCAATGGTCCCACCTTTTCCCTAGTCTTCTATTTGTTGTCTCTGCACTCGTAGAAGTTCTTCCTGTTGTCTTTGAAATCTCTGGCTAGATTGATTTCCAGTTGGTCTTTAGCTTTTCTAACTTCATCTCAAATGCTTATGCATTTTTCCTGTATTCCCCCCAGGTTACCCATTTTTGCTCCCACCCTTCGTATGCTTACTTTTTGTGTCTGAGTTTGGGTAGGAGGCCATTTTTCCTTTAAAAAGGTCCCTGGTATTTTTGACTGACTTCTTATTTGTTGAGATCAAGGTTGGTTGGGCTTGGAGAAACTGATCCTTGAAGACTAATTAGAATTCTGTCGTTCAGGGACTTAGGACTCTTCTAAACAGGTCTTTGAAGATACCAAAGACTGTTTTCCAGAAGTTAAGGGCAGAGGGCTTGCTTTTCTGCCTCCTCTGTGACCACAGGATCCTAACCTCCACCACCTCATGGTCACTGAAGTCTGCCTTCAATCTTAGAATCATAGAACAACCAGGTTGGAAGGGACCCATCGGATCATCGAGTCCAACCATTCCTATCAAACACTAAACCATGTTCCTCAGGACCTCGTCTACCCGTGCCTTAAACATCTCCAGGGAAGGTGAAACAACCACCTCCCTGGGCACCCTATTCCAATGAGCAATGACCCTTTCCGTGAAAAACTTCCTCCTAATCTCTAACCTAAATCTCCCCCGGCAGAGCTTGAGGTCATGATATTTCCAACAATTTCTTGATATTTCCAACAAGTTCTTCATTGACAAGTATGCAGCCCAGAGATGCATCTCTCCTTATTGGCTTCTTTGACACTTATAGGAAGAAACTATCAGCAATACACTGTATGATACTCCTGGATTTTTGATGCCTCACTGTGTTGTCCTTCCAACAGATATCAAAGTATTTGAATTCCCCATGAGGACTGGGGCTTTCAGATTTATGGCTGCTCATATCTGTTTGGAAATGGCCTTATACACTTGTTCTTCCAGATTGGGTGGCCTACAGTAGATGCCCACATGATAATGCCACCTTTTTCCATTCTCTCCTTAGTCCTAAACCAGATGCTCTCCATTAATTCCTCTTCAATCCTCAGGAAAAATCCCCAGCAAAAAGACCTAGAGAAAAAAAATATATATATTCCTTTTGCTTTTTTTTTTCCCATCATTTTCCAAGGAAAGATTAGTCAGAGGATTACAGTTCTCTTTAACCTATTATCTAATTTCAGTCAATGCTGAAAGATGAGATTTTGAAGACAAGAATTCCGAACAGGTTCATTAAAGATTAGCATCTAGGTAGAGATTGTGGGAAGCCTGCATGGGAAGTGCAGCAGTTAATCATCAGATGAGCATTTGAAAGTAATCGGACTACAAAAAGCAGAGAATCAGCCTAAGACATGCTGCTTTTTGTCTGACTAGTGCTCAACTGTGTCAGGGAAGTGAGGTATTATGCTGAGGGAAAACCTGCAAAGAAAATCAAAAAAGTAGACCAATCACAGGTATTTATAAGAATACTGAGAATGTTGCAAACTGACAATATTATGGTTTACAAGAATTATGGCAGAAAGTAATGGAAAATGCTACATGATTTTCTTAGTTTCTCTGCTTATTAAATAAAACATATTCATTTGTATTTTTCTCCAGTTATTAATTTTGCATAATTTTATCTAATAGCGAACACTTGATTGACAATCTTTATAATCAGTGTCATTAACAAAGGTTACACAAAACTAAGACTGTCCTAGTTTCAGTCTTTCCTCCTGCCAATGAGTTTAAAATATGATCTGAGGAAACACTGCAGGAGGTGAGAAGTCAATTTGTGCTTTCATCCTGTGAAAATTTGTTTCTGTGCTGTGATTACACAGATTGGCTAATGTTACTTTTGATTATAGCCTTTTTATCATACACTCTTCTTCATCAGAAAGTGAAATGAGACCTGAAGGTCGTTTTGCATAAGCCACACAGCAATCTGGAGAATGTTTCCTAATCACAGATGCATCTGAACAAAAAACCTATAGCTTGAAATAAGTGGTACTCCTCTGTCACCTAAATTATACTATTCCTGATGAGGGTTCTTTTTTTATTACTAGTGCTATTCTACTTCCAGTGATTTAGGTAAGTAGCGAATAATCTGGTTATGTGCACTGAAGCATTAAGACAATTTAAAAAATCCCATCTTTACAAAAATTTCTAAACTTTTTTAGACTGAATTTTCAAACAAGTTCAGAGCAAGTCTTTTGGAATGTTTTAAAAGGGAATGTTGGAATTGTAAAGTGAAACTGTCTTGAAAATGAAAACCAAATGTGCTCATACTCTCAAATAAGAAATATGTGTATTCCATGTTACAGATGATTGGGGATTTTTGTTTTCCATTTTATTAATATGTGTAAAATAATGAGGTTGAAACCAAAAAAACCCCAGTCTTTATTGAGTACAAAGCCTGTCAATTTATCCCTTTGAATTTAATGCACAAAGGTTTCCTTTGAAACCAATGGGGAAAAAAATAACTGTAAAGAATAAAATCCATGTTGATCATTTTTTCTAAATGCCATTAATGTTGTGAATCTCAAAGTGTTGTGTCCTTAAATACTGAATCAAAATTTCAGATGTTCTAAAGAGTTTCTATCCATAAGTAAATTAAATATATACTGTTTTTTATATTTGATATATTTCCCAGTTTTATTCCCTATGGAATGAGATATGGAGCATACCACAAACTGGAAAGTATTGACGTATTATGAAATAAGGTTTATAACATTGCATTTAAAATAATACATACTTATGTATATGGTGTACCCCTCCCTATTCATATAAGTACACTCTAATATATTTCCAAAAAAAAGATGTTATTGATTTTATTTCTTCCCCTTAACTTAACAACTAGTACAAGCTATTTTCTTTCAATGAGGCTTATGTGGAGCCAGTTAGCTAGGATGAACTAACCCACAGATCATTGCATAGTAAGCCTTTTGTATAAATCTGTCCCATATACAGGGGTCAAGAAGAAAGAATTTGTCTTCAAATATAGAAAACTGATCAGCTTTGAAATTAACTAGCTTTCTTCTTTGGACCATGCCTTTGGACACCTAGTTTCAGAAGAAAACTCCACATTATCCTAAATACTAGGAAAGAGTTGTCTTCTGTGAATTCCTTCCTCCTCCATGAAGTGAAGAAAGACAGGGAGAAGACAAGACAAACCCCAATATCTCAATATTTTTGTTGTTTACTTTCTGGTACCTTCCTGCTGAGCCCATGGTCTGCCTGATAACACAATTTCGATTGATCAAATTTCAGTTATAATTTTTTTTTGACATTTCCAGACAGTAGAGGCAAAATGTTTCAGAGCTGAACCCGTAGGCATTTATATATCTTATTGAATCAAATTCTTCAATTACTTTCAAAATACCAGGTTTATAAATTAACTACCAATCTAAAAATTGCCTAAGAATTTGAAATTATTACCACTTTTAACCTGGAAAATAGCCAAACTTTTAATTCTTCTCGGACTGTTGCAATTATGAGAAGTTCTTAATGATTGGGTCATGCATTTATTTGGCACAGCCACTTTCATTCACTAAAAATAAAGTGCTGCTTCTCTGAATACAAGGGGGAAAAAATCATAAGAGACAAGCTCCTTCCTCACATCCTCGAGGGCTTTTCCATCAGAATCTGACCTAAAACTCCTCTCTGGGTTCTTTTCAGGACAACGTATATTCTCCTTCCCCCGGCTGTGTTCAGATTGTCTTATTCTATTTCTCACCACCACTTTCATTCACAACATGCACAAACACCCACATACGTTGCTACTCAGAAATGTCCAATGGGAAAAAAGAATAATCTACACTTCTTTAGGTAGTTAATTGATTTACATATTTGGTTTTAGTAATCGTATGTGTCCCTTTTGTTTGGTGAATATATGTTGTTTCTTTTAATTAACCTGAAATAAAGGCAATTCCTAATCTTAAGAACTTCATGAATTTTGTTTCCAAAGTGCACATTAGTGCATTCATAAACACAGTATAGAGGCTAAATAAGCAGTTGTCTTGTTTCCTATTTGCACCCTTTCTGAATATCATACTTCTAAAAGAGAAAAAGAAGTGTGTTATCTTTAGGCTTAAGTCAGCTGAATGTTAGCTTATACATACTTGCTCACCTGCTGCCAGATTTTGTTCTGCCTTATGACTGAACTATATTTATGTTTAAAAAAAAAAAGAAAGAAAAGATATAGCAGCAAGCGAGTCAGAACAGGATTATTTAACTCTACTTATAATTAATAATCTATATTTAGCATGCTTGACACATGATGCAGTCTAAAGTATAGTCAAAAAATGAGCTATATGTTATCAAAGCTTCAGGAAATACTTTTTTTATTAGTTTATTATTCTATTAACAGAATGCATGAATGAGACATCCCACGTAGTAATGGCTCATTAAGTCTTCTCCATGTTAATAATATTATGAAAGAAGGGGCTAATAAAACAAAACCTTTTAATCATACTGGGCAGCTAAAGAAGGAAGAAAACCCTTCATTCTGACAACCACATTTTTTTTTTTTAGAGATGGGGCTATTTTATAACTAGTAATCTGTGCCAGACCTGTGACTGTAGCAGTAATTACCTCCATCTAGTAGTGTTGGGAATGAAGCTGTCATTTGTCTCCATTATGGCTGAACATTGAAGCTGCCTTACACTTTATTCAGCAAACTCAATGCTTTAGCATCTTACTGTGAAATTTCTACTGCAAAAAAATATCATAAATATATGTAAATTATTATCACAAAACAAAGATAAGAAACTATGTTCACCCTTTAAAAAGTAAAGTTTATCATTATCTCTTTGTTAGAAAAAACAAGGATTCACACAATAGAAAGATACTGGTACATTAGTACTCTCTGCTGGTGTCTTTGTTGATTATTCTTTGAAAACTTTCTTCAACAAGATATATGGATATAATTTATCTCACACCATTCTTTCTGTATATAGTCCACATCCCTTTTTGTGAAGAATAAGGCATTGATGCAAACTTCTTGTTGGGTACACATCAATTGTAATTTTATTTTCTGTTACTCTGAACAATTACCTTTCCATACAGGCATTATGTAAGCATGGGGCCACAGAAGCAGTGTTAACTTTTTTCATTCACAAGATCAGAATCTATTTTCAGGGGAGGAAATAATATCTCTTAAGAAATAACAACTTTTCCTGTTCATTACAGTTAATAAGGCATTACAGTGTTGTCTTTCTACATATACACACTGCCTTAAGTATTGACTGAGAGAACATTCATGAATCTTGGCTCTATGTCTATTGGTTTCAGTGGAAGCATTTTCAATTATTTCAGAAACTGTTAGATAACTCTCCTGGTGAGAAACTGACTTGTAAGGTACAAAGGATAAGTCAATACTAACTGCAGTTGTTCTTATTTTAGAGACATGCTTATTGTAAGGGAAAGTTGAGATTAATCCCTTGTGGAATTATTCATTGTCCTAAATCTTTCAGTGGTTACATTATGATAGCTAGAACAAGTAGCTAGTTAGACCACAACAGCATGTCTACAGGTAAGCTTGTGAAATTGTATCCTATACATTTGCTGTAAACCTCATTCACCCTACTGGGACATGACCAGACAACAATTTTTCTCCTATTTTGTTTTCTGTCTTCTTTATTGTTTTGAAGTTTTTTTGACAGTTAACCCTGTATTATCTATCAGAATAAGGAAGCTGACTACATGAGAAAGCAAAGCAAAACAAACAAACAAACAAAAAAACCCCAAAGAACATATCTATTACCATGAAGTAAATATAAGAAACAAGTTACAAAGAATTCTCAGGTTATTGGAGAAGAGGAGGTTGAGAGGAGACCTCATTACTCTCTACAACTACCTGAAGGGAGGTTGTAGAGAGGAGGGAGCTGGCCTCTTCTCCCAAGTGACAGGGGACAGGACAAGAGGGAATGGCCTCAAGCTCTGCCAGGGGAGATTTAGACTAGAGATTAGAAGGAAGTTTTTCACAGAAAGGATCATTTGGCTTTGGAATAGGCTGCCCAGGGAGGTGGTTGATTCACCTTCCCTTGCGGTGTTTAAGGCACGGGTGGATGAGGTCTTGAGGTACTTGGTTTAGTGTTTGATAGGAATGGTTGGACTAGAAGATCCGATGGGTCTCTTCCAACCTGGTTGTTCTATGATTCTATGAAAAAATCAAATATGAAAACTGGTCAGTTTGCCTTCAGATTATGTAAAAGTTAGTGTAATTTTAGGGACTGTCAAGAAATAATTCAGAGAAATCAGTAACAATCATCATAAAAATTCATATTGTTAAAAAATATCAACAACTTGAAGAGTTTTGAAGCATTTTTTCCTCCTGTTATTATTGGTTTAGTACAATTGTGGGATACAATGCAAGATGGATTTATCCCAGCT
This sequence comes from Coccyzus lansbergi, assembly GCA_033558105.1. NCBI lineage: Eukaryota > Metazoa > Chordata > Aves > Cuculiformes > Coccyzidae > Coccyzus > Coccyzus lansbergi. The sequence goes on from JAUMJK010000379.1 coordinate 552,730, forward strand.
TGTCTTAGGAGGTCTTTATTGCTTAACAGGCACTGCTCATTTCATTGATATACTCTGGAAGAATAGTAGGATAGAAATCATTCTCCTGACAGCCATGTTTCTCTTCATATGCACTAAATGATAACAATTAACTCAAATGTACATGTCTATTTGTTAATATTCTAAGCTACTGTGAAGGATTTCCTCCTGGAATGATTCAATTTTAATAGAAAATCAGGAACTTTGACTTGAAGAGGCAGGTGTGCACATGAATAAATCCTTCAGTCATGCAGTCAAATCTGTTTTCTCACATAATAAGCATGTATTAAAATATCTATAAGTGACCTCACATCTTACCATATGTGAGATTGTGGAAGATACAGAAGTAAATTCTACGACTTTTTCTTTTACAAAGCATTGCTGCATGCTTTGAAGTACTTCATTTCTTAAAAGTATTTCAAACTTTCTGTGAAACTAACTGCGAAAAGTGACTTTCAGCGCTAGTGTCCCATATGTGAAAATAAAAAATTTCTATGCAGATAAAGCTGTGAGGCTATATTATGCCTTTTTTATAACACACTGACATCAGAGCATTTTTTGCAATAGGTGACTTTATATACTTAGAATAGCATCAGTGGAAGTAAAGGACGGTTTCTTTCTTTTGGAAAATATAATCACACTGGAAAAAGTGGATCAGTGCATTTTAATGAGCATTCAACTTACAATTAATCCTGTCCTTTTCATGTCTGTTTCCTTTGTACTGATCTAACCTGATTCCTTCTGCCCTTTCATAATCTGAGTTATAACAAAAAGCTGATACACAGTTCAGCTAAATTTAAGTAAATACATAAATTACATAGACAAGAGGTGATGACCTCCACTGACAACTTTGTCTTGACAAAAGAACCTAGGTTCTTCTAATGATGTATCGTTTTAGCCCTAAAATAGTGTAAAATTAAGTACAGAAACTGTGTTCTTAATTCCTATTGTGTTGTTTACTTCTCTAGGTAGAAACGGGCATATATGATTTGCTTATCTAAGACTATAAAGCTAGAATTAGTCACCTAAGTTTTCCTGTTTTCTTGTTTTGTTTGGCTTCGTTTTCCTGTTTTGTTTGTTTGTCACCTATAACAAAAGCAACGTCTTGGATGCTTCCCTAAGTAGTTATACTGAAATGATTCTTTGTCTTGCTTGACAAGGCAGAAGAGTTTGGTACTAATACGTTTTTAAATAGCATCATGTCCTAGTTCTGTGAGCATAGCAAACATCTCTAGGCATTATCATTCTCAATGGGACAACTGAAATTCCTCTCAGTACATGAAACTTCCCAGCTTTTTTAAAATCTTCACTTCTAAATCTTAACTACTAGACCCTTGTGGCTAGTCCAGAAAGTATGCTGTATTGTTCAATTTAATTGTTTCTTGTACAGTACTATTCCACAAGTTACCTTATTATCATCTTGAAAATGGTGCAAGTATTTCCCTTTTTGTACTGGAAATGCTCTAATTAATATATCAAAAAGTCTTTAGCCATAATTTCATGCTGATGGCACATGGTCATTCAATAATGAGGCAGAATGTATTTTCCCTTGCTCTGACATTTCAAATGATGATTTCTTGTTTTACTTTGAAAAATGTACTATTTTCTGAAATAATGTTTTTTCATTTTGTAGTATTAAATTTAGTTTCATTCCTATCATCAGTCTTGCATCACCAAAACAGATTAACTAATAAAAGTTAGACCACCGAGTAAACTGTTATTGGCTGTATCTTCATAGAATCATAGAATCACCAGGTTGGAAGAGACCCACCAGATCATCGAGTCCAGCCATTCCTATCAAACACTAAACCGTGTCCCTCAGCACCTCATCCACCCGTGCCTTAAACACCTCCAGGGAAGGTGAATCAACTACCTCCCTGGGAAGCCTATTCCAATGCCCAATGACCCTTTCCATGAAAAACTTCCTCCTGATGTCTAGCCTAAACCTCCCCTGGCAGAGCTTGAGGCCATTCCCTCTTGTCCTGTCCCCTGTCACTTGGGAGAAGAGGCCAGCTCCCTCCTCTCTACAACCTCCTTTACAACCTCCTCTTGTTCCTATTTGGAAAAAAAATATAATAAATTCAATCTACTTGAATAATACACAATTAACTGTGCTTGATATTTCATTGTTAATATAATTTGATTGTTTTCTTAGAGAAGTCTGCTTGCTGTTCTTCTAATAATACTACATATTGGCTGTTGTAAAGTAAACTTGGTAAAACCCACTGATATTGTTGTATTTAGTAGATATTAATAGCAAGTACACATTCAAACATCAAAACTGGCTGGCTGTAGATGCAGGTATTTCACCTAATATATCCTTATTCTTGTAAAATATTCAATGACCTTCCAACAGTTATGTGCTAATAAAATGTTAATTATGTTATAGAGATATCCGAGATTGAAGCTCATTGAGAAAAAACAGGGGTTTATAACAGCAGCCTTCCCAACCTCACAAAAAAATTATAACATTTAAAGATTATGGTAGAGTCCTTGAAAGAACAGGTACAACATATATACTAACCACTAAAGGATGCCATCGTGTAAACCAGATAAAAGCGATTTACAGTGTAAACAATGGAGAAAGAGTAAGTGGACGCTAGCAACAAAGAGAATCACAGAATCACAGGATAACTGAGGTTAAAAGGGACCTCTGGACATCATTTACTCTAACCTCTCTGCTAAAGCAAGTCCATTATACAGCAGGCTGCACAGGAACATATGCAGACAGGATTATTTCCAGAAAAGTATACTCCACAGCCTCCTTAGGCAGCCTATTCCAGTGCTCCATCACTCTTACAGTAAATAGGTTTTTCCTCTTGTTCAGGTGGAACTTTCTGTGTTCCAATTGGTTTACATTGTCTTGTTTCTGGGGACTACTGGGAAGAGTCTGGTCCCGTCTTTTGGATATCTGCTGCCATGGCCCTGCTCCAATCTACTTAATGAGCAGGATGGCTGATATAAGGTTTGCATGGCAGTTCAGAATGACAACAAATTACTCCCAAGTTATACTGAAATCCAATACTTACTTTGCACACAGTACAACAGATCTCAATCTGCACTTTGAAGACAGGGAAAGTCATGCACATCGCACAACAAGAATGCATATATAACCAGATTCTTCTAGAACAGGCATGAAAAAAAGAGGAGAGAATAAGGAGAGAATAAGGCAAAGAAAGAAGTGGCAGGGGAAAGAGAGAAATAATCACCAGCCCTATGGTGTCCAATGGCTGTTTCCTTGGGAAATGTGGTCCACAAGGCAGAAGATGTGCACATGTGCTTATTGGCAGGGATTTTTTATAGAGGAGCTCCATCCCCTATTAGTATGTGAGGAGTGGTTTTGCTGTGCCTGTGCTTTTTCTTGTTGAAAGTTCTCAAAACGGGGTATGTGCAGAAGTGCCTTTAGGGAAGTTATTGAACTGGAGCTGTGGGCTCCAGGGGCCACTGTCAGCTAAACAAACCCTTCCAGAAACAGAATCTTCTTAATTCACTAAATTCTTACTGATTGGGTCTGACTCAAAGAATTTTGAAAAGCCTAATTTTATAACAGCTTCATGGTTTGAGAGTCCTGAAAAGAATTTCACATTGCACAATTCATGACAGGAACACTGATGTTTCTGAGTACTTGTTTTTATTTTGAGTTAACAGAAACCTTTGCAAAACAAAGTCACATTTTTGCATGACTCACTAAATAGCCAAAGACAGGTTAAATTGCCAGGGCAAGCTGGAATCACACTGAAGAAATTCCATCTACTTTTTGATGCAATGTCATAGATACAATTATTTCCCTACTCAAGTGTTCTCTTTCTTCCACACTGATAGTTGATACTATGAAATGTAAGAAACTGCATCCTATAGATGGATCTTCCTCTGATTAATAATTTTAAAAAGTGATGTGACATTTTTCATCCAGCTCTCCACACAGATCTTTATTAAAAAACTGATTTCATCTAATGTTATGTTACATATGTAGATCACCGGGGTAATGAATATATATATGCAAATCTACGTTGCAGTTTTATGGCAGTTTAAGTATTTTGGTTTAGAATATGTAAAGATTTACAGAAAGATATGGAAACTGAATAGAATTAGTAGCTAATAAATCTGTGGAGGGAAAACTACATCTGCTATTTTGGAAGAACAGCTTGCTTTCAATGAGGAGAAAGATGTTGATTCTTTCTATAAGGAAACTGATTAACGACACATACAGACAATAATTACTACTAATAATCTCTGCAAAGCTTTATTAACAATGAAAGTATATGAGTGCACAGGAATGCTGCATTAAGGTCAACTCATCATGGAGCTAGAAGGGAAAGGCAGTTGTCAGTTTTAATCACAGCTGAGACCGTACAGTCTTCAGAAATGGTGGAAAATTCAGTTTCTCTAGGCCTTACATAAAATTCTGCTACTGGATGGCCTCTTTTTTTTGAGAGGTAGATTTAATTATAGCTTTGGGATAAAACTCAAGATGTGGTAACTTGCCTTGGTGACACAATGCTAATTATTTATGAGTCCTTCTAGAAGTGTGTTTCATCTCTGCTCTCCAGCTGATGATTTGTTCTGGTAAATCCTAGTGATATCACATGAACAACAAAAGTCCTGGAAGTCATAATCCTTTCTTTTAGTCTTTATTGATAGCTTCCTAAGCATACACACACTTAGAATACTACTTCCCAGTCAGCTGAAAAAAAGCACTTTAAGATAGATTGTTGAGACCAAACCTTGTATAGTTTTGATAAAATCAATTATTTTCACCGTTAATTTTGACTCACATTCCTCCTATTAATTTTCGGGCTGCATTACTCTACCTTTTTTATTATTTGGTTCATATATAATTTTTGTAGATTACTGAAAGATTTTAAGGCTTTTTCTTTTTTTATTTTTAAGCACTTCTAAATGTTTATCCTTACTTGCAATAAAGAGAGGCCAGACAATTTGTTTTGACATGAAAACAGTAGGTTTTTTCATAAAATTTTAATGTCACCTGCAAAATCCATATCATTTGCTGCATTCTTGAATTACTTAAATGACCTTGTGGAACAGCAGTAACAAAGGCAACAGTTCACAATTTTCTCTTTCTAATCATAACTAATCTTCTCAATCAGTTTTAATATGAAATGCTTAAAAAATAAGCAAGCACAAAGCAAGAACTTATGTATTTAGTACTATATTTTTAAAAGTAAGCTCAGAATTTTTCTGCATAGTATTTCAACAGTCTACAGAGAAATATTGTTATACTAACAGCATCCCCATCTTAATACCTCTTTACTCTCAAATTTAGATAAAATGGTTAAAATCCTTTTTATAAGATCAAATTGGTCACAAGAATTTCAAGAAGACTGTCAAGAATGTTTTATGCTTTTTTGTTTAATATAACCTTTTTTTCCCCTCAAGGAGTGAACAAAGTAGTTACCAGTTACCTCTCACTATAGGGAGCTACCTATGTCCTAAATAGCATTACATACTACTTATATTTTGGTTTTATATAATGCATGTACTCTGTAGTGTTGCTAAGACAATTTTAGTAACTTCTAATAAGGGTCTGGACAAACCAGCATTATACTCCTATTAGTGCATTTCTACTTTATGGATGTTAAAAACCTCTGATTTCACTAAAATATGCTACTGAAAAAGCAGTAATGGTATTTTAATAATGTTACATTATCTAAATAATAGTAATCAAACTTTACCTAGGTCTACAATTTTGAAATGCATCTTCTAAAGTCAAATTACAATTTCAAGACTATCAAAAATGTAAATGTTACATCATTTTCCCATTACAGCAACTGAATTTTGACTTTCAAAGCTCTCTATAACTGTGCAGCTCCAAGTAACTGTATTATATGTTTTTATTAACAAGTAAATCCAAGAGAACTAGGGGAGTCACTGTCTTAGGGAATGTAGGACTTACTGTGGAATGGGAAAAATTATTTTGGAATAAAGCAGAAATTCTGGAGTTTGTACACAATTTTTTTTATGGAATATTGGACCAAGAGGGACAGCCAGTAAAGAACAAGATTGAGAAAAGAAGAAAAAAAGGGACAGATCATGTGTTAGCATTAGAAAAATGGTCATTGTACATTGATCACTACAGTCTATCCTACATTCTTATTAAATCTTATTTCTAACTATCTTTTATGTGAATGCCCTCCCCATTTTGAGATTTTATGTTTGAGCATCATGTTGTATCAGCCACTAAGTAGAACAAGAGATCTATGTGTCTGCGAATGGGCCTTTGCCAGAATAGCCTCCATGTGAAACCTTTGAGCATGCACATGAAGTCAGGAGCACTTCTACCTCTTCAAAGTGTGCAGTTCCCTTGGCCACAACAGCCCAGGACAGCATATTGTAAACCAGGAGCCCAGCTGCAGGTGGGACTGGTAGTGATGGAGATATCACAGAGCCTCCTCCTGCTCCTCCTTCTTTCTCCTCTTCTGTTACCAAACTGCATAAAACCCCGGAGATAATGTTTAAGATATACAGACAAATGCTGATCTTCACAGAACCTAAATTCTGAATGTATTTCTACTCTATGAAATAAATAAATGTCTTGCAAGGATTGAAATGGTTTCAGTGGCTAAATGCCTTTTGTTGAATAAGAAACACACTTTTTCATCAAATCTTCTCTGCATTTTTTCTATAAATAAGGACTCAATAGAGCACTAATAATACTGACGTTATCTGATATTCTTATTGACTTCTACTGCGTTAGAATTTCCCTTCAGACCTCCTCATTTCACAAAATAATTGTTTTAGTATCCCCACTGATGAAATCTCAAACATTTACATGAAAGTCTGATTAAATAAATAAGAACCAGTACCTGAAAATAATCTGTTCCTTCCGGATCAGCTAATTGTGTCAAAACTTTTATATCATGGGGCACAGAATGAAAGGGTTATTGTTATAAGGAACTTGTGGAGGTCATCTGGTGCAACCTCCACTGCTCAAGCAGGACCACCTAGAGTCAGATGCCCAGAACCATGTCCAGATGGCTTTTTAACTTATTTAAGGACAGAGACTCCACACACTCTCTGTGCAATTTGTTCCAGTCCTCAGTCACCTCACAGAAAAAAACGTCAGGAAAAACGATTTTACTGGAAGAGTGACTGAACCTGGATCATGTTGAATTTAGAGATTATGATGTGTGTATATATTATAGATGTAGAGGTTATATATATATCTATCTACTACAGAGGTAGAGATCGTCTACACATAGAGGTAGATAAAAAAATAAAAGCTGTGCATGAGACACAAATGCGCAGTTTAAACTTATGCTTTTTTATTAATTACTTGCAGTCATAGTATGTTAAAAAATTAATTCTGTTTGCAATAATCAAGAGTTTTTTTGCAATAATTATTTTTTAATTAAAACCAATACATTTTCACACACTGGTTTTTTTTCACAAATCTTCTCTAAGTGAAAGCAAATTTTACCATTTTATAACATAAACACACTCAGTGATTTGTTAAGGAAAAAACACCTACTACATACCAGTAGCTACAAGTATGAAACTACTACAGTTTACATACAAATATTATGAGAATCAAGTGACTATGAAGCCTGAAACTCAGTTATAAACTTCTTGGAAATGAACGAGATTCAATGAGTCCATTGGATATAACATACTTAGGTAGATGGAAAGATTATTATTCAGTATTAAAATACTGTCGATCAAATAAATTTCTAGTTTCAAACAATTCCACTTTTATTATAAAAGTACACTGTCTCAAAACTCAATCAAATGTCTAGTCAACTAAATATTTTAAATCGCTTTCTAAAATTAAAAAAAAAAATCATGTTGACCTTCATAGAAAAAACATCTTAGCATCTATAATTTTAAAATTAATTTTAATAGAATAATAGAATTTTTTAGGTTTGAAGGGACCTTAAAGATCGTCAAATTCCAACCCCCCTGTCATGGGCAGGGCCATCTTCCATTAGACCAAGCTGCTTAAAGCCCCATCCAACCTGGCCTTGAATTGGAATGCTTTTGATGATCAAAATGAATAAAAAGTAATACTACTTAACAGTGTTGTTCAAAATATATTACTCCCAATAAGAACTTTTAAAATTTATTTTTCTTTCTTTTGTGGTCTCCTTTTTTCCCTTCCCTTTTTTGTCTTAAATATAAAGAGAGCTCAGATTTGCTTCTCTGAGTGTAAAATCAGATTGGACTTCTAGAGATATCATGGTCTCAGGACATTAATACATTATTTCCCCAAACTGTAACTTATAAACTATTACATGTATGAGGCAGGGTGGAATTGAGCGCATCTGTGAGTGCTTCAGTAAAAGTTCTTATAGAATACAATTTCATCTTTTGAAAGTAAAATATGTAGCATAAAATGGAAGAACTATTAGTGATATATAAGAACAAATAACCAATGTGTCTCTCTCCCTGAATAAATAAAATATGATTATTCAATTACTGATAATGCTGATGATGGTTATGCAATTTTCTTTTAAAAATCCCTGCTTTATCTTCATAATTATAAATATATGCATCTGGGAAAAGTTTAAATGAATGACAATCATAAAAAAGTTAGTTTTCTACCTACATATTTGCTGATTATTTTACAATATTTTGTGTAATAACAACATTTAGGATTGTAAAATTAATTGTGTATACAAATATTCTTCTAAGAATAAGAATATTTTTTTCCTAACAAATATGGGATATCGGTCCTTATGAAATATTGTTTAGAAACCCCTTGCTTGCTTACTCTTCATGTAATCAAGGTTAAATTACTCACCAGATCTAGTATGAAGAAGGAATCTTTTCTCAGTGAGGTTAACAGGGACTAAATAGTTTTCTGTCTTTTCCCATAAAGCCTGTAGTCTAGTATCTTGTTTAAAATGATCTGATATTTTCACTTGGTAAACTCTCCATTATTGATGACAACTATTTATTTTCTTTTGTTCTGATGGAAGCTTGTAATTTCAAGACTTTGATCAACTTCAAGTAAAGCCCAGAAGTTTTCCAGTGTGTATGCTTCTGTTTCATGGATGCGTCGGAAGGAGTTGATTGCCAGAAGCAGGAAGGAGATGGACTTACCAGATGTAATTTGTGAATATTTGCGAAGTTTTTTGAGAAATACAGTATAGAGCACACTCAGGTATCCTGCTAACTCAAAACTGTGTGGCTGGGAGATGAACAGTATGTTGTAGAGTAGCACATAATTACTCAATTCTCTGCTTTTCCACCAAGTATTCCACAAGAATAAGATATTGCTTTTAAAATAAGTTTTAAGTTCTAGATAGCTTTGTTGGGGTTTTTTTGTTTGTTTGTTTTTAAATGTGTTAAAACAGTGCAAACACAAATAAATGAAGGTTTTCCAATGAACTGATGAATTAAAATAATATACCTTTAAAATATTTTCTTAAGGCAGATCTAAGCTTGTTCTCTTAAAAGATATAAATGGCAAAGAAGAGATGGTGCACTCATCTCTTAATTCCCCTTATTTTCAATACAAGGATTCTTGCTCTGTAATAGAGATGAAAATAAATTGTTTTGGCAGTATGTAAAATAAGTATTCTTATACTGAGGTCTTGTAGAGTGTGAAGTCAAATATTTGAATAATTTCAAAAAAAACCAATTCAAATTTATCCCCTAGTTCTATATATCTATCAAGAGGTGAGATGAATTGAAAGCCAGATATTATTATTATTTCATTATCTCTGTAATGAGAGACATAAACATTTAATTACAAATATTAAACTGAACTTTTTATGAGTAAGAGAACTTATATCTAGCTCTGCATCTCAATTTTATTTCCAAAAAGAAATCAGACCAGCATATAATATGTTATTGTAAAGTAGAAATGGCTATAATGACCTTTGTGTTTTTTAAGAATTCTGATTATCTGGATGTGACACTTTCTCATTACCCTTGCCTCATGTTGAGTCTCTAAGACTCACAAAGTCTTTCATATGAGTTGTGCACAATAGAAAAGACCAAAAATGAAGCATAATAAGAATTAAGGTGAAAACCCTATAAACCAGCATACTTTCAATTCTTAATCTAATGACTTATGTTCTCACCTTTTCACATTTTAGTAACTGGAAAGTTCAGCTTCATTTGAATTTATTCAGAAAATGCTTCTACTGCTTTTTAAAGAAATTACTTGTTTCAGTTAAAAAAAGCTTTTACTTCACACAACGAAACTATAGGCTCACTCAAAATGAACAGTTCTGGGGACACAGTATGGAACATCAAACCAATTTTCCTGCCTATTTCTGAAAGATCACACCTGAGACATGTTTTGAACGCTATTATAAACAATAGCTACATTTCTTCTCCCGTATTTGTAGCTCAAATCCTTTCCCCTCTCTGTCTCTGTACTTGCAGCTCTAAAAAAGTCACAGGAGGACTTGTGACTTCTATAAACAAAAAGAAGTCTTTTTATCCTTCAGCATGTCTTCAGAGAGGAGTGAATTCTCTTAGGGAAGGCATCTGGGCAAGTCATGCCTGACTGAACCTGAATCACATCAAAGAAATTATGGATAAAAATAATGGGGGACTCCCTTTTGAAAGATTTTCTATGTTTAGGGGTTTGTTGTGTCTTTTCTACCTAGGACACAACAGGGAGATTGCCAAAGCTTATCTAGTGCCACAATTATCGCTCTTTGCAACAAGTATAATGTGATGGAAATCCTTGAGCAGACCAAAGATAATCAGAAGTCTCTGTGGGATAGAATGAAGAAAATTGGGGTCTGCTGGTATATTGTTTATAAACAACAAGAAAAACTCTCTTGATCAGAGAAACTGATTCTTATGGGGGACTTTAACAAGTCCAGATTTCATAGTGGACACAAACAAGGCAGGTGCTTCCCAACACATGGGAAAAAAAAATATGTAATATAGTTACTGGATGGGCTACCAAGAGAAGATATGTCACTGTAACTGCTCATCACAAAGTAGAAATATTTGCCCAAGATGTGGTAGTCAACAGTAGCTTTGGTTGATGTGGCCATGAGAGAGCAGGGTTTAAGGTACTGAGGAAAACAAAAGGCCTACTAAAAACCCTGGGCTACAAGAGGATGGATACTTGTTTGCTCAGTATCTGAAAAGCTCTCTTACTTGGGAGATTGCCCTGAAGGGGAAAGGAGACAATAACAGCAGGTATATATTCAAAACCACCTTCCTCCTTGCAGAAGAACAACCCATCTTCAATGGCAAAAAAATAAGCAATAACAGGAAGAGATCATTTTGGCTCATTAGGGAATGCCTGGCTAGACCTAAATTAAAAAGGAAGGGGATGAGAGATGGAAAATGGATGTATTACTGAGGAGGAGTATAAATGCAACACATGAACTGGCACAGAGCCAGTAGAAAGATAAAAATTTAGCTGCAGTCAAAACTGATAGGGCACAACAACCCTATGCAGAGCTACAGACTGGGAGAAGCCTGGCTGGAAAACTGTCAGGAGGAGAGGGACCTGGGGGTGTTGGTTGACAACCGACTGAACATGAGCCAGCAGTGTGCCCAGGTGGCCAAGAAGGCCAATGGCATCCTGGCTTGTATCAGAAACGGTGTGACCAGCAGGTCCAGAGAGGTGATTCTCTCTCTGTATTCAGCACTGGTGAGGCCGCTCCTTGAATATTGTGTCCAGTTCTGGGCCCCTCAGCACAAGAAGGATGTTGAGGCTCTGGAGTAAGTCCAGAGAAGAGCAACGAGGCTGGTGAAGGGGCTGGAGAACAGACCCTATGAGGAACGGCTGAGAGAGTTGGGGTTGTTTAGCCTGGAGAAGAGGAGGCTGAGAGGAGACCTCATTACTCTCTACAAATACCTGAAAGGTGGTTGTGGAGAGGAGGGAGCTGGGCTCTTCTCCCAAGTGACAGGGGACAGGATAAGAGGGAATGGCCTCAAGCTCCACCAGGGTAGATTTAGGCTAGAGATTAGGAGGAGGTTTTTCATGCAGAGGGTCATTGGGCATTGGAACTGGCTGCCCAGGGAGGTGGTTGAGTCACCTTCCCTGGAGGTGTTTAAGACACGGGTGGATGAGGTATTGAGGGACTTGGTTTAGTGTTAGATAGGAATGGTTGGACTAGAAGATCCGATGGGTCCCTTCCAACCTGGTTGTTCTGTGATTCTGTGATTCTGTGATGTGAAAGGAAAAGGGAAGGGTCTGAGAAGCGTCTGAGCAGGCCCAGAGGCAGTGAAAGCAAGTTAAGGACAATACCAGCCTTCTGACAAATGGAAAGGGATACTAGTGATGGAGGACATTGGGAAGGCTGAGGAAGTCTTTCTTTTCCTCACCATTCAATGCCTTGATCTGCAGTTCTAGGTTTCCATGCTGAATTGCCAAGTTTGTGGGAGAGAAGTACTACCCACTTAACACAGGCTTGAATTAGAAGTTATTCAAGAAAGTGGAAATACTCAATTTTAAAGCATCTGACAGGATACATCAACAACTCCTGAAAAAGCTCCTTAATAGCATTATGAGGCAGCCTTCTCCCATGTTGCAAAGGTAATTGCAATTATGGAAGGGTCTTGATGACTGGGGAAAAGGCAAAGACTATTTCTGCATTCAAAAAAAACAAGAAGAATATTTGGAGAAACTATAACATGCCTGCACTCTTTGGGAAGATCACAGAGCAAGTACCCCTGAAGGTTATATTGAGACATGTGAAGAAGAGGAAGGCAACTGGGAACACTGCTGTGTATTGACAAAAGGCAATCTGCATGTGACCAACTAAACTGTTCTGCATGATGAGATGACTGATGTCTTGACTGAGGGCAGAACAGCTGGATATCATTTACTTTCGCCATAGCAAGGCTTTTGACATAGTGGCCTACAGCTAACAAAAAAATTTCATGAAATTCAAAAAAGGCATATGTAAAATCCTAGATCTCTAGCAGTAAAATTTACTCTCAGAACAGTCTAGTGACTAACTGGATAGTCAGCAATTCTGCAGAAAAGGACCTACTGATCTTAATTACTTGCATGTTAACTGAAAATTAGTGATGTGCCAATGCAGCACATCCCATACTATTTTACTGAAAATATAGCCAGTATGCCAAAGCTATAGTTTATTTCCCTCTATTCAGCATTTGTAAGACTGTACCTTGGTACAATTTTGGGTTCCCAAGTCCAGAAAGGACATTGACAGACTGAAGTAGATCCAGACATGAAACTCCAAGGTGATCAGGACTACAGTTGATTACAGGTAAAGAAAGGCTGAAAGTGCTGTTTGTTCATTTTTAAAAAAACCCCAAGGCAAGTGAAATACATCTTTTTCTGTCTTCAGCTACCTAATGGAAGAGTAGAGAAAAGAAAAACATGGCCTTTCTTGGAGCGATAAGGCAAACAATCAACAGGCAAAAGTTGCAATACAGGAAATTTTTCACAGGAAAGTGATCAAGCATCAGAACAGGTCACCCTGAGAAGTTAATAGAATATCCTCCCTTGAAGACATTTACAACTAAAACTGTGGATGACCTTTGGGGACACATCTAACTCTGCTGCTACTACATCTGACTTCAAGATTAGCCCTGGTTTAGGAGGATGTTTGATCATGTTGAGCTCCAGAGGTTTCCTCCAAGCTACTCTATTTTATAATTCTAAGTCTTATCTCCCCAGATCAGTTTTTTTCCCATGATGAATTTACAAAATAGTCATTCCCTAATATGCAATAAGCACTTTATTCATTTTATATTCTTGCCTGAATAAAAATATATCTGATATCTAAGCACATACTTTTACCAACAAACAAATTCAGTTCTACTGTATGTTATTCCTTTGCTTAATCTGTGTCATCCCCTGCTAGTATTTTTTCCCTTGTTCCTTGTTTTTGTAAACCATTCACTATGAGTAGCTATGTGACAGTTGGTAACAATGAGAAGGATGATGCTATGGAAATAGGGTAGCATTAACCAACTCATTATCCGTCACAGTATGTTTTCAGTATTTCATGTTTGAAATACATTTACAACATCCCTCAGGGCCAATCTAGAATTATTAAAAAGCAGTTAGGCAAAACGGACCAAAATTACAAAGATGGAGTAAAAATAAATAAATAAAAACACGTACACTTAAATGTGATAGAGTTTATGAGAACAGATTCCTCATTTTTTTTTCACTTATGAATTATTTAGGAGCTTAATGACTGAATTAAACATGAAACATTCACAAATAGGAAAGAAGCTGAATAGAAAAAAGTCAGTAATAAGATACACCAAGTACATTATGCTGACCTTCTTATCAATAACCAAAATTCTCTTTAACACTTTGGAGGTTCCTCTTGATTACAAACTTCTATCATACATGAAATGAAAATGTGATTAGAATGACAGAAACATATTAGCAAACTGGAAGACATACAGCAATGTTGATTGCTAAACAGAATTTTCTCTTTACTGATTTTTGCTCCTTCTTTTGAACATTAGAATATTAGGCGTCTATGTTTCAACAAGAAGCTTTGAGGTTTAAGTCTCATGATATCTAACTTCCTTCCCTCCTTTGGCTGACATCTGCTTGATAGAAAGCTGAACTTGCTTAGTAAGTGTTTATATGATGAACATTGAAAGTAGACTACAGGCAATAAGGCCTTGATATTTTTTGTACTCATAAAATATCCAGTATAAGAAAAGGAACACATAAAATACTTTTTCTACCTTTCTCTTCTGAGACGACGACGACGACGACGACGATGATGATGATGATTATTATTATTTGACAAGTTTATAGTGGTTTCTCTTTCTTCTTCTATATATGTCTTCTGGTTTTTCTTTAGAATTTAGGAATGAAAATTTTACACATGGCCATCCACACTCAAATTCCATCTGCTCCACAAGATGTATGCATAATGAGTGAAAATCTTTCCTTTTTCACAGGTATGAAAATGTTGTGAACTTTCTAATTAGAAATGAATAAAAAGACATTTTAATAGCTGACAACAGAAAGTGATATTCTTATGAAAGGCAAAAAATAAAATTAGAAAAATAAAGTGAAAAAACCGACATTCGTAGCTCAAACTTGAGAAAAAAAAAGATGCTACCATTTAGATTTTTGAGGGAATGGCTACTTGGGAACATTTTAATGATATAGAAATGGCTGAAAAATAAAGTCTCAAAAATCCTAATATTTTTGATATTTTTTTATCTTATTTGAAATTTGAAAATTCAAAGGTAAACTAGTACATATTTATTTCTATACTTTGAAATGTCAACTTAATCATCATGAAATTATCCTTTAGAGAACTGAAAAAATAAATAAATAAGAAGAATGATTTGAAGATAAAAATATGAAATTAGCTCTATAGTATTTTATTAACAGGAAATGCAGATGCTTGTTTGTCTTTTGTGTGTAAAACAAAAAATCTAACAAAATCCAACAAATTGGCCAACTTCCCCCCAATATTTTGCTTGCTTTATCTGTGCTTCCATTTTCCATTTCACCTGGTATGGTTGCTACACATTGCAGAAAAAAAGTGGTGTCCTGGCTAATAGCTATTACCATATTTCTTATCTAAATATCAATATTTTAGTTTTTAAAAGAATATTTAAATGAAGTGAATATTTAAAAGAATATTTAAATGGTATAGTATAGTTCTTACAATAGTTGGGAATCAGTGGAAGATATTTATCTCTCAGAGGTATCCATATAATTAGAAGGTCTGTGAGATTACTTTTAATACCTAAGGACTAAGTATTATATTCTAGCTTATAAAATGAAATCAGCTTTATATTATTTATTTTATAGAGATAACATCGATGACATGTTGTTGTATTGGAGTTTTTTTACATTATTCTAAAAAAAAATTCTACAAAAAAAAAGAAAAAATTCCCCTCTTTCTTTTCACTTCCTTTATTTTTTTTAATTTTATATATCCATTTTTCACATCAGTTTTAAACATTCTTCTTTTCTTGTAATTGTTTTCTCTTTCCTCTGATTGTTACTTTAATATATAAACCATTTGAATGTCTATATTCATATAAACTAACATAACAGACAGAGTAAATTAGTAATTTCTACATGTTTTTAAATTACAGGGTACTACTCTAATATAGATAGCTCATATCACCTCAGCAGGAATATCCTTCCTTATCCAGGCTATTACTTCCTTCATTTTTTGATTTCTCACAGCTTTACTGCAATGTGAAAAAAATAACATGTAAACAACTGATATGGTAAAATATAGATACTACAAAGTGAATTATGTTATAGCCACACTCACTGCATTTGAAACATAGCTTCTGTACACAGCTTGTTCGTCAGAACACACAGTCTTATTCCTTCTTTCTTGCTGAAAAGCAGAGTGGAAAATGTTGGGGAAAATATCCAGACATTAAATATTTAAAGATGTATTTAGTTATTTCAGTTGTTCTAAACCAGTGACTCTGAATAGATATAAAGGAAAAAATACAGTCATGCCCATGGACCTGGGTGGATATAAGGTGGTAATAAGAAGCACCAGGATAAATACTGCAAATTAAAATGCATTAAAATACTTTTCCATTGGAAATTAATAAACCCCGTAAACTTAGCTGATCATTTCACAACACTTGATTCTTTAGATATTTCACATTCATAAACAGGTTTCAATAAACCTGGCTTCAGAAAAATGCTATCTCTTTGCTGTATTCATTTTCTATCTGTGCCTCAAGCACACATTTACATGTGTGTATGTGTCAATTGGTATTGTCACTACTAAATATCACATCAGGGAATGTGTTGGCAGCAGCAAAATCATGACTGAAATAGAAAATGAAAAGAGAGTTTAATAAATTCATTTTAGCAGCGGTGAATCATTCTGTTCCTTGTATTCAGACTTGTTCCACAGCTAGTCACAGCACAGCCAGGAATGAAATGATTTTCTGCTTCTGCATTTAATGGAAGGTAGATAAGATTTTTGTAATGGAAAAGTCTATATTGGAATATAGTGGTGGTTCTTTCTGTTTTGTTCTTTTGAGAAGTATGAGCTATATTTTTTCTCATCTTTCCATTATATCCTAGTTGACTTCATAGACAGTTACAATTGGCACATCTGACTGACCGGATGTATTTCTAAAGTTTGACATGAAATCATGAATAAGGTGAAGTAATATTAACTTTAGGGATTCTATTGTGTAAAATAAGTAAACAATTATTGCTTTTCTGCAATTAGTTACCCAATATCTGTGTTTAATAGCTGGTTTTACTTAGGTTATTCAGAAAAATGCCTTATGGATAGTCTATTTTCTTCCACATTACTTGTTATTACTTAAAAGTAATCTGCAATCCAGAAAATAAACTTACAGTAACTCAGGTGTAATATTGTTAAGTATCCAAAAGAGAACTATCAAATTATTTATTTCTTGTCATATAACATGGTTAAAAATACTGAAAAAAGAAGCTTATTCTAAATTTAGATATATGAGATTTACAGAACTTCATATAATAGTTTGATTATTTAATTCCTATTAAATTGATAACATTTAACTAGGATATTTTATTTCTGATGTTTGGCTTACTGAAAGAAATACAGGAGAAAAAAAACCCCAAAGTATTAGTACCTGATTTTTTTTTTACTTTTCACCTTTTCTTTAGCCTCCTTTATTTTGCTCCTTCAACTATTAGTAAAGATAAGTAGGACACATATTTAAATATTAACTGGTTTTAAAGTTCTGTGAAAATCAAAAAATCGTAGAACAACTAAGAAGGGATTTCTGAATGTTGTCTAGTTCTACCTCCTACTCACAGCAAGGTTAACTTCAAACTCTGCCCAGGTTTCTCATGGCGCTGTCTGGCCAAGTTCTGAAAATTTCAAAGGGTGGAAATTCCACAGCATTCTCGGATCACACATTCCCACACTTCTCTTGCTGTGGCAATTTTTTCTTCTGTCCAAAAAAAAAAAACTTGCCAAGCATTTCAGCTTTTGAATTTTGCCTCTTCTCCCTTTGGAAAAGAGCTTAACTTTTGCTTTCCTTGAGAAGAGTCTAGTTTCCTCTTCTCTAGAAACCCTCTCTAAGTAGTGGAATATTGCAAATAGGTCTCCCCATTCACTCCCTGTGCCTTCTGGTCACTGAGACAAATAAATTTGTTTCTCTTATCCTCTTCTCATACAAACTGTTCTCCAGCCCCTAAATGCCCAAGTAATTCTCTGTTGGACTTCTTTCAGTTTGCTGACAGCACTTTTGCACAGGGCTTTTTATCTCTCTTTCTATTTCAAAGTTGGAGGAAGTATTGAAAGTTTGCCCTCATGAGTGCTTGGTTGAGGATATTAATCCTTTCCCTGCTTGCTGTTACGTTCATGCTCAGGCAACCCATTATATGGTTAGCTTCCATTGCCACTAGTGCACAGCTGAATTATGTTAAAAAGAAGCCAATGACAGTTTTCTACAAAAGTACTACCTAGCTGTACTGGAACTGGCTTCTATCCCAGGTGCAACATTTGTCATTGGTCATATTTGCATTCAAGAATTTGAAGGCGTATGATGGTTTCTTATTGTTCTTGTTGATGTCCTGAAGACCATCAGAAATGAACAGATTCTGCATGTCAACATGAGATCCCGTACAATTACAAGGGTTCCTGCATGTCATGATGGCAGCAAGAGAATTTGGTTTCTATCTCTATGGGGTTCTTTTGTAGGCAAGAGGTGAAAGAGAATGTGGACAAAAGATGTCAAAAGCAACAAAATAAATGAAAGGTGCTCAACTCAAACACAGTTACAATGAAAAGGAAGAGAGTAGAGAGAGAATTATGAAGGAAAGACTCTTGTTTTTTTGAAGGGGAATTGATATGACTGAGTGCCTCAGTGAAGTGCCTGTGTATTAACACACATAGCACGGGGAGTGTACAGGAAGAAGTCCACATGCAGTTGCAGAACAACAAGCTTATGAGCATCAGAGATTCAGTGGGATAGCACACACAACTGATGTGCTGCCATGGATGTGTACAGGCTCTTCAAGAAGAGGAGGCCAGAACAATGGTGATAGAGTTGCCCTTTGTGGGAATGCATGCTGACCTACCTATAGGTAGATGGTGAGCCAATTGAGAACCAGTGTGTGAGGATCAGAGAGGAAAGACCATTGTCAGTCATGCTCATGTCTGCTACAGAACACCTGATTAGGAAAAATAAGAAGTGGTCTTATTCAGACAACTGGAAGAAGCCTAAAATTCTCAGAACCTGATCCTCATGAGCGTGTTAACATCATTGACAAACATGAAACATGGGGCAGATAAGTGGACAGTGAGGCAGATTTAATTGTAGGGTTCATAGCATCACAAATAGCAGCATGAAGTCCAACTGGAGGCCAGTAATTACTGGTGCACACCAAGTATTGACATTGCATTTAGCATTGTACAGTCTCTTTATTAATGACCAGGGTGACAAGACAAAGTGAACCTTTAGCACGTTTAAAGATGATACAAAGCTGGGAGGCATGGCTTATATACTAGATGGGTGCACTCTCATTCAGAAGGACCTCATGATGCTGGAAAAAATGAGCAGAAAGGAACCTCATTCAGTTCATCAAAGGGTAGTGCAAGTCCTGCACCTGGGCAGTTTTATTATACATAAATACATGCTGAAGGACAACCAACTGAGGAAAACCTGGAGATCCTGCAGGACAGCACACTGACCGTGAGGTGGCAATCCGGTCAAATGGCAAAGAAGGCAAATAGTATCCTGGACTGTGTAGGGAAAAGTGCCAGGTCAAGGAATATGACTTCCTCTTTATTCAGCACTGGTGATGCCACAATTGGAGTGTTGTGTCCAAATCTGGTCTCCTTAGTACAGAGAGAAGTGGACATAGTGGAATGAATTCATCAAAGGACCAAAAGTATGATTGAAGAGTTGTAACAACTGTAATATCAGAAGAGGTTGAGCGACCTGGAATTGTTCAGTCTGGACAAGAGAAGGTTTGGAAGGGATCTTCTCCCATCAAGTATTAAGCTATCTTAGTAAGAATACGGAACCAGACTCCTCAATTGTTTTCAATGACAGAACAAAAAAAACAGTGGATAACAAAAATTCTATCTAAGCCTAATTTTATTATTACTTTTACTGTGATGGTGATCGAGCACTGGAGTAGATTGCCCAAAGAGGATAGTGTCCATCCTGAGAAATATTAAAAACTTGATTTAACACGACCCTGAATAAACTTGATTCTGATCAGAGCAGGTCAATCATATTAGAATATCTCCAAAGGTCCGTTCTAACTTAAAAAATTCTACATCTGTGATACATTTTAGTGAAACTTCATTGAAAGTTCAAGTCCCATTATTACTTTAGAGGGCTGAACTGCATGAATAAAAGGATTTGTTCCAATTGAACATTAGTTTGTGTTTCAGTCGAAGGCACTGTCAAAAGACTAATGACTACAGTAAGAGAATCAGTTGTATGAATGTACAGTATTACATTATTATATTGTCTATTATTTGCATAAAATGCATGTTAACAGAGTTTCTTTCTTATACATTTTCAATGACTGAAAACAAATTATTCTGACAAAGCTATGCAAATTTAAAATAATCAGTACCACAGGAAATTTCTGACAGCTAATGAAATATGCTAATTTTTATCGTTTAGCAACTTTCAAAGAAGTTGCTTGCTAACAATAAGACTTACTGCAATCTCACTATGACAATGACACTTGGGAAGACAGTTTTCTACTAGTCAGTAGATATTCATCACTATTAATAAAATAATTATTTTTTAATGCAAAAATATCTACCTACATTAAGGAATCCTATTACAAGCACAGTAGGAATATAGTGCAATTGTTCGTTATTTTTGTACTTTAAAGATTTCTGAAAGAATGGACAGAAAGTTCTGTTTTTTTCATCAAATATTATTAGTTCATACTGTTGGTAGCCTTCACTTATCTAAGCCATAATCTATTCCAAATGAAATCAGTAAGAAATCTACAGAGACCATTTGAGATGCAAAAGAATAGGAAGTCTAATTAGATGAACAGAATACTCCATTTAACAAATCTGTGCTAGTATTTTCATTCAGAATTTCAGTATTTTAAGTTGGAAAGTAGAAGCAAATGATAAAGAAAAGAAACCTCTTGTGAGAAGAGTACTGTGGCATTTGTCTTTTGTCCACTCTAACAGCGTCAGGAAAATACATACGCCTAGGTAACATATACAGAATCCATACTTAATGCTGAGAAGCATTGTATGTTCAAGAAAAGCTCTCGAAAGCCATCATTAAAAAAACAACAGAAAACATATGATGTGGCAAACGTGAGTCTTAAATGAATTACTTATGGAGACTGAAACTCTGTGGATACCCTTAGTGTGAAGGTAAGAGTAAGTCAAGTAAGTCTTCATCTGCAGTCAAGTGTTAAAACTCTTACAAAATGAGATGTATAATAACCTGACTTTTCAAAGATGGTAAAGGACATGATGTTAGTGTAGTCTTGCATTTAAATGCAAGGAAATTAAATTTAAATGTTAAATTTTTTTCTGTATAGTAACAGCTTCTTGCAAGCATTAGACTCAAAAAAAAAAAATTTGAAAAATAAAATCTTTACTGCTGTCACATCAGTAGTGAAAACCAGCCAAAGAAACCTACAAATGATCAATATTGGGTTTTCAAGAAAATTTTTGTTGCTTGGGCAATAGAAGAACAGCTGGTCATGGATTCAGGAACTGAAATATCCATGACTAAGAAGGAACTTAGAGAACTGAGGTTTTAAAATCATTATTAGTCACTTATGGAAGTCATGCTATTGATGACTGGGTTTGTAGAAGTGCCGATATCAACACAGAACTTAAAATGATCCCTTCTGCTTCACTCTGTTGTCGTGAAACCCCACCCAGAGTGCTGCATTCAGCTCTTGGATCCTCAGCACAAGACAGGCATGGAACTATTAGAGATCATCCAGAGGAGGGGCATGGAAAAGATGAGAGACTTGGAACACATCTCGTAAGAACATCTGACTGAGAACGCTAGGGTTATTCAGCCTGGAAGAGAGAAGGCTTATGGCTGATATTGTTGAATACTTAGAATACTTAATGGAGGATTGGAAGAAAGGCAGGGAGATTTTTACCAGGGCCTGTAGTGATAAGACAAGGGGTAATGATTTTAAACTGAAAGATTGTAGATTTAAATATGATATAAGAATGAATTTTGTTACAATGAGGGTGGTGAGATTCTGGAACAGGTTGCCTAGAGAAGTGATGAATGCCCTGTTGCTGGATGTGTCTGTGGTGTGATTGGATGAGGTTTTAGCAGCTTTATCTAGTGGAAGATATGCTTACCCATGACTGGAGAGTTGGAACTATAAGACCTTTGAAGATCCTTTCCAACCAAGATCATACTATGATTCTGTATTTCCCCCTTTTTGTGCCTCAATTAACTGCCTAAAGTTATTGAAAGGGTCAAACCCTTGTCTTCTTTGCATATCAAACTGAAATCTGGAATGTAAAAAAATCAGACTCTAAAAACTCGGAGGAAGTTTTATTGTTAGTTACTTATCTTTATGTGTCTATTTGTTAACTGTATACCAAGCTAAATATGAATCAAATCACTAAAAATCTGCAAGCAGATTAAATAAGTGATTTTTTCATTTCAATGAAACTCTGGAAATTTTGAGATTCACTAAGAGGAAATATGTATTTTCAATAACTGAATTTCCACTGTTCAATTTTAATCTGTAAAAAGAAATTTGATAATTCAGTAGGACCTTTATTGTACTGATCACTTAAGAAAATAAGCTCAAACATTTTCTAAATATAGTATGACAAACTGAGTGGACTTTTTTTTATATTCTTGACCATAGAATATAAAACTGCTTTTATTAAAACTGACATAATAAGCATATGTAGTAGCAGTTTTGGAAAAACTTTTTTTCCCCAAGTATTTTTTTCATAGTTTTATTCGAATTTGGTAGTATATAATCCATACATCTTCCTATTACTTAAAGTAACTTTTACAGAAGATTTCACAGAGGCACACTGTCTACTTCATGAATATTTTCATTGAACCCTCATAGTTTTTTCTTAGCAACAGATGTCAACAGTGTGAATAGACAAATCTCTCAAAAGTAAGGTGCAATGACACACTTTAATCTTTCATATTTCTTCATGATATTCTACAGAGAATGTGTCTAATGTTTTACACACGTACTATAAAAGAGGGTAATTGCACATGTTGTACAAGAAACACTTCAGTATTTCTGTATCAAAAGAGTTAAAGACCCACATTCCTATAAAAAATTTAAAGAAAATTGAAGACAATCTGCAAATAAGGAAATATTGGCACACGTACATAAAGATTTTAAAACTTAAGCAAGGTACAACATATTGCTAGATAAACAGAAATAGTCATTTTTAACTCTACTATGTTGGGATAGAACATACTCTAAAATTAGAGTTAAGAAGGTGGTTTCTTTTGTTGCAGTGTCATTGTTTCCCAAAGGAAAAAGATGAACAGGTGTTATTCAATAATACAGTACTAATTCTATGTAAACAGAAAATGAAATTATATATACCTAGAAAACAGGTTGAGTTTGGGGATGTAGAAGGAAACAAAGGGAGATATTTGCGTCATTCAGGGTCTAATCTATTTTGGTTTTGCCAGTTATTATAATAAAGTCCTACTTTACATGTGACTTCTCCAATATAAGAAAAATATCAACACTTTTCAGCTGTTCATGTGTAAAAAAAAAAAGATCAAAGTCTTCTATTAAGTATCTTAAATAGGACAGTCTAGTCATGGACAACATTGCAGTTCAGAGAAGAGAAACTGAATTGGTCATGGAATAAACTTGCCTGCAGCTGGTAAAATCTTCTGAAAATTCTTGAACTGACAATGTATCCAAGCATTTTATCAAATAGTATTCCTTAAATTTTCAATAAAGTTTGTTTTGTTTTTTTCTAATGGAAGTCTAAATTAATGTCTTAAGTCTTTATTTTCTGCTCTGAACAATGGGATTTTGCATCTTTCTCACATTCATTTTGTTTACATTTAAATACATATTTCTACTCTGATTTCATAGGAGTCTATAAGATCTTTGCTTTTTCATATACATACATTTAATTAAGCTAATCAATTAATTGACTGTAGAAGGAACATAATTACTATTATTATTTACATTGATTTGAACACTTCAGTACAATATCTTATTTGTTTAATCTTTCCCTCGTCATCTTATTTTTATATTTAGATTATTATGCGCTTTGATACAGCTTTTTAATCTATGCACAACAGTACAGCCCATTTACACATTATCAAATAAAAACTACTACAAACATAGAAATTCGAGATAATGCGTTCTTCTATTACCGGTTTAAGGGGCTGATGACATATTTTATTGGGTTTTTTATTCACTCAATCTCACTTGAATATTGTAAGAATAAATGCTAAGAATCAAAATCAACTAAAACTTTTATAGAATCTGGTTTTCTCTTGATTAATTGTATGCACAAGTACCACAGATTTTTTGGTTCACGGCTATGGTGGGTTGACCTTGGTCATCTGGTAGATGCCAACTCAGATGATCTCTCATTCTCATCCCCTAAAGGACAGAAAGAGAAAATAAGATGAAAAATCTCAAGGGAAATCACTTGCCAATTACCACCACAGGAAAATCAGGCTCAGTTTGAGGGAAATTAATTTAATTTCTTTGCAAATTGAAGTAGATATGAATGCTGGGGTGGGGGGGGGGGGGCGAAAAAAGATAGACCTTCTTCCTAGACTCAGCTTCTCTGCTTCCTCCCTGCCCTGCTGAATGGCACAAAGAGGTGGGTATGAGGGGTTATGATCAACTCACAATGTGTCCTTTCTGATGCTCCTTCATTCATAGACTTTAACACTGCTTCAACATAAGTCTTTCTTGGGCTGGAGTTCCTTCAGGACTTATCTACCTGCTCCACAATGGTCTTCTCCATGGGCTGTGGGGCAATTTGTACTCCATAACCTGAATCATCTCCCTCCCACTCTCTTCTTAGTGCCTGCAAGGTTGTTTCTCCCTTTATTTTCTTCTTCCTCGCTCAGGTAGCATTTTTCCCTTTGTTAAATACACTTTTCCTGGGGTGTCATCATCATGGCTGAGTGGCACAGTTGGGCCTTGTGCTGGGTCTGTAGGAGCCAGCTGGACTGGCTCTGTCTGACATAGAGAGCCCCTGGCCTTTTCTCACAGAAGTCATACCTGCAGTCCCTTCTGCCAACACCTTTACATTCACATCCAGTAAAACAGTTAATATGCAAGATCTGTGTACCTCTAACCCTCATATTTTGACATTATTCTTGGCAAAAAGTTAAGTTGTATACATTAAATAACAGAAAGAATACAAAAACTAATAAAGCTATTAGCAACCCTTGATAGGTTCTTAGATTGTGAGGGTTTTTTGCCAAGTGTTTTTTGAAAGTTAACTATCAAAGTTTTTTTCTTTTTTTTACTTTTGCAGCTTTTCAAGGTTAATCAAGCTGTCAGGAAGAAATCACAAATACATGTGTCTGCACTCAAGAGTACAAATGTGCAATCACAGCAGGAAAAGCAAAATGTTTTCCACTTGGTTGCAATGCATTTATCGGGAGAGTTCTCAAGGAAAATGGTCTGTAACTTAGAAGTAGTTTTGAGTCATTTTTAAAAATATCTTCTCATACCATGTTGTTAATGCCATTTCAAAATACTGCTTTGTAAGAGCATAAACTACGAATGAACTTGTAAGGAAAAGAAATACATAGCTAAATCATATTTCTTCTCTCCATTTTATCTTTTTCTTATATTGATTCTTAGCACTTCATTTTCAAAAAGATGAGACTGTCACTGCCACCACAGACAACTGCTTATCTAATTAGGCATACAATCAAGTTGCATGCAATTTAGCTTTCCAGCAGGTAACATCATGAGATATGAGCTTGGCCTAGTAAAGATGGTTAGTGAGTCAAAAGATGAAAACATTTATTTTTTGGATTTTTTTCTAGTCTTCTTAAAAGTAAATTAAGATCAACATAATTTAAACAACCTTTCATGCTTTTACCTCAGTAGAAAAAAAGGTTGATAGTGCTAAAAATTAAATACTCCTCTACTGCTTTCAGTACCAGTTTCAGGATTATTTTCTTTCTCTCAGCTGATGGACTAAACTGCTAATAAGTGAGGAAGACATGTCAGCTGTAATGCTCCAGGAACAACTCATAAAAGAAGAAACTCCTTGCTTTAAAACAACACAAATTTTACTGAAGGTTTCCTTCACATAAGAACAGATATACTACTTAAATCAGAGATATGATTGCATTTAAACTGCTTCAGGGGAAGTTTAGACTGGACATTAAGAAAAATTTGTTTTCAGAAAGTGTTATCAAGTACTGAAAGAGGTTGTACAAGGAAGTGTTTAAGTCATCATCCCTGGAGGTGTTTAAAAAGTGGGTGAGTGAGGTGCTTGGGGACATCATTTATTAGTGGACAGGTATTATTGGAATTGATGATCTCAAAGGTCTTTTCCAACCTAATGATTCTATGATTCTGTATCTAGTCAGGTAACTGGTTTTGTTTGCACCCTGTTAGTGGACAGTTTAGTAGAAAGCAGATATTATCACATCCAATAGTTTGGGTAGGAAGGAACCTTAAAGATGATCTAGTTCCTATCCCCTGCCATGGGCAGGGACACCTTCCACTCGATCAGGCTGCCCAAGGTCCCATCCAACCTGGACTTGAATACCTCCAGGGATGGGGCTTCCACAGCTTCCCTTAGCAACCTGTTCCTGTGTCTCATCACTCCCATAGGGAAGAAATTCCTATTTATGTCAAAGCTTTATCCACTCCTCTCCAGTTTATACCGGTTCCCCCTCATCCTGTCACCACAAGCCTTTATGAATAGTCCCTCCCCAGCTTTCCTGTCGATCCCTTTCAGCTACTGGAGAGTCACTGTAAGATGTCCTCTGAGCCTTCTTTTCTCCAGGATAAACAAACCAAACTCTCTCAGCCTGCCTGTAACACTTTTTATTTAACAAATTAAAGAAGTCGACTACAATGACCTTCAAAATAGTTCCATTCTGAATTGACACACAGCTGCATATGATGCTGCCAGTGTTCATAAAAATTCCACAGATCATTTTCTGGAAGGATATTGAGGATCTCCATTTTTTATGCTTTCACATTTTCTCCTGAAAAAAAACCGTATTCCTTTGAGCACTGACTTGATCTTCACCATAACCCACAGTCAATAGTTGAAAGTTTCCATCACAGATTTCTTCAGTTTCACAAGAAACTTAATGTTAACTCTCTGTTCACACTTACACACTGACCACATGCTCACTCACTCTAGGTGAAGTGATTGAGTCGAGCTTTGTGATGGGTTAGAATATGTTCTCTTTGTTTCTTCCCTCCCAGTCTTGGTTCCTGAGCTACAGGGTTGGTATTGGCGGGTTTTTTTGTCAGACCTCGTATAGCTATTTGATGCCTTTTCCTGGAGCTCTTTTCCACCATTGTAATTGTGTGATAATTTGAATATAGCATCAAAATTTAAATGCTGAAGTGTGTAGACTACAGATTTCATGTAATTAGAGGAGCAGAGGGGAAACAAAAAAAAAGGCAAACCCAAAAATTTCATGTTGAGTGACATACAAATGAAGTTTGCTATTTTTGTGTTATTTTTCTTCAGAAGACTGACATTCAAGGTTTTCAAGAAGACTAATATGATAAAATTGTTCTTAGTGACTTTAAGTCAAGCAGACTTCTGGTGATTTTCTGGGGGCTTTTCAGGCTTCCTGTCTATCATCTCTGACTCTTGGCTATGTCTGCATTCTGCTTTTCTCAGTATTTTTCCTCACATTTGCTCTTTCTTGAGTAAGTCCTGACCTGATCCTCACCCTCCCCTCCCCTCAGCCTGCCCTCTACTTTGTGTTCATTGAGGAGACATTTTTCTTCTGGAGGCTCCAATTGTCTCAGCATGGAGCTGGAAAATAGACAAGGGAAAAAGCCTTCTTTCTTCCCTGATGCTTAGAATTATATATCGTTAAACCACAAGTTTTAAACCAGAAATTTCTCTCTTGCAGGAACTTTGGGGTCCAGGAGAGTTTACTTTCCTTCCTAAACTGCAGATTACTGATTTCTTCTTTTTGATCCATCAGGTGCTGATACATGGAAATGCCAAATTGATTAATAACTTTCAGGAAAAAAAAAAAGCGTTTCTGTAGCTGTTCTCTAGCTCATATTTGGCCATAATATTAAATTCTAAAAAGGAAAATTCCTTCTGTGTAATTTACTGAAACTAGCTGAATGATTGAAGGATGATAAACATGAACAAATGTTCCAAAGAACTCAGGACCAGGGTGATAAGATTAACAAAATAATAGGATACTTTCATAAAATGTCCCCAAGTTTTCAAACTGAATTTATTGACTCACGTTGAACACATTTTCTTTTGCTTCTGAAAATCAAAACTACAGAAACACTGCTGTCACTTTTTTTATCCTCAAATTCAGATTTTTATTGATCTTCACATTTTTTCTCGGCATTTCCTATTCTATTTTTTCAAAGCCTGCTTCTTTTGCCTGTAGCCCAATGATTCTTCCTGTCCATCATATGAAAGACAGCAATATTTATAGCCATAATGTTCTCTTCCCATCTACATGATAAGACCCTTTCTCTCCGCCTCATCCTCCCAAATTTTTTCAACATCTCTTTTCTTTCTTCATCCCATATTAAGTTTTCTTAGTGGCATAAGTAATTCATAATTATCTCCTAATCTAATCTTCCATGTCATCTGTCTTTGTGGCTTCAATACTCTGCACATCCTTTTGGTCTATTTCTCTTTCTTCTTCTGTTGTTACTGTGAAGCTCTGTGTGATTCCTCCTCTTCCTCGTTCAAATGGAATCATTTGTCTGCACTGCAGTGTCCTTCTTCAAAACTATTTCTTCTGTTATTGCTTCCTCATTTTCTTACACAGCATTCCCCAAGAAAAATCACCAGGATATTCTTCTGATAAAGTAATATAACATTTCATCCTTATTTCTCTCTCCCTCTGTCTGTTTCCCTTTTCTCCTTATCTGTGTAATTTTAATGGACTCTGTGAGCTCTCTGGGGCATGGGTAAATAATCCTTATGAAATATTGCATGTCACTGGTGAAAATTTATATAATTTTCAAAACAATAAGAACATTGAAATAGAAATACTTGCTTTAAATTAATTGCCAGTTTCAGTTTTATGATGAAAATAACATGGCTGCCAAATTAGATATATTGTTATCAATGACAGAATCAAATGAAGGTGTATAAACAACCTGTTTGGAAGTATTTCCATGTTAGTTTTAGACAATCCTTGTCCTATAAAATACTTTTTATTCTATTTTAGGCAAACTAAAAATTATCATAAACACTAAACATTTTCAAATTTCCTTTGAAAAGTACTGAATATGTTGTCTTCTGCATTGATGCTGTTTTTCAAAATTATTCTCAGTATCGTGGATGCATAGCATGCTAGAATGGATTGCTTAAATACACTATATAAAAAAATCACTGCTTTTATGATGAGCCTAATTGGGCCCCATTGACAGTTAACTGTGAATATGATTGCTTGTTAATTGCTTGTTGTTTTCTTCTGAGCTATACTTTTCACAAATCACATCAGTAATCTGACACCTTTATAGAATTAAAATAAAGCAAAGGTCTTTCATCTTATAAATTTTTCTATTGTTTCTTTAGCATAGTGAAAGCTTTGAAAAATATTGTTTTCCCTTTGCTTTGCAGAATAAATTGCCTTCACTCATGATGCAAGCTTATATTTTTAATCTTGGGCATTTACTTTCTGGAAATTGCTGCCCTACCTCCATATATTTAATTTTCTCCTGTTGCGCTTTTTTTGACATTTTTGGTTTCATTTGTTCTTGTTGTTAGAAAGAATTGCAGTGCCATGAGTGAGATAAGATGTCATTGTAGAGAGTACACAAAATGTAAGTGAAGTTAATATTCAAAGCTGCATGAGCTTCCACAAGGCAAACAAAAAAAAAAAAAAAAACACTGTTTCCTGCTTTCACAACTTTTATGTAGCTGCCTCTTTTCATGCCACACATCACAGTGAATGCTAGAGTGACTCTAGTAATAATTACAAAGTATGTTGGTAGTGTTCTTAGCCTAAAGTTTTGCATGCAGAGTCACGAACTTTGCCTTGTCCTAATGAATTCCTTTGGGCCAAAATACAGAGAAGGTAGATTAATGCATACAACTTTTGCCACTTTAAGATCTAAATGCCCTTTACGGGTGATAAGAAATAGTTTTAGAAACCATTTATAGGCTATGGGAGAGTGGCTGTTTCTTTAGAATTTAGAAACTTTCTAGAAAAATTACAGGGAGTGAATAGGAAGAGATTAAAAAAAGACCTCTCTGTCCAAAGTTGCCTCCTTAGGGAAGAAGTGAATATTGTATGTAAACACACCTAATATTATGTGCAGCAAGAAACTATTATCATGCAAAAAATAATATTAGAAGTAGTTTGTAAATATTAGGAAAGATTTTGTGATGCTATGTCACAGTAAAATAAAAGACTACACAGCAGATAAAGAGAACTAAAAATAAGCGTGCACCTCTAACTATTCTTCTGTGTAAAATTTTCTTATTACAATGACTACACATGCATGTTTTGATTATATTACCTAAATGTGAAGATGTGCTTTTTTGAAATTCTATATTCGGGCATAGCTGAATTCTAAAACATTGATCCAACACATGGGAGCATCAGGGTAGTTTTGATTTCTTATTTTGAGGAGCATATATAGGACTCTAGGATACCTACAGTAATCTTTAGAAAGAACATTTCCTAAAGAATGCAGTAAATAACCCAGCAGGTTTTACAGCAGACTACTTCCTTCTCCCCTTAATCGTCACTCTAAAGAATGGAAATTAAAGGAAAATCTTCTTCTGCATTCATCTGTTGTTTCTATGCCCTACAATAGGCACTGGAGCAGTTTTCCCAGGGAAGTTGTGGATGTCCCGTATCTGGAGATGTTCAAGGCCAAGCTGGATGTGGTCTTGGGCAGCCTCATCTAGTGGGAGGTATCCCTGCCCATCACAGAGGGGTAGGAACTAGATGATCTTTAAGATTGCTTCCAAATCAAGCCATTCTATGATTCTATGAATATTAGCATAGAAAGCCTGGAAATGTGGTATCTAAACATATTTTTGCCATTTTTGCCATATTACCATTGAGGTAAATCTCAAAGATTCCTTAGGAAGTAAGATTTTCCATGCAAAATAAATAGTTTTACTTCATGGGGAAAGACCATACAGCATTTACTTAATTAACCTTTTAAAATATGTAGAATATATCAGAAATAAAACTTCTTTTAATTTCACTGAAGAGTAAAAAAAAAAATTCCTGACAAAATCTTGTGTCAATATATGACTACCGAGCAAATGGGTTAAATAAAGTGAAAGTGAATATATGAAAGACAAAGGAAGTAGAGGATAGCTCTAATCACTGACTACAGTAAATTGTTTCTTCATATCTAAGTACAATGAATTAGCTTTCAGCAAAGTTTATGTACATTTTTCTTTACAAAACTTTCTAAAGCTTTATCAAACCATGCACTGAGAAGAATGTATGATATAAAGCAAACTCTAAGTATTGAAAAAGTGTACAGAACCTATATAGGGAATAAGGCGGACAGATCATGAAATACATAATTAAAGTTGTTGTAAATACATTCATAAAACTTTCTTATAACACTACTTGTTTTCAAATCTTTCTTCATAACAAATTATTTCAAATATTGTTCTTCATGTATTTCATTTTTTTAGTGGGTTTGACTATTATCACAATTTACCAAATAATAGAAGATATATAATTAAATGAGGTAACTTTTATAATTACTTTGAGAAGTGTAAAGTGGCTGATAATATTTATATGTGAATTTACAAAGCTTTTGCAAATATATTCATGTTTATCAGATCAGATTAAAAAAATAAGTCATTCAAGGGACTGATTAAAAACGGGCTTACATTAATTGGAGGAACTGCAGTTTTGTAAGCCAAATGACCAGTTCTTCAAAAGTCTCCAGTTTCTGTAGGTGTACAGGAAATACAGAATCTTGCAAGGTAGTTTACACTTGAATTATAATCTTAAAGTGACTATTTATGGTAGATTATTCCTCAGTAGAAAACATTTTAATTTTTTTTTCCTAGAGTCAAAAATTTTAGCAGCATTTGTATTATTATTAAGTATTTACTATATATAATATATAATAGTATAACAAGATGTTCTTAATAAGGAATAGGCTGCTCAGGGAGGTAGTTGAGTCATCTTTCCTGGAGGTGTTTAAGGCACGGGTGGATGAGGTCTTGAGGGACTTGGTTTAGTGTTTGATAGGAATGGTTGGACTAGAAGATCCGATGGGTCCCTTCCAACCTGGTTGTTCTGTGATTCTATGATTCTATGATTCTAAGCATAACTCTGTGCTTGATGTGTTTTTCAACGTAGTTGGAAATGACATGTTTTATCTTAATTTTATTATATATGTTTTATGAAAAATTTTGAAAAAATTGGGGGAACTGCCATATGACATCAAACCTAAAAAAAATAAAATATAAGACCATATCATACTAGCTTCTGTGTTGAGAACAGGATTTCATAAAGTGGAAATGTGTGTAGCTCACAAAAACTGTAACCTCCTGTTGTAATAT
The DNA here is from genome assembly GCA_033558105.1 of Coccyzus lansbergi. NCBI lineage: Eukaryota > Metazoa > Chordata > Aves > Cuculiformes > Coccyzidae > Coccyzus > Coccyzus lansbergi. Next base: position 585,312 of record JAUMJK010000379.1, read on the forward strand.
GACAAACTATTTATTTCATAAAAAGACAATAATTAAAGCTGGGTATTTATAATTACTAAAAATAATAGAGGAAAAAAAACAGGGAAAAAAATCAAAACTGTTCCTGGAGGACCATAGAAGAAGTTTAACTGTTTAAAATTATTCATGCATAACATCATTACTATCATTACTGACTAGATGTGTCAGGAATCTTCTGAAACATTTTCACAAATGCCTTAATAGAAAAGTTTTTACTTATAAGTACTTTTTGTTCCCTAAATCAGTCTCATTGATGTAAATGCTCCTGATAGATACAAAACAGACTGCCACCCAGAACCTGGAAAACAGTTTATTTCTCCCTTTGAAGAAGGCTGTCACGCATTTCAACAAGTCCCTGATCTGAATAATTATAGTACCAGTTATTGAGTATGAAAGAATAACACTACATCCCAGAAGGGAAGACTAGGTATATTCTTAAATATCAGTCCTACTACTCATTTGCCACTGTTTTAGGGATGAAATTATCTTCACCTTAGTCTTCTCATCTGCAAAATATGAATGAAGTGTGATACGCATGCAAGATTTTTACATATTCAGGCTATCATGGAGTTCAAGATAAAAAGTATGTCATCATTATGTGTTCAGTTCTGGGCCCCTCACCACAAGAAGGATGTTGAAGTTCTGGAGCGAGTCCAGAGAAGAGCAACAAAGCTGGTGAAGGGGCTGGAGAACAGACCTTATGAGGAGCAGTTGAGAGAGCTGAAGTTGTTTAGCCTGGAGAGGAGGAGGCTGAGGGGAGACCTCAGTGCTGCCTGTAACTACCTGAAAGGAGGATGTAGAGAGGAGGGAGCTGGCTTCTTCTCCCAAGTGCCAGGGGACAGGACAAGAGGAAATGGCCTCAAACTCCTCCAGGGGAGGTTTAGGTTTGACATTAGGAAAAAAATTTTCACTGAAAGGGTCATTGGGCACTGGAACAGGTTGGTGGTTGAGTCACCTTCCCTGGAGGTGTTTAAGGGGCAGGTGGACAAGGTGCTGAGGGACATGGTTTAGTGTTTGATAGGAATGGTTGGACTCGATGACCTGGTGGGTCTCTTCCAACCAGGTTATTCTACTATTCTATTATCATCATCATCACCATCTCCATAGTACTTGGATCTTGAGCAGAAAGAATACTCGAATCAGGACTACGCAAAACTGTTGCATAGTTATGACAGAAGAAAGAAAATGTTTGTATTTTCAAGATTATTTCATTAAAATGCTGTTCTCTTTCCATAGCTAATTTCTCTGCAGTCTGAAGAGCCACACGTACACTATTATTTAATCTATCTCAGCTAGGAATGCTGTACCTTCCTCTTAAACCCTTATATCAAAAATAAATTGAAGCTTAGTAAAGAAACAAGAACTGTCATACAAACAAATGAGAGGTAGGTGAGTAAATTATTTTGAACATAACATGAAAATTCTTCCACTAAACTCAATTATGTTTCACAGTTTAGAAATATATGCATTGCATTTTCTTGTCCTTCCTGCTTCAAAACCCACAAGTTACAGTATTTCAAGCCAAATGGAGTGCTATATTTTATGTTGGAAACTATTAACAAAACTAAGGAAAAAATAAAACTAAGGTTACATATCACTCTCAAAATGAGGACTATGATTTTGGTGAAAAAAAAAATACTCTGACATTGAATGAACCTTTTTTTCCCAACAGTTTGACTTAATGACCTGAAAAATTCCTAGGGGAAGGTGGAGATTTAGAAAGGTTTATTGTCTACATTTTTGGTTGCTGAACTTTGCATAGAATTTACAAATAATAAAGCACTGAGTGTTGGGGAAGATAACAAAGGTAGTAGCAAAGAACTGTGGTTTAGACCAGTCACCTGAAAACAGAGGGCTAAAGTTCAAATCCATTCTTCCATATATCAAAGAGTGCCTCAAGACAGGCAATGAAAAGGCACAGAAAATTCTTTTATCTTTCCCCAATACTCCACAGCTTGGTATTTAAGAAAATCCTCCGGCAAATTGCAGACTTAAGTCTCCTGAGGCAGCAAAGTAAATTGAATCAGGTTTTCTTAAGTTGTGTGTGAATGCTCTAAGCACTGTACTCTTCATTAAGTCTGTGATTTTTAGCTGCCACATCATGCTTTCAAACAATACCATTTGGCCAGTGCAAACTAAATCCTCAAAGCCTTGTAAAATTATAATCAACTTTTTGTCTTTTTTTCCTTGAACTGTGTTTTCATAATCACGTCACCAAGCTTTACAGTTCCCAGACATAATCTATCTTTACATAAATAATTAATAAGGGCTAGTTGGAATCCAGAGAAATAAAGAATCTCCTAACTGAAGGATAGTAACAGTATAAAGTAATTACAGTAATAAAGTAAGTGTATTCATAATAGGACTCAGTGAAGTCTGTTTAAATCTACCTCTTAATGAACAAAACCCCCACCATTTTTCTATAACTAACAACACTTTTGGGTGGGAAATTATTGTAATTACATTTCTTCAAAAAGACAGTGAATTCAGTTACACCAATTTGCAGTAAAAATTTTGAAAAAATTAAAAAAAATAAAAATAAATCAGCCTGTTTCAAAACCAACAACACACAAAAATAATCAATATATCACTTCAAGTGAAATTGATCTTGAGGATTTAACATTGTGTATTAGTAAATGAAATGTTTCTAAATGAATAACTGTCCATTCCCAGGCAGCACATTTAAGAGTCCAGCAATTACACAAAATCCTGGAATATGTGCTTGCCAAAACCTTAAGGTAGCTAATATTTGTTGGATCTCCTTCTTATTATAGGGTGAATGTAATTTCATTATTTGCTGTAAGGTATCAGAGGAAATACCCTCTGTGACTTAACTGTTTATGACTAAAGCTCTAATTATTTGACGAGGTCCTTCTTGTTTAGCTCTGAAGAGAGTAGTTAAAAATAAAATCTCTAGTGGAAGAAGCAGCAACATATCATGAGCAAAGAACCAAAATATTTATCATTCACTATTAAAGTCATATAAGTGCTTTCACTGATACTAATTTGGAAAAAAAATTGACCACTTAAAAGGCATTGTTGGAAGTTCTACTGTTCATAATAGGATTTGGAGAGCAGATGGTACTATACTGCCAGGCACGCTCCCTGCATCCAAGATGTCAGAGCAACTTCTCTCATAATTAATCCCATAGTTTCTGTAACTCACCTATTGTAAACTCTAATCTGAGATAAATACCATGAGCATCTCTGTTCTAAAACTCCCTTCTCTTTGTCAAGAAAACCTATTGTGTCATATGATTATTTTCAAGTATTGAACACTTTGTCCTTTACTATACCCTTCTGTGTTTGGGCAGTCTTGACCAAACCTTCCCTTTTACAGATTGTTGTTATCAGGGTAGTTCCCTGTCCTTTTTGCTTTCCCACAGAAGCTATCCAGTTTTCACAGAAACACAAAATACCAGGTGAGAAGTGACCTCAGGGCTCATCTGATCCAACCTTTTTGGGTGATATGTAATTTAAATTAGATGGTCCAGAACCTTGTCAAGCTGAGCCTTAGTATTCCATGTAGAGGAATCCACCACTTCTCTGGGAAGATTATTCCAATATTTAACTATTTTCATGAAGATGGAACAATTTCGATGTGATTCCTTGTAAAAAGGGGGTATCTGTCCTTTTGGTAGGCACTGGTACATGGTACTGTACTTTACTGGTACATGGTAATAAGTCCTCCCCTAAGCCTTCTTTCCTCAAGACTGAATAAATACAGTTCCCTCAGCCTTATTTCGTGTGGAAGTTTTCCCATTCCTCTAATCATCCTAGTGGCCCATATGTGGACCTTCTCCAGTCTGCACAGTTCTTATTTGTATAGTGGGGACCAACACTGAATAAAATTACTCCAGGTATGGCCTGACAAGCACTGAGTAGAGTGGGATAATGACGTCTTTATCTCTGCTGGTGATGCCCTTCTTGATTCATCCCAGCATCCTGTTGGCCTTCTTTGCTGTTGCAGCACACTATTCACTCATCTTGAGTTTATTGTCCACCAAGACTACCAGGTCCTTCTCCACAGAGCTACTCTCCATCCAAGTAGAACCCAATATGAGCTGCACACCAGGGTTATGTATTCCCAGGTGAAAGACCTTACACTTATCTTCATTGAACTTCATAAGGTTCCTGCTAACTCGCTCTTTCAGCCAGTCCCATTCTTCCTGGAGGGTAGCTCTTCCCTCTGGAGTGTCAGTTTCCCCACTCAGCTTGGTGTTATCTGTAGACTTCATTGGGGTAGTCCTGATCCCAATATACAGGTCACTTATGAAGAAATGTTTGTTTGAACTCATTCAAATCAAGAGTAATGGTTTTGACTGCCATTTGGTAACACTATGCCACCCATCTAGACATTTGACTTTCTGTCTCTATTTTAAGGACCTCTACACTAGTAGTGTGCAGTATAGTTTGTCATCATGACCTGGGCCAACAGGGAAATGTCTGGCAGTGTCTGGCAGGAGCTGGAAGTTGTCCTGTTCAAGTTTGAGCAGCAGAGTGCAAGAAGGCTGTCCTATCTGGTTCAGATTTAGGTAATGAAATGGGGATAGCAGTTTTGATGCCAGAACCAGACTTGTGAGTCCAGAATCATCTTTGTTGTTCTAAATTTTCAGTATATGTATCTTTTCAGTGTTCTCTCTGAGACTGAAGGTGCATTACCATGCTCTGGTTTTTGTGAAGCCAGAGGTCTGAGGTTGGTTTGTAATTCCTGAAATAGCTGACTTTTATCGAGACCTGAGATTTAAAGGGCAGCTACTGATACTGCTCTAACCCACTCTAAAACCTCTTAAGCTTTTGGTCTAACAGCACTCTCGGCAAAGTGCATGCAGTTGTATATATTTCAATGAGAAGTCAAATTAAGTTCTACCATTCCTGAAATTTTGCTTTCAGGGTAGACATGGGAGAAGAAACCAAATTGCCCCCAGATGTGGGATAAAGTATTGTCACACAGCACTTGCTGAAGCAGGACAAGAAGAGGGCTGAGGACTACGTAAACCAGAGCCTACAGTACATCTACTCCCGTGAGTATATAGTGCTAGAGACAGCTGTGATGTTCCTTGCGGTTGCTGCTGAGCATTTGAAGGCCCTAAACCCAGAGAAGATGTCAGAGATCATGAAAGGCCTTGAACCCCTCAGAAGTGATGCCTCCCCCACAATCCAGAACATAACAAGAATGACCATGCTCCTGCTGGACTCTCAACAGAGGAACCAAGGAGCAGAAAGATTTCTGCGAAGGATCTTCTGCTGCTGGGGCTGAGCCAGGCTGAGGGACAGCATTCCACAGGATCATGGCTCTGTTTCAGGAAAGCTGGAGCCAAGAACCAAAGAATTATGGAATGACCAGGTTGGAAGGGACCTCAAAGCCCATCCAGTTGCCATGCCTTGCCACCTCCCACTGGATCAGGTTGCTTCCCCTCCTTTCTCTCCCCTCCCCTCCCTTCCCCATCTCTCTCCTCCACGTCCCCCTCATCCCCTCCATTCCTGGAGCAACTTTATCCAGTGAAAGGTGTCCCTGCCTGTGGTGGGACCTGGATGGGTTTCCAACTCAACACAACCCAATCCAACCCATGGTTCCATTAAGGGAATTCACGCTGCCCTGAAGTCCTCCTGGTCTTGTTGGAAAAAAACAACAGGTCCCAAGCAAAGAATCAAGGTCCACAGACAGTCTTGTCTGCTTTGAAAGGCTGCAGATCCCCATCCCAGGCCAACTGCTCTATTGAATCCCCAAATGGAAATGTCAGTAAAATAAAATGTTCCTTTCTTGGACGTCAGGAAAAAATCTTTCACAGAAAGGGTCATTGGGCACTGGAATAGGGAGGGGGTTGAGTCCCCTCCCTGGAGGGGTTTAAGGGAGGGATGGACGAGGTGCTGAGGGACATAGGTTAGTGATTGATGGGAATGGTTGGACTCGATGATCCGATGGGTCTTTTCCAACCTGCTGATTCTATGATTTTCTATGATTTTTCTATCAACTGAAATGGAATTCTTCAGTAACTGATGGTATGTTCTATTCACATATCCAAGGTTTGATATTAAGGTGGAAGTTGTGTAAGTCAGGCTGTCAGTGCCTTTGTGTTGCCCTTTTTTTGTTTCTGCAGTAATGTCTGTGCGGCAGGCAGTGTGGTTGACTACACAGAACCTGCTTGGAATTGTAAGTTGCATCTTAACTCATGGTAGGTGCAGTCAAAGGACCCTGGCAGTCCAGTTCTTTGATTGTTCACTGAGATGTCTTCAAATGTATCACATTTCCTTCACAGACTATGCATCAATCTGTCCTTAAAGAAGAAGAAAGGAGACGGATACTTCATATCTAAAATTTGACATTCCCACAGGCTGTCAGGATGCAGCCTTGAGGTGCTAGAAAAATTAGAAGCTGACTAGGTACTTACTTAGTGATCTTTGCAATTTCCCAGCAAGCCCCATGGCTAAATAAGAAAACACTAGAGAAAAATCTCCAGCCTGTAGAACAGGTAGCATGCATAGATTCTTGTTAAAAGTGATCAGATCTAATCCACTATATATCAAATGTATATTAGAGTGGGATTTTCATAGCAGCTGGTTATTCTACTTTACAATAATTTCATAGCTAGTAATTCATAATTTTAATACACATTAGATACACATATAGAATTATATAATTTTTGCAAGCACCATTGCAATATTACTTTATGGAAAAAGGACATTATTAAAGGTACAATGAGAAACTGTTCAATATATTTCAGAAACAAATATCATTCTTCTAAGAATTTTCAGTGCTATGTGTTTTCAAATTAAAGTATGCATGAAGAAACAAAAGGTTAAATACTTAGATGCCACAACCTGTTAATATTCATGCAAATAGTAAACCAAATCTTGAATAGTAAATCTATTTTGTTCATATTTTACAAAGAAATCATACAACAATATGTTGAACAATATTTAGCAATATGCTAGACAGAAACATACACTCTCTACATTACTATCTTTTAAAGTAATTTGTCTTGTTTGTTCTTCCATGTGAAATGGAAGAAGGATGTTGAGGCTCTGGAGCAAGTCCAGAGAAGAGCGACGAATCTGGTGAAGGGACTGGAGAACAGACCCTATGAGGAGCGGCTGAGAGAGCTGGGGTTGTTTAGCCTGGTGAAGAGGAGGCTGAGAGGAGACCTCATTACTCTCTACAAGTACCTGAAAGGAGGTTGTGGAGAGGAGAGAGCTGACCTCTTCTCCCAAGTGATAGGGGACAGGACAAGAGGGAATGGCCTCGAGTTCCACCAGGGGAGATTTAGACTGGAGATTAGGAGGAAGTTTTTCACACAGAGGGTCATTGGGCATTGGAATACGTTGCCCATGGAGGTGGTTGATTCACCTTCCCTGGAGGTTTTTAAGGCAAAGGTGGATGAGGTCTTGAGGGACTTGGTTTAGTGTTGGATAGGAATGGTTGGACTAAAAGATCTGATGGGTCCCTTCCAACCTGGTTGTTCTATGATTCTATGATTCTATGAAATTATCCCGATGTGTTTTAAAAGTGTAGTCCTTATATTATTTTAACATATATATATATATATATATATATATATATATATATCTACATGGATGATGCAATCAATTACAATGATTACTGTTATGGTTGTTTGCAAATATAATGTATATGTAAATTCAATTCTGAATTATTCATCTGGTTAAATTTGATCTTCCTGATAAGCCATGAGACAATTAGTGTCTTAAATGATTGCATTGTCTTCCTGTTTTACACATAGACACGTTAATATTTTATTGATTTTTCTTAATTATATGAATAAATACCCCTAATGAAAATAACCATGACTGAAAAAGATCTAAGATACCTTTAAAAACTAAATGCAAATTCTAACAAAGTATTTGGTTCCCAAATGTGAAAGCATTTAATCTAATATAAACCTTAATTCTCTAATCTTTGCTTTGTATTAGAAACACTACAGGATAAGCAAAGAATCTCAAACCAAAGAACACCAATTTCTCACTCTCTGATAGTTCTAGAAATAACACTAAAGAAACCTTCTTTCACCTAACCGTGTTTCCTGTCAAGACACAGAGCCAGAATTTTGTTTTGTCTGGCATTTTTTTTTCAGAGATGGCTTCTGTAAGAATACATTACAAACTGCCTCCATCTAGGACAGTCAGTCAAAGATGGACCCATGCCTGGTCAAAGCTAAGTCCATCAGTAATGCTGGCAGAACCTCTAACACACTTTAAAAAAGACAAAATAAATATAAGACTCTGCAGGAGTTCAAACAAAGAGAAAGGAGTAAGAAAATGAGAGAGACACAACTATGTAGACACCAAAGTTGATGAAGAAGAAGTGGGAGGAGGTGCTCTACATGCTGCAGCAGAGATTTCCCTGCAGTCTTGGGAAAAAGCATGGTGGGACATATTGTCCCAATCTAGTCCATGGGAGACCACAACTGGGCAAATATATATACTTGCAGCCCATGAAAAGCCCCTGGATATGTCCTGAAGGCAAGTGTAGCCTGTGGAGAACCCACACTGGATTAGGTTTTCTTGCAGGACTTGTGACCCTGTGGGGAACCCACTCTGACACAGTCCATTATTGGAGGACTCTAATCTGTGGGAAAGATCCATGCTGGAGTAGTTCTTGAAAGACTGTATCTCATGGGAAGGATCCACTTTGGAGCAATTTCTGAGCGGCTATGCCCCATGAAAGGGAATCCATCAGTGTGCGGGAACAGTGAGAGGAGGAAGGAACAGCAGAGACAAAGTGTTGTAACCTGACTGTAACATCCATTTCTCCTCTTCCACTCATGCTGGTGGGAAATTGAAGAGTTAGCAATGAAGTTGGTCCTGGGAAAGTGCTTTTAACTTTGTTTTTATTTCTCACTATTCTTCTTTGTTTTTCACTGGCAATAAATTAAATTAATACTCCCAAATTTAGGTCCATTTTGCCCAGGATGTTAATTGATGAGTGATCTCTCTGTCTTTATCTTGACCCATGTATTTTCCATCACATTTTCTTCTCCTGTCTGCCTGAAGAAAAAGAGTGATAGAGTAGTTTGGTAGGGACATACCAGACAGTTGAGGTCAACCAACTACAAAGATCTTTGGTTCTGCATGGAGGATAGAACTCTCTGAGATAATTTACCAACTCACAAACTGTAATGGTCATTGCAATTTTGGGGGGTTCTGTCTGTTTTTGTTTTGTTTTTCCTACAGAAAATATATTAACTACGTGTAGCATTTGTGGCAACTTCACACAGGCAACTGCAACCAGAAATGAGTTACCTGGACCAATACATATTCAGACAGTTCTCTGAATCATTTCCTGTTGACTTACAAGTTTATTTTTTACCCTATTCTTTGCCTTTAATTGTCCCATATGATCTATTAAAAAAATTAAAAGCTTAGTTCAGCACCATGAATTTGATTCTTGTGATTAATTCCCTAACCTTTAGTCAAAGAATATGCTATGAAGCATCACACAATGCTTAGTCTCTAACTTTAGCTTTAAATTTTGTTTGTGGCTCTGTCTCTGTGTTGAGTGTTCCACCTGAGTAAGTTAGAGAAATAGTTTCCTGAAATTCACTGGTCTTCTCTCTACATTAATACTGGGTTATCAGAGAAAATTAGCAGCTGTTATATTTCTGAGGAAGTTAGGCAGCTTAATAGCCATTTCTGGAAACATTCTTATTCAAAATACTGAGTCACAGGAAGTTCATCAGGAATAAAAACTGTAATTTAGTGGTAGGAAACTATCCTAGCTGAAGTCAATATCAAAATCTTGTGGACTTTTACTGTGTATATCTAGTTATACCAGTCTATTATAGACTGTATTTTTCTCTATTTTTAAAGTGACTTTGGAAATTCTGTCACTAAATATATGATCAAGTATCTTTTTAAATTACTAATGTATACATTTACAATGAGTTGCAAGCTGCAACAACAAGGTATTTTCCCAAACAAACAAATCAACAAATGTCTTAAATAGAACCACGAGTTTCAATATTATGCATTTTTAATGTGTATTGTTATAATTATTGTTTTCAATAAAGTAACAGATTTCTTGTCTGGAAAGGTTATACTCTGTTGGAAACACTGGAATTTATGAAACTTATAACTGTTTAGATGGAGAGAACTGCAGTTCTTCAAGTCTAATGAGTTTTGTTCTATACTTATTAAAATAAATAACAGCTTATGAAAAGTTTGAATGTAATAAAATTCATCTTGGAACAACAAATGAAGTTTTTTTCAGAGGCCCTTTTTTACTTCAGGACTGCTGTATGAAGTAAACTGCTGATTAAAATAATGAGAAATTAAGTACTACAATCCTGGTACTTTCTCTTAAACATTTAAAAAACCCAAGCATATTCACAAAAATAAACCATAGAACCACAAAAAAACCAGTTTGGAAGAGACCCATCGGATCTTCTAGTCCAACCATTCCTATCTAACACTAAACCATGTCCCTCAGCACCTCATCTACCCATGCCTTAAACACCTCCAGGGAAGGTGAATCAACCACCAACCTGGGCAGCCTATTCCAATGCCTGATGACCCTTTCCGTGAAAAACCTCCTCCTAATCTCTAGCCTAAATCTCCCCTGCTGGAGCTTGAGGCCATTCCCTCTTATCCTGTCCCCTGTCACTTGGGAGAAGAGGCCAGGTCCCTCCTCTCCACAACCTCCTTTCAGGTACTTGTAGAGAGTAATGAGGTCTCCTCTCAGCCTCCTCTTCTCTAGGTTAAAGAAAAAAAATAGAAACTTATGGTCGATTCAGTTCCCAGCACAAAGCCATCTACTGCCTTATGGATTTTTCTGGTTCAGAAGGGCACAGATTTCCTGCAGTTGTTGTGTAATATACATTAGTCTTTCAAGGATGTCTTAGCTACCCTAGGAAATCTAACTGGTATTAGGTAACTGAACTAAGCCCTCAATGTCTCTCCCAAGAGATTAAAAAAGAATAGAAGTAAAAGTGGTAGAAGAGTTAAGAAATAATTAGAACTTCTTTTCACCTGTCTTATAAAAATGAGCAAGGTCAACTAAATTAAGAAGTGATGACTCAGGAGTCTTTGTTTATGAAAGGAAGGATTTACATGCTAGACATGTAAATGTTAGACATAACTGACAAAGGAGACCAAGAAACTGAACCACTGTTAATAAGTTATGCTACTAAAAGGAAATCTGAAGGAATATTAAATCTCATGCCTCTGTGTTGGAAAGAGCTTTTTTAATAATATTACAAAAAATACCACTGAGAGTGGAGGGTATTAGAATAAATTAGGACAAATAATCTAAAATCAGATCTTACTCAAGTTCTTGTAACTCACACGAGATGGTATGGAAAATATCTTTAATTGACTCTGGCATTTTCCAAATTTCTGTCACGAAATATTTTAAACATGTCCTTGTAGGCTGTAAAGCATTCAAATGTAGGAAACAGGTCAGAATTAATATACAAGAAAAATATTTCATGGTCAATTCTGAAACACTATACTCAAGTAAAGGAGATTGGCTATAGGGGTGAAAAATGCATGCACATTCAGGGTTTTAAAAAGGCAATGTAAAAGGTAGAGTAAAGTTCTTCAGAAAAGAGCGGGGGCTTCAAAGGGAAGATAATTTTGTAAACAATTAGCTTGTATATTCTTAATACTGAGTATTCTTTTCAATGTAGAATAAAAAGAGGATTAGGGAAAACAAACAGCATGTCTAGAACATCATTTAAAATAAGATAATAGGAAATAAAAAAATAGATTGAATACCTCAAAATAATGATTTCATAAAAACCTGAAAATTGTAGTAGAAAAATGGCTAACTTTCAAATTAAATCTTTAATGCCTCTTTTTGTCTAGTTTTTGCAGTTTTCTGGAGGACTGCCAAATTAATTCATTGAGTTTTAAAAACAGGGACATGTACATTTATTGTACTAGTATTTGGGGTATTTACACTTACTTATATTTAACTACGTTTTCCCAGTGTTTTGTCTTTGAATTTAGATATTAACCTAGCATGTAAAATATAATTTGATGGAACATTATGTTGACTATTTACTGTTGTGGAGTTTTGTATTTAGCTTCCAGATGATTTCCCACCTATAAAATGGGCAATGTATCTTGATTTTTCAAAAAGAAAATTTTGACATGGAAATATCCCTATTCTGCAAGAGCAGTAATGTTACAGTGATGCAACATCTTTTTTTTTACAAAAAAAAAAAAGAGTTAATTCTGAATAATTAAGCAATTTTTCCCTGTTTGATGATATAGGATGAGATCCAGCTGGCACTTCCATCATATATATCTGGTTACATATATAAAGGTATATACAAGGCAGTTATCTAAGTTTCAAGTCAAAATTAAATACTCAAAGTAAGACTCAAAGTACCTGAACTTTTGAATTATTTGCTTTACTGAAAATATACAATTAAGAAGACATTTTTTGTGTCTTCATTTGGAATTTCAATCTCATTTAGACTACAAGCTGAGCACTGTTATCCATATTGTAATATGTCTAAGTAGTGCTCAACTGACTGGGTAGTCAAGTGTTCTTTCCTTTTAATTTCTTTATTTCATTTGTTACTGTCTTGTGAAGACCAAATACCACTGGGCATCCAATTGTATCTGGTAGGTATGTTTAGGTAACTGGATAAATGGCATTACTGAAAAAATAAATCCCTAACAATGCAATTTGACTCTAATGATTTTGTTTTATAGGTTACAAGCTAAACATGAATGATTATTCATCTCTTTTCTGCCTTTTAATATAAGAGAAATTGATAGTGAAAATTAGTCTTGCTGACTTTGAATATTCTTACTAAGCTCAAACTCACTGGAGAAAATTATATTCGAAAGCTTCTTAATACATTTTTTTATCTTCTGGAGATCTTCAAACATAAGGACCATCCTTTGAAACAAAACACAAACATGAACCTACATATAGTTTTCACACAGCATAATGTAAACATATACTTCTTCCACAACAGGTTTTTACAAAAATACTTGGCAAAAGATTTTTACAAAAATAGCAGTGGCTTATAAGTGGTTAAAGTCACACAAACATGCTGAGATGAGGTAGTTTTTGAAGAGAAGATAAGAACAGAGAGAGAGAGGATAGAAAGAAAATAAAAGGAGAAAAACAAGCCAGAAAGATGATCACCACATCATAAGGTCCAACGCTGGTTTCAGCTTGTGGTCTTCAAAACTCTATCATGGTCCAATGAGTGAATGGTATTTGTGTGTGCTTTCTGGAACATGTTGTTTATATATAAAACTCCATCCCTTATCACACAGAGGAGTGGTCTTGCTTCATGTATGCAGTATCTCTGCTTGGACAGTAGTGGAGGTGGAGCAGGCATAGTGAAGGCTCCAGGACTAAGTTTGGGGGTTTTGGGGTCACTTGCAGTTCAAAAGATCCATGCCAAGAATAGCTGCTGCTTGAACCTACTGGTTGTGCAGATGCAGTCAGGCAGCCAGATACAGAAGGACAATGATTAGAGTCCTGGCCACAGCAACAAAGACCAAAGGAAATACACTCACTCTTTGGTTTGGGATTTTTCTCTTTGACTCAAAGACTCTGTAGTTCCTTTTGAACAGAAACAGTGTAAGCAGTCAAAGTCCTTCTAAGCAAATAAAATAAACTTCTTTGTAAGCTGTCATGATTTTATTTTTTCTAAATATTGTATTAAGTGCAAATTAAAAAATCACAATGATAGAGTTAAAAATATTATACATAAAGATGATAAAATGTCCTGATTTGACACTTTGAGGGATCTTTTGCTGAGTACTCGCTCAAGATGAATTTTAATTACACATTTTGACAGAATATCATTTTAAAAAAAATTCTTCTTTTTGTAGGACACTAAACCTAATTAAAGTCTTGGCTAAAGGAAAACACAGAAATACATGTCATAATAACAATTCATATGTTACATTGAGCTAAAGGTGTTGCACAACTTATCTAATTTGTTTCAGTACCTTTTTTATAGGATAAAATACAGATCTGTAAATTTACCTCAAAAGATATTCTATATTACCTAGACAAAGCAATTTATCTCTTCTAGTATGCTGTATTTTGTTTGTATTATTCTTTACCCCATGCAAAGTATACCAGACACCAACGTATCTTCATTGTATGTGTTGATTTCATGACATTTTTAGGAGTTGCTAAGTAGGTTATCGTTAGTTGTTAAAATGAATATCGATCACTGTATTAATATTAATAATTATTAATTTGACTATTGCAATGCTGTCTCCCACAGGAATCTATTATCCAAGTTATCACATTAAGGTCTGCATAGATTTACAACCAGACGGGTAAATACAGTTTGAATCTTAAGGTTTAGTTGATAGTGGTGATGATTTGTACTCTGCCTAGAGTACGGTAGAATGAGGAACACTACATAAGTCTATCCTGGAACCTTTCCTTTTTAACAGCTTTATCAATGACCTGCAGAAAAATATAGGGTGCACCTTCACCAAGTCTGAAGGTGATGCCAAATTGTGGGGAAACTAGCTGATATACTATGGTATGGTGTATACATATATATATGGAAATATATATATATATACACACACACATATATATACGGAAACTAGCTGCTAGCTGATATACTGGATGGTATGGTGACTACTCAGGGAGACCTAGACAGGTTGGAGGAAGTCGTCAACTGGAACCTTGTGAAATTAACATGAAGTCCTGCCCCCGGTAAGGAAGGCCCTCCTGCAGCAATATAAATTTGGGACTGGTGGGTTGGGGAGCAGCTCATTGTCTCTCAGGGGCCCTTGAGCACCCCCAGAACACCTGACAGGAGCCTTGGGTGCTCCTCCTGTTATCCACTAGAAGTGGAAAACTTCACTGTGCTGCCCATATAACAGGCAAAATATGTGCTAAAGAACATAATGTGCTTTAAAAGTGCATGATGAACAGAAGACTGCAATGTTCCAAATAAGAGCAACTTAATATTAAACAAAAATCATCAGTTTTCCAAACAACAGATTTTTCATTCCAACTTATGATTGTATTGTAAGATACCTAAGTGAGCTTTGGAGGCTATCTGGGACATCATAGACTTTCATTTTATTAATAATAGTCAAGATTGTTTGCCTTATGTTGCTGAAAGAATAGGGGAAATAAAGGAAAATATAATTAACTGCAGAAAAAAAACCACACAGAATTTGTATAGAAGATCAAATAGACAACAATTACAACTGTGGTAAATGCTAGTGTATCTTCCAGATAAAGACTTCAAGTTGGAAGACAAAATTTCTCTGTTTTCTGGTTCTGTAGAGATATTAGCATTCTTGGATATCTAATGGAATGACCATAAAATTAATGGGCTGCATCACAAACATAGCATAATAATTATTTTAAAGCAGTTAGCCCTCTCAAGGTCATCAGGCTAGCACTCTCGTGTGAACAACAAATGTCACACCTTAAAAAAAGGGGCTTTCTAAACAACTAACATTGCAAAGCTGTTTGAAATTATTCATCCATAATGCATTGACATTACTGATTCTTGTCAGAATGTTTGCAAAACTTAATTAATATGCTGAGGCATAATTTAATAACACTTTAAAGCACTCAGCTGTCACTACACAAGGGCTTGAAAGGAGTAACTTCCCTATCTACATGTTACTTTGAAAATAACATTATTTCAGTAAACAAGTACTGTGGAACATTTTTCAGAAATTACGAAACCACTTAGAAACTGTTATTTAGAAACAGCTTTGTACTTCTATAGATTTATTTTAAAGGCAAAAACTGTATTTTTTTTCTGGTTTTTACCACATAATTGGATTATCTGATGCTTGTTACGATTTAGTTTGACTGACTAGAGCTATGTGGAGTATGTAACACCTTCTGCATTTTTCTGCTTTGTTCATAAACTACAAATAAACCCAAATAGTTTCCTTTTTTTATCTTGCTTTTTCAACAATGAGTTAAGAACAAAACTCTGTTTAACATAACCTTCTATAGTGCTACCAAGCTGAAAAGATTATAAAATTCTACCTTCCAGAATATTGAAAAAAATAGTCTCAGGAATGACAACCAAGAGTATATCAAATGATTGAGTCTTCTAATATTCTTGAAGTTCAACACCACTTCTGTAAAATAAAATAAAACTAAACCAGAATGGTTTTAAAGAATATGCAGGAAGAATAAGGGCCTGTGGGGAAAATCTTAATAATCCTGGAAGTTTTTTTTCTCAGTTTTATCTAAAAGATAGTGCATCAAATAGGTCAGAGGTCTCTGTCTACCCTTGAAATGAAACGGAGATCTAATCAGAAATCTAGTTTTCTGACCTCTTCAAGGAAAGTCACTCATTCATAAATCTTATTTTCTGAGTGTCATAGTAACTAAAAGAAACAATCTGCTACCCTTATGCAAATATACATTTGAACTAAAATATATGCCTCTTTTACTAAACAAATTTAGCAGTTTCACATGTTAAAATAAACTAATGACTTCTGAACTATTTTAAATTGTTGAATACATTTTCTCTCTTCTACGTTGTTATTATCTCTTTCCTGTTGATGACACCCTAGTAGTACAATTGACAGATAAACTGGATCAACTGTGGATGAAATCCTCCTGTAATCCTACTTACTGCCCATATTATATCTGTTGTAAACACCAGGCTGTTAAAATTAGAAAGTTAATAGTCAGAAACAGTTTGTTACAGAATCTCAAGTTCTTGATAAGTAGGTTCAAAATGCTGCCCAACTTAATCATGTCACAGACCAGAGAATGTAAAGTTTTGATGAAATATCATTCTAAAAGCTAACTGATTATGTATTGTAGGTGATAACTTAAATGAATGAGTTGTTTCCTGCTCAGTAGGTAGCAAATATACTTTTCCTAGCTTGCTCATTCCTCTTCTACTGCTGAACTGTTAACTACATTTGTTATTTTTCCTGCAAAGAATAACAATTAGAAGCCTGTTCAAATCCTCCTGTGTGAATGGGGTTTGTGTTTATATTGAAAGCTAATTACAGACTTCACCTTATTGTTCTCTTTTGTATTCCTCACCTCTCAGCCATTTGTGCTGTGCATTGCTTGAATTGTTGCTAAATTTGGGAGATTTCTGAAAGAGTGAGAGCCCTGCAGACCCTTGAAAAAAGCAATGTGCTGGAAGGCATGCTCTTACAACAAATATGTATTTTTATGATCTTTGTCACATAATCACACATTAGTTCATTCACTTTTTATGGAAAAAAACCCCAAACAAACCAACAACAAAAGATCCAAACGAAACTAAATCAATCAAGAGAAAGCCCTAGAACTCAAACAATCCAAAATAAAAACAAAGCAACATTAAAACAAACAAACAAATAGTTAACCAGGAGTCCTTATGTCAGGTTATACTTAATAATAAATTTATATACACCCTGATGGACCTATCTCTTAATGAGAGACTTATGTCTTAATAGAGAAATTTTAAAAATGCTATTCAACTTCCTAAATTTGTCACCTGAGTCAAATCTCATTCAGAACTATTCATTACATAGTTCTAAGTCATGAAATATCTTACTTCATTGAGATCTGACTCTTAAAACTACAGCCAGTAAAACTCCCCTAAGTGCTGACTCAGTTGGTTTTCCATTAATTAGGCATTTTTCAGAATAAAACCTAAAGCTAATGATAAAATCACAGCTGCAAACATTAGAGCTTACTATTATACATGAATTTTGGTCCCAAGAATATTCTTTAAAAATGAATACAGTTAGGAAATACATACAGATACAAAATGTTGAATAATTCAACCAGTCCTACTCCACTTTTAAAGTACTTATTTTACTGAATTCTGGTATTTTTCAAAATTCTGGGGAAAAAAATAACAAAACCATTAAACAAACATTTGTAAATGTCTAGGCCAGCATTTACATCAATTAACTTCATCTGTAAAAAGGTTTAAAACTGTAGCTCAGATAAATCCATAGAGGGAGCAGAACTTGACAGATAAACTCTAAGAGCATTTCACATTGTTTCTTGCTATGACATGTAGCTTTCTGACATTAGACACTTAGCAGCATTTGTGAAGCTCTGATTGCTGTTAGTTTCTACTGGCTCCTGCATTTCCCAAAAGTAAGGATGGTAACCTGGAAGGCTGGAAAAAGGGGTTTTTCGATATATTACACATCTACATGTATTACATATTCTATACGTAGATCTTTAAAAGCAGAGAAAAAGAAAAACAAGTTACAGACCAACAGGGTTTTTTTCACTCGCATAGTTCAAGATTTCGGCACAGGCTCTGTCACATCCTAAATAGTTCTTATCTGTAAAACAGAATAGCTATTGCATTAAGAATTTCCCTAATTTCACTGGAATCTGCTTACATCGTTAAAAAACTAATAAAAAGTACTATACTGATGTTCTACTTTGTTAACAGAAGGTTTATACAGCTTCCCTCTCAGAAGTAGATATCATAAAGAATAATGATCATAATATGAAATCCTAGTGGCAGCACAGAGGCCAATATTTTAGTGTAGATACAGAGATAGCTAAGAAAAAAATCAAACATAACATTTGTTATGGATTTTTTTACAAAATCTAAACAGATAATAGTTCTAAAAGGACTAGAAAATAAAAAAAAAACACAAACACTTTTTGCTACTGAACATTTCAGAGTAAGCAGAAAACAATTATATTTGCATTATAAAATATAATTATTAGATAAATGTATGTACTAAATAAGTGTGTTGAAATTACATGGATACATACATGTCTGACAGTATTTTAGGTTTACAGGATATAACTAATAATGAAAACTTCTGGTCACATGAGGGGAAGTTTAGCTCAAGAAGTGCTTAAGAAAATAAATACTATAATACATTATTAATATGACTATCTCTAAACAATATTTACTTCTCTTTAAGAACTCTAAAATATAAGAGCACTACAAAGCCAAAGAAAAGCATTTGAAAAACATAAATGTTTAAAATTATCAACAACAACAGTACTGAGTCAAGTCTCTTGTTTACGTGGTAGAAAATGTATATAGAATATATTATGATTTATTTTTGGTGTAACAAAATATGATCACAGATACCGACTACCGTATTATTATTTTAAAAAGAAGGGAAAATACTCATGAGTTCCAGGGTGTTCTTTCAACAGCATGGGTTTCTGCAGGTTCTGTATCTTTCTTGAACTTGGAACGAAAAAGGAGTCATATGAACTTGGAAAGGGAAGATTTTGCTTTCTGTATTACTGAGTTATAACTTAATTTACATTCTCTTATTTTACACACAGAGGCATGCATAAAACTCTATAATATTTTCCCATTCACATTACAGTCTCCATGTCACTGTAACTCACATTGTATTAAAGAATTTGGTAATTTGGTCTTCACAGCCCTCTGCATCGCTGAGATCACTTTCCTTTCTGTATCAGAGGTGGTCATGGTGTCTCTTCTCTCTGCCTGAGAAGATTCACTGCCTGATACCCTACTAACAGTAGTGGTTTAAATAGCCAGTTAACAATTGAAAGGTATTTTGGGAAGATGTAATCTGTATTTTAGCTCTTTGTGGCCAACTATCAGCAGAGGCCAGATGACAGAATTATAAATGCGTGTCCTCTCAGGTCAAAGTCAAAATAGTGAGTTTAAATCATCACCTTCATAGCGACCTCCATAAAGGTTTTGAAGAACACACATGTCTCACAGCCCACAGTGTTTTTGAAAGCTACCTCATTTCAAATATATCAGGGTGTTATTGTGTAACCTTCTAGCATATGAAATATTAACAAAAATGCCTTAGTATACAAATTTGGAAAATAATTTAAGCATGTATTTCATGAATTTTGAGCTGTTACATAAAAGCAGCTTCACTTCAAGGTTTGAGATTCATTTAGCCTTATGGATAGATTCCAATTGCGAAAAACCAGACAACTTGTGCAATTTGAGCATAATCTGTCATGTTCTGCATGGTCTCCAACTACTTCTTGAGAACCATTTGAGTGTCCCATCGGTCCAGTTTTGACCTATAAAGTGCCTTAGAGGATGTGAAGTGTGAATCACTTGACCCAATTTAGATATTTGCCTTCAAATTCAATTAAATAGCTTTAAAATACCAATACCTAATTATAAAAGAAACTCAGATGACTATTGCAAATGTAGCTACAGTACAGTTAAGAGAGTCTGGAGATCTTTTCAGCAGATCATATGTAATGTCTTCTTTAGGATGAAACAATTAAAGACACAGTTCGGTAGCCTTTATGTAGATTTCTACTGCTCTCTCAGATGCCATAGAATATCTGAAACATTTCATGCTTTTCTGGAGTGCCAGCTTGACAGGTTAGGTGGAGTCCCCTGGAGTATGTAGAAAGACTTATTTTCAGGCAACTGAACCAAATATCTTATGTGGTTTTTCTCTCAAACCAGTAGAATAGGTTGTAAATTTCTTCTCAGTTTTTGTTAATTGCAAAGAAGTCATTAGTAAGATTATTATTAATTTTTCAATGTCTTATCTACAAGAAAGAGCCCTAAAGGAATGATGAACTGTAATACTAAAAAATAGAACACCAAGAGTAGGTTAAACAGTCTACTGCATAAACTCTTAATTTGTTTATATTCTATGGGAGTTGTGTGGGACACAAAATTGTAACTAATGTGCCAATTCCATTCAAAAGCAGTCTCATGTTTTCATTTCCTTGTAATGTAGGAACAGAAACATCTCTTGCTAGTCTGAGTTCCAGCTGAGTTCTTGCTTTTCTAACTGCATCTCTACATGTTCAGGCAGTATTTTAGTGTTTCTCTTTGGAGAACTATCCATTTTTCACTGTTTTTTTAATTTTTTTTTTTTTTTTTACATTTCATTTGCATTTACATTTGAGACCTCTTAGTAGCTTGCAGTTTAAGAAAACTAGTTTATTCATATACCTTCTAATTTTTCTTGCTTAGGGAAATGAATTACGCACATGCTTTGAAAAGGTTGTTTCTGAAAATCTCTCAAAATTTCTGAAGTCCTTTTTGCCCTCCAAGACAGAATATCTTTGGTTCACTCCTAATAGTTACCCGAACAGGATGAAGCCTGCTCTTTTGATATCCATAGTCTTTATTTCTTTGTGTTTTTCTCTCATGTCTCTTAAGATCTAAATGTATAAATATTTAGGGTCACTATGGCCAAAGTTGCTGTTGACAATCACATCTCCAAACAGTTCTGGGTTCTTTGCAGGCATTTACTGAAGGGCACAAATCCTTGCTACCATATTCAGCAACTGTGTTAAGACGTTGTAATTGACACAACCCAGAAATCTCCTAGTTAACATCCATTCACTTAAACTCTTCTCTTATAAGGCCCACAGCCTCACCTTCTTTTCCATAATTTTTGTCTTTTTGTAAATGGAACTGTTGTTTTCACTGTCTTATTTTTACTCTAAAATGTACTTGTAAGACTTTTGCTTCTGCTTTTCTTTTAATGTCCCTCTGTAGCTATAACTGATTTCACGGTTATATTTTCCTGATTAAACCTTGCATGCTTGACCTATTCCTTTCCAGTAATATTCAGTCATGTCCTTATTTTCAATTTTTCATGATTCCTTTTTTAGTACATTTTAAAGTCATTAAAGAACTCATTATATAACCATTAAGTTATTTCATTATGCCTCCCCTAGCATTCCTCAACAATAGGATATTTTGCCACTAGTTCATTCATCTTATTTTGTGGCTTTCACTCTTTCCTGTCCTGAATAGTAATACTTCAGTTATTACTCTTACCCATATTCTTTCCAACGTCAAATGTCCAATAATTTGCCTTTGATGATTATAAATAAATAAATAAATAAAAGAACTTTTAGGTATTTTTTCCCCTAAAAAAATTATTCTATTTTATGAATCAAGATATTTTTCCGGGAACATTTAGACTGTCTGCTCTGATTTATTTTAGAGCAGATAACTGGATAACTGAATGTCTCACTACCAGGATGTCGTATATTTTGAAAGCATGTATTGTGAAAGAATTTTCAGTAGCAAAAATCCCCTCATGTCAGTATTATCCTATGTTTACTCCATCTAAACAAATTAGATAAATGTATTGGATTTTTGTTTTATTTTAAAAGATCAAACCATGACATAACAAGAATGGGATTTTCCTGTCTTGTAAGAGTGAAACAAAGCCTGATCTAATCATGCTGATTTCTTTTACAATCAGAGAGATTGATTAATTTCAAGAAATGCATCCAGTATAACCCAAATGAGTAATTCTATAGACTTTTTTTTCCATGACTGTCTTAATAAATGAACATTGTATCTTTGTTTCCTAATTTATATCAAAGAGTGTATGAATTTCTCTCATAAAACCCAAGAATAGATTAGCTGATTCTCTGTTCCTTCAAGTATTTAAATAATTCCAGCAGTTCCAAAGGCAGGAGAAGCTCTCAAACCATAAAAATTATCATTTCCCATAATAGTTTGAGTTAGTGACACAGCAACTCTCATATTCTGACAATGTTTCTCAGAAAATTATATGCTTAGAAGAAAGTTTATATGAAACAAATGAAACATTCATACATTTCCAAAGCAAGAACTACTAATTGAAATGACATGAAAAGTGGGAGACTACTTAATTTATGTGCTTGCTTGATAAATATTCCTACTCAGTAACAGGCTTCATAAATTTGATCGATTTCTCTTCATATGTGGTCATCAAAGTAAGATTATCTTTCTTTTCATTCAGTCCTTGACTAAATACTTTCTCCTATTATCATATGCCTTTCATATTTTCTGCTTAGAAACAGACTTTTTATTTATGAATACTTTTTGTACATTTAAATTTCAAAATACGGCATTTTTGAAATTGCAATGTTTTAACTGGATATAAATAAATTTGCATATTAAGGGAAGGACTCAACAGGTTGGGGAATGGACCAACATGACTCTCACAAAGTTCAACAAAGGTAAATGCCAAGCCCTTCTTATGGTAAGGAATAACCCTATGCACCTGTATAGACTGGAAGGCAAGTAAATGGAAGACAGCTTTGCAGAAAAGACCTGGGGGTCTTAGAGGGGTGCACAATGATCATAAGTGAGCAAAGTACTATCACTGCAGTGTCCCAGACTGCATTGAAAAGGGTGACTTTTCCTATCACCGTACCTTTTTCTGGTTTTGTAATGTTCTATTTTGGAAACAAGGCAAAAGAAAGCCTCAAACAAAACACTTAGATTTTGTATTTCGGGTGTGTATTGTTGCTCAGTAGAAAATTATTAGTTAGGCAATTTAATTTTCTGGGGCTGCTGTATGTTTTCATGAGGACTCAAACTCTAGCAATTCTTAGTAGTATGTATGCTCAGATGGGAATTAAAGGATTTTTTCTAAAATTTTCAGTAACTTATTGTAACAATGATGAATCTTCATATCATGTATATATATCTGCTTGCCAACAGAAACCGCAAGCTATTTTTGAGAAGTGATGCAAGGGAACTGTTTAGGAGGGTTAGGAGATACATGAAGGAGAAGAATCAGGTCATTTATCAAAACTATAAAGAATGACATTCAAATGTAATGAGAGAAAGATCTAGAAACAAAAGGTTAAGTAAATGGAAAATTTAAAGGATTTCTAGGGCAAAGGGGAGAATGCAACAGCAGCAGTGACAAACCACAGGGCATAGTTCCCAGCACTGATCAGAACAACTACTTTGGCACATCAGAGACCTTATCTCAGAGCAAGTCCTGATGAAAGAATGTCACTATACAGGTCTGGGACTTTCCCAAGCCTCTTGCTGAGACTGGGGCAGGGAGAGATAGTGGCTTTGTCTGCAACAGGTGTGTGTTGGTTTGGAGTCTCTAAAGTTCAGCTGCTATGGGAGGAGGTGAGAAGGCTGCAGCACAAGGGATAACAAAAAAAGGTCTACAGGCTATTCATAGAAACTCTGAAGAGATGGCAGCATGAGCCCCCAGTTACACAGAAACAAGAGCAGCCAGGGACTGCACCTTTTTAAATGGCAAACAGAGACTCCCATAAAGATGAAGGCCAGAAGCATGCAACTTCTGGCAGATGGAGGATGGTTCCTTCTCCACCCAGAGACCTGCAAGTGCAGAACAACTCAGTGCCCTGGTGTACACCTGCAAGGGGGAAATTTCTGTCGGGGGAGGCACCACAGTGGGACACTCCTGAACCAGGTATGAATCTATACCAAGGAGTGGCAAGTGGTAGTTTTAGGAGACTTCCAGCTGCAGAGGTTGAGACTCACATCTACCTGTCTGTCTAGGAAGACTTGTCCAGGGAGACTTATTCTTTCCTGAAGATTCTGATTGGGGGTGCTGTGGACTGACTGCTGAGGCTTTTCCAGCCCTCAGTCTGTTTCTCTACAGTGGGGAATCTGTGTGGGCACGCAAAACACTGCCGGGGAAACCCTGAATATATCCACAGTGTCCTACGTGGCTCCAGGGGAAGGGGTAATTGCACAGAGTCACAGATGATGTATCTTCAATCTTGTGAATAGAGTAGAAAATCTTGGAGAGGAGACTAGATGATCTCCAAGAGGTTCCTTCCAACTGAAATTATTCTATGACTTGGGGAGAGTAACTTGGATTCACAAAAAAAACCCCTTATTCCCATCCTCCAAATCCCATCACCATTGCGGTGATCCTATCCTTCTTACTCCCATCACCAGTACAGTGATCAAACTTCATAGGTAACAGAAACACAATGAACATTTACTTGATGACATTTATTAGACTCTGAGCTCCTTTATCAGTAAATCACAATCTATTGGTAGTCATTCATTTACTTATGTCAGGGATAACACAGAAATTCCTATAAGGTAATATATAAACCACCAACGGTTTAATATATGTGTTGAAATACAGGACAAACGTACGTTATGACCCTCATCATGTGAAAGATAAAAATCTCTGATTTATTTTCTTTTCAGAGATATAAAGTGTACGTTAGCTTAATTTTGTATTGGAAAATTTGGCCTATGTATTGCATAAATAAATATATTAGCTGTTCAGTTACGAGTCAAATCATCAGATTGTTACTAAGGCAGAACCTTAGACTTTGCAGTAACTTCAAGAACATTGCAAATTATTCTCAAATGTGACTATGATGTATAAACAGTAAAAAATCTGAAATTTTAAATCATGGGGTATGCGGGTAAATGTTAGGTGTTGGTTTGGGTTTGGTTTTATTTTGGGGGGAGAAGGGGGAGGACACAACATCCTCCCTCCCCTCAGTGATCTCACTGTTTTTCATGGAAGTCACAGTTTTTATTTCTAGTATCTGAATTTGTCAAAGGCATGCAAAGTGTCTTATAAATTACTCTTAGAAATAGATAATGGAAACTTTTTGTTGTGGGTTGTGTTTTTTTTTTTTTTTTCCCAGTTCGGGGCTACTTCTAGTTTGAGTTTATGAGAAAAAGGGTAAGAAAAAAAAGTCTGAATAATATTTACATATCCTTATAATATTAATTTTCTGCATTTATTTTACACTTCTTTAATACCTTATTATCCTGATTTTTTCCAGGCCACCAATGGACTCTTAGCACCTGAAAATCTTATACTGATGTAGTAGCACTGAAATTGAATTTCTTATCTGGAGATGACACAACAGTTTTTATTTTTTAAGGTAATGTAAAAATAACACAACAGTATATCTAAATGTAACTTACCTGGAATGTAATTAAAATATCATTAGTACAGAATTTTATATATTAATGTTTAAGCTGAGTACATTTCTTCTAATGAATCTTATTCATGCATAGACATTTCACATGTTTTCAGAAGCTATAAAAAAGAAATAACTTTTAGTAACTATCCAGAACATTAATTAGAATGCAAATTCATGTATTCTTTAATATCTGAAATATAAGAATATGTTTAATGAACTGAAACATGGTCAAGAGATTTTATTTTTCTGCTGTAAATCTGTGTTTGTTTGATAAAAAGTATTGTACAGTTCGGACATGAAACTTTCAATGAAAACATCAGATAAAGCCACAAAGTAAGTAAATGTAAATATCATATGTAGGTATATATCTATACAAGTAAATAAAGTGGAACAGTAAATGACATTTTTTTTCCCCTTGTATCCTTTTTTTTTCCACTCTCAGTAAATAAGAAATTGTTGTTTCATTTAGATTTAAAAAGTATAACAATGAATGTAGTCTTTTCAGATCAATTTGTTAAAATCATGATCATTCATAACCATATTTTAGATTTTATATTATAATGTTATATCCCCATTAAAGGGCTCACTCCATCAAAACTACTTCTGATCAGTAGCCTAGTTTCTTATGAGAGAGATTTCAACCCATCTTAAATTCTGACAGAGCAGAAGTGCTGATTTCCACTGCAGTGTCTTAGAGACTCTTACACTACATACTCTGCAAGAAAATGGGTGGATAGGTGCACCAGTCCAGCACATTATTTACTGTCAGAATCATAAAAGAGCTTGGGTTGTAAGGGACCTTTAAAAGCCGTCTAGACCAACTCCCCTGCAGAGAGCAGGGACATCTCCAAGTAGGTTGCTCGGAGCCACATCCAACCTGACTTTGAAAGAGCAGTGAAAGGAAATATAGTGATTATACAAGCCTTACAAAAAGCCTTTCTTTTTTGTATGAATGACTTTTACCAGACTGAAAAGTGTGAGATTTCTTTATTGGATCACTTTGCATAAAACTCCTAAGAAAGAGAAGATTGACAGGGAGAGGTAATGCTTTAAATTAAAATAGTGCAGTTTAGGGGAAACATTTTTCTGGGGACACAATGTGCATTTAGCATATAAACCAAACCCCTTGAACAGATCAGAGAAAATATAAAAATTTTCTCCTTCAAATGGGGATGATTCTATATAAAAAATGCTTTTAAAAAAATGTGCCACCTGTAATGTAAAGTGCTCTCTCACACATAATAGAATTTTTCTGCATCTACTGAAAAACAGTGAACAGTATTTTTTGGATTATTTGCATTTTTACATCAAACTACCATTGTGCTTATTTTTAAGAAGGTTTTCTACTGTTCTTAAAATAACACCTCAAAATTGTTAAGTATGAAAACCTAAATGGATAGAACAACACAGGAAATACAAGCAAAATTATGAGTAATTCTCTTCTTAGATATCAAAATAAAAATTGTACAGAACCTATAGTAATGCAGAAAGCAAAAAAGTGTAAGTAAGAGGTGCAATAGTAGGAAAGATATTGGATACACCAGGAAAGGAGATCAAGAAAAAAAACCCTAGAAAATAATTGCAAGATTCTATTATTGAATAAAAAATGAAAGAAATAAGTAAAAATGAAGATAGTTTATGAGAAAGGGAGAAATGTCAAGCAGTACAGTAAGAGGGAAATATTCAGATAATAACTTCTCTCTTTTAGAGAGAGGCAGATAATGAGAATGAAATAAAGCCTAAAATGGATTAGAAGTGAATAGCTTCAAGTTCTGCTAACAGTTCAAATTTGCATTCATCCTGTCTGAGCATTTGGAGTGAAATCTAGAGTTCTTTGATCAAGAACAGTAAAATTGAAAATTATCCTACTATTTTTTTCTTTTTTTTTTTTATGAATAGCTTTTTCATCACCTTTCTGATTGTTCATCAAGCATTTTTACAGAGTTTTCCTCATTTTCAATAGTATGACCTGGGAGGAAAAGAACATACTACAACTCCACCTTTAAGAAGCAGTATAACTGGTTAGTTCCTAGAATTCGGTCTCAACAGTAGCCAATGCCTGCAACACTATGCCTGTTCGCTTTTCTACCTGTGACTTTTTTCTGTAGGGTGCAGTGGAGTTTACATAGCTTAGCTCCCAGTGGAATTAATGAAGGTTGTACACAAAATTACTTCATTTTGTCACTGTTAGCTGCTTTAGGTGATTCGGATGTGATTCAGAATTAATTTAGACAGCCAAATTTAGGTATCTTCAAATTACCTATGGGCCTGAAGTTCCCATTTACAGTCATACTAAATATACACAGTCAATATCTTAATCTCTATTAAGACTGAAGAGCTATTCACATCACCCTAAAGCAGGCTATGTCTCTGTTCAGTCACTTGAATACAGTTACATTTTGCCATAATCTAGGTGTCTGAGACATCATCTTGAGGGTTGCAGACAGAGGAGACTTGAAGTATTTTGGAGACACAGCAGGATGCCCTGCTGGATACTTCAGACAATTTGGACTATCTCTAGACCTCTATGTGTAGTTGATTGACCTGAGTCTGTGCCTTTAATCTAGTAAATCAAATGCTAAACCTCATTGACTGAGTTAGCTAAATCTTTACCAACTACAACCAAAGCTTAATCACATCACTCACTTACAAATACTACTGTTGACAGTTAAACGAGGTATCTGAGTTTATTTCTGATCAATCTTGCTCCTAGCCTCCTTCAGCTACTCACTTTTTTGTTCCAACAATTCCCAAAAAGTTTTTTAGCCAGAACAGCCTTTGAGGTCATTTTGCTGAGGAAACCCAAAATCTGGGCAAATATTCATTTTTAGCTTTCTTTTTTTCTTTCAGGATCTGAAACAAACACTTCATGTACATAAGTTTGTTGAAGTTACCAGAGAAAAGAGTGTAACTCAATCTGATCAAGAAAGATACTTCTATTATAAATTGCTGCTGTTCTTTAAACTATATAGTTCTTCATGCTTGACTGCCAGTAACAAAATCTTTCTTTCCAATGTAAAGTGGCGTAATTAAAAAAGACAACTGTATTCTCATTATTGTTTGCTTACGTATCCCCACCTACATAGACTTCCTTTTTTACTTCTATCTAACAAGAAAGATCTTACATTTCACCTTCTCATGAATAATGAATTAGTTACCAAAAATATCGGTATTTTTCTTACCTGCAATGAAATCTCCATATCCTTATTTTATCATCAAATATTTGGCACAATAACAGGATGAAGCTTTTATATGTGCTATTCCCTGTCTGGTTCCCGAAACAGAAGACAATAGGGTATTTTTTAGTTTATTGTTTTACCTCCTAACTCAAAATTATTTTAGAAAAGAGATGCATATAATCTCTTAATACAATAGCTAAAAAAAAGTGTTCCTGAGCATAACTATTAAAAAAGTGGGGTATTATATTTAGTGAATTCCACAAAAATCACACACATATACTCATGTACATAGTAACTTAAATATATAAATCTGCTATACTAATATTAATAGGCCTACAACAATTCACTCTCCAGTAGCAAGACAATGACCAGTCTATAAAAACCAGAAAAAATTATGACAGTGAAGTGAAATAAAAAGCCATCACAACTTTTCCTGCAATGTATGAGATCAGAATCAACATTTTATTTTTATATTCATGAAGTATTTGAAAATGTTTTTAATTATCATGTCTTTTCAAATAAACAAAACATCCATTCTCCCAGAACAACGAATTATACATATTTATAATAAATATGATCTTGTTAATAAGACAGATCAACTGACAACCAGACGTAAGATTTTTTCTTTAAAAATCAAATAAAATCTTCAGTGAGAAAAATCTACTCCGTATTACACAGCAGTTTAAACCTATAATGAATACAGTTATTTATTAACTACCAAAACATTATAAAAACATAAGAGTTATTACATTCTTATATTGTAATTGTTACTTTTGTTGACATTATTACTGTTATTGGCATTTATATTTAGTTGCATCTGTTAAGAAGCTCTTGATCTCCCTATACAGACATACCCAAAGATTTTGAGTGTCAGAATTTTCTTACATTTTAGTACATGAATTTATATCTTCATATGTGGTGCAGCAGATGTATCAGTCCAGTATCATCCACTTGTGGAACCTGAAATTGATAAATCCTTTTCAGGTGAGTCTGAAAATTTTCTTTTCACATAAATGTTGATGTTCAATCCTAACATCGTAAAGTGCTGAGTTCAGGTATTTAGGAATAAAACTGCAGCAAAATGACAATGATAATTGGAGTTTGAGGAGAAAAAACCAAAGCCACAGAAAGATATGATTCAGTAAAGTGTTATTAGCATGCTTAATGCTTCGCTAACGTAGTATAAAAGTATATTTGCTAGAAGTACGAAGCTAAACACAGCTGCAACATACACCTGCATTGACGGATTATAGTAATGGTGTTTCTGCTAACATCTTTGAACAACAGATTTAAAGCATTTAGAGAGCAGAAGACGCAAATACTGCCCTAGCCCCTGAGCCAACAGTAGAAATGAAGAGGAAAAGGGGAAATGTTCAATGTTCTATTCACCAGATGGAGTGGGCCCCTTAAGAAGAAAGGAGAAAAGGTGCAGGACACTGGGAGCCTAATAGTTGGACTTTTTCACAAGCAATGCATCTCCTGATGAGGAGATAAGGATGGCAAAAAGTTAATAGTTTACTGGGCACTACAGAGTGAAAAAAAACATAGGATTATAGGCACATACTTGAATAAACTTTAGGAATTGCACTCAGTAAAGCTGCAAAAACCATTTTATTTGCAATCCAAGTATCTGCTAAATATCTGGTACAAGAAACACATAATAAATTACTTCATGCTATTTTATTTTGTCTTGTTTTATTTTAAGTAGATCATTGAATATCGTCAAATGGTAGGTGCTCTTTTTAGCATTTCTAATCCAAAAATAATAGAATTTTTTTAAAAAAAAACCCCTAAAATTATGAATTATGCCTAGCAGGCTCAACTGATTAAGGATACACTTCATCTCAATGATTCTCTTTTTATGCTTAAGAAATGGGGTATTTTTTCAGACTGACATCTCTAGTAATTTTTTTCTGTTAAGCTTCCTGCATCCTTCAAGCGTTTTTTAGGAATGAGAGTAATTTAATCTTGCAGAAATTTTCCTTCTGATAATATAAAATCATTAACTAAAACATTTTCTGGATTAGCGAAGACACAGGTAGATAAGCATTTAACAAAATACATTCATTACCACTTCCAGCCAGGTTTATCTACTGAAACACAGGCTTTTCACATGTTAATGTATTGCATTGTTGTGCTAATTATTTTGGGAAAAAATATTAAAAAACCCAGGAAATGTACTCTAACAATGAAAAGTATTTAAATGTAATCAGTGGGATTCTATTTAACTATTCTAAATACATATAAACTTCCTCATATATATGTAAAGATGACTCTTTAGGAACATTGGTTTATATTTATTAACTGACAACAGTGCATATCTTCATTCCTTATAAAGGAGAGTAACACATGTCGTTTCTGGGTTGAGTTCACTTCAAATATTTTCCAAAAAAAATATTTTTCTGTAAAGTTATCACAGAAATAACATGAAAATTAAATCTATTTCCAATGGATACATAGTTAGCAATTGCCAAAAGAGTCTGGGATCCTTGGATGTTTCTTTTAAGAAAAAAAACAATGGAGTAATTGAGATACTATCTTTTACTAAAAAAAGTTTCTTTTTCTTTCAAATTCTTTGAATTATATTTCTTGAAATCCTTTCACTCTGAGGACAATACTTATCTCAGGTGACAGTCTACGTTATTAAGGGATTCCTCTACTTGCTAATAATAAATAGAATCTATAGAGAAGTTGGGATCTCTTCATATATTATTTTGTAGTAAGAACTGAGCAAAAATTCACTGTGGAATACAAGTCAGAGCTGAAAAGAATGGAAGATAGTTTGTTTTAACATTCTTAGCCTTTAGAGTTCAAATGAATTTATGAAAAACATTTTCTGTTATTTGCTTACTCTAAAGAAACTGTCAGTTTTATTGCTCGAAGAACAAGCAAACATGAAGACACAGTGTTCTGCAATCTCTGATTCAGACCAGTTTTTCTGCATATGTAATTTCTTAAACACGTGTTTATTATTAAGTTGGTACTTGCCATATGCATCATCTTTTCATTAAACTTTTTTTTATCCTTGTCTCTGTGAAGATTCATCTATGGTTTATTTACTTATATTAATTTTTTTTCATGCTTATTGCACTACTCAAAAAGAAAATTAGTCATATTCATGTATGACAAAGTTGTCTTAATTCTAAGACTCCTTTGACTCTTTAGCCTGTTTCAATGGAGAGCACTACATTTCCATTTAGTAGGTATATGCACCTGACATCTCCTATGATGCTTAGTATAAACATTGGTTGCTGACAGCCCTGATGGGACCACAATGATATCACTTGGCTTTGGATAACAAGATGGTACAACAAGGTTGCATACTGTCAGCTTTTGTCCTCGTATATCTTCACTTGAAATTATAGAGATATTAAATGGGAAGTGACTCTTCATGGTGACATTTCAAATATATTTGTTTTCAAAAAGATTTTTATTGATGGACACTGTCATCTTAAACCAACACAACATTAGCTTCTAGATTTCATTGACTCTGCTATTCCTGGAGAGATCATATCAGTATCTTCATTCTCCTTTTTCACCAATCACAGTCTTATTCCATTCTTATTTCACCATAATAATGTTAAATAGCAACAACAAATACATCTAGGATCATTCAGACAGGACAATGTAAAATATATATAAGAAAGATACCTAATGCTGCATTAGATATAACAAAATGTCTTGTCAAATAGTCATTTTTTTCTGTTGTACTAAAACAGTTTTCATATTCAGGTAAGAAAAACTATGACTCAACTGAAGCTCAAAGACTTCAAAGCAAGGGTACTTTTTGTTTTGTTTAGTATTTGGTTTTAAGTGTTCTTAAAAGATATAGCAATTTTTCCATGTTTTATGCAAAATGATGTACAATAAATATTCAGTAAAAATATCGCTATTTTTTTCTAAGTCTTACAGATTTGAAAACCTCCTGCTGCTTTAACTATTGTGTATTTATGATTAAAGCATAATTTGCATTTCATAAACTAAAACAAAGCAAAATAGTCTACATCATCTTCTTTGCAGTCTTTTGGGTTGTTTTGTAAGTAGATCTGTTCATATTTATCCCAGAAATCTAAATTAAACATGCCAGGTTCTATTTCTTACTGAAAAATTCTTAACCAGCAAAACTTTAGTGTTTTCTATTTGTAAAAATAGCTGCAAATTGTAAATAGTCCTCAAATGTCTATATCTCCCAAATTTAAGAAACTAGATGTTCATTATAACAAGCTGTAAATTCAAATGTGACCCAACAATTCACTTCATTTATGGAGTTAAACCTAGACTTTTTATTTGGAGTAGAGGAACTCAATTACATTCTGCTTCTGCTAATCTCTCTCTGAGAATGATGTTTTAACTTAAATTACTAAACTGCATAAATTCAAATCTGGGAAGAGTTAATTAGATCTACTTATTTTTTTCTCCATCAGAAGAGAACTACATATTCTTACCTGCCTTTACTCATACTTTGGTATTGTTATATTTACATTAAAAAAAAAAGAGGCAAATAAAAGATTGTAGCTTAGATTATTGTGACACAGAAGTGATAAATATTTGATCATTCTAGCAATTGTGAACTTATAATGAAGCTGTTCACTTTCACAAAGGTGAAAACACTACCTTAGTTTATCAACAGTCATAATGACTGCACATAACAAGGAAGACGGCAACTGTCAACTTACTTATCAAGTCTGTTTCGTTTCTGACAAAAGTACCCAGCAGTGACTGCATATTTCAAGAACACCTTACACATATGTAGAAAGAAGGGAAAAGGAAAGATAAACAGTTGTCAAGCTCTCACTATTTTGTTTTACTAAACATATGCTTGAAATCCATAAAAAAATTTGTCTCAATTACTGGCTACCACTTCTAAGCCCAAGACCTAAAGTGTTTGAGAGATGGATGTAGAATGCTATGCTCCATTCAGTTTTAAAAGCAACTCAAATATGATTCAAGTTAGGTAAAGTGGTTCTCTGATTCTTCTAGGTCTTCTGATGCTCTAAGACACTTATCTGCATGTTTGTGGTGAGGGATTTGTCCTTTCCATGGGGGTGGTATTTGGGAGATGGCAGAGTTCTCATGTAGAGATGATGAATTCCAAGGGAAATACTCTAGATAATTTAGACTTATTGGAGTTTTAATTTGCCTCTGCCAAGACTTCAATCATAATATAATAAGTTTGCTATGATTTAGCTAGGTAAGATTTTATTTGATTTGTAATAATGGAATTAGGCTGATATTAATTTTTTACTAACTTGCACAAATAACTGTCCTGCTTTTAGCTGGGATGAAGTTGTTTGTTTTTTTTTTTTACCCCCAGTAACTGCTGTGTTTTGGATTTAGTACAAGAATAATGCTGCTAACGCATGCTGGTTTACTTGTTGCCAGGTAATGTTTATATTCAGCTGGGTTGGAGTTAATTTTCTTCCAATAATAAGTGAGGCAGTGATTAAAACTAAACCTAGTCAGTCACACTAATTGATGAGGGCATAGCAGAGTGTAAACATACAGAATGTTTACTCAGTAAGGTTATCTGATTGAGGACCTTGTCAGCTGGGAAAATAATTTTTAAAAGGGTAAACCAGAAGTAAAATATACAGACATGCAGACCTGACAAAACAAATATGGAAACAATGACAAGAAACAAATCTCACCATTGACATAAATTGACGGATTATCAAGAAAATACAGGCACAAAGAGGAAGGGGTTTTCTACCCCCAAAAATAAAGACACTAATTGGAAACTTCAGGGACTGAATGAGTTTGCAAATCATTGATCATATCCACTCAAAAATAAGGAAACTTAATCCAAACTTAAACCTAAAATCACTTAATCAGCACTGTGACTGCCAATTAACATCATGTGGACATAGATAAGTACTCCGATTATGTACCTTAAAAAGGGATCATTACAACACAAATAAATATGTAGAAAGCATTCTAGCACTTCTAGGCATCCAAATCACAAAATCATCAGAAAGATCTCCAGGACAAGCAATGTTTATCACCAGAGAGTACAAATATTTGGTCTCTGTGTTTCCTTGGGACATCTTACTTCAGCAGTGAGATCATTAAATAATCTTCTAGCACTTTGGAGAGTAAAATGTTCATTTTCTCCATCCAAATATTGGTTCTCAAAGTCAGGAGAGCTCCAATGAATATGAATTTCAGAAACAGAATATTTGTAAAAGGCTTAGTGTTTTAATTGGAAAAAAAAAAACCCAACACTCATTTAAAGCCCCACAGTTATCTTACATATATAGATATTTACTGCAAATGCACCATTTCTTAAGAATAATGCATAAAAAGAAATAATCTTTATCATCTTCCTACCCTTCAAGTTCGAGTGGGTTTTTTTTAAATTATATTTTTGAAAAGCATTAGGAAACACATCAGCTATCTGTACTTAAAGTGGCTTCAGAGACAGTTTTTGGAAAATGAAGGTCTAAGAACACATCAAAGGATGTGGATACTGGGGAAAATTTGAACAATGCAGCTTTTGGAGAACTCTTAAAACCACTACCTCTCCTTGCCCCTATTGCTGTGGTCCCAGTTGGTGGCAGTGGTGGTGCAGCCCTGGCATGGACAGAGCAGATGTCTCTCAGGGAACTGAGGCAACCTTGCTTGTTTGGGGATGGTTGGAGCAGGTTCACTCCAGGTCTCCACTCGGTGACATAACTGATTCTGATGGTAACATCTAGAAAGACTATGGGGTGAGGTTGAAGACACACAATAGCCCTTTCTGTTGTGTGGTTTTTGGAGACACCTCTGCCACCCTACCTTGCTAGGACCCCAGAAGAGAGCCAGTGGGGGCTGAGTGGAAGGAATGCACCCCAAGATATTTCCAGCTGTACTCATTTTATGGCCTGCACTGATATCTGCAGGCTGCTTTGGTCTGTTTCACTCTCTTGTTTTTATCCAATTACTGTTTCATCAAAACTGTTTTCTTCTTGGTAGGGAAAAGAATGATTCAGATAAATTGGCATTTTCTGCTGTCAATCTCTTTAGTTAAAAATGTGCTTATCTGTTCTGCTAAATGCACATACGCTATCACTATGTAGTTTAGCAAAATATGAAGGCATGGGATTTAAGCACATAATTGAGTATACTCTTGTTGGGAAGGGATTGCTTAATTAAAGTCAAGTATTAATTAGATTCCTTCCAGATGGTTCAAAGGGTCCTCATCATTGTCTACTCTTATTGATCCTAACCTAAACAAGTTTTATGGTCCTTCAAGACTGTTCCTCTTGTTTCTTTGCTCCTTGTTTTGAGTATCTTAAAGACTGTATTTGCTCCAAATTTGCATTTTATATATAGAAGAAAACAGCTCCATCCTTTGTACTTTATAAATACTTAAGTATCTGTCTTTATACATTTAGTTTGATTAGTGGATAGTTATGGAAGCATATAAGGTCAGGGTAGATGTGTTGCGTTATGTTGTCATGAAAGAGGTTTTTCTAGATGTAAGTGTTCAAGAGAGTGGAATTTAGATAATACTCAGCAGAACTGGACAGCCTTGCAGAGTTATCCTGAAATGCAAACCAGATGCGACTATGAACATTATGAGGAAATAACGGGAATAGCAGAGAGCAGATTAGAAAGCCTGTGGGATTCAACTATGTGGCAGAAGACAGAGAAAAGGGAATCCAAGTGTTATGTTTGGTCTTCCTGCCAGGAATGAACAAGGAAGACTAGGAAGGCTGTGTGTGCTTGCAAGCTTTGAGAACAGCAAATTTGGCTGCTATGAGATGTATGACCTTGAAAATGTGTATTTCATGTACACACACATTGTTAGAAGACATATAAACAGAAACAAAGGATAGGAAATAATCTGACACGTTGTAATCATTTATAATGTCACATTTGCATATGTGAAGTTTTAATTAACAATATAAGTACAGTGACTTTGGTTTAGATCATAGGGTCATATACATGTATGACAGGTCAACTGTTCCAGATGAGTTTGTAAAACAATTTATTGAAGAAATTCTGGAAAAGAAATAGGAAATTCTAAGAAAGAACTACATGCTTATAAAACTAAAACTATAACACGTTAAAATAACTTAATTCTAACAAGCTGAAAATTAAAAGCATTCAATATATAGTTAAAATACAACTATAAATTAAACACGTATTAGACATCTATAAATTAAACCTCTATTAATCATCATATAATCAAAATTAGTTTACTTTGAAATTAAATGTAAGCTTTCTAAAATGGCGTAAGCAACAACAGTGTTAAATATTTTGCAATACTGTGTTTGTATAGTCAGACACAATATATAAACATTTTACATAAATATTTGACCACCAAGAGAGGAAATAAAAACATGTAGTTACACTTAGGAAGCATGAGAAAACATATAGACAAGAACAAAAGTAGGAGAAATTGCAAGATGAAATAAAAACAACAAGAAAACAACAAGAAAACAACAAGGCTTGCTTTGGGATTACAATTTGGAGCAGATGGAATGTCGGCTGAGCACAGAAGACAACTACCTGGCGAAACTAAAACCAAGTAAAGCATCTCTGGGAGCAGATGAGATACCCTCTTTGTGAAAGTGGCTAGAAACAAACACAAAGTAGACCGAATAAAGGTGGAAAGGAAACAAGATGAACTCACTTCTGGACTGACTTCTCTAATCAAAGAGCTCTCAAACTTGATCATCACGACCTCTGCAACTGAGAACTGTCACAGATGTTTTGACTTTACGGCATGGTACTGTATACTAACTGCTAATTTAGGCTATTATAGTTATTTTGTCAGTTTTCAATATATAGCAATGATGATTAATAATTGCAAGAGCTAACCATTTGCACCACCTGTGCTGCAGATGAATTAATTGAGTAAAACTGTGTTTCAAACATTAACATGCCCAATTTGTCAGTATTATAAACATACCTTTCATAGCAATCTCTAATTCTCTCATTGTGTAGATGAACATATTCACAGTTGTGGTAAGTATTTATTTCACTGAAGGAATAATAGACCCAACTGATTAGTGTGATGACTTACTGTGTCATAAAATTATCAAATAATGCTATATCACTCAGCTGAGGCTATGCAGTAGGAGAGTTAGTCATTATTTTATTTTATTTTATTTTCAAAGGTAGTATTAATCAGGTAACTACCTCTGCCCTTTCTGGGTATCTCTGTGTACTGAATGTAAGAGGAACCTAAAATTACTTCTCCTATTTTATAACTTTTATAGGTATATAAACTAAGTAAAATGAAATCTAGGCAAAATACTTCATTTTTAACTTTAAAAATGCATTAAGATTGAACTTCAATTCTTACATTTCTTAGGTTTACTTACACTATGGAGAGTATCAAGTATTCCTAAAATAAAACAATGACACTTTATATCTTTTGAACTATCCCCCAGGAATTCAGAAATAGAAGATATGTAGAATCAGGCTTACTGACTTCAGTCAGACTACTAGTGTCTTCAGTTAAACATATGCTGAAGTGTTTCAATGGACTAGGGTTTAAGGGCTCTGTAATACCTCAAATATACTCTCCTGATAGAATGCAATTTTTCAGAATAGCTTGAATGTCCCTAAGTGTATTTTTTTAAAAGAATCTTATAAAACCAAAATTAAGAAACAGAAGATTTCAATATATTCTTACTTTACATTGGAGATTAAATGTCTTGGTGTGTTACATTTCAGTGATTTCACAAAGCAAACGTGCAAAACAGTAGAAGAAAGTCTTCTCCTGCTAACAACTGATAATAGTCTGAATGTTTTTGGCTTGCTGATTAAGATTGTTAGAATGTGTTCTTGAAAGTTTTCTGGAATGTGTCCAGTTGAATTCAATCTGTTGCTAGGAAGTCTTCAGTAGTTCAAGATTAATTTTTGAAGCATATTTAAGACTTCTTGTTCTTTTACATTTCTGTATACATTTAGATATTCTCTAGAAACAGCTTTAAATACAAAAATTTCTAGTAATGTGTGCAATGTTAAAAAGTAAAATTTCAACTGAAGACTAGGAGCTGTCTTGTACAGAGTCAAAATTAATTTAAAAGTAGCAATTTTTATTTAAACATTTTAACTAGGGTAAGCTTAATTTTTTTGACCATACTCTAGCAGTTACAAATTATAATTTGTACTTCAGGTTTTACTAAGTCTGTTGCACTGAAACTCTTAAATGAATTTTCTCAAAATGATTCTGACTGTACAGATGGCATTTTTTCTCCTCTTTCAAAATTTTATGCAGTACTTTTCCTGCTTTCATCATAATCACTGGTGTTTTCCTTCTTCTAAATTTGGATAAGCACATTACCACATTCTCCATTATGAAATTCAGTATAGTTTCCCTGTCTCTTCACTGCCTGAGTGAATAGTTCTTTATAATGTGAGTTGTAATCTTCACCAAGATATTTTGACAATCTTGATTATCCCAGGCACTCTATTTATTTCTTTCAATTGCCTACTCTCTAGTGTCAGTGTGAAAACATCTCAGGAGGGACAAAGGTAACATTTTCTTTCTTTTTTGTCTCAAGGCCTTCCCACTCTATTTTTAGTTAGAAAATTGTTATTATTTTACCTTAATTTGTGCTATACACAAATCAACTATTCATGTTTAAAAGAGCGGTTATTCATTGTTACAAATTTGAAGAGATGTTATTAACCATTCAGTATTACCTATCGTGTTTAATGAGGCTTGAGACAAAGCTTAGTGAAGTCAATAGTAAATTTTCTCTTAAGTAAAATCATGTCGAGTACA
Source organism: Coccyzus lansbergi (assembly GCA_033558105.1). Classification (NCBI taxonomy): domain Eukaryota; kingdom Metazoa; phylum Chordata; class Aves; order Cuculiformes; family Coccyzidae; genus Coccyzus; species Coccyzus lansbergi. The sequence goes on from JAUMJK010000379.1 coordinate 624,808, forward strand.
TACTGGATTTCACTTGAATCTTTACTTTCCATTTTAAATAAACATTTAATATTTAAGTAATCTATAATAATAGCAATAAATCATAGAATTATTAACATTGCTATTTTGAAAAGTGAAATCGTTTTATGAAAAGGATATGATTCACGTTTTTGAACCCCATTCTCTCTGGAACGGGAACATTAAATCTTTCTTTGACATCAAAGCATAACATTTTCAAGATAGCATGTAAATACCAATACCTTTTAAAACAAACAAAAAATCTTCTGCGAAATGTCAAGCTGCTTGAATAGATATCCTTCTAACCATCTTGGTGAAATCTGGGAAAGATGAAACGACATTTATATGAATAAGAAGAGAAAAAGAAAGATAAATCTTTATTCCTGAAAAAAAATTGACTGTAATGCTGCTATAAATGAAAGAAATTTCCATGGTTTGAGTCCAAGACCCTATATGAGCTTCTACAGTTGTTTGGGTTTTTTATATTATTTTAGGGTATTTTATTTGGTTTTGAGATTTTGAGGGGGTTTTGAGTGTGGATTTTTTTGTTTTGGTTCTTTTATCCCCAATATGCCTTTATTGGAAAATTGAAGCTCTTAAATCTGATCACCTTGACTTCCATCCCTAAGAAACATCAAAACGCATGGTTATCAGTTCTAATTATACAGCATCAGCTCTATGGCATTAAGTATTCAGAGATAATGTAAGATAAGATTATTATGTTGGGGTTTAAGATTTAATTTGAAGGTTCAAAGCTATTGAATATTGGCACAATATTTCTTTCCTGTCACATTAAGTGACTCACACAGTATTCTTGAGTTACAGTAATTGAATCATTATTATACTCCTTAATAGAATACACATAGGTCTTAAAATATGGGTTGAAGTTCTCGGATTTGGGTTTTTTTAAATTTATTTCAGAGCATAGTATTTACTGATGGACAATCTTTTGATCTTCATCTTTAGTACATTTGAGCTGCCACCTAGAAGACCTTAGCTTATTAGTAAAAACATAAATGTCATAGTTTTGGTTGAGATGCATGCAATATGTCACATTCAGAGATATTTTCTCTTAGTAAATTCAATGGTAGTTCCAATTAGCTTCTTCTTATTTCCTGTTCAAATTATTTAATATACTTAATATTCGTAGGCAATCCTGAAAATCAATCCTAATTAACTGAAGTGTAATGAGCTTCTCCTCTGTAAATAAGAGGAAATTTATACCTATACAGATAGCAATACTTTTCAAGGAAAAGTGAGTTTTTACAAATGAAAGTATCAGGTTCACTATGTTAGTTGATTGTTAATTCTAAAATATCAGGCATAATTTAATGTGATATTTAAAATTACCTCACATAGAAAATAAAATTCTGAAGATCTTTCACTATTTTCATATAGCTAGTGTCAGATAAGACCTATAGAGGCAACGATAGTGCTGCTTAGCCATCTACAACATAAAAAAATCTTCTGATCAATATACTTATTATATTATTTTTTACAACCTCACTTTTAATACTCTAAATTATTCAACAAGATTCTTAACAGTGATTTTTTTTCTTTTCTTTTCTTACAATGAACTGTATGATAAAAATTGCATGTTACGTAAACATAAGTAAAAGTAAGCATATATCAGGATGAAGAAGGACCTCCTAAAGTCCTTAAATATTGTTTCTACAGTACTAATCAAACCTAACAAAATATAGTCACCTAATTGCACATAGTAATTACCATTATTCAATGACTTCTAAGCTGCATATTGGAAGAAAATCTGGTGTGATATTTTAAAATCTGTGTATGTGAAATTGGATGTCTGATTTACCACACGCATTGAAATGACAGGAAAGAAATTGTTCAGTAACAGCACAGTGAAAAAAAGCCACATCATTTCAACAAGAAGGGAAAACAACACTGAATATTTTTCATCTTTTTGTACATATGAAAACAGCATGGACTGTATTGTACAGAATAATTTTGAATGTATTTCTTTAGAGATAAACTTATACACTTGTCATTTTCTAGCCAGTTTATTATACTGTGTAATATGTTGATTACATTTTGTAAGTGTGAAAACTACTTTTCAATAAACTCATGCAAGTTTTGTAGTAAATGTGACTATAAAATATTGATACCTTAGTTTAGTGGTTATTTTGAAATAGGTGTATGCAAAACAATGTTTAGTGATAACTACTTGTGATCTTAAATATTAATGTGGTTTTAAAATGTTTACTTAGTAACTATTTCCTATTTGAAGAATTGTTTAGTAACACTGTTTAAATTGAGTCATACGTGCAGGAAGTCATGATGTTGTTATTCATTTAGTTTTCTTCTTGCAGTGTTTTTTATTTATGTCACTATGCCTTTTTATTTCTAAAATTATCTCATGAGATACCAGAAGTGAAGGACATTGGAGAACTCCACATTACCAGCCTCCTTAAAATATTCTACTGGACCAGATCCTTCAAGGATTAATAACTACATAAAATCAGTTGTAAATTTTTTTGAATTCTATTAATAAATAATGAATTCTTTATAGAAAATATATAGAAATACAGCATACTAAAGCAACCCAAAATTTAAATAGGTGCATTAACTGCATGGAAAAAATAAGCAAACAAATGGATACTATACCTATTGGAATGAGGGGTGGACATAGTTTAAACCATGGTTTCCACTTGCCTCTTTTTTTAAAAAAAAACCCACACCAACAACACTATTGTCTATTTGAATAGAGCTGATTTGAAAACCAATCTCAAACCTCCATTGATCCAGCCTCTATGTGGTTTTTTCATACATGAGATATATTGAACAGGAAAAGCCCACTTACCTGCAGTCCCACAATTTACCAATATCAAATATTCTGTACTGTGCATCATGTCTTTAATGTTCTTAAGCAGAGATAAATCAAAAAGCAGATAAAAGAAGTTTGCTGCTGTAGTGGAATAAAAGTTCATAAATCAAAAGCACAATGTTATAGAACACGACACAGAAAAATAAAGGCCTCATGTTTCCTGGTTTATGTGTTAATCCTTCACTCCTCTGAAGAGGGAAAACTAAAGACAAAATAGAAGACTTTCAGAGTTTTTCAGGGTTTTTGCTTGCTTGGTTTTTGTTTTTAACACTTTTAGCTGCAACTTCTTCTTAAAATGTTTTGACAAAAGTTGTAAATGGCTTGTACACTTGTCATTAGCCAGAACTATCTGAAATAATATTATCTCATTGGAGACATTATCATTTTCTTTCAAAAAAAGTTAAAAAAAAATCTTCCTTCCTAATGGTTTCTATGACACAAAACCCAAGAGAGTTAACTAATAGTCAGCAGCGCTAAGTGAAACATAATTCAATAAAGATTCACTCCTTTTGTTTTTTCGTGTCAGATACTTTAAATGAAAAACATCTACTGCCTCATTACTCTTCATCTTAAATAATAAAACATCTTTTTTTGTGTGTCTGCTTTTTCAAGATGCCTATGTTAGAATCACACTAAAACTTAATTGGTTTTTAGGGTTCTATTTTTGAATAGAACCCTAATTTTGACTAGAATGTTGCTTTACTTACACTTTTCATCACCTAAAAAGAGAATCCAGAGCAATATTTGCTGCAAACCCAGTCATTGCATAAATACACATGTTATAACTTCCAGATTAATTGTAAGATTTTTGATGATGTTTTGTTTTTTTCATATTCTGGAGAAATAAATATTGTGTCTTTTATTAATAGGTATTATCTCTGGGAGGATCGTGGTCAGGGTTTTCTTACAGCAATGAGTCGTTGGTTTCAGCATCTAGAACTAATCTCATGGAATTCTGTCCGATATAAATTTGTGTAAATTCCATCAAACATGCAAAGGCATATGCTCCATTTGTTTTCCTTTTACCTATATGACTTTTGTATTATAAATAAAAGATAAGTAAAAGGAAACCTTTACATTACATATTGATTTCCAGCAAGGTTTAATGTTAATATTAAAATGCTTGCTCTTTTTTTTTTAACTGAACCATGAGAAAGAAACCAAGAATAAACCAGTTATAAATTGCAGAATAAGTTAAATGGATGTTACTGTGGGCAGAAGAGGACAATGAAAAAGGAAAAGAGATGGTGACAGGCAACTCTGATGTGATTCTGACTATGAGAGTACTATAGCTACAAATGAGCTATCCTGTACCTAGTGAAAAGTGCCCCTGACAGATGAAAAAAAAAATTTTAGACTAAAGCGGAACCACTTCCAGAAACACTGTATTAGCTTGTACTGAAACAGAAGAAAAACGTAGCAAAATCCACCCATCCAAGTTACCTTCCCTAACTACAAGAGTCAGAGAATTTCCCTGTCTTATCTTTTTCCTAAGTAGCTGGCACTATGCATAGGAAAGCTAAAATAGTGCTGTAAACAAACAAATAAACAATCAAATAAATAAATAAATAAATAAATAAATAAATAAATAACACACACCCCCGGAATAAATATAAATGGACTCTTCACACTGTCAACTCACCCCAGGTCTTCATTATGCTCAGTCAACAGTTGTTTTACAATCTGTGCATTTTGGGTATTTTTGCAACTAAGATTATATCAGACTGGTTCCTTACCTTTATCTTTCTTCCAGTGGTCTATTTACTAGTATATACCTCTCTTGCAGTGCTTCTTTCATGGCTCTGTTTCCAATTCATGAAGCACATACATGCTGGGAAGTAGGCAGATCTACATCTGCTTTGAAGGTAGAGGGACTATATGAGTGTCAGGGCTAGTAAAGAAGCATTTACCATTTGTGAACAGTTTCAGATACTCAGAGTTTTACTAAAGGACGAGTCTTGAGATTCAACAATACCAAGTGCCGAGTCGTGCACTTGGGACACAACAGCAACATCCAGTGCTACAGGCTTGAGGAAAAGTGTCTAGAAAGCTGCATGGCAGAGAAAGACCTGGACTGCTGGTTGACAGCCAGCTGAATATGAGGCCGGCAGTGCTCCTTCCCTAGTTGATTCATTCACTAGTTGTGCTGGGAAGTTGACTTCCATGCACTCCAGGAACCTCCTAGACTGTTTCCTTTCAGCTGTATTATAGTTTAAGCAGACATTTGCCAAGCTGAAGCATCCCACAAGGACAAGGGACTGTGATCAAGAGACTTCTCTCAGTTGCTTATAGACTATCTCATTGGCCTTTTCTTCCTGGCTGGGTGGTCTACATTAGACTCCCAACACATTATGAAAAATACCTCCAAAGAAAAATGATTTATTATAAATTTCACCATAATTAAAGATAACATAAAGATGGCATTCTTTTCTTTCTTTTTCCTTTAAGAAAATATTAAGAATTATGTATCTTAAATCCTTCCTGTTACATCACTTAAAGATTACAGTAGAACAAAGAAAGTACCAAATAAATGAAGCAGCTACTGATTGTTGTAGATGAAGCCTTTGCTTCATTAAAATACTCTCAAACTCAAGAAAAGAGGGGGGAATGCAAATATCTAACATCTTTTGTATTAGTTGTTTCAGTAATATTTAATGAAGTGTCAAAATATTTTTAAATTTTCATAAATAGTTCTTCATTACATCACTAGATTTCTAGATCACTGGATACCAATGAAAAGGGTAGTGAATCAATCTGTTTGAAGGGATGCAATTAGCAAATGTAGGAATGACAAAGGAACTCCAACAGTATGTTTTATTACATCCTACTGTGAATACCTAGCAGTCCTGCTGTTTGAGGGGGGAGATAAGATTGTCTGAACCATCATTTCAGTTGTTGTCATTACATACGGACACTCTTTTATGCTGTATTTTATTCTAGGGTCTCAGATAGCAATTCCTAAAACTGTCCAATAACTACTTCTTAGATAAGAAACCCATACAGTGGTAAGCATTATAACACATGTTGGTACAAAACAATAAAAACTAAAACAAAGTAAGTAATATTTAGCTGGTTATTAGGTAATTGCTGTTTCAAGTCAAAGCACACCCTTAGACAGGCCAAAGCAAGTCCAAACAAAGCTAGTGAAATTTTTGGAGAGTCTGTTTTGTCAGCTTAGCAAAACCAGTGGCAAGTAACAATTCAGTATTTACTGGAGTGCATTAATAACATAGGACATTAGATTAGCAGTACATGGCCCACTAGATCATGCTGCCCAACACTATCCAACCTGGTCTTGAACACCTCCAGGTATGGGACATCCACACCTTCCCTGGGCAAACTCTGCCAGTACCTCATCACTCTCACGGTGAAGAAATTCTTCCTCAAGTCTAGTCTAAATCTCCAGTTTATACCCACTGTCCCTAGTCCTATCATTACAAGCCTTTGTAAACAGTCATTCCCCAGCTTTCTCGTAGACCTCCTTCAGGTGCTGGGAGGTTGCTCTAAGATCTCTGATGGAGGAAATGGGACATCATGCAGAGATCATTATGATCCAAGTGAGCTAGTTTATTGAAGTTCATCACAGATGCTTATACCTTATGCGATTAATACAGGCTATTGTTTAGCAAGCTGATCCAACAATTCTCCTTTAGCAACAAGCAATCAATAAATTACATTAATCTCATGCTTTCCCATGAGAAACAGCTATGTGAGTATTCTAGCTCACAGTCGATAGACTACAAAGTAACAACTCAAGGTCTACCAAAGAAAAGTTATCAGTGAGAAACTAGAGAAGCATTACAGCAGAACAATCGCTTATTGTTGTAAAAGAAACTTTGAGCCTATATAAGCCTTTGTATTCATGGTGCATACGTGTGAAACTATGTATACAGAGTTGCAAGGCTGTGTGTGCAAGACTGAGAAACTTTATGCTAAGATGCCTTTATTTCATATAGCATAAGCTGTTCAGTGCCTGGAGATACTCACTAAATGACCTCTGGTCTGCAACCACCCATCAGATCTCCTTGGAGCCTTCTCTTCTCCAGGCTGAACAAGCCCAACTCTCTCAGCCTGTCCTCCTACGGGAGGTCCTCCAGCCCTCTGATTATCTTTGTAGCCCTCCTCTGGACCCCTTCCTACAGTTCCACATCCTTCTTATGTTGAAGATTCCAGAACTAGACACAGTACTCCAGAAGACGTCTTACAAGAGGGGAGCAGAGGGGCAGAATCACCTCCCTCAACCTGCTGGCTAGGCTTCTTTTGATGCAGTCCAGGATGTGGTTGTTCTTCTGGACTTCAAGCGCACACTACCAGCTCGTGTCAAGCTTCATTATGAGTTCATTATGGTTGACTGTAATGATTACGAGTAATATCAGCCTACTGCATCCAGCGTCTAAACAAACATTTGATTCTTCCCGAAGTGGGATATGTTGCAAATCTTAGGTGACTTCCCAAAGTGTCAAGATCATTGAGAGACATCAACAAGGGTGGTAGTCTTACATTCAGTATGTTCATGAAAATAGAAAGACAGGCAAAAGGCAAGTTGAAAGGATCCAGACATTCGCTGATTCTAAATTATCTGCAAGAATTCAGAAATAGGTCTAAGCATTACTTTAGCAAGCTAGACATGGTTTCAGCAGTTTGGACACAAACAAACAAACATGAAAAAATATAATCATTTAATTATTTGATGACTTATCATAAATTGGAATATCATGCATAATTATTTCAGGATATTCCTCAAAGAGAAAAGTTACAACTAAAAGCATACAATACTATTACAGGTATTCCTTATGTGGAAGTCTAAATAAATTCAAATTCTTTCTTATATACGAAAATTCAGATACATTTTATTATGGTAATACAGACATGCATATTGTTTACCTCCTGTTTACCTAAGTTTTACTTAATTATCTTACTTTAAGTGAGAAAAATACATTAAAAAATATGATCTAAACAAGAAGAAATTGTCACAAATTTTAATTAATGCACTTTTTAACCTTACAGCAAAATATAACTCCCTAATATTAAAACCTCCAAATATTGCAAAGTGCAAGCATTAGCACAAGTAAATACTTCCCACATATTTTGATACTAGAGTTGTTAATAGGGAATGTTAACAACAAATTAAAGGATGCACAAACGTGATAAATGTCTTACATGTCACATTAAAGTCTCTTGTTCAGCCTAAGTATTAATGCTATGTTGCATGAATTCATAAGTAGTCTCAAAAATAATTTAACCATGAGACCTATAATGACTTTGATGATAAGGCATAAAAATGTATGTCTTGGCAAGCTTCTTCAGTTTAATTAAAATATTTTGAATGAATACATATTAGAAATGAATCTTAGTATTAGAATACAGTCCTATAATGGATTTTTTTAATTCCCCAAAATATTGTTGAGATATTTCTCCATGTGATGTGTTATTAAAATGGATACAGTCAGTATAAAAGCAATGCCAATACCAATCCATTGTAAAAACTGAGCTTTATTATCCTCTTATAGTGTTTCAAAACACAAGATAAGAAGTTTCTTACCATCTCCCACATGCCAAGACCATTTAAATGTTGATTAATCTGCTACTTATGGCAGTAGCAGGAATACATAATTCTTCTCCACTGGATAATCTATGTGCTATAATAAACATTTGCACTAAAGCTGCCAAATCCCCATAGCAGTCAAGAAGATTTATAATATAATTTACTTCTCAATTATTACATTGTAGCTATATGTATTTTAGTAATCGTTGATAATACAATGTGGTATTTTTATCACTAGTTCAAACCCATGATGCCATTTGTCACCAACAGGTCAATATATACCCACACAAAAATAAAAAATAAATCATATACATATTAGAGTATAATCAATCCTGGGCACTCTACTTTATAAGAGGGATTTTTATGTTATTGTCACTTTACATATTAATTCATTGTAAGACATAAGAATCTCTAAACACAGAGATTTGATGGTTGCTTTGGTACAGAACCTCTGACAGTTTTCAGTTATTTTAATGAGGAATACAACTGCTCTTTTTCATTCTCTGTTTATTTAATCTAAACCTGACATTTCTATTGTGATTCCTGTTTTCAATGATCATACAGCCAAGTTTCTGTTAACTTGGTACTGATGTCCAAAGCAATTGAGTTCATAGAGAAATACTAGATCATTAAGTATCTTACTTAATCTGTAGGAATATCTATGCTCATTTAACTTTTTTGCAAGCAGTATTTTTACTGACTCATAGTTTTACAGCCTTTTTCTCTGAAAACTAAACGAAAAAAAAAAAAGAAAAAGTTGATTGGCGTGTCTAAGTAAGTAATGAGCATATCTACTGTCCCCAGAGAAAATTCCTGGTGCACAGGAACACATCCTGGTAGAAACATCAAGTGGTCGTAAGATGCTTTGTGTGTTTTTTACAGTATATATCATTTCATACTAAACTCTCTGTCAGGAAAACCTGGGATCCAAAAACAGGTAAAAGTTTTGAAGGACTACATTCTTTAAGTGTTTAATTTTTAAAGACTCACAAAGGCATACTCCCTTTATTTGCTTGTGAACAATTGATAGACATCTCCTTAGTATTTGACTGTAGTTTTACAGACTGTTTACCTTTTTAATAGTTCATGACAGTGAATACTTAACAAAAATGAAGACATATCTGACAATACTTCCTTAGTTGCTACACAGAACCCAGTAACGTTATTTTTGTGTTCTAATTGATACGTTTATGCAGGTATTCATCTTATAAAGCAACCAAAATCAACAAAGTGCAAATTAGAGCTTCACAAAATTGTTTGTGAAACTGAGTTCTTGTCTTTACATAACTTTTACCAATAAAAGATGCAATCAACTATACAGATCAATTCTTCGTTAGGGGGCTTGTGTTTATTTTTTGGCGGTTTTTTTTTTTTCTGAAGACATCAGAGTCATAAGTATACACACTGTCACCAATTAAAACAGCATTATTGTTCTTACTCCCAGAACACTGGACTTCTTTTCCTGAGTTGCTCTGTTTCTCGTTTCTTGGATGCACTTGTTTCTGGGTGAGGAAACACTTTATTTTGTAGTTACTATTGCAAAGAAAACATGAATAAAATTTCAGAAAGAATATTCTGTCGTTATAAATAACCCCCCTTCAAAAAAAAACCCCAAATCCTGTGCATTTTCTTTTAGACAATATATAAAAAGGTGTGGCCATAGACATAGGAAGTGACATTTCTCAACATCAGAACCTGACTATGTCAAATGGGTATATATAGATTTTAAGAAACTTCTCATGGGAGATGAATTTTATTTGAAGTTGCTAAAAGACAAGAGGTTCATGAGAATATTCAGTTGCAAAAACACTGAACTAATTTCATTTCATCAAATTCATCATCACTGAACAATTTTACAGCTGGTTTGGAAGAACTCTATTAAGACACATTATTTAAAGAGACCAAAAATGAGCTAACAGTCTCAATCCCTGTTCTCACATATTCAATATGTTCTCAAAAAATGTCTGTCATCATGAAATAGTCCTAAACCAGATATTTGATCATATTTTCTGAGCAGGTGAAATGTTATTATGAAGGATGGAGGTAAAAAAGGCTTTTTGTCTCTAAAGAAAAGAATAACTTAATTTCTGTAGTAGCTAAACAAGAAAATGTCTCCCCTATTAATACTTCTTGCTTTATTCAGCTTATTTTGCTGTAGGAATCAATGCATAAAACATAATGCATTCAGTCATAGTTGTAACAGATAGAAGTGTATGTGGTTTTGTGTATGAAAATGTCTATATCTCTATAGGTTATCACTGAAATAATTTCAACAACAGTGAATTCAAGTTAACTATGAAGAGTAGGCTTCAGTTCAGTTAACACTGGTACCTAAATAGCATCAGAGTCTTGACTCTTAGAGAAGAAATTCTCCCAGTCTAAGTATCTATGTATCCACTGTAACCATGCTTTAGATTCTTTATGAAAACTATGACCTGACTAGGAGCTCTAGGGGAGCTTGACCACAGCGGAACAGCACATAGGATAACAATAATGGGGAAAAAAAATCCTTAACATCATTGCATGCATTTTGTACTCTTCAGTGCTACACATGGTCTGCAGAGAAAGAATTCCCAGAAAAAACCAGCCAAAACCTATGAAGTCACTGCCTCACTTTCATCAAAACCCCTTATTAAAACATTACTGTGATGAGGCTTACAGGAAGCTAATCACTAGGCAGGTGGTAAACTTGAATAACTGTGATTACCGATCCTACCTTGTTTAAAATACCCGTAATTTATTCAATTAACTCTGCAGTTTTTCTCAACAATATAATTTGGTTGATCTCTTAGAAGTTTTGGGGGACTGTGATTAATATTTTCTGGAACTTCAATCAAAACTACAAAAGAACTATCCTCAAAAGACTTCATAATTTCCAGAATTTCTCCTTTATATTTTTTCATGAGCCCAAGAACAAATTTACTAACTTACTTTTCTCTTTCCGTATCCATAAATCAAAAGGAAATGGTCTTACATTTTCCTGTTCATGTCAGATATCACCCTACTTGTCATCTCTCACTACTGTTTCATGAAACTGCTTGATCCAACATGACGTAATGTAAAAACTATAGTATTTTAGTATACCTAAAGTTACCCTGAGAAATTACCTTTTCCTCAAATAAAGATGAAGTTATCCTTAATGAAATAAAATACTGACTCAGGATTTAAAACAAATGAACAAATGAAGAAAAACAACATCCCCTGTTGAATGACTCCCCCCGAAAACTGTGACTATGGCATGCAGTAAACAATATAGATAAAAGTATTGCACAGAAAAAAACCCCATACCAAACCAAAACAAACTTTCTCATCCTCATTTTGCATTCAGAACTTAAAACGTGGTTGCACTGTTAGTCTGATCTGATGTTAATCTGACTTTTTTTGGCTAAGAAGCAAAGGTAGGGGAATATAGAAAAGTCTTGTTTGCAGACTGTACTCTCCAGATGTTTCTTGAATGCAAGTAAGGACATATGAGACTATACCAGACCTTTGCAGTGTCCCAAAGTTAGAACAGGAGACCATGGCATCCTGAGTAAGTATAGTGATACTGTAGATACACCAGACTATTAAATAACATACCCATGAAAATTGATTTCCTTGGCCAGGGAGTAGCAGAATGCTCCTCCAGTGGTTACTAACTCTATGTTGAATACAGCCTTTGCATTCCAAAATATTTACATGCATTATTACTCTTGTTTCATGCAATGTAACTATGAGGTTATTGGAGATTATAGGTTCCAGAAGTAATTGTTACACATGAGAGATCCTTGGAAGTAAAAGTATGTGTATGTATATGAGGATCTCTAAGTATAGCTAAAGATGAAGGTAGACTGATACCTACACAAGTAAAATTGGAATTCTTGTAAGAGAACAAGTTTTCCAAGCACTAAATTTTTGAATAAAATGAATCATAGTCTTCCTTCCTTATCCCACTACTTTCCTAAATGACATGATATGAATCCAGTCACTGAAATAGTTATTAGAAGCATCTTCAAATATTAAATTTTTTGAGATTATGTATGTAATAGTAACATTAATTCTTTTATGATTAAAAATATGTGACTGAAAATGTTAGAATTATGCACATTTATTTCAACAAAAGACTGAATTTGGATTGTTAAGTCTACAGACAAATACTCTTTTACATTCCTGAAACTGCTGTGCTGCCATTACATGCTCCAGTGATGACATAATTTTAACACTGCTAAATTATTCTTAAGCTGTTTTGAACCAAAGTATCTCCTTGTGTTACTGAAATGAAATATTGACAAAAGTAAGGCTTTGAGTTTTTTTCCATATTTTTCTTAGTTCGCCCCATAAAAATATCAACAATGTAAATTCTACAGATAGGCTTAAGTAAAATATTTTAATATGTATTTTAAAGGGGAAATAGCACAAATTCTGGGCAGACTTATGACAGTTTTCTAAAAACTTCCTCCTCTTCCCTGTACTTGCCCTGCATCCTTATTCTCTTTCCAACAACTCATTGATTTTCAGAAACAATATCTTCAGTATTTTCTGGATTCCACAAGGTTTCTTTTCATCATAGTTTAGAGATTGGTGGGAATGGTTGGACTTGATGATCCGGTGGGTCTCTTCCAACCTAGTGATTCTATGATTCTATGATTCAGTGTGTTTTGATTCTTCAGTTTCTCAGTCTCCATTTGTGGAAGGCTTCTTTCTGCTTTTTAATTACTCTCTCTGCATACCTGAATGTTCTCCCTGCAGTCCAGAATGTCTCCCCAGTTCAACATCCCTAACTGGTCCAACAGGGCAGCTGACTTCCCACCTCTTCAAGTTCTCCTTGATTCAACAGACAGCAGTCAAAACAAGTGAAACAGAGATCATCTTTCCCCACAGCCCAACCATGCCCCTAAAAAAAGCAAAATGTAATATTTAATAACATAAAGTCATCAATGAGCAAAAATCCCATGCCATCCATCACGCTCATTTTGGAAATGAAACTGGTGTTATTTAATCTCTGGCATTACCTTGAAACAATTGAACTATGCCCATTCGGAAATAATTCTTATAGAATAGGCAATTAAAAAAGATTTTATTGAAATAAATTTTATTATATATTGAAAGTGTCACTTTGTACATGGTTCCAAATATTTGGAAAAAAAAATATGGAGGTGTGGGGATCATGAAATGGAAAGGTGAAATTTTTTTTTTTTTTTAAAAAAAACAGATTGACTACAGCAGCAGGATGAAATAACAGTTTCAAATGTGCCTGAGAAAACATACAAAAATGCTTGCAAAATCAAGTAGCAAACAGCTTCTATGAAAAGTAAATTACACTCATTGACTCATCTGCAATGCCAACCTTCTCTTACTCTTTTTTTTCAGTAGTTTAGTCATTAACCATACTTCAGTATCTTGTGCTGTTTGCTACAAATAATATCAATTGGGTAATTTTCTGGAATTTATGATTTTTCTGTAGACTTGGAACTCTTCAGCAGACTTTGCAATGCACACAAAGATTTCAAGAAACGAAATTGGTCTATTAAGGGATTGTATCAAATAGCTGCTTGTAGTTTCACTTGCTATTGACATGAAAGCTTAAGTAACTCCACTGGAATTCTTGAATCTTACTTTGAAGTAAGTTCATTTGAAGCTGAAACTCAAAGAAAAAGTCGTGGAGTACAAGATCAAGATGAACCAAAACGGAGGAAAGGGGATTATATAAAAGTTCTTCAAAACAAAATATGATTTTATGTGGTTCTGCTTATAACTCAATTTCAGTCCTCTTCTCAGTTACTTAATAAGTATTTTCAGTTGGAAAGTATTGTTATATTTAAAATTGATTTCTGCTATTCTTCAAATGTACTGAAAATATTTCAGAGGAAAGTATTGAATGTCACATCACGAGGGATTACCTGAAAGTTAGAAGAAATATTTTATAGCACATGGATGTTGTTAGAGGTTTATTATTGTTCAGGTCTATCCCACGTCATGTGCAGAGACCAGAATTAAAAAAAAAAACAACCCCAAACTGAATTTATTTAGCTATACTATTACTTCAAATTGTTCCCACATATTTCCTTCTTATCTATAGAGGATCTAAATCTTTCACAAAACAGTTGTGACATTTGTTTATTAATGGTTTTGCAACAGAAATTTTAATTATATGTTAAGAAGATATTTTGCACTAAAGGAGTCTTTACAAATTAGTTGTAACAGGGTTTATGCTATTAAAATTTATTAAAATTTTCTGAATTAGGTTTCTGCAGTTTTACCTGAAGTGTTTCTTAGGAATTACACACCTAGAAACTTTAGGTTTTCTGTAACATATAGAAACTGGTAATAAAGCGTTAACACTGAAGTTTATTACAATGCTTTATCTTCTGCTGTGTCACCTGCATTTAAATAGATACTTATAATTTAATTGTTTTATTGAAATATACTGGCATTTGTTTCTGTTCTCCAAATGAGGATTTCATATTCTTTAATCTTTTTTGTGAATGTATAAGATACTACAGCAATAGTTTATGCTTTTCAGATTCTTGGGGAGTGGGGTTTCCTGGTTTTTAAATTAAAGCACTTATATACAAATTCAAAAATAAAATATTTTGCTCAGAGTTTGTAAGAATCCCTAAAGCTTAAGATTATTCATAGTCACTCATTTTGCACTTCTACACATCAGACATACTGCTTTATAAAATCAATAAGTTCTATTAGAAGAGTTATTAGTATCATGATTATGTCACACAATTGCTTATTAATTATTAATTATTTCAATTAATTTTCTTCAAGGAAACTTTGTCTTGCTTTTACTTCCAGCAGATGTACACAAGTTTGTTTTATGTTTGAATCATTGTATGTATAACACAAGGCTCATAAAAAAAAGCAAGTGAGACTGTGCCTGTAACTCTTAACAAATAAAGAAAACTAGCTACAATACCATCTGAGTTGACACACAGCTGCATATGTTGTTGGTGTTGAGGATCTCTGTCTCTTCTACTGACAAAAACCAGATTCCTTTGAGCACCAACTTGATCTAAGCCATCTCTTCACCTAAACCTGAGTCAATAACTGAATAATTTCCATACCAGATTTCTTCAGTATCACAACAATATTGATGTGAACTTGCTGTTCACTCTTGCACACTGATATTTTCTGATGGAGGGTATGAAAGTGTCTGTATTTGAACAAGTATCCACTTGTACTGAGTGAAGCAATCTCATTGATTGTTGTGTCACTGTGGCAGGTTAGAACATATTCTACAGCCATCTTTTTGTTTCTCCCCTCCCATTCTTGGTTCCCAAACTAAAGGGTTGATCTCTTTTTTTTTTCTTTTCGTGTCAGAACTTGTATAAAAATTTTATGATTATCTAGTTGTATACTTCAGATGTATATTTCACATAGTATGTAAAATACTAAACACGCTCTGTGTGTATGGTGAGACCATACAGTCATCACCCATGTAACTGCTCTGTAGATACTCTATTACACCTATATACACTAGGAGCTATAATATAGCCTATATGTCCTACAGTTGCTCTTCCAAAACTTTCCCATAAATCCTTACCATACTTGTGTAAGTTCTGTTTCATATTGGCTAGTCCCACATTGGTGTCTTTGACAACAGAAGACATCACCAAGAGTACTAGGAACTAAATTTTTAACAACTGATTCCAAAACTGGGTGCCTTAGAACAGATGAAAATATTCCTTCTGGCTACCACAGGACAAAAACATTCATATCACATTTGTTCTGTCTCTGACATCTTAGTAATTATCCTCAAAAAAATCTTAAAAAACAGAAGAGATGAACCAAGAAACTACACTTCAAACATTGGTTTCAAGGCATAGAACATTTTTCACCAAATGTTTCACAGGAAAAGTTTTCCACTCACACCATCTCTAAGGAATTAATTATCTTTGTACTTGGTAAGTCCTGCAACTCTTTTTGCCCAGTTTTTCTAATCTACGTACGCAGTCAGATAACCAAGCCAAATATATACTATTATTGATAGTACAAATACTTACTTTTGAAACCAGTTTCTTCTCTTTCAGATATAAAAAATGTTTGCTTACTTGAAAATTCATCTGTTTGTTAAATCAAGTTGGTCTAGTAAAGTTATTGTCTCTCTATGCAAGCTTAATCTGATTTATGTCTTTAGATCAAAGCTGCAGTAATGCTATTATTCCATGTAAAGCAACTTAAAGATGTGCAGTATGAAAGTCACACATATAAACTATAGGACTCATGTCTAAGAAACTTGAAAATTCATAGGCATAAGATAATTTAAATAGATCTATGGATCACCACTTTTTGATAGAATCATAGAACCATTAGGTGTGAAAAGACCTCCATTTACCACCATACTTTGGGCCCAGCTATCCAACCAGTTTTTAACCCAGCAGAGGGTACACCTGTCCAGGCCAATGATAGCCAGTTTATCAAGTAGGTTACTGTGAGATATTGTGTCAAAGGTTTTACTGAAGTCCAAGTACACCATACCCAAAGCCATTCTCTCATCCATCAAGAGGATTACCTTGTCATAGAAGGCAATCAGGTTAATTTGGCAGAATCTACCTTTCATAAACCCATGCTGAGTGGGCCTGATCATCCAGTTGTCCTGTATACGCTCTGAGATATATACACCCAAGATGACCTGCTCCGTGACCTTCCCAGGCACTGATGTCAGAATGACAGGTCTGTAATTTTCTCTACCGTCTCTCTAGCCCTTGTAAATGAGTGAAACCTCTGCCATCCTCCAGTCCAATGAAACATCCCCAGTCAGCTGGAACTGCTGGTACATGATGGAAAGAGGTTTGGCAAGCACCTCCACCAGCTCCCTGAATACCCTTGGATGAATTCCATCCAGCCCCATAGACTTATGAATATTTAATTTGCCTAGCAGGTCTCTAACCATTTCCTCTTGTATCAAAGGAGTTTTCTTTCTGTCTAATGACTCATGAGGTGGAGTATCCAGGGAATTTCTCACCTTACCACTAAAGACTGAACCAAAGAAGGTGTTAAGCACCTCAGCCTTAGGCATTCAGTCAGCTTTCTTTTATCCTTTATAATAAGGAAATGGGCAAATAATGACAGTATGTTATCTGAGGCAAGTAATAAATAAATAAAAAGACTTGCAATGTGATACTTTTCATTGTTTACTAGTCTGTTGCAACACCATTAAATCATAATAGTAAGTTTATCTAAAGAAAAAATCTTACAGTTTTGAGATTTTTTTGTTTCTTTTTACTTTTTGAGACCCTGAAAGATTATACAAATGTGACCTGGGATATATTCTTGCTTAGAGACGGTAATTGCTTAATTTCTTTTTGGATTAGCTTTTATAAATAACATGAAATTACAAGAAATTTAATGCTATTAGGATGAATTTGTATACCAAATATATGCAGATTACTCAAAGAGTCTGGTTTTCTACAGCTTCTCTTACAAATTCCTGACTCAGGTACAGAGTCTTCAAAAAAACAGTCCAACTCTTATATTATTGTGTGAATCGGACACACAATTAAAGTTGTCTCTCTCTTCATTAAAATAATATTGGAATATAGTTAACTAAAGGAGGTAGAAAACACTTAGGAGAAATCAGGTTTCCATGTGGAAGCATCACAGAAATAACTGAGTATCTAAAATTAGCATATTCTGACAATCCAATTAAAAAACATGGAGGTTGTAATCATGGCATTACATGTAAGGAGTATTAGGCTAAAAAAGAATAGATTTTGAGAGTCAAATCTTAAGTATTAAATTCTGCTAAGTGTTCAAAATCTAAAAAGGGAAAAAATAAAAGTTTATTTTTAAAATCTATAGTTTAATAGAATATAACACCTGATGAGTGAAAGTGATGTCGACTTAGACGTATGGCAGTGGAGTTCAGAAAAGGCCAGTAGAAATTCATAAAAGGTTAGGAGTGCTAGGGAAATGATAATCTTCTGTACTTGGCATTTGTGAGGCCACTTCTAGAGTATTGTAGTCAGTTTTATGCCCCTCACTACAAGAAAGATATTGTGGTATTGGAGCATGTCCAAAGAAGGGCAAAGAATCTAGCTAAGGGTCTAGAGATCAAGTCATATCAGGAGTGGCTGAGGGAAATGAGAAAGGGAGGCTGAGGAGAGACCTTTTAGCTCTTCAGAACTACCTGAAAGGAGATTGTGTTGAGGTAGATGGTGGTCTCTTTCCCCAAGTAGCAAATGATAAGACAAGAGTAAATGGTCTCAAATTTTGCTAGGAAAGGTTTAGATTGGATATTATGATAAATTTCTTCACAAAAAGGTTTGTTGAGCATTGGAATGGACTGTATAGGGAAGTAGTTCAGACACCGTCCCTGGAGGTACTTAAAAGACATGTAGATGTGGCAACAGAGGACTGGCTTTAATGATGGACTTGACAGTATGAAGTTAAGGGTCAGAGGAGACAATTCTATGATTCTGTGATCCTATGAAAAGGAAATGATGTTCCATGTGTTGATAAACAAGAAAATAAATTTTACTTTATTAACTGCTTTAGGAGTCTGATATAGTTTAATCATAGCAATTTTACTTCAAGACCACAAGAAGAAGGTAATATATTGTCAAATGAAACCTATCATTGTTTCCCTTATCTTTAATAGTGTTAAATTTCTACCAAACAATATGTAAACCTATACTATCCAGAGATAAAATTAAAGATTTTTCTAGAGTATGTCATCTGTATTATAAAACAAATCTTTGGTGTTCGAAGGCTCTTTCAGAAACAATAAAATTAGAATTCATAAATGTATTGTTCTCATTCATTGTCACCTAAAGAAAAAAAAAATCTTAAATATGCAATATATAGGCACTTCAAATGCTATGCTTTATATACTACTCAAGAGCAACCTCATCTTCAATGGTTGTACCCATTCTTTCACGATCTTTAACATATTGTTGAACTCACTTCCATCAACAACTTGCTCATCAGACCAGTTCCAAGTCATAAATATCAACTTATCAACTTTATTTGTACTTTATATGTCTTGAACATGGTCTGGGTGCAAGGTTGTGTGCCCCCATGGCCTTTGTGCAGCTTGACAGCACCACAGGAGAGAAGGGGAGATGTAGGAGCAGGTATTACCTCCTCCTACACATACACACACACCTGACTTGTTGGTTCCTGGTGGTGAAGAGGCAAGAAGCACTTACAACTGCATGCGTACACTCTAAGGGTTCACACAGAATTTGTTTCTGTTAAGGGTCCACTGGGCTGCCAGTGATCCCTGGAGCATCAGTCTCAATTCAAGAACTTTGCTGAACGCACTTCTACACAGATTTGAGAACTTACCACACAGAGAAACAAAGTAGACATGGCAATACCACTCCTTAGATGTTAACAGGGCATGAAACTCCTCTCTATAGATAATCCCTGCCAAAAAGTATCCAGGCATGTACCTGCTACTCCATAGACTGTTTCCTGATGAAAGCACCTTTGGACACTATTGCAGTCCTGATTATTTTTCTGTGTTCCCTGGTACTTCTTTCTCTCTACATTATTCTCCTCTTATTTTCTCCCATTATTATACCTCATCTTTTAGCTTTACCTTCTCACTTTCAGGTGAATTGGATCATATCTGACTTCTTGTTGTGGCTAAGTGCAGATTAAGATCTGTATTGTTACTTTGGCTGTGTTCAAAGTAAATACTGAATCTAAGCTGGGAATGATTAGTCATCACTCCAAATGGTTGCACAAACATAAAAAGAAACTTATCCCTATGCACACCCTCATTGTGAGCAGGTCTATGAGGTCCAGACTCTAACACCATTCCTTTATTTCATGTTTCCCTACCAGTATCTATTGTGTTGGTTTTGACTGGGATACAGTTACTTTTCTTCATAGTTGCTAGTTTAGGTCTATGTTTTGAGTTTGTGATCAAATCAGTTTTGATAACATAGGGATGATTTAGTTATTCCTGAGCAGTTCATACACAGAGTCAAGGGCTTTTCTGTTTCTCATACTGCTCTGCTAGTGAGTAGGCTAGAGACATACACAAATTTGGGAGGAGAGACAGCTGGTAGAACTGGTCTTGAATACCCTAAAGGGATATCACCTACAATATGATGTCATACACAGCAATAAAAGTTTGTGGAAGAGGAAGAATGGGAGAGATTTAGGGTTGTGATGTTTGTTGTCTGAAATAGGTATTGTGCATGTTGGAAGTTTACTTTCCAGGAAAAGGCTAAACTCTTGCTTATGGGTAAGAACCATAGAACCACAGAACAGCCAGGTTGGAAGGGACCCATCGGGTCATTGAGTCCAACCATTCCTATCAAACACTAAACCATCTCCCTCAGGACCTTATCTACCCATGCCTTAAACACCTCCAGGGAAGGTGAATCAACCACCTTCCTGGGTAGCCTATTCCAAACAGAAGTAGTGAATAAGTTCCTTATCCCACCTTGCTTGCATGGGCAGTTATTGCTGTTAAACTTTTGACATCTCAATGTATAATTTTTCTCACTTTCAGCCTTCTGATCCTCTTTTCCATCCCACTGTTGGGGAGTGAGCTATGTAGGGCTTAGATACCTACCAGTGTTAAACCACAGCAGCTGTATTCCATACTCTGGTTCATAGTACTCAAGAGATATCCTGAAAACTTGCAGCCTCTAGGCAGTCAGGTTGTCCTACCCTTCTGCATTGATTTGTGTGAATGTTTTTTGAAATGGCAAAACTTATATTACCAGACAGGTACCAAGCTAATTGGTGCTATCTGCTTTCTTTCTGAGCTGAGTGGAACAGTAGAGGAAGCACCTTACAAAAATTTTAAGAGGACAAGTCACATTTCACTTCAGAGTATATTGTGCAAATTGGCTAACCGTGAATTACATGACTGCATTTCCAGAAGCAGAGGAAAACTTTTGTCAATCACTAATGACAAATTAAAATCACTGATGGTGATTTGAATTGACCTATTTATTATTTTTTTCACCTACAAAATTAATTTTGTTATCTGACTCTGGGGCCTTGATCCACAGACGAGTCAAGTGAAAATGAAATAATCACATTAATTTATTTTTGCCTTAGCTCATGGCGTAAGTACACATTTTAACTGACAGTCAGCTGAGTCAGTTATGCAAAAGTGAATTGCTTTCTTACAAAATTTAATCAAAAACCACCTCGAGCAAAAATAGAATTTAACACCTAAGATCACTCCTCATACTACAGTAAATCCAATACGTATCAGATCAACACCTAAAGATTCCCTAGAAGAAACAATTTGCTTCTAATCTGCTTGTCTTTTTTTTTTTCTTTCACAAAATGAGGATAAACAATGCTAAGAATAATTGTTCTGTGAAAACACGTAATGCAAAATGCTTGAAGGTTTTCTAGGCTGTCAGTATAATTACTACTATTATAAACTGGTGCCACTTTTGTATTTCATGTCTTAAAGAGAGATGTTACCTGAAGGCATTGATGCAGCAAAATCTGTATCCTCTTTCATTTCTCAAATTTCTGGGGAGTGAAATAGAATATAAAAAGATATTTAGTAAAAGGAATATAGTCACACATAGTTTGTATTGACACTTTTTGAGGGAATTTCTACTATTTTTTCACAGAAACTGCTGAGTCATAGTTATCAATTAAATTAATCTGCTGATTAGGGAATCTGTAGAGGTTTTTCTGCAAAGACAGTTTTCATTGGTAAAATGTATCAGAAGACATTTCTTACAATACTTCATGACAATTCATAAAAGCAAAAATGCATCCAAAATATAGGAAAAGCAGAAATTCTCGGCTACTTCCTAAGAGACTGAGTAACTATTTTTGAACTTAATGCTCTAAATTCAGAAGTGTTGATCTGCTTGAAAGCAGGGAAGCTCTGCAGAGGGGTCTGGACAGGCTGCATCAATAGGCTTTGACCAATGGTATGATGTTCAGTGAGGCCAAGTTCCAAATCTTGCACTTGGGACACAGCCACCTCATGCAGTGCTTGGGGAAGAATGTCTAGAAAGTTGCCTGGCAGACAAGGACCTTGGGGTGGTTGTTGACAGCCATCTGAATATAAGCCAGTAGTGTGCCCAGGTGCTCTAGGTAGCAAAGAGCATCCTGGCTTGTATCAGAAATGGTGTGGCAAACAGAGGTAAGGAAGTGATCATGCCTCTGTACTCAGTACTGGTGAGACTGTATCTTGAATACTGTGTTAAGTTTTAAGACCCTCACTGTAAGAGGGATGTTGAGGTACTGGAATGTGTCCGAAGAATTATAATGAAGCTGATGAAGGGACTAGAGTATAAGTCTTATGAGGAGTGGCTGAAGAAACAGGGATTGTCAAGCCTACAGAAGAGGAAACTGAGGGGAGACCTTATCACTATCTACAGCTACCTGAAAGGAGGTTGCAGTGGGGTGGGTGATGGTCTCTCCTCCCTAGTAACAAGTGATAGAATGAGAGTAAATGGCCTCAATTTGCACAAGGGGATGTTCAGAATAGACATTAGGAATAATTTCTCCACAGAAAGATTTATTAGGCAGTGGAACAGGCTGCCCAGGGAGGTGGTTGAGTCACCATCCCTGAGGGCCTATAAAATGGGTAGACAAGTTTCTAAAGGTTTAGTAGTGGACAGGTACAATTGGACTTGGTCTCAAAGAACGTTTTCAACCAAACGATTTTATGAAATTCCACCCTAGACATCCTCTTACAACCTTTATGATTAACATATGTTAGAATGGGATTAAATCCTTAACCTGTAAGGCTGATGCAAAACTACTGAACAGTGCTGGAAATTTGAGACCACTTAGCTATATTATATCATGGGTCTCCACTCAAAATACCTGTATCCACACACAAATATAAGTCATTGCCCAGAAAGAACTGGTTCATTATCAGACCTGCAGTTGAGTAAGGAATGACAGGGCTCACTATTTAGCCCTCAGTCTATATCCCAAAAGACTCCTTGTTCTTATATTTGTTAATATCATGCAACCATGTACTGCTATATTAGATGTAATAGCACTTGGAAACGGAGGTACAGAACAAATGTTTTCCTTTATTCTTCTTCACATTTCTACAGTATCCTGGCACTTCAGAACTAATATGTTCAAAATATTTTGATGCCTACAAAAGAAATTAAACTGTGAGATTTGTAAAAGCTCTCAGTAGGGAACATTTCAAGATTTTTATTTTTATCTTTTATATTTCTATATTTAAAAAAAAGTGTCAGTCACAAAACTTCCTAACAAATAGGGTTTTTTTTTTTCTGAATTGTTTTATTTAGGAAGGGGGAAAAGAAGAAAATTACTGATAGAAACAAATAAATGTTTTAAAGATGAGAAAGGGAACTTAGTTTCCAGTGCAGCAGATACTAAAAAGACTGTCTGAAACAGAGAGGATATAATGATAAAAGAATATGCTACTTCCATTCTTCTTTTTTTCATTCTGAGTTTAACCAGAGTTCATTTTCCTTTCTACAACCATGAATGTACATAAAATTCTTTTTTTTTTAGCAATTTCATTACTGCTTTCTCTGATTTCCTTTTCTGTTCGCTTCTAAATCTTCTTATCCACAACAAGACCATAACTCTCAGAACTGATAACAATAGAGATATTCTTATATTAATCGATATATATTTATGCCTGTAAGTATGTATATATACATACACAGATAATTGCAGATATTTTTTTAAGTAATCTGGCAGATTAAAAGCCTTAACAGTAACCAAAAAATCCTTGAAATAATTTTCTAAAGTTATAACATATACTTGTATTTTTCTTGACTAAAAATTATTATGCATCCCTGCATAAGAAATAGAATAATAAAATAGATAATAATCTTGCTAACGTACGTCTGCATACTACAAACTCTTTAGCAGAAGAAAAAAGGTCACTCCCAATTTTGAGATCTGAAGTGTTTTGAAGATCATAATGTAACAAATAATTGAGACAAGTGAACAGAGCCTGAAGTCCATTTCTGTGAAAATGTATTGCTTAACGTTTTACATACGATGAAATAGATGGTTATCTTGAAGTACTAAACGTATAGTCACAGTTAAATTTGACTTGCTTACATCTTATGGTCATTACCAGCCATGAAGTCAGCTCAGTCTTCCATGATAAAAGACCTGTCTTTCCCAGAGATATCTATTGGTCATGCCAGGACTTTTAACGCTAGGTGGTTGTCTTTCTGTAGCCTATTTAATGTTCTCTGAATCCCTAGAAAACATTTGTGTTCAAACAATACCTAGGTGGAATAAAACTAGTATTGTCTCAGGAAAAGACAAGTAAGAAGGAAAGAACAGCCTCTGTTCTTGTCCTAAATGGTACAAAAGGGAAAAGCGAACATGGGCCTACATAACTCTGTGTCCACAAGATGGAGAACTTAATTCCCAAGCAGCTTTTAAGATGACATTTAAATAACACTAAATAAAATAAGAACAACAAAACCTAACAAGCGGGTAGATATATTTTTTTAGTTACTAATTAGGATATAATAATAAAAATTATACTATCTTTCAAAATGCTGATCTAGTCTCTTCTGCCAATCTCTACCCTTTCTGTTGTAATTAGCTGTTCAAGAAGTGCAGTTCTAGTGGGCCTGCTGCTGTGAATGCCATCCAATGCCTGCCTTTTGCAGACAAATAATGCTGCATATTGGCCCTTTTCCTGGCGCCACTGAAAACTGCAATGAAAGCCAGTGAAACAGACTGTAGGATGATTTGCCTTATCTTTAGAGAGTCAGGCTTATGAAAATGTCTTGAGCATATGCCAGTTCTCTTGTTTTGTCCACTGAAATACTAGTTGCAGTACAAAAATCTTAGTAGTAAGTTTCATTTCCCTGCCTTGGTAGACTATCTTGAGTACAACCAAAAATTCAAGTCCATCATCATATGATTCATGACCTATAGAAAGTTCCTGTCTACTGACCTTTGCCTTCCAGATATTCTCTGTAGCTCTCTGCAACCATATATTCTTTGAAGCATCTTTGCTTCTTTTTTTCACATTTTCGGTATGCTGCAACAGCTCAGGTAGAGTTCATGTAATTCCTTAGGAGAATGCAGAGCAAGAAAAAGAGAGCGAGTAGGGCAAGAAACAGTGACACAAACCAGAGTTGCTCAATGCTGTTTGGAGGAAGGCATGTAACCACTTTACTCTTTGCTGTGTGTACATGTCTGTGTCCTTGCACAGAAACAGAATTGTGGTTTATTGAGGTCAAAGTCACTTGCTGTCTCAATCTCTCCTCATGGGAAACAAGAGAACATCCACTTATGCTTGCAGTAACCGAGGGATTAGCAGAAGTTACTGTGAACCTGCAGCTGCTTAGATAGAAATGTATATTCTCAAAGGCTGGAGGCAGGTTAGGCTCATAAAAACCTATCCTTTGGACTTTCTGAGACTTCCAGCCACAGACTCATTGCTCAGTCCAAGAGTATGAGTCAAAACTTCATGCTGTGAGAGTTGTTACCTAAGACTGAGAAGAGCAAAAGAGATGAAAGTTCTAACATAAGGCTGGCCTGAGCAACATCTTAAAGACACTATAATACAAGCAGTCTATAATAAAAGAGTCATAACATGTATTTCAAATCAGTTTTGTTATACTGCTTCAACTTAAGAAGACATAGAACCATAGAATCATAGAATCATAGAACAACCAGGTTGGAAGGGACCCATCGGATCCTCCAGTCCAACCATTCCTATCAAATACTAAACCAAGTCCCTCAAGACCTCATCCACCCGTGCCTTAAACACCTCCAGGGAAGGTGAATCAACCACCTCCCTGGGCAGCCTATTCCAATGCCCAATGACCCTCTGTGTGAAAAAAATAGAATTATTCAAGTGCTCTTATTACTGTAACTGAAACATAGCATAGCATCTGTTGTGTGCTAGATTATCTATGCATCAACATCCGATGTACTGTTGCACATTTCAGCTGCAGTAGTGTTTTATGTGGTCCATCTTTCTTCAGAGACTATTTTCATTTACTTACATTTTGTATTTATTCATTTGAGAGCTGTGGGTTTTCTTTTTCTTTTCACAAGAACAAAAGCTGCACAGTAATCTGAAGGTCAGCATAAAAGAGGCTTAACTAGGCTGCTGTTTTCTGAAATTTTCCACAGTATCCCACAGTGAATCATGTGTATATTTTTAATTACTTTTCAGTTTTACAGACAACCATTTCAAAGGACAGGATTTTTTTTTTATTTAAACTTTCCAGTATACAGAATCGTCTTGCACGTCATCTTCCTTCTGATGATCTAATCCAGGAAATAAGGTATAATTAGAAGTGCAAAAGAAATTGAGCTTCCCAAATACTATCATTGGAAGACCTGCTGCCTGATCGCTTATGTCAGTTCTCAACAATTTTTTAGTTGCAGTGCTAACCTGGGTCTTCCTAGAAGGCATATCACATTTTTTTAAAATAATTGCACTTACACAGATAATCCATTTTAATGTTGCATAAAATATTGACATTTGAAATATCACATGACATTATTTAAGTATCACTATAGTTCAAACCAATGCAGTAAGACAGACCCTTTGTGATAGCAAAAAATTTTTCCTGCTATTTTAAGTGCATCAAACTATTGACATGCTATTTATAACTACAAATGACTTTAAATATATAAAAGAGTTTGAGATGGAAAAAAGCAATTCTCTTTGGTTATATGATAAAAAGCTCCCCACTCACAGAGGAACATGGAGGCACAGGACAGGATGGGGAATCCAAATAGCTCAACTGGAGAGACAAGCACTTCCCTAATCCATAGTTCAACTGAGGTTCACACGTGTCTGTGTATGTCTGTCCATCTGTGACTGAGGTAATGTTGGGAGAGCAAAATTGCAGGACCAGTTGATGGTTGGACTACATCCCAACGTTACAGGAATAAACCCCAACCTATTCACACAATCTCATCTGGATGACTCCAACGGCATGAGATTTAACAAGGCCAAATGTTGGGTCCTGCACTTGAGGCACAACAACCCTATGCAGTGACACAGACTAGGGGAAGAGTGGCTTGAGAGCTGCCTGGACAAGAAAGACCTGGAGTCTGAAAAGCAACTGAACATGAGCCAGCAGTGTGCCAAGGTGGTCAAGAAGGCCAATGGCATTTTGGTTTGTATCAGAAACGGCTTAACCAGCAGGTCCAGGGGGGTTATTCTCCATCCCACTGGTGAGACCACTCCTTGAATCCTGTGTTCAGTTCTGGGCCCCTCACCACCAGAAGGAGTGGTCCAGAGTCCAGAGAAGAGCAACAAAGCTGATGAAGGGGCTGGAGAACAGACCTTATGAGGAACGACTGAGAGACCTGAGGTTGTTTAGCCTGGAGAAGAGGAGGCTGAGAGGAGACCTCATTGCTCTCTCCAACTACCTGAAAGGAGGTTGTAGAGAGGAGGGAGCTGTCCTCTTCTCCCTAGTGACAGGAGACAGGACAAGAGGGAATGGCCTCAAACTCTGCCAGGGGAGATTTGGGCTGGACATTAGGAAAAAGTTTTTCACGGAAAGGGTCATTGGGCATTGGAATAGGCTGCCCAGGGAGGTGGTTGATTCACCTTCCCTGGAAGTGTTTAAGGGATGGGTGGACAAGGTGCTGAGGGTCATGATTTAGTGATTGATAGGAATGGTTGGACTCAGTGATCTGGTAGGTCTCTTCCAGCTTGATGATTCTATGATCCCTGAACACATCCAAGATCACTTGTATCCTATCTGACACATACTGTGTAAGGTAACAGGAGGGAGACAAAGAGAGAGAAGTGAAAAGAAAAGGAACCATCACATTCATGAGCAGTGGCAATTCCTTGGGAACACGTGATCAAAGCAGCAGCTGCTTCCAGGCTGCATGGTCCAGATTGGTCTGATCAAAGTAATGGTTGAGAGACCATGTGAGTGAGAGTGAGCCCCACTTGGTTCCTTGCGAGTTCTCTTATAAGGCCTATCCAGCCACCATCAGCACATCTTGGGATGGTCTTACCATGCATATTTTGAGCTCAGCCAGGCAAGGGAGAGCGGCACTTTATCCTGCACCTCCCCTCCATTGAACCCAGTGGCACAGATGAGGTCCTCAGGCAATATCCCGAACTCAGTCCTTGGGGAGGTCTGCTGCTGCAGACTTCTGCTACTTGTTGCACCACAAAAAAAATACACAAATGACTAGCCTTCAGATAAAATGTTTTAGGCAAAGAAAGAAGCAAAGTCAGGCTTTACAGTTGTGTTCATGAGAGTTCTTTATGAGTCTGTCCCTGATTGCTGTTTCCAGTTGTGTATTTTTTGTGCTGATGTGTTGTGTAAGTCTTTCTCTGGATGTGTCCATTGGGAATACATGTTCAGCCTTTCTTCTGGTTTGATATGGAATTGTGGAATCGAAGCAGTCTTTCCTCCATTGGGCTAACTCCCAAATATAAAAACATCGGCTGAGATGATGATCTCAAATAAAATTTCACTTCAGGTTAAGTCTGAAGGATTAATTGATGTACCTGATTTTATTTTGCTGAGCTCAAAATATTTCTTTTCCTAACTGTAGCCTTTGTGACTTTTTTCTCTTACAACTATATTGAAGTCTTTAATTGTAATTAATACTATTGTATTTTTTTTCAATTCAGAGATGTTTATTTTGAAGGAACTAAAATGGAGTTGCCAGAAGGAAAAGAGTATAACAGAATAACAGAAAATTATTCCAGAACAAAATGTACAGTCTTCTGTGCTGTAAAACTTGAACAACTGCAGAAAGAAATTACTCAGTGATTCTCAAAGAAATTCTGTTAAATTTTCATTTTTCCATTGGATGTCTTTTGGCTTTTTTCCTCAAAAAAAAAAGAGAAAAATATTAATGTTCAAGAATAACCTATGCAGTGTTTCTTGAACACTCTTTTTCACAAGACTTTTCTGTATATATATTAAATAAACCACTCTGTTATATAAAAGAAGTCTGGGGAAATATATTTTAATGATAGACTCCTCAATTTTTAGTCTCTACTTGCTTTCTATAACAGACTGGTGCAACAATCATCTGCCAAAGATAATGTCCAAAAGTTCTTCAAGGTTTACTTCACTGTAGGGGTTACTTCTGAAAGGCATTATGGGTAAGACAGAACCAAAAGTGATTCTTTGCCTGTCCAAGGCACCTTAACATCTTTGAAGAATCCTTTATACACTCAAGCCACATTCCAACCTTGCAGGAGGTAATCTTGGTTTCGTGGTAAGAAAATCACTGCTCTCTTATATTGCCTAACAGTCCCCTCACTATTCTAGATACCTTGAACTGAAAGAATGAATGTCTTAGGTTTAAAGAGATATTATATGGTTTACAGCAAACATTAAAGGCCAAGCGTGGCAAGTCTGCTTTGTTGTTGTATAAACTGATTTCAGCAAACATACTTCTCTGCCTTTTTGGGGGGACTCATGGAAACTTTCCTGGAATGAATGCATTTAACAATACTGATATAACTGTCCATGAAAGATCTGTCTTACATGTTATCTTGTTGGTGTAGAAAGGTACAGGACAGAGAGAAAGCCTGACAATTTCGCATGGTAAGTCTTGCTCTATAGCAGTCTACTGTACAAGATTTACAATTTGAACTGTAACAATAATGAGCAGAATCAATCTTTGCTGCACAAACACCCTCATTAAAGTTACAAAAAAAGACACTATAGATACAGCTTCAACACTTATTGTAAAGAATCTTTGTCCTTGATTAATCAGGTTTTGCTATGAGTCAAACATTTTTTCCCTAAAAGCTGATGAATACATCTTACATACTTAGGTGTATGGAATTAAATTCCACTCTAAGTCTTTTGTGGATTTTGCTTTGTTTTGTTTTGGTTCTTTTTGTTTTGTTTTGGCTTGTTTTAATAAGCTAATCAGTCTTTTAAACTTTGTTTTCTGGGATTATCAAATGTTTTTTATTTTAGTTTAAATGGTAAAAGTCTTGTTGATCACTTATCAATTTGAGGCTTAAAGGAATTCAAATTTCTTTTAGATGACTCCTTTGAGGGAGTGATATTCTAGGTAGTCTCATTTCATAAGGAAAACAATCACAAGCTTTAGTATAGTGGAATAATCAGTAGGAAATTCTGATGTATCATAAGCACTTGGTGGAGACAAGGGATTTCTGGTTAATGTGCTTAACTAATATATGTTAGACTTGCGTTCAATTCTCTATTTGTTCAGAATGTTTTTCCAGAACACAGTGTGGATGCATGAACAAGGGGTGTGATTCACATCTACTCTAGATGATATTTTCTACATAGACATTAGGTATGATGCCCAGCCTTTGATTGCTACCAAAAGTGATTTCAGGCCATGTGAACTTTTCTGCATTGCATATGACAGTTCTGTGTAGATTCCTAGTTCCTAAGATAGCTGTTCTAATGTCCTAAACTGTTTAAAATGTCAACAGGCATAGAAGAGGACATAAATACAGATATCTACTCTAGGATGAACTGTTCTCTAGATTTCACAGACTTAATCAAGTTGAAGTGTAACATCAGAATTAAGGAGTCTACAATATGGGATTGAATTTTATCCTTAACAGAAGAACTATATTTAACAGAAAAGGAAATATAACATTTTGACTGGAACTTTTCTTAAACATCAGAGAGACGTAAAACCTTTGTTCCAGTTTTTCCTCTGAGAACTATATTTGTATTTTCTTTAATAACTACTTAAAGCAGGATGGTTTGTGGGTTAACATCAGTTAAGATTAATAAAAATTCAGTATCCAGGAAATGGAAAGGTAAAACTGGTAACTTTCTTGAGCTCAATTCCTGAGTCACTCATTGGTGATATCACCTTTTGGTTCAACAGTATAACTTATTTGGGAGTAGTTGAAAGCTTTCTTCTCTTCTACATCTATTCCTGCTTACCACTTTAGATTAATCTAAAATAAGCAAATTTCTGGGAGATGTGCATTTTTACACATTTATGCAAAATTAAGCATTGAAATTAAGTTTTCCATATCCTGGAAAATGTAGAACAAGAATAATTTCCTTTAAAGTGTATGGAAGGACAGAAATCACCACTGTGATTATTTTTTTTGTTTGTTTTTTGAAACTCTTTGAGGGTAACCCACAATTAGTGAGACCTCTCAAGCTGGGAGGCTTAAATAACTGGACATGAGACTCAAGGCATTTTTGCCTCCTTAGTATCTTCCTACAGGCTAGATCTAAAACGTCCTTTGGATAGGGTCCTGGTTATGGTAGTAGTCTGAAACATGTAACAATTACCATGCTCTCTTTACAGAAAATAGCACTAACATACTTTTTGGGTTTTTTTTCTTTTGAGGCTATATTGCTACCTTATGATATGATATGATATGATATATGAAATTAGGTGATCATTCTATGATTCTATATAATATGACATGATGTATTTATCTATGTACCTAAGAATATTCAATGACAGTTTTGCAAACAGAATATTTCCTTTTTTTCTGTTTGAAGAAATGTTTAATAATGAAAGATTTGGAGAAGTCTAAAAATATTCCTGTGATAAGACAAGAATTGTATCTGAGAATTTTTTGGGTACTACAACATATTTCAGACAATCTGAAAATTAATAATTCATGTCTTTACAGACTGTGAGCAGATTTTTTTTTCTAATTTCTTAGAAATTAGAAACCCAGGATGCAAAGTTGTAAATAGTTTGTTCGATGAAGTCAGCTTTCCACATTTTTATTTTTCTTCTTCTATGATTAAACATTCTGCTATTGTATTTGATCCAAAAGCGTGTGTAGTTTCAGTTACCCTAAACTTTTGGAAAAAAATGTTCTGTTAATTTATTGATAATCTCTGTCAATAGACATTACCCTATAAATAGATACCAAATCAAGAAAAGATCAAGAATCAGATTTCATTTTATAATTTCCAGAAAAAATTACACATCAAAAATACATATCTTTGCTTAAAAGATATCATTTTTTGCTTAAGATATCATCTTAAAACGAATTATGGCAATTATCTGATAATAAATATCAATTCAACTAACTAAATTTAAATTCAATACCAAATTATCATTTCTTATGTGAAAAACAAACATAATGACTATTAGCACTGAAGAGGGATAGATTAAAAAACTTTTTAATAACAATTTATATAAAAAAAATATTTAACTTTCGGAGATAAATTCTTCAGAGAACAACAGATAACTACTTTTTTTAACCAGACTTTCTAATTAATTTTTCCTCATTCCATGAATATCTCTCAAAATACAAGTGAGGTATTTTAGACTGTAGTTATAGAAATACAGTTGTGATTGACTCATTATAAAATTGTAATTGCATCTTCACATCTAATTGCTCTTTAACATGGAACCCATAGCTCAAGAAATTTTACTATTAAAAAAAAGTGTAGAAAAACTGGAGAGACCTTGATGTGTAAATGTACAAAGACCTTTTAAAAGGTTATGTAGTCTCACATAGTCCTAGAATGTCCATTTTGATGAATAATTTGTGTGGTATAAATATGACTATCTTAAATTATTTGTAAGGCCTCTTCAATATAAATCACTTACAAAATAACATATCTAAGATCTGGTATGCATGTCCCTTTCATATAGACATACAGTATAATTAGAGACATTCATTACCTCTCCCAAGACTTGGCCACTTCAAAGTGGGAATTGTCTTAGTTCTAAGTGGGGTGTAGTGAGTACTGATGTGCAGTAACCCAGGTGAGAATTTCCCATCCTTTTTTTCATGGGAAATAAAACACTTTTGTTCTTGTCATTTCTCTACTGAGAAGTAAGATTCGGTGTAGTCAGCTAGGCAGAAAGACTTGGAGGATTTTCTAATTGTTCCTTGCAAAGTTGTTCAAACCTCTCCCCTCCTATACTTGCATGTTCTCCATCTAAATCCCTCTCTGTCTTGTCCTATCCATGTCACACATATTGATGTGTTTCTTTTTAAAGTTTGGTATAACAGTCCTGTCCTACCATCCACTGTGGTTTTCTGCTGCCTATAGAGGAATGGAAATTTTCCACATTTCATTTTCTGCACATTCAAACACTGAACAGACACCAGAATATCCATAAGTCATTCTTTCATATATTTCTATGAGTTATATGCACAAATATGTGCATGTATGTACACACATATGTCACTTTGATAGCTTTCAGAATAAAACTTTTGTAGTTTAGCATTTTCAGGAAAAGAAACTCAGATTTATTCTTTCATAAAGAAAAAATATTTTGAAATTTACTGTGGAGAGAATTTTCTGTAGAGAGAGATGTGTGGAAAGGAGATTTTTTTTGAGTTCGTCTGATAACCACTATTTCTCTTCGGAAGAATTTAATAATTGTGCAATAGGTAATATTGACAATTGACTGGTGATACATGGTGATATAAAATCATTTTAGATGAAATGAGAAAAGTAGAAATTGATGATCTTCTTTAATAAAAACATTGTAGACTTTACAAAGCAAATCTATAGAGCAGATGTCAATGAAAAAACTTAAAGAGCAGAATATTTCTGGGAGGAATTATGAGAGAAAGAGGGAGTGATTCAACGTAATACAATAATTTTTGAAATAGAGTGACTGACAACATTTTCTAAGTTAGCAAATTCGAGAAAAAATACTGGGAGGTTGTATAGAACATAAAATATAAAAGAGACTCTAGAAGAAAAATAAAATTAGATAAATATGAAAATAATTTAATTACTTGTAAGACTGTGTCTATGTCTCCTACTTAACCTTGTTTTGAGCCCTCATCAGTCAGCTTGATGCATCTCAATCTCTTTCTGCTCTTATGTTTCAAACACTGCACAATAATTCAATAATATAAAACTCACTGCTGTGGGTTTTTTATACTATACTAACAGTAGGCAAAATACTCTCTTGCTTGAGTAGTTCTGAACATTTTCCAATTCATAAAATGCTTACAACTTACTGGGTTTAACTGTTTGATCAATGTTAATGACTCAGTTAATTACAAGTCAGAAACCATGACTAAGTTTATTCAGTGGAAACTGCTGAAAAAAAAAACCCCACACAGGCACCAAATATTTTTTATAAATGTTAATGTGTTGCTTTGTTAAATAAAGTAAAACCTTAACTTTATTAAAATAAAATAAAATAAACCAGAACAACATAATATTTTTTTTTCCACAGGGGAAACTTAACATCTCCTTTTCTCATACAGAAGTTAATGAACTGCACAGGACCAACGCTTACCACATTACATCCACTTTGTGGAAAGAGCACCATCCAGAGCTTGTTGAGAGCAATAAGAGGAAAGCTAGCAAGAAGTGACCAACCCATAAAGAACCAACCTGACAGACGTTACAGGAAAGAGAAATCTGGTCCAAACTACACTGATATAGCCCAGATATAGCCATGAAGCTTCAACAAGGACTGAAGGATCCTGTTGTCCAGATTCACACATTCCTCCAAAAAAGGTCTGGATTCCCAGACATGGAATAGGATGTCACTTTAGCAGGTGTTGAAGGTTCGTACACTGGAAAAGGATTCCCTAGAGCTCATTCAGACATTAGTGTGCCCACTTCATTAGCATAGTCCAAAGAGGGCTCTGTATGTCAGTTGGTGGGTTCTTGAAACTGAAACTTTCCTAAACTTGCAGGAGGTACCTCCTCCTTCAGCTGGAGCATTCTTTCCTACTCATTGACTTCCTCCAGCACTGTGCATCATTTTGCAACCTGCTGCATCTTCTCCCACTTGTGGTGTATCGGTCATAGGTAGTTTGGGCTTCTTGCAAGGCTTTATCAGAAAGGAGAAAGAAAGGAGGCTTTTTTTCACTCAGTGGATGAAGTTTTCAACCACTGCTCATCCTTCCCTTAACACCTAAAGCCTGCCAGAGACAAATGTAAACTTTAACCTTAACATGATAGCTATAAAAAGCAAACTGATTGTAATGCTAAGGTGAATGGTTGAAATTCCCAGCAGAAAGACATGGTCTGCTTAAGACTGATGATAATCTAATAAAATCATCTAAAGGTGAATGAGTAAATGCGTGACTGGATGACCAGGGACTGTGCATGCTGCCAATGTGTTTGGTTAGATATTTTTTGCGTATAATGGAAGGATTGCTAACAAGAATAACAATTGTGGCTCAATTGTTGATTTATGTAATGAAATTGTTGATTTATGTAATGAAAGGCAGAGCTTTAGCTGCTGTGTGACAAGGATGAGAGCAGAGAGATTGAAGGGTTGTGTGCTTCATTGCTTTTCTGGGCTACACACAAACACGAGGAAAACAAAAGACTACTTTTGTAATTTCATCACTCATACAGGCACCAGGATGGGAGTCCTCTAGTCCTCCAGAGAGGGCTAGGACCCATATCTTGACTGAATCTATGAATTTGAGCACTGGAAATTTATTAACCATTTATATGATTTATTTTAAACTAAGAATATTTTACTCTGTTTAGCCAGGCACTGATATTTCAGATTCCACTGAATAATGTGTTCAATATGGTTGGCATAAAATAAAATAAAAAAATCAAATCAAATCAAATCAAATCTTCTATTAAATAATTTGCTCCTTTGATTCCCCTCCAGCTAACATTTGTCACTCTTTGTTCAGATATATCCTAAACATAAATTATATAGCTTTATTAAAAAGTCATTTGGAGCTTTCCCACTTATGTATTAATTAATGCATGTCAACAAGGTGTATCACAATGGATTCAGAAATTTTGTTAAATAATTTTCTTTAGAAAAAATAGAGGAATTTTTTGCAACAAAAACATACATGTCATTGAATTTGAGTAGACCAAGTCCCGTATGCAGTAATGTGCTAATTTTGTAAGAGAGCAAGGGAAAGATTGCTGATTCTACCAACATTTCAATTTATATAAAATTTGTTGTACTTAAATTAGGAACAGAATTATCTTCAAATTAAAATCTTCCAAGTAGAATGTGGACTGAGTTTTCCAAGACAATTTTATTTCTCCTACTGCTGCTCACAAAGCTAACTTCCCACAATATATGAATGTGGTATATACAGGCTTTGTCATTCTAAGAAAGCTATGAATTTATTGTACAGTAGGATTATTATGCTGAATTCTCCTGTCAGCATACAAATTTACAACAACGATTTACAAATGGCCACTCCTAGAATGAATATATAAAAATAGAGGTGAAGCAGTCTAGTATTTAATATAATTTTGTCTAATAGTTGTCTTTATTGTCTGCTTGAATAAAAAGATGCAAAATCTCTTCTAATTACTAATTTCTAATTACAGACTAACCAAACCAGGAAGATACTTGTTAATCATAGTGAAGAATACTTCAAAATCTGTGTCTATTATTTTATCAGATTTTTAATACTTTGTTTGTTTAGTAGAATATTGTAAACCTCCAGTGAATCTGGGGTTATTATAAGATCATAGATAGTGTCTTTCACTGACATTTGTGGGCTACTTTGCATCCTAACAGGTTTATTATGCCTCTTAAATGACTTAATATTTTCTTTTTTTTTCTTCTCATTAAAGTGTTTTTCTATCTATTCTGCATTTTGGTTTCTATTTTATTAAATGCTAATGGATATAGATAGGCATATTTTTTTCTCATGTCTTGATCATGATCTAAAAAAATCAATATTTGGAACGTTTTATCGATATTAATGAATGTTGTGTGCACAATACTGTTGAGATTTAACCCCAGCTAGCAACTAAGAACCACACATTGGCTTGCTCACTCCCCTACAGTGGAACAGGAGAGAGAATCAGGAGGGTAAATGCTAGAAAACACATAGGTTGAGATAGAGTTTAATAAGCAACCCAAAAGCCATGAGCACAAGCAAAGCAAAACAAAGAATTCACTACTTTCTGTCAGCAGGCAGGGGTTCAGCCATCTTGACGAAAACAGGTATCTATCATGCAAAAAAAGTTACTAGGGTAGGTAAATGCCATCACTCTGAAGATCCCTTCCTTCCTTCCTTCCTTCCTTCCTTCCTTCCTTCCTTCCTTCCTTCCTTCCTTCCTTCCTTCCTTCCTTCCTTCCTTCCTTCCTTCCTTCCTTCCTTCCTTCCTTCCTTCCTTCCTTCCTTCCTTCCTTCCTTCCTTCCTTCCTTCCTTCCTTCCTTCCTTCCTTCCTTCCTTCCTTCCTTCCTTCCTTCCTTCCTTCCTTCCTTCCTTCGTTGTATAGAATAACCCTTTGGTCAGTTTGGGTCAGCTGTCTCATCTGTGTCCCCTCTCAAATTCTTGTGCACCTCCCGCCTAAAATAGCTGATAGGGTATGGTGAGAGCATGAAAAAGGTCTTGTCTCTGTGCAAGCACTGCTGAGCAGTAACTAAAGCATCCCTGTATTTTCAATGTTTCCCATACAAAACCTAAACACAGTCCCTTACCAGATACTATTAAGAAAATTAACTCTACCTCATCAAAAATCACCACAATCACTCAAATAAATACAGCAGTGAGATTGTATTGCATTTGAAAACCTGATGATTTTTTTAATATGGAAGGAATATTTTTTAAAGTTTTTTATACTTAAACATACACTTCTATTAAAAGAATAATATTCATTCTATTTCCTGTCTTCCACTACCTTTCCTTTTTTTATCCTATTATTTACACAAAGAGAGTGGAAAGGAAACAGAAGAATTGTGGTAAAAGAAAAGCACAAAGAATCTTGATAATAATGAAAAAAATTGTACATGTTAAGGAAAATAGAGACAAGGGTAAGCTGGTGACAGAGTATAACCAAGGCAAGGAAACAAAAGATGTGAGAAAAAGGAAGTGTATTCTCAGATCTACATTGCGAACCCTAGAATAATAGGAGAGAAAATCCATTGTTTTCACAGAACAGTTCTAGAACTGCTTTTATAATCTGATGGTTAACAAAAGTCAGAATCAGTTACCTAACTGAGTACTTAAATTAAATGTGAAACACATAATGGCTGCTGCTCATGAGTTACACTGATTGCCAGGAAGAAATTTTCTTTTTAATTGTCACATGTCAACCTGGGAAGTGAGGTTTTTTGTAATGAGAAGAACACTATATTTATGTAGCATTTTTTTCTGCAGTTAAAGACAAAATATCTAGTAAAGTAAGCAGTCATGTACTCAGTCATACAAGATTCAATAACAAGATTTTCCAGTCATACCAGATTTTAGCTAACATTACTTTCATGACAGCAGAATGAAAACAGCTAAGGCACTCTCAATGCAAAGTGAAAATTGTCTGTCTGTTCTGAAGTACTCTGAGACACCTGTGTTTCCCTTATCTTGATTTGTTTCTGACTGAAGCAGACAGGTAGACAGACAGATAAGTAACGTCTCACAGTAATGAAACAGTGACAAGATTCTTATTCACTTTAGATTTGTAGGTCTTTGTAAGGCTTAATGGTACCAACATTGAGGCAAGAGCAGCGTGGGTTTTTTTGTTTTTTTTTAAAGTGGATATAGACTCTATGTGACCCCTACTGAAGTGATCTGAGAAGAGCAAGAATTTGTGGTTCTTTTAAACAGTTGCTAGGAAATTTCCATCAGATAGTTACACTTTTGTGACTGTGGTGGATTGATCTTAGCTGACAGGGAAGGTCTCACCAAAACATTGGCTCACCCTGCCACAGTGAGACAAAGAGGAGACTTACAAGGAACAAAATTACAAAGTGCATGAGTTGAAATAAGACAGTAAAGGCCTTGATGTTGTGTAAACACTGCTCAGCAATAGGCAAAGCATTGGATTATTAACACTGGTTTTTGACAAATCTAAAGCATGGCTCCAAATGGGCTGCTCTGCAGAATATTAACTCCATCCTAGCCTGACCTAGTGAAATGATAAAACCTATAACCAAAAATTAGAATACCTGAAGTCAAATTTCAGTAGTGGCACCTCTTACAAGAAGTTCATAATCAGTTAATTTGAAGTCAATCTAGTCAATAAATTTCCTTTAAAAATAATTTGCTCTTTTTTCAAGAACACACTGCATGGGACTAAGCCATCTGACTACAGGTGTGAACTTAGTGGAGAATGTCTAATGGTAATAAAAAGTTATTAATATTAAACAACATTGAGCCATTGTGGTGACAATAACTCAGCAAAATTATGGACAGATGTATTTAATAAAAAGAGGTGAAAAGTATCCTGGCTTAAGGATCATTTTTA
This sequence comes from Coccyzus lansbergi, assembly GCA_033558105.1. NCBI lineage: Eukaryota > Metazoa > Chordata > Aves > Cuculiformes > Coccyzidae > Coccyzus > Coccyzus lansbergi. The sequence goes on from JAUMJK010000379.1 coordinate 664,185, forward strand.
TTCTAATGTTTGTTGTCCATGCTGCATGCATTGGTGTAGATGCACTTGAGCTGGGCTATTGGTTTCACCTCATACATTGGCACGTCCCCCCCTAGGCTTATGTCTAGTGAGTCTGGTTGTATCCCTTTTCCCCTCTGAACCTAGTTTAAAGCCCTCTTACTGAGCCCCACCATCTCATGAGCAAGAACTCTTCTTCCCTCTTTAAGACAGCTCAACTCCATCTGTTGCCAGGAGACCCAGTACTGTTTAAACCACCCGATAATCAAAAAAATAAAAATACTACTAATGGCACTACCCACTGAGGCACATGTTACAGTTCTATGTAATGATCTCCTCCAGAAGTTCATCACATAATTTGCATTTATTAAAAATTAAATTTAAAATGCTGTCCTGTTTTATAGGTCAGTCATTCTCAGATAAGAATTCATTCTGAAGGATAATCTTACCTTCAACTAATTTCTTGAATCTAAATAGCTATCTAAAATGCTATATCAAGTGTAGCATAGTAGTTCATTTATCTTGCAAAGGATTCTTTTAACTTTATAAGTACAGTATTTATATTCACCAGATACCTACAATAATCTTCTGATATGAATGGAGTAATTAATTGTACCATTAATCTATTGTTTCAAGATCTCTGAGGGCTAGTAGGTTCATGTTGTGTCATCTGTTTTCTAAGATGCATTTTCACCTGCAGTAGATGCACTTATATTTATTTTTATGTGCTTTATTACACTCTTTTAATTGATGGTTAAAGTATTGCATAAGGGTTATCTTTAAAAGGAGTGTCCTTGAGCTAGATCTTTGTAGCAATCACGTGTGGCAAAACCATGAATAGGAGAATAGGCCTGTACGTAATGGAGCAAATCTGTGATGGAAGTGGTATGCCTTAAGCCAATCGTTTTCATCAACTGGACTGCAGGAGGAAGCAAATCATGTGGAGGCAGTGTGAGAGTCTAGTAGAGTTAACATGAATATCTCAAACATTGTTGATGTGTAGAAATGAATGAGGCAGTCACTGTTAAATCATGATAAGCGTGATGTGTCTGGGGAAGAGAAACTTGAGGAGGCTTGCTCAATCAATCTCCCTCTGAAATGGTGACTGTGAAAAGACCTTTACCTCATTATTGGCCAAAGGCATCTAACGGGTGACACCCATACATATGCAAATGAAGATTATCAGGTACATACTAGCTGCACCATCCAATGCAGAGACATATTCCTCTCCTATGATTGCATGTAGAGGTGCATATTTCCCTTATATCATTGATTAACTAGGGTGGGAGAACTGGGACATAAAAAGCACCTCCCTAAGGAGTTCAATGCACACCTGCCATCCTGGGATCCTACAAGACATGAACGGTTTATTGTTTGATAGGAGTGGTTGGACTCAGTGATCTGGTGGGTCTCTTCCAACCTGGTTATTCTATGATTCTATGATTCTAAGGTTCTAAGATTCTAAGACACAAAACAATGCTGAAAAACACTGGAGCCTGGGTTGGTGATATTTTACTCTTCTTCTCTTTCTCCCTTTCTTTCTTTCTTTCTTTCTCTTTTCCTTGCTACAAGCACAGATTTAACAAATCAATGCCAATCCTATTTCTAGGACCTCACCTGTGCAAATAAACTTAATTTATTTTAAACTGATTCACTTTTATTGTTTCAGCCACGCTAATTAATGAATCTTAAAGGTCCATGGTCCCTTTGGTGGCTCCTGGATAGTCCAGTTTAGACAAAACACTATATTAACAATTCTAACACAACTAGGAAATGTTTATTTATAATGGAATTAAAATACATGTATTGTTAAACTGTTAAATTACAGTTTTTTCTTTAGCCGGGTAACATATTTCTACGCAATTTCTAGGTGTGTTTAGGAGGTAGAGATCAAATCACAATTTATTATAAGTATGTTCAGTGGTCTCTGAGTTTTGTTGTTTTCCATAACCAAGAGCTACCCACATACTGTGCATCCTGAGGCTCTAGAGCTTCAAAGTCAGAGTCCTTGTCTATTTTCTGTTTTAAAAATGTGTGACTTAGTTATCTAAGATTTTTACAAAAAAATCAGAACCCTAAAAATCTATCATAGGAAGAGAAGAGGGGGAAAAGATGCTTTGTGAATATTATATGAAAATAGCCAAAAAAATCTGTGCCAGTCTGACTTCACAGAATTTTTTTCCTAATTTCGTTGAACTAATGATCTAGTGATGTCAGGCATACGAGCAACACCAGCCAGCCTAGAGGTTTTTCAAAACTGTTACGTTGACAAATGTAATTGCCCAACATTGTTTTTCTTCTTGAGGACAACCTTGCATGCTTCATCAGACAGTGAACAGCCCAGCATTACCAGAGGTCTCTCTATGGAGTAACAGAGAAAACAAAACCCTTCTGGGCATTGGTATGTTTTTTTGCTTCACAGACCTGAAGCACAGGATAAATCCAATGTAAGTATTTTGAAATAAATGCATAAATCTCTTTCAAGACTATTACAAATGTTATCACAGTAACAGTTAAAAATGTCCTCCTAATTTCCAGTCAAATATATACATGCTTTGTTTGAAAGACTAATAGAACTAAAGAATGGGGAGGGTTGAAAAATACCTTTAAAGATCACCCAATTCAACTCCTCTATCACAGGTAGGGACAATTTCCACTAGATCAGGCTGCTCAAAGACCCGTTCAACCTGGCCTTGAACATTTCCTATGATAAGTCATCTTCAGCTTCTCTGAGCATCCTGTTCCTCTGCCTGTCCCATAAATAGATTATGTTAATTGGTTATGAAGACCTATGATACACATATACTTGACCTAGTTGTTATTTACTATGGTAACACCCAATAAAATCAGAAGCGTGTCTCTTATCAAAAAGATGTCCCTTCTTGGAGGAGAAGAGGGTGCAGTCAATCTGTCTGACAGGTAAGGTGATCATCTCCCAAAGAAAGAGGTTTTGGGTGCCTATTTTATGCTTTTTGAATCATCTTTGTTCCCTCTTTGTGAGGTGGTACTAAATAAATTATTAGGTGTTGACTGGCTCTTGGCAAGGCCTGTTGTGTCATCAGATGCAACACTCAGTAGCTGGGGTGGGGGGTTTAGTACGTGGGTTTGGGGATACTGAAGGTCTTAACTGAAGCAACATCAGGCTGTGAGGCCTCCACCTCACCCTAGGTGTCGCTCAGCTGATTTGAGTATTAGACCACCACCCAATTAATCTGTTTTCCTAAATAGTTGAACCACGCCCTATAACATAATCACAGTGACTTTAGTATTTGTCTCTTCTTGCAAGATCAACTTTGGCAAATCAGGCAAGTCCATTGTACAACACTATCCTCATAAAAAATAGAAAAACCTCTTGCTTATGCCCAATCTAAATGTACCCTCTTTCAGCTTAAAACTGTTACCTCTTGTTCAATGAGTGCAGGCTTCTGTAAAAAGCCTTTCTCTGTCTTTTTTACATAGGGAAAGGATGCAATCAGATCTCCCTGACACCTTTTCTTCTGCAGTCTGAAGAATCCCAAGTCTCTCATCCTTTCTTGGTAGAAGATGTATTCCATCCTTCTGATAATTTCCAGACCCACTCTAACATGTCCATGTATTTTCTGTGCTGAAAGTTCCAGAGCTGGACTTGGTACTCCAGATGGGGTCATGCTGGCCATGTATCTTTTTATACAGGTCAGAATATGACTGGCTTTTGGGGCTGCAAGAGCACACTGCTGGTTCCACATTTTTATCCAACTGTATCCTCATATCCTTCTCTGTGATGATGCTCACAGGTCGCTCATTTTCTATTCCATACACAGATACTTGGAATTGCCCCAGTCCACGCACAAGACTTTGCACTTTGCTGTGTTGAATTTCATGAGGTTTTCATGGGTGAATCAATTTTTCTTGGTGGCATCCCTCCCCTGAAGCACATCAACTGCACCACTCAGCTTGTTGTCCTCTGCAAACTTGCTGGAGGTTAACTCAATTTCAGTATGTCATCAATATAATTATTAAACAGTATTGGCCCCAGTATGGATCCTTGAGAGACACCACTTGTTACTGTTTTCCACTTGTTCATTAAGGCATTATCAGTAACTCTTTGGACATGTCTGTTCTGTATTTCCTTATCCATCTAACAGTCTGTCCATTAAAATCTTATCTATTCAATTTAGCAGCAAGATTATTGTGGGAGAGCATCCCAAGTGTTTGGTTTAGATACTATTTATTATACTACATATTCTTCTCTCTCCTTAGTATTTAATCTGTGATTGTATTCATAACAACTACTATATCACCCCTGAATTCTTAGTTTCCTGGGCTTTACAAAGCAATCCTCTTTACTTCCATGCTATAAAAAAAAATTCTCATTCAATTCCATAACTTTCTTTATATCTGCTGAGTTAGTTCCACTCAAAAAGTAGAAATAAAAATAAATAAGAGTATTTATTTTTCTAATTTTCAAGTCAAAGAAATAGGCACATCTGCCATTTCTAAATAAATGTAATTTTTGTCAGAACTTTGTTATAATTAAGTGTATTTAAATCACCTTCCTATTTCTAATTTTATGTCCCATGCTTTAAAGCCTAAAAATGCATATTTACCTGCATTTAAACTGTATTTATATCTTTACTTTTGCAGGGTGTCTTGAAACTGAAAGTAAAGACAAATGTGCTTTCAAAATATCTCCATCATTTCCTGGACCTCTTTGCACCTCGGTTGTATTTGGAAAATAATAATTGGTGCAATACAACATTTTTCTTCTTCCATTCCCCAAAATCTGTTCCTCGCTCCTGCACTTTTTTAATTGGTTATCTTCTTTCTTCACTTTGCTTTCACTAATATATAGAACTGCAGAGTTTGACATTTATACTCAAACATTAGCCTAAGGGCAGAAACCTACACTGCCTGGGTGAACATCCCTCTATTTAATTTTAAAAATGTTAAATCATTTATTTAGGGTAGTAACTCCTATAACAATTGCAATCTATTTTTCTTACTCAGGATTTTCATGCAGTCACAATAGTTGCTGGTAACAGGCAAACTACATATATATGAAAGAAGATTTGTTGTTCTTTAAGGCAAAGACTGTTCTCCAGTGTTAATGCAGAGCACAACACCCAAAAAGAGACAGGCGGAGGCATTTGGCTATTGACATGAAGCTCCAGAGAGAGCTTTCAATTGTTATATGCTGCACAGAGAAATTCATTATATGCTTTAAGAACCAACAAAGTCTCTCTTTTTTTTCCTAATGTGTAGGGAGAAGATCATAGAACAACCATAGAAAAACCAGGTTGGAAGAGACCCATCGGATCATCTTATACACATTCGCATCTAATTTTTGAGACAGTACTTGACAATATGAAGTAAACAGTATCTCACGTTTACCTGCAAGCTTACTGGGTTATGTTCTAGGCAATCCTCACATGGCGCACATAAGTTCTTAAATAATTTCATGAGCATATTGCCCTTAGTTACTATGGTCAAAATGTTATGTAATTAAAAAAAAAAAAAAATTTATCTAAAACTTCATTCAGCATAATGACTTGAATCACTAGCATTCCTTGAATTTCAGTGATTGCTGAGTAATGACTGTGTAAATTCAACACGCCAATCAACTCACAGCTTTCCCCTCTGTATAAACAGAGCAACTGTTGTTTGCTATCTTACAATAGAAAAATCATATAGAGGATTGGGGCTTATCTATTCTTTACAATCATGATAAATAGTAAGATATTTGTTATAATTAAATGCATTACTAAAGTGAAGATACACTTCACTTAAGCACATAATTAAATTCAGAATAAGAGAAATTTGATGCGAATTCATGCATTTCAGGGATATCAGTGTACTATGTACTGTATCACAGAATCACAGAATCACAGAACAACCAGGTTGGAAGGGACCCATCGGATCTTCTAGTCCAACCATTCCTATCTAACACTAAACCAAGTCCCTCAATACCTCATCCACCCGTGCCTTAAACACCTCCAGGGAAGGTGAATCAACCACCTCCCTGGGCAGCCTATTCCAATGCCCAATGACCCTCTGTGTGAAAAACCTCCTCCTAATCTCCAGCCTAAACCTACCCTGGTGGAGCTTGAGGTCATTCCCTCTAGTCCTGTCCCCTGTAACTTGGGAAAAGAGGCCAGCTCCCTCCTCTCCACAACCTCCTTTCAGGTAGTTGTAGAGAGCAATGAGGTCTCTTCTCAGCCTCCTCTTCTCCAGGCTAAACAACCCCAGCTCTCTCAGCCGCTCCTCATAGGGTCTGTTCTCCAGCCCCTTCACCAACCTCGTCGCTCTTCTCTGGACTTGCTCCAGAGCCTCAACATCCTTCTTGTGCTGAGGGGCCCAGAACTGGACACAATATTCAAGGAGCGGCCTCACCAGTGCTGAATACAGAGGGAGAATCACCTCCCTGGACCTGCTGGTCACACCATTTCTGATACAAGCCAGGATGCCATTGGCCTTCTTGGCCACCTGGGCACACTGCTGGCTCATGTTCAGTCGGCTGTCGACCAACACCCCCAGGTCCCTTTCCTCCTGGCAGTTTTCCAGCCAGGCTTCTCCCAGTCTGTAGCTCTGCTTAGGGTTGCTGTGCCCCAAGTGCAGGACCTGGCATTTGGCCGTGTTAAACCTCATGCCGTTGGACACTGCCCAGCGGTCCAGCCTATCCAGGTCCCTTTGCAAAGCCTCCCTACCCTCCAGCAGATCGACAGTTCTGAACAGCTTTGTGTCATCTGCAAACTTGCTAAGGGTACCCTCAATGCCTTCATCCAGGTCATTGATGAAGACATTGAACAGGACTGGACCTAGCACTGAGCCCTGGGGGACACCACTTGTCACTGGCCTCCAGCTGGACTTAACACCATTTACCACCACTCTCTGGGCCCGGCCATCCAGCCAGTTTTCTACTCAGTAGAAACTACCCAACTTTCTCGGACACCCACAAGTCCATGGGGCCAGATGGGATTCATCCTAGGGTTTTGAGGGAGCTGGCAGATGTATTGGCCAAACCCCTTTCCATCATCTTCCAACAGTCCTGGAAGACTGGGGAGGTACCTCTGGACTGGAGACTGGCTGATGTAGTTCCCATTTACAAGAAGGGTTGCAGGGAGGATCCGGGGAACTACAGGCCAGTCAGTCTGACCTCGGTGCTACCTGTAGTTCTGTCACAGTTAAGTTTTTTGGATAAAATATTTACTACATGGAGGAAATATATGACAGAAAATTGGGTTACATGTGCTTATAGTCAGTGCATATTCTGTGCTTACAGCCAAAGGATTGTATGTGCACACTCAATTCTCTGTGTCACTTAGCTATGATTTCAAAGTTTCATAGCACTTATCTCCAGTTCACTTACCTTCCTAACTGGGCATCAGGCATGAGTTGGCTCCACAGTTCAAATCTGAGATTTTGTTAAGCACACTCTCGGGCATCAGATTTTATAAAATAATAAAAAAATTTATAGACGATTATAGCAACCTTGTCAGCTCCAGGGAGAAAGGATAGCTTTGCAGAGAAGGGCCAAATCTTTCTCATCTTTAATTTAATTTTAAGATGGCACTAGACATAGCTATTTCCTCATCCTGCGAAGCTATCCTTCTTTTTGAAGCAAATAATTACATGGTTTACACATGGGACAATTTAGCACCAATAAGTGCTGCTGTATATTATGTCTATTATATAGTATGAATCCTGAGATAATAATTTAAGAAGATAATATAATAGGAATGCAGCACTTGATCTCATTGAGAATATTTGAAATAGGATTTGTAATTACAATTTCCTCTGGGAGTTTAAAATATTAAAGCTATGCTAGTTACTGACACCATTCTTATGGCACTACTATGCATAAATATCTCAATTTTGATTTTATTCTCAGCATCTTTCATATAAACTATAAGGAATTCATGGACAGATGCTGGTGACATCTGGCCCAAAGCAGGCGTGAACAAGGTGATCAGGATGCTCATCTGTCTGTCTGGGTGTTCGGCTAGCTAGACTAAATACCTGGATTATGCTGCCTCTGGAAGTTGATTTGAAATTTGTCATATAGTCTGAGACTCAAGTTTGGGTTACTGTTCTATTCTAGGTTGCAGTGATCACTTGCAATACAGGACTGGCTTGCAGGGATATCCAAATAGCCCTAGTCACCTGATTTGCATACCTTACTATCCCTTTTCCCAATTCTTGATCTTACATTCTATTGCTGCAAATCTTCTTTTCTCTGCCCTTGTCTTTTCCCAGATAAACAGTCCATTGGCTGCAGATTTGTTACTTTCATATTCAAATTTGGTTTATCTAATGTTGTTACTTGGACTATCCTTTTGTTATCCTATTTGTTACATCTTTTCATTAACTGTAGTGCAAAAGAATTCAAATTATTTTAATTATTATTTAATTATTGTAATTTCTACTTATTCCATATATGTATTACCTGAACTTCTTTGATACCTTTAAGTCATATCCAGCCTTGGCATTTCCTTCTTGTTCGCAATCTCAACAATGTGACGTTTTGTGGTGTATTTTCTTTTATTTGGGGTGGGAATTTTCTCCCTACTGCTGATAAAAGACCAAATTATAGTACCTGAAAAATTAGAAAATGCGAAATATGGCAAATTAGTAATCAATTTAAATGGATTAAACCCCCTGCCAAACACTGACTTATCTGTGCATACACTTTTTGGGCATTTTTCCATTAAATCAACTCTAGAACTGTTCTATATGCTGTTTAAATAGTATTGTAGAAAAGAACACAGTGCTCTAGAAGGATAATTGGAGGGCTAGATGAGGCATTCACGCTGTGTACAGTCACTATAGAAATAAAAAAACTTTTAACCCCTTAGTTTTCAGCTGAACAGAGTACTGGTATCCAAATGTTATTGATGTCATTGATTCATCCACACTTTGTCTGCTTTCCCTGTTCCCCACAGTTCAAAATTCTGAACAATTCTGTATGAAACTGCTAAAATAAATCAAGTTAGATTTTGGAATACAGGTTTGATTTGAAATAAAATTGATATTATTTCATAGTACAATAGCTCTTTACAGACCATACTCTGTCTTACAGATATCTGAATTGACTGTAAATAAGTCAAAGCATAATAAAATAATATATTCTTTCTAAACGAAAAATACATAGTTCTGTGACTCTATTTAATTACCTCACTAATGCTTCAGAAAATGAAATGAATTAAAAGGATCCAAGTTAAAGAAAGCAAATAGATCATCTAAAATGGCTTAATTCAGTCATTTTAGTTCAGATAAATTCTCCTTGGCAGTCATCACAAACATTCTGTATGTATCTGACATGTACTTTTTTAGTTATTTCAGGAACATAAAATTCACAAAGGATTGTATAATTTCCTAATTAATTACTGTGGGGTTTATATCCTTAAAATTCCATGTGTACAAATATACTTGCACACTCAAATACACATAAACAGTATAGGAATCATAGAATCATAGCATCATAGAACAACCAGGTTGGAAGGGACCCATCGGATCTTCTAGTCCAACCATTCCTATCAAACACTAAACCAAGTCCCTCAAGACCTCATCCACCCGTGCCTTAAACACCTCCTGGGAAGGGGAATCAACTACCTCCCTGGGCAGCCTATTCCAATGCCCAATGACCTTCTGTGTGAAAAACTTCCTCCTAATCTCCAGCCTAAATCTACCCTGGCGGAGCTTGAGGCCATTCCCTCTCGTCCTGTCCCCTGTAACTTGGGAGAAGAGGCTAACTCCCTCCTCTCTACAACCTCCCTTCAGGTAGTTGTAGAGAATAATGAGGTCTCCTCTCAGCCTCCTCTTCTCCAGGCAAAACAACCCCAGCTCTCTCAGCCATTCCTCATAAGGTCTGTTCTCCAGCCCCTTCACCAGCCCTGTCGCTCTTCTCTGGACTTGCTCCAGAGCCTCAACATCCTTCTTGTGCTGAGGGGCCCACAACTGGACATAGTATTCAAGGAGCAGCCTCACCAGTGCTGAGTACAGAGGGAGAATCACCTCCCTGGACCTACTGGTCACACTATTTCTGATACAAGCCAGGATGCCATTGGTTTTCTGGGCCACCTGGGTACACTGCTGGCTCATGTCCAGTCCACTGCCAACCAACACCCCCAGGTCCCTCTCCTCCTGGCAGTTTTCCAGCCAGGCTTCTCCCAGTCTGTAGCTCTGCTTAGGGTTGTTGTGCCCCAAGTGCAGGACCTGGCATTTGATCGTGTTAAACCTCATGCCGTTGGACACTGCCCAGCGGTCCAGCCTGTCCAGGTCCCTTTGCAAAGCCTCCCTACCCTCCAGCAGATCGACACTTGCACACAGCTTTGTGTCATCTGCAAACTTGCTAAGGGTACCCTCAATGCCTTCATCCAGGTCATTGATGAAGACATTGAACAGGACTGGACCTAGCACTGAGCCCTGGGGGACACCACTTGTCACTGGCCTCCAGATGGACTTAACACCATTTACCACCACTCTCTGGGCCCTGACATCCAGCCAGTTTTCTACCCAGGAGAGTGTGCGTCTGTCCAGGCCAGAGGCTGACAGTTTCCGCAGCAGAATGCTGTGAGAAACTGTGTCAAAGGCTTTACTGAAGTCCAGAAAGACCACATCCACAGCCTTTCCTTCATCCAACAACCGAGTGACTTTGTCATAGAAGGCGATCAGGTTGGTTTGGCAGGACCTACCTCTGGTAAACCCATGTTGACTGGGCCTGATCACCCGGTTCTCTTGTAAGTGCTTCATGATAGCACTCAAGATCACCTGTTCCATGACTTTCCCTGGCACTGAGGTCAGACTGACTGGCCTGTAGTTCCCCGGATCCTCCCTGCTACCCTTCTTGTGAATGGGAACTACATCAGCCAGTCTCCAGTCCAGAGGTACCTCCCCAGTCTTCCAGGACTGCTGGAAGATGATGGAAAGGGGTTTGACCAATACATCCACCAGCTCCCTCAACACCCTAGGATGTATCCCATCTGGCCCCATGGACTTGTGGGTGTCCAGTTGGCTAAGCAGGACTCTGACACCTCCTCTTGGACCATGGGAGCCTCGTATTGCTCCTCTGTTTCCAGGGTTTCTACAAAGAGGGAACAGCTTTCTTTACAATTAAAGACTGAGGCAAAGAAGGCATTAAGTACCTCAGACTTCTCCTCATCCCCTGTCACTGCTGTTCCCTCTATGTCCAAAAGGGACTGCATGGTCTCCCTTGTCCTCCTTTTACTGTTTATATATTTATAGAAAGATTTTTTGTTGTCTTTTACAGACTTAGCCAGTCTGATCTCTAGTTCAGCCTTAGCCCCTCTGATTTTTTCAGAGAGACATTCAGGAGAGACATTCTTCATCACTAGAGTACTTTGCATGGAAAATCAGCCAATATAATGTAAATCCAAATACTATTTTAAAGTGTAAGTTTGCTGTCAGTGCCAATAACATTCTCAATTATACTGTGAGAAAACAACCTCCTTGTTCTAAGTACTTGTATTCTCTGTGTTGCGTATGAACTGTAACTCTGAATTGGATGTGGATACAAACCATTTTTCTCAATTTTATTGGAAGGAGGCAATGCAGCTTTTAAGAGAAAACATTTCTTAAAATCTAATTCTTAAGAAAAAATAAAGTCTTAAGGTTCTTTTTGTCCTCTTTTCTCTGAATCATTGAATCATAGAATCACCAGGTTGGAAGAGAACCACCAGACTATGGAGTCCAACCATTCCTACCAGTCTCTAAACCATGCCCCTCAGTACCTCATCCACCCGTGCCTTAAAAAACTCCAGGGAATGTGACTCAACCACGTCCCTGGGAAGCCTATTCCAATGCCCAACGACCCCTTCTCTGAAGATTTTTTTCTTTATGTCGAGCCTGAACTTCCCCTGGTGGAGCTTGAGGCCATTCTCTCTTGTCCTATCCCCTGTCACTTGGCAGAAGAGACCAGCAACCTCCTCTCTACAACCTCCCTTCAGGTAGTGGTAGAGAGCAATGAGGTCTCCTCTCAGCCTCGTCTTCTCCAGGCTAAACAACCCCAGCTCTCTCAGCCGTTCCTCATAAGGCCTGTTCTCCAGCCCCTTCACCAGCTTCATTGCTCTTCTCTGGACATACTCAAGAGCCTCAATGTCCTTCTTGTGGTGAGGGGCCCAGAACTGAACACAAGATTCAAGGAGCGGTCTGCACCAGTGGTGAGTACAGAGGGAGAATAACCTCCCTGGTCCTGCTGGTCACGCCATTTTTGGTACAGACCAAGATGCCAACCGCTGGCTCATGTTCAGTCCTTCTCCTGGCAGCTTTCCAACCAGGCTTCTCCCAGTCTGTATCACTGCATACGGTTGTTGTGCCCCAAGTGCGGGACCCGGCATTTGTCGTTGTTAGACCTCATCCCATTGGTCTCTGCCCAGCAGTCCAGCCTGTTTATACCTCTTTGTAGAGCCTCCATACCCTCCAGCAGACCCACACTTCCACCCAGCTTAGTGTCATCTGCAAATTTGCTAAGGGAGCACTCAATGCCTTCATTCAGGTCATTGATGAAGACACTGAACAGGGCTGGACCCAGCACTGAGCCCTGGGGAACTCCCCTTGTGACTGGCCTCCACCTGTAGTAAACTCTGAGGTGTTGTTTGATCTGATTTGTGGGATTTCTTTTATATAAAACAGACAATAAGACATTCCTGCATTATTTTCTTGCTTCATAGAATCATAGAATCATAGAACAACCAGGTTGGAAGGGACCCATTGGATCTTCTAGTCCAGCCAGTTTAATAGTTTAATGTATTAATATTTAAATGAAAATTGTCAGGTCAAAAAAAAAATGCCAACAGTTCTTTATTTCAATATTATTCAATAATAAATATATATTACGAAGTGGTTTGTGAGTTAAGCCTCTCATCATTAGCAAAGGTAGGACTTTTCTGTAGAGTGAAGTCTTTAATTTCCATACCATCTAGGATGGTGATGTTAAGAGAATCCTGTTCTAAAGTATCTATTAAGTAAACCGCACATGCTGTTCTCTTATAATCTTTATCTACAGTAAAATTAAGAAGATTCCTTGAATCTTTCACAATAAAACCTGTTTATTAACATTTAACCATGCTTTGGGTTCTTTTCTGAATCTTATTTATAATTTTATCATATATCTCAAAGCACTGGAACATGGGAATATAGCTTATTGTGTGATATTTTTGCTATCTGCATGAAATATTTTGATTTGCGGTGAAGAACTTTAAAAGCTGAGGCTGAAACCTTGTATGGCAAGACATTATCTTATCTTTATATATAGCATGAGGTTCTCTGTCCATATAAGCATAACACAGCTGCCTACATGAATTAGTAAAGTTGCTGGGTGAAGTGGTTTTTGAATCATAATACAGTAACACTGCCAAAGACAGGATATTGATGTTAATGAACCAATAATCAGTGTAAGTGTGGTAAATTGTCTGAACTAAATTCTGTGCTAATTTGTATCCTGTGTAGAATCAAATAAATCACAAATTAACTGTATTGTCTGTTCCAATTGCAGTGTCTTCTGTAAATAATTATCCATTATTATTTTTAGATATATTAATTGCTAATTTTTTAATATTTTATCCTAACTGATATTTTCACATTTTCTTTTCAATTAAATGCTATATTTTGTATTCTGAGAAAATCTGCTTCAGTAAAATAGGAAAAAAACCCAACCCCAAACATCAAACAACCAACCAAACAAACAAATAAAACCCTCAAAGTTATTATTTCACTATGTATGCGAAGTAAAATATTGCAAGTCGATTTTCCCACCACTGTTAAGTAGATTGGTTTACAATAGTTGACACTGTAAACAAAACTTGTTGGAACAGGCTAACTGTTCAGAAGTTCTTAAGAAGTTACTATGTCTTATTTCCTTTCAGTCTGTTTCATTATTTCTGAAGCTGAGGGGGTAACTCTCAATGTTGCTTTTGCACACACCAGTCTAAGAAATATTTACAGACAATAATTACAGTGAACTTGTATATGTTTGTATATATTGTTTCAATTAAAGCATCAAAAGACAAAAACACCAACCCCAAAAACCACAAAAAATTCCCCCCCCAAAAAAACAACAAAAACCCTCAAACTTTTGGTAATGAAGAAGTCCTATGAAAAGATCACTGGACTGACACAGTTACACCTTTTTAAGAGTTTAATGGCATTTTCTGACTGGGTTTAATGATCTGAAACTGTATATTTTTATTGTCATTTCACACAAAAAATAGATTTGATGAAACTAGTGATTACTAACTAGTAAGGCAATCTCAATAGAGAGTTTCTAATGATTTTAAAAAGCCTCAGATTGCCATTAAGTATTATTTAAGTTATATTTTTCATAGAGAAATTTATATTTTATTTCATTTGTCCTTCTCTTTATTCAAAGTTCTACTACATCTTTTCTGTTTAAAAACTACTGATATGAATAATGCAAATCTACATATTTGAAACATAAAAAATGTTAATCAAAACAGTTAAAATGTTTATGTAAAACATATTTGTAACTCTCTTGAAATAATGTCGTATTATTTTTGAGCATGTTGAAAGTATAATAATTAGTTTCAAAATTCATTCAAGTACTTCAAAGGCAGCTTAAGATTTTAGATTTTGACAGAATCTGGAACCTGGATTTCCTCTTTAAGTGATCATTTTTGTAAAAGAGAAAGCCACAGTTTAAGCTATACTTTAATTCTAACCTTTAGTTGCTGAATTTACAATAGTGTTTTGTAAGCCCAGGGGTCTGAATCCTTACCTTTCTGCAAAAATGAACTTATAGGAGAGAATAAGAAGAACATTGATAGTAGTCCCACCATACAAACTTCTGTTACTAAAACAGGAACTTAAAGGCTTTAGCTTGTCCCCACTAGATTTTTTCTTTAAAGAAAAAATTTGCAGATGATTTAACACTGAGCAATATCTTAATGATTACCCTATATTGTTATCAAAAGTAAATCTGGACTACCACCACACAGATAAGCTATGGAAAAAGATCTAGACTGGAGTATATTTTTAGAAGAAATGAAATCTATATTCTTTTTATCAACCTTACAAAGGTTTAGGAATAATACAATATCAGAATTAGGGTAGTATTTGGATAAATAAGCCCTTAATTCTTCACCCAATGTATAATTGTGTCTGTTATAAATTACATTTGTTGGGAAATAATTAGAAAGAGCTTGAACCCAAATAAAAGTAGACTGGAGTTTTGTAGCAAGCACAGCATATAAGCACAGTGTAGCATTCTGATGGCTGAGCCAGTCATGTCTGTGCACGTTACTCAAGTTTTCACTCAGTGCTACCATCGAAGGGGCAAAGATGCATGTAGCTGCACATAGCAGGGATCCAAGCAACAAAAAAGTTGTGGAAGGACAAGACAAACACAAGAGAGTCCAAACCGGCAGAATGTCCTGCCAAGCATTCACATAGGATATCTAGAAAATCAAAATAAATGAGATAAACAGTCAGGTGACAGTAGACAGGATCTTTTTTTAGGACAGGGACAAAGAGTTTAAAAACATTAGGTGTATGTGAGACAAACTAGACATTACAGAAGACACTTCGTTCCACCTCTGGCTGCTCTCATCAAAAAACCCTCAAGGACAATCACCTTGACTTTCAAAGAACCACCCAGGACTGTTGCCTTCAAAGCCAGAAACATCACCTCCGTGCTATAGTGTACTCATAGTTAATACTGATTACAAATTATAAGCTAATGGTTTTGCCTGTGTTTTCGTAATAGTTATGTGAAAGAAATTAATTATAAATATAAAAATATTTATATAAATTTTAAAATATTCTAAATATGAGTATGTGGAAGAAATCTTGAAAGTGCTGTAAATCAATAAATTTAATGAAGTTTTATTTCAAGATTTAAGACTTTTTTCGTCAGTGTTCTAATCATCCCCATCACTCTGATCTCCAATTCCCTAACTGATAGAAACAATATTTTATTACAACAATTTTTAATTATAATAATTACAATTACTTTTAATATTTACTAATTTCAGCATATTCTGATTTTTCATGTTTGGTAAATATTGAACATAAACTAGTCATGTTTCCACAAACAGTTTAATTAAAATAAAATAACAGTCTAACTTGCATACAGTTTGAAGTTGCAGTTAAAGGAAAGAACAGGTGAAAGTGAAAAGCTTTCATGTGTAATGAAATGTATAATGTATATAATGTATTTTTTTACTTACTTGATTTTTGTTGCCGATAATTGCAAACTATTCAGATTTATTCAGGGTTGACAAAACAGAGAACATTCATGTATATTTTTCTTTTCCTTCTCAGAATATTCTCTTTGCTTTGGTATTCTAGAAACATACAGTGTATAATGACGTTTGCTTCCTCCAATATACAGAGACATTTTCTTCAGAAATTTCTTCCACAAGAAGTAAGCTCATGTACATCTGAATAGATGGAAATTTCATTAAAGAAGCTGCAAGTATGAAAACCATCTAGAACTTCTAATAATAAACAAAACATTGTTACTGAATGAAATTAAGATCTGTACATAAAATATGATGCCATTTCCTTCTCGTAAAAGATGTTATTTTGATTGCTTTTTAGGGTTAATGTATTTCATAAGTTTAATGCAGTCTCTATAATGCTTAGAATTCATTCTACAGAAGATGTAAAACTAGTCTTTTGACTCTTCAATTTAGTGAAGACTTTTGGATAAGATAAATGTGTCATCAGCTGATGATTATCCTATAATTTCTTAGATCGTATTATCCATAATGCTGTCTCAGCATTAATGTGGTATAAATTTATTTTTTATATATATGTACATGTGTCAAGTATTTTTTTCCCTACAGACATTTGAGGTGCAAGGAAAATTTGGGAAACATGTTCAGACTGTAATTCACATATCAACTGTGAATCTACAGTCTGCCTGAATCTGTCATGACAGCACTGGCAAAAATGAATTATCTTTCATCTTAATGCACCCAAGACCTCCTGCTCAGGTATATAAGTGCTCTAATAGCAGACATCAGTACCGCATGCCTTTAGGAATAATATGGGGCTTCCCTTGAGCCTAAGAAGAAAATAAAGTGTACCACTGTTCGTGATTATTTGAAAGTACATTGGTCTCTTTCTGCTCCTGGAAAAGGGCTAGAGTGTAGGGTTTAAACCATAATGACAGGGTTATGGAGAGCTTGTGGTATGAAAAAAGAATTCCAAACTCATTAGCACACCAGTAAGAAGCAAATGTGAAAATAATTTCAAGCTGTTCTCTGGCCTGCTGCAGAGAAGGTTTTCTTGTATTACATTTCTTCTATTACATTTTCCGTATGTAAAATATTCTTTTCTCTCTCTTTCATAAGTATGGCTCAAAAACTATCTTTGTTTCTTGCACCACAGAAAGTATGACTTCTTAAGTATGAAGAAAAATTATCAGAACATTTTAGCTGTTGTTCAAATAAAGGTAATAGCCTCTTCAGCATGTTTTTGCTTTTATAGATAATGTAGATGTTTTGTACCAGCATCAAAATTATTTCTACTGTAGCTTCACTAGCATGAATAAATTGATTGAGTAGACTCACAGGAAAAATGATGTTAGCTCCTGCAATGTCATGACTTTGTGACAGCAAGCATTTGATTAAATAATACATTCATAATTATATGAACAGGCACAGATAGAATAAAAAGAAACCGGTTCTTTTTCCCCAAAAACAGAAAAAAACAAAACATGGTATTCTTACATGAGGCATCACAAAAACAGTTTACTGGAGTTTCATTGTAAGATAAGTGGGCTTTGGAAGTCTACAATTACCCATCCAAAATTCCTTCACTATCAACTTGGCACTGGTGAGATTGCTTTATGAATCCTGTGTTCAGTTCTGGGCCCCTCAACACAAGAAGCATGTTGAGGCTCTGGAGCTAGTCCAGAGAAGAGCAACGAAGCTGGTGAAGGGGCTGGAGAGCCGGACTTATGAGGAACGGCTGAGAGAGCTGGGGTTGTTTAGCCTGGAGAAGAGGAGGCTGAGGGAGACCTCATTGCTCTCTACAACTACCTGGAGGGAGGCTGTAGAGAGGAGGGAGCTGGCCTCTTCTCCCAAGTGACAGGGGACAGGAAAAGAGGGAATGGTCTCAAGCTCTGCCAGGGGAGATTTAGGCTGGACATTAAGGAAAACTTTTTCACAGAAAGGGTCATTGGGCACTGAAACAGGCTGCCCAGGGAGGTGATTGACTCACCTTCCCTGGAGGTGTTTAAGAGATGGGTGGAAGAGGTGCTGGGGGGCATGATTTAGTGTTTGGACTCTATGATCTGATGATTCTATGAAAATATCAGCAGATATTCTCTTTACTTTGACTTGATCTAGCTGCATGAGATGTAACTTGCTTGCTCTATAAGCCTCTTCATTGATTGGTATAGAGATAGGTAATATACAGACACGTTTCCAAGGATTATGTTGATTCTGAGACTATTCTAGTCACTGATTAAGAAACAGAACTTTGTATCCAGTGCTCTTCCAATAACACATATAAGTGAACTGAGACCCTAAAGACTGTAGGTGTCTCTCAGTTAGATACACAGTTGTAAGTGTAACCTATATAGAAAAAAGCATCCTGTTTTCATGAAAACATGAAAACATGGCTCATTAAACCTATGCCCATTGATTAATATTATGATCATTTTCATTTGAAATATTTGTTGTTCAAACATTGAATCATTAGATTCTCTCAACATACATAATAATTAATCAGTTATAAAAGGTCACTTCTGCATACATATCACACATATTCAATGGGACTTACCAATGGCATTTTTACCTGGTAAATTTTCCCTGTAGGCCAAACATGAGAGCAGTGATGGTGGAAATTTATCATTTTATGCAGTATCTCAATAGAATTGGTAAAATAAGTTAGCACCTATATGATAAACTTTGATGCATCTTCCAACTAAAACATTGTTTCTTAAAGGTTATAGCTAGAGGCTTTAGGAAGAATTAGAATGGAAATTATGGAACTGGAATTGAGTACCACGATATAGACTATTATTATACTATGAGTTCATTAATTCTGGTTGCATGTAGAAAAGTTGAATTCAGAATTAAAGTTTGGATTTTGTTTTGCTGTTCTAAAAATATTGTTTGTTTATAAATATTTTATATATGTCATAAAGCCATAATTAGACTACATTAGAAGTAAACACATTAAGGGGTCTGAATACAAAAAGAATAAAAATAGTTTGACCACACAAATTATATGACATTATCTCAGTGAATATGTAATGGTGAATCAATTCATTTTGCAATATCAAATTCTGTCCCTGTAGCATTTTACATCTTTATTTTTCTTATAAGCAGAAACCTATTGTATAAAATGATCTCAACAGAATAAAGCATTGTGTAAAGAGCAGGGTAAAAAATAAAGAATCAACCAAGTCAGAGCAACCTGCAATTCTTGATCAATAACTATCCAGTTAATTTTTCAAACTAGAACTGCTGATCAGTTACATAATGACATTAAGTAATGTAAAAGCAAAGGAAAGAATTTAATGTAAAAAATGACAACAAAATTAACTATGGTATGTTAAATATTGCTAATAAACACTCAATACAATTAATGACAATTACAGGCTATAATGCTGTTAACGGGTAAATATTAAGATGAAATCTCAGGAAAACTTTAAAATCTAAAATTATATTTTAAAATACATGTACACATATGTAATTGAAATTCTGAGCAAGTTATTAATCATGCAAGGAATGCAAACTGAAGAAAGTTAATAGTGGCATAATTTAGTATATTAAATGTTAGACATGAATATAACCTTTTGACACAGGATAATACCTCTAAGAAGATCTAAGGAAGAAGAGTTATCAATTATTTAACTATTATACCATGTAGCTGCTCCTTAATAAGATAAATAAAAAAATAAATAAAAATCCACCTGGACTTTCCAAGTCAACTTGCCAATGTATATTGTGATTTATCAGGATAGAGGAGGAAATTATTTGATTCTAATTTTTTTTTTTGTGTGTGTTTTGGATTTTGTTCTTTATTGGAGTGGGGTTTGTTTTGGTTTAGTTTGGTTGGTTGTTTGATTCTTGAGAAAGATTTATGTTTTCTTTCCTTTGAGGTTGGATGGAACATGAGTTAGAAGAATAGACTTTCAAGTTCCAATTAAGCACAATATAATTAGAGAAGGGCTATGGTGCTTTTCCCATAAAGGTGTCTGGCAGATATCCCAGGGGTTATTGTGGTACCTATTCCTAAGCAATGTTTGTCTCCAAAGCCAAGGGGAAATTCTGCTTAAAAAAGGAAAGCACATTATGTCTCTAAAGTGTGTAAAGATCATACAATTAGACTTATTTGTTTTAATTAAGTTAATTATTGATTTTCTGACATTTTGTAACTGATGAAGGAAAATTAGATACACCGTATTTTCTTATATATAATGTAAGATATATTACATATGATATTGAATTACTTTAATAAGTATTAAATAATTGCAATCAATCTAATTTTAAAATTTTCAAAACTCCTGACTAGTTGGGCTTTCATACAAGTAAAAATTATATGGAGGCTTTGGACACACAGTGTATAGGAAGTACTTCATATGTACATGTGTACATGCCCACATAGATCTGCCTCACTGGTTTCTTTTGTTATTCAGTAAGTCTAAAGGATTTCACTACTGCAAACATTTTGGATTCTTCTACAGTTTCCTCTAAGTCACAAGCCCCAGAAATACTAAAAAAAAAAAAAAGAGTACAAAATATGACTATGTGCAATTCTTGGTCCTACAAATAGTGAACAATTTCTAGGTTGGGGTTTTGTTTTCTTTTGGTTTGGTTGGGTTTGTGTTTGTGTTTTTGTTTTGTTTTTTTTTTTTTAAGATGAGGAAAAGTCTGGGTACTTAGAGCAACAAAAGGTGAAAAAGAAGTAAGATGTAAGGCAATGTCACCTCTCTAGATACTCAAGGATTCCTTCACAATACATGGGAGACAGATTCAAATACTTCCTATTCTGGTTCACTAGAGATATATTTTTTACTAAAAAAAAGTTATCTATAAATGTACATAATGAAATTATCAAAAACTCCTAAAAGAATAAATAAAAGTAAAGCAACACTTATTCAAGCATGTTGGTGTCAGAATAAAGATTTTGTTCAATAAAAATATTGCTCAAGCTTCCTTTTCCTATCTGATGGCAGGTTGTGGCTGCCAACTCAAATAATAAATCCTGCATATAACCTTCTGATGCAAGTTATGACTAAAATCAGTAATGTAAAGTAACTTATACAGCTCCCAGTACTGTATATAGAGCACCTTCAAATTCTTAATGCATTTCTTTTCCTATCTCTTCATGAAGCATTAACATTTTATTATACACACTTACAGGCAGTTAAATTGAGGCCATAACTGGGAGGTGATTCGGGTTCAGATTTTTAGATGGCTTGCTCTGTTCAACAGTTAGTTAGTTTATTGCTCAAAGCAGATAAATATATCAGGCATTTATAGAAATCCCAGCTGTGTCTACCTGTGTCTTTGCACGCTTAATTAACTTAGAAAAATCTGCTTTACATATCTCGGCCAATGTAATACAAAGACTTTACAGCAGAGTGGAAACTTGAATCCAATTTTGCTAAATATTAGATTAAGTTTCTTAAGACCTAGAAAATCCTTTGCTTTTGACCTAGAAATCTATTTAATACTCCACTTTGCCTTATGAAAACCAAGAAAAATAATGTTATTTGACGTACTCTGTCCATGAATGTCAACAGCAGAGAATCAGAACGGTTATATCTGTATTTGTAAGGTTGTAAAAATTAAAAAGGGACAATCTCTGTCCATGCTTTTTAAAGATATAATCTGTCTATCCATTTAACAAACTATTTT
Organism: Coccyzus lansbergi; assembly: GCA_033558105.1. Lineage (NCBI taxonomy): Eukaryota > Metazoa > Chordata > Aves > Cuculiformes > Coccyzidae > Coccyzus > Coccyzus lansbergi. The sequence goes on from JAUMJK010000379.1 coordinate 686,015, forward strand.
GTTACTGTTATTTTGACACTATTGAGAATATGTGGCATGATTGTTTTTTCTCTTTCTCATCCCCCATGAATGATCACTCCCATACCCCATACTTTGCCTATAAACATTCCTCGTAATTTCTTTGCCTGTGCACATTCAGTTCTGAAGACAGAAACAAATTGACAATGTATTTCAAATGCAGATTCAGGCCCTTCCCTGTGTGTCAAGTAGAGAATGAAGTGCTGGTATAGCACTTGTGTACTTGTAGCTATAAGTCATTGTTACAGATAATGTTAATAAACTTCTGTGGTTTAAAAAACCATCTCAAGACAGAGAGATAGAAAATAATCTGAAGTGAGAAACCAAGCCAGTACAACAGATTTTGGGTCCCTGGGTGCACTGGGACAGGCCATGCAGGAGGTATCCCGCCCTGGCACCTCCTAACAATGATGCAATATGCATATTCAAGACAAGGCACATCCTGTTCCTATCATTTTTTAGCCAATTTTAGACAAAGAACAACAGAAAATATAACTATGGTAGAGTCCACAACTCCCCGATCTCCATTCTGTGTACTAACCACCATATTTTTCATCCATATATTTCTCCACTGAATTGAAAATGTAATGTTCTAGCATGATGACAGGTGGTAAAACCGGTGTCTATATACTACTGTAATTAGCAAGACCAAAAGCAAAGAAAAACTCAGAACCTTTTATAGATTAGTAAGTATTTTCTCAATTCTTTTTGTATCTGCCTGTTCAAGTTGCAAATGGATAAATTTGGAGCAATCTATAAAAAGGCAGTTATGCAAGAAAAATATTGTGTGATAAATTAGACTTTTCCTGTACAACACCTAGCTGATTGCAAAACAAAGATGCAATTTCATGCCCTTGTAAGTAACATTTCAAAGAAGATGTAATTTGAATTTCACACTTGTCAGCCATAATCATGATCTTGCTTAGCCTTTTTTCTGGTTGAAAATGTTCTGCCACAGGATTCCAAAGTTTATTAAAGACTCCATCTTTCTGACATTAACTAACGCCTGTTTTGACAGTCAAATATATAGATATTATATAACAGTTAGATTAACATTGACCTAGGCAAGGATATATTTTTTAGTTAATATAAAATATTTTGGTGACATATTAGGAAAAATAAAATAAAAATGACAAAATATATTTTTAATTAATGAGATTTCATTTCCATTATTAAATCATGACAAAAGAAATAAATCTATCTTTGTTTCTCTGACCTTGATTTACATAGCATTTTTTTTCCCAGAACTTAGCAATTTCTTTTGACCACGCCCTAGCCTGAGAACTTTCAACGCAGAGATACTGCACTTATGCAATAAGACCTCTCCTCTGTCTCCTATATGCTAATAGGAGACTGAGTTGTATAAATATTCTGTGTCAAGAAACACAAGTGTGCACCCTCTGCCCACATTTCCTGCTGAAAGCTCCCGTGGATTCATTGAGATGGTGGTTATTTTTATATTACATTCCCCTTTCTTCTGCTACTTTTATTCTTTTTCTCTCTTTGTTCTTATTTTCTCCTCAAAAACACTTCACTTGTCTTTCTCTTGGCACTTGTGAGTGAACTTGGTTGTGTCCAAGTTCTTGTAATAAACTGTTGCTACTTTGACCAAGCACAAAGTATGAATGGAAACAACTGCTGTGCAGCAGAGTTGTGTAAGTTTTAACAGTTAACAGTTTTGTTTGTGCGATACTTTCAAATCATAAAAGAAGCAAATGATTGGCATGGCTACCCTCATAGTGAATGTTTAATTCCTATTGTATTTATTATGCAGTTTCTGGTTTGAAAACACAAACTAATTTTGGGGAGTTTGTTTGGTTTTGGGTTGGTTGTTTTTTGGTTTTTGGGTTTTTTCACCCCCTCTGTAGATTTCCTGGGATCTCAGCATCACATAAATAAGCAAGCCAGACAGAAAACAACTCTGGAATAGTCTAGCAATACTGTGAGTTTTGGCTGACATGAACACTAACCTTTTTATGATGTAAATTTCAATGTTTGTAATGTTGTTATAGTAAAGGCACTGAATTTTTCGAAGTTATCCAGGCAGTCTGGCTTTTCACAGCATACACAAAAAAGGTTGACATTGGCAGTTGTCTTCAAGAGTTCACCTCTTGCTTTCAGAGTTCTGTTTTTCCTACTCTGCAGGTCAGGTAGGTCATCTGACCAGCCAATACTTATGTTTCAACAGTTCTCTAACTAACAGTCTGCAGCACAGCTCAGTCAAGAGATGTTATATTACAGCAGAGTAAACAGAAAAAAAAAAGGCAGGCCAAGGAAAAAGACTTAAAATACATGATCTTTTATAACATTAATTTAATTTAGGATGTGTTTGAGCTTTTTGTTTGGTTGGTTTTGTATTTGTTTCTTTTCCTTTTTAAAGTATTGTGCCATCAGAATCATAGTTCCTACACTGACAAATCTTACGAAGCTCTTCACACTTCTTTCACAAAGTTTGAAACAAATTTTGTATCATGTTTGGTAGGATGGTCATGTTTTCATTTTTATGCCATAATTACCAAACACACAAATCAAATGTACTGTACAAAACATCTAAATATAAAATATCTTTCCAACTCCAAATGAAGGAACATACTATTCTGATAGAAATGCACTTTCATTTTAACAATATTCCTGTTAATAAAAGAAAGCTTTTATTGCAATTAAATTCCAATATGGTTATCAAACCATCATATCAATTTTATTTTGTATTCCTATGTCTTTTCCAAACAAGCATGCATAGATCAGACTGATTAGTTACCTTGTTTGAACCATGAAGGTCAGTAGATTCTATAATGTCCCAATCAACATGATCTTGTCAAGTCTTCACATTTTTAAAGGCATTTTTTTTAAACATAATAACAGTTATTTTATTAAAAAAATTTATTTAACCCAAACTTTTGCAAAGCAATAAAACAATACACTGAAATATATTCCAAATTGTGGAATAATTTGGATTGGAAAGGACCACCTAGTTCCAACCATGATATATTAAGGGATAATAATTACTTCCTGCAGAGAGAGGAAGTCTTCTAATAGAAAAGGAATGGAATGGTATTATTTAGAGCAATAGTGTTATTTAGAGTTTCTACTGAGTAGAAGCTGCCTGATAAAAGGATTTTCTGAATCACAAGATGTATGAATGAATGGCAAAAGACTTTAATCATACTGAGCTATTGTATTATGGTATATTCCCAATAGAGGAAGAAATAGAAGAATGTACAACTTGTAGTCTACACCTGTGTCCCATTTTATATGCTATGTTAAAGAAACCCACTGGATAAAGTACATGCAGTCAATCCGAAAGCATTCACCCTCATGAAATCATGGATTGCTCTTTAAGACACACTATGTTGTAAGCATTTAAAAGTTCAGCATGGGATTGCATGGTTAACTAGGCATAACCATGCAAACTGTTTATAAACTGCTTGTGAGGCCAGCATGTGTACAGTTGATAAATGGATCAGAAGTTATCTTGCTACATGCTGTTTTGGAAAAGGTTACATAGCAGTCATGATTTTTCTTCCTCTGACCACTGGAGCATTTAGTTGAAGTAAAGAAAAAGGTCAGTAAACTTTGTTGCAGCTTAGTATATAGTTTCATACTCCGTTTAGAAAATTCAAGATTGTTTTGAGGGCAGAGTTTAGAGGACTGATAAATCAAGTGATTTCAAATTTGAAAGCAATCATTTACTGAACTGGCACTCATTAGCGAAACACATTATCATTTGCTGCTTAATCACTATGAAGAATTATCAGCACATAGACAAAAAAGTTAGTACTTAGTAAACTGGTCTTAAACTAGCCATAAGAATACAATACCATGAAACTCATGTTTTTAATTAGCACTGATGACTTTATTCCATGATCATCCTTAGTCATTAAGATCAAGTTGATCACACTCTTTAACAGGGAAGCTGGAGATAAAATTGAGATGTCTTCTTTATACCCCAAATTTCTTGTCTCAATTATGATATTTTATACTTTCCTTTCTCCACACCCAAAGAGAAAGAAATTATTTCAGCTGGTCTTGGTATATTATTCTGGGGATCACAACTCGTTTTTTTGCTTATAGGTACTTATATAGGATTTATTCCTCAACTGTCTGTTCCTTTATGGTAGGAGGCTTCCAGTGCCAGGATTATTTAGTTTTACATTGGGAGAACTCTTTCCACTGTGATTTCACTTATAGCAAGAATCCATATACAAGTTATTGCAACAACAACCATAGCAACCCATTTTTTTCTTCTCCATTTTTTTTCTGCATGCAGTTTCTTTTCCTCCATACCAACTCCTTTTTGTAAAAACAATTACTGTTATTACCCAGTGTTTTCTGGCATCAGTGCTTCAGCACTCATATGCTTTTCAGTGTGCTCTCCCCTTGGTAGCCTCAGCTAAATACTAAGGACTTCGTTGAGGTTTCTCTATTTCTGCCTTCACAGTACATGTTATTTTCTTTCAATGTTTATCTATGAAGATTTGAATGGATTGAGAAGTGCCTACTAGTCACATAATATTCATTCATTTGCAGTTCAACTGCTGTAATGTGTTTTAGACCCAGATAAGATAAACTAGAGTAAGAACAAAATGAGAATAAGAAACATCCAGTTTATTGGAAGCCAAATGGTATAGCAAATAGGCAACACCTCAGAAACTTCTCTGCTTTCTCTCTCTATTAGTCAGGTATAAAGTATAGTTTTGTGATGCATATAGACCAAGACAGTCAGTATAATTCTTTTTTTATGCTTAGTATCATGATCACAGGCATATTAATTCACGTAAGTCAATGGAAATCATCTATTAATAAAATTGGAGATATATAGGGTTGAGTCAGCTAACTAACAAATCATTATTTCATCAGTTTCACTTTCCCAGCTAGAGTATCAAATCAAACAGAATTAACTTAAATGATTTTTAACCTTACTCGTGTGGTTTGTACCTATTAAATTAGAATCTATCCCATGCTTTCTAATGGTGACAAAAATGCATGGGTTTTTTTGGTTTTTGTTTTGTTTTTGTTTGTTTTTAATTCCTCTCTTTCATGTTTCAGATAGTTGATTTCTAAACACAGATTTTCACCACCTTTTTTTATAACGCATAGCAGGCATCACAAGTATTCTCTAGAGGTGTGTTTTGGAATGCAGCTTCTAGACCTGAGAATGCTTCTTATCAGCCTTTCAGTAATTGGAACTCCTGCTCAAAATACGTCATGGATATAGAGGGTGGTAAAAGGAAAAGTGGACTCAGGCTCTGTTTTGTATGCAATACCTGGAACCATTTCCAAGTTTCTTGCATTAGTGCTATGGTCAGGCCATATCCGGATAAATATTTCAGCCAAGACCTCACAGGCCTCAAATCTGCTCTGCGGTGGGTTCCATTCTCTGTAAACAAAATCAAGATGTGCAGAGAAGTGCAAGCAATGTGATTTGACTTGCTGCTAGCCTGAACGATCTACCACGTCACATGACAAAATGTCATTGTTGCCCCTACCCCAACCATTCCTTTTGGGGGTCCAATAGGGAAGGGTGACAAGTGTGCCCTCTACCTTGTGGCACAAAAGACTGTGTTTCCCATGCTGCCCTGGGGTCTGTCAGGGTGTAGCTGCCAGCTGTTTACCTTTTTTAGTCTTCTTTTTATGTATTATATGTATTGTCCTTTGTTCTCCTCAATTTGAAATCACATAAAAGTTCTGCATGTCAACTTTCTTCTCTGTAGTAGCCATGAACTCCCATGTCATTTGTAATAAATACAGTTGATTTACTTCTTTTTGAAGAGAAGATTTTAATAGAAGAGATCTGCATTGAGAGCTCATATTACTTTGAATTTTTTCTTTAATAAGATACACATCCGTGATTTATTGGGACAATTTACAATTATATTGTAAGTAATTAAAGTAAAAACTGACTTGCCAAAATAAATGAGCACAGTATATTTTGTGTGGAGGCAACCTTGACAGTTAATTGCATTTGCATCCTCAGTAATTTGCAAAAAATTGATAGTCTGCAATGAGTCTTGTATTACTATGATTTAGAAAATTTTTATTTTTCCAGATTGTTTTGATAAGGGTAGTCCAAGTTTTATTTTATTACACTATTTTTCAAGAAGCAATTAGCAAGTTCCAATTCTACCCGTTTTCAAATGAGACATTATGAAAATGTATTTTGAAAACATCTCTTGATTGCTTTGCTCTGGACTTACATAGCACTAATTTGTAGGAAAACATAAAATTTCAGCCTGATTGCCTTTGGGCACAAAAATAATCTATGTATAAAGCAGAGTAGTGAATGTCATTTAATCATGACTTTAGCAAGCCTTTTCACCCTGTTTTGGGATTTAAATTGGTACCTTGCAGTCTGGATGAGCAGATAACTAGACTGATAAAAACTGTTGTGGCTAATGGGTCATGGTATGGAGGCTGATAACAAAAAGAACACTCCAGGGTTCTGCACTGGGAGGTGTCCTATTTAACATCTTCGCCTGTGGTCTGGAGGAGGTGACACTTTGCTCTTTCATCAGGTTCACGGGTGACACCACTTTGTGAGGGATGCAGCAGATAAGTTGGAGCACAGGACAACTATCCAAACTGACCTGATAGATGCCCCAAAATCAAGGATAATACAAAGTCTTGCCCCTGGGAAGGAAGCAACAAACTCAGAATATTGGTTTAGAGAGAATGAAACTGAGGGCTATTGTAATTTCTCTGCAGAGCTCCCAGAGTAGAGGAAGTGCAGAAGGAGTTGCTGATCTCTTCCTTCTTGTATCTGGCAACAGAACATGGCATCAGAGGAGGCTGAGCCCTGATATTCTGAAATATTTCTTTATTTAGAGGGTGATCAAAGAGGCTTCCTAGAATACGTGGCTGATGCTCCATTCCTGACAATGTTGAGGAAGCTTTTGTGCAATGCCCTTCATAATGTACTTCAACTTTTGGTGAGACCTGAAGCGGTCAGGTGAAGGGACTAGATAATTCATGCAGGTCCTATCCAACTTGAAGTATTCTGTTCTACAAAGGGGTGGGGACTGACAAGCTGACAATCTCAATGCCCAGAGGGGCTCCATTGATGTAGGTTGAAAGTGAGCCAGCAGCAGAGATGGCCAGCAGTATGTGAGGCCGCATGAACAAGAACACAGAAAGCAGGTCCAGGCAAGTGATTATGCCCTCCATCGTTTACTCATCACTTGTAAAACAATAATATTGTGACCAATGCCACACACTCGAATACAGAGAAGACATCAATAAAATGAGGCAAGTTCAGGATGGAGTGCATGGAAGAGGCTGTAGTGTTTGCCTTGTGTACACAGGCTGAGGGTCCAGGGTTTGTTCAGCCTACAGAAGAGGCTGTAGAGTGCCTAACAGCAGCTTCCTAAACAAATGGAGGAGGAGCCAGACTTTTCAACGTGGTACGTGGTGGGAGGATTTGTTCCTATAATGATGGTGGAAATAAGTAGAAAGGACAAACTCTTTTCAGATAGCTTTCTTCCTTTTTCTCCTCTTCTTTCCTTCATATATTGTCCATTATTGGTATAACAACAGCAGCAGAATCAGCCCTATCTATTTTGGGACGTGAATAGTCAAGGGATATAGTTTTCAGATATTAGGTTTGCTTAGTACACTTTAACTATTCCCTAATTCTTTCCGGAAAATACAGTGGCTGGATTAATTAATCCTTCATATCATCTTTTAAAGCTTTATGGTAAAATTTAAAATTTTTACAGAGATATAAAAAATATTTTTTATCAAACCATTTAACATTATTACATTCCCAAATTGTTCCTCCAAAATAGATTTTTCTAGAAAAAAATCCTAAAAAAAATCACTTTTCCTTTACTGCTTTGTAGCTAAGAAACATTTGGTCTCTGTTTACTTGCCATCTCTTTTGTCCTTCATGGCTCATCTCCTGGAACAAAATTCTCACTTATGAAATCTTTTTGAATTTAAACAGTTGCTGTCCAAGAGATAATGTTAAAGAAGAATATTGAATCTTCCTTCTCCTGTAGGTAGTAATTTGACCTGGAACTCTGACAAGATGAAAGGAAAGAATATCAGAAGCTAATCACTGAAAACTGATGAGACTGTCAGCCTTTCCTGTCTTTGCAATATTTTTTTTCCACTTTTAACCAGTGAACAGATTATATAGTGCTAAAAGCATCTTTTTGGGCATTATGTATTTTGTTCTATTGCAGAAATCTCATGTTTTCATCCTTCTTCTGTACATTTGTTCATTTCTGTATGCACCTAAATAAGCAGTTGTATAGTTCTATACATTGACTTTAAATAATATAGAACAAATTTTGCAAAAAAGGAAAAGTATGTTTGTTTGGTTTGTGTTTGGCAGGGATTTTTCATTGCCTTATATGTTTACTTTATGACTGATATGTTTCAGACCTAAATCTGTATTACTACTAATTTTTTTTTAAAATAAGCAACTTAGTCTATATACCTATTATTATTCATATGAGAATGAAGTTTTCTTCATAGTCATGTACCAGACTAATTTCAGGGAATCTAGGGATAACAAGAGTACAGTTCCACCTGGTACCTATTCAAGAAACTGTTGCATAAGGTACTTAAGTACTACAAATAGAAGTAGCCTTCATTGAACCAGTGACTACTTCTGTAGGTTAGGTCTTTCAGCAGGTAAGCAATTAAACTAAATTCAGCAATTAAAGACTTGATGGCCTTGATACCAAATGGCAACAAATTTACTGATCCATGTTGCTAAGAGTTAGCTCCCTCTACAGGCAGATCTTCTGGAAAAGAAGATGGAGCAACCCAAAACAGAATTAGACAGTGAACCAAAAATCAAGCGTGGCAAAAAATAGATGACAGGACTCTCTTTTTTATGTTTTAATTCTTTATGTTTAAATAATAGTATATTTATGAGTATGGGCACTTCCTGAGACAATGCTTATATTAGTGTTAGCAAAGGCTCAGGATTATTCCAGAAGACAGTATGAATGCAACCACCCTGAGAGAGGAAAGAAAAGGAGTTTACTCATGTGGATTGGAGCCATATTGTGTTGTCTCCTCTCTAGGCTAAAGACCAGAACATAAACTGTTTTATTTAATACTATCCAGATGAAGTTCGTAGCCACCTACATTTCCGACAGAGAAAATATACATATCCTACAAATTCCTCATGTCCTGAATTCTGACATGCGTATGAAGAAATCAAGAAGTATTTGTAAAGTTAGTGCACAGCTTCTTTTTTCCTAGATTGGCTGTCTTCTGGTAAGAAGTGCAGGTAAGATTAGGGAGAATACATAATTTATGTCAGTCAATCTTTGGCAATCTTTTTCTATTTGTCTTTTAGGCGAGTGAGAGACAGTGTTTCTTCATCTTTGATTTGGCATATGTGAATCCTTTCTTAATATCATCATACACTGAGGACAGCTTAAACTACCTGTGCTCAAGTTTTTAAATAATTACAACTTTAAATCATTTATTGAAGGCATTATTTTTTTCTTATACAAGAAAACCATAATTTTGACTTATTTTTGTATACAATATTTATAGAAGATTTTTATTAGATATATATCTGATATTGAAAGCTCATATTTAAAATACTAACTACAGTTGAGATAATTTTACCCAAATTGTTTTTTGTGAATAATTTTAATGATTTGCTTCTAGCTGGGCCTGAGAACTGAAAGTCTATGGGTTTTTTTTTTCTTCTGATATGGTATTGATATTTATGTGCTTCTCATATTTGGTTCTACTGTTGAGTTGACATCTGATCTTTATTCTTCTATTTATTATTTTTAACTTTTGCATGTGGAAGAAAGAATGAAAGAAGAAAGATAATATTATGTTTATTAGACTCCTGGTTTTAAGAACTCTTCATACTATCCCACACACCTTAGTCAAATTTGCACAATCATTTTTACTACTTATTTGTTCAAGTTCCAACGTAAGGCATGAATTCTCCAGTATTAAAAGTAATCTTTCTAGACAAATAAGTGAACACATAAATTCCAATATCATTTTTAGGATGACTAACTTTTTCTGCATTAATTTTATCTATGGTTTTCTATGTAAGCATTTCAGTTAGCTATGCTATTTCCCTTTTATCTTAGATTTTTAGACAGGCCTTAGTTTATCTTTTTACTTCCTTAGCCTTCTTTTGAAAGATCTTTGAACTTGTGGACATACCTCTCCTTGCCTCCCCTTCTTTTCTCTTCCCATAGTGGAAAGTTCATTTTATCCTTTTGGTTTCCTGTGTAAGGAGGGAGTACATGTTTTTAATTCCTTCTCCTTACTGCTGAAAGTATGAGTAAGTCTGTCCTCTCTCAAGTCTCTTGGCTGGTGAAAGACTTCAAATATAATAATTCTACTTTGCCCCTAAGGTCACTGCTCCTTTAGCAAAAAGGGAGTTTTCCTTGTAGAATTAACTATGAGATAAATAAACTTTTGGAGTTCTAAGCATGTTTTATGCCTATTCTGACTATTCTTCCTGTGGTATTTTTGTCAATTGTATGTGTTCTTATTTGTCATTTCACTATGAAATTTCTTCACATACTCCTCAACTAGGTTTTTTTTTCATTATTTTAGCACCAAATTTTATTTCTACTATCTATGCAGCATTTAATCCAGTCTTTTTTTCTGCCTCTGCAGTGTCTCATTTATCTATGTCCAGCTTGAAATGTAAGCATATGCCCTTCATCCTTTTTTCACCAATTGATGCTCTTTATAATGAGGTTTATCTTCTCAGGTTTAAATATTTTGTTTTACACCTATTTTCCCACATTAACCACGTCTTTAAAAATAAGTTAAATACATGACTTGATGATGGCATGGAACACTCCAAATACATAGTAATACAAACTCTTACTCTCTAAAATACCTGGGCAAATGGAAACTGTCTACCAGGAATGCTGCCTGATAATAATGCTGCCTCATAATTCATGGAACATACTCAGAAAATTTGGGAGACACTGGTTGGCCTGGGACCACTTTAACGAGCAGTAGTGTTGATTGGATTCCACTGCCTTGGAATGTTTTCTTCCACTATATAATCATAGAATCATAGAACAACCAGGTTGGAAGAAACCCACTGGATCATCAAGTCCAACCATTCCTATCAAACACTAAACCATGTCCCTCAGCACCTTGTCCATCTGTGCCTCAAACACCTCTAGGGAAGGTGAATCAACCACCTCTCTGGGCATAGCATGAACATAGTCATGATATAATTTTTTGTTGACATTATAACACAAAGATTTGTTTCTATTTTGGTTTTTTGGGGGATTGATTTTTGGAAATGAAGGGGTTGTGTGTTTTTTCTTTTGCCTCATTTTGGTTTGGTTTTGTTGTCATTTTGTATTATTATTATTATTAAGATAAGAGGAATTTCTTAATACTTTTTTAATAGCCCCAGTATCTCTGTCTTCACTGTTTGGTTTATGGTTTAGTCTGTGGAGTATAACTTTTAGTTATGCACTGCTAGTTTAACCTGCATGCTGCCCAGCATGAATACTCGCAATTTTAAGTTCTCTGCTATGTCCAGAATTACAGTACGTTGTTCGTATTTTATCAATATGAAATTAGTGTTAAACTAATTTCCTTCAGTATGCTGAAGTATACTTTCCAAGGCCCACATTCAACTTCCCTAGCTATAGGTGGTTAAATGAAATCTGGTGTAATTAAGAGCCTGAAATCCCATAATATCCTATTAAGATATGAAACTCTGGAGGATGATATTGTTGCACTGTTTAAGGTTTAGAAATTCAAAAGATTACAGGGCAAATTCCTATTATATAACATGGAGATTCTAAGTTTAATTAAATGTTAGGAATAAATCTGCCTTTGAGATTTGTCTTCTAAAACTATTGAACCTATTGTACAGGTACTTATACTGCATGAGGTGATACAAAACTGACCGATTTAATGAATAGTCTATAACAGGCCTGTTGATAGATCTTGTCTTCAAGAACTACTCCATTTGACATCACCTACCCCGCTTTAAGCCAACCTCAGTTGCAATTAATGCAACATAAAAAACCCAACAAAAACCTAAGTCTAAAACTATCTTTCTCAATCTATCACATTATTCAATTGTTTGACATCTTCGATTAAGTATGTAAAGTGTTGTCTCAGTTTTGAAAAAGAACAAATCTAATCGTTTCATGTGACACTACAAGGAAGAGAGGATTTTCTATGTTCCTCACCTCTGCTTATCTACTGTAAACCTGGAAAAGAACTAAGGTAGTCCAGCTAGGAGAGAGGATAGCGCAGCAGCTTCAAGACATTGACAAATCACATTGCCCCACATTTGAGTGGATTCTATATCAAGACCAGAGTTATCTTGAAAGAATAAAAAACTTCCACATGATTAGGGGACTTGGGCTGTGTTCATCTCCTTAACTGCACTTAATTTTAAAGAGGTAACATACAACTAATCAAATCAAATCACTTGTTATAGATAATATCCTTGGGAATTCAGCAATCAAGACCACTTTAAACTACCTCTGCAATTATCAGTCCCAGTAATTTCATTATATATACCTAATAAATGCTTCATAAAATGCAAGAAAATTCCAACAGAATTCTTAGGTACCTAAGATAATATCTTAGCTTAACAGACCATCTGTAGAGAGAGCACCATGTTATCAATCATCCTTAGATAAAAGGAAACCAAGTAGAAAGATATTACTGAAAGACAAGTTGCATACCTGAAAGAAACAGCTCTTTTTTTGTTGGATGTGATAAGTTTTGCATGCCACAAATACTAGAAAACACACAAAAAAAAAAAAAATCCACCCAAAAGCTCCACTATTGTTGTTATCATGTTCTCTTATTTTATGATTTACAAAACACAAAAAAACCCTAAAATATCAGAGTTAATGATAATATAATAGCAGCAGTAAATGAAAAGTAGTGAAGAGAGGAAAAAATTTCTGAAATCTTTTTGTTGCAAGAGACATGGAGTTTTCTAGCAGCTGCACTTGCTGTAACAATGGATTGCAACAAATAACAATGACTTTTCTGTTTTGTTCTGCTCTTGAGTACAGAAGTGTCAGAAAGCTTGAAAGAGTGCTTAGGAAGTCTTGACAGTTTAGTAAGTTTAAAAAAAAAAGTCTAGCAGAAATAAGAAAATCTTTGTGATATGGTTCCTTTGTGCTTGCTGCTAAAAGCAGCATATTAAGGGGTACAATGGCACTGTAAATAACATGGAGGAGAATTCAACCTCTCTATCATAGCATCATGCTATGTTTTAAGTACTGTAACTGTTTTTTAAAGAGAGAAGTGTGACACATTTTAAGCTGCTGGTACTATTCTGCCAAGTGCAAGGAAAATGGAATGAACAAGAAGAAACAATAGCAGAAAGTGCTATTCAAATTACTTTTTGTCATCTGAAATATCTTCTGGCATTATAGCAAGATGAAAGTGTTTAAATAGTTTTAAGCTGAGAAGTATTTAAAAATTATTTATTATAAATAAAGACTAAGGAATTTGAGTATCCAGACAAATTTTCTTGAAAATATGTGATTGTTTACACTCTCTTTGGGTAGTTAGAGCCTGTTTTCAGAATTGCATTCTTTTTATCAGTAAGTTAGTTTTCTGTCCAGGCATTTAGTGTGTAGCCTGACTACCAACTTCCTATCTGCTGTTTTACTACTACCGGACTTTCTACCCAGAGTGTTGGGAATCAAATAAGAATAAGCCTGGAAATGCTGAAAGAACTCCAGAGAGGAAACTACCTGTGGTCTCCAGAGTTCTATAAACGCCAACAAACTGAAGATCTTGAATCCTTGATGAACTGACCTATTCAGAGGGCATGTCACCATGTGGCAGGAACCCAGTACAAATAAAAAAACCTTACATCGAAACAAAAAACCAGATTTGATATTGTGGAAAGCTTATTATACCAAGTGAAACAAACAAACAAACAAAACCAAAAATAAAAACCTGGAAAACAAAAAAACCAAACCAGAGGACCTTTAAATTACACTTTATATTCTGGCCTCTGTGTCATAATTTTCACAGATTCTGCACTGTCCAAAGGAACAGGACAGAACACTGGATTACTAAGCTATGGAGTAAGAGGAATGTAGCTGCTGATCACTTTCTCTATTAACAGAAAATAATATTATAAACACAGGTTTATTACATTGTCAAATTCTTAGAATTTGACAGGGTTTACTTTAAACATAGTATTTGCCTTACTCACTTGTCATGTCTGATTTATTGCCTCCAACAATGAAAGTTTCTTGATTCTTCAAAGCAAGAATTAAAAAAGAATTAATATGATGTACATAAGCAAATCAATCATCATTGTACCTGATATTGTCCTCTTGGATGAGTGGTTTTATATAAGAAACAGGACTTTATTACTGCAGTTTCAGCAGGCTGTTATTACCAGCTGCCAAAATACCAGCAGATTACAACTTCTTTTGTCTCCACCAAGAGATCAGTAGCATTGTTGCACAAATGCAGAGTCACCAATGAAGTGGGGAAAATCTAGCACTGGATATGAAACATGCAGGAAATATTTTTAAGATTTATACTTGTGCTCTTAACTGCATGTTTAAAGTAACAAGTTGGTTGTGGCAGATATATATAGGTGGGTACATAAGTCTGTTTCTGCTCAATGTTGAGAGATGTAACTTCTATGAAGTGTCTAGTGCAGTCACTTTATTCTTTTTCCCCATGTGGCTGACCTGTTAAAACACTCATTCATCACCATCATGAGGATGCAGCTTGGATCCAGGACTTCTCTTGGATAGTCAGCACTGAAGCAGAAAGGAACATTTTGTATGACAGAGAAGCTGAGACACACCATTAAAATGTAGGATTTAAAATAATAGTGGTTGGAGTTGCAGCAATTTTTGAGCATGCATCCTACATGCAAGTAGCTACATCACTTGCAGTCACTATGGTAATAAGCAATGCTTTGCTACACTGTGGCTATAGACAGCAGAAAATAAAGAAAATATGGCTCCTTTAGCAACTGCTGTTTACTGGGGAAAATGAAAATATGCTGTTAACTCTACTGAAGCAGTTTGACTATTCTTTTTTGAGACTCAGAAAGCTGATTTTCTGACCAGAAAGCTGCAAACATGAGGGGCTAGTGCTCACTTGTATACATATAGAATGAGATTTAGAGATGTGGAGTGCTGTGCACTATGTCAGCTGAAATCATGGAAGTGACTATATATGGTATCCACAAAAATTTCATCTGATAGCAACATGAGTTTTGGGGATTATAAATTAAATATTATATCAGAGTACTATTTTTTAAGTTGTCAATGAGTTAATTTGCCTGAAATGCTAATTAATTGGAATGTGGGAGTAAAATTACATATTCTAGACATTGTTAATATCACTCAATTTAGTTAAATTGTTGTTAATAACTATTCAATATATAATTTCTTACTGTTTCTGTGAGAACATTTTATTTATTTCACATATGTATATTTTAATTGAGCTGACTGCCTTATGACTAGGTATTCAATTTTCTGAGTAAAATGAAAAATTTTCTAAGTATTTTTAAGAAGCCTAGTAACAATTTAAGTTGACAATATTATATTACATTTAAAGATCCTAAGCCATGTTTTTCAGCAGTTAAGATTAGTATCTCCACTAATATATTTAGCTAGTTACTTTATTAATATATAAAGATTTTATATATACTTATATAAATATATGTATAATATAGCTCATATGGAGCTTTTTAGTTTTAATACTAGCATATTCCCAGTTTCAATTAGAGGTAAGAATAAATAATACTCTGTTGTCCTGTTATGTGCAAAGCATCTTGGAGTGGCAAAATCACTTCTCTAAGAAGGTATGCACAATTTCAAAACAGAGTTGAAAAATTATATTATTAAAGTTTTTCTTATCTTAGTCAAACAATATCTGTTGATTACCAGGATTTCTCGAAGCACCCATGACACTAAAAAGACAATATAGACGTCTATGTCTTTTAGAATCTTGGAAATCTAATGAGAGGTTTATCAAACTGTAGAGTCTTGGAAAAGAAATATGAGAGTCTCTCTGACCATAAACAAATCAACATGGTCTGTCTGGACCAATAAAGAAAAAAAATAGTATACTATTTCCTGTTATAAACCTTAATCTCTACTTTGCTTCAGTCAGATATATAACAACACATATCACGTCACATGCCACATGACATCACCACACACAAACTTCGCAAGCAAAACATGCATAACTAAAACATGACATGCTTATGATCGTGTAAGTACAAAATGATCATTTATTAGCTAATATAAACATTAAATATCTATTCAAGGTTATCCAAGTTTGTTTGGGTTTTTTTCTCATTATATTCTCATCAGACTTGATTAGCTTTCTTTGCATTCAAAATAAGAGAAATAGTACAAGATTGAAATTTATTTTGTGCAAATATGGATCTATCTATTTTAAAGTACATTAAGCATAGTTAGTTTCTTTTGAGAGAAATTTAATTTGAGAAGGTGCTCAATCTGATTCCTTCCTTCCTTCCTTCCTTCCTTCCTTCCTTCCTTCCTTCCTTCCTTCCTTCCTTCCTTCCTTCCTTCCTTCCTTCCTTCCTTCCTTCCTTCCTTCCTTCCTTCCTTCCTTCCTTCCTTCCTTCCTTCCTTCCTTCCTTCCTTCCTCCTTTTGTGTCTTCCATTTGTCACCAGAACAGCTTCATAAAACCTACTACAAATAATATTCAGAGAAAAGAAAAGGCTCAATCTAATCACACTGATCACAACAAATCACTTTTATCCCACACAGTTTCACATAACTCAGAAATGGGATTTGGTCCATGATTTCTTTGCTTGTAAAGCAGAAATATTTAATTAAAGAGGATAATTGATAAAAGACAGCTTCTACTCTAACATAATTAGTCCTGCTAATGCATTTCAGTATTTTCAGAAAATAGGGTTATATTTTCCAAGCTGTTTGATTAGCCTCTAAGTTACTGTGAGGAAAATGGAGCTTTACACGATAACTGAGTTTAAAAAAAAAGTATTGTTAATGCCTTCTGTTAAACTATTCAAATTGCACAGGTAAATCCTTTAAAAGAACTGAAAAGCATTGCAGATATACATTATGAAGTGCTTAAGCAATACTGCAAGCTCTAAGAGTTATATAAAGTAATAAAATAAGAAAAGACATTAAATTTCTGAATGGAGAGGGATAAAGAAAGTATGGAGCATATCTTCAGCTGTTCAAATTTCAGTGCTACTTAGTATGAAGGCAATGATTTCCAGGAAAATCAAATTTCTTATAGAAATGCAGCCATGCTTTTCAAACCCTCATTAACATAAGTAGAATTTGTGACATGAACATCTGTCCCATAAATACTAAAATAAGCATCTGTTACTAGAATAACCTGTAAAGGAAAGGTAGAATAAGCCAACTTTTTCAGTTTTTTAGGGAAAACTGAGAAAAAGAAGTTTAAAATTGATATCTCTCTCTTTGTTTTTTTTTAGGTATGCATCATCAAGGAAACACAATCTAGAAATATCAGATATCTTTATTACCTTCAGAAAAGAATAACACCTGAGAAGTAGATCTGTACATGAGATGTCAATAGAAGCATTAAAATAACATAAATGCTACACTAAGATTGTTGAAGAATATATTCCTCTACTTGAGATATAAGTAGTAAAATGATAACATTCTGTGTGAAGAAAATCAGAGGAATTATCTCCAGTTTATTTCTGTTAGAATCTCCAGTATAGATTCTGGTTGAAATGAACAGACACTGAATGAACTGAAATTAACAAAACAATCATGAAGATCCTGAAGGAGGTATGGGACACATCATCGACACAGGATTTCTGGTCATGTTCTGTACTGGAAGAAGAACAGATTAAGGTTTTCCTCCCATGTTGTTTTTAAATGCAGTTATTGTCTTTAGCTGAGAGCAGACAATTAAGCTCACAGTCATCCTGAGAGTTTACACATGATTATTCAAATTGTGAATATCCCTTATTTCTGCACACATAGACAAAAAAAAAGTATTTTTAAAAAAGTGTTAAAGAGGTGTTTAAATCCCAGATCATTAATATTATTCTGCCTGACAGTCACTTGGCTTCTCTTCCTTAAATATTCACATATTAATTATTTTTCCTTTGATGTTCTCAAGCTACTTTACTCATTAATTTAAATGAAAACAAAATTGTGAAAAAAAATTCCAAACTTGAGTTTCTAAATATATAACCTAACAAAGGAGCTTGATTTTGAAAACTTACACTAAAAATTAAATCTACAATTCTTACTTTCTTTCTTTCAATTTAGGATCTTGTCAAATTAAGATTAAAGGACATTAAAAAAAACTACAACTCGATTTCAGGAACAGTAGCTTATGTCAGCATGCTTTCCACTGTCATAGACTTGAAAAAATAAAATTCCTGTTGACCTACTCTTGTATTTATAATCAGTGCACATAAGTAAAGGCAATCCCAAGCACAAAGACAGGTTGGGCAGAGAATGGATTGAGAGTAGCTGGAATCACAGAATCACAGAATCACAGAACAACCAGATTGGAAGGGACCCATTGCATCTTCTAGTCCAACCATTCCTATCTAACACTAAACCAAGTCCCTCAATACCTCATCCATCCGTGTCTTAAACACATCCAGGGAAGGTGACTCAACCACCTCCCTGGGCAGCCTGTTCCAATGTCCAATGACCCTCTGTGTGAAAAACCTCCTCCTAATCTCCAGCCTAAACCTACCCTGGCGGAGCTTGAGGCCATTCTCTCTTGTGCTGTCCCCTGTCACTTGGGAGAAGAGGCCAGCTCCCTCCTCTCCACAACCACCTTTCAGGTACTTGTAGAGAGTAATGAGGTCTCCTCTCAGCCTCCTCTTCTCCAGGCTAAACAACCCCAGCTCTCTCAGCCGCTCCTCATAGGGTCTGTTCTCCAGCCCCTTCACCAGCTTTGTCGCTCTTCTCTGGACTTGCTCCAGAGCCTCAACATCCTTCTTGTGCTGAGGGGCCCAGAACTGGACACAATATTCAAGGAGCGGCCTCACCGGTGCTGAATACAGAGGGAGAATCACCTCCCTGGACCTGCTGGTCACACCATTTCTGATACAAGCCAGGATGCCATTGGCCTTCTTGGCCACCTGGGCACACTGCTGGCTCATGTTCAGTCGGCTGTCGACTAACACCCCCAGGTCCCTCTCCTCCTGGCAGTTTTCCAGCCAGGCTTCTCCCAGTCTGTAGCTTTGCATTGGGTTGCTGTGCCCCAAGTGCAGGACCCGGCATTTGGCCGTGTTAAACCTCATGCCGTTGGACACTGCCCAGTGGTCCAGCCTGTCCAGGTCCCTTTGCAAAGCCTCCCTACCCTCCAGCAGATCGACACTTCCACCCAGCTTTGTGTCATCTGCAAACTTGCTAAGGGTACCCTCAATGCCCTCATCCAGGTCATTGATGAAGACATTGAACAGGACTGGACCCAGCACTGAGCCCTGGGGGACACCACTTGTCACTGGCCTCCAGCTGGACTTAACACCATTTACCACCACTCTCTGGGCCTGGCCATCCAACCAGTTTTCTACCCAGGAGAGTGTGTGTCTGTCCAGGCCAGAGACTGACAGTTTCCGTAGCAGAATGCTGTGAGAAACTGTGTCAAAGACTTTACTAAAGTCCAGAAAGACCACATCCACAGCCTTTCCCTCATCCAGCAGCCGAGTTACTTTGTCATAGCAGGCGATCAGGTTGGTTTGGCAGGACCTGCCTCTGGTAAACCCATGTTGACTGGGTCTGATCACCCGGTTCTCTTGTAAGTGCTTCATGATAGCACTCAAGATCACCTGTTCCATGACTTTCCCTGGCACTGAGGTCAGACTGACTGGCCTGTAGTTCCCCGGATCCTCCCTGCTGCCCTTCTTGTGAATGGGAACTACATCAACCAGCCTCCAGTCCAGAGGTACCTCCCCAGTCTTCCAGGACTGCTGGAAGATGATGGAAAGGGGTTTGGCCAATACATCCGCCAGCTCCCTCAAAACCCTAGGATGTATCCCATCTGGCCCCATGGACTTGTGGGTGTCCAGCTGGCCAAGCAGGGCTCTGACTACCTCCTCTTGGACTATGGGAGCCTCATATTGCTCCTCTGTTTCCCGGGTATCTACACAGAGGGAACAGCTTTCTTTACAATTAAAGACTGAGGCAAAGAAGGCATTAAGTACCTCAGCCTTCTCCTCGTCCCCTGTCACTGCTGTTCCCTCTGAGTCCAAAAGGGACTCTATGGTCTCCCTTGTCCTCCTTTTACTGTTAATATACTTATAAAAAGATTTTTTATTGTCTTTTGCTGACTTAGCTAATCTGACCTCTAGCTCGGCCTTAGCCCCTCTGATTTTTTCCCTACATAGCCTCGCTTCCCTCCTGAAGTCCCCCCAAGAGGCCTGTCCCCCCTTCCAGAGCCTATAAATCTTCCTTTTTTTTCTAATTTGACTCAAGATTTCCCTACTTAACCAAGCTGGTTTTTTCCCCTGACGGCCTTTTTTCCAGAACACGGGGATGGCTTTCTCCTGAGCTGCCAGGATCTCCTTTTTGAGGAACTCCCAGCCCTCATGGGCTCCCTTTCCCTCAAGCGCTGTCTCCCAGGAGACTTTACCAACCAGCCTTCTAAACAGTTCAAAGTCTGCCCTCTGAAAATTTAGTGCAACCGTCCTGCTTAGCACCCTCTTCGCTTCACCTAGGACAGAAAACCCTATCATCTCATGATCACTAAGACCTAGGCGACCCCCTACTCTCACATCCCCCACAAGCCCCTCTCTGTTGACAAACAGCAAGTCCAGGAGGGCACCTTCCCTCGTAGGTTCGTTGACCAGCTGTGCAAGGAAGTTATCTTCCACGCACTCCAGGAACCTCCTAGACTGCTTTCTTTCTGCTGTGTTGTACTTCCAGCAGATATCAGGGAGATTGAAGTCTCCCACAAGGACAAGAGGCACTGACTTGGAGATTGAAGTCTCCCACAAGGACAAGAGGCACTGACTTGGAGAAGTGGGCCCACATGAATCTCACAAGGTTCAACAAAGCAAGGTCCTACACCTCGGTCTGGGCAATTCTTGGTTTCAATATAGACTGGAGGATGACGTGATTTAGAGGAGTCCTATGGACAAGGACTTGAGGGTGAGTCAGAAGCACAACAGGAGGCAGCAGTGTGTGCTTCCAGCCCAGAAACCCAACCATTTGCTTCCTGTATCAAAAGAAGATTGACTAGCAAGTCAAGGGAGGTGATTTCCCCTCTCTGCTCTTATGAGACCTTATCTGGAATCTTGCACTCAATTCTTACGTCCTTAGCACAGGAAGAACATGAATATGTTACAGTGAGTCCAAAAGAGGGACATAAAGAGGATCAGAGGGCTGGAGCACCTCCCATATGAGGACAGGCTAAGAGATGTGGGTCTGTTAAGCCTGTAGAAGAGAAGGCTCCAGGGAGACCTTATAGCAACCTTCCAGTACATAAAGGGAGCCTACAGAAAAGCAGTGGAGGGTCTCTTTATCAGAGACTCTATGTATGGTGTTTGCTTGTACAAATTCTAGTTTTTACCTTATGGTTTATTAGGGTCGTTAAACTTGTATAGCTATTACTGAACCATGAAATAAGGAAAAAAATATTTCTATAAATATAATTATAGATTTAAACAAAACATACTACTGAAAACAGCGTGAGTCATTCTACTGATTTCAATAGCCTTAGGAGGGGACCATAGCCAATACTTTTGCTTGTAATGATTTGCCCTAGTTTTGCTCTTCTGGAAGCAGAAAGATTAAATTTAAATAATTCTAGTCCAAAATACATAATAATCTCTCTAATTTATTTAAGTAAATCAAATTAAGTTAATTTAAATCCTTTTACCTGAGTTAAGTCTACTAAGTCTATTGCTGCCAGGTTATTTTCAGAGAAAGTTCTCAGCTCTCATACAATCATAGAATCATAGAATAGTTCAGATTGGAAGAGACCTTAAAGAGCATCTAGTTCCAACTCCCCACCATGGGCCTTAAGTCAGAACAGGGCAGATACAGTTTAGTCATCTACCTAGCAATCTAACAATCCAAAATGTAAACCACAAACTGACACACTTATAAAAATGCTTAATAAATACCTACACTTTTCTGAATGCCCTTCAATACTGGACACCTGTTACTAACTAAACTCAAAACATTCCAAAATGTAAACCACAAACTGACACACTTATAAAAATACTTAATAAATACCTACACTTTTCTGAATGCCCTTCAATACTGGACACCTGTTACTAACTAAACTCAAAACATTCTATCGTGCCCTTGTCCTCTCCCTGCACCCCATCGTTTGTGATCATACTCACATCTATCTCTGCACAAAAGTGATATTACAAACCCAGAAGTGAAGAGGTTACTGAAAACAGAACTCCTGCTCATGCCCTCCATATCTCTGAGAAGTGGGAGCAGCTACTTTTGGTACTAGTTCAGTGATATTGAGAGCTTTGATTTAGGTTCAACCTACAATAGCATTGAACATAATTAGACATTTTTGCACAGAACATTTTTTCCACAAGTAGTATTGATTTTTTCAGCAAGTTCATATACCCTAGAAGTAAACAACCAATGTAGTTTAAATAGGAAGTTTCAATTATGTTTAAATACATTTTAATCTCACTACAAACAAAATGTCAGATTGTGTCCATAGTGGTTTCTGAGAAGTAAACTATTCACAACTATATGGAAATGGAGTAGATATTGAAGAAAGAGTAAAAGCTTTCCTGATATTAAAGTGAAAAATGAAGAAGTCTTTTATCATGTGTACTTTGACCTGCTTTACACAGCCAGAATCAGTATGGAATCTTTTCTCAACATGAAAAGTCCCTATTATTAAATTTATGTAAATATTTATAATGTGAGTCATAAAGTAGGTACTTAGAGCAGTTTGATTTGTTTTCTTGAATATTTATGAAAATAAATGATAGAGTTGATTTGTGCAGAAAATAGTGTTTGAATGTATTCCTAGTATAGATAATATTTATGACTTATTTTTAGACGCCTGGAAAGATTAGTTAAAAGAATGTAATAGAAACCAACAACTCAAGCACAGGGTATAAAAATTAAGAACTTCAGATGAGTTTGGAGGGAGAAAACAACAGAAAACACAGATTCAAGGTAAAAGAAAAAAAAAGGAAAGGGAACAATTCATAGGACTTTCTTGTGTGCTTCTTCAATTAAGCTGCAGTAAGGTACATGGTTCCATCAATTTGTGCTTACTCCATTATTGAAGAGGTGTTAAAGTAATATGCCAAATTCTGTGCTATGGATATTTTTATGCACCTAAAATTTTCATAAATAATGTTCTGGTCATCTTTAAATTTTAAAATGTACACTTTTCTGTAGAAGACGTCATGTTTTCCATCCATAAAATCTCATATCAAATGTCTGAGAACTAAAAAGTTACAAAATCAAATTAAGGTATCTTTTCAGGTATTTCATGCATTGAAATATTACAATTCTGAGATCACGGTCACAGGTACCATGGAGAAACCAAGCAGATCAGTAAGGGCAATGGAAGTGCTGTAGAGCCAAAACCCAAGATTATTTTCAGGCACAGAGGAGAAGCAGGCAGAATGGTGGCTGCTCATGAGACTGTTAGTTCTGAGGCCTTGGTTTATAAGCTGAAAAACTCAACCTTTTACAGCAAAGGCTGCTAATTAGGAATGCTAAATGAATTTTGTATCACTGCAAGTACCTTGTTAGCAATAGGTGAAGGGAACCACAAGGTTTCTTAAATGCAAACTGCTTTTTCTGAATCTGGTGGGACAGTGAATATGTCTCCCCCTACAGTAAACGTTTGCACATTGAAAATGCATCCTGCTGATGCAGACCCTGAAAGGCTGGTGAACTGTTGAAACGTTGACTGCTGAATGCAATGAGAATGCTTCCCTCATTGCATGATGGCGCCACTTACTGCATTTCCAAATCCTGGAAGGTCATTTGAATGCCCAATTTTGCCCTCAATCTCAGTGTAACAAGGGTGCTGGAAGAAATGACAGACTTTCTGAAGGGTTCCATAGAGTACATTAAGCATCAAGAATGATCGACACAGAAATTTAGGGCTGAAGAACATGTAGAAGAACACAGATTGATTAATTCAGATCAGGTATCACTGCCTGAAGATTTTGACACATTTATTTGGGTCTAGAGCAACTGTGTTTATCTTTTACATCAAGTGTTTGAATTTGGTGTTTATAGTCAATTCCATCTTGAAGCCGTCTGAATGCATGAGACTTTACAGTCTCTTGCTGTTGATTTAAACAGTATGCACACTGCAAAATGTTTAGACTGGGTCACTAGTTTCCTGTAAAGTAAGGAAAGTTGTGTTCTGATCATTTTTTTCTGATCATTTTTTTTTCTGACAGTTTACAGAAGTGAACAAGCTTACAAATGTAGAATTGTTATGCAGAACAAAAGAGCTACATTATCAGTTGTGGTGGTCTTTGCACAGGAAGTCCACACTTTGTGATATCCACCTGTTTGAGAGTCTGCTACATGTCCTCCCATTCAAGAGAAAAAAATGGGCTGGTGTATCATTAAGACAAACAACAATTTTTGATGTTCCTAGACCTGTTTCTTCCTTCTACAGGATGAATCCTGTTATAGTATTTAGAATGTCAGGAAGATATGAGAAGGGATGAAAAGCTTTTGTGAGTTCATCATGTTGTATAATCACGCCTGTAGTTGTAAATGCTGTTGCCTCTTTGCTTATCTCATGGCAACACAGTTAACATGGGGATACAAATAAAGTGACTCAGATGCAAACTGTTGTACAGGTCTGAGGAATGTTTGCATAGGCACAAGATCCTGAATACTGAAAAACACAAATTATTTGTTTATGATTTCCTGTAAAAAGCGTAAAGTCTACATAGAAAAAGATTACAAATATAAAGAGTTGAAGAACAGAATGTACTATGAACAGATCTGTAATATAAACTAGGAGTCATTTCTCATGCCAGTGAATACAAATTCAGAAGAAGGACAAAGCTACACCAATGGAATGTTTGCAGGAAACCAGAACACATATCCTGAAGTTCTGGATAGTTTAAACCAACAGTCTGCAACCAATCCACTCAACAAGTCTAACAAGGTATGGAAGCAATAAAGTTCATCCTAGCTGGCTTTGAGGTTAGATCAATCCCTCTCACTTTTCTACTTAGCACTATGGGGATAGTCACTGGTAGTCCAAAAACAGAGGCATCTTATATATTCAGGCACTTCTGAAAAACTTAGAGGGAGGAGATTTGGCAGTTGTAAATCCTTCATTCCAATAAATACGATTTTATATAAAAAAAAACCCCTAGTAGATATTTGCTCTGGAGACGATTTTGATAAACTGCTCACTCTCTATTGATTCTTCTTCATTTAATTCATACACCATTTTAATAATCACAGCATTTAATTAAGATATTTTTATGTATTCTTCCATACTGTCTGGTTTTTCACATCCTTGTATTCCTGTAGACACTTTTTGCACTATGAAATGAGAGAGCTGTTTGTTAATTTGTGTGAAGGTTTCACAGGAAGCCTCTGACAGACAGGGGAGCATGGGAATTTTAGGGCTGTAGACCCTAGTCAGCTCTAAGAATTTAAGAAAATCCATATCTATATATTCATAATGCATGCATTTGAAGGACATCTTTGCTTTAGACAGTTGACATTGGTTTCAGTTTGCTGTACTTAGCATGCAATTAATCATGCTGAAAATTAGCACAAACGCAAACACTTCCCCTCTGTTAATTATTTTAGTAATCATAAAGATCTCACTTGAACTTATACTGAAGAATTCTGATATTTTGAGGCACGGTATAACATGGATCTGATTTCCATAAAATATTTAACCAGAAATTTATCAGTCCAAAAGTCTATCTGTTACCTAGAAAGGAACTTATATTATCAAAGTATGTTTTCAAATACGTATTTCCTAACTCTAAGGGAAATATTAATTAATTTAAGAAGGCGCTAGTTTTAAAATGGTATGTTGAATCCTACTGGGACTGTTACTAGCAACATCTCATTTCATGCACATGTGCTTATTGAGTGAAGTTTCCCAGTTCAATTTTTTATACATTGGTGTCTTGTGCCATTTACAACATCCTAGCATATCTTCTTTAGCTTCCAGGTGGTTCTCCAAACTAAGCATTGGTGTCTCAGATCCTCTGTCATATCTGCCAATGTCATGTAGATATCTCTTGATATCCCGTGGCACTAAATGCCTATGTCACTAAATTTTTTTCACCTTAGACAATACAGTCAATGGAGTCTAAAGGGCTATTCAACTTGAATTAACACGTTATACAACCTGGCCTCAATCGACCTGCTCAGCCACAAAAAGGGGAGGCAAGGTTCTTTTGGATATCTGTGCAGTAGTCCAGAGACGATGACAAATCTCCCCGGGGTAAATTCAAATCCAATATTTATTTTGGACACAGCCAAAAACCACAAAACAGATATCAATCTGCAGTTTACCACAGCAAGAGTTTGGATGCACTCTGACAGTGACTTTGAGAAGTCACAAAGCGAATCTCAATCTCCATAGATCACAATCTGTACTTTGAACAGAGACAAATTCGCCAAACAAATTACAACAAAACTGGGATTCAATCCAATACACCAGAAAGTGCCAAAGAAAGGGAAAAAAGGTTAAATAAAGTAAAAGGAGAGAAAAAGGCAGAGAGAAAGAGCAGAAGAACGTAAGTAGTAGGACAAAGTAAAAACAGTCGCCATAGCAGTGGAGCACAACAGTTCCTCAGGAAAACATGGTTCAGCAGCAACTCCTCAGGAAATATGGTCATGGGGTGGTGGGCATGTGCATGTGTGATTCTTGGCAGGAACTATTTATAAGGCAGGTCCGTGCCCTATTAGCTACTAAGTACTTGAGTCAGAAGCAATCCATATACGTTTTTAAAAGTATGTTTAAAGGAACAATATTACTATATTTATACTGAATTTTGAAATATACTCTACCAGTAGGTTGATATTTTTTATAAAAATTTTGAAAAATAAAATCCTGGCCTTTCCTCTGCTATCTGAATATCAGTGAAGCTGCAAAAGAAAAAAAATATTGACTTCCTAAGAAAATTATGGAAGTATTCTTTTTTTTTATTCTCAGGCTTCTTTTGACGGATTGCCAAAACTCCAAGATATTCTAAATCATATAATCTAGTTTCATATTCTTGCTTGTTTATTTAGCACATATTTGTTCTTCTGCCTGTTTTCAGTTGCTTTGCTTTTTTCCTCTTCACACTACCAGACCGTCTTATGCTTGTTATTTGCAAAGAATATTTGTTATAGCCTCTACTTTCCTACATGATTGCCTTTTTCATACTGTTTTGATTAGCACCTATTACAGAAGATATGAAAGTAGGGTACCACTTTGAGAAATGAATAACTTCTAAGAGTCATCATCCATTTTATACAATTTCTAAAGAAGCAAATGGATTTTCATTGTGTAAAGGAAATTACTTGAAAGTTGTTTTCACTATCTCAATTTATTTTTTTTCTCCTGTTTTGAACCTTATCCTGCTTTTCTTCTGTAATGGATTAAACAGAGTAGGAAAAGTAGAAGAGTATGGACTGGAAACTTCATTCTGCCCTTTACAAGAAACCGCAAACTTTCACAGTGCTGTCTATAGCTGTAATACATCAGATACTGCTCTGTCTATTGTGTTTTCATTTACTCTATCTATTGTAAATTACCGCTCCCTGAGAAAAAAAATCCTGTGATCAGAATGCCCAATCTACATTGAACCTCTGCGCTTGTTCTCTTTCTTTAAAACTCAACTCCTAATTTAAGTGTACTGTAGTGCAGTTTTATTGGTGAAGGATGGTAAGGTTTTGATAGTGGGGTAGGTGAACTCCATGACTGGACTTTGCTAATACAGGCTGAAGCTGCCCCCTGTTGGACACGTCTGATTCTAGCCGACTTCAACGAATTCACTGAAGAGCACAGCTTGGCCTCTCAGAGATGAGCATAGCTAGGAAAACCTATCTAGGAAAAGGCAAAACATTGTGCAAGTAGGCATGAAGAAAAAAAAAACGTACGAGAAGCAACCCTGTGAACACCAAGAAGAAGGAGGGTGAGGAGGTACTCCAGATGCTGGAGCAGAGATTCCCCTGAAGTCCATGTCAAGGACCATGGGGGAGGAGATAGATATTTCTTGAAGGAAGCTGGAGCCTGTGGATAGTTCACAAAGAAGCAAGTTCTCCTGGCAGGATCTGCAGCCAATGCAGGCTTATTCTTCAGCTTTATCCTGCAGAACTGCAGCTTGAGGGAAAGACCTTATACTGCAACATGAGAAAAATGTGAGAAGGAAGGAGTGAAAAGAGAAGCAGTTATGAACTGACAATGCCCCCTATTCCTGTCTCCTCTGTGCTGCTCAAGGTAAGGGAGAGGGAGGTGAAGGCATTATGAATGAAGAAGTAAAATTGAGCTAAGGAAATAATGATGGAGATAGGAAAAACTGATTCAATTTCTATCTTTCTCTCTCACCACCCAACTGTATTTTAATTAGCATTAAATTAAATTATTATTTTCCAAATGTGTTTTGCCCAAGAGGATAACAGGTAAGTGATCTTACTGCCTTCAAATTGTCCTACAAGATTTTTCATCATTTGTTTTCCTCCCTATCTGGTTGAGTGACAAAGAAGCTGGGTGGAGATCTAGCAGCCACACAAGGTCAACCCACTAGAATAAGAGGGAACAAGAACAAAAAAATGTTAGATATTTCATGAAAACATAGCATTTTTGAACAGTTATAGATTTGAAAAGATTTTGAAAATTTTTTGACTATTTCCCAAATTTTTATCATGTCTATGTCTTTATAAAGATAGCGGTCAATAACGCTATTTATACTAGTACCAGAACTATTTATTTTACTTTATTTGTCTCAGACGATTTACAAAATATATAACTGTGTATCTGATGACAAACCTAGTTGTTACTAGTGCAATTCATTTTGAATGTTTAATGTTTAGATTTTATCTTATTTTTTCCTTTCACCTGTGTTTATATACATCAAGAAGGGGAAAAAAATTATTTCAAGTATACTGCCATAGCCACTTGTCTATGCTTCATTAGTTTATTATTATTAGTTATAGTCCCTTATAGTCTTTTCCATGTTTAAAATCATAGTTTCTCACAATGATCACACTCTGCTAATATTTCTTAATTTATCTCAATTCTACTCAGCCTCCCCCCAATATCTCACAGTTAAAATATAACATCCATCACAGAAAAAAAAAAATGGGATGAAAGAAAAAACTTTTTTTTTCATTTATGTGGATGCCTGTGATGGTATTCAGAAGATTTTATATAAATCTAATTAAACAAAATTTCAGAGTATTTACATCACCTTTTCTTCAAATAGCTATTTCATTAATTACACTCACATTCAAATGCTGGAGACAGGCAGAGTGCTTTGCTTATCATATCTTTCCTATCTATCCTCCTACTTCTAATAAGATCAAACATTAATTTGACTAGAATTTTTATTTTCTTCTGGCAGCTTAGAAACTTCTGTTCAATACCACTTTGACTAGCACGTGCTTTTAACCAATTACTGATTTTACTTCTTTTTAAATAAGAATAGCTTAATTTTGTCATTTCTTACTCTTTTCCCATATACTCGTTTTCTTCTGATGCTTATTTTCTCCTTTTTCATAAATAGGTTTCACTTCACTTCTACCTTCACTATGTGAAACTCTGTTGTTTGTTTGTCCTCCAAGCAACTGCTCAGTTTCAATTCAGTTGCCAACTTTCCAATAGATGTCTTGAAAAAGTGCAGAATTGACCATTAGAATGAGAGACATAATTTTTCATTTAACTTCATAGTTTTGCACTCACCAGCTCTACTTTTTCATACAAACTGACACAGGGGTTAGATTGCATTTGAAAAAATGTAGCTAGCTACACTTGTAGTTGTCTAAAATTAGATGAAGTGAATTTTAGCAAGATGTTCCTCTGATATTAATTTCCTTCACATTCCATTCTTACCTGCAGGGCTTTCACTTTTGCTTTCTGCCACGAAGTACTGAACTTGCCCTGAAAAGTCTGTTAGTGGTATTATCATTTGTAATGTTCACTTATATAATTTTTATAACAAAAAAAGCTCTTCTGCTTTTTTTTAATTCCTTTCCTCTTTTTGAGAGTAAAGGGGTTTGGGTTTTGTTTGCTTGGGTTTTTCCATGAGAGGGGAGGAGTGTCATATAGCCTTTCAGAAAACACTTGTATTCTAAAATAAAGTAGGCATATTGTTTCATTCTTCTGAAATATATTTTTGGAATGTATGCATAATAGAGAAATTTTAATTTTGACTGAAATTTTTTATGGCACGCATGAGATCCCCTTGAAAATGTCTAATATACTTTTTAATGATCATTCACATTCAGAACTAAAAAAAACCTTATTTATTTTCTGCCAGTGAAGAATTATTCAAGCTTTACATTATTAGATTTTATACAGTAGCAAACTATCTTAGCGTTTGTCTGCTGCCATTATTGATTGATTAATATTTCATATCTCTTAGTAAGTAGCTTCATCTCTTGCTGGTATTATTCAGTTGAATACATTACAGATTAGTTTTCCTTAAACTTCTGAAAACTTGGATAGCTAGATTGCTGTTTTGCAGTCTCCCACTCATGAGTCCCTTCCTCCCGACACTCTGATGAGTATATAATTAAAAACAGGATAAAGACGGATATCATAAACTTATCAATGTAATATTTTTAAAAGAATCGAAACACTGAAACACTGGAACAGGTTGCCATCTAATGATGCCCCATGCCTGGAAACATTCAAGCACAAGTTTGACAGGGCTCTGAGCAACCTGATCTAGTTGAAGATGCCTCTGCTTATTGTAGGGTGATTGGACTAGATACCTGTAGAGATCCCTTCCAACACAAACTATCCTATCATACTATGATGATCTGGTAACCTGCGCATGAAAGTAGACTCAGAGGCAAGCTTCTATTAATTTAAATGTATAAGTTTGGTTTTGGTTAGAAACTATCCAAAATGACACAGACACATGACTTGTTTTCTCCAAACTATCTTTGTCTTTGGTTGAAGACAAAAGGATGACCCTATCTGTGTTTTCATTGGCAATTTTAAGTATCAATGGTGTTTTGAAGTATATACGGATTCTTTAAACTTACTGTATCTTTGTTCAGTCATCAGAGTGGCTTTGCCAGGTGTGAAAGGGAATCCTTTTAGAACATTTTAAACAATACTTTCATTCTCAAAGCTCTCCAAGTGCACTTTGATGTCTATATTCTGGCTTGGTGTGTGGGATGCATGACTATAACTGTCTCCAACAAGCGCCTATCAGGCTGGACACAAAAGTAACCATCCAGAGTTCCTGCATCATGTTAAAGTGATATCCAAGTGAAACAAAGGCATCAGTGTTATGTGCACCATCATATTTGGATGACTTTTTTTCTTTTTTGGAGATGCCATATGAGACTCTTGAATTATGTTGGATTTAGAAAATAGGGGTACCTAAGAGAACAGAATTTTGGATATACTCCTTTCCTGAGTTTAGCAGACAGAAGAAAGACAGAGGAAGAGACAGGGGAAGCGATAGAGATAGCACAAATAGAGGTAAAGGTAACAGTGGAGATGGAGATGGTGGTGGATACAGACAGGTATTTTCTACTCAGTGGAGTTCTAAGTCGATAAATAAATTACAGAATCATAGCACGGTTTGAGTTGGAAGGGACTTTAAAGATCATCTAGTTCCAATATCCCTGCCATGGACAGGGTCATCTTCCACTAGACCAGGCTTCTCAAGGCCCATCTAACCTGGTCTTGAACACTTCCAGGGATGGGGTATCTGCAATTTCCCTGGGGGACCTGTTCCAGGGCCTCCCCACCCTCATTGTGAAAAATTTCCTTCTTATGTCTAGTCTAAATCTTGCCCTCGCCACTTCATAGCCACTGCTCCTAGTCATAGAATCATAGAATCATAGAATCACCAGGTTGGAAGAGACCCACTGGATCATCAAGTCCAACCATTCCTATCACTACACTAAAAAGTCACTCCCCAGCTTTCTTGTACATCCCCTTCGGGTATTGGAAGGTCACTATAAGGTATCATTGGAGCCTTCTCTTCTCCAGACTGAATCACCTCAACTCTGCCAGCCTGTCCTCATAGCAGAGGTGCTCCAGCCCTCTGATCAGTTTTACGGCTCTTCCCTGGGCCTGTTCTAACAGTTCCATATCCTTCCTATGCTGAGTGTTCCAGAGCAGGATACTGTTGGCCTTCTCAGCTAGGAGCGTGCATTGCTGGTTCATAGAATCATAGAATCATAGAACCACCAGGTTGGAAGAGACCCACCGGATCGTTGAGTCCAACCATTCCTATCAAACACTAAACCATGTCCCTCAGGACCTCATCTACCCGTGCCTTAAACACCTCCAGGGAAGGTGAATCAACCACCTCCCTGTGCAGGTGGTTGATTCACCTTCCCTGGAGGTGTTTAAGGCATGTACCCCCAAGTCCTTATCTGCACAACTGCTCTCAATCATGTCATCCCCCACTGTGCACTGAAAATGGGGATTGCCCCAATCCATATATAGGACCTTGTATGTGCCCTTCTTGAACCTCATGAGTTTCATGTGGACCCACTTCTGCAGCCTGTCCAGGGCCCTCTGGATGACATTCCATACTTCCGGTATGGCAACTGCACCACTCAGCTTGGTGTCATCTGAAAACTTGTTGAGAGTGCACTCAATCTCTCTGTTTATATCATTGATGAAGCTATTAGACAGCACTGATCCTAGTAAGGGCCCCTTACTTAGGGACACCACTTGTCATTGATCTCCATCTGAACATTGAAATGTTGACCACTACTTTCTAAATATGATCATCTGACCAATTCCTTATCCACTGAACAGTCCGCCCATTAGATCCATATCTCTCCAATTTAGAGAGCGGGATGTTTTGGGGGACCCTGTCAAAGGCTTTACAGAAGTCGTAGAATCATAGAATCATAGAACAACCAGGTTGGAAGAGACCCAGCAAATCATCGAGTCCAACCGTAAATTCTGCTTTCCTACAGGCATCCTCCCAGCAGTGAAACTTCCTTAAAGTCCAGATAGATTACATCTGTTGGCTTTGTGGAATTACTTTATTAGACAAATTCCAAGCATTTGCTTAATGCAGTTGGCAAAAGTAAAATATGAAGTTAAAATGCTGACATACCCTGTTTCACCCACTACCTGTCAGTGCACACCCCACATAACCAAAAAAAAAAAAAAAAATCCCTGTCTCTAGAAACACTGAAGTTTCTGAAAAATAATCTGCTTTTCAGTAACAAAACAGTACCGTGTGAGCCCACAAACACCCTAGGACTAACAAGTTTCATTCTTCCTCCTCTCTCGGTGTTCTTAATGAACAGGGGACTGCAAAGTTACTGTCCTGCCACCTTATGATTGTATAGCTGCAAGCAAGAGGCAAAGTATATATACCATCCTATAGGGCCCTTCCCTGGCACTTTGGTGCTAAACCATTGATTTAAAGAGAAGAGAAGAACAGAAAGAAGGGGACTATGAAAGCAATCATGGAGAGGTGCCTTCAGGATATTCAGCAAGGCTCATCTACAAGATGTCAGACATAAATTCTTTATCTTTCCAGAACCAGTGATCCATTTTCCCAGGAAGCTATTTTCTGGAGGATGTCCAATGTCAAACCTCTGCTTCCTAACCATTATCAAGTTTCCACCCTCTGAGACAAAGTCTTTTCTCTCACATCATAAAGCTTCCCTTTCTCTCCAACCTGCTCTGTGCAAAGCAATAAGTAAGAAATTTCCTTCTTCTCTACCCCTCACACACCAATATAATATTGTCCTGATTCTTTTATACTTCATTAATTCTAACCTCTTTGTACTAAAATTCATTTGAAAATTTGAGCATCAGATATTTTCCATACTAACAATAGGATTCTGATACAAAGTTCTTCATACTTGCCTGCAATAAACATCAAAGCCAATAATGTATTTATTTTTTCATTCTATAGGTTTGAGTTCTCTAAGCAGTGATTTTAGACATGATTCACACTTCATCTACACCTATTCTTCAGTGTGTTCACTGGTTATGTTGAGTTTTATAGTAAGCTTTCTACACTTAGGAAGTTAGTCCTTTAAATTTTTGAAGCATTACATTTAATGCCTGAAAATTTATGTTCTTCTTAATAGTTCCATTTGAACATGATGCCTGCACTTTAAGGATGTCATTTTTTTCTCATAGGCAGCTTCTTTCTGCTGTTTAAACACTAAGATCCCATTTCATATTTTAGGTTTTTGTGTAACCGATAGTATACATTTAATCTGAACTCAATCTGTAGTCTTTTAACACTCTACTGAGCCTGCAAGAATTTTATACTTTTGGATGTGTTTTTCTATTTATCATTTCCTAATTTCTCTGTATTTTCTCTTTTTAAAAATATATGTTACAATGAACAATCAGTATGATTCTCTTCCAGTGAGAAAGATAGGCAATTTGAGTACATTATGGTCACTAGTATAGTGTGAATGGTTTATAGTAGAATATTTTTATACCAGATCCCTCACAGTATTTAGGAAACATCTAATAGTGGATTCTGATTCTCTAAGCAGTTGCTCCAAGAAACAGTCATTTAAAGAGTCTAGAAATGTTTCCTCTAGTTCAGAGTCTGATATGATATTTACCAATTTTGCACAGGAATGGATAAAGCCTTTCACCCCATTTTTTAAGTATCAAATACTTCATAATGGCCTTAACAATTTTGTGGTTATTGTCCTATATTAATTAGTTGATTGATACAGTTCTAATATAATTCCTTCCCTGTTGAGCAGTGTTAATTCAGAGGGAGTCTGAAAGGCATAGAATTGCAGTTAAATTTCTTACCTTTTTCCTGTTATTAATTTTCTGTTTCTTGAAACTTGGCCTTCTCTGTAACTTTCAATCATAGGGAAGAATTTAAAACTGAATACTTTGCTATAAATAAGTGAAATTTGGAGTAAAAATCACTCTCAAACAAACGCAGAGTATAATGCAGCGAGATATTTTAAATGCAGGTATATTCTTAAGAACGTAAGTATAATAAATTTCTCAGTACTAATTAGTTTCACGGACAGAGAGATTGGATGGAGAGAAAAAGTTAAGAGGGAAACATATAAAAGAAATCAATTTTAAAATATGCTGCATGGAAACATGTTTTCATCATTTGGTAGTATTTTCCTAGATTAAGATGCATTTGTCTAATGGTGGTCAAATACATTAAGAAACACTTTATCAGCTACCACCTTCAAAATATAATATTGCAATACTAGTTTTGATATTTTGTTGATAATCTGAAAGGACTTTTTAGTACCTAACATACCAGTCATGTTTGTGATAAAATATCCATGAGCAGCAATACATCTATAAAACATTTTGAGATTTTGATTTGAACATCATCTCACAAAGACTGGTGATTATCAAGCTAGATGTATATGAGATAAAATAATATAAATAATATTACTTCCACTCTGATCCTGGGAAACAAGTTCTGTAGCATTGGTTAGACCTTTAGCTTGAGTGCATCATTCTGTGCAAAACCCATCAATAGCAAGCTTATCTGACATGAGGATCTTTCGAGCACTTTCGGTATTTTCTTTGGAGAAAACAGTTCTAGTCAACATTTTCACTTTACAGGAGAACTTGCTGTGCTTTTCAAGACAGACAAGGACACATGGGTATAATTTCAGGTTCCAAATGGAAGCTGCTTATATATCTTTTTCTTATGAGTGGCTGGTGTAGTTTATCCTGCAGAAAAAGGCTAAGCACAAAACAACACTATCAGTAGAATATTAAAAACTTTGAACTTACATGCCTATTTTAATTTTAGTTATTCTGTTATGAGGTTAATATAACAGCTGCTTAATGATAACAAAGATTTAAAGGAAGCAGATATCACTTTTCATAGCTGACATGATTTCAAATTCTTCACCCTAGTTTAAGCTGGAAAATAGCTATTATTGGAAAATAGTTATTATTGAAGCAATAGTAGTCTTCTTGGAACTTACATCAATAGTGAAGAATTTTTTTGTTCTTTTTAATTAAAAGGAGGCAAGTTTTATGAACAATTTTGTGGGAGACATCATATTGAATTTACTGTGGCCTTGAAAGAAACATTTATTATATCTTCAACTTTTACAAAAAGACAGCACACTAAAGTCTATTGTCCTACACAGAGACACAGCTAGATATGGATTCAGGTGCTTTGTTTGTTTGTACCTCTCTTCCCAAAGTATATGGTCCACCAGTATATTCTGTAGCCCTCTATTTTCTCATCTAATGGCCATACTGAACCCTGCTGCTTGGTGCTTCTCCTCAAGAACTTGATTTAATTAAATAAATTGCTCTTCTTGGATGGATATGGTGTACTTGCCCTCATTCCCCTTACTTTAAGATGTTAGCCAAGATATAACATTAAGAAAAATGTTCACCTGTTGCAACTGTGTGTGCCTAGTTATCTGTCTACTATTTTGGCTACTTTTTACAACCATAAATCATAACATAATAATCATTACTATCATAATTTTTTAATGATTTCTAGTTTTTGAGACTCAAATAGGCTAACAGTTCAGGCAATTTTAGATCCACAAGTATTTTTCCTTCTTTAACTTCATTTGTTTTGACTCTATTTACTAGTCATCTTTTTCTGTAAGCACCTTAAAGTGGTTATTAATCTTCATCAAATTCCCACCTGAGTAACACACATGAACATTTTAATTGTGATATGAAAAAAAAAATCCAGTGTTTGAAAACCAGTGTTTGAAACAAAGGAAAAACTTGACTAAAGATATCAATGAAGATTGAGTATTCCCTGTTTGTTTGTTTTTTTTCAGTGAATAAATGAAATGTCACCTGAGATTTAGAAGCATGACTTTGAGTATAGACCTGTATTTGTAGTCAAAATTCGTTTTTATCAAACAGGTATTTGCTCAGGCAGATGATTTTCAAGCAAAGATGGTTATGGCATCAGTCATATTTTCCCTTTTTGTTACTGATAAATATGGAAAGCTTGGTTCCTTCTTGACATTTAATGCAATGACATGACAAAGCCTGTCTACGCATTTGTTCTATTTCTGAGATTAAACTGAGGGCTGATATAAGAAATTTCACTGATTTGTACTGTAGCAACCTGGACTTAGTATTTTGTAGGATGATAAACTGAGTGAATAAAAGATGAGTAAGGCACAAATCTTATGGACAGAAAATAAGTAAAAAGTATTTTTTATTTTACTTTGAGCAAAGTAAAGCAGACTTCTGCTAATAAGCTAACTAAAACTGGAAAATATTAATAGATGCTAAAGTAGAGTAAGAGTAAATTACCATTGGATCCAATTATCAAGGGTAATGATGAGTTTCTCCTCTACCACATTCAATTCACTGAGAAGAAATGTTTATTTATAGAGTTCTTTAAAAAAAGTGAGACCTAAAAAGTAGAAAATAATTGATTTTATCTTATGATCTGTGTTCTTCAGGGTATAACTAAATTTTTGACTCAAAGTCTTCTGCAGTAATAGACTTTGAATCTGTATCACTATTTTTCCTTCTGGCAAAAAGGATTTATTGGATAACGGGTGGTAAGACACACAAACAGAATTTTACAAAGCAGATTATTAGTGCTGTCAAGCAGATTAATAACTGAATACGTTGAGAGCTCATAAATATGAGAATAAAACATGGCTAATGGGAATTTCTCATGAGGAAGATATAATTTTATAATAGAATCCATATTCTTGCACCAACTATTCTCTAATTGTGACTGTCCTAAGGACTAAACATTTAAAGGAATATTCAAGGCCAGGTTGGAAGGGGCATTGGGCAGCCTGAACTAGTGGGATGTCTCTACCCATGGCAGGGGAGTTGGAACTAATGATCTTTAAGGTCTTTTCCAACTCAAACTATTCTATGATTCTATGAATATGTTAATTAGTTTTAAAACCATGAAGGACAATCAGGTTATTGAAAGATCCCTTAATAAGTAGTTCAAGGTAGACACCTACATTCTAGATGTCAATTGTGTGGTGAAATGAATCTCCTCAAAATTATGATTCATGACAGGAACACGATATTTTAAATTCTGGAATTCCTTAAATATTTGTTTACAAGCAAATGAAAACTCCCCTGAACATCACAATGCACAAATTAATATAATATATTCTTTAGCCACTTATTTTTTGTACTAAGCCTATTTGTTGGTTGGGATTATTCCATATACAAGTAAATACAGAATACTTAGCAATTAAATTGATCTAGAAAAGTGAATTCGCCCTGAAGTGTCATTATTTAATTTTCATTTTGAGATCAATAGTACCAGTCATCCGTATAATGTTTACAGCAAGTGTAATAGGTGTGACATTAACCTAGTTAGCAGTTCATGGAAATACATTCATAAAAGATAACTTAATTCCTCTTTTAAAATTCCATCTTTTTAAACATCCTAAATGAGGAAGAATTCGGAAGTCCTTTGATCTGTAATTAACTACTTGGGCAGTATCACCAAAAGTTTTGCATTGATCACATGCATCACCTTTTCTGTTCAATTTTTCCTTCTTATCCTTTTCTTTTTTTTTTTACCTTTTATGTTCATATATCCAGTTGAAAGACATACTAGAAGTTGAGTATAATTCCAGTCATGGCTGGTCCTCAATTGGTTCTCTTCGTAGAAGATGGACATATTGAGTGACCATCCATTCTACAGGGTTCCACCTTATTTTTTCTATGCCTTACATATGCCACTGAGAACAGTTGGTGCATTCAGTTTTCTGAAGCTGAAAGCAGGATCTACATCACCAAACTGTAGCCTTCCAGAAAGCAGCAATCATCAGTATTCTAGATGTTCTTTCTTTATAGTAGATGACACTTCTGAAACACAATTTCCTTCCTTTATTTTCAAGACATTATCTAAGATGGAATTAATTTCACCTTTGATTTGTTAGTAATTATTTTGGGAAAGGATATATCACCTTCTAGAGGTGACAATCACAGCGGATTCATCATGAGTGAGATCTAGCAGTTTTATCCATTGCCTAAATTTTGGCGTGTAATGTCACCTGATATTTGCCAGGGTATTCTGACTGAGATCCAGCTGTCAGTCCAAAAGAATATGATTTTCTCACAGTTTTATTCCTGTTGGTCTCATCTGGATATCTCAGCTACACTGCAGCCACTCTGGTGATATTAGATGTATATTTCTAGGTACATAAATAAAACCTTAAACCACAACTGTGCATTATATGCCTACTTCTCAGACAGTTAAAATTAGGTGATATTAATCAACTTTCTGAATATCATTGAGCTTCAGATTTTTAACACACGTGCACTTATGTTCACGCTACTATGTACATGAAGAACAAGTACCCATGATGTCACCGAAACCAGTGCACACATAGTCGCTACATAAATCTGTCATCTGCAATAGACTCCTTAGGCTCAGTTTAATTGACTAAACATGACATCCAAGGGTAATTAAGACATCACAGAGAATCTCTCTCAGCCTGCAGCAGCTCCTGCAGGAACTCAAAACTTTCTCTAGGTCCTAAGTTATATCTCTAATCCTGTGTAGATGTCTCAGATGTTGTTTGAGCTAGAGCAACTCAAATAGAATTTTATGTCTCTGCATAGGCATCTGTTTATATGGTCTGGTAGCTGTTCAGTTCTTAGAAGAGCATTCCATGTATGCATCCCTACTTTAGTGCTGAATTGTATATATTATTTTGGTAGTATATACCTGTTATAAGTTCACTTATTTTTTTTCTAATTACTTCCTGATCACTTTGTAAGACAGAACACAGTTTTCTGTTGTTTCTACTGACAACATAATTTCTAAAAGGCTATAAAGAAACATCAAAATTAACACTGTAGTATGCTTATCTCTGACCTTTGCCTTTCTAATTACCAGTTTTCTCTGTCTGATAAGGCAGAGAGTAGAACTGAGGTAGAACGAAGGATATCTCATAAAATGCTGTAAAATATTGTAATAACATTTTTTTTGAGTTAGAAAGGACTATATTAGAGATAGTGCTCTTATCAGAAGGAAACCTTGCAATTAAGTGCAAAACTGGTGAGTAGAAGACTTTTTGATTATAAAACCAGAATAAATGACTCAATTTATTGATAAGCCTAGGAAAATAATTTTATAGAACTATTCTACCAAGAACAATAAAAATATATTTAATAGATATATGCACAAGACATCGTCTATTTAGCCAGTGGATTCCAGGAGAAAACTGGTCTGTGATTTAAAAACAAAAATCAGCAAATGTAATTCCTTTTATACTCTCCGTTTTTGTCTTCTCTAAAGTGTACACTATATAGAATATGTGAAAGGAGTTTTTACAAGTGATATTAAAACTGCAAAATAAGAGATGAATAATATCCTCTCCCCTCCTCTATCTATATATTTAGTTCAGATTTGTAAGAATTTGTTTGCAGTAAAGGTCAACTGAGGCATATAGTGGTATTAACCAGTCATCGATAGAAATAATTATGTTGATTTCATTAGAAAATAGTTGTTATGTAACAACCTACCAAAGACATCAGTCGACTAGAAAGTACATGTTTTTAAAATAAATTTTAATAAATATTGTATGTTTTTTCTGAGATTCAGGACAATGCTTATTGTCCTGAGACAGGAAATCTTAACACCTAGAAAAAAAGAAAAAATTTAACAGTGTAAACAACAAACTAGTTCTTAGCAAAACTCAAGTATTAAAACTCTTGCACTTTTACTACTCTCTTCCATTTGTCTTGAAATATGACTTCTTGCATTTTTTATAGAAAAAACTTACGTATCTGACTGCCTCATCACAATTTTATGAAATACTTATATTTTTTTGTTTACATTATTTTAGTAGAGAGTGCAAGGAAAAATAATAATTATATCATACATTATTCAAGTATACTTTGAGGTGTCACAGGCCTCTGTGAGGAAAATGTGTGTAGAAAGAGATTATATGACTAGTAATATACCCTGATTATCTTAGATTTTCTTATGCTTTTTCTTCCTTATAGTTAGGAAAGTTAGTTAATTCCCTGTAATATTTGTCAGCCAAGATAATATCCTGTTAGAAAGCATCCAACTGAGTTACTTTGAAACACTTAACCTCTATTTGATTCTTGTCTTCTGTAATGCATTTTACCTCCCACTCTGTTCTGTACCCTTGGCTTACCACATTCTTCACATATTTTATCTATTTTTTCCCACGTTTGGATATTGAAATTTTATTTTCTTTGACATTTGAACAGATTAATAATTTTCCTTGATTTAGAAAGAAAGCCAGATGAAAGTACAGTTATTTCCTAGAGAGAAAACAACAGCTTTTGTGTTGTTTAGATATGTCATAATACAACCAAGAAAACCTATGAAATTTCAGTGAACAGTTAGACATGATCCAAGAACTCTTGCATGATCATTTCTCTTCCTTTCTCTAAACTCCTATAATTTAGATCAAACAACCCCATCACAACATTTAAGAAAGACATCATTGTAAGAGGGCATTTATTACTCTGCATAATATTTTATTTTTGCAAAATAACATATTATTTGAAGCATATACATTAGATAATTTACAATGCTGAATAATTTCAAAGACATTATCATCTAACTTGTGCTTTTAATATCAAAAAAGATGTGTGCACAAAGAATTTTTGAAAGACTTGATGAAAGTGTCTAAATAAGGTATTTCTTGGATGCCAGCAGTAATCATAGAATCATAGAATAACCAGGTTGGAAGAGACCCACCATTTCATTGAATCCAACCATTCCTATCAAACACTAACTCATGCCCCTTAGCAGCTCATTCACCCGTGCCTTAAATACCTTCAGGGAAGGTGAATCAACCACATCCCTAGGCAGCTTGTTCCAGTGCCCAATGACCCTTTCAGTGAATTTTTTTTTCCTAATGTCCAGCCTAAATCTCCCCTGGCGGAGCTTGAGGCCATTCCCTCTTGTCCTGTCCCCTGTCACTTGGGACAAGAGGCCATTACCCTCCTCTCTACAACCTCCTTCCAGGTAGTTATAGAGAGCAATGAGGTCTCCTCTCAGCCTCCTCTTCTCCAGGCTAAACAACCCCAGCTCTCTCAGCCATTCCTCATAAAGCCTGTTGTCCAGCCCCTTCACTAGCTTTGTTGCTCTTCTCTGGACTTACTCCTGAGCCTCAACATCCTTCTTGTGGTGAGAGGCCTAGAACTGAACACAATATTCAAGGTGCAGTTTCACTAGTGCTGAGTACAGGGGGAGAATAACCTCCCTGGACCTGCTGGTCATAGTGTTTCTGATACAAGCCAAGATGCCTTTGGCATTCTTGGCCACCTGGGCACACTGCTGGCTCATGTTCAGTCGGCTGTCAACCAACACCCCCAAGCTCCTTCTCCTCCAGGCAGCTCTCTAGACAGACTTCTCCTAGTCTGTAGCTCTGCATAGGGTTGTTGTGCCCCAAATGCAGGACCCAGCACTTGGCCTTATATATATATAATAATATATATATTATATATTATAATTTGTTTCCTGATGATAGTATGAAATTGCCTATAACTGACTTGCAAAATAAAAAAGCATGACCTCATCTATTAAAATTTTTAAGTAGGTTCTTGGTTCAGTAACTAACAGAACACCTATGTATCGCTCTCTTACTGGAGCTGCCCTCTTTAGATGCAAGACACTTCCTACAGGACAAGCATAGCCAAACACTAAGAAATAGAAATAGTCATTCTCCTCATTTCCACATTGGTAAAGATATTTCTATTAGGAAGGGGGTGTATAACTAAATATTTGTAACTTATTATTAAGAAATTAATGTTAACTCAGTAGCATTTATACTTTCCTCCCTCCAGCATTGTCAAAGGTTAGTCCCACATTTCATGATGCTAAAATAAGATAGTGTATCTGAAAAGTTTAAACAGAGTAACCCATGGAAGATTAATGAGTTCTGACGGGATAGTAAGTTTTATAGTAGAATATAGATAATACAATTCTGAAAGAGAAAGAAACAAATATGTGATGCCAAGTTAAGGATATCTCTTAACTTACAGTTACTACACAGTATGACTATGAAGAATATGATTACTTTTTCCTGAGTAACTTGTCTCACTTTAGAGTGATTTTCTTTGGCATGAATTAATGAGTTGTTTTTATTTTATGCACCTAAAGAGAAAGAACATTTGTTCCAAATGCATTAGTCAAAGAAGCCACCTGATTTACATGTGAAAGATGATACAGTAATAGTAAAGGGATAGATTCTTCAATAATATTATTCTGTAAGGCTAATAGCTAAAAATGAATAATGAAAAACTAAAACATTATCACCTTAATGTCATCAAATAAATAAATAAAAAAT
This sequence comes from Coccyzus lansbergi, assembly GCA_033558105.1. Classification (NCBI taxonomy): domain Eukaryota; kingdom Metazoa; phylum Chordata; class Aves; order Cuculiformes; family Coccyzidae; genus Coccyzus; species Coccyzus lansbergi. The sequence continues at coordinate 729,371 of JAUMJK010000379.1, forward strand.
CCAGATCCACCCAAATTCCTATCTGCTTTATTTGACTGAAATCATCAATCATTTCTCTCTACTGAATATGCTATTAGAAATTGATGAAAATTATGATGGTATATATCTTTGGATGTTGTACTGTAGACAGTATTTTGAAAAACAGAAAGAAGGTCCTAATCCTTCTTATTTACCTTGTATAGCAAAAGGTGGAGTGGGAGGAGGTAAGCATTTATTATCACTCAAAAAAAAAAGACATTTGACGGAAAGAAGGATCATAAATTGCACCTGAATTTAGCCATCATAAATATTAACATGTGATTTATACACAGTATAATAAAACATAACTGAATGTGTAGTGAATTGAGAAGCAAAGTTTGAATGTTGGACACCTATAAGTTGTAACTGAATATATTTAAATTATTTAGTGACTTGTTCAAAATTAAAAGTTATGATCACAAGCAACTACAGTTTCTTCAACTAGGTAGAACACTTGCAGATCTGTAATTAATATTAGGTGTAGGAAAATTTTACCAGATCTTCTCCTGAAGTGAAAGGAGACACAATTTATTCCCTAAAACTGAGAAATACAGCAGGAAAAGAAGAAAACATACGGTTCTTCTCAACCCAAGAGAACTGAGAAGATGAACTAATAAACTTTATCTGTTTCCATCATTTCACATATGTCAGTTCAGAATTGAACTAGGGCAGAAATGCAGCTTGATTATTGTAGGTTGCCTCCAAATAGCAACTTGTAAAATTTTAGTTACTGAATCAGTTTTTTTCTTCCCTAAAAATTGTATTAATAATAATAATAATGCTGATAAAAATTCTGATAATAGTAATAATTTTAAAAAGACATATATATATATATGTCTTTTGGGTTGATTTTTTTTAGATCCAGCAGATTGTAACTTTGAGACTTTAGCATATAGCTTCTGGCATGCATTCTGGACAGTTTTCCAGTAAAATCAAATATTTCATTTGGTTTGCATGGCAAGGATTGAATGGAGAGACATAACCCATGCTGGAGGGATCCTTGAAAGACTGTAGCCCATAGAAAGAATCCACATCAGAGAAGTTTGTGAAGGACTGTCTCCCATAGGAGGGACCCTGTGCTGGAGCAAGGGAAGAGTGTGAGGAGGAGGGGGTGACAAAGTGTTATGAGCTGACCATAACACCTATTCTCCACTCCCCTTCACTGCTTAGGGGAGGTAGAAGAGTTGAGAGTGAGATTGAGCCCCGGAAGAAGAGAGGTGTGAGTGGAAGGAGTTTTTAGATTTGTTCTTAGTTCTTATTATCCTACTCTACTCAATTAAAGTAACTTCTCCAAGCTGAATATATTTTGCCAGTGATGACCATTGAGCAAGTGTTCTTCTCCTCGTCTTTATCTCAATGCACAAGCTATATAATATGTGTCCTGCTGAGAAGGGGGAGTGATAGAGTCAATTATTGGGTACCCGGTTTCCAGCCAAGGTGAACCAATCACAGATAATTTTTTCTTATTAACAGTATTTTTGTATAAATATTCAATTTGGAGATATCTTTTGCACAACAGTACTCAAAGAAAGGTTTACTGAAATTTCAAATCCATTCCTCTTGGCTATACAGTTTCTTTGAGAAGGTGTTAGAAATTGGGAGGTTGAAAGATAAATAACTATTCATTTAATTTAACATTTCAGTATGTTTTTTCTAAGTTCTGCTGCACACACAATTTCTATATTTTTATATTTCCTTAGTGGTTATTTTAATCTATATAACATCTGTCGGCATTTGTTTCATAGCCAATTGTTAAGCTGTTTAAATGAAAACTTTATCAATGTATTTAAGCTTCAGAGAAGGATTTTGTATGTTTGGAACTTGTATGCATTTATGCTTCTAACTCAAAGCACGAAAGAGCTAAAAGTGCTTCTTAAAATTAAAAAAAACCCTGTTGTTATGTTCATCTTCAAGATTGTAGTTGAGACTAATACAGTATATATACATTAATGTAATTTCTCAACAGTATAAAAGGACCTAAAGCTGATACACTATAAAAATGAGAGGCAGGATAGGAAACAAGGAATAATAAAGTGATTTCATTTCTGGAAATATTGTGTTCTTCTCATTATATTCCCAAACTGCCAGACATTAAATTCTTCAGTAAGTGAAAAATGCAATCTTGATGGAAGCTCCAGTGGCAGCTCCTTGAGAAATTGCTGACAGTGTTTCTCAAAATAAAAGGCTATGACTTGTAAAAAGACTGGAGATCTGAAAGATATACCCTTAACATAATAGAGACTGAAGAGGTCTGAGGAAAACAGACAAAGCAATGCATGTCAGGGACCATCACAGAAAAGTGTTTACTGTCAGGTGATCTCAATCACTGTTCTGGGTAACAGATGAGAACAAATCAAACTGAGAAGCCAGTGGAAACCCTGATTTAATAGTTATCTGTTTTTCACAGTTGGTATACGTTATACACCTTACAGATCACCTGCCCTTTAAATTAAATCTGTAGAACACAATGTAATTTTACTGTGAAAGCTGCCTACCCTAAAGTGATCCTTCACTAATACTGTCCAGAAAAGTAACATGACAGAGAAGCTTTCACTGTTGATGCACTGGAAACAATTTTGCAACATATTAAGACTATTGGACACTGCTGTTAGACACTATATATTGCTTGAATCAATAATTAGGATTTGTTTCTTTGAGACTGCTTAGTCTAAATATTGAATAGATACATCTTCTCTGAGATATTTAAAATAAATGCAGTGAAAAACAGAATATATGTTTATACATTATTATGACTGAATTGCAATATTTGCATTCAAAGTGTGTTTTTTCAACAGGAAATAAATGATTTTGGAAAAATAAAAAAGAGAATGACAATATATTTTAAGTTTTTAATAGAATAGTTGAAACTGATATTTTTCTTTAATAGGAGTGTCGTCCTTTTAGTTTTGGAAATTAAGTGTGAAGATATGGTAAAAAATTAAACACATTTTTGAGTAAATTATGCTTGGCTAATATTATTGACAATAAGGGAAAAGTATGCTAAGTTATGAGATATAACAATAGGAAGACTGAAAAAATTACTTACTATTACTTAAAAGGTTTTTAAGGTAGGTAGTCCTTGATCATAGAATTATAGAATCAATATGTTGGAAAGAATCTACTGGATTATCGAGTCTAACCATTCCCATCAGTCACCAAACCATGCCCCTCAGCACCTCATCCACCTGTCTTTTAAATACCTCCAGAAAAGGTGACTCAACCACCTCCCTGGGCAGACTGTTCCAGTGCCCACTGACCCTTTCTGTGAAATATTTTTTCCTGATGTAAAGCCTGAGCCTCCCCTGACGGAGCTTGAGGCCATTCCCTCTTGTCCTGTTCCTTGTCACATAGGAGAAGAGGTCAGCTCCCTTCTCTCCACAGCTTCTTTTCAGATAGTTTTAGAGAGGTGTTAAGATGTGGGGAAAAGAATACTGCTTTCTTTTTTTTGTTTGTTTGGGGTTTTTTTGTTAAGTAGACATTGAATTAAAATTTCACATATCTCTCAAGGAATCATAGAATCATAGAATCATAGAACAACCAGGTTGGAAGGGACCCATCGGATCTTCTAGTCCAACCATTTCTATCTAACACTAAACCAAGTCCCTCAAGACCTCATCCACCCGTGCCTTAAACACCTCCAGGGAAGGTGAATCAACCACCTCCCTGGGCAGCCTATTCCAATGCCCAATGACCCTTTCTGTGAAGAACTTCCTCCTAATCTCTAGCCTAAACCTCCCCAGGTGGAGCTTGAGGCCATTCCCTCTTGTCCTGTCCCCTGTCACTTGGAAGAAGAGGCCAGCTCCCTCCTCTCCACAACCTCCTCTCAAGTAGTTGGAGAGAGAACTTTAGATAAACAATGAAACTGCAAAATGATAATTAGTGTTGTCATTGGTTGGAAATTTTTATATAAAGAATAATCATTAGTTGTTAAAGATAGGAAAGCTCATGATTTTTTCATTGAAAGTTACTCCTAGTATGAGTTTCAGTTTGCAATATTGATGCAAAGCATGAAACTCATTCTTAAGGGATATGAATGTGCTGAAATTATTTCATGTAAGCATCTGCTTCAAAGCAGAGGAAGAGATTACAGTGAAATATAAATGCAAACCTTTCAAATAAATAGATACATTTTTCAAACTGACATACTACCAGATAAATGCTATGGTCAATGGACCATATATTTTGTTGTTTTTTTCTTATTTGGTCTCCTGCATGAACTACTGTAATAATATATTCTCCTCTATAACTATTTGCTCTTTTAGATGGTGAATTGTTTCATAGTGTACGTTAAGCTTAAATATTTCAGTTCTGTTGAATGAAGGTGTTAGTGGAAGAGGGGCTGCATGAGGGTCCTCTGTGACAAGAGGTCAGGAGCTCCTTGGTGGCAGGCACAGCCAGTTTCAGACAGCTCCAACAGATCCACTGCAGGCATGGCTGAGCCCCTCAGTCAAGATAGTGGTATGTTAAGAATGCACAAATTGCTGCACAGCAGTGAGGAGTGTGGAAAAAAGTGTGAGAAACCACACTGTAGACTGCAAGGTCAGAGATGCAGGAGGGTGAAGGGGTGCTTCTGACACCAGTGCAGAGATTACACTGCAGCCTGTGGAAATGACCAGCTGGAAGCCCATATCTGGGCAGCAGCCTATGGATAATTCCATGCTGCAGCAGGTGGACACACCCTGAAGGAAGATGTAGGCCATGATAAACCCATGCCATAGCAGGTTTTCTGGCAGAAGAAGCAAGGGTTTCACACTGAAGCAGTTCATGAAGGACTGCAGTCTGAGACAAACACCATGCTGGAGCAGGGGAAAAGTGTAAGAAGGAAAGAGCACAAAAGAGGAACTGTTGTGAATGGATTGCAATCACGCATTCTATATTTCCCCACTGCTGGTCAGGAGCGGAGATACTAGAGGATTTGGAAATATGAAATCTGGAAAGAAGATGGGGCTGAGGGAAGGGCGTTTTAGTTTTCATTCTTGTTTCTCACTGTCCTACTCTATTTTTGATTGGCAATAAATTACATTAATTTTCCCCAAGTCAAATCTGGTTTGCCTGTGATTTTAGTTGGTAAGTGATCTCCCTGTCCTTATCTCGACGCAAGAGCATTTTTATCTTATTTTCTTTGCTTGTCCTGTTGAGGAGTGGAATTGAGAGAACAGCTGAGTAGGCATCTGGCAGAAAACCAAACTTTATTCAGCACAACTGTTCAGAGGACTTTTTAATCAGAATTTGCATATATAAATATGTTATTCAGAGTTGAATATATGTTTTGTCTGACAAGTATCCCAGTAGTAAGATTCATAACCCCTGCTTCAACTACAAGCTATTGGAATAGAATATTCCAATATATTCTCTCACTGATTGCTCGATATGAGTGCGGATTATTTTTCACTGACTAGGTGACATTGTTACAGATGAGTTCATTGTGTGTTTGGAAATATACTAAGAAAAAAAAAAGAAGACAAAAGAAGAAATTATAAGCATCTTTTAACAGTAAAAAGAGGTTATATATTTTTGACTGAAAAAAATGTACAAAGCTAAATAGCCATATTCTGAAGATGCTGATATGTGAAAAACCTAGGCAAAATAAATAAACACAGAAAATTATTTTGACATCAATCATGACTCAAATGACAGATATACTGTTGCAGAAGTGAAATAATGACATTGTTATTTTGTTTTATTTATTTCAAATGATAAAAAAAATAAAGTGTATGACTTTATTCATGTGTGACTTAAGGGACTCCTGGGAACGTTCTGTGGATTTTGAGAATAACTGCTGCTGCCAGGTAAATATAAGGGCAGCTCTACAAGGTTCTGACAAATTCTGGCAGATAGCTTTGAAAATAGAGTGCTGGCAGCCTTTATTCTAGCTGTCTCCTGGTCAGGAAGGGTCAAGGACCTGCTTAACCCATATTAGGCAGAGACCTGTATAAAAAAAACACAGTGAACACACACACATACACACACAGTGCCCAGGTAGCAAAAATATGAATAATAGCATCACTGGATTGGAAAAGACCCACCCAATCATCAAGTCCAACCATTTCTAACACTAAACCATGCCACTCAGCACCTCATCCACCTGTCCTTTAAACACCTCCAGGGAAGGTGACTCAACTTTGACGGCACTCAGCTATAGGACGGTGAGTACTGTGGCAGGGGGGTCTGGCTTTGGGGCTCTGCGGCTTTTTTCCTGAGCCGAGATTCTAGAAAATCCCAGGCGGGGGTTGGGCTCACGGCACCCAACACCCGGCTCGGACACCTGATCCCTCGCGGTGACTGACGGGAAGGGGGCGGTCCAGGAGGATCCGCGGGAGATTTAAACGGTTCCCTGGGAGCGTGGCGAAGACCGCAGTGGCGAAGACCGGCGTGGAAAAAAGTGGCGTGGCAGTTTGAGCAGCAGTTTGAGCGGGCAGGGCGAGAAGGCAGGGCGCAGGAAGGACTCTAGGTGCAGAGAGGGGGCAGCAACGACCATGGTGGCTACACGGCAGAGGGTTAAAGCTGCTCTGAGTGCTGCAGCCGGTAGGAGGGATGCTGCTACCCAGACGCAGCCACGGAGGGTACATGCGGCTGCCCAGACCCTGAGCTGTAGGCAGTGCCCACCTCTCAAACCGGCTCGTGCCTCTGCTCCTGTTATGGGCTCCACTTGCTAAGGCTGCCTCCGAGTGGAGGAACTCCTTCGCATGGTGGAGGAGTTAAGGGAGGAGGTAAGGAGGCTCAGGACTGTCAGGGAATGTGACAGGGAGATAGATGTGTGCAGCAGGGCCCTCTCACTCCCTCAGCAACCTGTTGCACCTGGTGTCACTGATAAGCACCCACCTGCATGCTGCAGGCCTGGGACTAACAGGGGTGGGGAATGGCAGCAGATTCCTTGCAGGGGAAGGAAGCCTGCTCCCCATAAGCAGTCAGCGACACCTGAGATCCCCCTGGCGAACAAGTACCGTGTGCTCCAGGAGGAAACTAGTCCTGAGGATGGTGGTCATCATAGCCTAGTATCCTTTCCTAGACTACATAGTCCTCAGAAGAAAATCACAACAACCTCTGCTAAGAAAAAAATCACAACCTCCTCCACAAAGAAGAAGAGGAGGGTGATTGTTGTAGGGGACTCCGTCCTCAAAGGAGCGGAGGGACCCATTTGCATACCTGACCCACTCCACAGGGAGGTCTGCTGCCTGCCAGGGGCATCAGGGCTAGAAGTAGCTGGGAAACTCCCCTCCCTGATCCATGAGATGGACTACTACCCTCTGGTAGTAGTCCAGACTGGTAATGATGGCCTAGCCAACAGAAAGGCTAAGGACATCAAAAAAGACTTCAGGGCCCTTGGGAAGACGATGGAGGGCTCAGGGGCACAGGTGGTGTTCTGCTCCATCCCCAGGATACATGGAGCAGACCCACAGGACACTAAGAAGGACTCAATTAATGCCTGGCTCCGAACCTGGTGCGAGGAAAAGGGTTTTGGGTTCTTTGACCATGGAGTGGTTCGTGCACCCCCTGACATGGGTGCAAAGGTTGGGACACGTGGGTCTCCTAGTGGGGCTAAGACCCTTGCTAAAAACCTAGCTAAGCTCATAAATCGAGCTTTAAACTAGGTGTGAAGGGGGAGGGGATCCAGTCCAGGCTAGACAACCGTGTGCCTGGATGTAGGCCACTGGAGTTTAGGAGGGGGCGTGCTGGTGAGGACCACCAGCGCGTCACCATACAGGTAGTGCGGGAGAATGCAGCCTCGCTCAACAAGGGAGATATAGATATTCTGGCATCAACTACTCCAGGAGGAGTAGTCCCCTCTAGGAGGGCTGAAGGTTCAGCTACTCAGCTGAAGTGCATTTACACCAATGCACGCAGCATGGGGAACAAGATGGAAGAGTTGGAAGCCGTTGTAGGGCAAGGTGCCTTTGATGTCATTGCCATCACGGAAACGTGGTGGGACGACTCTTATAACTGGAGTTCAGGTATGGTGGGGTATAAACTCTTCAGGAGGGATAGAAAGGGTAGGAGAGGGGGTGGAGTAGCCCTCTTTGTAAGGGAGGACTTGGACACCACTGAGATGGACTGTGGCAATGGGGAGATTGAGTGCCTGTGAGTTAAGATCAAGGGAGCCCATAAGAAGGGAGACTTTGTGATGGGAGTCTGTTACAGGCCACCCAGCCAAGGAGAAGCAGCTGATGAGCTCTTCTTTAAACAGCTGGGGTCAATCTCCAAGTCAGTGCCTCTTGTCCTTGTGGGAGACTTCAATCTCCCTGATATCTGCTGGAAGTACAACACAGCAGAAAGAAAGCAGTCTAGGAGGTTCCTGGGGTGTGTGGAAGATAACTTCCTTGCACAGCTGGTTAATGAACCTAAGAGGGAAGGTGCCCTCCTGGACTTGCTGTTTGTCAACAGAGAGGGGCTTGTGGGGGATGTGAGAGTAGGGGGTCACCTAGGTCTTAGTGATTATGAGATGATAGGGTTTTCTGTCCTAGGTGAAGCGAAGAGGGTGCTAAGCAGGACGGTTGCACTAAATTTTCAGAGGGCAGACTTTGAACTGTTTAGAAGGCTGGTTGGCAAAGTCTCCTGGGAGACAGCACTTGAGGGCAAGGGAGCCCATGAGGGCTGGGAGTTCCCCAAAAAGGAGATCCTGGCAGCTCAGGAGAAAGCCATCCCCGTGTACTGGAAAAAAGGCCGGCAGGGTTAAAAACCAGCTTGGTTGAGTAGGGAAATCTTGAGTCAAATTAGAAAAAAAAGGAAGATTTATAGGCTCTGGAAGGGGGGACAGGCCTCTTGGGGGGACTTCAGGAGGGAAGCGAGGCTATGTAGGGAAAAAATCAGACGGGCTAAGGCCGAGCTAGAGGTCAGATTAGCTAAGTCAGCAAAAGACAATAAAAAATCTTTTTATAAGTATATTAACAGTAAAAGGAGGACAAGGGAGACTATACAGTCCCTTTTGGACTCAGAGGGAACAGCAGTGACAGGGGAAGAGGAGAAGGCTGAGGTACTTAATGCCTTCTTTGCCTCAGTCTTTAATTGTAAAGAAAGCTGTTCCCTCTGTGTAGATACCCAGGAAACAGAGGAGCAATACGAGGCTCCCATAGTCCAAGAGGAGGTGGTCAGACCCCTGCTTGGCCAACTGGACACCCACAAGTCTATGGGGCCAGATGGGATACATCCTAGGGTTTTGAGGGAGCTGGCGGATGTATTGGCCAAACCCCTTTCCATCATCTTCCAGCAGTCCTGGAAGACTGGGGAGGTACCTCTGGACTGGAGACTGGCTGATGTAGTTCCCATTTACAAGAAGGGTAGCAGGGAGGATCCGGGGAACTACAGGCCAGTCAGTCTGACCTCAGTGCCAGGGAAAGTCATGGAACAGGTGATCTTGAGTGCTATCATGAAGCACTTACAAGAGAACCGGGTGATCAGGCCCAGTCAACATGGGTTTACCAGAGGCAGGTCCTGCCAAACCAACCTGATCGCCTTCTATGACAAAGTGACTCGGCTGCTGGATGAAGGAAAGGCTGTGGATGTGGTCTTTCTGGACTTCAGTAAAGCCTTTGACACAGTCTCTCACAGCATTCTGCTGCGGAAACTGTCAGCCTCTGGCCTGGACAGACGCACACTCTCCTGGGTAGAAAACTGGCTGGATGGTTGGGCCCAGAGAGTGGTGGGAAATGGTGTTAAGTCCAGCTGGAGGCCAGTGACAAGTGGTGTCCCCCAGGGCTCAGTGCTAGGTCCAGTCCTGTTCAATGTCTTCATCAACGACCTGGATGAGGGCATTGAGGGTACCCTTAGCAAGTTTGCAGGTGACACAAAGCTGTGTGCAAGTGTCGATCTGCTGGAGGGTAGGGAGGCTTTGCAAAGGGACCTGGACAGGCTGGACTGCTGGGCAGTGTCCAACGGCATGAGGTTTAACACGGCCAAATGCCGGGTCCTGCACTTGAGGCACAACAACCCAATGCAGAGCTACAGACTGGGAGAAGCCTGGCTGGAAAACTGCCAGGAGGAGAGGGACCTGGGGGTGTTGGTCGACAGCCGACTGAACATGAGCCAGCAGTGTGCCCAGGTGGCCAAGAAGGCCAATGGCATCCTGGCTTGTATCAGAAATGGTGTGACCAGCAGGTCCAGGGAGGTTGTTCTCCCTCTGTATTCAGCACTAGTGAGGCCACTCCTTGAATACTGTGTCCAGTTCTGGGCCCCTCAGCACAAGAAGGATGTTGAGGCTCTGGAGCAAGTCCAGAGAAGAGCCACAAGGTTGGTGAAGGGGCTGGAGGACAGACCCTATGAGGAGCAGCTGAGAGAGCTGGGGTTGTTTAGCCTGGAGAAGAGGAGGCTGAGAGGAGACCTTATTACTCTCTACAAGTACCTGAAAGGAGGTTGTGGAGAGGAGGGAGCTGGCTTCTTCTCCCAAGTGACAGGGGACAGGACGAGAGGGAATGGCCTCAAGCTCCGCCAGGGTAGGTTTAGGCTGGAGATTAGGAGGAGGTTTTTCATGCAGAAGGTCCTTGGGCATTGGAATAGGCTGCCCAGGGAGGTGGTTGATTCCCCTTCCCTGGAGGTGTTTAAGGCACGGGTGGATGAGGTATTGAGGGACTTGGTTTAGTGTTAGATAGGAATGGTTGGACTAGAAGATCCGATCGGTCCCTTCCAACCTGGTTGTTCTGTGATTCTGTTCTGTGATTCTGTAACTACCTCCTTGGGAAGCCTGTTCCAGTGCCCAATGACCCTTTCCGTGAAGTTTTTTTCCTAATATCCAGAATGAATGATGTAGCTTGTTTAGCCTTTCATGTAAAAAGGTACAAAGAAGAGGCCAGAAAACCTTCTCTGTCAAACAAAAATACTTTTAACTATAATAGCGCACAGTCCCCAGGCACTCCTCTCTTGCTGTTAGATTCTTGCCCAGATAGACTGCAGACAGAACACAGTCTCAGTCTTCAAGGAGCACTTGGGGCCACTTTCTGAGTGTACAGCAGATGGTCCTCCAGTCTGCAGGAATATAGGATCATATGGATTGCATGGGACTTTAGAGGTCATCTAGTCTTCCCCATCCTGCAGTGAACAGGGACATCTTCAACTAGATCAGGTTGTTCAGAGTCCCTTCAACTTGAATGTTCTTAGGGATTGGGCATTCGTGATTTCTCTGACCAATCTGTTCCAGCGCATCACCACCCTCAAAGTAAAATTTTCTTCCTGTTATCTAATCTAAATCTACATTATTTCTGTTCAGAACTGTTACCCCTTATCCTGTCACTGCACTCCCTGATAAAAAGCTTCTCCAACTGTCCTGTAGTCCCCATTAAGTACTGGAGGCTCCTATAAGTTGCAGGCTTAATAATATTTTGTCCTGACTTCCTCTTTCATAGAATCATAGAATCATAGAACAACCAGGTTGGAAGGGACCCATTGCATCTTCTAGTCCAACCATTCCTATCAAACACTAAACCAAGTCCCTCAAGACCTCATCCACCCGTGCCTTAAACACCTCCAGGGAAGGTGAATCAACCACCTCCCTGGGCAGCCTATTCCAATACCCAATGACCCTTTCTGTGAAAAACTTCCTCCTAATCTCCAGCCTAAATCTCCCCTGGTGGAGCTTGAGGCCATTCCCTCTTGTCCTGTCCCCTGTCACTTGGGAGAAGAGGTCAGCTCCCTCCTCTCTACAACCTCCTTTCAGGTAGTTGTAGAAAGCAATGAGGTCTCCTCTCAGCCTCCTCTTCTCCAGGATAAATAACCCCAGCTCTCTCAGCCGCTCCTCATAGGGTCTGTTCTCCAGCCCCTTCACCAGCCTTGTCACTCTTCTCTGGACTTGCTCCAGAGCCTCAACATCCTTCTTGTGCTGAGGGGCCCAGAACTGGACACAGTATTCAAGGAGCGGCCTCACCAGTGCTGAATACAGAGGGAGAATCACCTCCCTGGACCTGCTGGTCACACCATTTCTGATACAAGCCAGGATGCCATTGGCCTTCTTGGCCACCTGGGCACACTGCTGGCTCATGTTCAGTCGGCTGTCGACCAACACCCCCAGGTCCCTCTCCTCCTGGCAGTTTTCCAGCCAGGCTTCTCCCAGTCTGTAGCTCTGCATTGGGTTGTTGTGCCTCAAGTGCAGGACCTGGTATTTGGCTGTGTTAAACCTCATGCCATTGGACACTGCCCAGCGGTCCAGCCTGTTTAGGTCACTTTGCAGATCCTCCCTACCCTCCAGCAGATCGACACTTGCACACAGCTTTGTGTCACCTGCAAACTTGCTAAGGGTACCCTCAATGCCCTCATCCAGATCATTGATGAAGACATTGAACAGGACTGGACCTAGCACTGAGCCCTGGGGGACACCACTTGTCACTGGCCTCCAGCTGGACTTAACACCATTTACCACCACTCTCTGGGCCCGGCCATCCAACCAGTTTTCTACCCAGGAGAGTGTGCGTCTGTCCAGGCCAGAGGCTTTACTGGGATGCATCACTCCTGTGCTTGGAGGATGTGTTCCTTGAGTATTATCCAGCTTTCTTGGCCCCCTGTCCCCTCCCGGGCTTTATGCCATGGTACCCTACCCAGCAGAACCCTCAAGAGACCAAAGACTGCTCTTCTGAATCTTAGCGTAGTGAGCTTGCTACATACCCTCCTTGCTACCTGAAGGATCCACTATTTCATGGTCACTACAGCCAAGACTTCCCTTGATCTTCACACTTGCCACCAGCCCTTCGTTGTTGATAATTTTTTAACTTAGTATATGCCTTCCAAATTATATATTAGTCATGTTTGGAGATTTTTTTCTATAGTATCCAAATCAACCTACACGTGTTAAGATGCATTCATAAAATCCTGTCTATTAATACCTAAAGCTATTAAAATATCACCACTAGATCCTAGTACAGTTTCATCACTTGACTTAATTCTTCTATTGCTGCTTTTTAATTTTCACATTTTTAAATTTTGGTTTTACCCTTCTGAATAATATGAATCATCATACTGGTATTTCCTTTTGAAAGGGAAAAAATTTGCATAATTAAAACATCATTTTTATCCTAAGACTTCTGAAAGCCTTCATTATTATTGTCTGTAGGTAGCCTGAGCTTTTACATCATTCATGATTTTGTAGCATCAAGCTGAATTTATTCCAGCTTCTTGTTTGAAGTTCTTCCATGCTGTTTCCAACTGACTGAGGCTATCAACTACAGCACATCCATGGGAAATCAGGAGACACAAAGTTTGTTTGTTGGAGATAAATTTATCAATTCACTTCAATGTTTGAGTCTGTTCTGAATGTGTCTTTACATAAAACTAAGAGCTGGGAAATATTTTAATCTTTAGTTTAGAAAGTATTAAGTGTTGACACTGGCTTATCTCTCAGATGTGAAACTTCTAAGCTCCAGCTTCAGAGGAGTTCAAATACAATTTTGAATACTGAGATGTCACTCTTTGTAAGATCACTAGATGAATTTCTTGTGAAATCTTTCCAGTACTATTTCTTTTGCGTCATCTTCTCCATCAGAAAACTATTATGCTGAAATTTAGGATTAATATTTGGCTTTCTTATGATAACTTCCTTTATTTTGTGCTGCAGAAATCTCAAAAGTTAGTTTTCAAACTTGTTTTTTCAATGTCTTCATGGCTTTGGAGTTTCTAATGATAAGTGTTGAAAAGTTGTTACATTAGTCAATGCTATACTTGGCAGTGTCCCATACTAGGAGCTAAAAAGATTTCTTCTTTTTATTTAGGCTGAGCAAACAATGCTATTGCTCATACCTAAGGGAAAAAATGGCACTCATTCTGGAATCATTTACACTATAAAGAGAAATAAATATAATGGTAAAGCAAATATTGTTGTAATGCTAGTGATACATAAAGCTGTTTATGGAGAATGGAGCACATTTTCTTCAGATTTCTATTGTACCTGCCTCCATATATTCCTTTAGCAACTGCAGAGAAACAGTTTTGCACATGAAAAATTGTCTTAATATTTCTGTTGGGGTCTTTTGGAATTTATTTCTTTTCTTACTTACTTGAGTCTTTTTCAGATCATTGAGAATATGACTAGAATAACAATGTGTAATCTGGATCTTTTTCTTTCTTTTCAATTACAGAAAATCTCAAACAAACCCAGAAGAAACAGAAGCAGGTACACGATTTCACAAGATGTCAAAAGAGTAAGGAAACAAGCACTCCTACTTGATATTATTTTATTTTGTATGCTTGTGGGTTTGGGTTTTTTTAACCAGCTGCATAATTAACAGAGATAGTCAAGCAGAAAATTGTACATACACCAGTCTTAAAGGCTATTATGTACTTTCAGCATGGATAAATGACAGCATGATTAAACATCAGCTATCAATAATAACAGACATAATGGAATGGTGTATTAAAAAAATCAGCTCACCTATGTGGGTGAAGAGGATGTAATGCAGATAATAACAAAAAAAAGTCTTTGAAATGTTACAGCTGCTCTGTATATTCAAGATATCTGTTGAAAACATGAAAATTAAGATTAGCCAATCCACCTGTCAGTGAATAGCTACACTTCTAGCAGTTTAACTTATATATAAAAATGTAAAACCACGAAACTTATACAGTCAGTTTTAAAACTATATGAAAAAATATATAAATCATCACTTTACTAAAACCTTCTAAATGCAAGTTTGAATAATATGATTATGTTAAACAAGAACAAGACCTGTGTTTTCCATATACTCCTAGAGAGACAGCAGTACGTCCTAAAGATAATGCATCTGTTTTGCAGTACGGCTGAGTGAACTGGGGTTGTTTAGCCTGGAGAACAGGAGGCTGAGAGGAGACCTCATTGCTCTCTACAAATACCTGAAAGGAGGTTGTAGAGAGGAGGGAGCTGGGCTCTTTTCCCAAGTGCCAGGGGACAGGACAAGGGGGAATGGCCTCAAGCTCTTCCAGGGATGATTTAGGCTGAACATCAGAAGGAAGTTTTTCACAGAAAGGGTCATTGGGCATTGGAATGGGGTGCCCAGGGAGGTGGTTGATTCACCTTCCCTGGAGGTGTTTAAGGCATAGGTAGACGAGGTCCTGAGGGGCATGGTTTAGTGTTTAATAGGAACAGTTGGACTTGATGCTCTGGAGGGTCTCTTCCAACCTAGTGATTCTATGATTCTATGACTCTATAAGTCAGGTGAATTATATGGAACTTTCTCATGGCACACAAACAACATATGTAAATTCTAATCATGTATGGATTTTAGACATGTAAAATATGCTTCTCTGTTTTTTTTCTGTCTACATTTTGTTTTCCTGAAACACATCTTATGAAACAGTTAATTAAGGTAGAATTTTCCTTTCCTTTCTTTCTGTTTATATTGTTGGTTTTCTTTGTTTGTGTTTTTTAGTTAGTGATTTTTTTTTTTATGTTAGTTACATTGTACTGGAATTCAACTCCAAATTCAGATATATAAATTTAGTTGTCTAAATGTCTCCATGAGAACTATGTTTCAAAACTTCTGTGAATAATGAAGAGAATGGTAGGGCTAATGCCCTAAATATGGGTATCCAATATAATTTGAAATTCTATGTATTATCCAAAATATTAACACAGCCTGAAAGATACCAACACAAAACTTCAAGAAAAAACACCAACCTCTACTATCATACAAAATGTGCAACTGTACAGAACAAAAGAGTTTTGAATTGGAAAATGGCTCCTTGAGTTGCAAGTCTATGGAAATGTAATATATAAAGAGTTGGTTTTAGGATCAGGACATAAATCTTTACAATTTTTAGTATTTCTGATTAATTTTATATGCCTTGAGACATTTAATGGAAAAGAGCAGAAAAAGTTACAGGAAAAAATGCATCTTTAATAAAAGCAACAGATAACTACAAAAACAACTTCCTGTCTTTTTGTAATAATAGATTGCTTGTCTCTAAATTTAGAAACTTGTTTGTTTAAATAAAAAGAAAGATATTTTACATTCTATCCGTGTTAAATATCTCAATTTTTATACCAAACATAAATTTGTCTGAGTGCCCTTGGAATGAACTTATTCTTCATTAGTAGTATCTCAAGGAAGAAATTATGCCTTCAAACAGAATAATAAGTATGAATTAGATAATTCATGGGCCATGAATGTGCCTCTAATAAGAAGTGAGTTATTTTATTGAGGTATCCTACACCAAAAAAAAAGTGAAAAAGCTTCTGCTGAAATCTTATTTTTGAAAATGCGTTTGTCTGTTTTTAAAGACAGCAAAAGCAAATGACTGGAACTAATATACAGCATTTTCTTCTTCACACTGAACTCTTAAAATTATTTAATAAGTCCTTTTAAAATCTTTTAGTTTGACTCTATTCTTTGTTGCTGTCCACATTTTTCATTCCATTTTTATTAGGCAAAGAATCAATATATAATCTTCTGGCAAACAATTCAAAGAACAATAAATCTTCGTAAATAAAAGATACCGCTTTCTCTTCCTACAGAAGTCTGTATTTCAGATTTTTTTTTTATTTTATTTCATCTATGCATAAAACCTGTACCAAGCAGCAATATCTGTTCAAATTATGTGCTATATTCCTTTACAAAAACATTGATTGAGTTGGGGAAAGTTCAAAAAGGAGCAGGCAGATGCTTCCTTTTCTGACGAGTAACCAAAAAGTCATGTAAAGAACATTGTGTAATATAAGGAATAAAACACAAAAGAAGAAAGGAAAATTGGAATTCTCCCTTGAAAAAGAGAATCTGCTGAAAGGAAGAGAGCTTATGCCTATGTTTTAATGGAGAATTCTAGCGGTAGCTCTGGACATCCTGCACCACACAGTCCCTGCAATTCCAAAACCCCTAGTTGTTAGATAACTGTGGTGTTTATAAAGGGTAAAAGTAGAAATTATGAATGTTAATATGGAAAAGAAATACCTTCAGCAAATCCGTATAACATCAATGCTTTGTAAATGTAAGATGTGTTGAAGACAGAAAGAAAATTAGTGATCGTCCATCCTTCTGGTTTCTTTGAGTTTAAAGAAATATTCTTGTCCTTTTCGTCCTAAGACTGGAAAAAGGAAAGGACATTCTAGACAGACCATTAAGATCTGATCAGCTTTGGTCCTAGCATTCAGGCTTCTAAGGAGTTTTCAGTGGCTTTTTGGAAGACACTTAGGATAGAGAACTTGTAGAAATACTTGTACATGGAACAGGAAAGTGGTCAGATTATTTGCACTAAAACATTCTAAATCACTTCTAAACATAATACATAGTAGGTCACAGGAGCGTAACAGCAGTATGATATCAAATACGTTTTTGTGTTTTTTACTTTCTGAAGCCAATCCACACACAATCATACTTTCATTGTTTTGTTTATGTCTCTAGCCAGGCATTTTTATTTCAGAAACACATTGCATTTATCATGTGGCACTCAGATGACATTTATTACTACTTGTGTGTTTTAATTTACTCTTAGAATAGTACAATGGCCTTAAGTTGGACCCTGCTCTTGACATGAGTTATTTTTGTACAGATCTATTTGTGTACTGGGTTAGAAAGCAATTGTCTATCATATCAGTCATACCTGTTACATTTTACCTCAAAGGTTTATGACTAAAAAATCAAATTCTATGGTTTGGGTGCTTTTGTTGGGTTTTTTTGGTTTGGTTTTTTTTTCATATTTAATAATACTTTATTTCTGTGGAAAGTTTAGCTGAATAGCCAGTAATTTAATTTCATAATAAAATTGGATAAAATTACTTTTATATTTTAAATCTACCTCAGTTGTTGGGGAACATAGATATAGAAACTTTATGAGGAAGATACCGTGACTGCGAAATTAAAAAAAAAAAAAAAAAAATTGGTGGAAAATTTAAATGTTTGGTGTGAGATTCAGTGAACACATAGGCAGATTTTTAAAGTTTCTGTTTTGAATAGCTACTCCAAACTCTTTTTATAAACTAAAAAAAGAAAAAGAAACTTTTCAGAGGCCATTTCTTCCTTCTTAATTATTTAACCAAAATACTTTCTGGAAAGACATGTTTCATCATCGACGATGGAAGAAAGTTGAGCAAATATTTAAAATTAAATGCCTAACTTTTAGGAAGATCTACTTTGATGGAATTAATCAATACTTTTATCTCAATCCCTGTTCTGAGAAAACACAGTAAATAAATATAGATATTCATGGTTGTCTTACTTAGGATACAGATCTTTAGTAGTCATACAGAATCTTAATAATCACAGGAAAGGAGAAATGAACTTCAGTATCTGCCTGACCTCTATGTCATCATGCTTATAACTTCACAAATACTTTCAAAAAATGCGTTTAAGTAAGTCCTAAATTCTTTTTTTTGTTAATTTTATGCAATTTTATATGTTGCTAGTTATAACATAGATCCAACATATATGTGAGCTCTAATTTCTATTTTTACTCTTCTTTGTAAATGCAGTCTTTAAATTTAATTCCTATCTTTCTAATACTCCTATGAAGTAAATGTATTTCACTTTATTTTATATATATTTATATATGTATATTTTCTCATTATGTCCTATGAAGAAATTAATTTTTGTGTGCCTCTCGATGCAAAACTCATTTGGCTAAGTTTCTTATTAACCTAGAGAAACAGTTATGATAGTCTTAGAACAATTTGAATTAAGGAATAAATTAAGGTTTATCTAATGAATCTAAACAGGATATTTTACTCAGAAAGTGATTTGAAGTTCTCTACTTTATGATTGTGCCAGAAGTTATTTTCCTTTGTTTATCACACTAGATGATTTTTAAAGTCTAACTAGCCCAAAGATACCTTCTGCTTGTCAAGGGAGTTTTGCTCTAACAGTGAATGGAAATCTCTAGTTCTAGTCCAAATTAGGAAGTGAAACAGCTAATGTATGTTAGTGCCTGTTAAACAATTTTTTTTACAACTAAAAAAAACATAAAATAAACCTCCAGACAAGCCTTAAAACAAGTCTGGACAAAGCAAGCTCAGCAAGGTCCATCCTGCTGGCAGAATTAACTCAAGATCTCTGACACCGTACCTTTATGAGTGCTGCAGCAGAATAATTAGCAGTAGTAAAGTCTTATTTGTGATGTTTTTCTACTTGCCTCTTACCAAGGTGTAATATGGTCACGTAAGAATAGTAAGACCAAAATAACAGTGTCCAATACCCTGTAGTTACCAGGAGGGACCTTATTACCAGCACTCAGCTGCAAACATGCATCCAAATGTGCTGATACAAACTAGATCCCAGAAATTAATCTATTTTTTAACCTATGAAAACAGCAAGTAGTTCTTCAGACTAGACAGGATTTGACCTATGAAAAATTGTATATAAACACCAGTGATGCACTCTAGTGTTTGGGACACAGAACATAACCTCTTTGGGTTTGGAGTCCCTCAGTCTGACTCTCTACTCTGGCTCTCTCAGTCTTGAAAACTAAGAATCAGCAAACACTGCAGCCGTCAGAACCAAGGACTTATCATATACTTAGTGTTTCACTTGTACGTGTGCTCAACATTTGTTTCTTAGTTGTTATAGAGTGCATATTAATTGAATGTAATAAGTCCACACTTATTTGAAGTCCTGAGATTTTTTTCTGGTGTCTCAATTGCTCATATATTTTTTTTCATCATAGTGGTCCCCAGTTCCCTGGTATTGACAATTTCATTGATGGTAATAACATTTCTTGAGGTACAGGCATACAATAATCTTATTCCCTGATGTGACTTTCATGAGGGAATATGCAGAAAGAAATCATAAATAGTCATCACGATTGATAAGAAATAGGCTGAAAGAATTATTCTTATCTGTAGAAATAGTCTCCTAAGGATCTTGTATCAGAAATGCAAAACCTCAATGAAGACTGGTTCTATAAACATATGTTCAATTAGAGATTTTTTTTCTTTGGCCCTTCTGTTGCAATTTTTACGATTTTTTTCTACTTGGCAGAAAGCTATGATTTCCCTGCCTGCTACCAGAAAACAAATATCAGCTTTTGCACTTATGGGCAGGCAGAAATGTTCTGAAGAGCAAACCTTGTTAATTAGAATCATCTTTTAAATCTCAGTACAAACATTTGTCAGAACAGCAATATATATAGAAGCCATGTATACTGGGATGTTGCAGCCATCATCAGAGTTTATAATAAATGTAGAAAGAGAATAGTGGTTTAATGGAATAGAGGTTTTATATTTTGCCGTTCTTTTTCTCAGGGTAATTAATATACTATAACATCTGACCAATATACTATGCTTAGCTTTCAGGAAAAAAAATATTTCTGTAGCAAATATGCCTGTCAGGTAATATACATTTAATTTGTGATTGTATTGACTTTCTGTCCCAGAATGGATCAAAGAGAACGGAATTCTCTAAACAATCAAAACCATAACTGATGGAGGATAGAAATTAAGATAGATATAAGCAACATGAGAAAAAGGTAATGGAATTGAAACTTTAGCATGAGATGTCCAACCTAGTCAGCAAATAAGTTAGTCAAAGAACAACATGTTCAAGGAATGCTTATATCAAATTGATTTTTTACTTTTAGGGACTGTGGATGTAGTAGAAAGACATTTTAAGTCATATTCTGACATGAATTTGCTAACAATTGTGTTGTATTACGCTTCCCAATATGTTACCTATCTATACCCACACTTTATCTCCTAAAGAATTTCTGAGGTCACTCCTAGTTACAAGCTAACGCTATTACCTGACATTGGTGTGAAAATTATTCTACCACACCCTAGATTAATCTTATGTTGAGTATCTGTGCTATTTTTCTTTTTTTTTTACACTGGCATCCAGCTTGCATTCAACCTGTTAATACTTTCACATCCTTTGCATAGTGTGATTTCAGAAAGACTGATGAGAATGCGCTTTTGATCATTGTTGCATTGCGCAGTGAATTTAACCTTGACTGATGATGTGTCCCTGTGCATCCCCTAAGAAGATCAGCAGCAGCAGCATCCTACAGCTAACCTCAAACATGCTTCTGATGTTAAGTGATGTACCTGTCCTGCTATTTTTCCATTAAGACTATTTTGGATGTTCCTGTGCACAACAGCATGTAACAATTTGTGTGAACACCAATACAAGAGAATGCATTCATTTTAAATTGTTTGTAATACCTGCAAGATATACTCAGTGCTGTCTTTCACCCGTAATGAATAATCTGGTTAACTGTCATGCAAAGATGAGGAATCAGAATTAATCTTCCACTTGAAAACCATGACTGCATTTATACAAGGAATATGGATTTAGTCTTAATCTTTCTGTCGTTTGTTGACAGTTTTTTAGAAACATACTAAAATAATACATGTATCTTAGAAAAAATAGGTATGACTTTATAACACGTTACTCATTGTGGAGAACAATTTTTGGAGTTCTCTCATGCATAATGGACAACGGAAGCAAACATAAAATCTTTTTTGCAGTATCTTTTTTTAAAGGCATTTTCTAATGAGTGCTGAAGAAACTTTTCCTTCATTAAAAGTGCATCAATTCCCTCTTCTTTGCTAAGAATGTGTTAAATTTAAGGGTGATTATTATATGAATAAACAACATTTTACAAGGAAGACTAATGTGAGTAGCTCATGTCACAGAAGAAAACTCACAACATCAGAATAAGAAGAAAGTAAGCTAAAAATGAGTGCAATTATGTGCTTTCTAAAGTGCTAACATAACACTTTGTAGAATAAAGACTGTAAAATTATTCATCCTTCAGAAAGGACACAGGAGAAATAACAAAAGATTTCTATTTACAGAAATGCATTCCATGTCTTTGCCTATCCTTCAATCATGTTTCACAGAACAGGTAAGCATAGACAGTCTTTTCTTATGAATCAAATAAATTTTCCAGTAAAATTATATAGAATTATATACACTTCATTTTAATTTTACCTTGCTTTCATTGTGCTATGAATGTATGACCTCATTTCAGGACTGACAGGACATCAGAGTTGATTAAAATATCGGTGTGCTCTGTGCCACAGTAGGTCTCCTTATGCACCTGCTTCTGGTGGTGGGATTTCTTCCCACACCACTAACTAGCCACACAGACCAGCTTGTGATGCTTTGCACAACCTTTTTGAAGCACTTGACAAAACACTTCTCCTGGATGGGTTACTGTCTGATCCAGTAGGAGACAAGCTTCACAGGGAGAATTTGTCCCATTATTTAGAGGCAGTCATTCAGGCCAACAACACAGCCCTCTCAATCTACCTGAAACTTCTATGATTGGGAAAGAAATTCCTTTATCATTTAAAGATGTTGATAATCAGTCATTTCAACCAGTCACTCTGCATTGTTACAATTCAGCTATCCAGAATACTTGTGCAGTCCCTCACTGCTCTTGGGGTCCCATATACCTGGGAAAAGGCCCTGTCATTGCCTGAACAAGAGATTGACCATCAGTCACTCCACCTCCAACCTGATATCCAGATCGTGGCCCAAGTGAAGTGGTCTCACTCAACTAACGGAAAGTTCAACTAGAATGACATCTTCCAAGCACAGCCAAAGTAAATGTTAAAATGTCAAAATTTAAACAGTCAAATATCTAATGAAAGTCAATTATCTTGAAAACCTATAAGTATGTAATTGTACCAAAGGCCCTTTGAACTCTTCTGGATCACAGTAGGCTGAGACTAGTAATCTCCCTCTAAGTTCATCTGCCTCTCAGATGTAGTGTGGTATCTCATTTGCTAACAGCAAAGGAAAATGCCTTAGGAGAACTTATCCTCCACTGAGAGCTTACCATCTTGTGTCAAGAATACTGGTGCATTAAATGTGAGAATTATCAGTTTTAAGAGGGAAATTTTCAGGTTACCTCTGTACCTGGCATAGCTCACACTTCTCTAATGCTTAGATATTGATATAACTCTGTATACAGGCATATATTTGCATCTCTGTGTCTTCATATATAAAATGTGTAGTAAATAGGAGAAAATCTTGTAATTCTCAAATCTGATTTCAGTTGCAGGTTAATTTGAGTACAGTATATATGTCACATATTCTCATTACTTCATTAATAAAATAATTTACTTTTTAATATAAATCTTAACCTCAAGGAATTCTAAGTTGCTGATAAACCAAAGTTTCATAAATTCTTATTTGGTACATTGGCACCATTTGAAAACCAAGAAAATGAAAATTAAAGAACAAACAACTAAGACTAAGCTATGACTGAAATTAGCCTTAATCTTTATTTTTAGTTTTGCAAAAATATGAGTTATATCTTTTTTCAGAACAAAACAGAATGCCTTTACAAAAGAAAGTACATTTAACATCCTCAGTTAATCCCCCATATAACAGTATAAAGACATCTGAACATCAGGAAACATTTTGTTACTATGAAGATGACTGAACACTGGCACAAGTTTCCCAGATTGGTGAGAGTCTCCATTCTTGAAGTTATTCAAAAGCAATCTGCTTGTCGTCCTGGGTATCAGACTCTATGTGGCCCTGCTTGAGCAGGGAGCTTGGACAAGATGATTTTTATGATAACACCTTGCTAAGAAAAGTTAAAACCCGCTCTGCAGCAACTGTGAGAAAGAGCAGAGAGAAAAATATGAGAAAATGCTGCAGACACTGAGGTCAGAGAAGACAGAGCAGGAGGAGATGCTCCAGGCTTCTGAGAAGAGATTCTCCTTCAAACCTTGGAAAAGGCTGTGATTACACAGGTTGTTCCCTTGCAGTCTGTGGAGAGTATAATTGGAGGAGAAATCCACACACAGAGAACTTCATGCCAGAGGAGATAGACAACCCCTGAATAAAGCTGTAAGCCATGGAGAACCCACATTGGAGCAGGCTCCTGGTGGGAACTGTGGGGGATTCATGCTGGAGCAATTCATAAAGGACAGTAGCTCTTGGAGAGGACCAGTGCTGGAGCAGGAGAAAAACCTGAGGAGGAAGGTGTGGCTGCAAAGACCTACTATAAAATAACTGTGGCTCCTGATTCTTTATCGCCCCTGATTTGTTCAAAGAGAGGAGAAAGACAGAAGAACTGAGAATGAAGAAGTGAACTTAAGCCTAGGAAAAAGAGGTTGGGGAGGGAAGATGTTTAAGGGATTTGGTTACTCTATTTCTGTTTATGATAAATTTAACTGGAAACAAAATTAATTTTCTCCTGGTCAAGTTTGTTTGGTTCATGACGGTAATATGGAATCTCAGTGTCTTTATCTTGACTCATGAGCTTTTCCCTCTTGTTTTCTAGCCCTGTCCTGCTGAAGAGAAGAAATGAAGCAGTGGCTTGGTGTGGACCTGGAGGCCAAAGTTAAAACACCACATGAAATAAGAAAACCTTTTATTAACTGTGTTAGCTATTTCATGTTATTCTTATCTGTATACTATAAGACAAATTAATAAAGTTTTTGTACAAGTTCCTCTTGCATACTTTAGGGATTTGTGGAATCAAAAGGGAACAGAGTTGAGAATGAAGTAGACCTGAATTAAATTGAGAGAATATAGACCTAGCCTGTCACAATTCTGGAAAGGGTAATCATACCTGTTAAATTCAATGAGACATTTGTGCATACCTTCAGTAGGTCTAGCTTTCCCTTGAAGTATAGTTTTAGGGTTGCATATATGCAGTGAGAGTAGGAACTCAACCTGATAAAATACCTAGCAATAAAGATGAAATATAAATAAATGTCCACAGGACAGGTTAAAACCATTATAATGTGGATCTTCATTGGTTTATGAGAAACTTTATTCATTTGCCTGTATCCTAACAAAGGTGAGATATTTTAAAACTTAAACTTTGTGTGGGAATTAAACGATCAGCTAAATGGTAGTTACTTTTTAAAACAGTCTTTAAACAGTTGACCAGATCTGTTGCTAATGCAGGAGAAAAAAACCCAAACCTTGTAATGCAAGAAATGTATTATATATTGGGGGGGGTTCACTGGTTTTCCTTTCTTATTTCTTTGTTATTTAATTTTAACTATTGGATATTTTGGAAGGGGTTTTTTTATTGTCTTAGATATATTTGTTTATGCATGAGACATCTGCAGGTTGAATCACATTACACAGTTAAAGATTTTCAGTGTTAAAACATTTGATTTCTGTTACTATGGTACATTTATAGAGTGTGCTACTGGGAAAAATGTTGCTTTTAAAACATCTAGTTGGTAAAAGACAATTTATATGACCTAGCTGTCTGAATTCTCAAGGGCTTCCTTATATGCCTATGGGCCATTTTCTGTCTTATTGAAAAAATTATGTGATTCTTCAGTTTAAAAATTGTTTCCTTTCCATACCCCATAAGGAAATCATTATATTGTGAGGTATGAAATCTCTGTGAATTCTGAATTAGTTTGTACACTAAGAATGGAAAGTCTGTAATATGTGCATCATTCTATATTAATACTACCGTTGGTCTTTTGTGACTTGAACAAATACCTTATGAGCTTTTCCACCCCTCTATAATTGGAATAATTTTCCAAAATCTCCAATGAATTCATATCTATTAGTGTTGGGAAATCCTTAAAGAGACATTAGTAAAATTGATGTACTTCTCTGTTGAGCAAAATAATTTAAATACTTTTTCAAATAATTTAGAGCTACTAATCTATGTATGCACTTTCCAGAATTTAAGATACACTTCTAGGAAAAGGCTGATATATTGAATAGAGTAATGTACTTATATTTCATCATAATTTCCTTTTCTCACTCTGCTGGCATATCATTCATGATCTTAATTACGAAAGAATTTACAGAACTGGGTATATAGTTTTCATTGTGTTTGAACACTTAAGCCTTTATCCATTTCTGCCCCTTTGTCTTCATGATGGAGATTCATCTATTATTCATATTATGGGATACAAATTGGTACATCTGCATAATGAGATGCTCAGCTACCTCCTTGTGTGTCTTCTAAAGCTTTCAGAGCTTAACATCAACATCATAATAATAATAATAATAATAATAATAATAATAATAATAACCCAATAAAAATGCAAATGCTGGCTCAGTCACTACAGCAGCAGTTTGCCTCCCCATTTCACAGAATCATAGAATCACTAGGTTGGAAAAGACACATTAGATCATCGCGTACAACCATTCCTACCAAACATTAAACCATGCCCCGTAGCACCTCATCCACCCGTCTTTTAAAGACTTGCAGAAAATGTGATTCAACCACTTCCCTGGGCATCCTGTTCCAGTGCCCAATGATCCTTTCTGTGATTTTTTTTTCCTGATGCCCAGCCTGAACCTCCCCTGGCAGAGCTTGAGGCCATTTCCTCTAATCCTGTCCCCTGTCACAATCCTCCCCCCTGGGAGAAGAGGTCAGCTCCCTCCTCTCTACAACCTCCTTTCAGGTAGTTGTAGAGAGCAATGAGGTCTCCCCTCAGCCTTCTCTTTTCTAGCTAAACAACCCCATTTCTTACTGCCGTTTCTCATAAGATTTGTTCTCCAACCCTTTCAGCAACTTCATCACTCTTCTCTGGACAAGATCCAGAGCCTCAACATCCTTCTTGTGGGGAGAGGCCCAGAACTGAACACAATATTCGAGGTGCGGTCTCACTAGTGCTGAGTGCAGAGGGAGAATAAACTCCCTGGATTTTCTGACCACACATTTCTGATACTGCTGTCTCATGTTCAGTGAGCTGTCAACCAACACCCCTAGGTCCCTCTACTCCAGGCAGCTTTCTAGACAGACTTCTCCTAGTCTGAAGCTCTGCATAGGGTTATTGTGCCCCAAGTGCAGGACCCGGCATTTGGTCTTGTTAAACCTCATGATATTGGACTCTGCCTAGACCTGTCTTTTGTAAATCTGTGTTGACTGGGAGTGATCGCCTGGTTCTCTTCATGATAGCACTCAAGATCACCTGTTTCATGACTTTCCCTGGCACTGAGATCAGACTGACAGACCTGTAGCTCCCTGGATCCTCCCTACATAATACAAACTGCATTATATATAACTAACATGACTAGGAAAAAGAGCTTATAAAGAAAGTTATGTTCCTACAATCACTTTGAGAAACTGTTGATGCTGACAAGCACAAACAGATCATTGTTTTACTGGATTGCTAGAAAGCTCACAAGGTTCATTGTATTTTCATAGACTTATATAATAGTTTGGATTGGAAAGAACCAAAAGTCACCTAGTCCAACACCCTCCAGTGAGCAGGAACATCTTCAACTAGATCAGGTTGCTCAGAGCCCCAACCAACCTGACCTTGAATGTTTCCAGGGATGTGGTATTCACCACTTCTATGGGTAACCTGTTCCTGTGCTTCACCACCCTCTTTGCAGTAACTACCTTAAACTTATATTCCTTTAGTTTAAAAACATTACTCCTTGTCCTATTTGTACACTTAGAGCCTTGATTTTAGACTTCAATGTTTCATATTGTTTATATATGGCTTTTCAAGAGAAACTCAATACGTTTTTATAGAATCATAGGATAGTTAGATTTGGAAGGGACTCTAAAGATCATCTAGTTCCAGCCCCATTGCCTTGGACAGAGACATCCCACTAGATCAGATTACCCAAGGACCCATCCAACCTGGCCTTAAACATCTCCAGTGACAGAGCATCCACAACCTCCCTTGGCAACCTGCTTTAGTGTCTCACTAATCTCATGGTGAAGAAATTCCTCCTAATGTCTAGTCTAAATCAGTCGCTCTCCAGTTTATATCCGTTCCCTCTTGTTCAATCACTACAAGTCTTTATGAAGGGTCCCTCTCCAGCTTTCTTGTAGGCTCCTTTCAGGTACTGGAAGGTTGCTATAAAATCATCTTGGAGCCTTTTCTTCTCCAAGCTGAACATGCCCAAGTGTCTGCCTGTCATCCTAGGAAAGGTGGTCCAGTCCTCTGATCATCCTTGTAGCCCTTCTCCGGACTTGTTCCAACAGCTCCATATACTTCTTATGTTGAGGTTTCCAGAACTGGAAACAATACTCCAGGTGAGGAATAGAAGGACAGAATCACTTCTGTCAACCTGCTAGCCATGTTTCTTTTGGTGCAGCCCAGGATACAGGTAAATCACTAGTGAAACATAGACTGAATGGACTACAGACACTAATAAAAGAACTTCTGTTGTTCATTTTTCTTGTTCTCTTTCACAGTGGTTTCACCATCAATTTAATGTCATTGTAAACATCAATATTTCATAGCATACAAATATTTGGAGTGGGTTTTTTGGGTACTGGTCTATTTTTACCTTATTTTTGCTCTGACGCATAGAGTTCTTCTGAAAAAAATAATGATGAAGAGTGTGCTGAGATCGAATTATTTCAGAGAAAGAACTGCTGGTGGAAACTCCAAAGAACTAAAAGAGTGTATGGAGTCAAGGGACTTTGTGGATAAATTCCAGGAAGATGAATATATCAACCATTAATGACTCTCAGTCTTTTGGATCACAAACAGTTCTACTTTTTGCTTTCTTCCCTCACATTCTGGATATGGTAACCTATACAAAATGCTGCAGATCATAAACATGGGCATAAGAATTGTGCATATTGTAAAAAGTTAAAAAATGTTATTTCAGCTAACTTGGAGCAAGTAAATGAATTGATAGTTCTTTGGAAAAGCAGCCTCACCTCCACTTTTGTCAAGGCAAGAGAAGTTACACAAACTGACCTCATCTGAGTTAAAAAAAGGCTGTTATACAATAGTTATCTACATGGTTGATAGAGACTCTCGAAGAATTTGTGTACTGTCTTTCTGGATG
Source organism: Coccyzus lansbergi (assembly GCA_033558105.1). Classification (NCBI taxonomy): domain Eukaryota; kingdom Metazoa; phylum Chordata; class Aves; order Cuculiformes; family Coccyzidae; genus Coccyzus; species Coccyzus lansbergi. Next base: position 757,966 of record JAUMJK010000379.1, read on the forward strand.
AGTTAAACACTTCCACCAAATGTTATCTAACTTTAAGAAAAAATAAATCTAAGAGAGGTAAGTATTTTGTAAAGAACTGCAGCTCGCAAGTGATTTGAAATCCACTATATAACAGCTAATTTCTTTGAGTCAAAACAATGTAATGGAAATTTTAAGTTAAATGACAAAACTCCTTGACATTAGTATTACAACATCCATAAAAATATAGAATAAGAAATCTTCTTGTCTACACTGAAAATGTAGAACTGTATTTCAGGAACACAATAGGTGCAGAAATACTGTGCGCTCCATTAGGGCCATTAATTGGGAATGAATTAATAAAATGTACACAAAACTTAAACATCAAATTCTCTGTACCTGTTGCAAGGCTGAAGAACAGATAGAATGATATCCATTGCTTATTTTACAAGACACTGTCAGGCGCTTGTAGAGAAAAATGTATCTCTAAAAAGTAATCCATTGTAATTAATTAGCCATTTAAATGTATGATCATCTTTCTTCTGTTTCCAGTGTACAACAATAAATACTCTTTGGCGCTACCTTCATATGAATTACCTGCATGGTTCTTGTTTTGTACAATATTTTTGTCGTAGACTTCCATTGCATTATATGTGTATGTAAATGCAAATATCTACCGCATCATTTTCTGTGGAGAATCCCATCATCTAAAAAAAGTATTAGACTTGCCATCTGCTGGAATATACTGCTGCAAAGGACAACTGGAATGTACTCTGGATTGCCTCTTTTTGAGTAAGCATTAGCTGACTCTCTGAATTGCCACAATCAGTCACGCTTTATCACTTTTACTGTCCTCATCCCAATTAGTATTTAATGACTTATACCAAGTAACATAGGTTCAATGGGAGAGAATGCCATTTCCTGCCCTTTCCTACAAGCTAATTTATAGGTCTCCCCTTGTTAGTGTAGTGGCAATCTAATTGTACCTTCCCTTTTCAGGACTCCAATCTAGTCTATGGGGTCCAAATCTTGATCAAAATAGAAGATCACAGAGAAATGGTAAAAAAGAAACAATAAGTGCCTGAAATAACTTTTCTGTTATAAAAGGAATAACCATAACCAAGATCACAGTCAGATATCACTTGTGGGTAGGATATTGCTGCCAATGTGGAATAATTGCTTCAGTATTTAGGGGAAAATCAGTCAGGAGAAAATTGTCTTTAATTCTTCAAATGCAAGAACATTCTGCTTCAGAGTTCACTCTTAGAAACACATAAGGTCAACTTCCTTTTCTGCAATTAGCCACTCAAAGAATTTCAGATTGTAGAAAAGTGTTCTGCTTAATTCATTGTGTCTAAGAAATTACAGCTGAACCATGCTCCAAAGGGGAACCCAGGACTACTGAAACGCATCTGAGACATAAAATATCCACAGGTTTCCATGAAGGTGGTTTGGTTTTCACCATGTATCATTCAGAGTTTATGAAGATGACTGTAGAAAGGAAGGGACAGAGAAATAGAGTGGCAATTTTAATGCTGTGTAGAGCCTGCTTTTAGCTACCTGATGATAAATTAGGCAGTCAGCTGCACTTCAAATAAAAAGAAGTTCTATTCTGCCAAGAGTGCCTGAATAGTGGCAACACACTAATGGTTATGGAATTAATGTGTTGAGAGAAAAAAAGTAAATTTCATGTCTGAGTTACACCTGCATCAAGTGTCTGCATATTGCTGGTTAAAAATCCTGATTCTCAGGCTCTGCAGGCCTCCACAGCAACAGACACAGGAGTAAATTGCATTTTGAAAGGCAATGAATGCTTTTCCAAAATCCACAGACAGCAGAGACATATTTTAACATGTGGTGTAGAAGACAAAGCAGAATAATATATGTGCAAGTTTTCTCTGTGATTTATGACAATTATAAACCCAGCATTATTGCAATTTCTGTTATTCTTTTCAGTCTTGTTACATTTTTTACATAGGAATATCAGAGGAAAGACCCACAAGGAAAAGCCCTCAGCACTACTTTCTTGCAAATACAGTAAATTATGCAGTTGTTCCTATGTAAGACCTGAACTGCAAGATGTAGTTAGTAACTATTCACTTTTACTGAAATGTGAACTCCAACTGATTAATTATCTCACATTAGGAGGCAGAAAACATGGTCCAAGATAACGTTTAGCCCACCAGGTTTATATTCACTGTGGAAAATAATAAACTGTCCCTCAGAATTTGCTTGGATCTCTGAAGGTTTCACCTATGATGAGTGAAGTACTGTCCCTAATATAATCAGTATCACAATTCCCATTTAATTTCATTGAGGAAAGAATTTCAGTCCTGTTCTAATTCTTGGTCTATGTGGCTCTCTCAGTGTCTCTATAGGAATTTGAAGTTAGAATTTTTTTGAAATTCAAAATTTTTTGAAGCTTGCAAACCATCTGACATGTAACACTGTAAAATCATTGCCTTTTCTGTTACAAACTTTTCTTAATTAAATTTGAAGCATTGCTTTTATCTCCTTTTTGCATGAAAAAAGACAATTCAATTTACATCAAGTTTATTTTTATTTTTCATAAGAATTAATTTATTGATATATCTATTTTTTATAGTGAGCAGGAAAATGAATGATAGATTTTCAAGAATATGTTTTACACAGTGAGAATATTTTTATAATTTATAGAAAGAACCTTTCTTTCTGAGACATAAAAATTTACAGTTTACGGATGGCCTATTAAATGTTTCTATACTGAAATGCACATTAATTTGACAATATTATTGACAATTTTTTTCTACTTCCCTTATATTAGGCTTTTATATATAAAACATAATAAATGAAGAATTTTAAGAACACTTTGATTCAATTAGACATACAAACATTGTCTGAATTATATTGAATTAAGGTGTATGTCCAAAAAAGAAACCAGCATAATTAATTACAAGTGGTAACACTTTTGTTTCCTGCATTAATGATCTGAATGAGTGCCAAAGAACCTGACTGAGCATTAGAACTTATTATTCAGTGCTTTGCTTCGATCATTTTATAGTAAAGTGTGGTACCCAGATTTACGAACTTTAGTGAAGGTTGAGATATCTCCTCATAAAACATGATCAGAGCAACAGTACATTACGAATAGACTGACAACAAAAAAGTATGTCTCAATACACAGTACATGTGTTGGAATACCATGCATAACCTACTTTTGGGACCAAGAGCACAGAGTTTTATTTTTCTTGAGGACAAATATGTTCCTGTAAACCTCAGAAGAGGAGCTCCTACTTGCATAACAGTGCACTGGCTTGGGTACTCTGCTGGGATGTAGGGATTTGTTTCACCAACATTTGAACATCTTTTGTGTGGGCAATTATATCTGTAATAGTCAACTAGGCTTGATTACTAAGCAACGAAGCAAGAACAAGAAATTCTACAAAGCAGATCCTTCAAAATGTTTTAGACTGATCCCTCAGAAGGAGATGGATCCTTCCCTGATATAAACATTGGACGCTTTTGGATCATGATCACTCCAATGAAGGAGGTCCAACTAGGTGAACAGTGCATTGTTGACACTCATTTTTGTGAAACACTGCATCTCTTTAAAGACCACTCACAATGATTTCTGCCTGTTTTCAGAAACTAGCATGTTTTTGTATCCAAACCGAGAAATGTTTCCAAGGTACTTCAGTGAGTAGCGTCACACTCATCAGAATTTTGGTTACAGCTGAAACTAATATTTAGTGCACAAACAAGTAGTTAAGCTCTGAAATGATTTAGTTTTCTATGTACATTCTTAAAAGAAGTGTCTTCTCAACTCAAACAAAATAGTTGTTTATTTTTCCTTACAGATTTAAGGTTCTTGTAAGTTGCATTTTAAAACTAGATGATGGCTGTTAGACTATAAGAGATTAGAAAATACTACTTTAAAAGTCAAACACCAAAAATGGAAGAAATTAACCACGAGAGATAGTGATATAACTCTGTTCTCTTTTATTTAACCATTTTAGACATAAAAGTTGTCTAACTCAAATTAGGTATTTTAGATGCATAAAATAAGGAAATGTCAGTGACTCTCAAAGTAAACCAAGTTCCATTGGTTGATGGGACTGAGTTTCCAGAGCACTGGAATCTAAATGATACCCCAGCATCACCAGAAGCTGGAAAAGTGAATACAACCAGTCTATATCATTAAAGACTGTTGCAGATTATGGGTAGTTTTAAAAATGTTGGATATGTGAGATAAGTATCACCAATCTGATAATGCAAAATGAATTAATTCCTTATGTTCATGTTGTTATGTAATTTCAGTTTTCACTAATATCTGTACAACCTCTTCATCCTTTTAATTAAAAAAAAGTCTCATAATGCTATTATCTTTAATGTATGTCTAGCAAACGTGAGAAAACATTATGAAAACACTATTGGAAAGATTACCCCATCGAGAGGGATATCTGCCAGTGTCGAGAAGTGATTCAGACACCATGACTCACAGTTATTATAACAGAATTTGCATTGTGTTACCATATGAGATTAGAGCTAAAGTATTTGGCAAAGGAAAAAGTCACCTCTGCCAAAAAGAGCTTACAACATAATTAAGGAAAAAAATACAACATTTCATTGTAACAGAAAAGGGAAGGAAATGGAAGCCTCAAGGAAAATATCACTGTTTTCATTTTAGTGGTTTTATGTGCTTCATCATGGACTGAGTGAAACAGATGATAGTTATTTAAAAGCTAAATGGAAGGGGTGATCACAATAAGCAAAAAAGCTCCTCCCAAAATTGGCTCAGAGTTTTTGCAATAGTAGACCAATCCTTTCCTCTAGCTTATTCACAGAACTTTTGAAGGTTATTCTGGAAATAATAAAAGGCTAGTGTGTATAAATGATGATGCAGTCTTTGTTAGTCATACAGACACTACTGATAAAATTACAGCATTACAGTTCCTCGGTGTTGCTTAGTGAACAGAACAAGACGTATTCAAAAACTAAATGATTTTTTTTTAAAAAGTACCAAATAGTAGGCAGCAAATGACTTTATGCAGATACCCCAAAGAGAGTCAAGTGGAAATGTCAAATATGGGTATATTTCTCAATTCCAAGCAGAAATTTTGATACCTGAGTTTTGAACATATAGACTCTTAAATTTTTAAACTTTGTGGGTTTATTGTTCACATCCTCGTATGATGAAAACCAACTTCCAATTGTGTGTCATCCATTACTTAAAAACCATAAGGAATATGTAAAAGCATCTGCCTACATGCTTATCTGGAATCCCTAGGCATTCTATGAAGGAAAAATATCTAATCAACATTTTGCACCAAAAAGAAAGTGCCATGCCAGTATATCAGTAGTGAACATGATAGAAGGCTTGTTATCAAACCCATGCTTCAATGTATTTTTCACTACTGACCTAGCTAATAAAGGGAATTATTTTGTAGAAATTTGACCTTTTTGTTCAATACACTAGCTGGCTTCAGACCTGAGATTTATAACTTCTCAATGATACCACAGTATGGAAAACAATAGTAGCTAAATAGAACTCCGGATATTGTATTAGTGTAGGGAAAAACAGGGTATAACAGCTAGTCATCTTTTATTCACAAGTAATGTAGGTTTATACCTTCTTTTAATTTTATTTAATTAAATAAATGTTAATTGTAGTTTTTGAAAGAGGTAAATGGGGCATAATTTCAGGTTTCTGTAGATAGATGCATGTGTACCAAAATCAATGTTTGCTTGAGGTTTGAATTTTGCTTCATCTGAATAATTCATGACAACAAGTGCATATCTACATCATCCTAATTCCTTTTCTCCCGGGAAGTTTTGAAATAGCATATTTTCTTGAGTATATAAAAAGTAAATTAATGTTTTCCTTATTCAGTCAGTACTACCAACTAAAGACTTAAAATAACAGTTCTGCAGAAGAAGTAGTTGAATTTTCAGCCACAGAAAATTTTTAATATAAACTGTCAGGTGAGTGTATTTCTAATCTATCTGATTTTTTTTTTTTTTTGGTATTACCTGTTAATTTGGCCCCTTGTCTTTATTTACATCAAAAATAATCTACTACTCATTTCCTTTGTCAAAACCAAAACCAACATGATCTGACAGGTTAGTGGAACTAAGAGATTTAATGCAAACACATTTCAAAAAAAAGCTTTTCAACTCCATCTGTAAAGCACTGTTATCAGTAAAGTTTTATTACTTCAAGTTTTGTTATTGCTTCACCATTTTATGGGCACATTTGCAGAATGCATAATAGGATCACTGAATGGAATAGAAGAAAACAATAAAAATGCACAAAACCCCATATCACTAGAACTATATTACTAACACTAAGAATAGCACAATATTACTATGCAGATAATTTTGCAGCAATCAAATACAAGCATTCTTACAGTACTATACGTGTTCTGATTTGAGACGAAGTGGAACCAAATATCTAACTTTTCATCTAATCCTCTTCTAAGTAACTTCATTTCCTGAAAGTTAACAACACATCTGTCTCTAGAAGTGATAAAACTTGATATTTATAGTTATCACTGAAGTAATGGGGTACTGTTAGGTAGAAAGGCCATTGCTTATACTTATTCCCACAGAAACTAAGGCCATCCTCAAGCTGACAAAAAAACATAAGTCAAAAGAGTGAAAAAGGATCATACCTGCAGAGAGGAGTAGAGAGGACAGATTACCAAAACCTGACCAATAAATTGTTCCATATGTGTCACAACCAGTACGAAGCTAAAGGATCGTGAGTTTCAAGCTCTCTTCTAGAAGATCCAGTGAGGACCTTACTTGTCTGTTGGATTCTGATTCCAATCTATGGATTCCTGAAACCAGCTCCTGTTTTCCACTGAGCATAGCCTGAGAAATCCTCTGTGGCTGTCCTGCACCATCAGTGGTGACATCGTCATTAAGGAGTGTGATTTTGTATATTTTTATGTATTTTTAATTAATATTATTATTTTAATTTCTGTTATAATTGTTTAATTAAAAATGTTTTAGTTTCTGTTTCACAGCCACAAGAGTGTCTCTGTCATTTGCCTTTCCTCTCTCCCTGTGGGAGTAGAACTGGGACTACAGCTGTCCTGTATTTAGGTGCTTATCAGGCCAACTCAATATTATTGCTTTGCTTTGCTTCAGGAATTAATTTATTTACCAATAAACACATTAGTAACTAATGTTTGGTAATAATGGGACTGTATGAGGATGGGGTTATCTTCTGTTGTCCTAACTTTATGATGAAAATAAAATTCCTCTTATAAACCTCAATAAAACATATTGATATACATTACAAATAAATCTTCCCTCTACTCTACAGAGCTGTAATGTTTGACTGTTTTCATGTCAAGTATTTAAACTTGATAAGGGCAAATTAGTTGATCTGCACAGGTAAGGGAATGAGAGGACTCTTATGAATTGTTACAAAATGCTACATTATTACAAAAATGCAGGGACAAATAAAACTTTTGTGGTCTAGCAGTTTAAGCTATGTATGTCTATTCAATTTGGTTCCTAAACAGAAGTAGTAATGAAAATAATTTTAAATAGTAACTTTTATAGTGTACGTAATAGTGTTCTATGCTAATTCTCAGTTGAACTGAGGTTATTAAGTAGATGGACCTTTATCGAAAGCCTTTTGCGGTATGTAATATTGTTTGAGGAATGTTATTTAAGGAAAAACTTTATTTTAAAAGTAATTTTAACACTTAGCTAAGTATTGCATTACAGAATCACACAGAATTACTAGGTTGGTTATTGTTGCAAGTCCAGAAATTTTCAGTCTTGTAACCAATAGTTTAAGGAATATTTCAGAACTTCCTTATACATCCTAAAATGATTGAAATATAATATTGCCATGGGTATTAAAAGATATAGTGGAACAGGTCAGTCATTAACCCACTGACTGTTGAAACCTGACTCTGCATGGGAAATCTTTACATCTTGCAAATATTGCTCAGTCTCTGTGTGTATGTATATATATATATATATCTCCCCAAATTCATTATGGCTCACAAGTCTTCTATGTACCTCCTCTTTCTGAAAGAAAGACTATTGAACCACTGTCTTTATGTAGGATTTCTCAGAAATACCCAATTTACATTCCATTTTGGTATTTTCTTCTAGTTGAAGATAGAGGAAATGAAGATGCTATTACTGGAAGTGTGGAATTGTGAGCTGAAAGTAATATTCAACTGGAAATAAGTCAGGAAAAAACAAAATGTTTTTCCTTTGGTGACGCTGATAGGATGACAACTTTAGTGTTCTTCTAGTAACCTAGACAAATTGTAAATGCATGGTTTGTGAAGAAAATATTAAGTTCAGTAGTCTTTCTCATCTGGTCTTTGAGAAATCACACAAGCTCATCACTCAAGCAAAATGTACCAAATGACAAAGAATAGATTTGAATTTCTAGCGGTGTATAAAAACCAGCTTGTGACTTCAATCCATTGGCCTTTGAGCATGTTTTTAGAATTCAAATAAATTAAAAAATAATAAAATATAATTAAATATTCTTAAATATAAATGCCAATTCAATCAATAATTAAACGCAAGGAAACTCTCTGTGCATGTCTGGCAATATGTAGCTATTGCAAAAATGTCTTCCTGACCAATTGAAGTGTGCTGATCTGTGCCTGCAGATTCCAATAAACCCTTTAAGATACTTCACTGATTAAAAAAATGCATAATTTCTCCATGGAGTTTCTGATTTTTCATTATTACCATCAGAATATGTAAAACACACACATCCTCAGGTCAAAGTACAATATTTAAAGGAAGAAAATTGCATCCTAACAATACATGAAAAGCTTATTCAGCTTGCCTGTGAAATGCAATCTGTATGTCAAAACATATAGCAATTTAAGTTTGACTCCAAGATATCACTAAAGGCATTGTTATTTTACTCTGAATTACAAAGTTTAAAGTCTTAATTAGAGAACTGTAGAGTAGGTGTGTTATGTTGAATTAATTGATGAATTGCTTGTTTGATTAAAGCATGATTAAGCAGATTTATTTTTATTTCATATTCTAAAAATGATAAATTGCTCAAAACCCAGTTCTGTAATTAAGATATACATAAAGTAAATGAAGAGATTAGCATTCAATTAACTAAGGTCCTGGCAATAGCACTTGAGGGTATGTTAATTAAGGAAAGTCTGCAGTAGTTATGCTGTCCTAACAATTTTTTCATGGAACTTTTTTAAAATGGAACTATTGTGAATAAGGAATTTGGCTAATTACTGATATATTTGAAGGGTTATCTTTTTCCTCAAAGAAGAGATGTGTTGATGTACATTCTTGTTTGCTGTAAATTATACCTATATCTGTACTGATGAAAATTTCCTGATTTCCATCAAACACACTTCTGATGATAAGTACATTAGATACCAACTAGGCCATATTTGTTTTGACCATAATTCCAAAACTGGATTATGGTTATATTGCATTAATATCTTATTGACTAAAGCAGGAAAGAGATTAGTCTGTATATTTTTAAATTTGGTTCCTTTCAAGTTCAGAATGAAAGCTGAAAATCTTTGTATTCTCTATGAAAGAAAATTCCCTTTATAGAATCATAGAACCATAGAATCACCAGGTTGGAAGAGACCCACTGGATCATCGAGTCCAACCATTCCTACCAAACACTATCAAAACACATAGAGCACTTCAATCCTACAGCAGAAGCAAGTGCTTTCAAGAGGAAAGAGGTCAAGATCTGCCACCTCCACACCGAGAAGAGTATTTGAGCTTGAGTGGCCACTTCTGGAACACCCAACACAAGAAGGATATGGAACCGTTGGAGCAGGTCCAGAGGAGACCACAAAGATGATCTGAGGGCTGGAGCACCTCTGTTAAAAGGACTGGCTGAGAGAGTTGGGATGGTTCAGCCTGGAGAAGAGAAGACCATCCTTCACTTTGTTTTAGAGTTTTTATGCTCAGACATATAATGTGTAACACACGAAAGATTAATAACGTGTTTTGAAAGAAAAAAAAGATTAAATTCTGTAAATGACACATTGTCATCACTAATGTTTAGAAACAGTGTTGTTCTGAGTTCTGCACTTGGGACACAGGAATCCTGTGCAGTACTATAGGCTTGGGGAAGAGTGGCTAGAAAGCTGCTTGGCAGGGAAGGACCTGCGGATGTTGGTTGGCAGCCTGCTGAATATGAGCCAGCAGTGTGCCCAGGTGGTCAAGAAGGCCAATGGCATCCTGGCTTGTGTCAGAAACAGTGTGACCAGCAAGACCAGGGAAATGATTCTGCCCCTGTACTTGGCTTTGATGAGGCTGCACCTCGAATACTGTGTTCAGTTTGGGGCCCCTTACTACAAGAAAGACACTGAAGTTCTGGAGCATCTCCAGAGAAGGGTAATGGTACAAGTCTTATGAGGAATGACTGAAGAAACTGCGGTTGTTTAGCCTAAAGAAGAGGAGACTTAGGGGACACCTTATTATCGTCTACAACTACCTGAAAGGTGGGTTGAAATAAGTTGGGACTGGTCTCTTCTCCCAAATGACAGGTGATAGGGTGAGAGGAAACAGCCTCAAGTTGCACCAAGGGAAGTTCAGATTAGACATCTAGAAAAAATTCTTCACTGAAAGGGTTGTCAGGTGCTCAGTCAGGCTTCCCAGGGAGGCAGTTGGGTCACCATTCCTGAAGATATTTAAAAGATGGGTAGATGAAATGCTCAGGGATATGGTTTAGTAGTGGACAGGTATGGTTGGACTTGATGACCTTAAAGATCTTTTCTAAACAAATGGTTCTATGATTCTTTCATTCTGTGATTCTATACATGTCACAATATCAGCCTCAGAGAATAGTGGATAAATGAATCTTATCAATACTTGCTGAATTAGCTGAAGCAGCAAATCCTGCACAAATTTGGGGTTGATTGGGAGTTTACCATTTGCGCAGTCTTGGTCCTCTCATCCAGGGCTACAGGTTAGGGGTGGAAGCCAATCGTCAGCATTGAAAAGAGAAGAAAAAAATTATTAAATGTCTTTGCTTTTTCTATATGTTTATGAGATGTCCATGCTCATCTGTTTTGCGGAATCAAACTCTGTAACTCCATTAAGGGTTATAAAGCAGGTATGTGTTTATTCGCCGGCGGGTGCGAGGGGGTTCTCCTCCAAAAACTCGCACACCGAACAATCTAACAAGCAGATAGTTATAGTGTGAGGACATGACTATTCATAAGTGCCTATTACATATTCATGAGTCTTATTATAATTAGATTCGAGAAGCTTCTTCTATAGTTGCGCAAGCACGATGTTGTGGTCTGGGACTCAGGGCTGAAGCCATCTTCATCTTCCTCAATAACTGCCCCTGAATTCAAACCGTGCGCAGGCGCAGTCTCATCCTGATCGAGCTGCAGTTGTTTTCTGCATTCCAGCTTCTCTCTTATCAGCATCCAAGGTCTTCAAGGCCTTTGCCAGCAGACAGTGCGTATTACAGTAAGCTAAGCCGTCTAAGTTTGCCTAACATTTCTGCAGTTTTTCCAACGAACATTTATGCCCGCACATCACATCAAGTAATAGGCCATTGTTATTTCTGGCCTACCTTTTGTTATTAACACATTTTTTAAAAGTCCTTATAATCATCCTGCACACTGTTGGTCAGCTTCAACTCTGGCCACACGAATTTCTGCCTTGCATTGGTGAACAGCATGCCTGTAGTACTCCCATATAACCTGTCCTTATTTCAACTGGCCATACACAATTCTTTCATGCCTCAGTTCAAGTAGAAGATCCCTGCTCAGCCAGGCTGGCCTTCTGCCTTGACTGCTTGACTTCCAGCATTTTGGAGTTGCCTAGTGCTGTGCTCTTAGGAGGTGGTGCTTAAAAAGTGACAACTACCCTTCCCTTGGCCTTTACGTGTGGTGTTGCTGCAAGGGAGTTGACTGCCTGGATTACTCCTACATCCCAGAAGGGCCTACACATGCATCAGCTGTATGCACATTCAATTCCAGGGTCTCAGACCCCTTGTGTACAGACACTTATGAGGGTAAGGCACACTGAGAATGGATTCACCTGCTCCCACTTGCAGTAATCTTTTTCCAACCTCCCCCATCTCTAGGGCCTCTTCCATCTACCTGATGGCGGGAGAAACTCTGGGAGTCCTTTGCCTCCTATGTTGTGGTTGGTTCCATCAGTCAATTTTCTTCTCTGACTCCCTGATACTCCTCAGCTTGGACACCTCCTGGAGCTCTGTCACCATGCTGAGCAGACCCTTTATTTGAGCACATCTCTCACATGTTACCTTGCTGCTACTGTCTGATACTGACCCAAAACTCAAGCACATCCTGCAGCCCAGGACCTGGACAGCTGCATGTTCCCTAGTGTTTTGTTTTGGTCACTGCATCTGTCCTTGCAGCTGGATGGACTGTGAGGGACACCAAGGGCTCAACCTATTGCTGGATGGATACCATGGTTCTTGTTGTTCTCAGATCATTAGGACAGAGTCCTACCTTTTCAAATTGATACACAGACTGACACACCACGCCTTTCTGATGTCTCATGTCCTGTTTGTCTGCTCTATTCACCAAGCTCCTGGCCATGACGCTCCCTTAAGAACCATTTAATTCTCCTGTGGTTCTTTCCAGGAATGCCTCTGCCACATCAGCCACGTTCACAGGCTATGCCAGTTCCTGGCTGGTCTCAGCCCATCTGCAAGCTGATTTAGTGAATTGTACTTTAACAGCTTGGGAGATAGGGTCCCAAACTGTGACACCTGTATATTCATAAGCAACAGAGTGGATAAGTACATATACCAGAGCAGTGATGAATCCTCTCCAATACCTTTCAAAGGCAAGAAAATGAAATCCAGTCGCCTCAAGTGTATATATACCAATGCACATAGTTTAAGCAACAAAAAGGAGGAACTTGAGTTTTTGATCAGTTTGAGAGTTACAATGTCATAAGAGTCACAGAAACTGGAAGTAAAACTGACGTGGCTGAAGGACACAGTGCCACATGTGAGCTGCTATTAAGAACATTAACTTAATACCAGGAAAAAAAAACAGTTCAGATTGCACTGATGATCTGTTTGAATTTGGAAATAAATACTGAGCCAATCAGTCTAAAGAACTGAACATTAGTAAAGTACCCATGTGCAAAACAGAAAGTTACAGTACTTTTCTGTGCCATGTACAAAGAGTAGATTCTAGTTTTAGTTGGTTTTGTTACTCACAATCTTAAACCTATGTTTTTATTTTTAGGTTAATAAAGAGAAAGATAGCGTAGTTCCTAAAATAGGTAGATATATCTTTTAAATTGCTTTAATTCATTGTTTCTTTATTGTAAGTCACATGAAAATTCCATGTCTCTCTCTTCAGTAATGCAGCATTTTGCTGCTTCTAAATTATTTTCATTTTTTCTAAAAACAGGATCTCAATTTAACACTAACTGTGAACCTTACAGTGAAGTCATGGATTAACAAGTCCTTATTTTCATTTTCAGTGGAAATTACAGCATCATCACAACCAAGCAAAATCATGTATGCTCTGAGATCTCAAGACAAATGTAAAATAACCTCTGTTAGTGGTCCATATGTGATCATCAGTTCAAGGATCCATAAAAAGTCTTCAACAATTATATTTTTGCATTTTCAATTTCTATTCAATACACTTGACACACTTGACAATGTTAAAGATTTTCATACTAATGAGTCACTTCTGTTCTGAACTCAGGCAGTTTTGGTATTAAAACTTTGGCATGCAAATTGTACTAGCCCGTGGAGAGCCATTTTATTTTTTTTTTTCTCAGCTGAGTTGGAAAACAAAGATTTGATAACAATATCAACCAGAAAAAAATTAGTTTTGTCATAAGTTTACAAATTGCCATTGTAAAATTTCCAAGCTCAACAACTAAATATATAAAATTAAACCTTCCTCATCATATTATCATAAAATAAATTGACCATGAGTAGTAGCATCATCATGAAATTGATCGTGGCAATGTAGCTTTCCATTTTGCTTTCAGAATTGTTTATGAAAAAAGAGGAAAGTTTAGATGAATCTGTCAGCTGTATTTGTGTTGGTATTTCAATTTCAATGTTTGTATTTCAAATACAGAAATATATGATTAGATATTCAAAGAATTTTACAACCTTCAACTGACTTCAAAATGGAAAAAACCTTTCCCCTCTGGGAGGTTGACAAGAGAAGATCTTGGGATTACTGGAAATCCTGAACTCAAAATACATTTGCAGAAATTACAAGATAATTAAGAGAGGAGGCTGGTGTTGATGCACTTGAATAAATGTTTAAAAATGCATTATTTACTATTATATTGCTTTCATTATTGTTTTTTATAGAGTTCTTGACTTGGATTTTAAACCCTAAACTTGTACTTTGCAAATCTTAGCGCACACATTAATTTGCACTCTGCAAATAACAAGTTCAAGAATATAGACAAAGAATGGCATTGACAGTCAGTACTAAAATCCTTCAGTTTCATATGCAGTTTCTGACAGGAGTAGTGCAGATGCTTAGTGAACAGTAAATGAACAGGACATGTGTAGTGATATTTTCCCTGATGTTTACATTGTTCCATGGTATAAAGAGAGACTCAATGTCTTCCTCAAACAGAGGTGACTTCATTCTATTTAATAAAGCCCAAAGTATTTTTCTTTAAAAATCTATCCAATTCTTTATTTGAATGTACATAAACCTAGAACATTCAAAATATCCTGTGGGAAACAGTTCAATGGCTTAAATATGTTTTATGTGAAGTATTACCTTTCATCAGTTCTGAACCCAGCACCATATATTTTTCACTGGGAAAGATAGTAAGCAACAGTCTCAGTAAACTCTATTTCAGCCTCCTGTAGATCATAGACCAAAAAGCTGTGATATATATTCACTGTTGTTAGTGCAATTAAACTCATCTCTTTACATCTGTGGAAACTGTATCAAATAAAACCAAAACATTTCCTCTCATTTACATCCAGAAATATTGTGTCACAAGGGAAAAGTCTTGGTTTAGCTTACTTACAGTTCAAATGAACCTCCTGTAGACCAGTGATATGGCAATAGAGAAGTCTGGTTATCTACTTTTCCATTCCCTAGAGTGTCATAGTGAATATCATTAAATACAAAAATAACTTTCAGGGTTTTCTGGGTGACAATATGATAAAATTATAGCCTTCAGATATATCTTCATATATTTCCTTGTTCTTAAATAAGGCTATATCTGGTCACATGTTTAAAATACTATTAATTGCCTGATTTACCGGTTTATACTTTTCTTTCTGTTTCATGCTATTTCTGATTCCCATGCTCATCTTCCATGCTTTTAGAAACATGCTAGTGTTCAAACAGAAACTTTATTCATTGCTGAATATTAAAAACTAGTCGCAACTTAAATCAATAGTACATTACAAAGTTACTGAAATCACCTGGACAATTCATCAGTGCCTCTGTGAATTGTCCAGGATATCCAGAGGTGCTTTGAATGCTACTTGCCTAAGTCACCAAAGGGACTGATGATTCAAACAACATGAATACTCTGAAAGATACTTCTGCAACTTTTTATAGTTGACAGTGGATGTGCTGGGCATAATGTTATTTTATCTTATGACAGATAAAAGTTACAGTGAATTTTATCTAAAACCCCCGAGGTCTTTGTCTGGAAACTCTAAACATATTTTTCAATCCTGTGACCAGGAAGAGGACATATTGCCTTGATACAAAAGGGGATTTATGAGATTTGAGATTATAAATATAACCCCTGCTCCTTAACACATTTATTTGTATACATGTGCTGTGCAGATTGGATAACAAACACTTAAGGAAAAGAAAGTTATACAATTGCAAATGCATTATTGTTCTACTGATACAGATCAATTTACATATATACAGCTTTGAAGATTTTGTGATATATTTCAAAGTTTTGTCTCCCCTGTGTATGTATTACCTTCACTTAAGCTTTTTATTTTCCAAAGCTTTTGTCCGATTGCCCTTTCCCAGCAGTGTATTTTGGAGCGTGAATGACATTTTTCACAGTATATGTAACTTGTGAGTTCTCTTTCATTATAAGATGCAAAAATCTTTTGAATTCCACACTTAAAAACTATTAAAAATAATTATTAATTAAATGCTGAAATTTCCTATAGCTTTTTTGTTTGTGTATATGAGGTCATATTTTTCTTGTTACCACTGACTGTGATAGTCACACTGACACTATTTCATACTGAATGACACTGTTTCATACTGACTCTAATCTTTAACAAAAATAATTAAGCTGTCCTCTATAAATCATTAATATAACCTGTGTTGTGACCCAAACTGGACTATCTAGGGGTCACCAGGGTGTATCCTGGGCCTTCTCGTAAAATTTGTGTGTTCTCCTTCAGCTTTACCAAGGTTAACCAATACCAAATGATTTATTTAAAAGGAATTTATTTACATAGATGAATTCTTGGGAATAAGAGAAGGGTTGGTTTGTTAAATCTGTAGTAATAAAAAAAAAATTAAAAAAAGAAAAAGAAGAGAGAAAGAGAAAAATGTTAGAATATCACCACCCCAGACTCTGTCATTGCCTTCATGACCCCAGAATGGCAAGTATGTGCCAGCCCTATCTTGGGAGTGTTATTTATAGATTTGGGACCTTGAAAGGAGTGCTGTTTGGTGAGTCACTGCAGTAGTCCTTGTGGAAGGGTCTGGAAATGAGTCTGAGGTCTGGTGATGCTTTTCCTCTTTGCTCCCTCTACTGGCAGGGCTGCAGAATGACCGCTCGTGACATGCAAGGACAGTCATGATAAGTACATTGACACAAGGACGCTGCCTCACTTCCTTCCAACCATTCCACAGCTGGAAAACAAATGATTTAAGGCATTGCATTTCCCTTGCAAAATTAGTCTCTTACACACTTGCCAAGACATTTTTCTGCAACAGAGAGCTGTTGGTTTCTTCAAGGTCTGCATCTTTTTTTTATTTTATACTCTGTTTATCCATCTCTTAATACATTGTACCTCAACTGACATAGCATATAACACTGTCAGTATTCAGCTGAATAAACTGAACATCAGTATATCTGCTCTTTATGAAGGTTCAATTAATTGTCTTCCCAGTTTTTCCTCTGAGATAGAATTTAAGTTCACTTCTAGACCTACTCTCCTTTCAAAGCAGAAAAACAGACTTTGCAAGAAAAATGTTTTATTGTGACTTTTATGGTTTGTGTCTTTTTCATAAAAACTTATTTGTCATACAATTATAGTTTAGGTGTAGCCTACATTATTGCATTTCAGATATATTCCTAATATTTGTTATACTTATGTAAGACATAGTAGCATTTTTATTCCATCTCTCCTTTTTATGTGTGACAAAAAGTTCTATAGCCACACTCCATAAAAACAAACTCATAAACTAGTGGAAGAAACAGCACTCAAAAAGACGTATTTATAGTAAGGTATGATGTAGCATCTGCATCATACATCATATATACCAACTTTGACCAGTTGGAACAAGGATATGTTCTGAGAGTATTTGCTCATAATACAATCTTAGAAAGCTTACTTGCTTATTTCCTTCTTTCTTTGAGCATAGCTTTTTTTGATGGCTTTCAGTTCTGGGTTGTTTTGTCTCTTTTGTGGAAATAAAGTCAAATTATTCTCAGGACATTTTTACCTTTGTGAAATCATTCAACTCAGTTTTATAACTGAAAAGAGTTTTCATGTTACTGTTCCCTTGCTTGTTATGTTCTAGTAAAATCCAGACTAAACTGTTAAAGTCAATATCTTTCTGAATATACCATACAGATTTATTTATCATATTCTCATAATTTACATGACGATGAAATTAGCTCTCAGTGATTGTGATCCTCTGAATGAAACCCAAGATCCTAATGGCTTAGATTTGTAGTGCGGTACTCTTATTTGTGTATATATGCTTTTTTGTTGTTGCTGTACATTCAAAAATAAGTTTTTATGAATAACATTTTAACTTCAGTTAGCACCCATGTATTTAACCATAAATTTAATGGTAGATCAGCTATGCAGAGGGTAATTCTTAAGTTTTTAGGCAAATCATTGACATAATTTATTATAGTGTAAAGTTATCATGTTCAACATAAAATAAAAAGTGAGAGTTGACTCAACAGGAAAGCAGCAGTTCAGCAATGAAATATACTACAACTAACTATTTTAGTATTTCATTTTACATTAATGTACATGGCAATTAAATGCAGCTTTTTCAAGGGTTTATGCTTTGAGTATTGTGGAACTCATCAGAGATGCTCATTGAATACTCATGAATAAAATCCATGAATTTTGAGAACTTCCATTTTATTTTTCTGAAAAATCAATCAGCACCATGATAAATTGATCCTTAAGTCAACTCATGTCGTCATTTCTGGAATTTCCTGAAGAAACAGAGAGGCAAGGTTGATGAGATGCACATCTATGTAACCTATGTGATAGGTTAGCAGAAATAGAAAGGTGAAAATGGAGATGAACATGGTGGTGGAGACAGGTAGGTGTTTTCTACTCAGTGGAGTTCTAAGTAGATAAATAAATTATAGAGTCATAAGATGGTTTGAATTGGAAGTGACCTTAAAGATCATCTAGTTCCAACACCCCTGCCATGGCAGGGTAACCTTCCACTAGACCAGGCTACTCGAGGCCCAGCCCAACTGGTCTCAAACACTTCCAGGGGGAGCGCATGCACAACTTTCATTGGCCAACCTGTTCCACTGTCTCACTATGTTCATCATGAAGAATTTCTTCCTAATGTCCAGTCTAAATCTTCCCCCTTACAATATAAAACCATTCTCCTTGCCCTATCACTATGTGTCCTTGTAAAAAATCCCTCCTCGGCTTTCTTGCAGGCTTCCTTCAGGTACTGGAAGAGCACTATAAGGTCTCTTCAGAGGCTTCTCTTCTTCAGGGCGAACAACTCTCTCAGTCTGTTCTCATAGCAGAGGTGGTCCAACATTGTACACTCAGTGCTCCTCTGGGCTTGCAGAGATAGGCCTTTAATGGTCTGGTAGCCCCTGTGATGGGCCTGGACCTAGTCAGGCAGGATGTTAATGGTGACCTCTATTATTGTCACTCTGAGCTCTTTTATGGGTCTTCAGATGAGCTTTGTCACATAACCTAATGGAAACTACCTGTTCTGTTTCTTTGAGGAACCACCAATTTCACATGCTTTAGATCTGTGTCATTTCAAGACAGATAAATTGGAAAAAAGGAAGATCAGGTATCTCAAGAGACAGCAGCAATTAAACCCTTGTTCTTCTGTAATACTGATAAGCTAGAATAATAACAAATGAAAGATATTTGCTTTATCAGACAAAAGAAAAAGAACCGAAAGAGGAAAATTACTAGATGAGCTTAGTTGCCCACAATAAATTATCCTACCACAAAATTTTCATGAATATGATATAAATCCTCTGGTTGTATTGCTGTAAAATGACATCTGATCTAGTAGATATTGTTACATTCATACCTCCACAGTTTTGTTTTTTGGGGTTTTTTGGTTGGGTTTTTTTATGAGGTTTAAAGTGTTTTCCTGCCATTTTTTGCTAAGTTCATACGTCTGGGTAAAACTCCCTGTACATGTGCTTTATAAAGGAGACAGCAATTTTGACATCTTATAGAACTGTAGTCGTGTGGTGCCACATCTAATCACCTGTGATAGTGTCTTGATTTGGATTACAATCAGGAAAATACTTAAACTGTAAGAGATGAACCTTATTGAAAGAATTCAGCCAATCCTTATTTAAAGAACTCAGCCAACTGTCCTGTAAACCTTTGTAGATCATAAACTTCCTGAAGTAAACAAAGTTATTATGAATTTAGTTACTGTTAAGAGTCATCATATATTTGATCTGGCAATGCTCAACCTTAATAGACAGCATTTCAACAATCTCACTTGATGTTATTTGAATCCATAAAAACCCTTGGCATCTGAAGGGTCTTTTGCCTAGGAGTGAACTGCGTAAAGAACTGCTTTACTGGGTGAAAAGCTGCTCATTTTACTTGCTTGAGTTTGCCTCCTCCTAGTTTCATTTTATCCTCTGCTGATTCATGCTCTCTATGGCCATTTCTCAGTGCTGTAATGCTCATAATAGAGGGGTTAAATGCATGTATATGCAGTAAGGTAGTTAAGTCCTTATTACACTGAGATTTTACTGAAAGAAAGACCCAAACAAAATAATACAACACTCCTTTCCAGGTACTAAACCCCACCCACCTCTTCATATTTAATTCCTTTGTGTGTGTATATATATCCATACATATATATATGAAAAAATGAACAAACCTCCCCTGTGCTTCTACTTCTCCTCTGTTATTACATTTATTTAAATGTTTAGTATAGGCAGACAGAAATGTGTTGATTCCATTAATATTTTGTTTGGAAATGTCACAGGGACAGTTTAGAGGTCTTTCTAAATTCTGTGAGCAGTGTTTGAAGTGAGTGAACAGCATTGGAAGTAGGTTATACAGTGAGACTGATGTTATCATATCTTATTACCACCTGGGAGAACAAAAAGCACTTTAATTCTACATTAGAGGATTTGTAAAACCAAGGATTTTTTTACTTCAGTGGATAAAATACTTACAATGAGAATGAGATACAATAAAATATTCAAATCACAAAATAGAATGTAATATAGGAGAGAGTGAAGAACGGGATAAAAATTTCAGGCAGGCCTGAATGAAAGCAATCACATTCACATACAATTCACATACAATGAAAAAAAAGTCTTGTAATAGTAATAAAGGGATGTAAAATTTAAGACTGCAAATGAAGAGTGGAGAGCAATTACACTGCTCAGATTTGGCCATTTTTTTGTAAAGTCTCCACATCTGCGTGACAATGCTCACATTGTACCAAAACATCACGTATCTGCATTTAACTGTATCTTTTATTTACAGGAATTAAATATCCTGTCCCACAGCTATATATTTGTCCATGCTTTCCTGTTCAGTCCATAAAAGTTCACTGTGAAAGACAAGCTTGTCTTGCTGGGCAACCACTAAATAATTACTCTTTTCATGTAAACTGTGACACCTCTGTCCTGCTTCCTTCACATTACATCTGCTGATTGTAGGTGTTGAGGAGTGGAAGGTTTTGTGAGAACTAGACTTTCTTCAAACAGAGGATAACAAAAAAAGCACCCAATAGAGAACCACAGACGCACTGAAGCATATTATTCTGCCTTGTCAAGGTGCCAGCATGACTTACAGAGATCAAATATGGACCTACTGAGGTCAGATGCAAGCCTGGACAGAATTCTTTGACATTTTCTTTCAATTATGGCCTAAAAGTGAAAGCACAAAATATTGTGGCTCCTTCTTGTTTCAAATGCCTGAAACTGAATCTAGAAATTCTACATACCTGTTTCACAGTCCTGTTGGAGCTGTTTTTCATCACCAAGACAGATTCTGCCAGAACAGAATCAGGTTCCAATTTTACTGAGTTACACAATCATAGCTAAATAGTCTGATTGATGTTGACAGTTGTTGAATCTGTAATTTGCAAAGCAAATATTGTTTCCTATAACTGTTTATTGAGCTTAGAGCAGACTTCTTTAATGCATTGTGTTTTTCAAGGGTGCTTAGTCTACTTGAATGGCTCATATGCATATGAGAATTAGACAGAACATTAGGAGCTCATTAAAAACAATTGATTAATCAAGGAAGAAGGGTGGCAAGCTCCATGATGACATTACTAAGGGCAAATCATGCCTGATGAATTTGGTGGGCTTCTATGATGGGATTATAGTATTGGTGGATAAGGGAAGAATAACTGAAATCATTTACCTGGATTTATGTAAAGCATTTGACACTGTTCCACAAAATGTTCCTGTCTCTAAACTGGAGAGATAAGGGTTTGACTAATAGGTCCCTCAATGAATAAGGAATTGGCTGGATTATCACACTCAGCGAGCTGTGGTCAACAGTTCAGTGTCCAAGTGGAGACCAGTGATGAGTGGTGTTCTCAGGGGTCAGTATTCGGACACATCTTATTTAACGTCTTTGACACAGGCATGGACAATGGGATTGAAGGCACACTCAGCAATTGCTGATGACACCAAGCTATGTGTCACAATTGATATGCAGGAGGAAAGGAATGCCATCCGGAGGGACATGAACAAACTTGAGAGCTGAGAGTGTGTGAAACTCGTGAAGTTTGACAAGACAAAGTGCAAGGTCTTGCATATGGATCAGGGCAGTCCCAAGCACAGATAAAGACTGGGCAGAGAATGGATTCAAAGTAGCCTTGAAGAGAAGTACTTGGGTGTGTTGGTGGATGAGAAACTCAACATCAGCAGCAATGTACTCCTGCAGCCCAGAAGACCAATTGTATCCTGGACTGCATCAAAAGAAGTGTGACCAGCAGGTCGAGAGAAGAGATTCTCCTCCTCTACTCCACTCTCGGGAGAACTCACTGGGAGTACTGTGTTCAATTCCAGAGTCTTCAGCAGATGAAGGATATGGGTCTATTAGAATGAGTCCAGAGAAGGACCATGAAGGTGATCAGAATGTTGGAGTACCTCCTATATGAGGAGCCTAGAGAAGAGAAGATTCCAGGGAGACCTTATAGCAGCCCTCTAGTACTTAATAGCCACCTACAGGAAAGATGAAGAGGGACTATGTCAGGGAGTGGAGTGATGAGATGAGGGGTGTACATGCAGACAAGGAAGATAGGCACTCTCAGAGGATGGTAGTTTCCCTTCTAAGAAAGGAGTTTCAGTCAGTTAAAGTAAACTTCCTTTTATGATATCTCTAGTTATGAAGAGTCTAAATGCGCAGCAGTTTGGGGTGAGGACCTAACATGGCAGAGTGGCAGTAGCAGCTCTAGTTAATAGAAATAATGTGAAAATCACCACTTCATCTGCTTACAAGATTCCATTCCTTGAACTATTTCAACAAGCTAATAATTCTCTCCTAGTAAATGCAGAATTCCTAGAAGATGTAGGGTATGACGAAGAGGGTTCAAAATGGGCTGGAAATGGGAAGAAGATAGGTATTGCAGGTGAATAGAAAGAGGAAAAGATCGTTAAGAGAATGGTAAGACTTGGATCACTTACACAGAAAAGAGTATTACCAGAAAAAAATAAGCTAAAAAAATGAAAAACAAATATAAAGAAGATAAATACATAAAAAAAGGACAGAACTAAGATTTGAAGCAGGTATGATGAGAAATTATAGAATCACAGAATCATAGAACAACCAGGTTGTAAGAGACCCATCAGATCCTCGAGTCCAACCATTCCTATCAAACACTAAACCATGTCCCTCAGGACCTCATAATATTCGTATGTGCATGGCTGACAGAGAGGAGAAACTGCAAATGTCTTACTTGGAAAGTGGAGACTCACTAGAAGAAGGAAAGCTGTCCTTTACTATACTAAGAAAGCAACTTAGAAGAATGAGTAAAAACTATTAAGAGGTAAAATTAACTTGACTTAGTTAATGCACATAACTCCTTTCCAGTTTCAGTATAACCTGCCCCCAATAAAGCAAAAGGTAGAATCATATATTTTGCAGTAAGGAACTGATAAATTAACATTAACAAAAAATGGTTATAAGGTGTAAGATGGTTACATGTAAATAATTATGCATACACAGAGAAGGCAAATAATTAGATTCTTACATTTCCTTCAATAAGTTAAGACAATAAACATTCTCTCACTTTAATTTATACCTTTGTGAGTCCAGTTTCTTTATTTCATAATAAGAATGATCTTATCTTCTGGGTCATTTATCCTTCATGAGCTCATACTTCCAAGGTCAATGGATTTCAGTTAAAGGGAAAAAAATATATTGCTTCCAGACATGCTTTATAAATGTTGTCTGGTATCCTGTCAGAGTTTTAAAAGGTAAGTTATAAATAAAATGGCAAAGGTTGTTGTAACTGATGAGAATATTTTTTATTATTATTATTATTCATTCATTTTATTATATACATGCAAAATGTAAAGGAATCCTAGCTGTATGGAGAATATATTGAGGCTCTGCATGTGAACAAAATAGTATGAAATAAGCAAAAAGCAGTGTTGGAAATAGTTAATTTAAAAGAAAAAAAAACTACAAGAATAATTACCAAGGACTAGACAACATTATCTAACAGTACATTATCTGTAATTGTAAAGTTGCCTTTCAAACTGTCACAATGATTGAAGTTTATGACAGAAATTAGTGCCTTTCTTCAAATAAGAAACTGGTTTCCCCAGATATAAGATTGTTACCTCATTTTTTCCTCTTATACAAATATGAAGTAAACTTTAACCATTGTGCTTTATACTAAGTGGTAAATCCTGGTAAAAGATTACTTTAAAATGTGATCTCTTGTTTTCAAGAGAGGAAAGATGAACCTGGAGTCTGCGACTGGAACAAAAATTGTAGGAACCAAATTCCAATGAACACCATTACCTTTTGTTAGAAGTGCCAGTACATTTCTTTTATTCATTTATTCTTATGCTTTGGAGAAAAAAAAATATAGTAGTCTGTCCTTAAGGAAATGAATAGCCAAAACATTAGGTATGTACACACACAGACAGAAATGGTGCTAAAAAGATATGGGATTTTCCAGAGATTTCAATACAAAACTATTCAATCTGAAACTTCCAGGCTGAATTACCAATAATTTATCCTTTAAAAAAGAAAACAACTTCAAGATGGGAGTGCTGTAGTGGAAAGGGCTACTTAGCCAAAATAAATAGCAAGAAATTTACTCAGGATGGCAAAGAAAGAGATTCAGGACCCTCACTTGTTGAAGGCAAACAACAGAATTATTATGCTGTGTTTTCAGTAAGACTCACTTATCTTAAGTTCTTCCATAGCAAGAAGAGAAATGCAGGCATTTCCAGGTCATATTTATCCAGTTTATGTTAGATGCCTGTTTGTACCTTAAGGGCGGGGAATGGGAACA
The DNA here is from genome assembly GCA_033558105.1 of Coccyzus lansbergi. Classification (NCBI taxonomy): domain Eukaryota; kingdom Metazoa; phylum Chordata; class Aves; order Cuculiformes; family Coccyzidae; genus Coccyzus; species Coccyzus lansbergi. Next base: position 782,796 of record JAUMJK010000379.1, read on the forward strand.
ATTCCGACACTGCCCTCACCCAAGTTCTTCTATTGAACTCAGCTAAATTTAGGCATAAGAAGGGACACTTATAGTTATTTAAATGAGTTCCATTTAACAGTTTGAAGACTATCAAATATATAAGTCCTCAGGAGAAAATAAACAACCAACTACCAGTTCAATATTCTTTACTCATTAAAGCAGAGCTTTATGCAACTTAATGCAATTACTTTAAAGCAATTTTCAGATTCTCCAAAACCAGATATTCTAATTACACCAAACAATGGGTCTTCAAGAACAGAAAAACATGCAGTGCTTTACAGTTTTCTTATATCTTTTTCATGGCTTAAAACTCTTACTATTATGATTTATATCTGTGTTGCGTTATGGTAGGTGATATCAGTAAAAGAACAGAAATTCTGTGTTCTTTGGAGCCATGTTGCCATACTAAATAAAGTAGATGCTTTTAACTCCAAATATTCTCCTGACCATTATCTTCATTAAGCAATGGGAAAGCAAGAGGCAGATCATAAGTCTCAGTCAAATTTGCCACAGAATATTAGATAACACTTTAAACCACCATGTTAATAAATCATTTAATATGGAAATGAATATGTTTTCCTGCAGTGAGAGAACACTTATGTAATATTGAAAAATGAAGAACATATTTTACCAAATCTATATAAAATTATTAGGTAAAATAAGAATTGTAATTATGTAATAAAAGCTAAAAGAGTGCTATACACTTAATGAAGTATAGCATGAGGATAGAATAAAAAATAATAATAAAAAAATCCTCAGTAGATTTAAATGCATAAACACCACCTATTTTATTTTAATCACATAAGCAGGAAAAAAAGAAATTATTTAAACATTTTTAAAGATAGGGAATTAATTAGGGTTCCCTTTGTTCCTCATTCCTAGTTTTCAAATACCCATTTACTATAGGTAACATTCTTTTTTTCTGTAAGGTATTCAGGACCATGTGAGACCTTGAAGGAAATTTAATCTTGCTTCAGAATTTCCATAAAAAACCCTCTAAATCTTAACTTTGATTTTTTTTTTAAATTATTATTCTTTTATTGTACTAGTACAGTAACACTTGTTACTGGGAATTTCTGTAGTTTCTTATTTCATTTCTTATTCTGACATTATACAACAACTTTGTCAGTTCTAGTTTTGCTTGCCCGCTCAAAGGAATGTTAAGAAGTGAGGGATGATTAATATAGTGTTCTAGAATTATCCCTTCCTACTTTAGTTGAACATAACTTAGCTGTCAGTTATTTCAAATGTCAAACTGAAATGTAGAGAGAGATCTAGACTCATGGATAATTCCAAGGTAGAGTGTGACAGTCTGTTAGAGGCAAAGGTTTTAATCAAACAAGATCATTGTTTGCTGCATCAGATAAAAATCTCAGTTAGTGAAATACTGTATGAGCTTATGAAAACAAACACAGATATGGTCTCCTCTAAGAAACATAATCAATGAAGAACACTTTACCTGACTCTTTTTACACCTTTTCTAAGTAAAAAACACATTCAGATGAAAAATTCAGCACTTAATGACTCGTAATAGGGAGTCCTGAATAACTGAAGAAGTAAGGAGGTAAGGCTCCATTGTTTACAAAGTTTTTAAACACTTTGATGGATAAAATAAAGATACAGGTTATAAGGCACTTCAGAAACTAAACAAGGTGAAAAAAAATATTAGTAAAAGTTAGGAAAATAGCCTTACTTTCATTTAGCTCTTGTGACATCCCACATGTGAAAGACAGTTAAAGAAGATATTCTTTAATATGTCTTGAATAGTAAGGGTACTCTTCTGTGAAATCAGACACCATTGCAACAACAGTTGAGAGAGAAGCATAACACCCTTCTTAAATGATACATGTGATACTGTGGCTAGACAAATGTCAGTTTCTGATAACATTTTCTGATTGCTAAAGGCAAATTAGGGTACCAAGGAATAACATTCCCCCCCTGAGGCCAGTGGCTGACACATTGTATACACCAATTATTCTTTTAAATTAGAGATGATTGCATGGAAGATTACAGATATGAACATCATCAATAAAGATTCCTGTGTTTCAGCAGAAATAAGATGGAAGCTTTTGTGAGTATTATTTAAAGGCGAAATTAATCTGTCCTATTTTAGGATTCTACTTTAAAATAAGATGAACCATGTCTTAAAAACACCTCTGTGGGGGTTTTTTATGGTACGTTAGAAATCTAGGAGGGATACAGACATGTACATGCATTCAGATAAGTCCTGCATTGCATAACTACAATGACAAAATACAGGCCACTGATAAAAATGTATTAGGCGTTTACAACTGAACCCACCTGTTTCTAAATATGTATTTAGTATCTCTTTAATATACAACCCCCCTTACATTTTAGATAAAATATTTTATCGATTTGGAAACTGTTTTTCTCTTTTAAAAATTAAGAATTAGTATTTTTAGTCATATGAAACAAGTAGCTTCTTTAACTTCATTATCTCCTGTTTGATATTTATCTAGTCTAGATACCACAGGCAAAGACAGTTTTCTTCACCTGGTCAAAGACTTGTATGATGATAAATAAAAATCATATTAAATGTCCATAATGACATTTACAATAAATGGGAGGGGATTACATCATTAAAATTGTTACAGTGCAAAGTAGATAAAAATGAATATATATCAGAGATAAATGAGAGTAGAGCTCTGATATATATTTAAGTTTTACTATGGCTCAGTGGTTTCTTAAGACAGGGAAAATTTTTGTCCTATGAAATGAATACTCTGTAACTCAAAACTTCTCATATCACACAAGTTAGACTGAAATGCTACAGCACATGCCCTGTGATCCATCACTATACAGTTTCTTGGAAGCAGTTCATAGTTTTATTCCTAGGAGTTTATCAAATTGATCAGGCATGACTTCCCTTTAGCAAATCTGTGCTGACTCCTGATGTCTCACTCCTGCTGACTCTTGTTTTTCATGTGCCAGGGAATGGTCTCTGGAATTAGCTATACTATAACATTCCCACAGACAGAAGTGAGGCAGACTTTCCTGTAGTTACCTGGGTAATTCTTTTCACTCTTCTTGAGGATAGGAGTGACACTTACTTTCCCCAGTCCTTACGAGAGTCCTCCTAACGTATATGATCATTCAAAGGTTATTAGAAAGTGCTTTGCAATGACACCAGTCAGCTCCCTTGGTATATTTGGTTGCATCCCAGGCCAATGAATTTATACATGTCCAGTTTGCTTAAGTATTCTCTCATCTGATCCTCTTCCATAGAGGGTAAATATTTCTTGCTCATGGTTTCCCCCATTATCTCTGGGGCCTGTGACTGCTGAAGGGCGATCTTGCTAGTGAGGACTATGGCAAAGGCAGCATTCAGTACTTCCATCTTTTCCTTTTGTCTTTCAGGTACTTATGGAAGTCATATTCAATTCCAGGTAGGTTTTAACTTTCTTAACCTTACCTCTGCATGTTTGGACAATATGTCTTTATTCCTCCCAGGTTACATGTTCCTGTTTCCAGTTTCTGTATACTAACTTCTTATGTTTAGACTTTAAAGAGACTAAAGTCTGATCTCCCCAAGTCCAGGGCTATGAGCTTGCTGCGTCCTTCTGGTTCCTGAACTCCACCATCTCATTGTCACTGCAGTCAAGGTTGCCTTTGACCTTCACATCCTCAGTAAGTCTGTCCTTGTTAAAAGGGACCAGCAGAGAACTTTTCCTTGCTGAGTCCTCTATCACTTGGGTCAAGAAGTTGTTACCAATGCTTTCCTGGAATCTCCTCTAGTACTTATGTCTTACTATGCTGACCCTCCAGCAGATATCAAGGCAGTTGAAGTCACCTATGAAGACCAGAAGCTGCAGATGTGAGGCTGCTCCTATTTGTTTGCAGAAGGCCTGATACACCTTTTCCTGGTCAAATGGTCTATAGCAGACACCCACTGTCTATAGTGTCACTCACATTGCTGCACTCCTTGATGTTTACTTATAAGTTCTCAGTCCATCCTCCATCCCCAGGTAGAACTCCATGTACTCCTGATCCTCCTTTTCCTGAGGGAAATTTCCTGTCCTCATTTTCCTGGCTTGTTTTTCCTGAAAATGCTCTATCCCTACACTGCAACACCTGAGTTACATGATCTATCCCACTACTTCTCCCTGATTCTAACAAGGTCATAGCTATGCAACTGTACCCAGATCTCCAGCCTGCCATCTTTACTTCCTACGCCACATGCCCCGTTGTACACACACTTCAAACTCATAGCCCAGCATGTTGATTTCACAGAAAGGATTTTGAGGATTTATCTGCAATAACAGTTTGTAAGTATTTTCTTGCTTACATGTAAATACTGGAATTGACCCCGTTTAAGCCCCATTCTGCTGATGTTGTGATATCTTCCTTTATATCACTCCATGCACTTGGCTTACGAGCCTTATCTATTATTTCTTCACAGTGCTGCTCCTACCTATCTCAGTCCACCACTGTTCCTAGTGCAGATCAATGATGCCTTTTCAAGAATAAATATTGTCCAAAGACCCCAAGTTGTAGAATTGTATATGAATAGTTTTTATTTCGTTGAGTTTTCTCCTCTCTAAGGAGTCAGGAGTCAAAAAACAGAGTCTGTTATAGAGGTTGAACTTATATGGTTGTATTAAAAATTATCCTCAGTGCAGATATGTGAATCTATTCTAGTAATCAAATTCTGCCTTTGTAGTCATAAGACAGAACATATATACTCAGGTTACTTGTTATTTTTCTTATATAAAGTAGACATGTATTTTTTGACAAATTAATAAAGCAGAGAAAATTTCTTTTTTTCCTCTTCCTTCACTTTAACTTAAGAGAATGTAAGATAAGTGCATGTAGTCCCATAAAAATAAACATAAAGTAGATTACCTGTGTCTCACCAACAGAATATTTTTTTCAAATGACAAATATTATTTTTCAAATGATAAAAATAATGAATCGGAAATTTCTCCACCAACATTTTGTACTTCTGTTTACTCAAGTTTTATTTTGTAGTCTTTCAACCTTGAATAGTGCTAAATAATAAAGTTAGTAGCATGATTTTTATACAAGCAAGAGGCTTCCAGAGTGAAGCTCTTAAGAAGTTGTAAACAAACAAACAAACAAAAGGATAAATGGTGAAACGAGAAATTAGGTTAACATCTGAAAGCTTCTGATAGTAAATAAAACTTTTGGAAATACTTCTAATATGTGGATAGATCCATTTGAGTTTGTTAGTTACTTCATCCTTAATTTAACTTCCCAAAATGTTATATTTTTATATTTAAAACTCCTTCTACATGAATGTTAACAAAAATTATTCAGTATAGAGGAATTAAAAAGCATCTTTTGTTCTTAACTAACAGTAAAAATTTAAAATAATAATAACAAATCAACGCTGAAGGAGAGTGTGAATTATCTTTTAAAAGAATTCTTAAAAAAACAAGTTATGTATTTTGCCATAATTTTGAAAGTTATTTTAGGAATCTAGTTTAATAAACTTCTATGACAACTGTTCTCTTAAACTTTCTATAACCTTCAAGAAAATGGATGATATATAAAAAGTGTTATGTATAACCTTGGAAGGACAAATGGAAGTCTCATGAATTTAATTAGTTTTTAATTAACAATGTTATACAAATCATTTAGAAATGAATTAGTATTACATAATGTGCATTCATGATCATGAGTAGAGCAGGAAGAACATCACAGATAATGAGATTTTGGTCTTGAGCCAATCTACAATCACGTCAGTAGCAAAGAGTCCATGAAAACGCTGTAAAGTTCCTAGATATCTTGAAGGATACCGTGACACAGGAATCTACCTATCCCAGAGCTAGCAATTAAATAATGATGCCTATGTGTTTCTTAAGGTCAAGGTCATATGCTTCCCACATTGTTGTATGATGCTCTAAGGAATCACTAAACTGGATTTGCTTGACACAGCTGGATTTATCAGTCATATTCTCAGTTGGTTTTTTTTTTTCATATGGAGTGCATAGGTTTTGATTTATTACATATATTATGCTCCTCACAATTTTAACTAAAAAAAATTTATTGATAGAGTGATATAGGTGGATAGTCAGAGGATGTTTTCAAAAATGAAATAAGCTTCTATGGTTATTGGAAGTCCAAATATGATCACTGTGAATATGTTAAGGAAACTTACATTCTGATGTAAATGTCATATGGCGTGTTTCCCAGTGCAAAATTCAGGACTCACCTTTGTGTTCCCACCTGTCCTTATTTGTTAAGAGTACAGAGTACTTACAAACCCTTGATTTGTCAGCAATTTAGAATTTATTAGAATAAGATTGCAAAATTACTGTTAACACTTAATTATATGTTGATTATCAAAGTGAGCAAAATCTTATGAATACTTATAAATATCTGAAGTGTAGGTGCCGTGAAGATGGGCAAAACTTTTTTTAATGGTACCCAGTGACAAGACAAGGGGTAATGGGTACAAAATTGAACACTGGAAGTTCCACTTTAATAGCAGGAAAATCTTACTGTGAGGATGACAGAGCACTGGAATAGGCTGCCCAGGGAGGTTGTGGTCTCCTCCTTTGGATATTATTCATAACTTGCCTGAATGTGTTCCTGTGAACCTGCTGTAGGTGGACCTGCTTTAGCAAGGGAGTGGGGTTAAACGATCTCCAGAGGTCCCTTATAAGCCCTAACATTCTGTGATTCTATGATAAACTCATACAGGATTCAGTGATTGTGATCTGGTTTTGTTATATAGTATTTATTAAGCCTTTCCTTTTCTCTCGTGCAAACCTTCTCTATTTTTTTGTAATTTTCTTTAAAAAAAGCTTATGTCCTCTTGCTAAAGACCTCTTTTCCAATTATTTTTTATATGACTGGAAATATTATAAGTAATTTCACACTAACATTTTGTAGCATTTATGTTTTAATTCAGAATGATTGTTTGTATGGGACCACTAAACCTGTACTCTTTAATCTAGGTGCCAGGATAATATATAGAAAATAAAAACTCTAGTCTACTAAATAAAACTCTTTTTCTTTGCATAATATAAAAAACAGTGTGTGATTCAGTCTAATATGAAGCCAGGAGGATTTTATAGATTTTGAAAGAAAGATTGTGGGAGTTAGGAAAGAATGGCTCCTAGCTTCTTCCACTTTAAATTTGTAACAGTTTGTCCACTGAGTGACTTCGCTTTCATATAAAATAGAGTATAAATATAATAACTGGAATCCCTCAATAAGCATTTTTCCTAAGAATCAGGAGCTCTCAAGCCAAAGCCTTGCAAATGATTTAAAGCTAAATGCTTTGTTTCATCTCCTTAAGTTCCTGTCAAAATAAATTTGGGAGAGCAACACAGAGAATTTAGTTTGACGTGGTCTTCTAAAGTAAGGTAATAATCCTCTCTTCTCTGTCAAATTATAATCACCTTCACAATTATTTTTTTTTGTCTGAATATTTGAAGTAACTAAACCAGAGACATAATGATATCTACTAGAAAGTACTAAATGTTCCCAGAACATGAAACAATCAAATCTCCAGTACATAGTACATAGTACATTTAGCATGCAAGAAGTAATCTTTTATTTCTTTGAAAATCCACAGCATCCAGGAGCCCCACGATCAATTGAAATTTATTTTCAAAAATGCTAATACATATATTACGTACTTATATGCTAACCATACAGTTAAATTAATAGTAATAATTTGCATTCTGCTTTGTTCCTCAGAATTTCTATTCAGTTGTACAACTTATTAATTTTTATTCTTTTAAACTTAACAAAAATTACCTAAATCATTTTATTCCATAACTATTTCTCTTTATAGCTTTCTTATGCTCATGACGTGACCTGTGTGGAATATTCTGAAAATATTCAACATTTTTTCTCAGTACTTTTACAATTCAACACGAAAATTGCCTTTCTATTCAGTTTTTCATATCTATACTTAATAAATATTTCAGATTTTTTTTTTCTTTAGAACTCTATAAGTGCACAAGATAAATTGGGAAAAATGATCGTCAGGGTTGTTATGCCAAAAAAATTAGTAGTGAACTTTGGTAATTTTGCTGAAAGCTTTGGCTAAAAAATTGAATCTTAAAAATTCTATTATTCTTCAGTTAATTTACTATTGGTTAGAGTCATCAGTTTCTTGGGGGTCTTTATCCACAGTCTCAAACAAAAGTAATTTGAAAGAGATGTTGTTGGGTTGTTTCCTTCTTTTTCAACAAAAGATGTCTACAGAAAAAAAAAAACACTTTTGCTTTTTTACTGAAGAATAATTTAAAAATAATGTGACATAATTTTATGAAGAATTAATTACCAGCCGGACTAATTTTTCCTCATAAATATTCAAAATTATTCAAGTTTTTTGCCTCATCATGTGAGCAAAGCTCAATTAAGGATGAAAAAAATGGAGTAAAAAAATATTACAAAAGCTGAAAACCTGCATTTGAGACAGCACTAAAAAAATTTTAAACTATATACTTTCACAGGAAAAGCTGTACTAAATTCAAGCTACTTTAATAAAAACTCTTCCAATAGCTTTTTGTAGGTCACAGAGTGCTTTCAGATATTTTATCCAGCATTTCTATGCAGTGTGTTGCTGACATGGCACCAAGTCAGTTGTCTGTTCTAAAAATCTCAGCAGTTTTATTTTTCTGGTTTCCTGGGTTAAATAAGAGAGTGTGCAGTGCTAGTAGATGGGAAGTTTGCATAATCATTTCTGAACTTTTAAATAATGAACATACCAACTGGACTGTATTGTGCATATCTTTTTTGTCTTTTACCTTATTGAAAGAAACAAATCTCAGTAGTGCTATGGGCAAAGCAAATATGTGTTCAGTAATGGTTTGTTTAAAAGTGTTTTGGAATGGAAAAGAAGAGGAAAAAAGTAAAGACAGATTATTAGGCATAACACCAAGTATTTGACAAATACTACCGACACGTAGATTTTAACTTTCTAAACTAACTTCAAAACTTCATTATTTCATAATGTTAATGATAGTAACTTCTATATGATTCCTTTTGCATTCTTTTTGGTTTTCTCCAGTGATCCTTCATGACCTAATTCCTGAAACATTTTGACTGGAGCTTTTAAAGAAAATATATCTTTTATTTAAGTCACAATATAAGGAAAGAATCCGCAATAATTCTAATAACCTAGATTTCTGAAGTTGTCAAGATAGTAGAAAAAAAGAGTTGTTATATTTTATAATATTTATTTGTTATTAACACCATTTTCTAGAGTGTGTTTATCAATGGCAGTTATTCATTTAATAACAACAACTTACTATCACCTCAAATTGTACCATAGGTACATATACAGGGGCAAATTATTTTATCTACATTATACCAGTACACACAAAATCAAATATATATAAAATCTTCTTTCTAGCAAAATGTAAATCAGTTCAAGGAACATCAGAATAGGATAAAATGCCTCAATAAAGGTAAGGAGGGACGTGGGAGATGAGGATAAGGAAATGTACCAGTACGTATCTCATTTCCCATTAGTGGCACAGTTAAAGCAGTAGTAAAACCTGTGGGTATCTTTTATTTTAAGATTTTAACTATTTGACATATAAATAACATTTTAGATATTTGGAGTAATAGTATTGTTGTTATTGCCATTGGCCATTATTATTATTGTCATTGGTCATTATTGTCATTGCTATTATTATTATTACTATAACTATGAGTTTTATTATTATCATCCCGTATGTATGGCATAAGACATATATGATTTATGTCTTCAGAGAAATAGTAAGCAAGTTGCACTGTTACATTCCTATTTTTTAACATTTCTTTTCAGTTAAACACTATCTAAAATATTTAAGCTAAGAGCACATTTCATTGTGGATTCATACACTAATTTTATAAAATTTGTTTTCCTTAAAAAGAAAAGATTTTTATTGAATATCAAAGGATTGTTTTGCATGGTAAATCAAGATATCAAGCTGAAGCAGCACTGGTTCACTCATAGCTTGTAGCAACTCAAGAATTTCATACTTCTAGCATGTACATCATAGGTGTGCCGAGAACAGCAGCTGTGTGACAGCACTGTGATGTGTTGGCCTAGCAAAACTTAATTCAGTGCTGCAAGGTAAATGAAAAACTTTCCTTCATACTGTAGGCTGTGTGGAAATTTATGAGTCAGCCATGATAAAAGAGGTCAAGATAAGAATTTATTTTTGCTGTGGTTGCTTTGTAACTGATTCATGATCAAATTCACATGCGACTAAATGCAGCCCCCTCTATGTATATATAAAGACATTACTATGTATGGTAACATTCACATGGAAATAACATATTGCATGGACAAGTCCAGTATGAATGCAGCTCTGAATTGATCGTTGAATTGAAGATAATAGGAAAGATGACAAGACTCTTAGCATTGCCTAGGTAAAGCATCCTTTTCTTTTTTAATTGTTGAATATAGAGACTGGTAGGACTCTCCTTACACTGGAGAGAAAAACAGATGAATTGTGGGAAGCACAGTATTGACTCTAATTTCATGCCAACCTACTTACCAGGAGGGTGATTCCTACAAAGCTGGTCACAGGAATCACACTTTAAGATTTTTCTTTCTGGCTGACATTCTATCAGTCAAAGCTAAAGAAAAATGAAGCAGAGCCACATGTACTTTCTACATTCTAGATGAAAACAACATAATATACAGATGTGTGAAATGCTTTTAAAAGTAACTTGCTCTCTCTTCTCTCAAAGTTACTATGAAAGCAAGTATTTACTTGATAAGCTGAAATAGACAGAAAAGCAGAGATTACAGATTTATACAGTTGAAACATCACATTCATCTTATATGAAAAAGATGGGAACATGAAAAAGACAGTGCATGATTAATGTGTCTGCAGTTTGCTGTTGTTTTCTTTTCTTTTTTAAAGTACAAAATGTACAGTTTCAGAAGACAATCTCTGATTTTAACTGCTAAACTGCCATTTATCACCCATAAAAAATGGTTTTACAGGTATGACTGATCTTCATTATATAGATGGCTCTTCCTGTTCTGACCTAGCCCTACTAAAACCTAGCCAAATCATTTAAACTGTTTACATCCTAGTTTTCATAGTAAAAAAAGAGTTGGTAGCAAAGGATGCATGAAACTTTAAATAAAAAATATTTGTTAAGCGGGAAGTTCAGAAATTGAGTTCAGGTTTAGAGAATGATAATTATTATACAGCAGAAAATTAACCAAGTTGCTTGCTAGGGTGTCATGATATAACCAAGAAATTGAAATCTATACTTGTCCTGTGTTCTGCAGCAAATTTAGATTGGTTTAATAATTGGTTTTGGTTAGTTAGAATTTACAAAAAGCTTAGTACAAGTATTATGCAAAATACAAAGCTATAGACTATCCATCAACCATCTTCCAGAGAATAAATGGAAATGCAAAACTACTCAATAGCTGGACATGAAGAAGAGGAGGAGAAACAGAGAGCTCCTTTGAATTCTAACAGTTGATGATGGCAAATCTCCTTTAGACCTGTAGTTTAATAACACCTTATCCAAATTCTCAGACTTCATCCAGGAAATCCTTGTAATTTGTGCAGAGAAGTAAGAATATGACCAAGTTATTAGATAAACTCTTCTTTCCTTAAATGATAGAGAATGCTAAAGTGACAACAATATTTATTCCAAAAAGAAAACATTAAATTTCCTGTTGATAGGAACTTAAAATAGTTTAAAGAGGGAAAAATCAAAGCAACAAATCGTAATTAACAGTAACTTGTCTCTACAGCTGTTCCATCATTTCAATAGAACAATTTTCCAGCTTGCAACTTAATATCTAAGAAGGAATATCATTGATTCTCAGTATTACAGGAATAGTTGACTAGATCTCCTTTGAATACAATGGGAGATTAAATGGCTACTATGAAGCCATAAATACTTGATACCTAAATTTATTTGCTGTTTAGAAGTGAGGTGTGTGAATCTAAGAGTTCATATCACATGCATAACCATTTCTTTTGTGACAGAAGAGGTTTCTAGAGGAATCTTTTCTGGCATTCAGCTGCTGGCTGAAATCGAGCTGACCTCATGTAGCTGTGAATCCTCTGTTGTATCTTCTACCTTATGAGGAGGTCTCAAAGATCCTAAGAACTTAAATTGCACTAACCATTTATTGTTACGCAACTAAACTGAATCCATTTTTTTTAAATGCCTAAAGTAAGGTAGCATGCAAAGTGATATTTGTTATGAATAGTCAGGAGCAAAATGAAGATGAATAAACATATATTTCAAACTTCTAATAAGATTTACTTTTATTATGCCTTGTAATAATAGGATCATCTTTATATTAGGGCATATTGCTTTCTGGAGAAAACAAAAGAGAACAAAAAAGAAAAAGATGAATGTGTGAGATTAATTCTTCTTAATCAACCGATTAATTGAAACATTGATTAAATAATGAGTTGTATGGAATTAAACAGAACAAAGCGGTACTCAATACTGTCTATTCATTGAAAAATGGTTCATGATGCAAGATTGCTCTACTCTAGCCATCTGTCAAAGATCTTTACCCCAGCCAGCTACCTTAACATTTACTCAGTGTCCGTACTGCCAACATGTATGTCTAAAACACAGTGTGCATAATGATTCACGTGTCACTCTGGAAGTTTTAAGAAAATTGAATGAGAACATTAATTACAAAGATGATGATAAACTAAGAATAGTTATTTTAGATGAAAAAATTATTATGAGTTTAATTTATATCTTCCATTATAATTAAAATTATTTATGCAATGGCACAAAACTGTAGGAATTTGGATTGGAATTAGAGAGTAAAAACCTAGCGATTGTAATAAGCACAAAAGGAAATATTAGATGAGTCTTAATGACTTTCAGTTTGAGTGAAATTATATTTCACTGTCAAATCTGTGCAATGTTTTCATCCATCTGCCTGTCTGGTGTACTGCAAGGTAGCAATTGTTCTGTGAACTCTCTAATGATTTAATGTTCAATTTTTTTCTCCACCTTCTCAGTATTTTAGAAATATTGTGGAAATGCCATAGGGAAAAATTTGAAACATTTCAATATTTTATATACATTGCCAAAGGAATAAATCATTGTTTACATTGATAAAAAGATCCTCAGTAAATCAAACACAGTTTTAAACTAATACCATATTCTTAAAACTCTGATATATATTTTTCACAAAGTTTTGGTTTTGTATCTGTGATGTGAAAATGCCACTGACGTTTATGTGCATTTACCCATTAAGGATTAGTAAAACATGCCATGTTTGCTCATTAGTCTCATTTATCACTATAAAGAAAATGAACCTTCAAAGGATTGGTTTTATCTATTGACTACATTCTCTTTTAGTGTATTTATCATGAAAAAATATATTTATGTGTTGGAAAGCAACATTTACGAAATAGGTCACCCCTTTATTAGATTCAATAAAGGATTCTAGGTCTGGGAAACAGACTCTAGAGATCTTAGCTTCCATTTATCTTTTGGGATGTACAATTTCAGGCCCAGATTAAAAAAAAAAAACCTAATTGAGCAAGCATACACTTTCTATTTATTTTTATGGGAACTTGAATATATTTTCCGCAGTCTCTGAGTGAGATATATCATATGAGATGCGTTCCTGAGAAGCTACACTGTCCTTTCATTAAATAATTTCCACTAACCCCTTTAGAGGACTAGTATCACAATGTATTCCAGAGAGTAGAAAGAAAAAAAAAATCCTACTCATAGGGAAACCTTTATAGAAGAAAACAAGATCACACTCAAGGGGAAAACCTTTTTAGAACTAAATAGACATTGTTACTAGTGAGGAGTTCTGTCAAAGGAGAGAGTTAGCACTTAAGTGTTCTTTTTGTTCTTTAGTATAAGTGATGTTGAAACAAAACTTTTTTAATTACACATAGGCAGAATGCATTCTTCACGTTGATTATATTTCCCTTATGACACTTCAAAAGGATTTACTAGTGGAAATATTATTTCCTTATAGTCCTGCTAGAAAACAAGTTGATGATGAGCTGACGATGTACTCTTGTGACTAATAAGACTAATGTTATCCTGGGATGCATCAAGAAGACTGTGGCTAGCAGACAGAGGCAGGAGTATTATATCCAGTTCTGGGTTCTTCAGTTCAAGACTGAGACAAGGAACTGCTGGGAGAGAATCCACTGGAGGGCCACAAAGATGATTAGGGGTCTAGAGCATCTGTCCTGTGGAGAGAGGCTGAGTGAGCTCAGTCTGTTTAGCCTGGGAAAGAGAAGAGCAAGACAGTATGTTATCAATGCTTATAAATATCTAAAGGACTAAAGGACAAGTGTCAAGAAGATGGGCAAGAATCTTTTCAGAAGCTCCTAGCAACAGGATAAGGGTCAATGGGTACAAATTTGTACATTGGAAGTTACACCTTAACATGAGAAGAAACTTCTTCACTGCTAGGGTGATGAAGTACTGGAACAGGCTGCCCAGGGAGGCTGAGGAGTTTCCTTCCATGAAATTAGTCAAAACTCACCTGGACACATTCCTGTCCAACCTTCTGTAGGTGAACCTGCTTTAGCAATGGAGTTGGACTAGATGATCTCAAGAAGTCAGTTTCCATATCTACCATTCTGTTATTCTGTGATTATCCAGCAAAACAATAATGCCTCAATACAATGACAGCATATGAATACATGAAAGAGAAGGGGAAAGGGAAATAGAAAGCTGTCCTCAGTAGCCACAAAGGAATCGAAATGACAAGGATCTTCCATACTAGCATAGTCCTCTGGGGATCCTCTAGTGCGGTACATGATAGAACTTTCAGATAGTAATATGTAGTTTTACAGGAACATGCTCAAACTCACACTGTTTTTTTTGCCTATTACAATTCCATTATTGCTGACTGAAGGATGCTTTGATCAGATGCAGAAATTGTGCTCTGATTTGATGCTAAGCTCTGTGCATATAAATTACTAGATAATGCTTATCACGTACTTAGATAAAAATTATCTATGTTGTCGTGCATTAAATCTTTATTTTCCTCTAGTACAAACTAAAATCTACAAAAAGAGGAGATATAACAGCAAGGAATCCTTATCCCAGTGACAATCACTTCCTATGAGAACCCACTATGATAACAATATCAGTTTTTGCAAATATAAGTCTATAAAAGCACCATCAAAAGAAAAAATTCACGTGACTAATAGGAAAAAAATACTGATACAGCAACTTAGTTGAAAAGTTATGCAATTGCAACTCTAAAAGAGATTGTGGTGGTGAAAGTGAGGACCTCAAAGTATCCAGCCCCTGAGAAGCTAAATGTGACTAAAGCCCAGTGAAACACAGGAAATAGAAAAGATGTTCTAATTACGTGATAAAATACCTTCTTCAGTCATAAGAAGAGATTAGTTGATGTCAGGTTAGTACGGTTAATACTGTAATGAAAAAGTTGCAGAAAGATTGTACAGAAGCAGCAGAAATAAACACTTGATAAAATTGAAAAAAAAGCAAACACTGAAGGACAATCCTGCCTGGTGTACTATCAATGTTCATTATCCATTTCTGCAGCAAGTATGATAAAGTAATCTGTATTTCTTATTTAGATTTTATGAAACAGTGCTTTTGGTAATATTGATTCATGCCTTTCAGTACTTTACTGCTGCATTATTATTATTACACGATTAACATCTGAATCTAAGAGACAGACCTGTTCTTTCATTTTCAGCACTTTCTGCAAGAAAAATTCTATTCTATCTGCACTTCACTGACATTTTACTTGACCCAAAAGGTGTTGAACCATTATTTTATTAGGACTACAACAAACTATAACCAAGAAGTAACTTTTCAGTGAAACATGATCATTAAAAATACTATGATCACCTATAATTTTACCAATATATGTATGTTAATTTTTGGAAATGCATCCATTTCTGTCCAATATAGTTCACTGACTTCTTTGAAATGTAGTCCTCAGCTGCTCATTTCATTGATGAGTAGACAACAAAACCATAAAAATATTCTGCCATAACAAAACATAACTTGGTTAATTAGATACGGTGCTGATTTTTATTACTAAATTTTGATGTTCTATATCAGAAGTGTTTCATTTTTCTCTCAAAATAAAATTAGATCCATGAATATTTATTGCACCATCCAAAATCAACTATAAATGCACATACTAAGCATTTCAGACCAATGGAAGACAGTATGAAAATCCTTCCCTGATTGTCTTGTAAACTTAACAAACTGTGCTCAGTGAGTTCTTTTTGATACTTCAGTTTGTAGAAATCATTAAGCATTCATTAAAGGAAGAATCCTCTGGCATTCTAAATCTTAACTGGAAATCCTGTATACAGATTATTAATAGATTATTTCTTTTACAATGCAATTCCTTCAAGACACTGCCATAGCATCTTCTGTATGTGTATAGTAGATTAAGAAATGCATTGCTGAAACTCTATTACACTGGATTGAAATCACCTGTTGAGGAGTACTAATCATATGAAAAGGAGATCTGGATAAAATAAAACATGACTGCAGAGAAGGGAAGCAGTGAAGTTTGGTAGATTTTATTACGTTTTTTTTTTTTTCAGTGGTGATAGTGAAAATAAAAGAAACCAAGAATACAAAGTAGATTTATTTTTGAAAACATCTCCCCTGAACACCCCTTGAAAACATTAACTCTTGCTCAAGACAGAGTTAATATTGTCACCATTGTTGCTCCTAGATAATTCTCTCTCTGTCTGCTTAGACAAAATGTCCTTTGGATGTAGATTTTACTGTGACTTATATCCTTTTTAATTATAAATTATAATTCTGTAAGCACTAACATTGCTGGGCAACTCAGAACTCTGTAGAACGACAGAGTAGGAAAGAAGGTAAGAGTCTGAAAAGTACAAGAATCTGATGGTTCCTGGAAACAGATTTATTTCTTGAACATGTCCTTAAAGTTTTCCATTAAATTCTTATTTTATTTTTACTTCTCCAAACTTGTTATTGTGTTTAAGGCTTTTTCAGAATAAACTTGTTACAGATCAGTTGGTTAGCAATAGAAGACTGCCTAAATCAAGAACATGACAAATGAGCAGAGAAATAAAAAAAGATACTAGTCCACCTAATTTCAGGGTATGCAGCAGAGAATATTAATTCAAGTTAGTCTGTGTTGAGAAAATGCAGAAGTTTGTTTACATGATTTGATTTTGTTTTGAGAGAGTTCTTCTAGAAGAGGCAGCAAAGTTAGCTGCTGAATTTGTCACGTGATTCTTTAATTCATGGTGAAAACATCCCATATGAAATACGGATGCCTCTTTCTGTATTCTAGAAATTGAAATAAATGAAATATTCCTTACTATTAAAAACCACTTTTAGTTTGCATCAACAGGATCTAGTTGCAGCATCTGCAGTCTAAATACGGTAATAATCTCAGTATTAGGGTGTGTAATATCTTTTTTCAGATCTACTGCACAAGCAGCTGTTTTTAAGTGAAAAATAAGGATATAAATTGATAAAAAATGACAGCTAAACCACAAAAATATTAACTGCCTTGTTTTTCATAAAGAAACTTTAAATTTAATCTACATTCAGTTACTGAGCTAAATCATCATGTTTTAAAAACACATTGTTATGCATTAGGTGGAAAGCACTTCATATCAAAAGCTTAATACATCAGGCGCCAAGCGTTGCTTACAGATGAATTACACCTGTAATATTTTAGTCAGCTGCTAGAATTTAAAAATACCATTTTAATAAATTGATGTATGACCTACTCTAACCATTGTTTTCCACACTGCATTAAAAGCTAAATAAAAGTACTATATTTTTTTTTTTAAAGCATACTACATATTGCTTTGACTGATCTGTCTTTAAATTCACCAGTTAATGGACACAGCATACTAAATTTGTCCTTACCAGAAAAGCTTGTTTGTGGGGGCCTGGCTATTTTAGACCAACCCACTCTTTGCAGAGGTTGTGCTGAGAGTATAAATTCTTCTCTTTGCAGTTAAGTGATAAATAACCTCATTTACTATTGGTTGAGACTCTGTGTGCCAATAAGATCATGTTATGAAATATCTTACAATTAAATTTTGCTAAATAGTAGACCAAATGAAACAATGCTCTGAGTTGCAGCTTACAGATTTTCAGATCTGTGTGCAGGAAACTTTAGGAGAACTGAGGTATGAGAAATAAGCAAATGGACAGAGGTAGAGAGCAGCATGGGCATGAAAAGGGGAATGATGTAAGCATTTCAGAGACAAGAAAGGAGAGGATATTTGGGGGAAGGATACAAAGGACTGGATTAGGGGTGATTAGGACTCTGCATATGAGGGGAAACCCATCTTATATAATGGAAGATCAGGAACACATGGCAAAGTTTTGGAGGACTGATGGCGAAAACCCTATAAATTGGTTCTGGTACCAGCACTTTGGAATGAGGAGAAGTGAAAGCTTCCCAGTGTGAAAATTTAACTGTAGAGACTAAGACTGAGATGAATTAAGTAGAAGTAAAGATCAGTTCTGAAAATGGAAAGATTTGGAGAACAGAGAGGTTCGATGGCATTTTGAGTAGATGAGGAAGAGGTAGAATATGGATTAGTAAAAGACCAGGAAGGTGAAGCAAGTCTAAGCATCTGGGAAGTTAAGAGAACAAGGAAGCCATGAGGATCAGAGATTTTCTCTAAATCTACTCTACTGAATAATAATAATTCTAAATACAGAGGTTAGGAAAGAAGATAGTTGCAGACTGTGGTTCATCTCTTGGTTGATGTTGAAACAGTTGTCTGCATGTGCAGGCATATGTTGCCTGTATATACTACATAGATATCTACTACTATTTGAGACACAGTGTATGATCTGAGATACCCATTTCAGACCAGTAGTGAGGACACAGTATGACAGTAGTACATAAATTCTTTTGAAGTATCAGATAAAGAGCAGGTAGCATGCCACTGGATACCTCACAAGTAACAAACTTGGATAAAGTATTCACAAACAAGCTTAAAGTATGAATAATTACTTATAAACATGATCTGAACTCAATGTATCTAACTTTAGGAATTTTGTAGGAAAATGTGTTATTTCTACATAAATTAATATTAGAGATTTAATGTTCAGTATCTCTTGCAATATGATTGATACTGTGTGGATATCAAGGAAAGAAAGTACAGAACAGTTACAAAAATCTGAAGGGTTATGTAGTGAAATGAATTAAAAAAAAGATGTGTGCATGAAATAAACATTAGATACAAATACATAGGTATATGTATTAAAAACATACATGTGTGCATGTGTATGTATTTAAAGATTCTTTGTATATACATCTATATCTACATACTTCTTTTAGAGATGTATAAAATGAGACGTTTTACACTTTAATGGCAGAAACACAAGCAAGCATGAATCAGATATGCTCTAATGTCCATATTCCCATATGTTCCATAATGTGGAATATTCTAGGTCAACCTGGCAAATCACAAAGCTGAGAATGTATCTAAGCGTCTCTGCTTAATCAGTCCTGAGAAGCCTAAGTTTAGGAATACATTTTGCTAAAAGAACTGAATAAAAATAAATATAGAAATGGATATAAATATTGGATGTCTACCTAAAAACAAAATAAAATCAATTCACTCTTTGGAAAGTGAGTTCTTCATGAAAATTATGGAAAGTAATAACTGTGTGCACTTAATTTTTTTTTTAACTGTGTACTTTTTTTACCTTTTTATTTTTCAGGTTAGGAAATTAGGGTAGGATTCCTTTACTCAAATTTCTGTTTTCAGAAGATAGGTATTCATACTAGGACAAGCCACTTCAGGCTATTTTTATAGTCAAATAGAAGAATAAGATTCTAAAATAGGGCATTAAGACAAATTATAATATTTTTGCAGGTACATTGACTATAAGGACAGCCTAAAATACCTTCTAATTTGATAGTCTAGCTTTTTAAAAATATTTCTATTTCAGTCTTATGATCGGACATTAGTGAATATAATTACTAAGAAACACAGGAATAAATAGGAATTATGTTAGACAAAGGTAAGGGGACAAGGGAGGGAAGCAAACAGAATGGAGAAATAAAAAGATCTTATATACTTGGGTAAGAGATTGCTGTATGGATGCAACAAAAGAAATACTAGGTTCATATTTTATTGGTCTTCTTTGGGTGAATCACTTTATCATCTCTCTCATACTGACATTTTTTACTGGTGTTTATGTGGAAAGGTGACAAGAAGGTGAAATTTTTCTATAGTGTTCAATAAGATTTCAAGCTCAAAATGTTCATATCTGTCAGAAAGTGTCAGTTCACCGTTTGGGGGAAAAGATCTCAAACGTACTTTCACAAAATCCTTAAAAAGGACATGGAGTTTCATTCATATATGGGTTTTATAGACACTTCTGTAATACAACTGTACTGTAGCTACTTAAAATCTATCCTAAATATTCTTGAAGTTCTATAACCAGTAACTCAGTAGTAGTAAAATCTTTAAGATGCAAGAGTTATTACTTTTTTCAAAAGTAAGTAAGCTTACTGTATTTTGCATATAAAAATAACTTCAGAAACTCAAAAAAGTATTTACATTTTGCATAGAGTAAATATAGAAAAGTTAATGTTGAAAAATTTGCAGCTTTCTTTTGCAAATATTCTTTCGTGTTACACCTCTATTATTCACATATATTATAGAAAGTACTAAAACACCTATATAGTGAGAGACCAATTTCACAAATTCTATACATTCGCAATGACATTTTCTGCCCCAAATTTACTTAAGTTCTAGAGTGGATGAGATGTATGAGTTATCTATACTGATGAAAAAGAAGAAGAAAACAAAATGAGAAAAGTACAACCTTGATATATCTTCCAGTAGAAAGTGATTTAATTCTAAACAAATTGAAAAAAGAGACTAAAAAGGACTCTTTGGAGTTCTTCTGCCCTCTTTCCTGTGTTGGACATTGATTTAGCTTTTATGAAAGTATCATTGAAATAATGAGTGAAATTATCACTCATTGAAATTATCCTTCTGAAGAAAATTATGACCATACTTTATCAAAATAACAGAATCATTATCTGACTCTTATTACCCTTGACCTGTCATCACTTTCACCCGTGCAAGTTCAGCTCTTCTTTTGTCAGGACTTTAATCATACTATCTACTACCTAAGAGTTTACCTCTATGTGCTCAGTATCAGCACCTTGGTACAGCACAGATACCTAATCTTGGTTTAGACTCATGTGAAGAAAAAGTCAGAATCCTCACCAGAGACTGACTCCTCCATGTCCCCATTTCCTCTTTCTTGTAAATATTTTTCAGCTCAGGTACTCACTTTTTGTTCCTGACTTGAAAAAGCTACTGGTGTGTTTGTGTTGTCTCTTTTTGTCTTACTTAGTGTAAAAGGATTCTTCATGTATTCTCCCCATTTTTCAAGGAGATGAAGGAAAGTGGTCCCAAAACAATTCCAAAATCCATGCTTTATCTATTAGATTTTTTTTTAAAAAAATGAGTAATTTTCTTATTATCCCACTGGCATCACAGAGACAAAGGAAGATGGCTCCTGTTACTGGAGTGTTGCAATGGAAGGATACAGGCTCTTTAGGAAGGACAGACAGGGGAGATGAGGAGGGGATGTCGCTTTCTATTTCAGTGACCAGCTAAAGCACATGGAGATCAGCCAGGGAATGGATGAGGAGTCTACTGAGAGCTCATGGGTCAGGATTAAAGGGAGGGTATGGACAGGTGACTTTATAGTCCAAATCTGCTATAGGCTATCCAACCAGGAAGACCAAGCAGATGAGGCCCTATATAGACAGATAGGAGCAGCCTTATGGTAACAAGCCATGGTTCTCATGGTGGGCTTTCAAACATTCTGATAGCTACGGGAGGAGAAACACAGAAGGGCACAGGGAGTCCAAGAGGTTCCTGGTATGCATTGATGACAACTTCCTTCTCCAAGTGATAGAAGAGGCAATGAGGAGAGGTGCTAGGCTGGACCTCTCATCAATATGGAATAGCTGGTAGAAAGCCTTGGGAAGGTTGTAAACCTCATGGAAAGCCTTGGCTGCAGCAATCATGAAATGATGAAATTGAAGATCCTTAAAGCAGATAGGAGGGTGTACAGCAAGCTCACTACCCTGGTGAGGAGAGCAGACATTGGCCTCTGGAGGGGTTGCTTTGGTAGAACATCATGGAATAAAGCCCT
The DNA here is from genome assembly GCA_033558105.1 of Coccyzus lansbergi. Taxonomy (NCBI): domain Eukaryota; kingdom Metazoa; phylum Chordata; class Aves; order Cuculiformes; family Coccyzidae; genus Coccyzus; species Coccyzus lansbergi. The sequence continues at coordinate 804,933 of JAUMJK010000379.1, forward strand.
GGAGACAAGAGGAGCCCAAGGAAACTGGAATCAAGGATTCCCTCTTCCAAGCTAACGAGCAATGCATCCCAGAAAAAAAAGAAGTCAGGCAAAAATGTCAAGAAGTCTGTGTGTATGAACAAGTTGTTCCTGGATCAACTGAAACACAAAAAGGAAGGCTGAAGAGATTGAAAGCAAGGGCAGATAGCTTATGATGGACAGATTTGGTGGCTCTCTATGATGGGGCTACACCTTTGGTGTATAAGGGGAGGGCAACTGACATCAACACTGTCCCACATGACACCTTTGTCTCTGAATTTAAGAGGCATGGATTTGATGGGTGACCCACTCAGAGGATAAAGAATTGACTTGATGGTCACACTTAAAGAGCTGTGTTCAACAACTCAATGTCAAAGCTGAGAGCAGTAATGAGTAGCATTACTCAGACATATGTATTGGAACTGGTGTTTAATGTTTATGCTGGTGGCATGGACAGTGGGTCTGAGGGCACCCTCAGCAGGTTTGTTCATGACATCAATTTACATGGTCAACACATTGGAGGAAAGGGATGCCATCCAGCATAGCCTTGATAAGTTTGAAGGTCCTGCACATGGATCAAAGCAATCCAAAGCACAAATAAAAGGTAGATGGAGAATGGATTACGAATAGCCTTGAAGAAAAGGACCTAGGTGTGTTGGTGAATGAGAAGCTCAACATCAGCCAACAATGTGTACTTGCAACCCAGAAAGCCAACGATATCCTGAGTAGAATCGAAAGAAGAGTGACCAGTATATCAAGGATGATGAGTTTTCCCCTGTACTCTCTTCTCATGAAACCTCATCTGGAGTGCTGCATTCAGTTCTGCAGTCCTCAGCAGAGGAAGAACACAGATCTATTAGATCAAATCAGGAGGAGAACCCCAAAGATGATAAGACTGCTGAAGCACCTCTCATACAACCATGAGCTCAGAGAGTGGGCTTTTTCAGCCTGGAGAAGAGAAGGCTCTGCAGAGAACACATGGCAGTCTTCCAGTGCTTCAAGGGAGCCTACAGAACAGATGAAAAGTGACTTTTTAGAAATGCATGCAGCAATAGCACAAGGGATAATGGTTTTAAATTGAAAGATGGTATATTTAGATTAGTTGTTAGGAAGAACATTATTTTTACTGTTAGGGAGTTGAGGCACTGGAAAATGTTGCCCAGATAAGCTGTGGTTGCCCTGTCCCTGAGGTGTTCAAGACCAGGCTGGATGAGGCTTTGAGCAACCTGATGGAGTGGAAGGTGTCCCTAACTATGGCAGGGGGGTTGGAATCAGTGAGTCATTTAAGGTCCTTTCCAACCCAAGCCAATCCATGATTCTATGATTCCTTGAAATCTGATTAAAATTTAGATAATTTGCTTTCTAAGCAACTCACCTAATAACCTGAACTATATTATATGAGTGATTCCCAATGCTCCATTTTCGAACTTCTGTCATGAGTTTTAATCATGAAGAATAATAGTATGTCCTATTTAATAAGAAATTTTTGTGATCGATTGCACATGCAAGCCAGACAAAAATAATTTGTAACTGTACCTGTAATAGATTCATTTTAGAAGTATATGATTATTGACAGCTTGATCCTAAGCTAGTCTTTTAAGGCTCCGTGAAGGAAGAAGATGGTGAAAGAAGTGAATCATCTGATTTATTAGATATCTACTTTAGATATCATAGATTTGGGTTTTTTTCTCCCTGTTTATAAAAGTTCAGAGTGAATAGCTCAAAAGTAGACATTAAAACTCTGTTCACCAGCCTAGTACGGCAGCAGTCAGCTGAGATTCCCTGTGGTATCTGACTTGATCTTTAGCTGCTATTCAGCAAAGAGCTCTCTCCCATATGTCCTGTGTAATGTAAGCCATTCTTATGTGGATGTATATTAAGCTTATTAAGGACAACTCAAATGTCCCTTTATGCTTAACTTTAGGCAGATAAATATAGCTGGAGATGTCTGAATTTCCATCGTAGAATTATAGCACTCAACTGACTTGTCCACAAAGTGTCTGGTACAATATGAAGAGCCTTAGGTTTGTTAATGATATTGCACCTGCCACCACCACTGCCTTGGATTCACTAAGGCACTTCAAATGGTTGCAAATGCTTCTGTTCTGTCAAATTCCTAGCCACATCTATTAGGAGTTTCATTACCAAATTATGATGTACGTGAAAATCTTCATCCTAAATTAAAATGCAAATTATTGCATTTAGATACCTAAATAAAAGTGTGTGCAATCTGGATGTGAACACTACCCCAAATGTGAGGCAGAATTGGTCTTACCTTCATATCTATCTAGAATTTCAGGCAGAGGTATTGTGTAAAGCTTTCCTAGTGTTATCGTCCCTTCTTTCTAAATCAGGTTGATAAAAGTTAGTGAATAGAAAGTTAGTGCAGTAAAAAGAGACTTCTACTCTCTCAGGCACATATTCCTTTTTTTTTTTTTTTCCTGTTACTAGAAGAATGTATTTACTTAGCACAGTTCCTTGATCAAATCAGAGAAGAACTCTAGGCTTCACTGAATCTCAAGAACTCCTCAGAGCAAAACTGTCATGTGTAAGACAGAAGTGTTCATTATTCCTGTCAAAGGAAGCCAGTAGAGGTATGCAGCAGTAAGAAAAGTGCAGTGATAAATAGGAAGAAAGAAGTGAGAGTTTATGCTAAAATAGGGTTTAAAAAAACCCTGAAAAGTATGCAAAAAGGAATAGCATGCCACTAAAAGTAAAAGGAGTCTGGTTTTGTTTTGAAAGGTAGTACAAAGAAAAAGAAGGATAATTTACTATCTGATGACAGACAGAAATACACAAGCAGCTTCAGAAGTTGGATAACCTTCAAAATGAAAGTTCAAAATACCAAGATGTGCTTCTGTTGAATTAAGTAGAGATGATAAAAAGCATTCATAGAATCATAGAATCATATAACAACCAGGTTGGAAGAGACCCACCAGACCACTGAATCCAACCATTCCCATCAAACATTAAACCATGTCCCTAGCACCTCGTCTACCCATACCTTAAACACCTCCAGGGAAGGTGAATCAACCACCTCCCTGGGCAGCCTGTTCCAATGCCCAATGACCCTTTCCGTGAAAAACCTCCTCCTAATCTCCAGCCTAAATCTCCCCTGGCGTAGCTTGAGGCCATTCCCTCTCATCCTGTCCCCTGTAGCTCAGAAGGAGAGCCCAGTTCCCTCCTCTCTACAACCTCCCTTCAGGTAGTTGTAGAGAGTAATGAGGTCTCCTCTCAGTCTCCTCTTCTCCAGGCTAAACAACCCCAGCTCTCTCAGCTGCTCCTCATAGGGCCTGTTCTCCAGCCCCTTCACCAGCTTTGTTGCTCTTCTCTGAACTCACTCCAGAGCCTTAACAACCTTCTTGTGGTGAGGAGCCCAGAACTGCAAGCAGGATTCAAGGAGCAGCCTCACCAGTACAGAGGGAGAATCACCTCCCTGGACCTGCTGGTCACACCGTTTCTGATACAAGCCAGGATGCCATTGACCTTCTTGGCCACCTGGGCACACTGCTGCCTCATGTTCAGTCTGCTGTCGACCAACACCCCCAGGTCCTCCTTCTCCTGGCAGTTTTCTAGACAGACTTCTCCCAGTCTGTAACTCTGCATAAGGTTGTTGTGCCCCAAGTGCAGGACCTGGCATTTGACCTTATAAAACCTCATGCCACTGGACTCTGCACAACAGTCCAGCCTGTTTAGATCCCTTTGCAAAACCTCCCTACCCTCCAGCAGATTGACACTTGCATGCAGCTTTGTGTCATCTGCAAACTTGCTAAGAGTACACTCAATGCCCTCATCCAGGTCATTGATGAAGACATTGAAGAGGGCTGGACCCAGCACTGAGCCCTGGGGAACACCACTTGTCACTGGCCTCCAACTGGATTTAACACCAGTTAGCACCACTCTCTGGGCCCAGACATCCAACCAGTTTTCTACCCAGGAGAGTGTGCACCTGTCCAGGCCAGAGGCTGACAGTTTCCATAGCAGAATGCTGTGAGAAACTGTGTCAAAGGCTTTGCTGAAGTCCACATCCACAGCCTTTCCCTCATCCAGCAACCGAGTGACTTTGTCATAGAAGACGATCAGGTTAGTTTGACAAGACCTGACTTTGGTAAACCCATGTTGACTGGGCCTGATCACCTAGTTCTCTTGTAAGTGCTTCATGATAGCGCTCAAGATCACCTGTTCCATGACTTTCCCTGGCACTGAGGTCAGACTGACTGGCCTGTTTTTTTCCTGGGTCCTCCCTGTGACCCTTCTTGTAGATGGGAACTACATCAGCCAGCCTCCAGTCCAGTGGAACCTCCCCAGTCTTCCAGGACTGCTGGAAGATGATGGAAAGGGGTTTGGCCAATACATCCGTCAGCTCCTTCAATACGCTTGGGTGAATCCTGTCCGGTCCCATAGACTTGTGGGTGTCTAGTTGGGCAAGGAAGGCTCTGACCACCTCCTCTTGGACCATGGGAGCCTCATTTTGCTCCTCTAGTTCCGGGGTTTGTACACAGAGGGAACAACTTTCTTTACAATTAAAGACTGAGGCAAAGAAAGCATTAAGTACTTCAGCCTTTTCCTCATGCTCTGTCACCGTTGTTGCTTCTGCATCCAATAAGTACTTTATGGTCTCCCTAGTCCTCCCTTTATTATTTATATATTTATACAATGATTTTTTGTTGTCTTTCATAGACTTTGCCAATCTGGTTTCTAGTTGAGAAATTTATGACTTGCTGTCCAACAATATGTAGAGCAGAAATGAAAGGTCTTTCAAGAAAATACTAAATTTTGCAGTGATAGTTCCTCTCCTGAAAAAGAGTACAATATATGAAGCATTAATAGAACAAGTAAGCTACTATTGGATGTCTGAGATTTCCATGTTAAAGGATATAAGACATTATTATAATATGAACTTTAAACCTGAGATTGTGATTTTAAAATATTATTAGTAGAAAAATGCTATTTTAGCACTTGCTAGGGAGAGGTTATTTGCACATCTTTGCTCTTTATAGACAGTATAAACATGGAAATGGTGAGAACAAGCTCCTGAGGTGTCATAGATATCTCAACATGTCACTTTCATGAGATACAAGGCTTTTGCTTACTTTTCTTGGAAATAAGATTGTAAATTTGACCAGAAAAAAAAAATTCACAACTAACCACAAAATATAAGAAAATAACTTATTTCAAGGTTTACAAACAAAATTGGCTAGATTTACCAGTTAAACCAGAAAGAAAATTTACATGTTTTTAAGAGATGTAACCCAAAGATATCAGAAAAGGAAGGACAGCTGTAAAAGCAAAGACTTTTCAATTCATAATATAAAACAATACCTATAGCAGGAATGGCTTGTTTTGCAGGGGGGTGAGGTGTGGTTTTGTTTCATGGTTTTGATTTAGTTACAAAATTCTTGGGGTACCTTATCTCTATGCAAAACTAATATCTGTGAATTCAAGAGATTTAATATAGATTTTTGAAAATCTCTCTGCAAATCCACTTAATATTTTTCTTATTTATTAAAAAAATACAATTATTGCAAATTCTCAGGTAGTTTTTTGTTACTATAACTATTGTGTTCTTTTTGGATAAAAATCTCTAAATATCTTAGTTTTACTTATATTCAACAGTGTCTTCTCTTAGGTTATCTGTCAAGTTCTTGGAAAACCATCTGTAATGAGTTCTTTCTTGAATAAGAAAATAAATAAACAAGTGCATAAAGTCATCTTTTAATATGGTAAGAATGTACCTAATACTTGCCAACTGAAAATTAGTTGACCAGTTCAAACTGATAGCCTTGATTCTTTCTCTATATAATGTGGAGAGAAAGAGGCAAACATATCACGTGATTCATTTAAACCTAAAATTGGTTTCTACTGCCCAAATTGTATTGCCTTGTTAAACTGTCACCGTTGATCAAAAAACTTTTTTCAACAATTAGTTTAGACTAGACAACTACTTTCATGTATCAAAATTAAAATAACAGTAACCTCCACTGCACTAAAATGGTCTGATTTACCCTTGCTAACTAAGATACCAGAATAAGGAGGATAAGTTTTAATCATGCTATCTAAACCAAGTAATTTTGTACTTTTCACAGAATCACAGAACAACCAGGTTGGAAGGGACCCATCAGATCTTCTAGTCCAACCATTCCTATCTAACACTAAACCAAGTCCCTCAATACCTCATCCACCCGTGTCTTAAACACCTCCAGGGAAGGTGACTCAACCACCTCCCTGGGCAGCCTATTCCAATGCTCAAGGACCCTCTGCGTGAAAAACCTCCTCCTAATCTCCAGCCTAAACCTACCCTGGCGGAGCATTAATTAATTAATGCATTAATCATAGAATCATAGAATGCTTTGAGTTGGATAAGACCTTAAAAGATTCACTGAATCCAACTCCCCTACCATCCTTGATATACTGGTCACTCTTCTTTTGATTCCACCCAGGACATCACTGGCTTTCTGGAATGCAAGTACACATCGCCAGCTGATGTTGAACTTCTCATCCACCAACACATCCAAGTCCTTCTCTTCAAGGCTGTTCTCAATCTACTCTTCATCTACCCTTTATTTTTCCATGTCCCAGTAGGAACCCTGAGGAATGTCAGTCCACTTGGATATTGAGTCTTTGACCTCAACAACTTGAGTGCTACCCTTCAGACAATTCTTCATTCACCGAGTGGATCACACATCAAATCCATGTCTCTCCAGTTTAAAGACAAAGATGTCATTCAGGACATTGCCAAATGCTTCACACAAATCCAAGTAGATTATGTCAGTTGTTCTTCCCTTACCCATCACTGCTGTAGCCTCATTGTAGAAGACCACTAAACCTGTCAGCTGTGATTTGCCTTTAGTGAAGCCATACTGACTGTCACCAATCACCTCCCTGTTTTCCACATGCCTCAGTAGAGTTTCCAGGAGGATCTGCTCCATGATATTGTTAGGCATGGAGGTGAGACCTTTCTTTCCATATTTATATATATTTTTTACATTTTTTGAGGTGTCAAAATATATGCTTAAACACAAATATTTTGCTTTTCTTAGAAAGAACATTTTACTAGCAGGAGATTTGTAATCTAACTACTACTTTAAAAAATTGTTAATTTCAATCTTTAAAAATGTATCCTTGGCTATTGACTTCAATTATTCCCTGAAGTTTTACAAGAAAATATTCTGGTTTCTAATTGATTCTGGCAACGTAGTCTTTAAGAAAAATCTGGATTAAAGTTCTTATCACTACTAAATTATTTCATGGGAGATGGAAATATCCAATATAGTGAAGACACCTCCCCAGAGATATATAGATCATTTGCTTCTATAAACAGAGACAGCAATAGATTCAAAATCATCTAGAGGGATGACTTTGTTTAAAACAGCTACTACCTTTAATAGGAAGATAGGAAGGGTTAGATATATGTATTATGTGTTGTTTCCATAATAGTTTTATAAATATGAACAAAGATTTCAATGCTAATGGTGTGTGTGGTTGGTATAGTACAAAATAAAAAAAAAATTACCTGATCTTTCTACTTTCATGTTAAGGCTCTTTCCCACTTCTTCAACTTGATCAGATGTCCTGTAACACATTTCTCTCACAAAGTGACCTCCTCTCTCATCCTGATACTGAAACTTTCAGATAGCCTTTTGTACATCCCATACGAATGCTTTGTACAGACAAGTTGCTCATTTGTACTGAAGAATAAACCATGTCTATTACTTTTTCTGTCTGTGTTTCATGAGGAGTCTGTGTTTGCCTGTTGCACAACTTCAGCTCCGCCATGTCTTAGTTCATTCAACAGCATTGCAGTTGTGTACCGATGTGTTATTCTGGTTCATCCTCCTTATTTCCCAGCCATTTTTATATGTACCCTTGAAGAAGACTTTGTTCTGTCCAGTGTCTGATGCCTTTTTTGATCCTTTTGCCATGGATCTTTGGTTTTCCACATGAGCCCACCATTCCCACACTTGTCTGTGGGTTCTAATCTCTCTCATCTTTTCTTCCTAGTTTAGGAATCTCTTCACCAAGCTGGCAAGCCTTCTGTTTCTTGTCTTTGACTACTTTCACTTTCCCTTGCATTTTTGAATGACTTATTTTGCCTCAAGACTCACTTCATAGATTCACAGAATCAGTCATTGGTCTGGAAAAGACCTCTGATATCATCAACTACAACCATACCTGTCCACTACTAAATCATATCCCCAAGCACTTCATCTACCTAACTTTTAAATACCTCTAGGGGCTGTGAACCAAACACCTTCCTTGGCAGCTTGTTCCAGGGCTTGATAACCACTTCTATGAAGAATTTTTTCCTAATGTCTGATCTAAACTTACTCTGATGCAGCTTAAAACCATTCCCTCTTGTCCTATCACTTAGGAGAAGAGACCCACACCTACCTCTCTACAATCTCCTTTTAGGTAGTTGTAGAGAGCAATAAAGTCTCTCCTCAGCATCCTCTTCCCCAGAATAAGCAACCCCACTCCCTGCAGCTGCTTCACACAGGACTTGTTTTCCAACCCCTTCACCAGCTCTATTACTCTTTTCTGGTCATGCTCTAGGACCTCAATGTCTTTCTTACAGTAAGGGGTGCCAAGCTGAACACAGAAGGTGTGGCTTCAGCAGTGCTGAGTACAGGAGCACAATAATTTCCCTGGTCCTGCTGACCATGCTGCTTCTGAATCAAGCCAAGATGCTATTGGCTTTCTTGGTTACCTAAGCACACTGCTGGCTCATGTTCACTTTGCTGTCAACTGACACCCCCAGGTCCTTCTCCTCCAGGCAGCTTTCTAGCCATTCTTCCCCAAGCCTGTAGCACTGCATGAGGTTTTTGAGTCCCAAGTACAGGACCCTTCTCTTGACCTTGTCAAACCTCGTCCTCTTGGCCTCAGGTCATTGATTCAACCTGTTCAGATCCGTCTATAGAGTCAGTCTCCTTCCCCTCCAGCAGTGTTGTCCATAAACTTACTGAGGGTGCAGTAAATGCCCTTATCAGGGTCACTGATAAATATAAACAGGACTGGATCCAGGACCAAACCCTGAGGAACACCACCTGTGACTGGCTTCCAGCTACATTTAACTCCATTTATCACCACTCTTTGGACCTGGACAACCAGCCAGTTTTTTTACCCAGCAGAGGATATGCCCATCCAGGCCAGTGGTAGCCAGTTCCTCAAGTAGAATTCTGTGAGAAACTGTGTCAAAGGCTTTATTAAAGTCCAGGTACACACAACCTTTCCCTCATCCATCAAGCACATCACTTTTTTATAGAAGGTGAACCTTAACTAGTAAAACTGTTTAAAGAGAAGGAGTCGTATATCTTTTTCACTTTATCAGCTTTCAAGTCCTTTTTTCATTTTATGCCTAAATCAACGTCTTCAGAGAAATATAAACACTTCTCAATAACTCCACTCTTAAGACACCTTTGCAGTGCAGAAGTGTGCTATTCTCAGTGAGAACTTGCTTATTTTCCAGTATATTTTTATTTGAATATAAGTAGTATTCATTCACTAATCATTTATTTTGAGATCAACGTTACCTTTTTAGGGTTTCACCTAGTATTGAGGAAAAAAGATCAAAAAATCAGACTATCAAATGCTGCTCGTATCATGGTATATCGCTTAGAAAATGGAAATTACAATTTGATAGAGAAATACGTGGTCTCTAACTCAGTCATACTTTATAAACTGTGAAGACACATTCTTCAACTTGTCACAGACATTTTTTCATAAATCCATTTAAGTAGTAAAGAAGAGATATGCTGCTTTGTTCTGCTTCATTCTGTTCCATTATGCAAGAGAAAAGTATTTAGAAGCAGACAACAGGATCATCATGATATGTAAACTACTTATATATCAGTAGGACAAAGGTAATCATTACTCTCTACTGGACCTTCTGAACCATCTATATTATACAGAGAGAAATAAAACAGAACAAGTATTATCTTTCATAATATATTTCCTTTTTTCACAGGAACACACTTTTAGTCTGAAGTTAAAGCATATCTCCAATCCAGATAAAATAGAGAATGCAATGTTAGGGAAATTATACTTTAAGGTAAATCACCACAAACACTTCATGTCTGTTTAATTTAAGAACAGATATGGTAGAAACAATGACAGATGTATCTGTGGCAGAAAACAATATGTGAGTGTTACACTAAGTAGGACTGAATGTTGGCACAAATCAGATTTAATTTCCCCAGACCTCTTTGGTGCTTACATTGTTGATGTACAAACAGACCTTTACACTCTTCTTCAAAGACTGTAAATAAATTCCACTGAAGTAAATATTATAATGAAAAAATAAAATGGGAAAGAATTATGGATTTTAGTGATTTTTAAGTGGACTACATAGAAGCATGTAAATTGAGTGAGGGTATTCTTTTAAAGCAGAATATTCTGTTATTTATAATTTAAAAAGAGGTAACTAATGGTATCTAACACACTACTTGTATTTTCCAGCAGACTTTGGATATTACAATGGTTAGAGTCTATTAGAGGAAAGAAGGAAGGTAAAAGGGGAGAGGAAGGAAGAAGAGGGGGGGAAAAAGGGTGAACAGACTGGATAAAATCATTAAAATGTTTGATGCCACAAATCATGTAACTCTTGGACAAGGAGACTTGTACTGTGCATTACCATAGTAAACTGAGCATAATATATGATTCAATCAAGACCCCAGAGGAATAGTTACCAGCAACTCTGACTGCAGTAGGGACACTGGGATGACATAGAACAAAACTCTGGGACTATGTACTTGGTCTTTGGACTAAATCAGCTCTATTTTGTAACATGATTAGAGCTACATATAACATGGACCCTTGTCCATGCAACTGCCTGCAAGGATAGGTGCATGAGAGCATGACTGCCCTGGTATAGTGAGGCACCACAAGTGTGAGGCATTTAGAGCATGGTATGGACCAAGTGTTCAGGCTGCTGAGATCCATGAACTAACTCTGGCACTTGAATGCCACATCTGCTCCTATGGCTATGGGAGACAGCCTTTGCACCACTGCTACTGAATTAACATTATTAAAAAGCTCTGTCTGAAACTCAAGCACTAATTTTCATCTCAAAAGCGTTATTAATCTGTGAAAAAGGCAATTTCAAATGTGAAGCTTCTTAAATTATAGAATTACAGAAATGTGGAAAAAAATTAAATGCATCTGCTATCAGAACTCCTAGGTCTTACAAAAAATGAGAGGAGAAATCACGTTCTTCATGAGAAAATATAGTAGAATATATTAGAATATAATACATAGATTTACTTGCTTTAAGCAGATGGTTCCAAACACATGTTGAGGAAGAAATAGTTGTTTACAGGAAACATCTTACTTAAAATAAATATTTTACTAGTATAAGTTTTCTCAGTAACAAATATACAAGACAAAAGAATTTCTTAAATATTTACAATTAAATATATGCAAAGATAACCTTCAAATACATTGGTAATGGAATAAATGTGATTATGGGAAAATTATTTCCAAGAACAGAAGATTGTATAGTTTCAAAAATAGATTTATTAATCCACTGAAAGACCAATATATAATGATATACTGACAAAAGACCATGCCTTTTAAAAATTTGATTCTTAAAATAAAGCAAAAAAAATATTGATAACTTCAGTTTTCTTTTTCAAAATAGAACAAACTGGAAATAATAGATTTATTGATCTCATGAGTACACTGAATGTCTAGAATATCCCAATCAAATACCTCTTTAGCGCTCAGAACAGTATTTCTACCAAAAAAAAAGCAAACACAAGAAATATCACACAAGTCCTTATATTTATTCCACTCTCTAATTTTCAAATGCATTATTGTAACTGATTAAATTTTTAACACTAAAAGTACTTCTTAATGCTGCATGTTGAACATGTTTCAGGAAACTTACAAAACTTCTACTTGTTCTGAATGGCATAAATATTTTATTACAGTTAATGAAGAGAAATACAGCAATTTGTTTACGGTATAATGATGTTAATATATTTTATTGTAATTATTACTGAATTGTCTTGAACTCTTAGAACTGAGTGTGAGTATGAAAAAATAGATATAACTGTACAAAGGACTCTTTTTGTACAGCTAAACAATGAGAATGTTCAATGGAAAATACGGAATCTTGGGCTTTAACATATAAAGTTATACTGAAGTGTCAGGAGTAGCAAAATAAAAAGCTGGTTTAAATTGCTTTAAATATAGGAAGTTAAATTTTCATCTTTTCTTTCATTTTGCTGGCTTATTTTTCTTTCGTCATGGGTTCGGGTTAATTTCCTTCTGTGTACTTACTTAGGAAGATTGCATGCATACAGGTTATGTGCATAGCATAACTCTAGGCCTCCTGTGTTAATCCAAAGAGTACTAATTATACAAAATTCTTATCTGAAAAACACACACTGAGAACATTTGTCTTTTGGATTAGCAGTGGTTTAATACTGATAAATATAAGCTCTTCCAAGAGTCATTGAATTCCATATTTTAATTACATTTTACTGCATTGTTTGCCAGTTATGCTAGAGGGGCCTTTTCTGAGGCATGAAAATAGTTTAGGAAACAGGCTAGCATTGACAGAGTATTTAAGGGTGCACAGAAAAATTACTCTGAAAGGTTTATTTTTGGTTTTGTTTTTGTTTTTTGTTTTTTAATCTATCAACATGTCATCATCAATAATTAGGGAAAAGGAAGTGTTTAGGTCTAAATTCACTGGCTTAAGATTTCAAGTTACTCTGTGAATGTGGATTCTCTTGAATGCACATTCTCAGTACAGGAAGAAAATAAAGAAGTGACAAAGAAAAACTTTCAGTATTTCTTAAATTATTCATTTATTTTAATCTCTTGCTTATCTACACATTTATTCAGTATGTGATATCAGGCTTTCAATCTATTTCTGTGATGATATTTAAGGTCCTTTCCAACTCAACCATGCTATGATTCTACTAAAAGTTTTATGGAGAAGTAGATTAGGAAAAATTCAATGTGTTATGAAAAAAACAGTCAATTGGAAACCTGAAAGGTAAAGTTTGATTATGTACATATATTCAATTTTCTCTTAAAACAAGTTAGGGCAAATTCCCCACTTGAACCATTTGCTTAAATTATGCTTTCCATGCGCTGATGACATGCTGCTATAGTAAGTTTGGAGGGTTTTTCCTCTTGTTTTTCTATACAAGCATAGTAGACTGATCCAAGGTGTTTTGTACTCTCGGTAAACTCATCAATTCACACTTTCTACTCTTCAAGGAGAAAACACTGCTTTGTTTTGGAGGTTTTTGTTTTGGTTTGTCTTTTTTTCTTTTTGTTACACACCTTTATTATCCTTGTGTCATTTTAATCTCAGCTTTTGCATCTGGTTAAGCATAAGAGTGCAAGAGGAACATAGTGATTCTCTCTCCCTGGTGGAAATGTTTAATTAAAGTTAATGGAATCCATTTATATCAGGACCTCATTCAAACTCTTTACAATGTATTACTTTTTTTTTCCATTTAGGTACTCAAATTATTTCATTACTGCAATTTCACAGAGGTAAAACTCTTGCATTAATATATACATAATATCTTTGAGATATAGCTGTTTTGAAAGATACTACGGCTGAGAGACCATCATATTTAAAAAAAATATTCACATATTTATAATCAATTTGTTTGTTAAATACACCACCTTAAAAATACATCATGTTTTACTGTTTGGACTTGCTGGTATTTTGTTATTATTTCTCAAGCCACAAACTGTGAAAAAAAGAACAGGGATCTATGATCTAGAAGTGTCTAAAATTCATAAACACTTTATATAAGAAATTAGGATAAATCTAAAATTTTAGATTTTAATTTTCCAGGCAACATAAAGCAGAACATGATTCTGCAGGTTTTTTTATTATTACTGTAATATAATTTTTGATTCTAATAAAAGCTAAGACCAAATACCTCAGTTTTTTTATACAAAATATCTAATGATGAGTTAAAATATAATAAATATAGCAATACATACTTTATTATTCTAAAGAGCATTAATATAGACCTCAATCTGACAAGAGGAGGATCCCAGTTAAAAACTTTTGTCAATAAAATTTTTATGGAATTTTTGAGAATAACTGTAGCACCATCACAAGAAAATATAATACCAATATAAATATCTTTCACATATTTCTAATTCAGTTATACACCAATATCATCAGTGAGATTATTATTATTACTACATTATTACTATTACAGTTGGAGTTGGAAGTCATTTTATTCACTGAGAATTTTCCCAGAATATACCATAATGTAATCCTTAAAGATCATACCAAGATACATTAACCTAAGATACTAAGATACATGAGCCCAGAGCTCAGTGTTGGGTCCAGCCCTGTTCAATGTCTTCATCAATGACCTGCATGAAGGCATTGAGTGCACCCTTAGCAAGTTTGCAGATGGCACAAAGCTGTGTGCAAGTGTCGATCTGCTGGAGGGTAGGGAGGCTCTGCAGAAGGGATCTGAACAGGCTGGACTGCTGAGCTGAGACCAATGGCATCAGGTCAAATGCTGGGTTCTGCACTTGGGGCACAACAACCCTAAGCAGAGCTACAGACTGGAAGAAGCCTATCTAGAAAGCTGCCAGGAGGAGAGGGACCTAGGGGTGTTGGTTGAGAGCCAACTGAACATGAGGCAGCAGTGTGCCCAGGTGGCCAAGAAGGCCAATGGCATCCTGGCTTGTATCAGAAATGGTGTGACCAGCAGGTCCAGGGAGGTGATTCTCCCTCTGTACTGGTGAGGCTGCTCCTTGAATCCTGCTTGCAGTTCTGGGCTCCTCACCACAAGAAGGATGTTAAAGCTCTGGAGTGAGTTCAGAGAAGAGCAACAAAACTGGTGAAGGAGTTGGAGAACAGACCTTATGAGGAATATCTGAGAGAGCTGTGGTTGTTTAGCCTGGAGAAGAGGAGGCTGAGGGGAGACTTCATTGCTCTCTATAATTACCTGAGAGGAGGTTGTAGAGAGGAGGGAGCTGGCCTCTCCTTCTGAGTGACAGGGGACAGGACAAGAGGGAATGGCCTCAAGCTCTGCCAGGGGAGGTTCAGGCTGGACATCAGGAAAAAATTATTTCACAGAAAGGGTCATTGGAACAGGCTGCCCAGGGAGGTGGTTGATTCACCTTTCCTGGAGGTGTTTAAGGCACAGGCAGACGAGGTCCTAAGGGATGTGGTTTAGTGTTTGATGGGAATGGTTGGACTCGATGATCTGGTGGGTCTCTTCCAACCGGGTGATTCTATGATTCTATGATTCTAAAACATTACTTACAATGTTGCTGAAGATATGGAAGATATGGACCTGCTTTATTTGATTAATGTATTTTTCGTAAGATGGCATGTGGGGTTTATGTACATCGATATTTTCCTAAGAACAATGAGTTGGAAGGCATTGTCCTCTATTATTCTGTGCTGATTTTGACTGGGATAGATTTTCTTCATAGTAGTTAACATGGGGTTATATTTTGTATTTGTGCTGAAACCAGTGTTGATAATATAGGGATATTTTTATTATTACTGAGCTGTACTTACACAGAGTCAAGAACTTTCTACTTATCACCCCACCTCAGCAATGAATATGCTGGGGGTGCACAAAAAACCGATAAAAGAGATACTCTGCACCACCTGACATCCTGCTCAGTGTTTAAACCTAGGGGAAGAAGGAAGGAAAGGGCATTCAGAGTTACCCATGATCGAGCCTCATTTTCCTGGAGATATCTGGACATCTGCATGTTGATGGGAAGTAGTGAATGCATTCCTTATTTTGCTCTGCATGTGTCTGTGGTTTTACCTCTTAAACTCTTTATGTCCTCCCAGTATTTTTCTCACTGTTATCCTTCCAATTCTTCCCCCTCCCCATCCCTCTGTGGAGGAGTAAGGAAACAGCTGTGTACTCTGCAATTGCTCGCTGGGGTTAAACCATGACATCTTCTAAGAAAGTCCTGGCAGAAGACGGAATTCAATGTTGCTCTGCCTAAATGCATGAGGAATAAATCTGAATGGATTATTCTCTGGAGGAAAAAAAATAAGAATAGGAAATTAGCCTTCTGGATTATCTCTAAAATCCTTCTGGTTCTGTATCTCTCTCTGACAGTAGGTGACAGTGTGACAGGTATATATTGTGTCCTAGAATATTTTCCCAGTCTCCATCACTTTTATTTCATTTTACTCACAGAATTGTTGAGGCAAAATTGGTTTCTATATATTACAACTAAGTTAATTTTCCACCTATTAAATTATCTGATCAGTTACAATACTGAACAAAAAAGAAATCTGCAGATATAGCATTTTGTAGCTAAGACTCCTGTAGATTTCCACAGTTTTGCTACTTTTTTTTGGTGGTAAATTGTAATGCAAACCCCAAGAAATCTTTCCCTTCTCCTGTTCCTTAAATACAACTGCAAAATGAGAATTATTATATCTTCACCTGATTTTTAATAATGGTGGGGTTTTTTATTGAGGTCATATTTTCAAAACAATACTGGAAAATTTGCTGTGGCTAGGATAGGTGTGAACTGAAGTGTCCGCAGTTCATATATTCCATATCCTTCAGACAGAACTCAGAAGAGAGATGTAAAAAGTTCTCCTCAACTTGGAGAGATTTGAATCTGTATCTCAGACACTAACTTGTAAAGTATCTGGGGAAATAGTTTTGTTTATTTTGAAAGATAATGGGGGGTTTTGGGTCCTGATTCAGATGAGCTTAAGATAGTGTTATTGTGATGTTAGACAACTGCAAACTGAAAATAATCTGAAATAACATCTCCAGTTCCCATGTGATTTGTTATAAGGAATATGGTTACCCTTAATAAAGAATTCCATTACTGTTTATTCCAATGATATTTCTAATCAATTCATTTTCTTATGCATGATCACCTTAGTATAGTATGAGTGTGACTATAAGCATCAAAGTCTATTTCAAGAAATGAATAGTGAACATATCAAAATAATGTTGAGCCCAAATTTAAGTAATGGAACAGTCCAGATTACACACAGAAAGTTGTTTTAGGCACAGATTAGGGCAACTACACACCAGCTGTATTTAAACAGAGTGTATTTTTCAGCCTGGCTTTAGATCTCACAAATAAGTAGTTCATATGACATTTTCTTTATAACATGTCTTAACATTATTTTGAACACTTCTACTAACAGCTTCAAAAGGATAATTCAAATATTAATCAAGTGAGATGTGTATTGGTCAAAATATTTTTATTAAATTGAAAAGATAACAGAAAGGTGAGATTCTGTACAGAGATTTCTGTAAGCAGTGTGCAAAATTATTAATTTCTTTCATTTTTGCAAAGTTTCTATCAGTAAAATTTCATTAGTTAAATTTCTCCTGCTTAAAAATAGGTTTTTAAAGAATAATGTGAAAACTAGTTTTTTAAAGAATACTGGGAAAATTAGGGTTTTTTGTGGGAACCAATTGCTAACAATGAGAACTGAGATTGATAACCTAGTGGGTCAATTGAAACCATTTTCTTATTGCTTGGTGTGCAAGTAAATTGGAAAGTAATGTAAAAGGAAAAGAAAATGTCAACTTCAGTTTGATACAAGTCTTCACAAACTCTTTTCATTTAAGACACTACTTTAAATTCTACATTACACAAAATTGACAATCTCATTGCAGTCTTTCAAGGCACACACTGCACAAATACATTCAGTACTTGGAGATAAGCTTGCAATCCCAACAAACCAGAGTTGCAGCAAACTATTTCACAATAATGAAAACTGCACTGAACTAATTATTTCTGTATTTCAATGTGCGTTAATTGCCACTTCTTCCTCTGACTTTCTTCACATCAGGAGCCTGGGAAGAACTAAATAAACTAAAGGTGGCAAGAAAAAAAAATGCAAAGTACATCATAGTACACTGCATATGCAAAATTTTCACAACAGATTTGTTTCTTTTAACAAAAGAAAGAACAAGCAGTTGTATTACTACAGAATGATGAATTGATACCACAGATTCAGCAATCTATTACTAGGAGCAGCTTCAGACTAAAGGAGGACTCAATGATGTTGGAAAGAGAAAAACCAGAAACCAATAGAACACCTTATAAGGATCAAATCTTGTAGATACGACAGCAGGTTTTTAACTTTTCCCCTTTTTTTTCAACCAGATGCTTCTAAAATAAATAGAATAATGGTTTTAAATAAACTATTTTCTCAGGTGATACTCCAGATTATAATCTTTCTTAAATCCATAGTGGTCCATGTACAATCATGCTAAACTTATGATGTGAATAACAGTCTTTCATTAACTCTTCAATATAATTTGTGATCAATTTTCTTTTCCAAATAATTATCATCTACGTTCTCTGTGTCAGTGTTTTGATCCCATAATGCCTTTTAGTGTTTCGTATTTTATATCATTCCTTCCTTGATTCACTTTTTCTTTTATTTCAGGTTATTGAAACATCATTACCATGCTCTAAACCTGAGAACAACAAAAATAAAATTAGGAACTTAAGACTGCAGTTTTCCAATGTATATGATATCTTCCTTTCTCTAAGATTATGATCTGAATATCATAATAATGTGGAGATTTTCTTCCTCCCATTTAACCCAAGAATATCACTGTGCCAGTCTGTGTTAGATGTTTTCAGAGTTTGGTAAACTTAATTATATCTGTAGAAATAGTGAGTGGAGCCACTGTCTTCAGTGGTATGTTAATGCAAGAAACCCTTCTCTCTCCTCAGAAATCAGTTCCTAAAAGTACATGGATATCTATTTTACCAAGTTTTTCTGAGCAATCAGTTGAAATTCAGACAGCTCTATGCCTAAAGCATGGTTTGAATTTACTAAGTCATTAATTTACATTTGAATATACTTATCCTGAATAAATGAAGAAAAAGAAAGTAAGATCATCCAAAGATAAAGGTTTTTCTTTTCCAAAGTAACAGTTTCACACAGTGAAGCATTGTTATAACTTTATACAATCTTGGTTGTGTAACACTTCTCAAGTAAGTGAATGAATGCTCTTGTATGAGTAAATTGGGCAAGAATTATTGATGCAAGTAGAGACTTCACTAAATTATGTCTATTACATAAACCATATTGGTCATATTTTTCAGCTGCACAGGAAAGTTTATGGTGAAGTAAATTGACTAATTAAAGTAAATTACAAATCTATTCTACTGTTTAATTTGGACTGTCTCTGGAGAAAGGTGTGATATTGATATGAATTCAGTGATTAAAACTTGATTTTCTGTTTTTGAAGTAAGAGTCATTTAGACTTACTATTACCTAAGCAGCACACCTCCAAGCACCAGTAACTCCCTGGTTTCAAAAGTCTGTCTTTTTGTTTCCCATAGCAACTAAATTTTCTCAGAAATCTTCTAGTGTTTTTATAAGAGAAAAAAAAATCTATATAACAATAAAGTGTTGGTGCATTTTATATTAACAGCTTAGTTATAAGGACTGCTTCACATTCCCTATGGATATATTTTGCTTTTATCTTCAAGGTGCAAGGATAAATAAATTGACATGTTTAGTGGGAGAGGTGGTTGTGGATTTTTCTCTTCACATCCTGATGAATCAATAAAGGTGCAAGAGCTATCTTGTAGAACAGAAACTCATAGAATATTAAAAGAAAAATAAAACTCAGAAAGTACTTGTTTGTGGTTTTCTTTCAACATTGACAAATTAGGATGTTTATTTTTCTTTATTCTCAAAGAAATCCTTTACAAAGCAATATAATGTAAAATATTTTTTCCAGAATGAAGAACAGTAGACATTCTCATTCGTAAAGAAAGAAATATATTATTATTCCCCTGACAGGTGGTTTCTTAAGTGTATGGAATATACACAGATGTCCATCCTGACTTCAGGAATTTCTGATGAGAGGTTCACTTTTAGTCTTACTCTCAATCTTGCCTGATTTCCTGAGCTGAAGTAGTGAAAAATGCTGTTCAAAAGATAATTGAGCAAAGGAATAGGTATGGACAATAATTCTATTTATCGTGTCACAGGGACATCCTACACAAGAAAACAATCAGATTTCGAGGCACTGGGAATTTTGAAAACTTACATCCTCCAGTCAGTTTACAGAAATACATCAGCATTCTATGTCTAGGAAGGAAAATAAATAAACAAATAAATAAATGGCAAAAATGAACAATATATTCCATAAGAATGTGATAGCTCTGTTTACCACTCTCCAAATGATGTGATGGTTTTCTCTCAAGCTGGTTTAATAATGATTTTTCAATAAATGACCCAACCAGCATGTCTCAACAGTTTATTATTAGAGGTTATGTAAGTCAATTTATGACAGCATCTTGCTGTTTGGTCATATACAGAATAGGTTCAGCATTGGCTTAGATTTACATGGATATGACTAACTAGAATCCAGTATAAGGACTTCATATAGACCCTTTTTCACCAACTATATGCAGGAAAGATTTGGACTAAACTGTTCCTTAGAGAATGAAATATCATAAATACCTTTTTTCCATGCAACAAAGCACTTATAATTTGTTGGTATCCATACTTGTTTCAATAATATATAAATTTTCAGTTTGGTAGAACGTTCTTCAAGGTATAAAGAGAGTTATCCCAGTAACCGTTACACAGTTGTTATTACAAAATCCATTGATTTGCTTTCATCAGACACCTAGAAACATACACAAAAATAAGTTTGCCAGGAGGACATCACAAAATAATGTTATTGTATACTGCTTTACAGATACCTTAATCTTTCTGCAGTTTTTATCTAGGAATTCAGGCAAAAAATACCAGGAGGCCTTCATGGATGAAGAAAGAACTCTAAGACAAACAAAAAGAAGCCTACAGAATGTGGAAACAGGGTCAGGTAGCCTCACAGGAATACAGAGGAGTTGTCCAAGCAGTCAAGGATTAAGTTAGGAAAGCTAGAGCTCTGACAGAAATTTTGCCAAGCATGTCAACAACAACACTGTAAGCTTCTATATGTATGTCAGTGACAAAAGGCAGTCTAGCAGGCCCTCTACACAAGGAAACCTTGTTACCTAGGATATGGAGATGAGTGAGGTACTCAATGATTTTTTTTAGCTTATTGTCCACCAGCAAGGGCTCAAGTCACATCATCCAAGTCACAGAAGTTAAGGCAGAGACTGAGAGATTCAAGAACTGCCCACGTAGGACTGGATCATATTCAAGACCATCTAAGGAACCTGAAGGTGCACAGATCCATGAGACCTAATGAGATGCATCCATGGGTCCTCAGGGAATGTTGTAGTTGGAGGGAAATTAGAGTCAGTTTTATGACTAACTCACTGCAAGTAACTTCATCCTCTGATAACCAAGTGCATGTTTTCTTCTCTAAAGTGATAACACAGGTCATTGGTATGCGAAAAGGCCAATGCTTATACTTAACCAAGGTGATCTTCAAGCTGGAGGAAAAGGAGCCACACCCAGGAGGAGATCCAAATGGGACAGGTGACCCTAAACTGACCAACAGAGTATTCATCCCATATATGTCATTCTCAGTATAAATTTGAGAGATCATGAGAGTCTCACTCTTTGCTGCTATGGCCGACATCCAGTGAGGATCTTATTTATCTGATTTCCCCTGATCCCAGATGTTTGCATTCCTGAATCCAGTTCTTGTGTCTAGTTCCCTCCTAGCTGTGGAACCATTTCTTCAGGTCTGCTCTGCACCATTTGTAGTGACATAGAGTCATCAAAGAGTGGGATGGGGGCACAAGGAAATATATTTGTATGTATTTTGTTACTTTCTAATTATTTGCATTTTTATCGTTATCATTAGCATTGGGCTAAAGCTGTAGTTCTAGTTTCCAACCTGTAAGTCTTTCTCCTTTCATTTCCTTCTATCCTTTCCCTGCAAGATAGAGGGAGGAAGGGATTTTGTAGGCTAAACTGCACAGTTTTAGCTGCCAAATTTGGCTGGGTTGGGGTAAAATGTGACAGAAAACTGGCAGATGAAATTGATAAGTCACTGTCCATCATATCTGTGAAATCATGGCAGTCTGGTAAAATTCCCACTGACTGATAAAGGGGAAACAACCTCCTTTTTAAACAGAAGAGGAACAAGGAATTCCCCGGGGAACCAAAGGCCAATCAGTCTCACCTCTGTGCCTGGTAAAATCACAGAGCAGATCATCTTGGACTTGCTGGACACCAATCTGAACATGAAAGTCATCAGTTAACACTAGTAGACAACTAGGCAACATACAGTTGTTTGCTTACAACAAGGTGGATGAGAGAATTGTAAATCTAAAAGTGAGAAAACCTGTGGGTGGACATAAAAGATGAAAGTAGAACATTTTGTTTCTAAGACTGCCTAAGGTATAGAATGTGTTGCAAGTATCAATTTGATAATTGGTGAGTAGCATTAGGGTGCATTTAGACACCCATGCCAGTAAATACCACGTAATTCTAAGTTTTTCTTGGCAACAACATTGGAAACTCCAGATTTGGGTAAGTGTTTTGCAGAATTTCAATCAATGAGGAAGTAGCTGTTAGTGGCAGAGAAGATGGGTCCAAAAGTAGAGGCAGGGAGGGGAGTGGAGAGAACAAAGACAAGAATGTGCAAAGCCAGGTAAAGAACTAAAGAGGTCATGACTTTCCAGAGGGAGGGGTGAGGGTGACTATGACCAGTAATTAACCTGGAGAACCAAGCCCCATGAGGTACTGAGTGAGCCCCCTTCAATAGCCTATTAGAGTCTCCATCAGATTTATGCCTAAAAGAATTGGTCCCAAAAGGTGCAGTAAAAATTAATCTTCTTTCATGCTGGTGCCAAGAGGGTTTGGGAGGGAAGGGTTGTAGACTTGTGGTTTTTATAGTAGGTTCTGTGTCACTTTATCACTCATTTCTTACTTATTTTTGCATTTTGAACTTGTGTTTTCAGTGTGGCATATGAAGTTATGTGAAAGATAAATTTTTTTCTTCAATAAGTGGCATAACAGTTTGATGATTAGAGGGTTGTCTTGGAATGTGGAGGAAATCAGTTCAAATATCTTCAGATCAGTGGGAACCCTAATAAGATGAAATCTAACAAGATAGTTGAGCCCTTAAGGGCACAAAAAAAGAAAAAATAAAAAGAAAAGTCCTGGTCTTTCTCATTTCAGAAACTCCAGCTGCAGTATTCTGAGTAGATTATCTCTTCAAATTAGATTATTTTCTCACTGACATAAAATTCTTATTTGTCTACAGAGTTCACTTTGCAACGAAGCTCTATATCAGATTTAATATTTCTGTGCTAACCAAGGTTTGGATTCATTTTGGACTGACCACCATCTGCTGTCATATTGTCTGAATGTAAAGCTTTTGGGACTTCTCAGTTTCTATGGTGAATCTGGACATGAAAGCACAGAAAGTATGTATTAGAACACCAAAATCAAATTGTGATATATAAATCTTTATTTATTAGTGTGTTCTTCCTTTCTAACCAGTGGAGTATCGGCAAAATTAGGGTGACTCATTCTATTTACTTGTCAATGTTAAGGAGTCAGAAAAACAATTTGAATGCTATGTCACTCTAGACAAAGTCAAAATTGACATGTCACGAGCCTGCTTTTGCAGTCTTTATTGAAGGGGGGTCAGAAGTAAATTTTTTTTTTAAGAACAGTTATTACTTGTGAAATACCTTAACTTCAAATCAGTTATTCAGAGTAAGGAATATTTTTGCCCTAGGGTGTCCACTAGGGGTGAAATCTTGTTCCATCAATATCAAAAAGTAGGTTTTTTAACTAGATATCTCCCAAAATAAGGCTCAAGTAAGTGCAGCTGCTGCGCTGGCAGGAGATATGAAACAAAAAGACTGAATGCCACATATCATGTTATACCAACGGTGGGTTACATGAGGTGAAACATTATCCTTAGCTCTCTTGCTAGTAATCTGCCCAGTCTTGTTTTCCAATTGTGTAAAAAGATTCCAGGTTCTGTTTTTATATAACATAGTTTATCATTTATTATTTCAATTAATTTCTGCTTTAACAAAATTCCATCACAGTGCACTCCAAGTGCTAATTGAATAAAATATCTATAAAAATGAATATGTGTATGTGAGTGTGTATATATAATATATAATATATATCACATTGTGAATTAAAGATTAGTGTCAGGATTGTTAACAAATCAGGACAGTTTCAATATTTTGAAAACTTTGCTCTACTAACACTAAAGAACAACATGATTCCTGTTAATTAGTTCTAACAAATTATAATTAATTATTGTTACATATTTAGCATGGTCGGCCCTTAGCAAACACATCCTACATTAACTCGGAACATGCCAAAGCACTGTGCAGTTTGAATTGATGAATATGATCTGTGATAGTCTGTGTCACTGAGGTTGAGGTGATCAGCTCTGGGAACTCTTCAGTAACAAGAGCTCGGATCAAAACAGGATTGCCCTCTCTTCCCGTCCAAATTTGAGACCTTATTCTTTTATAAGGTATTTGACTCATGACAAGAATTCCCACCTCTTGGTCCCTGTTAGAGGCAATGGAGAAGGGAGGGGATAAATAGGAGAGGGAAGAGACAGGCGAGTACCCTATCTTGTAGTTTGGCTGTTGTTTTATTTGATTAGTTTTTATGTTTTGATTTGTTTTTTCCTATTTGTTCTTTTTATCTTGCTTAGATGCTGCTTCTTTCCTTAAAGCAGACATAGACATTTCCCAGTTCTCAAGTCTGTGCTTCCATAGTCAGTGTCTACAATAAGTTGATAACAAGAGACCAAGGTGGAGACTTTGCACAGTCAGCATGAATCACAGCTAGTGCAAGTCCCGGAGGAAATACTCTGAAAAGCAGTGAATCAGCAGGTACAGAAGCGTATATATAGTTATAACATATTAGTGTTCTTATGTTTGGGTTCATAACAATCAAATATTGAAATCTGCTTTGTGTGCTAGTTTCTTCATGGATGCAACAGGCCTCTGCTTAGGCCTATGTGAAGTTCATGGATGACGGTCTCCTGTGGGAAGGACCTCAGAATGGAGCAGGGGAAGAGTGTCAAGAGGAAGGAGAGGCCAGAGAAGAGTGACAAAGCTGGTGAAGGGACTGGAAAACAAGCCTTACAAATAGCAGCTGAGAGAGCTGGGATTGTTTAGCCTTGAAAAGAGGAGGCTGAGGGGAGACCTCATTGCTCCCTACAACTACCTGAAAGGAGGTTGTAGAGAGGAGGGAGCTGGCCTCTTCTCCCAAGTGACAGGGAACAGGACAAAGGGGAATGGCCTCAAGCTCTGCCGGGGAGATTTAGGCTAGAGATTAGGAGGAAGTTTTGCACAGAAGGGGTCATTGGGCATTGGAACAGGCTGCTCAAGGAGGTGGTTGATTCACCTTCCCTGGAGGTGTTTAAGGTACTGGTGGACGAGGTGCTAAGGGGCATGGTTTAGTGTTTGATAGGAATGGTTGGACTCGATGATCCAGCGGGTCTTTTCCAACCTGGTGATTCTGTGATTCTGTGAATGTGTAAGGAACTGACTGCAACCAGAAGACACCACTTGGACTCACTGTCCCTGACAGCCATCAGTGCTTGTGCCCTGCGCCATCTCTGATCATATTTCCATCTGGCCTGGGTCAAAGCTGTCAGGATCTCATTTCCTGGATGGACCCATCTGGTCGGCACTGCAGCTCATATCCAACCTGTCTCTAGCCACTCCTGACAAGGACCTCTGGCCAAGCTCCAGCCCTAGCCTGGAATTCAGAAAGGTTGGGGATTGCTTTTGGGCCCTGTTACTGGCCACCACCTCTGCCTGTCGTACTGTCAAGAAGAGTTTGGCTGACCTTGGGATCTCTCATGCCAAGGATGTTGCTGTTGGCACACTTTGTGCCCTGACAACACATTGAGAGTATTACATTCTAGAAGGGTATAATCAGATTGAAATTGTTAGCCATTTCAGCAGACAGGAATAAAGAAAGACTAGTTTGTCTAAGAAAATAAGAACAATGACTCCAGTAAATGTTTAGGATGTCCTTGAGGACCTTGGATGGCTGTAAATGCCTAAGGACAGGAAAACAAATCACAATTACAGGCAGGATAGAATTAATCTCTACATTTGCAGATGTCAAAATTTATTGTCAATATGTTTCTGTACAAGGTCTATGTTTGTAATTGTTTCTTTAAGTGCCCTGGCAGGGTGGAGAAGGGTGAAGTCACAAAAGTGGTAAATGACTTTACTGTGTTAACAGAGTTATGTGGACTGGGTGGTTGCCAAGGAAAGCTGGTTGTAAGGGCAGAAGTGACCAATCAATGTATACCTCATGTTTTGGCCTGCTTGGTCTATATAAACAACGAGTTAACCCATTATAAAGTACTTCATCTGAAATCATATTGATTTGTCGAGGGGTTCATTTGCCCCCACCACTTTAGGTCTGCATACTCAAGCTCCCTTTCTAGTTAGTGAAATCCGTCAGTTTAATATAATTACCTCAGTACAGACACTTACATTATATATGTGTTGACTGAATGTAACTTGATGTTTCAGTTGCTACTCCAAAACTGTATGGATTTATATTAGTCCAGTGAAGATATTTTGGTTAACCTACCTGCCTTATATGACCCCAAACTCCAACATTTAGGCTTCTGAATGGATTTCCAAATCAGTATTGTTGGCTGAAAAAAAACAATTTGAAAAATTCACACCTATGTTATCAGCTGTATAGACTCCCAGGCAACACTCATTGATTTGTCTAGTAGGTATATATATCTATCATAGCTCTCTGCTACCATTGTAGATGTCCTAATTTATGTAAGATATTAGCACGGGATATTAGTAAGGATATGTGGTTTTCTGGAACAGCATTTAGGTGCTGTGCAGAATATCCTAGGACATGTTACATGTAAGAAATTAAATTAAGGCCCCCTTGATTGGAAGGGAAGTTCATGTATGATGTTCATATGCAAACTCTGACATTTATTCACCCATATCACATGTAGTTCTCTCACATGCAAGATGTTATTCAGGTACATAAAGGCACGTAAGGGTATCTAACAATACATAAGAGACTCACTGCCCCCCAAAACAACATCTGAAAATGATCCAAGCAGTGTTTAAAATTTTCAATGAGTATGAGATAATCTGTATTTATATAATGAAAACCTTAGTGACAACACATGTTACTATTTACTTCATGAGCCTTCATTTAACTGAGAGGATTTAGGAGGACACTTTTCTGGGAGGCAGGAGATCTTATAATAGGCTGTTGATTTTTTCTTATATCCTTGTGAATACCTGCAGATGTTTATTTGGAGACGCAGAACATTGAATTATTTGAAGCGTTAGTATGATTCAGTAGATCAGTTGCTATGTTACAGTTACCACTTGGTACTTCTTATTATGTTGCCATAACCAGTTCTACACAGCAATATATCGAGTTCCACAGTGTAAATGATGGAATGTGAATGGGCTTTGTTCCAGGCACATGCAAAAAACAAAAAAAGAAGAAAAAATGCACAACAGTTACTTACTATGCAATCAAGTTATGTTCCAGGAAAAAAGATTTTATGCAGATTTTGGATTTTTTTTGTTATGATTTCTATCACATCACTCGTCCACCTTTAAAAGGAAAGACAACTAATATAATTATTTTGCACATTGAAAAACCCTTACTGAGAAAATGTATGAGAAAAAAATCACCCTGCTATTACCACCTGCACTGATTTGTCATGCATGCTTTAAAGTTATGTTCAGATATTTAGATGAAATGCTCTAGAAACATGAAAATCCAAATTATGTCATGAATTTTATCATTCTCTCCTCCCCTCTCCTCTCCTCGCCTCGCCTCTTTTCTCTCCCTGCCAAGAGCAAGGGGGAATAAAAATACAATGATATGAGGTTTAGTTGTGTTGCCAGCTAGCAGCTTTGTTAACAGGTGGCTATAACTAAATGGAGGCAACAAAATATTTGAACATATTAAAAGAAAGATTTCTAAATTTTTATATGATAACTATGTTTCCCTGAGTTTTATATACATATTTCAGTAATAGACACTATTTTGATAATGATGGTAGCAAATCAAGTCTATAGGCGTAATAATATAAAATTAATGCTTCACAGAAGCTTATTAGATATATTACCACTTTGGACATACAGAAAAAAATATGTATACTTTTTTTTCCGAATGGCTCTACAAATAGCCTGAAATGGTAAGTGATTTTTTGGTTAAGCTAATAAGAAAAGGTCACCTTCCAGAAGAACATCAGAAATGAAATTATGATGATGTCATATTTTTATTGACTGAATATACTATTTAGAATGCATAGCATACATATTTTTTGTCATTGTCATGCATGCCCTACATCTATTAAATACCAAACACTGTGCAAAATACAGTTTTAATTCTCTAGTAATGCAATGGAAACAACCGTAAAAGAAGGATTGCAGTAGATAACTGCTGCATTTAAAGGTGATTTCTATTTCTTGAGAGGAATGTGAGAGTCTGGAATAACCTCATGAAAGTACAGAAAAAAGTGATTGCTAGCTTAGTGTCTGTTCTCACCTTTACCTTATGTAAATAATTAAATGTAT
Source organism: Coccyzus lansbergi (assembly GCA_033558105.1). Taxonomy (NCBI): domain Eukaryota; kingdom Metazoa; phylum Chordata; class Aves; order Cuculiformes; family Coccyzidae; genus Coccyzus; species Coccyzus lansbergi. The sequence continues at coordinate 833,418 of JAUMJK010000379.1, forward strand.
GTGTAGCTTGAGAAAGAACATTAATTTTATCAGTAGCTTATATCTATGACACGAGTGAACTTCTGAGACCTTATCCTTCATTTTTCATGTCAGAAGAAGTGCCTAGGTTAGACAGGACTAAAAGAGATCAGCTCTGAAGCAGACAACATCTTTCTATCAGTGAAAACTCCTGGTTAGCAATTTACAATTTGGAATTGTAAGAAATGTGATCTGATTTGATCCTCCAAGAGCTTCAAAGACCTTCTGTAGTACTTCCATTATGGAAAAAAATTAATTTTAGAAATCTTTCTAAACTGATGATTTTTTATATGGTTTTCATTAGTGTTTTTTTTTTTTTTTTCCTCTGAATATCCATACCGACACGCCTCTGTTAACGTGAAAAAAATATCTAGTTTTGGTCTTTCATGTCAATGCAAGTAAGCTCTAAACAGGTTGTTATCGTAATCTTATATCAATAGGCTTTTCAAGTCTACTACGGATGACATCTATTGAGTTCAAATGACAAAAGAAACTCCTCTTGAGGATAACATTCACCTGATGACGGACATAAATATGTGTACAGAGCCACAAGGCTGAAATATGAATAAGGATTTTCTCCTTGTTTATTAAAACAGTGAATGAAAGTGTACAAACAGGGTTTTTCAGAAGTTCATGACTGCAACACCAAATGCAGTCATGCAACAAACTGAAAACTGTTTCTGCAGTATGACCCAGCAGACAGGTTAGAAACTCATGCATGCTGTTGTGCCAGTTAGACACTTGGAAAATTTCACTCATTCCTTGTTGCAGTCACAAAAGAATGTGAAAAATAAAAAAAAAAAAAATGCAATGTGAATAACAAATAATATAAATTACAAATGGAAGGAATGTTTAGATCTATGGTGAACTTAACCTTGAGTTTTACCATTTCTAATTCATTAATCATATGGGTTTACTTCTTCCTCATAATTCTCATTGCTTTTTATTCTTACTAAGCCAGAAATTATTTATGAAGAGGATAGTCCTCTCTGTTTGCACAGTGTCTAATCAATATTAGCTTTTCCCTAGGTACAGATTGCCAACATTTTAGTGTTACTAGCACTGAACAGTAAATTATTGTCAGTAGTGGGATTTAATAAAAAAAAATTATGAGTAGCAATAAGCAGTATTGTCAGAGCAGTATGATCAGAATAGTAATATAATATTAATGATATTTATAGAATTAGAATAATGGAGGATGGAAGGCACCTCTAGAGGTCATCTTGTCCAAGCTGTCACTATAAGGAGGTCAAGATGAGATCAAGTCTAACCTTGTTCATTTGGGCTCTGAGTGCACCTAAATCCAGAAATTAAAAAAAAAAAAAAAAAGTGCTAAAATGAATTTGGAAAATTTTGCAGTTGGGGAGAGGTTGTAATTTCACGAGGATAAATTAAATGTATGTATCAGGGACCTCAAGTGGCTATTTTAATCAAGAGAATTTATATTATAAAATCAAAGGCTTAATAGTAATTATGCTATAAATATTACAATATCAAAATGTCATTCTGCTAGGTGAATGATTACAGTGGAATACTGGATTTTTCCCCCCTGATAATAGCTAAGACTATTCCTCTGAAAATAATACTGAATGACTGTTAGATATCTTGTGGCACGGTGAAATGTGATTATTTCCTTCTGTGAAAGAAAAAGTGCAGAATCTTCAGATCTTTTGAAGAGTATCTTTGCAGTAAGAAATTAAGTGTAAATAAACTAAAAAATCAGAGTTACTAACTTAACAGAACCCTTAAAATATTATTATGCAGTTACATTTATTGTATTTCCTGCACTTTAGCGGTACATTTCATTAATGTGTGATTTGAACCATTGTAATTGTCTTCATTTCTACTGCACAAATACAAGGAATGTAAAATGAGGATGGAGTCTTTCATTGATTCAAAGTAAGATATTACCATGTAATCTCAGTTTGTTAATTGTGCTGATAGTCATGTGCAAAGAACACGATTATCTCGGTCATTTTTGTCTGTGTGTCAGCTTTCTATTCTATAAGCCCCAAAAAAGTAAATGGTTATCCTGTCACTATTTTTCCAGTCTAACACAAGTAACAATATAAAACATCTGTCTGGAAGAGAACAAATAATACTAGCACATTGCAGCATGATATACTACTCAGAAGTTTGCAAGGGAGATTAGCAAATGTCTACAATTCTTTATGTTTTCTCTTTCTACATTTAACCTCATTGCTCTCTACAACTACCTGAAAGGAGATTGTAGAGAGGAGGGAGCTGGCCTCTTCTCCCAAGTGACAGGGGATAGGACAAGGGGGAATGGCCTCAAGCTCCGCCAGGGGAGATTTAGGCTAGAGATTAGGAGAAAGTTTTTCACAGAAAGGGTCATTGGGCATTGGAATAGGCTGCCCAAGGAGGTGGTTGATTCACCGTCCCTGGAGGTGTTTAAGGCACGAGTAGGCACTTTACTATCAAGAATTTATATATTCATTTCTACAAGGCACTTGCATAAAATTGTAGTACATTTTTTTCCCTGATTCAGAACTATAGATGATTTAAGCTGTGTTCAGGTGCTGCTGTGTTCAGTTCTGGGCCCCTCACCACAAGAAGGATGTTGAGACTCTGGAGTGAGTCCAGAGAAGAGCAACAAAGCTTGTGAAGTGACTGGAGAATAAGCCTTATAAGGAATGGCTGAGAGAGCTGGGGTTGTTTAGCCTGGAGAAGACGAGGCTGAGGGGAGACCTCATTGCTCTCTACAACTACCTGAAAGGAGGTTGTAGAGAGGAGGGAGCTGGCCTCTTCTCCCAAGTGACAGGGGACAGGACAAGGGGGAATGGCCTCAAACTCTGCCAGAGGAGATTTAGGCTGGACATTATGAAAGAAATTTCACAGAAAGGGTCATTGGGCATTGGAATAGGCTGCCCAAGCAGGTGGTTGATTCAGCTTCCCTGGAGGTGTTTAAGGCATGGGTAGACAAGGTCCTGAGGAGCATGGTTTAGTGTTTGATAGGAATGGTTGGACTCAATGATCCAGTGGGTCTCTTCCAACCTGGTGATTCTATGGTTCTATGAATAAATCCCATAGCCTCAAGTAAACATGTGAAAAATGTCAAGTTCCTTTCTCATCCAAGTTTAGAACCAAGTTGAGTAAATGTGGTTTGAATGCAGGATTCAGCTTCCCTGGAGGTGTTTAAGGCACGAGTAGACAAGGTCCTGAGGGGTATGGTTTAGTGTTAGATAGGAATGGTTGGACTAGATGATCCGGTGGGTCTTTTCCAACCTGGTGATTCTATGATTCTATGATTTTTACCCAAGTTGTCTGTTTAGACAGGAGATCCTCAGTTACCTATGCATTTCTTCATTCAGTTCACACATACTCAAGGACTATTAAATAACTTTGGTGACCCAAAAGTCAGCACACACTTCCTCTTACTCTTACAGTCCCGATTTCTTCCTTCAGTACAGACTTCATGTTCTTTTCCCTCTTGAATTCCAGATATTCTCTGTGTAGGAGAGAACTAACTGAATTTATCTCAGACTTTGTGGAAGAGAATATCCCATCTTGAAAAGCAAAATTTCTCATTTCAAATTGCTCCACAAATTTGTCATGGAAATATCAGAATTTGCTTTTATTCTGTTCAAAGAGAAAGAAGTTGCTATGCATAACAAAAGTAAAGGAAATTTGAAATGTTTCCTTTAGAATTAGAGTTAAAACAGAGCATACTACAAATCTGCTTTAAGCCATGTAACCTAATGATATTTAAAATCCTTCAAGTGTAAAGCCCTTTTTTTTTTCCTTTAATGCCCTTTCTTCCAGTGTGTGATAATAATAGATGTTATACTGCCTATTTATTCTACCAGTTTCTTACTAACTCAGATAATAAGTCTGAATGGTGTATACAAACTAATATATCCAGCATACTTGTCACACCGTGTGTGCCTTGAGCTATAGGTGAGTTTTCCAAACATTGACATTTGCTTCATTCCAAATGCCCCAAGGTATGAGAGACAGCTACACAGGCTGGCAGGTATTATGAAGGATGTTCAGAGACCTGTGTTCATCTAGAAGAACAATACATATCTCAATACTACACCTTTGGGCATAGCAAAATGCATTGGATTTTTATTGTTAGGCAACCAAGTTCCACCCTGTAGGTTGGGGAAAGCTGAGTTTCTTTGATCAAATAAACTAATTTGTACTTTTTTCAGTCTTCAAAGTGCTTACACAATCTTTGCAAAGACCATAAGAAAGAAAATAAAAGGCAATAGTTATGGTATGATTAAACAGGCTACAGCAGCGAGGACGAACAGCTTACATCCTGCAGTTAAAATAGTATATATAACAATGAAATATAGATTTTTTTAGTGGCTGAAAATATATTGATCACATGTTGCAATCATTCCACATAGAGTTATAATCTTAAAAGTGTAAAGGGATGATATAAGTTTGATGGAGGTGAGAGTCTAATGTATATAAATAAATCTGATATGAAAAACATGACAAATTGTATAATGCATTTTTTATTTTCAATGTCTGACAGAACAGCAAGGTGGAAAGAGATCTGCCTTCTAGTCCTTGCCAAAAACTTACTGAAAGTAAATAAAGTTTATTGTATTTAGCAGGTGCCTGCCATCCTTTTCATGACTGGAAGACCTAAATTCAAATCCATGAAAATCAAATGAGACAGTTTCAAATGTTAGGGTGGACATTGCACTGACAAGTTTGGTAACAAAATTGCGCAAGACGTTGTTGTCTACAACTTGTAGCAGGAATATTTTCACCTGTGATGCTTTTGCTGCTTTGGTAATCAAAGTACTTCCGAGAGCCTGTTGATAAATAGTAATTATTATGACTAATTTTTTTCTGATATCTAATTTTTGAGATTTAGGATATAAGAGTGAAAATACAGTTATTTGGAAAGGGAGTTAAGTAGTCTGCTAAAAATACAGTATTGACTGTAGAATGTCTGTAGAGTCTTACATGTGAGGAAAAGTGGTCTTATTGGATTAGGGAAATGACAAAGTTAAAAGAATAATTTAAATAAGGTGTTAAATGGTACACTGGAAACAGTCAGTAGACATAAGAGAACATGTCAATATGCATGTAAATAGATAAAAATTAATATTGGCTGCTCAGGAAGGTAAAAATAAATCAGAGTTTTGTTACTGGGAAGTTACCAAAGACATGTCTACAGTCAGCAGCATGTAGTGCTATGTACACTGAAACATAGTGAAGCCTGATTTCCTGTAGGTGTGCTTCCTCTGAATAACTGATGGTGGGACTTTCAGGTGATGGTGAGAGTTTGCAGGTTTTTGTTGAAGAATCTTCCACAACTTAGGTATTTTCTTATTCTTAAGGAAACCTCTAGTATTCATTAATATGTGTGTTTACATTGCACTCAGAAATTTAATAACTAGGCATATGAGATTCCTTACCTAACTCTCAGGAGAGTCCATGTGATTGGAGAGCATGGGGAGAAATAAACACATATGACTCCTGATTTATCATAAAAGAAAGGGTTAAGCAAAAAAAAAAAGAAAAAAAGAGAGAAGTTGTATCCCTACTTTGTACTTTTGTCTTAAGTTTTATAGTGCAGAATCTTGACAAAATTCTTTAGCAAAAATGGTGCAATTAATTATTTGCTTCTAACTGGAAAAATAACATTTATTTTGTAATTACTCAATGATAACTAAAAGTACATTTCAGAACAATTGTAAGATGAAATGAGAAATGTCATAGGACAGAAGGTTAATAGATGAGATTTTTTTTTTTGCTTGGTTTTGGTCTCTGCTGTCTGTGTCAGCAGCTGTGGGAGGCAAAATACTCGTTAAACTGAAAGTTTCCTGATTGCCGTGATGTACTTAAAAACTGGGTTACCCAAGCTATATCAAATCTCTAGAAATAAACTTGTTTAGTATGTATTTAAATAGGTGGTAGAAGCCCCATTCCTGGAAACATTCAAGGTCAGATTGTATGAGACTCTGAGAGACCTTATCTAGTTGAAGATGCCCCTGCACACTGTAAGGTGGTTAGACTAAATAACCTTTAAAAGTCCCTTCCAACCTGAACCATTCTATGAATCTGTGGTTCTAAGAATGAGATAGTAGAAGAAAAATACAGAAAAATATCTAACGGCTAAGGACAACAGGTACCTCTGTAAATTATCTAATCTCACCTCCCTGTTCAGATTTTCTCCACCTGCCACCTCAGCTTTTTTTTATTCGAGCACATATCCTTGGAGAGGAAGTCCCTTCAGCCCTTTTTTGATGATTAAAACATCTCCATGGCCACTCTGCACTCTTTGCTTTGCAAGGTGGTCCACTGCTTTCTCATTTGATAGTAGGTCATCATATCCCACTTCCTGTAAGAGACTGGTTCTTTTTGGTTGCCTTAAATCACTTGTTTTCCTTCCTCAAATTGCTTGTTTTCTGCTATAGCAAAGGCAGTGTACTTCAACATTTTCTCACTCATGCTGCCCAAAGAGATCATGCTGCAGTCTTGCTGGTAAGGAAAAACAGGGGCATAACGATACCTTGGACTCCCCTTGGACCCCAGAGTACCCATAAATCCTCCCTAAACTCAGTTCCAGAGGTTTCTGAGAAGAAGCACTGCACAGGTCCACCAAATAACTCTAAATAAAACTCTGTAAGAAAGGTCATCTGCCCCTGTTATTTGCCCATTCATGGTTATTTTTTAAATTTCAGAACAATATGACAATTAAGTGAGCATAGTGACCTTTATTATGAATCATAAAAATATTTTTACTCAAAAACCTAAACACAAACCCTCAAATCTCTAGAGGTTTTGCAGATGATATTATCTCATCTAATATATACAAAAAACTGCATTCAAACCACATTTACTCAACTTGGTTCTAAACTCGGATGAGAAAGGAACTTGACATTTTTCACATGTTTACTTGAGGCTATGGGATTTATTCATAGAACCATAGAATCACCAGGTTGGAAGAGACCCACTGGATCATTGAGTCCAACCATTCCTATCAAACACTAAACCATGCTCCTCAGGACCTTGTCTACCCATGCCTTAAACACCTCCAGGGAAGCTGAATCAACCACCTCCTTGGGCAGCCTATTCCAATGCCCAATGACCCTTTCTGTGAAATTTCTTTCATAATGTCCAGCCTAAATCTCCTCTGGCAGAGTTTGAGGCCATTCCCCCTTGTCCTGTCCCCTGTCACTTGGGAGAAGAGGCCAGCTCCCTCCTCTCTACTCTTTCAGGTAGTTGTAGAGAGCAATGAGGTCTCCCCTCAGCTTCCTCTTCTCCAGGCTAAACAACCCCAGCTCTCTCAGACATTCCTTATAAGGCCTGTTCTCCAGTCGCTTCACAAGCTTTGTTGCTCTTCTCTGGACTTACTCCAGAGCCTCAACATCCTTCTTGTGGTGAGGGGCCCAGAACTGAACACAGCAGCACCTGAACACAGCTTAAATCATCTATAGTTCTGAATCAGGGAAAAAAATGTACTACAATTTTATGCAAGTGCCTTGTAGAAATGAATAAATAAATTCTTGGTAGTAAAGTTTCTAATGTCACATCCCACAAAACATATTAGTCAATGATAAGGATGCTGGATGTCAAAGCATAAATTTTTAAAGAAATCTGATTAATTCCAAACTGATCTTACTCTGTAATGATCAAGAAATGGAAAGTCAGGCCACCATTCAACTGTTACCTGAAACAAATGAAAAATACAATTACTTGGCAGTGTTATCTTTCACTGCATATCCTGTATCTGATGTACTTGCTAGTAAAATCTTTCTACTCAGTCTTCCCAACAAAACTCCTTTGACTATACATATCTTGTTAGAAATATTCTCTGCTAGCTTTTACAAACTCTGCAAAGTTCATTGTTGGTTGACATCACAACATGGACCCACAAGCCACACGCTTGTATCTGGCCCTTATGAGGGGGAAAGTGGATTCATTTGTCTGTGTGGTAATCCAGAGGCCAATAAGGTCACTCTCAGGGTGAATATAAAAAGCAGTATCTATTTCTGGCTCAAATAAAATTTTCTGCTTTGCTTTATTGCATATAGTTGACAAATACTCTTGGAGAAAGAATAAATATCTGCTGTATACTTTGAGCTTGCCTTCTGCTATCAGACATTTTAAAACATCTCTAAAGAATATACCTATGCCAGAGAAGCATTTAAGTTCTGAAAATGGCAAAGTTTGTAAAATAGGAAATTTGGCATGGCATGCTTGTTATGATGTTCAGTAAAGTAATAACGACTTCTTGTAATTAGTATGCTGTGAATAATATCCTTTTTCTCAGACATACTCTAGGAAAAAAAAAAAGTCAGGGCATTAAAAGGTTTCTAATTTCATTCACTAGAGTTTGAATACTGAGAGCTATTCTAAAGCAAAGCCAAATTTTCATGATATAAGTTTAAAATCATGCAAGTGCAAGGAAGCCAGTGTTTAAAAAAACCCAACAAATTCTAGTAGGGACTCAGAAAGTATTTTTTAACTAAATATGATGTTACTCAAGCTGAAGAAGAAAATCGGGGATTGAGTTTGTTGGTTTTTTGGGTTTTTTTAACTACTGTTAATAAAGATATAATAACTATTCCACGACAAAAAAAAAAATCAGATTTTTCACTTGGAGGACTATAACTAGTTACTTCAAGCAGATGGAGAATCTATTTCCATCCTCGCTTGATGGATCTTCCTGAGCTAGTAGGATATCTTCTGAGGTCCTTGTTCTGATCAATATTAGTCTCTTTTTTGCTGTTATTTTTGTCAAAGAAAATTTTCCTTGAGGGAAGAAACTTGTCACCTTTGCTGACATATTAGCAAGTCCTCTAACATTAGCAAAATGAAGCTGAACTCTCATATTACATTTACAGGAATGCTTATTGGAGAGAAAGAGATTGGTGAGAAGTAAAAAAGAGTTGTTAGCAGATATCTTTTTGCAGAAAAAACCAAAAAGTAATTTTGAACTTCCACTACATTTCCTAAAAATAAACATAAAAAAATCAACGTATTTTCCATTCTTTTAAAATGAAAAATAATTATTTGTAAAATTAAAAAAATATTGAAATAAACTTATTTATAGGAAGAAAGATTCTCATTTAATACACACAAACTGAAGAATGATAAACACTTATTTCCTCCTGGTGTAAGCCTCTATTTCTAAGAATATATTAACCATCAATTTTTAAATCTTTAATATATATATTTAAAGAAATTATACAGACAAACCTAGTGTCATTTTACGTTGCATCGAGCATGTTGTAGGTGTACAACCATTACTCCAAGAAATCATGATCATACAGATCACTTTTACAACCTAAGATTTTTAACATAAAAGCATCTGTTGTGCAACAGAATCAAAACTCCCCTTTTTTGTCCTTCATAGTAAACAAAGATGAAGATTCCACAAAAAATCTCTGCCATCTCATCTTAGTATTGATAACTGAAGTTCTTCACATAAATCATATCTTGTTATTCTTCACTGGCTAGATCAGAAACCAACAGCTACTTTTTTGACCATCACAAACTAGCTGAATTGAACTTTGAGTTTTATGCTAATTGATATGAATCTGTATATCAGAAAAGGTTTCTTTTCCCTGTAGAGGAATGTAAACTTTATTAAAAGTTCCATTATGTCAGGTTAACACAGATGTCACTGTTGGTCTTAAAATTGAGTCATTTTATATATTTTGGTCCCAGGACACATAGTACAATTATGACTACTATTAATATTAAGCAACTGACAAAGATGAAACTGAAAATTGACTTTTTTGTAGAATAAAGCCAAAAACCAGTTTCAAAACTATTACGTACATTGATTTATTATGAGAAGTAGAGGAAAAATTCTTGGAAGAGGTTAGATAATGATACAAAGTTAGCATGCTAATTCAGCAAGTGCTTCCACTGTTACTTAATGTTATTAAAGTTTCATGACTCTGTGGTTTCTCTTATCTCATGTACAACTGGATTAAATAACTGTTATCTACTATTGATTTCATTATGTTTTCTTGGTATTTCTGGGTGGTTTTAGACAGAAAAAGTAAAGTAAAACCAATTCTCTTTTGCTGGCAATTGATTCTGAATAATCCGAGAAAGTCAACTGAGCCAAGGTCACTTCTGACATATGAAATGCTTACATTTGTAATTTATTACTGAAGAGAGAGGAGACAGTTCTTCCATTAGAAAAACTGACTGGTGTCTGCATTTAATTCAGGTCTATAATCCTAAGATGAATACTGTGATATGAGGCTTGTAGCATATCCAAGACCTACAGAGGGCTGGCAGAGAGGACAAGTACCTTTTAGGAGTAATAGCTGAACATGGATCTACAACCTACATCAACTAAAATAGTTCTAAACTCCCATGTGTGAAAAAATGAATTCTTTTTGTGTGCATTGTCTCTCTGTAGTGCCTGGATTGTCTGAATGATTTACATACAGTAAAAGGGAGACCATACAGTCCCTTTTGGACTCAGAGGGAACAGCAGTGACTGGGGACGAGGAGAAGGCTGAGGTACTTAATGCCTTCTTTGCCTCAGTCTTTAATTGTAAAGAAAGCTGTTCCCTCTGTGTAGATACCCCGGAAACAGAGGAGCAATACGAGGCTCCCATAGTCCAAGAGGAGGAGGTCAGAGCCCTGCTTGGCCAGCTGGACACCCACAAGTCTATGGGTCCAGATGGGATTCATCCTAGGGTATTGAGGGAGCTGGCGGATGTATTGACCAAACCCCTTTCCATCATCTTCCAGCAGTCCTGGAAGACTGGGGAGGTACCTCTGGACTGGAGACTGGCTGATGTAGTTCCCATTTACAAGAAGGGTAGCAGGGAGGATCCCGGGGAACTACAGGCCTGTCAGTCTGACCTCAGTGCCAGGGAAAGTCATGGAACAGGTGATCTTGAGTGCTATCATGAAGCACTTACAAGAGAAGCGGGTGATCAGGCCCAGTCAACATGGGTTGCCTGATCGCCTTCTATGACAAAGTCATTCGGCTGCTGGATGAGGGAAAGGCTGTGGATGTGGTCTTTCTAGACTTCAGTAAAGCCTTTGACACAGTTTCTCACAGCATTCTGCTGCGGAAACTGTCAGCCTCTGACCTGGACAGACGCACACTCTCCTGGGTAGAAAACTGGCTGGATGGCCGGGCCCAGAGAGTGGTGGTAAATGGTGTTAAGTCCAGCTGGAGGCCAGTGACAAGTGGGGTTCCCCAGGGCTCAGTGCTGGGTCCAGCCCTCTTCAATGTCTTCATCAATGACCTGGATGAGGGCATTGAGGGTACCCTTAGCAAGTTTGCAGAAGACACTAAGCTGTGTGCAAGTGTTGATCTGCTGGAGGGTAGGGAGGCTCTGCAAAGGGACTGGACAGGCTGGACCCCTGGGCTGTGTCCAACGGCATGAGGTTTAACACTGCCAAATGCCGGGTCCTGCACTTGGGGCACAACAACCCTATGCAGAGCTACAGACTGGGAGAAGCCTGGCTGGAAAACTGCCAGGAGGAGAGGGACCTGGGGGTGTTGGTCAACAGCCGACTGAACATGAGCCAGCAGTGTGCCCAGGTGGCCAAGAAGGCCAATGGCATCCTGGCTTGTATCAGAAATAGTGTGACCAGCAGGTCCAGAGAGGTGATTCTCCCTCTGTATTCAGCACTGGTGAGGCCGCTCCTTGAATACTGTGTCCAGTTCTGGGCCCCTCACCACAAGAAGGATGTTAAAGCTCTGGAGTGAGTTCAGAGAAGAGCAACAAAACTGGTGAAGGAGTTGGAGAACAGACCCTATGAGGAGTGGCTGAGAGAGCTGGGGTTGTTTAGCCTGGAGAAGAGGAGGCTGAGAGGAGACCTCATTACTCTCTACAACTACCTGAACGGAGGTTGTAGAGAGGAGGGAACTGGTATCATCTCCCAAGTGACAGGGGACAGGACAAGAGGGAATGGCCTCAAGCTCCACCAGGGTAGATTTAGGCTGGAGATTAGGAGGAGGTTTTTCACACAGAGGGTCCTTGGGCATTGGAATAGGCTGCCCAGGGAGGTGGTTGATTCACCTTCCCTGGAGGTGTTTAAGACACGGGTGGATGAGGTCTTGAGGGACTTGGTTTAGTGTTAGATAGGAATGGTTGGACTAAAAGATCCAATGGGTCCCTTCCAACCTGGTTGTTCTGTGATTCTGTGATTCTCTTTGGTGCTGAATATGGTTGGAATAATTCTGACCCAAACGCAATATATAAATATAGAATGGAATTAGTGAAACTCTTGTCCTTTGAGGAACTCCATAATTAATAGATTTAGAAAGGCAATGCAGTTCTATATCTAGTATAGGATTGAAGAAAAACACATTTTGATATTCAAAGTGACTGCTTACAACACTTACTATACAGTGCAGTCCACCTAAATTAGAGAATGAAACAATAATTTATGTTGAAAGGTGTCCTTGGAGGTCCCCTGGTCAAGATTGCTCTGAACAGTAGCCCTATCCTCCAGTGAATAGTCATTTGCCCAATTTGATGTAAGAGAGTCTGCCACCTACCATCATCCAAGTTGCTAATGAAATGTAATAATATTGCCACTAATAGTCAGCAGCAGAACTTCAAATTTAATCACTACATTTTCAACTTGAAGGTCCAGTCAGTTTTCCACTCAGCTATCATTCTATCCTTCTAGTCTCTAGGTCTTCAGTTTGGCCTCAAAGACAGGATGAGAGGCCAGGTTTAAAGCCTCAGTCTTTTCATCTGCCTTCCATTTTCTCTGCAACCAGTGGAAGAGGGAAATGATAGAGAGACAGGATATATGGCTGCTGCCTGAGATAAATCCATCACACTATCTTAATACCTAAAATTCAGTACTTCTCTGCTTGATAAAAAGTCAGATGATGCCTATTACACTCATGTAAGTGTTGCAATTAACTGTGCTCAGGCTGCGTACTAAATTCAAATTCTTATATCTCATTTTAAAGACCCTTTATTTTCCTAGTATACATTTGCAACTATTTCCAGGAAAGCTGGAACTCAGAACAAGTCACTGTGTATTAGAAAGATTAACACCATAACTACAAATGTGCCCTTTGCTCTTCTTTACTTGAGCTTTTAGTGCTGAAGCATGAAGTTGTAAGTTATAGAATATCCCTGTGGTCAATTGGGGTCACCTGACCCAGTTGTGTTCCCTTCAACTTCTTGTCCATCCCCAGACTACTAATTTGGGGAGTGAGGAATTGTTGTAGAGCAAGCCTTGACACTGGGCAAGCACTGTTCAGCAGCAGTTGAAACATTAGTTCATTATCAACGCTCTTCTCCAGAAACAAAAAGCACAGAGCCATATGGGTTGTTATAAAGGAAGTTAACTTCATCCCAGACAAATACAGTACAGATACATTCTCCTTTCCTCCTTGTTTAATGTAATCAGTTAAAAATAAATTAGAAAAATAGCCATCCTCCTCTTTCTGAAGATGATCACTATCTAATACTAATGAAATGTTATATTGATGAAATGTTATGAAATTATGCCTAAAAAATAATGCAACATATACATGGAATAATCCTCTTTAAACCCTAACTCATTGCAACTATACTGTGTCTTGCATCCATCAGTTTTTATATAACCAAAATGGTCAAGATCAAAGGATATCTGGAACTACTTGTTGTCTGATAAGTGTATTTGTCTGGGGAAAAGTACAGAGGGTTGAAGCCCTTCTTCTATCCATTAACCACATAAATGAAAACTAATTAGAAATGGGAATTAATACTCCATACAGCAGATGGTAAATTAAGTAGTTCTGGTTCAGTGTCTCTGAAACTCCTAGGTTTCACTGATCAAGTTCTTCCTAACATGTCTATCATAGAAATAACATTTATCCAACAGTGAAAAAAATTATCCAACAGTGAATAAGATTTATAAAAGTTTGAAAAGATTTAGTATTGATAGTTTATTGGAAGAATGCACTTTTAAAAATAATATTCTGAGAAAAAAAGAGGTTTAAGGAAGATCAGCAAAAAATACTTATGGTTCTCTCATAGAAATAACCCAATATACTAGGAATCTTCAGAATGAAAAAGAGATCGCTTTGTAGAAGGAAGTCTGCTAGATTTCTATAAAATTTTGAGTGGCATGAAGAGGGTACAAAGGTATAAGAAAGCACTAGGTTCCAAACTGGAAAGGATGAAATGGCTCTTCATGAAAATGGTAATAAATATATGCAGTCCTTAATATCACTGATACGAAAGTTGATGTGGATGTTCTCTTGAAGATTTTACCATGTTGAGGCAATTAAGTGACCAAGTATAAAGTGTTAGGTATAAAGTTCATTACTTGAGACATGCCTGCCAATAGGGTGTTGGCAGAATGGGAATTACTGAAGAAAATCTATGACATTGCTGCCATAGCAGCAGGATGATGAGATGACCTTCTGTGAATAGATTGCTAACTTGTGTGCAGCTGGGACAAGAACTACCGTTTCAACTAATCATACAGAGAAGTAATCCCAAAGTTTAAACACACTTTTCACATACCCCTCTACTTTACCTGTTAGTCTTAATTTCTGGTGTTTTATTCTAGTGTGTATTGTACTGTTGTAAATTCACTTACCATATCTCTAGAACGGTATCTGTGCTAAATGCAAAGTTCTTTAAATTGTTTTTTTTTTCAGTAGGATGAAAAATTTGAAGGTCTTTGACTTTTTAATCTCACCCATCATAAATTGACTGTTACGAGAATAACATAAAATAATCTTCATCTCTGTTTAAGAGAAATAGGAATGGTTTGATAGGAACGGTTGGACTCAATGATCTGCTGGGTCTCTTCCAACCTGGTTGCTCTATGATTCTATGATTCTGTGATTCAGAGTATGGCACTAATGCACTGTGAAAGGAATGACTGACACCAGGAGAGGATAATCCTGAGAAGGGTCAGGCCCAGCAGATCTTGAGAGCTCTGACCTCCACAGTCAGACAACAGATGCTGAACCACTGCAGGGAGAAGATCCAGGAGGAATCACAATACAAAATTCCACAATATCCTGCCAGGTAGCCAGTGCATACCTGGTCAGATGATGCACCTTCAGGGACCCACGAGGGATTGTCACTTGGGGAGGGACGTCTTAGAGTATCTATGTTGAATGTATGTGGTGAGTGAAGGTGGTTGGGAATCATCTCCTTCTTTGGTGATAACTTTTCCCCATGTGAAAAAAATAAGCAAGTTATCTAGTAACTGACACATCTCTTATCATCTGTTGTACTCTCCACAGCAGTGGTTCATAGAGAAAAACCAGTACCTTGGAAAAGAAAACTTCCAAAGATTACAAAACTAGAAAAGAACAGGAAATTACAGAAGCAATTAGGAAATTACCAGAGTTTAACACTGTTGGAAATTTGGAAAGAATCATAAATGCCTCTCCAGGTAATACTCTTTCATATGTATCTACCCATGATCATTGTGTGACACAGGATATTGAGCTAGAGGGAGCATGGTCTGAAGCCAAACATAGTCATTCTTATATTTCTCTGAGAGAAAAAAATATTAGCTGATTTTATGCAATCCTTATCCCTGAAACACTAAGTACACTTGCAAATGACTCTGCCATGAAATTATGTGTGAAACATTCCAATATTCTTATCACAGAAAAATAAATTTGGAGACAAAGGTCATGCAGAAAGTGAAGTAGAGTGTCATCAATGCAATACTTGGTATAAACTACTGAATATTGTAGATTATTACTTGATCATTGTGGATTATTATATATTATTTATGTACAGTGGGGTTTGCATCACACTACTTTGAATGCCAGTGTTAAAGTGTAAAGTCAAATGACTAAATTTTGTCCTAAAGTTTAGCTAAGTGAACATCTTACGAGAAACTGCTTGATCTGACATGAAGAACCTGCTGGACATGACATAACAGAGCAAGAATCTAGTAAAAATTACAGATAGCTCCATGAGGGATGAGTGTATCTCAGAGGTTGTTGAAGGTGAGCTGTGAAAAATAGTCAAATGATACAGGCAGCTGAAGGAAAGCAATGGAGGCTTCTGGAATGTCAGCAATGACTCAGTAATCACAAGTGATACAATATGAATAAGAGATGACCTAGGTAAAGATGTTCAAATATACGAATTCTGGATATGTTTACTGTGTATAAGCAGGGAGGAGAAAGGGAAGGATCAAGGTTGATGTAGGAGGAAACAACATGGTGTGAAGGGAAATAATAAGGGCTGGTTTTATATAAGCAAGCCACTGGTCTATCTGGACTGAGCCCTGTGCCTGTTTGCCATTCTGTGTCCTGTTTTATTTGTGGATATACTCTGACCTACAAGCAGGAGCAGGAACAAACCTAAAGGAAAAAATACACTGAAACCTAAAGTTTACCAGATTCAGCTTTCCCCAGTGATGTGAGCAGCCAATAAAAAAGTGGTCTGGATAGAACAGAAAAATTATTGAACAGAAAAAATGTCTGTTGGAAATCCTGGCAGACAAATTGCCTTCCGACCTGGGAGCCGTGAGCCTGGAAAATAAAGCTGGGAACCAGATGCATCCTCAAAAAATGCATCTCTGAAGGACAATTGGGTACCTAGAAAGGAGAGACATCCCCAGACACCACTGATAAGCATAAAACCAAGATATTATAATGGTAACTTGTCTTCTGAAAAAAGTGGAAACATTCTGAATAAATAAAATTAGCCTGAAAGAACAGTACTCATCATCATCTTTTGGTTATTACAGTTGCAAAATAGACAGCATCTATTGACTGGTCAAAGTGCTGGTGTCCTAATCCTCTTCTGTCTTCCTGACATAAAAAGATTTAATTATTATCCAATTTAGTTCTTCTCTGTGAACTTCCCATTCTGCATGCGTTTCTCAGTTCCTAAACAGGCTGAAATCTCCACATCCTGTTGGTAGAAAAATTCCTGGGCTTCCTTTTCAAATGCTGCTGCACAAAAACAACCTTTTAACTGTTTAAGTCTTGACTAATGTCTGATTTACCAGGTGAACAGGTATGTGCTATATGTTCACACATTATGTCCTGCCACGTCTTATTCTCACTCCTGTTCTTGTACTCCAGCAGGTAATTAGAAGTGTGATACTCCCAGATCAGTAATAAGTAAAACCATCTGAATATGCAGACCTTTTTCCAGTCATGAATTAAGGAGCTGACTACAGAAGGGTAATTTTTATCATTCCCTTTCCTCTTTGCATATTGCATTCAATATGAAGTTCCTAACATCGGCAGCCAGAAACCTACTGGTTAACTCTTACTGATTGAACTATGGATATCTTCTTTGCAGTCTTTTCTTCAAAGGTGAAGCTGTAATGATTGGTTCCTGGATTGTGCAGATTTAGGCCTTCACAGTTATATTTGGTTTGGTTGTGATATAATTATTTTTCTTCATAGTAACTAATACAGGGCTGTGCTTTGAAGTTGTGCCCAAAACAGTGTTGAAAACATAGGGATGTTATCGTTATTGTTGAGCAATTGTTACACAGAGTCAAGATCTTTTCTGCTTCTCATATTACTCTTCCAGAGAGGAGGCTAGAAGTGTATGTGGATTTGGGAACAGCAGATACCAAGTGACAAAAGGCTCATTTCACAGCATACAATGCCTTGCTTAGCATATAAAGCTGGAGAAAGAAGGAGGAAGTGGGTGGAGGGGATGATGACATATTTGAATTTATGGCATTTGGTCTTCTCAAATAACTGCTGCACATTATGAAGCCCTGCTTTTCTGGAGATGGCTGGACACATGCCTGCTGATAAGTAGCAGTGTATTAATTCCTTCTTTTACTTTCCTTATTTGTGTGGCTTTTGCTTTACTTGTTAAACTCGTTAAATCACCTCAGCAGTTTTCTCACTTTTATCCTTCCAATTCTCCTCTCCATCCTGCTGTGGGCAGGTGAGCAAGCAGCTGTGTGAGACTTAGTTGCCGATCAGGGTTGAACAACAACAGCTCTAGAAAGTGATTCCTTTGAGATACTGATGTTTCAAAGGTGCATTTAAAAGAACATAGACTGAGTCCTTATTTCATTCAACAGATTTTAATTGATTTATGCATGTGGTAAATATGCATGCTGGTTTTCTTAACAGAAGCAATCGTCCTCATAAATAGAAAAACAACTATAAGAGCAGCTTTAGCAGTCCTACATGGCCTAAAAGTCATCAATTACCACATGTAGACTTTAAATGCTGAAATTGTCATCCCGAGGCTTTGCATATTGATTTTCCATTGCTGTTAAATCCTTACTTGCAGGAAAAATCATTGAACCTCTCAAATACAATTGTTTCTTCTCTACATTACTGTAAGAGTTTCTGAAACAGAAACTTAATCCATTTCAACAGTGCAATACCACTTAAGCTGAAAATTCAAATAAACTCCCTGGAAAAAGAAACCCAAAGAAATTCTGTACTATGGCATTCATAATAATTTTACTTATTTTAAAATAATTTTAATGATTTTACAAATCAGGAGGATTTTTTTCCACAGTACAGTAAGATTTACGTTAATAAGAATTTTGGGACCCAATTTTCTTACCGTAATTTTAAAATGTAATAAGAATGCTATTTGGATAGTTGTGACATTCACTCTGCTATCAAGTCACTTACATAATTCAGCCATTTGTAATACATCAGTTTCTTACTCTCTGCTACCACTGGTCCATGTCTTTCTCCCGATCTCTCTGTCTAAATGGACGTGGTTCTGCAGCAGACACTGTAGTGCTGCAGCCAGGCACTAGATCAAGGTGGAGGGGCACTTGACAGAGTGAGGGAAGCCCAGGAACCTCAGAGGGATCCCAGAGGGCAGGTCTGGACTGCTGGAAGCTCAGGCTCATATGTGGTGGCTCACATGATAGAACAGCCCCAGAAGCAATTGCAGGAGATTTAAATGGCCTTCAGGGAGCACCATGACCCAGAGCACTCAAACAGGGGTGTGTTTGTCAGATGGGTGTGCTTGAAGAGTTTGTGAGATCAGTTTGTGAAGGCAGGGCACACAGGGAGGGTGCAGTTCCAGTTCTCAAGAGGTAAGCTCAGTCGGTAAGAGAGAGCCCCAACATGGTGTCCACCTGATGAAAGGCTGCATCCTCCACACCTGTCAGAAGGGAGGCATCAATGGGCCTGTGAGAACTTCATGAGGTTAAGCAAAGCCAAGTGCAAGGTCTTACACTTCAGTCAGGGCAATCCCCACTTTCAGTACACAATGGGGGATGAAGTGATTGAGAACTGTCCTGCAGAGAAGGACTTAGAGCTGCTGGTTGATGAGAAGCTCAACATGGGTAGGCAGTGTGTGCTCACAGCACAGAAGGCCAACCACATCCTGGGCTGAATCAAAAGAAGCGTGGCCAGCAGGTCAGGGGAAGTTATTCTACCCCTCTCTTCTGCTCTTGTGAGACCTCATCTGGAGTATTGTGTCCAGTTCCAGAATCCTCAAAAAGTAAGAAGGGTATGGAGCAGTTAGAATGGGTCCAGAGGAGGTCTACAAAGATGATCCGATGGCCAGAGCACCTTCCCTAGGAGGGCAGGCTGAGAGAGTTGGGCTTGTTCAACCTCAAGAAGAGAAGGATCCGAGGAGATCTTATAGCAACCTATAGTGCCTGAAAGGAACCTCCAAGAAAGCTGGAAAGGGACTATTCATAAAGGCTTGTGGTGATAGGACAAGGAGAATGGGTATAAACTGGGGAGGGGCAGATTTAGAGTAGGCATTAGGAAGAATTTCTTCAGCAGGAGAGTGGTGAGACAGTGGAACAGGTTGCCAAGGGAAGCTGTAGGTGCCCCATCCCTGAAAGTGTTCAAGGTCAGGTTGGATGGGGTCTTGGGTAACCTTATCTGGTGGGATGTACCTGCACATGGAAGGGGGTTTGGAACTAGAAGATCTTTGAGGTCCCTTCCAATGCTAACTATTCTATGGTTCTATGATTAAATATCCATGGATCTACAAAGTCTGAGGGCCTGCATTCTAACTGAGAATTATTTTTCTTTGATTTGCATTGCTTGAAAAGGCGTTTTGAAATTATTATCTACTTTTAAGTCACAAACAACCTTGTTATTTAGTAGACGAGACCTCTGAAACTACAAATCCAATTTTTCCTCTTACATTTTCCCCTATTACAATCCTCTTTGTCTGTTCATTAGCTTTCACCTTTTAAAATCCACATAAATTTGTTTCAAGTGTTCTAATGGCATAGTTACTGTTGCAGTCCACACTGGATATTCCAAAGGCCCCCAGGGTAAGACTCTTGGTCTTCTCATGAAATTTGTGACTTCAGTAACCAATGGGCTAAATGAAGTCAAACTGATGTCAAACAATTGGTTTCAGTCCTCCTCGTCTCTCTCTCCCTGGATGGCAGGCACACTGCTGCAGATAGTCCCTATTATTGTATTTTTTTTTCCGTAGACCAGTGCAGTGCTTCTTCTAGGCAACTTCTAGAACTGAATTTGTGGAGGTTTCAGGGGGCTACGGGGTCTGAAGTATTGTTTTGCTCCTTGTTTCTGTTCTGAAAAGGCTGCAGCATGACTTCTCTGGGCTACTTGCAAGAGTAAGATAAGGCGTTTAAGTGGTTTAAGGTAACCAAAAAGAAACAATATCTTACAGTGACCTTTAAGCATTTTTCAGTGTTTTTTTTTTTTTTAATTTTTTACCTTTGCTTTCTCACCATCTGTGTTTCAAGTGCATAACTTCTCACACATACATTACACATTTCTTACTCATTTTTTAACACCTTCATTTGTGTAATTATACATTCTTCATTATAAAGCTTCCACTGATATTACCTTTACTGCACAAGTGAAAGATTGTGTCCATTATTGCTCCCTGGGATACACTGCTAACTAATGGTTTACAATGAGCTTTCATGGCTCTGATCACTATTCTTTAGGTACTATTGTTGAGCCGGTCTCCAATTCATTTTACCATTCAATTTTTTGATGGGTTTGTTACTGCATTTGATCTTAAAAGTGGGATTCAGGTCAGTCACATAGCACTTCAAGATGCTTATAACTCCGGCATCTGCAATTTCAGTGAGGTAAAGCAATACGAGAATTCATGGAAATTAATAGACATGTTTATGATGCAATTCATTTGAAGCATTTAAAACTTACTCTTAGGAAAAACTGTTCATTACTACGATCAGTTAATTCTGTCTATTCAAAGAAAGAAACCTGCATTAATAATATTTCCCAGTGGTTAATGCAACTTAACCTTTACAATGCTGAGTCCTGCAGTCCTGTAAACCATTGGCTTTGTAACCACTGACCTAAGCATTTCTATCAATGTTTTTCCAACATCTTTGTAGCAGCATTTTCCCCTTGTTTCTGTGAGCTGTAACAGCACTATAAACAGAAAAACTCACATCCTGAGGAAAATACATAGTGCTGTGGGAAAAGCATGTTTAGCATGAACTCTACCACTCACTATGTGGGACAGATTGTCCAGAAGAGGTTGCTCGTTTAAGAACTTTATCACTGCATTTCTCAATCAGCCACAGTTGTGGCTTTTCCCTTTCTCTCTTCCCTCCCCTCACTTCTCCCAGTCTTTTCAGCAGACTGTGGTACCCTTCCATGTAAATTTGTTGAAACTGAGGTCAGAAAAATGAAATCATATATATTGGGTTTATACTGAAGATGTTAAAACCAGATTTAAAAGTTTCAGATCATACAAATAATTTTCCTCTAATATTTGATTCCACCTTCTTACAAAATGTATATATACGACTTGAGAATCAGATTTATCTGGATACAGAATGGGCTATGGATTTAGTTAAAATCTCTCTATTTGGCTAAATTGAGGAGGATTTAGGTTTTCAAATGTATTGAGATGACAATATTGGAAGGCACATCAAATGCATGAGTACTGACCAAATTAAGAACAAAGTAAATATGCAGCACTTTCTAGATAGTTGACACTTCTATTTTTTCTAAGAGGTTTTTTTTTTTTTCTCTCATTACTGTAGGACTATTGTTTCATGGATTTTTTTCTAACAGTAGAAAAATGAAAAAGAAACTGGATTTTCTTATAGAGCTAAATTAAATAGATTTTGTCAATGCCTGAACTTTATGGACATAATCCAGCAGAGTAGTCAAAGCTGTGGTTAAGTGCTTTGTTGGATAAGGGCCTAGTAACCTGTGAGGGGTCCTTGGAGTTTTTCCAAGACAGATAATAGGTTCACCCTTCTGTCATAGTGATGTGATTGCTGAATATGTCATAAGATGTATTAAGGAAGAGAAAAAGCTGAGAATGTTAAAATGTATCTTTGCTTTGAATAGCACAACAAAGGAAATTCCTTAGCTTAAAAGAAGAAGAAATTAAATCTCAAATAAGAATTCACATCAAGCATCACATTGAGACTTATTAGATATACTTGGAACTAAAGAATTGCTATATGTCTCAAAAATATAAAGACTTTAGCAAATTTAAGGAAATATAGTATCTTGCAGCTTTAGCATTACATAAATTCGGTTTCAAATAGAATGGAAATATGAGTATCCATACACAGTATGCCTCAGACTACACACATCCAGAACCGAAAAATTACTGAACGAGAAACAGAATAAATTCACCTAATGACAACGAAGTAATGTAGATGAGTTTCATAGAAAATCTCCACATTTCTTTAAAAGAAAGAGTGCCCAAAGGGAACTTTCTTTTATCCTAAGATGCATTTTGCTGATTGGTAACAATATGTCAAAAACCTAAATGACACGTTTTGATGAGGCATTCAAATTTTAGAGAGCTGAAATGACATTAAAGTAATATTAATCTTATGGTAAGTAGCCTATTTTTATACAGCAAACTTCCTTTTCCTTCTTTATGCATGAAGTATTGAAAATTTTTTTATATTTTTATATCTAAGATATTTGTGATATGCATAGATTTGTATCATTCCATTTTCTTTTTTCTGTTTTCATTACAATGTTATGAAAGGGCAGATATACCTTATTTGAAAAAGTATCTGAATGTTTTCAATTGGATATATTGATAACTGCACTCATATATATGAACTTGTAAAAAAACTCATGAGCATGTATGCACACAAGTGCACACATATGCATGTGATTATGAAATTCTTAACATTTGACACTGTAATTTCCAAATAACATTAGCATCATCAGTATGATAACGTAATTTTGGTCAAAAAATCTGATAAAATGTCTCATAAACTCTAAGTGAATGAAAATGAGCACTATGATAGCACTATCCTTCAGAAGAGTTGTCCATGTTCATTAGTAATGTCTCTGATTTTCTTCTTATTATTGGAAATTGATGTAGATATGCAGTCCTGCAGCCATAGTTTCAGCTCCCTGTTACTTCAGACCATCCTATGGTCTAGACAAAAGCTATCACACCTCAAAGCATAACACAAATGCTTCCATTGTTCACTTTCATTCTTTAGTCACAATCAACAACATTCTTTTAGGGGCAGAAAAAAAGGAGGGGGGATAAAAAAAAGAAGGGGGAAAAAACAAAAAGAAAAATTTCTTTAAAAGCTTTAAAATCACAGCAAAATCTTTTCTTGTGGGCACAATGAAGTAGCCCTACAAGACATCATCTGTTCCTCAGATACAGGTATTTTTCTATTGTAAGCGAGAGAGATAGATTGGTGAGATTAGAAAAAGTCACATGCTACGTAGCACATCACAACACATACAAAACATTCAACTGTTTAGATAAATTCCTGCAGATCTTCTCTCTAAGTGTATAATAGCCTACACTACCTAATGGAGTGAGTTCATTAGACATGAAATAGCAGTGGAGAAGAGAAAAAGCATAGAAAAGGAAAGAAAAAGAAAAGAAAAGGAGAAGAAAAGGGAGAAGTATTTGAAAGGGTGTTGAGGGTAAGGCAGGGATGTAAAGGTCTCCAGTGTATCTGCAGAACAGAAATTCACATTTCCCTGAACTCTGTATTTCTCACAAGCTCAAGTGCCATGAGAACTTCTCTCAGCTGCATCATATAAAGATATTTTTGTACCACAGAACCTGCACCAAATTATAAGTGGCCACCATTTATATCAGTAGATGAAGAACACCTTATCTCAAGAGGTAAGTGGGTGAACACTACTGTTTCTTGTAGCAATCAATAAACTTGTATGTATGCGCATGGAAAAATATATTTTGTATGCAATATTGGACCAATGTATTTTCTCCATTGATGCATTAATTTTCATAAAAAAACAATTCAGTACCTCCACTAATATATGCTACCTGCACAGGCCAGTACTCCAGTCAGCTTATTATCCTTCCTGGAGACTAGCTAGTCAGTTAAGCAGTTAAGTCCAGATCTGCTGCTTAGCCATATACTAGAAGGTCTGAAGCAGGTACAAGGGAAATTTCAGTGCTTCCTCATGACTTCTCAACATGTCTCCATTCACAGGATAAACAATTCACAACTATAAAACTGCTGTGTGTTTCACATACTTCAAAACAGTATATCTGACCTCTGTAAGAGGAAAAGTGCCATTCCAGGGAACCAGGAGAAACAGACAGGTCCTCATTACTGTAAGCAAAAAGTCTTTGTTAATTCCTTGATCATACTGTCAATAATCTCATAAGCAGCCTGAGGAAGCGTGAGATCAGCATTTCTTTTATTGAAGGATAATAAGATGACTTATGTAGTAGGTGGGCCTTTTCTGTAGTTGTGGCCATATAAGTAGGAACAGCTGGCAGGTAGGCAGCAAAATCTCAGCACAGACTTATAAAAGGATGCATTGTACCAGCTGCAAAATGTCTAAATTCTGTGCACTGGATTCCTTGTGCATTTGCAAGAGAGACAATATAACTATCTTCTACAATGATACATCTACTATGCAAGAATAGATGAGTATTACTTTTATATGATCTAGAAGTTAGTGTGTGGATGGAGACGGAGGCAAACACATAGCAGCACAGATGTATCGCTATCAAAACTAGTGTTTCAATGTAAGCAGACATCTGTATGTAACCCATTGACCCACACGCACACTATCAAGAGGGGCAAAAAACTGACTCATGTCTAGAATTGTAATTTAATATAAACATATTTAACCACGTGTTATTACAGAAAAAAAATACTTGCAGAAAATAATTCACATTATAAGGGGATGAATTTTCTATCTTTGTTCACTGCACCATCCAATTTCATAACCTCATCACTTACTAGTAATACAAACATATGCTTTCTCTTTTAGGGAGGTATGTTTCAGAGAAAAGATGAAAATGGTGTACTTTGCAGTTACTTCCTCAGAAAAGCTATGTTAAGCCAGTCTTTACCTAATGAGTTTTCTTCACTTAACACCAGTTGCTGCTTTTTACCTTTTCCCTGTTTAATTTTTAACTCTTAACTCACTAAATACAGCGAGTAAAAACACAGGTTGAATTGGAAAGTTTATTTTTTAAATACAGGTTGATTTTCTGAATCCATGCTTCAGACAAATCAGTCTGAAATTACTGCTTCAGCATAGTTATTTGTTTGGAGCAAACCCCATCCAAGGCAGTCAGACTAGCAATTAGTGCCTGGCGGTCCCTTCTGGGAGCAGTGGGGTGCCCATGGCAGGTCTTGCCCCCTTGATCTAGGTACAGGTGTTTCACTACAAAGTTCTTCTACCTGGGTTTAGAAGAAACTGAAACTTCTGTTTCAGTAAAGCACAAAATTATCCACTTCTGAAAAACGATTAGCTGTATGAAACTATAGATTATTCAGTTCTGAAATCAAATCTTCAGATCAGTATTTTGCTCAGCAAAATGATTACTGAAGCAGAGAAATATGTGGGTGAAGAATTAATGAGGAAGGACTGCTGGATAAGAACAGGACATAATATGATAAATATCTGTTTAATACTATGTAAAAAGCAACTGAATAACCTTGGACCCTTTTTTGATGGTATTCTCATAATATTTGTACAAAAATAGTTGGAAGTAATTTTTACTTTACTATAAAAAATTAATCTTGTTCAAATCCCACAGCTGTGTGAATTATAAATATATAATGCAGTTATGATTAGTGTCATTGTGACCTATTCTTAGACTAGACACATATTTTACTTTTGCATATTTTCATTATGACATTTTGAAATATATAGTTATAAGATAGTGATTAGACTGTTCAAGAAGAATAAGGGTTAATTTTTCTTGAAGATGTGTTTACTATTACATCTTAATACTATGGAGAAACACAGGCAAATAGACTTTATTTTCTTTTCTCTTTTGCACGTTACACACTTCGGTAAAGTGAAAAGGAAGAATAGCAGGATGTAAGCAGACAAAACAAATATCTAGCAAATGTTTGCTTTCCAAAACGACAAAGGTCACTGAATTATCAAAATCCTTTTTCTCCTTTTGATAAAAACAACAAAACTTGAATAAGTAACACTATGTCAATATGTCAGGTTGTTTATGTAGCAACTTGAATTGCAAAACTACCGTGCATAAAATTCTGAGAGCCAAGCTCTAAGACTTGAGTTCTGGCACTGTGTAATGAAAGAGAATGTATAGTTTCAAAATTAAGTAATTTTGTACTCAGTGCACAGAACTACAGAATCACAGAATGATCGAGGTTGGAAGGGGCCTCTGCAGGTCTTCCCGCTCAAGCTCCCAGATCAAACAAGTACAGCTAGGTCCAGTTGCCCACAACCATGTGCAGATGGATTTTGAAGATCTACAAGAAGAGAGAACCTATTTCCTGATGTTCAGACAACATATACTACGTTTCACTTTGTCCCCACTGCCTCTGGTTCTGTCACTGAGCACCACTTAAAAAAGCCTGTCTCTATCTTCTTTGTACCCACCCTTCAGATGTTTGTACGTATTGACAAGATCTCTCCTGAGGTTTCTCACCACAAGAAGGATGTTGAGGCTCTGGAGTGACTCCAGAGAAGAACAACAAAGCTGGTGAAGGGACTGGAGAACAGGTCCTATGAGGAATGGCTGAGAGAGCTGGGGTTGTTTAGCCTGGAGAAGAGAAGGCTGAGAGGAGACCTCATTGCTCTCTACAACTACCTGAAAGGAGGTTGTAGAGAGGAGGGACCTGGAGTCTTCTCCTAAGTGACAGGGGACAGGACAAGAGGGAATGACCTCAAGCTCCACCAGGGGAGATTTAGGCTAGATATTAGGAGGAAGTTTTTCACAGAAAGAGTCATTGGGCACTCGAACAGGCTGCCCAGGGAGGTGGTTGATTCAGCTTCCCTGGAGGTGTTTAAGGCATGGGTAGACGAGGTCCTGAGGGACATGGTTTAGTGCTTGATAGGAATGATTGTACTCAATGATCCGGTGGGTCTCTTCCAACCTGGTGATTCTATGACTCTATGATTCTATGATTCTCTCTTCTCCAAGCTGAACAGTCCCCACTCTCTCAGCTTTTCCTCATGAAAGATACACTCCAGTCCTTAGAACTCATATACTCCAAGAGTATTTGAAACTTGTACTTGTGTTTATTTGCATAGCTAAAATCTCTTGTTGGAGAGAAAAAAACAACCTGGGTTGTTAACGAGAAATTGTGATCTAATTGATATCTGTTAGTTTTAATAACTTCAATGAAGTATAAGTGTATTGTATTTATTATATTTTTAATAAGAAAAAATTGATGGGAAATCTCCCTCTTGTGATGTGGGAAAGGGAATTCATTTGCAGTTAAGTCTTTTACAGTCTTAAAAAGTTCAAAGAAGTATTCCAAGGCAATAGCACTGTTCAGTTTTAAATATTTAGTGATGACCTCAATTTTTGGTTTCCCTTGCAGAAAGATAGTATGAAGTAATAAATCAAACTATAAAGAGAAGATGTAATTTCCTTTAATAC
Organism: Coccyzus lansbergi; assembly: GCA_033558105.1. Taxonomy (NCBI): domain Eukaryota; kingdom Metazoa; phylum Chordata; class Aves; order Cuculiformes; family Coccyzidae; genus Coccyzus; species Coccyzus lansbergi. Next base: position 861,122 of record JAUMJK010000379.1, read on the forward strand.
TTCAAGTGAAATTTGGCAGAAAATAACTTTAGAGTTTGATTTACTGGTGTTTGGTTAAACAGTTATTCCTGAAGCACAGTAGTATGACACTACTAGAATGTATGCTCATTTTTGAAAGGATGAGAGTGACAATGCATTTAAAGCCAAAATAAAAGGGAGAGTAAATTATTTTCACTTTAGTTAAGCGTCAATGTTGTCAAAAAGTATTTTACTGATACAACCTTCAATATCACTTGAATATTGTCACTTGAAGTAGTGATAATGAACTGTCAGAGTCATATAAAAGTAGTTACAATGTTTGCCATTGTCTGTCACTTCATTTCATAGGTATTTAATTGAACAAGTATTGTTAATACTGCCAAAATATAAACACCTAAAAGTAGGAAATCCTGGTTAAAAAGGAAATCAATCAGTTGTGATGGTTTTTAAACAAATTATTTGTAGGCTTTGTTCTGGAGCTATAACACTTCCTTCACAGTAAAGGTTCTTATAGGGCACTGTAAAACTTTACATTCATGCAGTTCTATACATCATGTGCCGACTTTTGATTCAGCTTTTCCCACCAGTGTGCTATGTACGAGGAATAATAACCAAAGTACTGGTATATATGTTGAAGAAAATATGATACACTGCAGTATATGTGCAATTAAAAATATTTTAATTAGACTTTGTCTTTCCTTTTATTTGTTCGTATATCTTAAGTGACTGTTTTATCTAGAATTATTTATAACAAAAACATGGGGTGAGAAGGGAAAGGGAAGGGGAGAGGGGGAAAAAAGAAAAGGACAGGAAGAAAAGAAAAACCATGCTGATGAGTATACGAACATAATCTGAATAAAACTAGATTTTTTTTAATATTGTGAAATTTCCTTACTATATAAGCAATTTATGAGGCAGCAGAAGTGAAAAAAGCAGAAAAGGTAAATATTTCATTCTAGTAACATGGAATATTTGTTATTTGACCAATCATCCCAATTAAAATAAGATTATGTTTTTGTAAAAAAAAAATTCTATATTGCAAGCAATTATTATATGAAACAATGCAATTTTAACTCTCTTTAATTCAGTTAATTATTTAAAGTTTTGATACTCTCTTTCAATCGGATGTTGCTTTCAATCAGTACCTGATGGTTTACAAGCCAGGTGTTAGCAACTAATTACTCATCGCAATCATCATAGAAAAAAATGAAAGAAAATTAACACTAGCAATTGAAACAATGGCAAAGTCATTATATTAGCTGTAATCAGGCAGTATCTCTCTATAGTTTGCATAATCAAAAGCAGGTGTATAATTCATTTAAAAAAAATTAAAAATGTGTTTTATGTGCTTTAAAATCTCCCAGTTTTCTCAGTGACACAGCTAATATTCATAATATGCGAATAAGTGTGGATGTAGTTTGCTTGTCATTTAAATGGTAGCAGATGAAGGGCAAACAGATGATTACTAATAAACATAGAATCATAGAATCACTGAGGCTGGAAAGGATCATTAAGAGTGTCAAGTATAACCATAAACCCAACACTGCCAAGTCCACCACTAAACCATGTTCCAAAACACAGCTAAATGTCTTCTAAATATGTCCTAAGATGGTAACTCAACCACTGGCCTCAAAAGTATGTTACAATGCTTGGTAACCTTTTTGTTGAAGAAAATTTTCCTAATATCCAATCTAAACCTCTCCTGCAGCACCTTGAGGTCATTTCCTCTTGTCTTACTTTTTGTTACTCAGGAAAATAGACCTAAACCCATCTCACTACAACCTCCTTTCAGGTAGTTGTAGAAACCCATGTTTCCTCTCATTCTCTTTTTCTCCACACTAAACGATCTTTAGTTCCCTCAAGTGTTTCTCATAAGAATTGTTCTCCAGACCCTTCACTAGCTTTGTTGCCCTTCTTCAGACATGCTTCAGGACCTCAATTTCTTTCTTGCAGTGAAGGGCTCAAAACTGAGCTCAGTATTTGAGGTGGAGCCTTACCAATGCTGGGTGTAAGGGAACAGTCTCTTCCTTCATTCTCCTTACTGTGCTATTTCTTATACAAGTCAGGATGTCCTCCTTAGCCACTTGAGCACAGTGCCAGCTTATATTCAGCCAGCTGTTGACTAACACTGACATAAAATTATTGAGAATATAATTATTGCTGGTGAAAATATAGGAATATGTTGGGGTTTTTTTCCACTAGGAAATACCATAAAGAGAATCTGCCTCGATAATACATTTTATGAAACCCTTTATTGTATATGAGTGCTAAATAAGAAGGTTCACATTCTACAAATAAGTGGGATAAATAGTAATATTTACAGTACAGTCCACAACCCTTTTTCCTCTCATGATGTTTTAGTTAGGATTTGGGGTTTTAAGTCTTTATAAAGGTATCATAGGAGCAAACTAAAGTAAATGGCTGGATAAAAAGATCCATATATTTTATCCCATGACTTTCTGCTTCTTGATGATGAAATAATTTCTTCAAGCTTCTTTTCAGTCTCTATCAGTTCTTTCATTGTTATTTCTCACTTGCGACTTCTGAATATTATTCACATTTTTTTACTTATGCCTTGTTGACCTATAAAGTATGTTAAGCATTTATGTAAAGTCCTAAAATGAATAAAATTATTTTATTTTAAAAACATCTGAAACAAGATAAGAGATATTTTGACATTTGCTTACTATTTTTATCCCTTCTGAAAACTAATAATTTATTAAATTTCTTGGAAAATAAATGTGTTTGTCAATAAATGAATACATAGCTGATTTTGTGTGAGAGGAGTCTTCAAATTAAAAAGTAAAATGCTTATAAACTGGGAAAAGGCAGAATTAAGTCAAGCTCTACACTAATAATTTATCAGAATAGCAAATTTTGTTTATTATTCTATCCCATTCAAATGCTACTCTGGAAACAAAATTAATTTCATATTTGGGGACCAGTTAACATTAGCAAGGAATTCACAAGATCTTACAGGTCTTGCCGCTATAGTGCAAAGTGACTTCAGGAAAATTGGATTTCTGTTTCTTTATCTGTAAAACGGACAAGAGTTAGTTCAACCTTCATTATAAACTGTCATCTGACCTGCTGCTGAAAGCACTGTTACTTAAACCACACAGCTATTGAAAAGCTATTCCTGAGTAAGTAGTTAATAATTTTAATAATACAAAAATCAATTAGCCAAGTAAATAGAGAAAAACATAAATCACTGTTCAAAACAAAAGAAATTGCTAACTTGCACATTGTAAATGTGACACAAGTTTTCTCATCATAAGATGAAACGACTGTATTTTATAAAGGTAGTATGTTACATAACATTAGATTTCTATATTTTATTTGGCTTCAGTTGGAAAGCTTGAACTGATGATCTAACAAATTTATGAAGTAAATTAATCTTTTGTTTTCTTTATAAAGAACACAGAGTAAGATTGAATAGACACAGTCATATCTTGATGGGTAAGGACTACTATGAACTTGTTTTTCATTATGTAATATGTAGTCCTGTTATCTGCAGGGAATCCAGTATTTTAGAGCAACATTTTTCTGCAAGATGGTATATTCTTTTCCAACAAGCTTTGCATATACTTTCATCTTACTGTACAACACTAGTTAGCATGAGTACTGGGACAGATTGTAGTTGTGCAGCTCCTCGAGCCACTCTGAGATCTCAGAGTGCCCGTGTATGCTTTGGGAAAAAAACTCCCATTCTTCTGTTATCTGTGTCACAGGTCCAGGCTAGGGCAACCAGGTACTCCCTGAACACACCTGTGTCATCTACTGCTTGAATTCTATAATTGTATGACTCAGCATCATTTGTGACCAGAATGGGAAATATTGACCAAAGAAAATCATCTTACAGTTGTATATATAGCAATCTAAAGCAAACCCCTTTGAAGTCTTCGGGACAGGGTCTGTAGTGGGGCTATGTGATTTTATCTTTCTTCTGAGGTGGGATGCCTCTCAGGTTAGATTTTATGAGTACTGCAAGACTGTCCATTGATGATTTTGTCAGATTGGGTGACTGTTGATGAATGCCAGCACATAAAATTGAATAATTCATGAAACTCGTGAAAAGGGAAATTTTAATAATAGACTACTCTGTGTATGTGTGCAATTTGATTATTTGATTTAATCCCTATGTGTCTGTGTGTGCAAGTTGATTAGGACTGTTTATCAATCTGTTTGTCTGTGTGTGGTTTGTTTTAACTTCTGTTTGCATTCTAAGAATGATTCAGGAAATCCTGCTTAGAGGTTTCAGGTGAATCTTGCCGTTATAGAATCTTCAACTAAGTTGTCGTTTTGATTCTAATAAATTCCATTGAATTTCTCTATTAAATTGGCTGATGATTAAGTGCTGTTAAGAATTATACAACCTAATCTTGTGACATATCTGAAAAATAATTAACAATAAATAGGCACTAAACCCAAGTTGTGTGAAAATTCATACTTATGAAGGATTAACAAAATTACTGGTTTTTAAACCTTGAAACAGAAGCTTTGTTAAATAGACCTATGATATTCTTTACCTGTGTAATTGTTTGTAACCATGTAGATGAAGCTGACCATATAAGTTAAAGTTATGATTTAACTTACAATTTGATTTGTTTTGTCTGGTTGTCAGGGATTCCTATGTTCTCTTTTAAGATTAGAAATGAAATTATTTCACTGAACTGACTTAACATGATTGCTTGGATTTCATTTTTTTCACATCCTGAGATTTAGCAGTGCGCTTCATTTCCAATAAATGTCATAATCCTTAAAATTCTTTTCATAGTTTTGATTGGAAATGCAGTTAGGTTTATTTCCCTAAACTTGTTTCCTTCTTTGCTTTATTTTACTTGTTCTTGATATCTGTTCTTATTACTATGTGTTCATGTAAAACAGATGTGAGCCACCTTAGTACAATTTATTACTATTTCATAGTAATTTAAATGCTTATTTCCACATTTTAATTGTAAATATTGATCATTCGAATACTGGTATCCTGTTGAGATTTTTAATGACATACAAAACATTTAATGAACTAATAAAGTCTAAGCCTCTATTCAATGGGATAATGACAGTTTTACAAGATCAGAAAAAAAAAAACCCAAACCAAAAAAAGAAAATCATAACATGCTCTAAATCATACATTTCTGTTGTTGTTTGTACCTAAAAGAATGCATCAATATATTATGTTTTGGCTAAAAATTAAAGAAAACTGTTCCAGGAGCATTTTCTGCACATACAAACATACTCAATACATTTTAAAATATGTCATTGACTCTGTCTATGTTAAACTTAAGTGCACATTTTATATATAAAAAATACTCAGGCAGGCAAATGCAAACAACTTTAATAGTTAATTGTTTACAAATTCTTCACCTATAGAATCTGATTCATTGATTGTCTCAATATCAATGATTTGGCAGTGACAAGTTGAAATTTTTAAACTACGTACTGAAACAAATGGATTTCAGTCAGGAATTTTTGATGCAATTTAGAAAAATAAATTTACAATAATAAGATAGACAGATAATCTATTTGGAGACCAAAAAGGAAAAAATGATATATGCAAAGACATTTAAAAATCAGCATGACACAGTTACTTTAAAAGACAGACTTTGGCATTCAGAATAAAACTAAGCAAAATTATTATTAGAAGTAGAAAGAAAAATAAGCTTCATTATAAAAATGATTTTTTTAAATGTAACTAGATAAATAGAATAGTATATTTAGCAGCAACGGTAAAAAAACACACTTGTTTTCCTTCCCTGGGATTTTTGTACCCAAAATATCTTCATTCTATGGAAACTACATTTTCTTACAGCAGGGAGACTGGAAGTCTTGCTATAAAATTCTACAGTCAATCTGGAAATGAAAACTTAAATTTTCCTTCAGTTTGGAAAGTATTAGGTCATTTGATTTAATGGTATATCTTGTTTTTGTTGGTTCTGTACCTTGATTTCCTTATTCTGCCTCCAGAAGTTAGGGAGGATCTTCTATCCCAAGACTCCTCTCAGAATGTCTCATATATCTTTTTTAAAAGTGCTTTCTTTAGGCATGCTGTGCTAGCCCATGCTTTATTCAAAAGAGGAACTACATTTGATTTCTTATATTGTAATCAGTAGATTGCTGGGTTTTTTTTTATCTTTTGTCATTTCCAGTCTATTCCCTGGTTATCCCTTCCAAATCTACCTGTTTTACCCATTTTGAACCTTGTGTCCTGGAAATGAATCTCAATTTTCATCTGAGATTACATAAATTTTAAATATCTAAGCATTATGTTTCATCATACTTTTTCCACTGTTATTGATATATTTTTTCTATACCATTAGAAATGTAAACTACAAATAATATTTTACCTCATTTATGGTTTTAGAACTCATGTAGTTTGCTCATGTATACAGCAGAAAAAGAAACAAGTACTCTATGGAATTATATTTAAAAATAATTATTTCAGTATGATAATAAACATCACACACTATGATTCTGCATTCTAGGTAGAATGCTTTTTTTAGATTCATGGGTATATATATTTTTCTCTAGTACACTATACTAGAAGACAAGCAAATAAATTTTCCTCCTGAAATGCTGACTGTTTATCAAAGTACTAAAAGATTTAGTTGACCTGTAATAATGGTCCAAAAAGTTAAAAATTAAGGCAATATTTTATTTTTGTTTGCTTAGAATCAATAATACCATATTTATGAGACTGTAATCACTATATATTGAATGAACATAGGTGTAACAAGATTGATATCTAACCTAATTGTCCTAGAAGATTAGATGTATAGATCAGTAAACAGCAAATAAGCAGAAGTAGAAAGCTTTAAAAAAGTAACAAGTCAGAAGATTTCCATGATTTCTAATAATCTTTCTCTGAGGCCTTTGGTGTTTTCTTCAGTCACTTCTGATTTTGTCTTAACTTGTGTCTAGTTCAAATTGCACTCACCACAGGGCAGTGCTTGCAAAGAAATTTATACCTAATTGCATATTAAATTTAGAGGTAATATAAATAAGATGTCCAGGCTGTAGTTAATGTCCATTAGATACAGGCTCTTCTAGAGCATACTTCACTTTGTTATAACAGATTTTTTTCAGAGAGACAGTTTGGATCTCCCTCTGGTGAGGTCTGTCTCTCTTCCTTAATTACAATTCTGATTAGATATTGAACTAGTAATGGCCAAAATTAGATAGAATTCATTTCATGCTGCTCACAAGCTATTTTTTATATACTGATCAATGAGAAAACTAATTAAAAACAAAAAAATACAAGGTATGGAGAGAAATACTGAGGATACAGAAGAAACATGAAAGAATAATCTGAATTTGGAAGCTTGAGGAATAAAATGAATAAGGCAAATGGGAAATGGGAGTATTGTATACAACTAAGTAAACTGAAATACTTAGAGATTAAGATTCAATGTTAGTGAAAAAATTCTTTTAATTTCTGCACATATTTCATTTATAAAATGAGAATAATATTTTTCTATTCACAAAACTGCTTTGAAAATAAACTGTGAAGAAGATGCACACACTACACGTATAAGCAGAAGAAACTTCTGTTTCTGGAGCCTGATGTGAATAATACACAGTTTATAAAGAATGAGGCTATGGATGAAACAGTAACAAAAAGCTTTAACAAAAGATTATCTGATCAAGTAATTAGATGCAACATCATGAAATTTATGTCAAGAACACAGAGATACAAGATTTGCATAGAGTATCCAATTTCAGTCATTCTTAGGTTGTGTACTCAACCTTGCATATTTTATGAAATTTTAACAAATACATTCTGTGTGGATGTGAGCAGTAGTTCACTCATTGTTGTTTCTTTCTCTTATTTATTCCTATTCTATGACTGAAAATCTAATTCAATATTCTTATTTTGGAACAGATTTTTGTCATGACATCTGGACTTTCCTAAAATTCGCTGAAGCACTGTCAGTATAAACAGTGTAAACTACAATGTTACTACACCCAAGGATAGCTGGAAGAGTTTGGTTCTAAAGAGCAGATTAATCTGAACAGTTAGTTGTCAGCATGAGAAGAGACATTTCATTTCTGGTACTCCATTGGTGTGCTAAGCAATAAAATGAAAGGAAAAAACAAAAACAAAACCACAAAATCCATGAAAAGATGCCGATTAGTGACATATACCTGCAGTATAAAGTCAATTTGTATAGCATCATCCAAATGAGGATAACTGTATTGCAAATATCCTCTAAATGCTGAACAAGTCCATACATATTTTTTTTTTTAAATATCACCCAATGAAGAGCAACAAAGAAATTTTGAATGTTCTGAGACACACAAGGTAAGGTCTTCACCTGTTCTACATGTGCTACATCCAATTTTCCAGATTCTGTCATGTAAAAGGTACTAGACAGTGTAATGTGTAATAAAGTAATGTTTGGTATGTTTGTTTGTTGTAATAAGTGAGTTTTAAATAACAGCATAAGGTTGAAAGCTATGAAACTTATGGACAGAGTGAAATGCAATGCAATGAAATGCAATAAGAAATCTAGCAAATGGCTAAACTAAAGTTTCAAGAACTGGTACTGGTTTTGACTCTAGGAAGAAAACCTGTACTGTACTGTACAAATACTGAAGAAGCACCTTTGCAGAGATCTGGTTTTGTTTTGCATTTGGGACTGTTCTGGTAGTCTGAATGTCTTTTGAATCATCTGAGGTACTTTGACATTGAAGCTGATGGATACAGGAATAGAAAATACTAACCTTTGTAGGCTGTATTCCTAAATCCTTTTGATCTGCGACTGCAGTCTGTAATCATCTTTTTTTACCAACAATTTTATTTATTTGTCTTTTTTAACTGCAAGCTGATATAGAACCACAATATAAATTTAAGCCTCTATTGGAAAAACACAGATAAAAACTACCAAGAATTAAAATCCAGTATTTTTTGGGCCACACACTAGTGATTTGGCTAACATTTGTGCATACATTCTATTATACATTTGTGTATGGAGAACAGAATTATAGAATACTTCAAGTTGACAGAGATCCGTAAGGATCAAGAAGTCCAACTCCATGCTCCTTGCAGGTCTACCTAAAACAAAATCATATGACTAAGTGTTGTTGAGAAGCTCCTTGAACTCCGACAGGCTTGTTACTGTGATCCCTGCTCTACAGGTGAGCCTGTTCCAGTGATCCACACCCTCTCAGTGAAGTACCTTTTCCTAATGTCAAATCTGGATTTCCCATGATGCAGCTTAATTTTGTTTCTTCATGTCCTATCATTGGTGATCAGAGAGAGGAGATCAGCATCTCCTATTCTTCTGGGCCCCTAATCACCCTTCAGCTATTTCTTCTCCAAGCTGAACAAGCCAAATAACCTACTTGCTCTTTGTAAGACTTGCACTTGAGGCCTTTCACCATCTAGATCATCCTCTTCTTAAGATACTTAATGATCTAATGTCCATCTTATATTGAGGTGTCCAAGACTGCACACAGTACTTGAGGTGGGACAGCACCAGTACAATGCCAAGTGGGACAAACAACTCCCTCAACCAACTAGCTGTACTCTGTTTAGTAGACACCAGAACACAGTTGGCCCTCTGTTACCAGGGTGCATTGTTGACTCATATTCAACTTGCCAGCAACCCAGATCCATGGATCTCTTTTTCATGAGGCTACTCTCCAGCTTCTCGTCCTCCAGTTTGTAGGTATGATTAGAGGGAAAGTTTCAGACTTACTCTTGTTAAAATTCATATGTATGGTGACTGCCCAGATCTCTAGTACATCCAGATTTGTCTCTTTACCATTGAGGGAGTCCACAGCTCCTTCTAGTTTAGGATTGCTGGCAAACTTATTTAATGTACATTTGATTCCTGTATCTGGATAATTTATAAAAAATATTAAAGGATATATGTATGTTTTTCTCGTAGATATGCATAGGAAAAAACTCTGTGCCTTGTAAACATAAGAAATACTAATGAACACCTTACTTAAATACTTAGTTTCTGACACATCCTAACTTTTTTCTTTGAAAAGGACTATAGAATGTCTTATTGATTAACCGGGCTTTAAAGAGGTGTACTTCACTTAAATGAGGTGAATAACTGATGAATATGAGTTATTCTGAAAGTGAAAGTAATTTTGTATTAGCATTAATCTTACTCAACAATAAGTATCTCTGCTAGACTTTCAGGTCCAACTTTATAGTAAAGGGAGAGAAGATGACACTTTTGGCTGTGATTCACATGCCGTGTTTCAAAAGCCTACATCAGAATGAAATGATTTATACCTACTTTTCTCTGCTGGTTATGAGCCAGACTGCCAGCAACTCTATCGAAGTCTAGACAATAAGTGTCTGAAGTTAAGTGGGTTTATGTTATGTAATGATAACAATCATTAACACAATAAGAAATAGGAAGGCAAAATACCTTGTCCTAGTTTCATCTTGGACTGAGTTAATTTTCTGCATGGTAGCTAGTGTGTTTTAAATTTAGTATGAGAATAATGTAAATAACATATGTTGCTTTAGTTGTTGTCAGGTAATGTTTATTTTTGTGTGGAATATACTTAATTTTCTTCCCAGCAGTTTCTGTTTTTTTAGATTTAGATAAGAAGAATGTAGAAAATACATTGATGTTTTCAGTTGTTACTAAGAAGTCAAGGACTTTTTTGGTTTCCCATATTTTGCCAGTATACAAATGCAGAGACAGGGCAACTAAGCCAAAATGGCCAATAGAATGTTCCAAATCATGGTATCATGCTCAGTATAAATATATGAATTGGGTCAGGGGACAGATGACATGCAATCAGATTGTGTATTCAATGTTCCACATTCTGCTCTCATGGTGCTAACTGCTATCACTACCCTCACTGAAATTGCTGCCCAGGACAAGCTAGTCACTGAGTAATGGATGGTTGTATTTTCATGTATTCTTTTACATTTATTATCACTATTATCTCTTCTTTATTTTTTCTATTAAAACTGACTTAATACCAAACCACAAACTTCCTCATTAAGTGCTAAGTTTTAGAAAAGAAATTTCATAGAATCATGGAATAGTTAGGGTTGGAAGGGAACTCAAAGATCATCTAGTTCAAAACCCCCTTCCATGGGCAGGGACATCCCACTAGATCTGCTTACCCAAGGCCCCATCCAAGCTGACCTTAAATACCTCCAGAGATGGGGCAGCCACAACTTCCCTTGGCAACCTGTTCCAGTGTCTAACCACTCTCATGGTGAAGAAATTCTTCCTAATGTCTAGTCTAAATCTACCCTTCTTCAGTTTATATATGTTCCCCCTTGTCCTGTCACCACAAGCTTTTATGAACAGTCCCTCCTCAGCTTTCTTGTTGGCTTCTTTCAGGTACTGGAAGGTCACTATAAATATATTTAAACAAAAATTATGTGGACAAAAATGATACAGATCTGTCTAAGTTCTAAAACCAGTAATGTCAATGCAGTTTTATATTTTTCTGAGAAGTTATATTCTTCAACATATAACAAAATGTCTTGAATTTTATCTCTTTTTCTGTTGATTTAGTTCTTCATTAGCATATATGTAGATTCAGAATTACTCAAGGACCAAAGCCAAGCAATAAAATAAGGAAAGAAACCCTCAAGCAGCTTCCCCTCACACAGATTCTAAACCTTCTGCACACTTTAATATAAAAGCCAATGAGTTACTTTAAGGTATAACAATAAGTCAAACTGAAGGAAATCTTATAACTGTGTAGATGATAGAACAAAACTGTAACGCACAGATGACTTCACTCTAACAAAAGTAATCAGTTCCTCAAGTCAGCTGTGAAAAAACTGCACATTTTCAAGACATATATTAATATGCTTAGGCTTTTCTATGTATATTAAAAGTGTACAGTGAATTTAAGTGAGTCCAGTGAAGTATGTGTCACAATCATCAATACATATACTTTTAGGGTCTAACAAACTCTTAAATCTCTTGTTAAGAGATTAAGGACCAAATTCAACATCACCTTCATAGTGAAGAATTTCTTCCTTATATCCAACCTAAATCTAACTTCCTTTGGTTTAAAACCTTTTCCCTTTGTCCTAGAGGCCCTTTGTAACTAAAGGCCCTTCTAAAAAAGTCTCTCAATCTTTCTTGTAACCCCTCCTTAAATACCGAAAGGTTGCTATAAGTTCTCCCCAAGACCTTTTTTCTCCAGATTAAACAACTCCATTTCTATCAGCTTTTCTTCACAGGAGAGGTGTTCCAGCCTTTCAATCATTGTACTCACCCACCTCCTGGTCTGCTGCTACAAGTCCATGTATTTTTTTGCACTGGGGACCACAGAACTGGATGTAGTACTCAGGCTGGGTCTCACCGGAGTGTGGTACAGGGAGATAAGCACATCCTTTTACCTGCTGGTCATGCCTCTTATTGTGCAACCCAGAACATCACTGGCCTTTTGGGCTGCAAGTGTACATTGATACCTCATATCCAATTTTTCAAGGCCCCAAGTCCTTCACTGCAGGACTGTTCTCAATCCCTTTATTTCCCAGCCAGTATTGATGCTGAAGCTTGCCCCTACCCAGATTCATGACTTGGCCTTGTTGATCTTCATGAGATTTGCACAGCCTCACTCCTCACTCCTCAAGCCAGTCAAGATATAGTGGCATCCCGTCCCTCAAGTCAATCAACAGTTGCAGTAGTTTGAGGTAAATTACAGTCAGCTTTGTGACTAACTCAGTTGCTGTAACTTCATTCTCTGAAAATTAACTGCATGTTTTTGTGACAAAGTTATTATCTGAAAGTGCGCTAGTATGTAAAAAGGTCAACGCTTATACTTAACAAAGGCCATTCCCAATCTGGCAAAAGATGCCACACCTGCAAGGAGGAGCAAATAGGGCAGGTGACCCTAAACTGACCAACGGAGTGTTCTATCCATATATGTCATACTCAGTATAAACTTGAGAGATTATAAAGTTCTTCCTATGTTCTGCAATGGTTGATATCCAGTGAGGACCTCATTTGTCTAGTTGTTCCTGGTCCCAGATCTGTGTGTTCCTGAATCCAATTCCTGCATGCAGCTCCCACCTAGCCGTTGACCCATTCCCTCGTGTCTGCTCTGCAGGATTTGTGGTGACAAATAATCATTGGAGGGGGGGCATGATGTCATATATTTCTATGTATTTTATTACTTTCTATTTATTTTCATTGTTATAATTATAATTGGATTAAAACTGTAGTTCTAGTATCCAACCATTAAGTCCTTTTCCTCTCATTTCCCTCTCTCCTTTCCCTGCATGGTGGAGGGGGGAACGTATTTTGGAAGCTCAGCTGTATGGTTTTAGCTACCAGAATTTGGCCAGGTGGGGCTAAGTGATGACTCTGCCTTTTAGCTTGGCATCGTACCTGAACACAGAATCACAGAATCATAGAGTTATAGAATCACCAGGTTGGAAGGGACCCATCGGATCTTCTAGTCCAACCATTCCTATCAAACACTAAACCAAGTCCCTCAAGACCTCATCCACCCGTGCCTTAAACACCTCCAGGGAAGGTGAATCAACCACCTCCCTGGGCAGCCTATTCCAATGCCCAATGACCCTTTCTGTAAAAAACTTTCTCCTAATCTCTGGCCTAAATCACCCCTGGTGGAGATCGAGGCCATTCCCTCTTGTCCTGTCCCATGTCACTTGGGAGATGATACCAGTTCCCTCCTCTCTACAACCTCCCTTCAGGTACTTGTAGAGAGTAATGAGGTCTCTTCTCAACCTTCTCTTCTCCAGGCTAAACAACCCCAGCTCTCTCAGCCGCTCCTCATAAGGTCTGTTCTCCAGCCCCTTCACCAGCTTTGTTGCTCTTCTCTGAACTCACACCAGAGCCTCAACATCCTTCTTGTGCTGAGGGGCCCAGAACTGCACACAGTATTAGAGGTATGGTCTCACCAGTGCTGAATACAGAGGGAGAACAACCTCCCTGGACCTGCTGCTCACACCATTTCTGATACAAGCCAGGATGCCATTGACCTTCTTGGCCACCTGGGCACACTGCTGGCTCATGTTGAGTCAGTTGTCAAACAACACCACTTCTCCTCCTGGCAGCTTTCTACTCAGACTTCTCCTAGTCTCTAGCTCTGCATAGGGTTGTTGTGCCTCAAGTGCAGGACCCGGCATTTGGCCTTGTTAAACCTCATCCCATTGGCCTCAGCCCAGTGATCCAGCCTGTTCAGATACCTTTGCAGAGCCTCCCTACCCTCCAGCAGATCAACACTTCCACACAGCTTAGTGTCTTCTGCAAACTTGCTAAGGGTACCCTCAATGCCTTCATCCAGGTCAGTGATGAAGACATTGAACAGGACTGGACCTAGCACTGAGCCCTGGGGAACACCACTTGTCACTGGCCTCCAGATGGATTTAACACCATTTACCACCACTCTCTGGGCCCAGTCATCCAACCAGTTTTCTACCCAGGAGAGTGTGCGTCTGTCCAGGCCAGAGGCTGACAGTTTCCGTAGCAGAATGCTGTGAGAAACTGTGTCAAAGGCTTTACTGAAGTCCAGGAAGACCACATCCTCAGTCTTTCCCTCATCCAGCAGCCAAGTCACTTTGTCATAGAAGGTGATCAGGTTAGTTTGGCAAGACCTACCTTTTGTGAACCCACGTTGACTGGGCCTGATTACCCGGTTCTCTTGCAAGTGCTTCATGATAGCACTCAAGATCACCTGTCCCGTGACATGGTGAGGATGTACTCAGTTTCACTGTTTACATCATTGATGAAGATACCAAACAGTACCAGTCTCAATACAAACCCATGAGGGACACCATTCACTGCTGGTTTCTACCTTGACATTGAGCCATTGACTGTAACTTTTTTGGACATAGTCATTCAACTAATCCTTTATCCATTTAATAATGATCCATTAATCAAACCAATCACTCTTCATTTTATATGTAAGAATGTCAATAACACTGGTATCTAGGAAGATAATTCTAGATCTTTGTAACCCCATGATGAACCAAAGATCTTATTTTTTGATTAATTTGCTTTGCAAGAGTTGAGCAAAATCTCAATATTAAGCATCTTAAATATAATGCTTTATTAACCCTGTTTTTTTTTTTTAACTTCGATCATATCTTAGGGAACACAAATAATGCAAAATTTCTTCTGCTAAGCTATTTTCAAACAAACTCCAACAGAAAACCCTTTTCCCTCAATGCAGTGCAAGTGATTAATCAGTAAAGACAAAGACAGATGATGGAACAATTGAAGAAGGTGCAGCATAAGAGAAGGGAGGATATTGTGAAAAAAGGATAGTAAGTTTGTGAGCGGGATTTCATTCACAATAAATGTGTGGAAGTTGTTTTTTTTCTAGTTTAACCTCATGTAAGAATCAGTAAGCAAGCTAATACTTAGAAATAATTTATATATGCAAAGCAATTTTTAAGGTTGTAACTGCTTCTTACTGGTGCCAATATTGAGAATTCACAAATCTTAAGGTGCTAAGAAAAAAATCTAAAAACCATGGTGGGTAAGAGATTTTTTACCCTTAATCCATTTTTCAATATGCTTAGGTAAAGCTGTTGGGAACTTCTGGATATATCCAAAGAATTTTGCTTCAGTCAGGTGTACATATTACACAAAGTAATAACCAGACTTCTGCCTGTTACAGTGCAGGACTAAGACATTGTAGCAGTGACTACTTTGGCTTAAAAAATTGGCCAGCTAAAATATCAGTTAGATTTCACAATTCTGGTAACTTTTTAAATTTAAAATGTAAGAACATTAACAGAAAACCCAGGCAAAAGAGTCTTCTATTGAGAACAACACTGCTCACTTTTTCGGTCTGGTGATTCTGCCCAGTGGTCCACATGTATACATTATTTCTGCTAATTAAGCCTTTAATTAGCATTGGTAATGTTAATTTTAAGTAAATAAATATGACATCAGTCTGTAAATATTGGCTTTTAATAACTGTGTTAATGTCTAATTTACTTGCTCCAATTATCTTGCTAAACACCAATAAAATGCTATAGCATATTTTACGATACAGTCTGTTAATAGCAGTTCAATTACTTTGGTAATGCTTGTGTAATTTAGAAGAACTAAATAGCAATATTTACATTTTATCTTTTTACAGCCCATAAATGTTCTGATAAATAATATGTAATTCTCAAAAGTACCAATACATTTCTTAATTTTTGGTGTGATCTATTTGTGAAACTCTCACTAATAGGAGATAAATATATATAGTCTAATTTTTCTTTAAAAGAAACACCAAAAGAAACACCAAAAGATCTCTGTGCTCAGTTATATCCCATCAGTTGTTTCGAAAGATTTTTTTTCTTATATCTCTGACTATCAAAATAGTTTTAATCAGGAAAACAGGTAGCGATATTAAAAGAATGTATTCAAGGGGTGCATTGTATGAGAAGTTTTCTGCATACATTTCTCTCTCATGGTATGTTAAATCTCAAGGCCAGAAACATTACAGTGAAAAACATTTTTTACTTCCTCTATTTACTTATAGGTCAAAGAACAGCAATAGAAATCCTGCTTGGCACAAGTACTCATAAATTCAGTTTTGCTAGTGTCTCAGAATTGAATGAAGTCTGCCATAACCCAAAAGCAATTACAGTTGAACTAAAACACTGTAGGTGATGCATGTGGTACAAAGCAAGCAACCAGTGTGGCACACAGTACAAAAAAACAAATGTGGATGCTTGTTGCAGACCTATTCAGGCACCTGAGTTTTTTTCAGAGTATGTACTCTGCTGTACTTGCTTTTAGTAAAAGTGGTGAATCAATTTAAACTTCTGTTTGTAAGAGGGCAACCTCAAGCAGATGTAGACAGAGGGACAAAAAAAAAATTGGTTGGATGGTAGCATTCAGAGAGCATCGTTCAACAGCTCAGTGTCCAGATGGAAATCTGTGACAAGGGGTGTCCATCAGGGGTCCATCCTAGGACCAGTGTTGCTTAATATTTTCATCAATGATATATACAGTGAGGCTGAGGACACCATAAGCAAGTTAACAGATTACACCAAGACAAATAATGAACTTGTCAAGCCAGAAGGCTAAGTACAAGGTCCTACACTTGGATTGGGGCAATCTGTGGTTTCAATACAGGGTGAGGGATGATGTAGTTGAGAGCAGACACACAGAGAAAGACATGGTTGCTGGTTGATAAGAAGCTTGATATGAGCCAATAAATTGTGCTTGCAGTCCAGAAGGCCAACTGTATCCTGGACTGCATCAAAAGAAGTGTAGCCAGGAGACTGATGGGGGTGATTCTCCCCCTCTACTCCGCTCTTGTGAGACCCCACCTGTGTCCAGTTGTGGAATCCCCATCTTAATAAGGATATAGAACTGTTGGAAAAAGTCCAAAGGAAGACTGCAACGTTGATCAGAGGGATGATGCATCTCCACTATGAACACAGGCTGAGACTGTTGGGGCTGTTCAGCCTGAAGAAGAGGAGGCACCTAGGAGACCTTGTAGTATCCTTCCAGTGCCTGAAGGGAGGCTACAAGAAAGCTGAGGAGAGACTTTTTGCAAGACCATGTAGTGATAGCATGAGGAGTAATGGCTTTAAATTGGAAGGGAGGCTGGAGATTAGGAGGAAGTTTTTCACACAGACGGTCATTGGGCATTGGAATAGGCTGCCCAGGGAGGTGGTTGATTCACCTTCCCTGGAGGTGTTTAAGGCACGGGTGGATGCGGTCTTGAGGGACTTGGTTTAGTGTTTGATAGGAATGGTTGGACTCAATGATCCGATGGGTCCCTTCCAACCTGGTTGCTCTATGGTTCTATGATTCTATGATTAGGAAGAAATTCTTCATTGTCAGGATGGGGAGACACCGGAACAGGCTGCCCAGGGAAGCTGTGGATGTTTCCTCTCTAGAAATATTCAAAGACAGACTGATTGAGGCCTTGAGCAGCCTGGTCTAGTGGCAGGTGTCCCTGTCCAGCACTAGGGGGCTGGAAATAGATGATCTTTAAGGTCCTTTTGAACACAAACCATTCTATGATTCTCTGATCTTGGGAGACAAAGAGTTATGCTGTTGTACCATCCCTTCATAAGCACTGACTAATAGAATGCAGGTAGCCCCATGAAAGGGTGATGGAACATCCCTTTGCAGTGTCTAGTAATACTGCTGAGAAGGAAAAGAAAAGTATAGTGACTAAAAGATGTCTCTAACACAGTAGTCATCTTAACTGATGGATATAACAAAAACAAGGAGTGAGTGTACACATATGGGTGTTGAGGGTTTTGGGGGTATTATTTTTTTGTTGTTGTTTGTTTTTACTCTAGAGCATTTACCTGAACAAAATCTTTATGAAGATTTACAGAGGATTGTCTGAACATTGCTGAGAGATCTTAGTGTAAAGGAGCTTCACCAAGTCTTATTTAAAGATACTTCATAACGTATGGGCAATTCATAATGTAGTAAAAGAATGTATATTTGTATTTTAATGTACTTTTACTATGTCATTCCCAAGTAGAATTATTTTGTGTTAGTTGTGTCCAGTGTAACTCTGTTCTGTGTTTATATTCTCACTGAAGTTCTGCCACAGAGAAAATTGGTTTATAAATATCCAACATGAATTGTATTAGCTTAGATAGTGATATTCAATTAGAAAGGAAGAATTTCAATTGATTATCCCTGACAAAGTTTTAAGCATATATAAACACAAACACACACACAAACTCTTGCTGTAAATACGTACGTTAATAATACCATATACTTCCATATATCACACCACAGACTCTATACTGCATGAAACTTCAGAATTGTATTTATTTCTTATCAATTTCATAAATAAATTGAACAACAACATAAAACCCCAAACAAATAGTGTTTTCTGCTAAAACACATGGCAACCAATTTTCAGTGATAACTTTGATCCACTTAGCATTGTGGAGGTTTTGTCAAGCATGTATTAGAAACCAATATTCATGTCTTTTGCATATACTAGTTTATAGGAAAGGATCAATATTCTATATATGGAATGCTTTTACATATTCATGGTTTTCAGGTGACCTGTTTGCATAAGAAAGTCAGAGGTTTAATATTGCATTCTTTACTTACATGCCAAACAGTGGAATCACTGTATTTTATTTGAAAATGACAGAGAGTACTAGAGCAAGAATGTCGTATGAGCAGCCGCCAAGAATTAAAAGGAAAGATTTCTGAGAGGAAGTGGTTATGTGTCAAAATCCAATACTTTTTGGCCAAGGTCTTTTTGATTTGACACATAAAGAGAGTGTAATTTTTAACATAAAATGTGTTTACTTGGAGATAGTTTATGTATCATGAGATTTCTGATTTAGCAGAGTGATACAAATTACACTGAAAACATTTTACAAACTTAAGTGGCAAATAACAAAATGCAGCAATTTTAATACACAATTCAATCACAGTATCATTGTGACTCCCATTACGAGTTAGTTGATGCTAAGGTAAAACCTTACCACTCTACAACTACCTGGGAAAAGGTTGTAGTGAGATGGTCATTGACATCTTTACCCAAGTAAGAAGTAAATAGAATGAGAGGAAATGTCTCCAAGTTATGCCAGGGAAGGTTTAGATTGGATGTTAGAAGAAATTTCTTTAGTTAAAGGGCCGTAAAGAATAGAAAGAGGCTGTCCAGAGAAGTGATTGAGTTACCGTCTCTGGAGGTATTTAAAAGATGTGGTGCTAATTGACATTGCTTAGCGCTTAACTTGGCAGTGTTAGATTTACCTCTGGACTTGATCTGGAGGGTCTTTACTAACCTAAATGATTCTACTACATTAGATGTTCCCAGTCACTGGGAAGGAAGACATGGTTTGAAGCCAGCTCAAGCCTGTTTCTCTCTCCGAAATGGTTCTGTTAGTTGTGTAGGTTTTGTATTATAGGTTAGGCTGAGCCATGTCACTTGCCCCATGTTTGAGTGGCTAACTTAGGGAGAAATTATTACACCAGAAGTTGATCAACTCATCTGTGATCTAGTCCATTTTTGCACTCATTTTTTCTGACAAAAGTCTCTGTAGGGATATTCCAAACTGAAAATAGTCAAACATTTTTATACAATCCAATCCAATGTGCATCTATTTTCATTTCAAAATGCTATTATTTAATATACTTAACTTTCTGTTCCTTTAAGATCTTTTGAAGTTGTTACAATAAGGAGAAACATAAGTTCAATTTAAAGAGTTGTCTCCAAACCTTGTTTCATTTTCCTTTTACAGAAATTACTTAAATTTAGACACATTTTATATTTAGTTTTTTCTTTTAAGAAGAAATTTGTGGGTAAGCGAATAACATATAGTTTAAGCTTTTTGAGCCTGTTACAGTTTCTTATTACAGTGATTTGTACGACTTAATAAACCTCTGTATGTAGCAGGAATTATTTTTGTAGGAAAAATATAAGGTGTTGTTAAGAAGAAATGTTTCAGGACAATAGATTTTGAGGGAGTAGTTTGTGGACATAGTAAAAGCACAAAACAATTTGAAACCATGGATTCATATTTCCTGAAGAAAATATAGTTAGGTCTAATCAGTCACATAAAATTAGCGAAGCATTCTTATTTCTTCTCTAGCACTTCTTATAATATCTAATATGTAATATAAAGAATCCAAACTGTTATCCTTCCTTGGGAAATTACAGTCATTAGCTAGGATTAAAAAAATCTGATAATAGGGTAATTCATAGCTTTGATATAACACTAGAATTAGACTCAACGTAGAAATTTGCATTACTATGTACTAAAAAAAGCAAATTAATTCAAAGAAAGGTAAAATACAACTGCTGAATTCAGGCTTAAAGTTTTAAGTGATGATCTATTAAAAAAGTTTTAAGGGGAAAAAGAGACTATTTTGTGGGATCTACTGAGCACTGCTGGTTTTCTGTGATTTTTTTTTCTCTATGGGAAGTAATGTATTGCAAGGAAAATGCTTCCTTTTGTGCACAATTTCTCCTTTGAATTTAAAAATAAAATATGTACTCTACACTAATGAATTCTTTTCTTTTTATTTCCAAAATGACTTTTAAGGAAGACATTGGATGGAGATAGAAACACATCTGAGCTGAGTCTTCCAGTTTTAGAAGTCATGTCTTTTTTTTTTACGTGTAGTACATAACATTTTTGAGACTTACTATAGAAAAATCACAGCATCACATAATGGTAGGGGTTGGAGAGGCCCTCTGGACATCTGCTAAAGCAGGTTCACCCACAGCAGGTTGCACAGGAGCACTTCCAGGAGGA
Source organism: Coccyzus lansbergi (assembly GCA_033558105.1). Taxonomy (NCBI): domain Eukaryota; kingdom Metazoa; phylum Chordata; class Aves; order Cuculiformes; family Coccyzidae; genus Coccyzus; species Coccyzus lansbergi. The sequence goes on from JAUMJK010000379.1 coordinate 882,276, forward strand.
TCTTGAATATCTCCAGACAAGGAGACTACAGAGTTCTGGGACAGCTTGTGCTAGTGCTCTGTCACCCTAACAGTAAATAAGTTTTTCCTTATGTTCAGGTAGAACTCCTTGTGTTCCATTTTGTACCCATTGCCTTTTGTACTGTCACTGGGGACGGCTGAAAAGAATCTAGCACTATCCCCATGACACTCACCCTTATGATAAGGATTTATAAGGTCCCCTCTCAGCCTTCTGTTTTCCAGACTAAACAGACAGAGCTCAATCAACCTTTCCTCATAACGTAGATACTCCAGTACACCAATCATCTCTGTGGTTCTCCACTGGACTCTTCACAACAGTTCCTTGTTGTTCTTAAACAAGGGAGTTCAGAACCTGACACAGTACTCCATATGTGGTCTCACTAGGGCAGAGTACAGAGGGAGGATAACAGGCATCCACCTGCTAGCCATGCTCTTTTTAATACACTGTGGGTCATCATTGGCCTCCTTGGCCATATGGGTACTTTGCTGGCTTGTGGTCCACTTGTCTACCAGGACCCCTGGGTCCTTCTCCACAGAGCTGCTTTCCAGCCAGTTAACCCCTAACTCATATGGATATATGGGATTATTCCTTCCTAGTTGCAGAACATTGCACTTTCCTTCCTTGAAATTCATTAGGTCCTCCTCCACCTAACTTTCCAACATTCCCAGATCTTCCTAAGTGGTAGAACAGCCTTCTAGTTTATCAACCACTCTTACCATTTTTGTATCATTAGCAATCTTGCTAAGGACACATTTTGCCCTTTCATCCAGGTCATTGATGAATATGTTGAAGAAAACTGTGGAGAGTACTGACCTCTGGGGAACATTGCTAGCTGTAGGCTTCCAACTAGATGCCACAGATTACAACCACCTGAACTCTGTCATCCAGCCAATTCTCAATCTACCTCACTGTACAGTCATCAAACTTACTTTTCCTGAGCTTACCTATAAGGATTTTGTGGGAGATTATGTCAAAAGCCTTACTGAAATTGAGGTAAACAACATCTATTGCTCTCCCCTCATCTATTCAGCCACTCGTGCATGGTAGAAGGCTATCAGATTAGTCAAGCATGATTTCCCCTTGATGAATCCATGTTAACCTCTCCCGAGAACCTTCTTTTCCTCCATATACTTGGAGATGACAGGATCTGCTGCATATATACATACACATACATACACTCAACGTATAACATTTAAGTGTACTATATACAAATACATATATTATATAAGAACATATACAATATTTCAACAATATACATGGTCGTATTTTTAAAAGCTTTATTCTGTAGTGCTCTAAAATTTCAAATAAAGATAATTTTTAATATCATAAATAAAGCCTCTTTTTTTTTTTATGTGTAATTGTGATCCAACTCTTAAGGAAAAAAGTTAAAGAAACTCTGTCTATCTAAAGGATGATCTGTCTGCATGATCACACGTAGATAGCTTTGTGTCTTTTCCACGTTATTTTGAGGAAAGTCAAGTCTGTTCTGGAAATCTCATCATCATGATAGCAAAACTTCAGCCTGACTAATAAGTTTCCCAAAGAGTCTGACAGAGTAGATGAGACTTGAATCTCTATTAGCAGCCAGTTTTCGACCAGGTCTCACAATGCTCCAGGGTAGAGGTATTGATTTCTGTTATTGTGTTACAGTTGAATAAAAGGGGTTCTGTAAATTAAAATCTGTTTCAAAGAGACTATATTTTATAATTGGAAATGTCATGTTGGTTTTTTTTCCCATTGTGAGGAAAAGGGTAAGAATGAACTGAGCACATAAATGTCTCTGAATGCCTCTGACTTACCTCCACTCTTCTGAAGAGGGTCATTTCTTGCTCCAACTCTCCTTCTGTGTGAGATGCTAATACCACAAATAGATCACAAAGAGGAAAAGGAATTTTAGATTACTTGCACTCATCCGGATTGAAACAACCTAAAAAATGGACAGCATCTGCTGAATATAAGCTTAATATAAGCACTGAGACAACTCAACTTTTCAAAGAAACCCTTGGGCTAATTTATTGCATGACATTGTAGTCTGCAGATGTTTGGGGAAGGAGTGAATGTGTAATATTTGGCAACAATATTTAAACATTACAAATAATCTAGAGGGTGCAGAAAATATTCTCAAAAAAGTTATAATGACAAATTGAGGTGCTTTCTGGAAGGCACATATATTTAGGGAGCAGAGGTAGTAGAGGAAAGTGATTATATATTATTATTAAGAAGGCAGGAAGATAGAAGAAGATAAAAACTATTAAGAAAAAAAATAGCAACAAACATTTATACAGGAAAAAGAACAATTACATCAGAATCCTGGTGATATCTTTCCTTACTATGTGTACAGAGATTTTGAAAGTTTCTCACACAAGGTTTAATTAGGAAAATACTGAAGGAAATTTGAATTCAAGGTTATGTGACTTGGAGTTTCCTTGATATATCCAATTATATGTCCAGAAATTAGATACAGTCTGATGACACTGCACCTTTATCCAAGATTTCTAGACATACCGTAACATGTCTTGATTTGCTCAGTATAAAGCTTCTAGAATTTATGGCTATTTATAAATTCCAACCCAATTAATTGTTTATTTGAAGATCAGTGATGCAGTATACATCTCATATTTCTAGGACAAAATAGCTCTACTGTAAAAGCTCTCTTATGATATGATGTGGACAGTGCAGAACATTCATTGCAAATCTGTCCTTTCTAAGATGTTAGACGTACAGCATATATACACCAGTATTATTCTATGTCTAATCAATGGACGTGTCTACTAATGTTTATGGATGACTAGGCAGACGTTTTATTTCAACTGGAGATTCTGGAAAAGAATTAAAAATCACCCATTTCATCCTCTAAAATACTGAAGTGATGTTTCATTCTGGTTTTTATGTACATATAGAAATAACAAATCTTCAGTTGATTACAGTGGAACTGTTTATATAATCAACCTATAGCTATCACTTAAATATTTGTGTCAAATTTTAAGTGATTAAAGGAATTATTCCATTTACAGAGTTGAAGGGAGAAGAAAGAGATAATGCTTAAGTCAGTTTTTAAACAGTCTCATTTCTGTCATTTTTGTCCTGTTTTGTTGTCTTATAGTCATACTGATCTTGGTTCTGTTTCCTGACCCTAATCACACAGTGCAATTTGATATTTCTTGAACTGTCTTGCCTAATCTCCAGTTATTGCTCTAGAAAGACCTAGGTCGCCACAGTGCATGTATCATATTCCTCATCTGACTACTTAAGAACATCATTAAACATATCAAGTGAAATCGAGGGATTATGTTTCAGCAACTAAGTCACACCTTAAGTGGTTATGGTGAGAACAACATAAACTTCATTGTACGGTATTAAACTGGGACTTGGTATACTTGCTTATACTTAGGCACCCATTATTATTTGTGATATCTTAGGGATTCACAAATACCTTTCAGCTGAAGACCCCAAACAGATGCCACTATTGTGTATGTCTTGTATGATTTGGTTGAGCACACAGATATCTTTGATAATTTAAGATATTTTAAATGAGTGTGTATGTTTACATAACTTAACCCTGTCTTGTAATAACTAGATAGACAGATAGATAGACACGTTAAGTATAGAAACCTATTGTATTGTATCTAGAAGTATAAAATCCTACATTAGAAGTCTACAGTTTGAAGCAGCATCTTATCCTTCCTTCTTTCTTTCTTTCTTTCTTTCTTTCTTTCTTTCTTTCTTTCTTTCTTTCTTTCTTTCTTTCTTTCTTTCTTTCTTTCTTTCTTTCTTTCTTTCTTTCTTTCTTTCTTTCTTTCTTTCTTTCTTTCTTTCTTTCTTTCTTTTCTTTCTTTCTTTCTTTCTTTCTTTCTTTCTTTCTTTCTTTCTTTCTTTCTTTCTTTCTTTCTTTCTTTCTTTCTTTCTTTCTTTCTTTCTTTCTTTCTTTCTTTCTTTCTTTCTTTCTTTCTTTCTTCCTTTCTTCCTTTCTTCCTTTCTTCCTTTCTTCCTTTCTTCCTTTCTTCCTTTCTTCCTTTCTTCCTTTCTTCCTTTCTTCCTTTCTTCCTTTCTTCTTTCTTCCTTTCTTCCTTTCTTCCTTTCTTCCTTTCTTCCTTTCTTCCTTCCTTTCTTCCTTTCTTTCTTCCTTTCTTTCTTCCTTTCTTTCTTTCTTTCTTTCTTTCTTTCTTTCTTTCTTTCTTTCTTTCTTTCTTTCTTTCTTTCTTTCTTTCTTTCTTTCTTTCTTTCTTTCTTTCTTTCTTTCTTTCTTTCTTTCTTTCTTTCTTCTTTCTTTCTTTCTTTCTTTCTTTCTTTCTTTCTTTCTTCTTTCTTTCTTTCTTTCTCTCTTTCTCTCTTTCTTTCTTTCTTTCTCTCTTTCTCTCTTTCTCTCTTCTCTCTCTCTTTCTCTCTTTCTCTCTTTCTCTCTTTCTCTCTTTCTCTCTTTCTCTCTTTCTCTCTTTCTCTCTTTCTTCTTTCTCTCTTCTCTTTCTCTCTTTCTCTCTTTCTTTCTCTCTCTTTCTCTCTTTCTTTCTCTCTTTCTTTCTTTCTCTTTCTTTCTCTCTTTCTCTCTTTCTCTCTTTCTCTCTCTCTTTCTCTCTTTCTCTTTCTCTCTCTCTCTCTTTCTCTCTCTCTCTTTCTCTCTTTCTCTCTTTCTCTTTCTTTCTCTCTCTCTTACCTTCTCTCTCTTTCTCTCTCACTCTTTCTCTCTTTCTTTCTCTCCTTCTTTATCTCTTTCAGCCCTTTTTTTATTTCTTCTACTCTTTCCTTCAATCTTTCTTTTACCCTTCTGTACCCCTCCCTCCCTTCCTTCTTTCCTTTCTTCCTTCCTTCCTTCTTGCCTACCTGACTGCCTACCTTCTTTTCTTTTTCTCTGAAGCAAAGGTTTATGGCTCATCTCTTTACTGCAGAAGCACTTGAAACATATCAGACTTTTTGCATAGTGGCATTATACTATTCTTCCTACCAGTTTACAAGAATATTAACATGATAATGCATCCAGGTACTGGAAGCAAAAAGATTGTGTCCTTTATTTTTAATCTATTACTAGTACCCAGAAAACTCAGTTAGTTTACTTTCAGATTTTACTCTTGTTTTTATGATGTGTGCAATGTTTAGTCAATAACAAAAGCAGAAGCCATATCAAAATATATTTGGATGAAAGGTAGGAAGGTCAGGGGAATTAAACTCCTTGCAAGAGATGGGAGCAGAGAATAAGGGGAAGGCAGCAAAGCACACACTTCCCAAGGGGCACAGTTCCACTTTCTTGAACCAGGAGAGCAGGGCTGGAATAGGGGTGGGGGACTAAGAGTCGGCTAGGAGCCTAAGACCAAGCTAGGAAGTAAAGTCAGGGTCAGTAAGATAAAAGGCTGAACTGAGCATGCAAAAAAAAAAAAATATAACTAACCCAGACCAGGACTCAGGGCAAGGGCCTGAGGTGAAATATCGTGCTCAGTCCTATAGGGCTGATGGCACATATATGTAAGACCTAGACGAGGCTTCTTACAGCTCTTTCTCACAGTTTAGATGTTTTCCCTCAAGTACAACCCAAGGATGCACCACTGAACCATGTCAGAGCACAACTTAAAACACAGGTCACTAAATCCCAATTTAAGGCTAGAAATACAGAAGTACAGAATAGGTTTACAGAGGAGGGTGGTTATAGGCAATTAGAGTCTGTTTGTCCACTCGGAGCCCTGAAAGCATGATGGCTACAATTAAAAAATCACAGTCTAGAAGTCTTTAAAGAGTCTGATTAGGATTCAACTGCAGCTTCATCTGTTTGTTCTGCACTCAAATGTTTTCTTTCTATTTAATTTTTCTCTTAGTGTCTGACTAAAGCTCTTTTTCTGCTTCTCATACTTTTTTTATTTTTTGTGCCTGTCAAAGAACTTGAATACAAAATCACTAAAATGTAAATGCACTATAGTTTGTAGATTGGAATGTTGCATGAGCAATCAGGCTACATTTTTATATTTAATGAATTATAAGATTTGCTGCTAGGAAAAATTAATCATCCATGAAATGAAGGTGTTTTCAGTTGCACCTGGAATGCATATATGGATGCTACATAAAACGTAATTTTAATATTTTAGAAGTTTTTTCCCTGTCATTGGTCTATTCTTCCCAGAGTACATCAGTAAACCAGGTACCTAACTAAAAACGCAAGATAAAGAATTTTCATTTTATCTAGGTTTGGTAAGCAGAGCAAACAGTTTCAAAATATTACTTAAAACTGCTTTAATATTATAAACAGACTATTTATCCACTCTTTCCTGTGATAGTTAGGTACAGTAGTAGTATTTTAACCTGGAAACTTCTTATCCCTCATTGAATTCCTTTGCTGTTGTTCAAGTTTTTGTCTTATCTAGTTGCAGATGCTGTTGATGGTCTACATTCTTGAAAACTCTAAACTTTCTGACTTTTGTTGACCCTTGAGGCCCTGTTTTGACTAAGCAGATATACCTTCAGTAAATTAAGTGGAAATTTACGGTTTGTGGTCTAATGCTTCTGCAACTCTAGCTAAGAAAACAGTATAATAAATCACACAAGATTATACATCTAAGTGATTTATTCTATCTAAATTTTACTTATTTAACCTAAACAATTAACCTCTGCTAAAGAGAGGAGTTCTCTGTTGTGCAGTGGAATTGTCATCCAGGGAGGATTCAAATGAGGCTCATCAGCAATCTGTCTTTGGTAAAAGATATCATTGTTTTGATGAGCACCATTAAAAGACGTCCCAACTCAAGGGAAAGTCATCACCATGCAGCCAGAAGGGATTGTGAAGATTCCCTTAGGGATGGAAATGGTAGACTCAGCCAAATTGCATATCATAGGAGAGGTATGTACAAGGTTCCTTTTACCAGCTTATTGGTGTTTACTGTGTTGCTCTGCTCCCTATCAGTTTCTTAGAGGAGTGCTTCACCTGGCCACAGCTGAGGCCTTTGTCTTCTTTGAAGCCTGTACCAAACTGCTGCTGGCTTGGATAAGGGGGTTTGAGTGCACCCATTATGTCTCATAAATAGTTTGGCTTCTGACTGTCCTCAGGGATGTAAGTGCTATAAAGAAGTCTATCCTCTCATTTTCTTCCTAGAATGCGGTTTTACTGATAGCACACCAAAAATATCCCTGAACTTGGCTACTACTGAGATATTGCTTATGGGTTAAAGTCTATACTATAAATATTGCTTACTTCTTTTTTATCCCAGATAATTGGGAAAAAAAAAGATGTGTATTTGCTACTGTAGTTCTGTAAGAATCAGAATATATTCCACCACACAGACCTAATGTAAAACACTTCTTTTCAGTGCTATGCAAGTAACATAGTCAGATATTGACATACAGATCTTTGAGAAATTACTGATTTGTTGGATGCAAGGAGGTATTTGTTCATTTTTTTCATGCTAGGTATATTTTTTGTAAATATTTACATAATTTGATTTTTTTTCAGAATGTATTCATTAAATATTGAGTTAAAAAACTGGAGAAATTGAGCTCACATGGTATTTCTGCTTTTATCAAGAGAGTCAAAACTACCACAGAGGACTGAACTATTATGTCTTGAACTATTAGATCTTTGATGCAAAGATGACCTCCTTACTTCAAGCAATTTCCTGATACAATAAAGATCAGAACTTAGCAGAAGTTCTGCAGGATTTGATTAGACCAGCCTTCATAATTTCACTTCTCAGTTCTATGCTGCTTTCTTCCCTGAAATGATGAATAGGTTAGTATTTCAATACACACTTAACCACTTCTTTATCATAGGATTAATAAAGGTTACTTTGAATCTATAAACTTGGTAGAAATTTAATTATTTCACATTGAAATAACAGCCTTGGAAATTTGCTGTTTCTCAATAAATTGGCAATCTGTATATCAGAAAGCTTAGCTCCTTTTATAATCTGTTAGACTTAAATTATCATTATCTGTCATAAAATCATCTATAAGGAAAATAACTATACTGCTAATATTTGCTCCGAGATCCTTACTACCTGAGCACCATGTTAAAGTTTTTAGTTTAAATTTTACCTCCATGTTCTGCAATAATATTTGGATAATGGTTTGCTTCTAACATTCATGCTACAAGGTATTTATCATTCTATGGAAGGTTTCTGTTTATTGACAGCCATTTGAACATGAGCCATCAGTGTACCTAGATGGCCAAGAAGGCCAATGACATCTTGGTTTCTATCAGAAACAACATGACCAGCAGGTCCAGGGAAGTTATTCTCCCTCTGTACTGAGAATACCTTCTATGACCAGGTTAAGAGATTTTTCTCCCATGCTGCAAAAAAATTTTTTTCTTCCAGAAAAGTTTTATTAACGAACTTTATAATTATTTATTCAAAATTTGACCTCATTGATAACTTTAGAGAAGCCTGGTCCTTGCTGTTGTCTATCAGGAGTCAAGAATGTGTACATTCACATAAAATTTATATTTTACTGCAAAAATTACATTAAACCAGAAATGAATTTAGAAAAGCAGATGCATAGTCAAAAGAAAATTCTCAGCAAAAATGATACAAAGATAATTTTCTCATGATTATGAGTCTATGAACATTTTTCATAAACAATATGCAAAAGGTTCTGACAAATTAAATAGTGCAACATTAATTTTAGTAACATATTCCTACAAGTGTATGAAATGTAAGTTTTAAAATATCTTATCACATATGGACTTTTGTGTATAAAGGTAAAAGAGGAAGAAAGAAATCTACATTCATTCCCAATGTAGTATTCCTAACCTCTTCTGATACGAGTCATGGCTACTTTCTTTTCCTGACATCTGTGAATTTTACCCTCTGCAAATATGTCAAGAGAAGGTGTTTTCCCTTCTTACACAATACCAGACAGAATGAATGGTCCATCCTGGAAATGTGGGAGAGAGAGAGGAAGTACAAGAAATCACTTTGTCACTCCTATCTAGTGACGTGGAACCAGGAAATCAGGCACATCAAGTTTCCATTCTTTACCCTAAAATGTTAAAATGATTGATCAGACCCAATGTGAAATACTCCACCAAGCTTTTTTTCTAAATGTACTTACCTTCTGTGGTGAAGTATAGTACGAGAACAAACCTATACATGAAGCCGTTCATGATGTGTCACAATACTAAGTGATACTACTGGATTTGACTAGTTCAGGCACAGAATATTGAAGCTTGCCTAAACTTTAAAATGCTCCAAAACACAGCAGGCAATTCACCTGAATATTATCTCCTGTTCAGCACAGTAAGCCAAAGTGTGATTGCCAGGTGATTTGACCATGAAAGAATTCTTAAAAGGTAATGCAAGATGAGTTTATACAAAGACAAAGGTATATTTGAATAGACTTGATTTTCTGTTGCAGTTTCATGTGGCTATTAGTGTATACACAATTTTTTCTTTTATTTTATTTGCTCTATTTTCTCCTCTTAGCTCAAAACTGAGGCAACCAGGTCATTTTCTATCACTGAAGTGTATAAAGAAGAAACCATACTGTAACATTATGAAACATTTATATGGAAGAGGCTTTGAGAAACCTAATCTTGTGGAAGGTATCCTTGCCCATGGCAGCGGTGTTGGAACTAGATGATCGTTAAGGTGCCTTCTGACCTTAACCATTCTATGATTCTACATTTCTATGATTCCATGACTTACAGAGTTAGGGTCAGGTGTCAAGCATTCTGTGACTCTTGTTTAAAAATAGTTAATTTAGGTAATATATACTTTCCCCTTTTAACTTTGATATAAGCAACCAAAAGTAGGCAAGGCTGACTTATATTTTGTCATGCTAAATGAGTTTTAACTTTTCTTCAAAGAAAGTATAGCAGTATTTTGTAGATGTTTTAGATGTTTCTGTTTTCATCTGGCCAGTGTAGACGCTTGCTATGGAAACATTTGTATCTGGTTACCATCTTTCTCCATATCCCTAAGTGAAGAGCTATTAAAGAGGATGATAGCCTTTTCATTGTAATGTTGACATTTATAATACTACAGATGAATTTCACTTTGGATGTGCTTATTTCCTCCCTCCTTTGAGCATAAGGGTCATCTATAAAAGTTATTTTGAACACAGATATCTGTTCAAACGTGACAAATTCCAGCACTTTAATCTCAGAATTTTAAATCTGGCATTGTGCATGGGTATGACATAAGCAAACAACTATTCTTCCTCTTATAATAGTAAAAAAGTTACACAAAATAATACTGTATTGCATTTAGTGAGTTACTAACTTTAGTGCTGTAATTCACTAAACAAAAAAAACATAGCCATGTGGTACATAACTCCAAAATTTAACCTTATACAAATAAGGCTGAAGACCTATGAAATAAAAGCCTATTAACCAGCATGACTGCCATGGAGATACATGTAAAACATTTCTGACATTAATTGCACCCAGTAGCAACCTTCAAGATCAAGAAGATATTGATATTCACAGAGCACACCCACTGCAGTCACAGAGGCTTCACAGAAGCTCATCTAGTAACAGAAATAGAAATGGATTATAATGACCTCCCTGAATTAACAAGGCAATGACTGTGGAATAGCTTTCTTTCATACATCAACACATTGACATTTTTATTTAAGGAGAATGATCCTCCTCACTCTCTAAAATGCCTTACTGATTGTAGACAAGTTATGAAGAACAATTACTATTTTTTGTCTTTGGATGAGTTCAAACAGCAAGACAACAATATTCTTTGTACTAGTATAGACTGGAATTGTTCTGCAGTCTTTCAGAATAGAAATATACTTGATATTTTGATTCACTTTAATACCTCAAATTAACTGAGACTGTCTCTGGGCAATGTATTTTTAAGCTGTAAATCTATCTAACAAGAAAATCTATCTGTTACCAACATACTTTATACTCTGTTATATATCAGTAGTATACTTTAATTTTTTTTTTGAAAGAAAGACACAGTGGATGCCTGAAAATTCTTTCTTGTTTCTTTTTAGAATTACTTCTGAAACCAGCTAGAAAGAGGTCATGTTTGCCCATAAAGAAAAGTGCTTTAGGAATTTAATAGTTCAACTCAGTAACTAGACAAGAAGTTTGAATTAGAAAAGAAAAATCAACAAGATAATAAGATGATTCTTATTCCTATTAGGCTTTGGCCACATTTACTATTTAAGTAGCCTTCATATTATAAATGTTATCAACTTACTATGTACACAATCTATCTTTTTATCTGAAGTTAAATAGTTCAAGTTATTATTTTGAAAAAAAAAAAAAACAAACAAAAATCCAACCTTATTTTCTAGTGTTAAACCTGTAATTGTTGTCTAAACTAGAGAAAAAGAAAAAAGTCTTATCTTTATGAATGAAAACTATTTCATATGATTACAGGTGCAGTTTCAGAATTTTTTTTTTAACTTCTAAGTAGTTATTTATATGGCAGAACTAGATACAAATTTTGGTAGTCAGAAACTCAAAGGCTTAAAGGGAATCAAATCTATGGTTTTAATAGTGCGTTGAACCAATATAAAAATGTTCAGATTATCTATTTATTAATTTAGTATTTCATAACACCAAAGATCAGCAAGAAGACAAGGCCTGACTCTTCACTCTGTTACACAGCAGGAAGATTAAAGGTAATGGACAGACACTGAGAAATCTATTTCACCTTGAAAACCATCAAGTGGTACAGAAGGTTGCCCTGAGAAGCTGTGAAATCCCAGCAACTTTCAAGATCCATCTGGACAAAACCCTGAACAACATGGACTGATTTCAGAGACCCCTGCTTTGAACAGCAGGCTGGACTAGAAAACTTTCAACCTGAGGTATCTTACATACTTACAGAGCTAAGAAAAAGAGCCTAAATAAATATTTTAACTGAAAAACGGTGAGAGAAGGAAATGTTAATGAAGAAATTCCAGCTCGCTTTTACTGCATAATTACAATAATTATGTCTGTAAAGCTGAACAATGTATATGAAACCAATCGAATTTTAGGGATTTTATGAATTCTAAAAAATCCTAAAATTCCTTCTGAAGACTTGATAGTCTGATTTTATTTTTGAATTTCTATTTCTGCATATGCTAGAGTTCTAGCAGTCAAAGCATGGTTATATTCCTCAAGAATAATTTTTGAAACAGAATTATAGAATGGTTTGGTTGGAAAACTCCTTTGAGATCATCAAGTCCAACCATACCTGTCCACTACTAACCCATAACTCTGAGCACTTCATGCACACATCTTTTAAATACCTCAAGGGGTAGTCACTCTACTACTTCCCTCGGCAGAAGTTTTACCTGATGGCTAATCTAAACCTCTCTGGCACAACTTGAGAAAATTTCCTCTTGTCCTATCACCTTTCACTTGGGAGAAGAGAACAACACCCACCTCACTACAACCTCCCTTCAGATAGGTGTAGGCAATGATAAGGGCTCCCCTCAGCCTCCTCTTCTCCAGGCTAAACAACTCCAGTTCCATCAGCCTCTTCTCATAATGCTTGTTCTACAGCTTCTTCAACAGCTTTGTTGTTCTTCTCTGGACATGCTCCAGGACCTCAATGTCTTTCCTATAGTGAGGGGCCCCAAATTGAACGCAGTATTCAAGGTGTGACCTCACCAGTGCTTGTACGAGGGCAGAATCACTTTTTTAGTCCTACTGGCTATGTATTGTGCTGGGGGCAAGAGGAAGGTCATGACAAATCAACATGATTTCAGATGAAGTTTTTATTATGGGTTAACTCGCTGTTTATAGAGACTAAGCAGGCTAAACATGAGGTAAACTTTGATTGGTCACTTCTGCCCTAGTAACAAGTCTTCCTTGGCAACGCCCAACCCACACAACTCTGTTGTTAGGTTGCAAATCCTTGCCCCCCAACTTCAGGTTACTTCATTAAGGTAACAGAATAGAGTCATCACCACCTTTGTGATTTTCCCAGCTCCACCCTGCCAGGGCGCTTGAAGAACTCATTATATTATGTTTACCAACAGCTATGCTGTTTCTGACAGAAGCCAAGATGCTACTAGCTTTCTTGGCCACCTGGGTATACTGATGACTTATATTCAGTTGACTGTCAACCAACACCCTGAGGTCCTTCTCTGCGTGACAGCTTTCCAGCCACTCTTCCCCAGGACTGTATTTCTACATGGGGTGGTTGTGTCCTAAGTACAGTACTCTGCACTTGGTCTTGTTAAACCTCACCCTGCTGGTCTCAGTCCATCAATACAACCTATTCAGATCCCTCTGCAGAGCCCTCACTACCTTCCAGCAGATCAACACTTCCTTGCAGCTTTGTGTCATCCATGAATTTACCAGGGTTACACTCAATCCCCTTATCCAGATCATCAGTGAAGATACTGAACAGAACTGGTGCCAACACTAGTCTAGAGCCAAGAAGTAATTAGTGATATTTCATGAAAAAAGAAAAAAATATCTATAAATGTAAAAATGAGGAAAATAGCCTTAACATATTGAAATGTCTATTTAATTCATAATTATTTTTTAGGAAAATGTATTTTAATTTCACACACTTGTCCTTAAATAATTTGTAATACTAAACATGCTCTAAGAGTAGTTTCAGGCTTCCTAATTTTAAGAACTTAATATAGTGAACTATATAACATGACTCATTCCATATCGTTTCCTATATAATTAGGGACAAAAAGCAGTTTCCAGCATACCTCAAATTCCAAAAGCAACTGAATCAAATATCTGTCATCTCAAAATTGTTCTCTGAAGTAAACTTTTAATTGGATATACAAATAATTTGTCTCCTATCTTAGTTGCCTATAAAATATGTTTAAGATTATATGTCACAAATAACTTGGTATGGGATTCATCTTTTCATTAGGAGCTAGTGTACCACGCAGCAGACAGTTTCTATTTCTGTCAGATTATGCATGCAAAATTACCTGTACTTGCCTGAGCTTCATTTTACTCCCATAATATTGCCTATGTACTTTTTTTATAGATCTTCAAAGCTTTGACAGTTATAATGTATTAACTTATCTCAATATTTTGTCGTTTTTATGAACTATAAAATTTTATAATAAGTTATTGAAGTAGGACTGTAGTTTTTAACAGAATGAGCCTTACAGAGCCAAATAAATCTATAAGATTAAAAAAGAATACACTAAATTATTTTTAAAGCTAAACACAAACCAATGAAAATCACTTGTGCAACTATCATCAAAGTAGAAGTTGTATGGTGTAAAACAGGTTCCCAAAGATAGCTTGAAGTGATAAAGTTTGTAGTTAAATACAAGAAAAACAACATAAACTAGGCAACCAAAATAAAGGAGTAATTGTTAGTCCCTCCATACCAAAACAAATAAAACAATGTAACTGTTAATGCCATTAAAATTCAGACTGTACAAGGTAGACAGACTTTGGAAAATAACATCAATGACACTAATATCTTTTTAACTATTACAAGTAACTATTAGAGGCAATATTATATAAGCCTCAGAATAGTTATGTTTAAATATTTATAAATGTTAAGCATATATGTACTTTTGCAGTAAAACACACAGAGAAGAAAAGCTTTTGTAATAGACATCATTACTTGCTAATGATCAAAATTTTCCAATCTATTTAAAATCAGTAAAGAGAAAAAAGAAGAATCCACTGAGCTTTTCCATTACTGAGCTATTATCTTGTTTCTGGTGGACTGATCCAGTTCTATAGTCCACTACATTCTTCCAAAAATTCTAAGCTCTTCTTCCTTCTCTTGGTGCTGTAGCTCACACAAAGTATGGTTGAATTATCACTCTCAGGTAAACATTGCTGGCTGTTGTTCTGTTAACATATTGATTTTAAAATTTTGCTATTCACTTTTGACTGTTTTTTGGAGTCAAACCCATGCAGCACTACAGGCTTGTAGAAGAGTGGCTGGAAAGCTGCCAGGAGGAGAAGGACCTGGAGGTGTTGGTTGACGACTGACTGAACACAAGCCAAGAGTGTGCCCAGGTGGCCAAGAAAGGCAATAACATCTTGGCTGCTATCAGAAATGGTGTGGTCAGCTGAAGTAAAGTGATTCTGCCCCTATACTGAGCACTGGTGAGACTGCATCTCAAATACTGTGTTCAGATTTGGATCCCACATGATAAGAAAGACATTGAGGTCCTGGAGCATGTCCAGAGAAAAGCAACAAAGCTGTTGAAGGAGCTGGAGAACAAGTATTATGAGGAGAAACTGATGGAACTGGGGTTGTTTAGCCTGGAGGTTGAGGGGAGCCCTTATCACTGTCTACACCTATCTGAAAGGAGGTTTAAGTGATCACCTGTCTCCCAAGTGATAGGTGATAGGACAAGAGAGAACAGTCTTAAGCTGTGTCAGGGGATGATTAGATTGGACATTAGGAAAAACTTTTTCACAGAAAGTGTTATCAAGCACTGAACAGGCTGCCCAGGTTGGTGGTTGAATCACCGTCCGTGGAAGTATTTAAAATAGGGGTAGATGAAGTGTTCAGAGTTATGGGTTAGTAGTGGACAGGTGTGGTTGGACTTGATGATCTCATACGTCTTTTCCAGCATTATGATTCTATGATTCTATGATTCTATGATTAATTACTGTATTGTCTCTTGAGTATTTTTCAGTAACTCCCGGAATTCCGTTCTCCACAGTTTTACCTGGCACCAAAGTGAGACTGGCAAGCATGTAAGTACCACAGTTTTCTTTTTCACTCTTCTTGAAATTAAGACAACCTTTGCAGCTTTCCATCAACTGAATCTCTTCAGAGTCCCAAGACTATTGAATAATAATGTAGATAATATCAGATAATATCAGCCAGCTTTTTCAGTACCCTAGGATGAACCCATAGATTTATGTGCATCCAGGTGGAGCAGAAATTCTGTAACAAGTTTAGTATTAGCGGCAATTTTATCAATGCCCCATCTGTCTTCCTACACAGTGCTCTGGTGGTTCCAGGGTCTCTCATTGCTATTGAAGACAGCAGCAAACAAGCCATTAAATGTCCCTGCTTTGTCTACATCCCTATTTGTGAGGTGACCAATCTCATCAAACAGCAGACCAATGTGGTCTCTGATCCTCCTTTTGCTATTAACATATTTTAAAAAGCCCTTTCTATTGTCCTTCACAGTGCTGGCCTTCTTGAACGCTAATTGAGTTTGGATTGCAGAAATTTTCTCCTTACAGTGGTAAACATCATTTCTGCAGTCCTCAAATACTGCCTCTTTCTGTTTCCAGTATGTGTATGCTTTCCTTTTACAGCTAAGTTCTAGATCCCTGCTCAGCCAAGCTGTTCTTCTGACCCGCTGATGTGACTTCTGACACTTCATAATCATACTCTTTCCTTTGTAGTCTAGATTAAATTTAAAGATTGAGATTGTCACGTAGTCTAGTGTTGAAAGGAAAAAATAAAGAGGAATACATTGATGCCCCCTCTGGAAAAGGTGAACCATTAATCCAAATTTCCTACTTCTGGGGAACTCTTGGCCAGCAGAGAAAAAAAACCAAAAAAAAAAAACCAACCCCCAAAATGCTTTGTATTAGACTTCATATGCAAATGTTCTAAATTCTATATTCCTAGCTGACTGTATAATCAGATGTCACTCCTAGAATCATACATGCAGTTAGACATTCCCCCAGGCTACTTCTATTTGGCTTCTTACTAAATGTACACAATCATTTAAACTTCCCACAGAAATGTCTAGTTTTCTTATTCAAAAAAAGGAAAAATCCTCACAAAGGCATTCTAAATTGTCCTCAGGAGGCCATCAAGAAGTTCTGAGCACTTTTCACTGCCTATGTAATCAATGAATATAATTTGTAAGCACTGAAACACCTAAATTAGGTGGCTAATTTAGTAAACCAGATATAAAAAATAGAGTGAAAATAAAGAGTTTGCATTTCAGTGTAATGCACAAGAGGATGTAAAAATGGTTAAGATAACACAGATCTTCATTCTGATCCTTTAATTAAGAAAACAGACTACAAGGCTTGTTTTTCTTTCCTGCATTTGTTTTACACAAAAAAAAATCTCCCGATAGTATGTATTGTAACTTTTGCTGAAAGGTAGAAAACTGTTGGTGTGTAGAAGCTTTTTTTTATTTAATAGCTGACTCCAGTGAATCACAAAACTACTCACTAGATTCACCCAGAAAGATACCTGCATGCTCCTGTAACTCTGTTTCATGAAGCCATCTAATCTTAAACAAAGAGGTTGCACAGGGACAATTAAAATAACGTGAAATGAAAGTACACACCATCACCTAAGAGATACTTGTAATTTCATAGAACTGAGTTCTCATTTACATTGTTATTCAGATGTTGATTTACAGCATAATTGTGTATGAAACTTTACAAGGAATATGTTCTCAGGACTTTACACTCTAAATTAAATATAACCTGATTTGTTATGTTCTGCAGGTCAAACAGGATGTTCATTTGAAGTTAAATTAATGAAGCTTCTATGAACAAAAAACCCTTCAATTAATACAATATTGATCATTTGTTAAGCAGGTAGGTTAACGTATATTAACAGTAGAGCTTTTTAAAAATGCGAGTGTGAAGAGGTTTAAAATGCATGGGAAATATTCAGCAGAGTAGTTGAATTGCCCTAAGGATTAAGCCTAATTCCTCGACATTGTCTTTGGAATCAATAGAAACTGGATTATTTCAGATGTATGGTACTAGGTTTGTTTCCCTGTAATCTAAAAAAGGTATAGTTTCAAGATAATGAAAAGTTCCTGTCAGTTTTAGAGGCCAAAAGACCAGCCAAAAACATTTTTTCATTTCTGATGTTTGCATTGACAGATTGAAATATTCAGAGTCTCTTAGACAAAGATACACTACTCATTAAAAAATCTGGCAATCTAATAAACAATCAAAGAAAGAAAAAGAAGACAATAAATTAATTGCATATAAAGAAAGTAGGCAATTTGTGTTTAGTTAGTATATGTTCAGCCAATTGCACAGAAATCAATATGCAACCACATGGAAAAAGAGAGCTAATTAATATAAAACTGGTTAGAGATTCTTAAAAAATAACCCCTCAGAACATCATATTTGTGTTATACTTCCTCGGAAACTGAAACCTATTGACCATATTGTACTGTGATTATGCTGTTAGTAATCATATTTTCTCAGGTTATAGAATCATAGAATTACTTAGGTTGGAAAAGACCTTTACAATCACCATAAACCAACCATAAACCTAAAACTGTCATGTCTATCACTAAACCATGTCCCCAAGTGCCATGTCTACATGCCTTTTAATTACCTCTGGTGATGGTGACTGGAAAGAATACTAGCATTTGTAAGACTAGTTATGAATAATGTTAGGTGTTAACAGTAATGGCTTCGAAAAAAGTAAATGATATCTTCTACTGCATTATGCAAATCATTATCAGTAGGCAGAGGGAGGTGATACTTCTGCCAAGGGAGGTTCAGGCTGAACATCGGAAAAAAATTTTTTCACAGAAAGGATCATTGGACACTGGAAGAGGCTGCCCAGGGAAGTAACTGAGTGACCATACCTGGAGGTATTTAAAAAATGAGTAGATTAGGTGCTCAGCTGCATGGATTAGTGTTTGATAGGAATGGTTAGGCTCAATGGTCCTGGAGGTCTTTTCAGACCTAGTGATTCTGTGATTCTGTGATTCCCATTTATTCAGTGCTGGTAAGCCCGCAGTTGGAGTGCTGTATCCAGTTCTAGACTTGTCATTATGAGAGAGATGTGGACAAACTGGAAAGAATTCAGTGAAGGTCCAGAAAGATGATTAAGGGACTTGGAGAACTGGAGTATGAGGAAAGGCTGAAAGACATGGGAATGTTTAATTTGGGGGGATCTTATTAATGTATATAAACATCTGTTGAGAGAATGCAAAGTGAATGGAGACAGTCATTTTTTTGGTGCTACTGATCGAAAAGGACAGAGGCAGTAGACAAACAGAAACATAGGAGGTTGCCTCTGAACATCAGGAAACATTTTTACTGTAAGGGTGACTAAGCACCAGCATAGACAGATCAGGGAGTTTGTGGAACCTCTATCCTTAGAGGTATTTTAAAAATTATCTGGGCATGATTTTGCACAACTGATTGTAGGCGCCCCTGCTCAAGCAGGAGGATTGAACAGTCACTTCCAGAGATCCTTTTCAACATCAGCCATTCTGTGATTCTACCATGTCAAAACAGCCCTTGGTCCTCATTGGAATACTAACACTCTAACATCATTTTCCTTTTAAGACTATTTTGAAAAAAAAAAAAAAAGAAAAAAAAGAAAAAAATCATTTCAAATCCCCTTAACGTGCTCTATAGAATCAAAGTTCAGTGGATCATATTGTTTACTTCCTAGTAATATTCCTACAGAAAGAAGTGAAACACACTTCTGGAGTAGAATATTTTCTGTGATACAATAGATATTTTTCAGTCTGCTTTGGTTTCATGTTCAGCATGTAAAACCCCTCAAGTCAACAATTTCTCAGTCTTTCACATTATTTCTATTCATAGATGGGTTTTAAGAAAAAAATGACCATAAAAACTCTGGTTTGCCTTAAGAATTAGCTTACAGGTTTTCTTATTTCAACACTGTCGTATTTTAGCATCAAATGAACACATGGAGATTAAATGGATATGGACACTAAAACCTTTTAATCACAGATATATGCAATTTTTCAAATGTATTACTTTACAATTCAATGAAAGGCATAGTACAATTCAGGAGAAAATATGGATTTGGTTGGGTCAGTGCTTCCTTACATTAATTTGCTGTACAATGGGAGAGATGAGGAAGTCCAGGAGAAGAGACAGGGTGCTAGTATCACAGATCCAGCTGTGTGGGATCCCTTGACTTCTCCCTAGTCTCCTCAGGTCTGCTACATGTTGAAGAGATGGTCCTACATTCTGGTGCAGGGTCATGGGACCTCCAGTATATCTCCAGCTCAGTGTGTTCTCCCCCACATTCTCTACTTTTCTCAAACCCCAGGACTGAGTAGAGAATATTTCTTTAATGAGAGATTTGATTAGAAAACAATGTTGCTTTCAGATTTGCTGTCAGTGTTGCTGGCACTCACGATCTGCTTGTTCAAGACAGTTTTGGATGCTTTTACACTCTGTGATGAGCTGTTTGCATAGTGTGACCATCCGCTTCCTTGAGCAAATAAAAGGTATTTGAAGTTCATTCTCCTGTTTTTGTTAAGAGCCAGAGGGTGTCATACTTTACCTACTTGCACTAAAGTACAAAAAAAATAGAAAAGGTTTTAAAGTTCATGGATGTATGCTAGCAGCTATAGTAAGTAGATCTAACGTACTCATTGCTACACAGAGAGCTGTAAACTCTTCTAGATCACTGGTAAAAAAAGATGAGAAAAACCAAATTTAATATAATTGGAGATATCAGAAATGGGTAGAACATATTTCAGTCAACTGCTGACCAGTCATGTTAACTGAAATAAACTCTGATATTTCAATATATCAAACAGGTTTAACAGATTCTTCTCCATTCTAGTTAGACAACATGGAGTATTTATGTTAGTTTGGTGCTTTCCAGTACAACAAGGGTTTTGACATACTGAAGAGAGCCCAGTAAAGTGTCACCAAGGTGATCAGGGAGCTGAAGCACAGAAAAGGCTAAGTGATGTGGGCTTCATCAGCCCAGAAAAGAAGAGAAAGCTCCAGGGAGACCTTGTAGCTGTCTGCAACTAACTGATCAGGGAACACAGAGAAGACACGTATGAATTATTCTTGAAGCTCATAGTGACAGGATAAGAGGTAATAGACACAAATCAGAACCTGGGGAGTTATAAGATATACAGATCTATCTACCATGAGGGTGGTCAAATACTAGACAAACTTGATCAGAGAAGTTGTGGAATCTCCATCCTTGGAGGTATTCAAGGCTAGACTAGAAGGGGCCTTGAGCAAACTGGCCTAACTCTGCTTGCTGTGAGGAGGGAGTTGTATTAGATGATCTGTGGACGTTCCTTTCAACCTAAATTACTCTAAAATTCTGCAACTAAATATACATATGTTTATATATATGCATGGCATATACATGAAACATTCCTTGAGATGTACACATACAACTCTACATAAATCATCTGTCACATACTTGTTCGTGTATTTATCTATGAACTGATTTTCTCACATTCACAGATATTGGAAGTATAGTTACCTGAATAACTTCTGCTTAGCCACTTTGTACATGAGGATTGCAAAACTGTATTTTAATTTGCATACTTTTCCTCTTTCTTTAGTATCAATGAAAATCTGAAATACTTTTTTTCAATAATAAGTAAGTGTGTGTGGGACCTTCCTGTTCAGTTATTCGCCCTCTACATCACATCGTCTTGCCTTGAAAGCTCAAGTGTACTGCCAAAATCTGCAGCTACTTTAGGTTTTCTTTAGTCAACTAATAGTTCTTGAATGTTTAGCACCAAGTTTTATTTTCTACCCTTCCCTTTCCACATAGTCTGGTCATGGGTGAAGATATGGAATTAAACTTTAAAAGAAATCATTCCTATAAAGGACTGTGCCTGCTTTCTCAAATTGGGAACAGGCCAGTCTTTAATAGCCTCCATCTGTCTGAGCTCTGAATTAATGTAGGTGCCTACCAATTTATTGCACAGATAAACTGTTTCTGCAGTTTTAACTTTACACTTCACCACCTTTACACACAGGGGATCAAATTAAATATCCACAGGCAGCATTCACTGTAATATTCCTTCTTCTGAACATTTGAGGTTGCAGCCATGATTATGTTTTTGAATTATTCGTTCTTGGAAGCAATTTTATACTTACAGAAAAAGTAAGCAAAATACAAATACTTCTTCAGGTAGGCTCATGCTGACAGCCAAATTAATCATGCACAGGTTATGATCCTTTCCAATCACTGTAACTATCTGTGCTAATGGGATAAGGGAAAAAATGGTAATTACGAGAAACAAAGTCTAAGAACTTAGGAGACACTGAGAGTAGATTTGGTACATTTGTTTGTGATTTCCAGAGCTCATATAGGAGTTAGTCAAGAGGACTGCCTGAGAAAATTCCCTCAGGAACAAGGGAGCAGAAAAGAGATAGCAGATCTTTTGGGACTCTTTCCATGGAGTGCAAGAGCTCTCAGTCCACAGATGTAAGAGATATGAAAAAGAGGTAAGAAAGGGCAAGGATGAGTTGAAGCCTACTGGTCAAACTCTGAACAAGAAGGGACTGCACAGGCAGTGGAAGTAGGGACAGTTACCCTGGGAAGACAACAGGGATGCTGTCAGTGGTATAACAAGGGGGTGAAGAAAACCAAAGCGTGGCTGGGAATGAACTTTACAAGGGATATAAAGAATAATAATAAGGGCTTCTGAAGGTACATCACCCATAAAAGACAGGTCAAAGGAAGTGTCCTTCCCCAAGTAACACAAATGGCAACCTGATAGCAACTGAATAGGTGAAGGCTGAGGTACTCATTTTTTTCCCCCCCAGTCTTCACTAGCAATCTCTTTTCCCTCACCTCTCGAGTGGCTGGACCTCCACAGACTGGGAGAGCAAAGTCCCTCTTAGTGTAAGAGTAGACCAGGTTTATTGCCACTTGAGCAACCTGAACACACATATGTGTGTGGGACCTGACAAGATGCATCCTGTACTCCTGAGAAAATCAATTCGTACTTGCCAAGCCACTGTTTACCATGTTTTAAAAGTCATGGCAGTCACCTGAAGTCTCTGGTGACTTGAAAAAGGGAAATATCCCATCCATTTTGAGAAAGGGTAGAAAGAAGGATCCTGGGAACTACTGACCTCTCAGAATTACCATTGTATTTGGGAAGAAAACAGAACAGATTCTCCTGAAAGCTATGCTAAGGCACATGGACGACAGGGAGATTATTTGAGAGAGCCAGCCAGCTTCACCAAGGTCTAATCCTGCTTGACCAAACTAGTGGCCTTCTATAATGAAGTAACTATATCTTGGACAAGGGAAGAAATACAGACACTGCTTACCTGGATTCTTGCAAAGCTTTTAACACAGTGCCCCACAACATGTCTCTAAAGTGGAGAGAAATGGATTTGATAGATGGTCCGCTTGGTGGATAAGGATTTGGCTGGGTAGTTGCATCCAGAGAGTAGTGGTCAACAGTTCAGTCTTCAGATGGAGACCAATGATGAGTATTGTCTGACATGGGCAATGTGACTGAGTGCACCTGCAACAAGTTTGCAGAAAACACCAAGCCGAATGGTGTGGTTGACATGCCTGAAGGATGGGATGCCATCTAGAGGGACCTAAACAAGCATGAGAGGTGGGCCTATATGAAACTTAGGAGATTCAACAAGGCCAACTGCACTTGAGTTGGGACACTTCCTGGTACCAATACAGGTTGTAGGATGAAGGCCAGCTTGTTGAAACCTTATTTTGGTCTTTCAATATTTAAAGAGGGTTTATAAGAAAGATAAGGTCAAACCTTTTAGCAGGACCTGTGTGACAGGACAAGAAGTAACGTTTTTAACTTAAATCAGGGAACTCATTCATGCCACCTCTTTAGAATTGTTCAAGGTCTGTTTGGACATGGCTCTGTGCAACCTGATTTAGTTGAAGGTGTCTTTGCATATCACAGAGGTGTTGGACTAGATGACCTTTAAAGTTTGCTTCCAACACAAACTATTCTATGAACCTATGGATTCTAGCCCTCACAAACAGTTGCATTTTGTGTCCTGAGCTTTAGCAATGTGTCATATGTAACTCACAATTCAGTAGCACAGATATCTCAGGGAACAGAAAGAAATGTTGATATTTTACAGCAATTTTCTACTTTAGCAATTTTCTACTTTTCTTCATAACTGTATTACTATTAATTTTAAATCTTTTTAGATGCCTTTGGTTAAGTTAACTCCATCTGGCAGTTCTATAGTGTATGTATATATTATGTTTTATGAAAAAAATATCCACTCTCCACTTTCAGCAGTTCAAATATCTACACTTATCTATTGTTGTCTTTGTTTAATTTTTTATTTTTCAAGGAACATAGACATTACAGAAACATTGTAAATTATCTGAGCTTAGTCCTCTAATACTGGAGAAACTGCACTGTGAAATTCCCAATTCAGGTCAAATCTAAATTTACCTGTGACAATTTTATACCCTTTTATACATATTAGTAATCAAAATTATTGTTATCTTAATATAGTCTCTTTGGTTTTATGGGGAATGATCATATCTACTGTTAACTTCCATTTAACTCAGTCAAAATCCCAACATACTTCCTTAGGGTTCATTCAGTGCATGACAGTTTAAAGCATTTGAGATTACCTTTTCTGCCCGTCCCTCCATCTCAGTCACATGTACTGATAGTAGCAACTGGCTTTCATGGTGTCATATGCTAAGCCAGTTTAGAGACCTAATTCAAAAGCGATTTAAACATATAAAAATATATTGTTCAGTTAAAATATATGTTTTGTTCAGTTCTTGGGAATTTTTCTGTCTTTTGTGAAGTTTTGTTTTTTACGTCTGACCTTTGAATTGCAACAATGGATGCTCATATAGTTCTTTTAGCACAAGTAGGTCAGAATGTCAAGAACAATTATCTCAAGGTGCAAATTATAGAAATTCCTATTCCTATTACATCATGTATCATAAAACCATACCTTAGGGTTCCAGGAAGTTTTATTACTAAATGACCTGGAGCTTTTCAAGTAATCTATTTCAACTGTTCATGTATTCTTTTCTTAGAATATTCTAACAGCAGAATTTATCTGTCTCTCAGGCAAAGTATGTCTCTCAGGCAAAGAAACTTTACTGATCTCAAAAGAAAGAATTTTTTTACAAGTGTGGAGAAACGCTGGAACAGAATGGTCATAAGAAAGGTCTACAGTATTACATACTGTCCAATAGACAATTGAGAAAGTGACTGGTGATTCAGAAAAATATTCAAGGACAAATACTGAGTAACTTCTTTAAATATTTCAACATATCCTTAAATACAAATAGTAATTACAATATAAGACAATTATCTCATTTAACTGAAGGCTATACTATTTATGATTTCTTGCTTGATTTAGCTGAGGAACCAGATTTATAGATTGTGATAATGTGTTTGAAAAGTAAAAATCCTGTTGTAAATATTTGTTCCGTCTATATAAACTGAATGTAATTCATGTAGTAGTTTTATCTTAATTTGATTCTTTTGTTTTTCTGTTAACATCGCCTGAATAACTTGTCAATCTAAAAGAAGTTCTCTCTATAGAGTTCTAGTGTATATTTAAAAGTTTGGGATTATTAAAAAGTGGATAGTTGTAGTTATTTTTCATTATTGGTAGAGTTAAATAATATAGATTGAATGAGTATGATGATGCCTTGGATTGGTATCTACATGTTTTTAAAAAGTTAAAACAAATGTGTTCCATTTGTTTTCTAAAAAAAAAAAAAGGTCTGAGTTTTTTCACTGCATATTAATCTACATGCTGATTTGGCATCAGGACTGTTTTCCAGTGATTCCATTTCTTGCTCTTTTTAATGATAGATATCCTCAGGGTATTCAATCCCCTGAGCTGGAAGACAGGGATGAATAGCAGGATAAACTCCCCATCCAGGAGTTAATCCAGGAGGAGGAAGTTAACAACTTGCCATGCCACCTGAATTCTCATAAGTCTATGAGGATGGATGGGAACTACCTGAGAGTACTGAGGGAGCCGACAGGGCCGCTTCCCAAGTCATTCTCCATCATTTAACAGTAGTCCTGCTGAAGAGGGGAGATCCCAGATAACTGGAGGTTTGCCAGTATGACACTCATCATCCCTCTATGACCACGTGACCCACCTAGTGGTTGAGGGAAAGGTGTGGATGTTATCTATCCAGACTGTAGTAATGCCTTTGACGCTGTCTCCCACAGCATTCCTTTAGAGAAGAAGATAGCTCATGGCTCAGACAGGTCTACTATTTGCTGTGTTAAACACTGGCTGGATGACTGAACCAAAAGAGTTGTTGTGAATGGAGCCAAATCCATTTGGCTGCCAGTCACAAGTGGTGTTTCACAGAGCTTGATGCTGAGGTTAATCTTGCTTAATATGTTTATCAATGTTATAGATGAGGGAATTGAGTACTTCCTCAGAAAGTTTACAGGTAACACCAAGGGCAGGAGTCTGTGTAGAGGAATCTGGACAAGTCAGATTGATGAGATGAGATAAATTGTAAGAGGTTTAACAAGGCCAAGTATCAGTTCCTGCATTTTCATCGCAACAACCCTCTGCAACGATATAGGCTTGAGAAAGAGAGGCTGGAAATCTGCCTGGTAGAGATGGACCTATGGGTGGTGGTCAATGGATACCTAAACGTGAGCCAGTTGTGTGCTCAGCTGGCCGAGAAGGCCAAAAGTACTGTGGCTTGTATCAGAAATGGTGTGGCCAGCAGGAGTAGGGAAGTGATCAACCTCCCTGTACTTGGCACTGGAGGAGCCACACCCCAAATACTGTGTTCTGTTTTGGGACTCTCACTACAAGAAGGACATTGAGGTGCTGGAGCATGTCCAACAAACCTAGTGAAGGACCCGAGTCTGTTTTGTCTGAAGAAGAGGAGTTTGAGGGGAGACCTTATTGCTCTCTACAACTATGCAGATGGGGTTGTAGTGAGGTGGATGTTAGTCTCTTCTCCCAAGTAACTAGAAATAAGACAAGAAGAAATTCACTCAAGAGGTTTAGATGGGGTATCAGAAAATACGTATTTCCTGAAAGAGTGGCAAAACGTCAGAACAGACTGTCCAGGGAAGTGGTAGAGTCATCATTCCTGGAGGTGTTCCAAAAAAAGTGTGGGACTTTGTGACATAGTTTAGGGTGTGGTGGTGTTGGGCTGACACTTGGACTTTATAGAATTTATAACCTTAATGAGAGTACTACTCAATGTTTGTATAAAATCTTTAGTTGTGTGAGCAGTTGACTATTCCATGTTTGTATACTATATAGTAGAATGGAGACTATCTTAATTGAGGTCTTATTAGTCCAACATCTCTTAAAGCAAACTTATCTGTCAATGCACTGAAATTGAGCCTATAAACAAATATCAAATTTCAGCAACTGTGTCTTCATTTCATAGAGTACTGTATCATCCAAAAGCACCCCAAATAATTTTCTGCAAGGAAAAGGACTCTTCCAGATAATTAACTTGAAAGACCTCTTCTAATAGGCAGTACAAATTACTGTACCCTGACTGCAGAGACATTTTACAAGGAAGAAGGACTTGATGATTTGGGCCTTGTTGACACTGAGCAAGACTGACAAGACCTTGAAAAAGGGTGCTAGCTCAGTGGAAAGATGAAGTAACAGAGAAAAACGAATTAAAAATTCGACATGCCTAATTTTAGTGTAACTTGTTTAAAAGCATGCGTGGTTTTTTAGCCAGTAATATGTTAGTAATAGGCACATGAACAAGCACTTTTAAGCAATAATAAACTGTAGGTAAGCACAATAACAGCTTATGCATAACCGGATCTGTAACCCGAAAAGGTCTATAAAGAGAAAACTGACAAAATAAAGGATCTTCGATCCATCGGATTGAAGTCTGTGTCTCAATTCCCTTGACACTGGAAAACACCAGGTTTATCTCCATTGGAGCTCTTCAAAATTATCCCAGTGAACTTTACTCTGCTCAAAAACAATTTAGGTACTCCCAGATACCATCATCATATGTCCCAATGCATATTAGTTTTTTTCCATACACATGCAGTAAATTGTTTTCCATTAAAAAAACATGATAGTAGGATGCAGAACTATCATTGCATTCTTTCATAACTGTGAAATAGAAGAATCACACACAAAAATGTCTGAAGGCCAGAAAAATGCCACATGGAGACCAGAAAAAAGACAGATTCAAGTGTTGTAGAGAGTGGACATGGCCCGTCTGATTAAAGCAATACAGTCTGTAGCAGAGTGGATATTAGTCACCTAGAGGTGAAGAATCACTCTATGGATTAGTAAATACTAAGCTCATGATACTGTAAATAACCTGCTTCCAGTAACTAAACAAATGTCTGCCAGCTAGACATATCCACACTGGCAGATGTATAACCATATCCATACACTGGCAATTCTCAGGTAATTAAGATGGACTCTGAAAAACACCATACAAAAACCTATGCAAACCAGACTTCTTTTATACAGGTAAAAACTCTGGGTAATTACATCAAATCATCACTGTAATATCAAGATATTAATGGTTAACAGGAGAGGGAAACTGCAAATACAAGATCTTCAAGAAAATGCAGACAAAAAAAGCAGGTGCTTGAGAACTATGTACAATAGGAACCAAAGTTATTACTATCAGGAAACAATATGTTCAACTCAGCAGATTTGAAGTAGTCTATAAACTAAATAATAAACATCTGTATCTAAGAGATGCACTGAAAATAGACATCAGGTATGAAATTAGGCCAATCTGTGAGATACTTATTCATCAGATATCTATATATTCATGAATGCACGCAACCAGGGAATACAGTATAAAGAACAGATCCAGGGAATTTAAACACAACAGGAGGTACAAAATAACTTTGGAAGACTGATTTGAAGCAGCAGGAGGCAATAAATATATGTGGTAAACACAGCAGAAAACAGCACTGAACAATGAAACTTAAATAAAGCTTATAAAAATTATAATAAAACACCTTGAAACAGATGCTCGGAAAACCTATGGAGAGTTTAAAAGGTAGGGAGGTGGGAGAGGGAGATAATAACAACAGCCTCTGAAAGACATAAATGTAAATGTTATTGCATAAAAATCCTGGCCATCAGGAAAAGATAATATCATTTGACAGTTCCACATAGGGACTACTAATAGAAAATGCATCTCATGGAGCCCCAGCTTAAAAGGAATTGTTTCAGAAAAAAAAGAATTTAAAGATACAGTAAATTTGTCATGACTATTGAAGTAAGAATAACTACTTAATACCAGAGTCTTTAAAGGCTTCTTTTAAAACAGATTTTCAAATATTATTAACGCTTATAAACTTTCATTAAAGCAATGACAATAAGTTGATACAAATTCACCCAGGTAACAATTCTTTATAATTCGTATTTACATACCTGGATATCTAGATCTAGTTGAAAAAATTGCCCTATCATCTTTGTGATTGTGTACTAAGTATGTTCAGCAATGTATTCCTGAAATGTAAATTAAGAAAAAAGGCAAATAGCATAACAAATCCATAGAAGATGTGCTTGGAATAAAATTTATATCCCCCTCTTCCACATAATTCAACATATACTCCATAACACAAAAATTGATTAAAAATATAACTGGTTTCTACACAATAAAATTGTATACTGAAATATGTGGGAGTTTTCATAAATCACGAGCTGGCGTTTAGACAGTATAGACTCTCTACTTAGATATGGTACATTATTCTAATTCTAATTTAATTGCTTTCAGTTAAGGAATGGATATTTCATTAGAATGAAGTATTCAGGGTATATGTGTTTTTATTAGTACTAATTATTGCTCTTTTCTTCCTGAGGAAGGCTTTGTGTTCTTATTTGCCCATTATATTTGGTTTATATGGTAAAGCTTCGGTAGCAAGGGGGCTAGAGAGATGGCTTCAATAAGAAAATATCAGAAGATTCCCCAATGTCTGACAAAGCTGAGCAAATCATTGGTGGTAGCACCTCTGTGATAACATATTTAAGACGAGGGGGAAAAAAAATCTGCAAAACAGCAGCTGGAAGACTGCAGGAGTGAGAATATGTGAGAGAAGCAACTCTGGAGACAAGGTCAGTGAAGAAGAAAGGTAAAGAAGTGCTTCAGACACTGGAACAGAGATTCCTTTGCAGTCACAGTAAAGACCATGGTGAGGCAGGTTGTCTTCTTGTAGCTTATGGAGGTCCACAGTGACTATAGAGGATGCCACTCAGGAGTAGACTGCTGTACACAAAGGAAGTTGTGGCTAAGTAGAAACCTGCACTGGAGCAGGCTCCTGCCAGGACCTATGGCCCTTTGGAGAGGAGCTTACACTGGAGCAGGTTTTTGTGGTGGGACTTGTGATACTTTAGAGGACCCCATCTGTTCCTGAAGGACTGCATTCCATAGAAAGTATCCATGTTGGAGCAGTTCATGAAGAACTGTAGCCCATGAGGAGGACCATGGGAAGGATGCTGGTGATGTTTGTGGAGGCATCTTCCATGGGAGGGACCCCACACTGGTGCAGGGGAAGGTGGGGGGGAAGAAAGAGCAGCAGAGTCAAGGTGTGAGAAACTTTAATCCTTCTTCTCCATCCCTGCACTTACCTTAAACCACAAGACTGTCATACTTTTTCTTCTCTGTCCAGAAGAGAAAGGTTTGATAAGAGTGGTTTTGCGGACATCTGGCATCTAGCCAATTGATAAATAGGAATGTTTAGATTCGAGTTACATTCACCATAAAAGTCCTTCAAATTCTAGGAAGACCCCGAATAATTCTATCTTAGTGCAGTTTTGTCATTTATGAGTTTCTGTAATATTATCCTGTGCTAGCAGGCTATACTATTCAGATGAGAAGTGGTCTTTTTTGCTTGTCAGGTTGGTTTTAGAACTAGCGTAGAGAGCAAGCCAGAGAACATGTCCTGAATCAGAGATTAATTTAAAAGCCTTGACTTGAAAATTGATGTAAAGAATACAATTAAGATGTTACAGCCCATTTTCCTTCTGCTATTTTTGTCAAGGAACAGGAAAAATGTTATATATGCATTTTCTCTATTCTTTCTTATGACCTACTAAATCTCTATTCAAACCATGTCCAGCTTTTTTTTGCCCTTATTTTGAGAATATAATGTTGCAAATACACAGCTTCAATTATTGGAAGTATTTATGCTGGCTTTTTTGGCTGGGATAGAGTGGGTTTTATTTCATAGTAGCTAGTATGGAGCAATGTTTTGGATTTATGCTGAAAACAGTGTTGATAGCACAGGGATGTTTCTATCACTGCTGAATGGGGCTTACACAGAGTCAAGACCTTTTCCACCCCACCTATGTGTAAACTGGGGATACACAAGAAGTTAGGAGGGGACACAGCTGGGATAGTTGAACCTAAACTGACCAAAGACATACCTCATACCATATGACATCAGGCTTAGCAATATAAAGGTGGAGGAAAAAGAATAAAGGGGGGAACACTTAGAGTTACAGTATTTGTCACTATTACACACAATGGAGCCCTGCTTTCCTGGAGATGGATGAACACCTGCCAGGTGATAGGAAGTAGTGAATAAATTCCTTGGTTTGCTTTACTTGTGCATACGACTTTTACTTTGCACACAATGCTGTCTATTCGCAGCCCACAATTTTGTAATTTTTATCACTCTAACTCTCTCTCCTCATCCTGCTGTGGTTAAACCTTCTGGTTAAACCATGATAGTATCAGGTACCAGCAGAGCCACATTTTTGAATATGTCTGTGAAGAACTTCAGAAAGCAAAACCTAGTCTAATGTTGTTTGATGTGTTCCTGTACTTTTGGTAATTCATCTAATAATATCAATTTTTCAAGTGTAGTATCAAGTTATTATTTTTTTTTAAGAAAAAAGGGATAATTTTTTTCTTATCTGAAAATTACAACAAGGAGAAAGCTGAGGTGCTCAATAATTTTTTTTGTCTCAGCCTTCACCGATAAATACTCTCCTTACCCCTCCTGGGTCATGGAACAGCAAGATGGTGACCAGTGGATCTAAACCCCCTCCCACTGTAGAGGAGGATCAGATTCATGACCACCTGAGGAACCTGGATATTTTTAAGTCTATGAGACCTGATGGAATGCATCTCAGAGTCCTCAGGGAATTGGCAGATATGGTTGCCAAGCCACTCTCCATGATATCTGAAAAGTCATGGCAATCAGGAGAAGTCCATGGTGACTGGAAGAAGGGTAACATTGTGCACAGTTTTAAAAAGGGCAGAAAAGATGACCCTGCAAACTACCAATCTGCCAGCATCACCTCTGTGCCTGGGAAGATCATGGAACAGATCCTCCTAGAATCTATGCTAGAGCACATGAAGGGAAGAGACAAATATGGCTGAGTCAGGACCTGATGGTCAAACTGACGAACAAGAGACCACTGAGAAAAATCCCGGGAAAACAAAGTCAAGGAACAATTCTGTGTGCCTGAGACATATTTTATATTAACTAAAGGAACAGCTAGTGCAAAAAAAGCTTTGGGAGAGGAAACAGTGTAATGAATGTATATGTATCACAGTCCATAAATAGAGTGTTGTTGGATAGATAGCTTGTCCTTAATCATCAATATCTTTTAGAGACTCTTGTAAGTGGTATTTTTTGCTTTACTTGGAAGTTCTTTAGCTGTTTGACATTACCAGGATGATTTCTTTGTAACCTAAATATCCAAGGGTTATCTTAGTTTAAAATAAAGTAACTGCAATCCAAACAACTAAGAGAATGGGAGTTTTACTCTAACAAACAAATATGAGCAAGAACAGTGAGTGATATTACTCTCATAGAATCAGAGAAGGTCAATACCCCAATGAGGCTAGAAACTGATATAATATTTGATCTACAGTTCTGGAAAATAGAAGAGTAGAAGAGAGATGTTGGTTTTTCAGTCTCACCAAAGCAAGTACCACAACAGCTATATTGATACAGACTACCTAATGTACAGCACTCTGCCCTAGCCATTAAGCTGTTCAACAGCATTATTTCAACTAATAGAAAACCATTAACTTTTTGGAGCACCATTTAATGCTAGCAGAGCTGATCACTACAGACCAATTGAGTTTCTACAGCATATTTTTATAGCTCTTAATTAGGGATATGTCCTCAAATAAACTCATAAAACCTATGTCTCTCCTGCTTTAAGTTCCTTAGGTCACAGACTGCTTAAGTGTTAATAAATTTCTGCTAGTTGAAATCACTACCTGACCCTTCAAGTGAAATTTTCCTCCCAAGCTCTTGTATTTTTATCTTTGTTTTTGCATTAGAGGCATCTTATTCCTTTATACATCAGAAAAACACTGACCTTCAGATAGTTATAAGATTTTAAAGTGTTTTCCAATGTTCAAATATACTACATTAGGAAATGTACTTTCAAATAAGTATTTGAATGTCAGCATGTAGGTTAAAATAAATAATAAATAAACAGTTACAGTGTTTTTACTGTTTAAATATAATTACTCTGCATTTTTCACTTTCAATAAGTGCACTTTTTAATTACTACTTTAGGTATGATGTAGGAAAGATTTGCTTCTTTGTCCCCTTATAGATAAATTATCTAAATTCCAAATTCTCTTGGAAGAATTAGCTAGTAATTTTTTTATCTGAGTTGGGGCGTGACAAAAATTTGTAGTTATAATTTTCCCAAGGAAGAATTTCCTCTCTACTTCAGTTGGTCTTATTCATCTGAAGGGTTAAAAACATTATGATAAAGCAAAAAAAGCTTCTAGTTTGAATGCTTACCTTAGAATTCAAAAGTGTAAAAACATTCTCTTTGCGTCACTTCACTTATTCCTTTGCATCCCTTTTGTATTCAAAACTTCAAAGCATGACCAGAAGATAGTGAGGTTTCTCAGCTAATGATTAGTCACAGGAACTCAAAACTTTCACTATTCAGCTTTTCAGAATCTAAAGATCTGTCAATTAAATACAATTAAAATATACATACACAGCTGGGAGATCAAGATGTTCATTATTTCTCATGAAGCATCCAATATCAGTTGTTACTAAAATAACAGGCCCTAAGATAAGAGTTTAAGAGCTGAACTCAGAAACCTTAAATTACAACTGCATAACTGAAAAAGCAAAGACTTCAAACTAACAAACTAACTTTGGAGTCTCTTAACTTCTTAATATATTTATCCATAAGTATAATATATTTAATTTAACAATCCTTATAGTCTAGTCATTTCAGATCATTTTTGCCAATAAACCATTTTAGAAAAAGTGTAATTCTAACTCTGGGAATGTGTTCCCATAAACCAGTTTATAATCTGCAGTGAAACTTAGGAAACATCTCCTTCGAAAGAAGTTTTGACAGAAATGAAACTGTTTTTTCACAGAAACACAAAATCTGAGGTTGGAAGTGACCTATTGAGGTGGTATAGGTCAACCTCACTGTTGAAGCAGAAGTCAGCTACGAAGATTACCCAGGACCAGTGCCCAATCCAGTTTTGACTGTGTCCCCTTTCAGACACTCCCCAACCTTTGAGCAGCCCTGTATATGACCACCCTCCTTGTAGAAAAATTATCCTTAAATCAGATGAAATCTCATATTCTCCGATTTGTGCCTGTTGCATCAATGGGCAGTACTGAAAAGAATCTGTCTCCCTCATTTTCACTGTCTCATTTTTTGCCATACATATTGACAAATTCCAACACCTCCTAAGCCTTCTATGCTCCGGGTTGAACAATCCTAGCATTTTTGGTCCTTCCTGAAATGAAAGATACTCAAGTCCCTTCCTCACCTTCGTAGTCCTCTGCTGGACTCACTCTACTATATAAACATATATATATATATAATATATATATACTCTGTTATATTGCAGAGCCCAAAACTCAACACAGCACACCAGATATAGCTTCACCAGTGCTGAGTAAATGAAGGATAAACTTCTTCAACCTGATGGCAACATTCTTCCTAACACTGTCCATAAGGCTGTTGGCTTTTTTGCCATGAGAGGCACACCACTGGCTCATGGTCAGCTTGTCCACCAGGATCCTTAGGCCCTTCTCTGCAGAGTGGCTCTTCAGCCAGTCAGCTCCTGGGACTAATGCCTAGTATTATTTTTCCCCAGATACAGGACTTAGAATTTCCCTTTGTTTAATGCCATGAGATTTCTCTCGACCCACTTCTCTAGCCTGCCCAGGACTCTCTGGTTGGTAGTATCTGGTATATCAGATATCCCTGGTTGGTAGTATCTGATATATCAGATATCCCCACACCTTTGAGGAAGAGAGATCAGTGCATGATTTTGGGGATGTTTCTGCTCTTAACAAAAGCAACACAAGGCTATGAGACCTCTGTCTAAACCCAGATGTCACTTAGCTGATATGAGTGTTAGACCACTACCCAGTCTGTCTGTTTTATCAGGAACAATTGTCTGTTGCTGGTCATTCCTTCTTACCAACCTCTCTCTTCTGCAAAAGCAAGCTCTTTGCCATCCACAGGGCCTAGCAATTCTGTTATACCACAATCTTTTCCAACACAAATCATTCTATGATTCTACTAACTTCCCGTCTTTCAGATGTTTGGAAATGGATTCCATATTTATTTGCCCCTTTTCATGTTCTGAAGTGCATCTGATCAGCTTGCAGATCCCCTTTCTTGAAGACAGCAATGGCATTTGCTGTTTTCCAGTCTTCAAGAACCTCTCCCAGTAGCCATGACTTTTCAAAGATAATCAATAGTGGACTCCAAATAACATCAGCTGGTTCCCTCAGCATTCATGGTTGTACCTCATCAGGCCACATGAATTTGTGTGTCCAGTTTAAGTGTTCTCCAATGTAATCCTCCTCTACTGGGTTAAGTCTTTCTTGCTTCAAACTTATTCTCTGAACTCAGGGGCATTACAAAGGCCCATCTTAGCAGTAAAGACTGAGGTAAAAAAGCTGTTAAGTATCTCAGCCTTCCCCATGTAATTTGTCACCAGGTTCCCTACCCTATTCAGCAGACCCACTTTTTGCCTTGCCTTCCTTTTTTTGTTTATGGACTTGAATAATGCTTTCTTGTGAACCCTCATATCCTTTGCTGCAATTATCTCCTGGTTAACATTGTCTTTCCTAAGCTCATATTTGCACAATCAGACAGCAACTCTATATTCCTCTTGAGTCACCTGCTCCTGCTTCCAGCTCTTGTACCTTTATTTTTTATGTTTTATTTGAGCCTGGAATTTCTTCCTGTTCATCCACGCAAGCATCCTGCTACATTTGTCCAATTACCTACTTTTCTAGATGGGCTTTCCTTGAGCTTGGGAAAGGTTATCCTTAGATATCAACCAGCTATCATGGACCTTTTCTCTTCTCTATAATCATAGGCCATAGGATCCTTCCAAACTGATCTCTTAAGAGGCTGAAAATTGCTCTTCTGAAATCCATGGCTGGGATTCTGCTTTTTGCCCTGTTCCTTCCACTGGGATCCTGACATCCACAATCTCATAGTAACTGTAGCCAACGCTGTCCTCAGCTTTAGGACTACTAGTTGTCCCTTCTCTTCCTTCAGTATGGGATCTAGCAGAGCATCTTCGTGACACAGGTGATCAAGGAGCCAGAGAAAGTTATCAATGACACCAGAAAATTGACTTGATTTCTTGTGCCCTACTGTGTTAGTTTTCTAACAGATATAAGGGTGATTCCTGTCCCCTATGAGGACCCCAGAAACATTTGATACTTCCTAAATCACCTCAGCAATATCATCGGTGTTTGAATTTAAGTAACAATGAAGAGGGGATATGCCTTAATAGTTTCTCTATAACACTTGAAATCCAAGCCCCTGGCAAACAGTAAACTTATCTAGGTGGTTGAAAGATGGGGACCACCATTTTTTATGGCCAAGAGTCTCCTACCACCATCACTGCTTCCCACTACTAGTCCTGAATATCTTAGGCTCATTCATCAGTAATATCTGACAGTTTCTCGTCAGTTATGAGTGTCATGAAGTTGTTCTGTAAGTGCAAACCATCAGGTGGCGTAGAAGCCTTCCTTCTGATAAGAGGAGTCATCAGTCTTCAGTTCATCATAATAGGAGTTTCAACCCTCACAATTCATAAGCACAGGCTTTTCCTAATTGTCCACTGCAGTTGGAAATTATGACTCATGAAGCTCTCAGAGAAAATCTGGAAATTTTCTGATCTCTCTGATACTGCAATTTTCTGATTTCCCCCAGAAGTTCTTTTGCTTGACAGCACAGTTTCTTAAGAATCATACACCTTGTGCAAGTTAGAATAGGATCTGCCTCAGCCTTGACAAGAGGCCTGCAGACTGAGACTTGCAGAACTGCATCCTCCTCCTGAAATCCCATTCAAGTCCTAGAGTCCAGTTTCAAAGGTACAGTTACGCCAGCAGTAGCTGAGGACTGTGCCTTTTAGCAGACAAATAGAGTTAAAGTTAAGTATGCTTGATAGAGAAAGATTTTTGACTGTTCTTTCACATCCTGCTACACAAACTGCCAGCTTCAGGAATGTTAAAGAGGAGGACAGGGTTGCCTATTACATAGGTCTTCCCCTAGCATGGGCCAAAAGGGTCTTTGATTCCTCCTAACCAGAGATCAACTGGAACAGAGGCTGTTGACACCATTTAATCAAAAAAAAAGCCGACAGAACTCCTTTCTTAGAGGCTGCTGGATTTATCCTTATCCTTATCCTTATCCTTAGCCTTAGCCTTAGCCTTAGCCTTAGCCTTATCCTTATCCTTCCAACAGTTGTCGGAATATTTAATAGCTAAGTTTTAACAGTTAACTTCTACATAAATTTACAAAAGAAACCTGTGGACAGCAGATAGTTTGACAACTAATTAAATAAGTTTCTTACTGAGCAAGATATATGTTCAGTTGGGTTTGGGATAACAAAGAAAAGAAATTATTAATAAGGAAAAAGTACTATTTCCCTTTATGACTTAGGTCTTTCTATTAGACAGAATTTTAATCCTGATATTGAATAAATAAATAAATGCATACATACATATGTACATAAATACATAGTAAACAACCAGTGTACTAAGTAAATTAGCACTGTAGTTAGCCCATTGTCTATTTCAGTCAATTTTGTGCCTTTAAAATACAATACCTTAAACTATATCTACTGCAGTTGATGAGCAGGTTTTCAGATAGATTTCAACAGCAGAAATACAAACAGAATATAGGATCCTTTTTATGTTTACTGTCATTTAGCTATGAGAAAATCAGATACTGTACACAAATCTAACTACACTTCTCCGTTTATATGATTTTGGTGAAAGAAGCACTAACTTCATGAAGTTTTCTTCATCAACTCTAATTGATCAAGATCTAAACCAAGCTAAAATTTAAGAACTGTTTCAGTGATTGATCATTATTGATCAATTGTAACTTCCATTTGATCATCATTACTCTCTACAACTACCTGAAAGGGGGTTGTGGAGGGGAGGGATCTGGCCTCTTCTCCCAAGTGACAGGGGACAGGACAAGAGGGAATGGCCTCAAGCTCCGCCAGGGTAGATTTAGGTTGGAGATTAGGAGGAGGTTTTTCACGCAGAGGGTCATTGGGCATTGGAATAGGTTGCCCAGGGAGGTGGTTGATTCCCCTTCCCTGGAGGTGTTTAAGGGGCGGGTGGATGAGGTATTGAGGGACTTGGTTTAGTGTTAGATAGGAATAGTTGGACTAGAAGATCCGATGGGTCCCTTCCAACCTGGTTGTTCTGTTATTCTGTGATTCTGTGATCATAGCTTCTATTTCATCCTGCTTATCTATTTTTTTTCTCACATACTTCAGTCCACAGTTTGTGTAGGTACTTTTCAGACATAGTTCATCTAACATGTGGATAGACTCAAGATAAATCACTACAGGGAGGCTGGGACACCCCAAATTTATGTATTTCCATGTCAACTGCTGAATTCAGCTATATAAATCTCATCTATATGGCATACTTAGTTTTCTCTGATTTTCCAATGGGATCATTTTACATTAAAGTAGCTATTTAAACATTTGAGACGTATTGGCTTAATGGGCATTTTGGGGAAAATACTTAAAGTAGATAAATGTGTTAGACAGCAGGAGCCTAAGCAAAGGTAAGGAAAGGCCTAATCTCAGGAGCAGAAAGGCTTAGAAAATGGAGAAGGAGGAGAAGAGAAGAAGAATTTCAAAACACAGTCATATTAAGTAACATGCTGTATGTTTCCAGATTTCTTGTGCTGAATAGCAAGTCCAGGCCTGCAAAATGCTACCTTGTATTTGAAAGCAGATGACTTGAAATGCTGAGAAGAACTTTTCTGGGTAGGGAAAATGTTGGAATATGCATATTATTGATGCATCATGTGTAGTCATTCATTTACATGTCAATTCGTGTTTAGGTGTCTATGTTTAGTCTGTATCTAAGGGGCTAACAAGTAGGCAATTGTTCTATCATCCCATAACCGTTATGCACTCAAGAAAAGAAACTAGGAAAAGAAAGGAAGATCCATGGGTTGAAATAGAAACACTTTTAATAAAACACTAAAACCCACTACTACTACTGCTAATAACAATGTAAACAAAGCTATACTAGGCCCATACAATGGTCATGGACTTCATGCTCCCAGCAATGAACACCAAATGGCAGACACAGTAGCACAGCAGCTCCAGTGAAATGCGATGATCACAGCAGGAAAGAAGCTGGGCACCAGGAACAGAAGAATGAGCAGGACACCATGGAGAGTGCAGTCGTCAGGAAAGAAGGTAGTCCACAGCAAACTTCCCACTTGTATATGGAATGTGACATTCTTGGTATGGAATACTTTTGTTGGAAAGCTTGGGCCAGCTATGTTGGCTCTGCTTCTCCCAGCTTTAAACACACATTTATTTTTAAGACATGGGAAACTGAGAAAAGTCCTTGGGTTCCATGGAAATGTTAGTTCATGGTTGACCACAAAACCAAAACAGGATGTCTTATCACCTCTCTCCCCACACTAAACTTAATGCTGTAGCTACTTAGAAGTTTAGTTTCTTAGAAATGTAACTACCTGAGAAGAAAATTTATTCTATCCCACTCAAAACTAGAACATCAAGTTATTGTCTTCCTCGAAAAAACAGTCAAGCTGTTAAGTGTTATTAATATAATTGATAGAGCTCTGAGTTAAAACATGAATTTACAGAGACAGGGTAGTGAAAAACTAGTAACTTCACTGAATACATAAAAATTTAAGACTTTATCCCAGATACTTTTTATGCCACTAAACAGGTTTATTCTTATCATGACCTTCCTTATGATTTCTTGATAAGGTCTGTCACTGTATATTCTGGTTTATGGTTCCTTTGACAAAATACTTTGACAAAATGACACTATCATTCTTTGCACCCTTGTAGATTTGTTTGATTTAAAATATTTTATATAGGATATGATAGTTTACTCTTTAATCACATCTGTTATTTGAGAAGGCTGTCTGAAGTAAAAGCTGTGAGCTTTGAGGACAGTAATGGATGTGGAGTGTGCTGTAGAGTTTCCCAAGATTGGTAGAAGCAATGATGTAAGTAGTGCCTATGTCCTGTCACGGAACAGATCTGGTATTAAGTACATCAATAAAAGAGAGTGAAGAGTCAGTTCAAGCACCTGAGTCCTATTCCATTAGCTCACTTGTTGCCTCTTTTCTGCACTGCTCCAAATACCTCTCTCTAGGACAAATTTATTATAGAAGAGGAGAGCTGTAAACAGTATGATTGTGAATCAATCTGTGGTACTTCATCTTGGAGATAAGCATCAGTCTTTGTCTTTCTTTCATTTAGTGCAACAGCTGTAATTGCTAAGTCCAGTTAAACAATGTTTTCTTCTGGGCTAAAAATGTTCCTGGGAGGTGAAAAGTGGAGTGTAAAGAAGATTAGTATCATTGTCTACTGAAAATGATAAGAGAGAATGCAGTAAAGAAATAAAGGAAGAGTTTAGATTTGCCCTCCTAACACAGCAAAGGCAGGACAAAAGGTGTTATGACTATTCAGAAATATACCAAGAGGTCAAAATTATTCTCAAAATAGTTCTGTTAAGATTCAGAGGGCCTGTTCCTGGGGCTTTCTTGTAAAGGAAGACGAGAAAAGACTGTAAATTATGTATTTTTCAAGAAAATTTGAAAATTAATTGGGATCTCATTGACATAAGAGGTCTGTATCAGATATCTTTAATGTCCATGCTTCATTCTGACAGTGACAGCACTTACATGTTTTTCTCACTCTTTAAGCCAAATGGTATTCCAAATATCTGGTATTGATGTTATGAATATTGAGCTGTCTTTCTGTTGGAAAAATTATTGTGGAATGTTGATTGAAATGGAGATTATCTACCAAGAACCATAGCCTTATGAGAATTTCCTAGAGATACTAACTTTTATTAGGTTTTTAGTTCTACATGGTAAGGTTCAGTTCCTTTTATCAATACTGTCTCCCATTATTTCATGGGCTTTGTATTACTACTGGGTGATGAGATGCAGAGAGTAAATAAATATCTTAGGACTCTAGGTCAAGCAGGTTTAATGTGACAGGTTTAATGATAAAGTCATTTGTGAATTAGTAAATATAAATTTTGTGTAAAAGATGAAAAGCAAGTTATCTTCCCCTATTTATGATCTTTACATAATAAAGGTTTAGATCTGTGCTTGTTGTACTAAATTGTCATCATAAATATGCACTTTTTGGATGTAAATGATTTACACACTTTTAGTATAGCTTCAAAATAACAAATTTCTATCTAGGATTAAAGTATATTTATTTCTCTTCCTTGACGGAAAGGGGACATTAGGGTGGCTGGTGTAAACAAGTGAGTCTCTCTATTAAGGTAAGGAAAGAAGTATAAAGAACATAGAGGAAAGAAAACAAAACCCAATACATAAGGAGATACTTCTTGAGAACTTATATTTGGATACATCATTGTTCTTCATTCAACCTATCCATCACCTCCTTGACATCATAAACCCTTTTCAGATTTCTATGAGTTACAGTGGGTTTGGTGTGTTCATATAAAACAGATATTTAATCTTCATGATTATTTTAACTGCCTCTGCACTTTTCCTGACTTTTTGTTTTCTTCTGGAAATGCAAATATCAGAAGGGGTAGGCAAAAAAAAATGTATACAGAGGCAACATTACTCTATCTTTTTCTTAATATATTATTTAAATCCATACACATGACATAAGATCTTTTGGGGGGGGGGGTCCTAATAAGTCATTGGAGAGCAAAAGTTTCATCTGAATGGCTGTTCAGGTTTCACTAAAGTGAAGAGCTGAATGTTCCTCTGTTCCTATCATGAGAAATATCATTAGGTTATTACACTCTAATATATATTGGAGAAATTATAATAGATATATTTTTAAATTAAGTGCTCGGTCTAATTATCTAAGATATTGAGTACACAATATTACATTAATAATTCATTTCAGTTTACCTGATTGAAAACAATTATGCTTACACAAGTATTTGATTATTTATAATGATAGTTACAGCATGTGAAACTATTCACAAGA
The DNA here is from genome assembly GCA_033558105.1 of Coccyzus lansbergi. NCBI lineage: Eukaryota > Metazoa > Chordata > Aves > Cuculiformes > Coccyzidae > Coccyzus > Coccyzus lansbergi. Next base: position 924,281 of record JAUMJK010000379.1, read on the forward strand.
AAGGTCTATGACAGATAAAAATAATGAGTCTCAAGTTTTAGCAGAAGCATATGTTTTAACTAAACAATTGCATTTTATGTGCTTAGATATTATTAAAACTTGCACTACTGAAATTAATTATGCTTGTGATACGTGGCTGGCCTAAATAACCTAACACAAAAAATCACATTTTGTCTGAAGTAAATTAAGTTCTCAACTTCACATATATACAAAATTCTAAGTTATGGGGATATAAGTCCTGCAAAATACAAAAGATTGACCACTTCACTCTCTCTGCCAGAAAATAAAGTGTACTGAGTTTAAATATTTTCCATGTTGAATGTATCTAAGTTGTAAATTAAACACTTTCTCATTATCTCTTTACTCATATGATCATTATACACTGAAACCTGTAGCTTTCCTAGCAGCAGACTTCAAAAGGTTAAAAGCCATGTTCACAGAAGGGCAAAAGAATTTATTGTTTAAGATTTGTATGTAATACCATAAGCAATTAATAGGATAAGAAGAGATCACATAAGTGTAATATTTTCCCTGTGTGGACATTAATAGCTTCTCAGTGAAGGAATTTGGGCTCCTGTTTATTCCACTGAATTATTAAGGTTTAATTGCGATGACTAAGTTGCATGGGAATTTACTCTAAGCTCTCCTTTTTGATGATGGTAAAGTGAAATCTTTCTACAGGTTAAAAAAAGCTAGATGGATATCCCAGTAGTCCACTCAAAATGTCTGTCTTTTCCATTGAATATACAGGGATTCTACTATCGTGTTTATATTCCTAAAAAAAACACCCAAAACACAACAACAACAAGAAGAGCTACAAACACAAAAAAAACAACCAAAAATGACCAAGCACCAAGGTCTGGATTAAAAATATTTATTAGATTTAAGGATTTAAGGCACAGTTGCTCAAAGCTTTCAAAAGATCTGTCACATAAAATGTAGCCTGATTAGCTGAATTGCACAAATGTTCAGATGTTTAATTTTAGTTGGAAAATGAAATAAAATTGCAAAAATTAAATGAAAGAAAATGAAATAAAATGTTTTCTACTGTTGGAGACAGATGATTTAACATAGCTTGTGCTCAAGCCTCTGAATTTTCCTCTTCCCCAATATAGGGTGGCTTTTTTCTACTTCTTGTTTTCTGTCCTTTGCTTCTGCATTTTGTAAGGCACTGGACAGTGTAAGTCAGTCTGTCACAAGAAAGAAAGAAGCTAGTGACCATGGAAACCTTGGAACTGTATTGATGACCACAGAAAAGTGACTGAGGGCATGTCTTGGTCCTGTTTAAGTTACTAAACAGTAAAAGTCTAAGATGAGATCATTAGTACAGACTTCAAAACTGTATATATTTATATTTAAGTTTAAAAATGACACATGTGATCAAGGCTTCTATACTCCCATTAGATGCCTCAGTGGAGGCTGAGCTGTGTACATTATGATGAGTTGAATAGCTCTCTAGGCTGCAGTGATAACTTATTTGGTCCACACTGACTCCAGCTGGAGCTTATTTGCCTCTCTAATATGTTGACACATCTGATTTTGTGTCTCCAAAGATGTTTAATCTGCTTGAAAACCAAACAGGGGGGCAGTTCCAGGCCACTTGGAACACACTGGCTTATGTCTTTTCCAGTCGGACTAAATCACTTGGAGAGTGCTTGATGCATCTTAATTACGTACTACTCAGTTATAGTATTATTTTGTTGTGTAATGATAGAGTCATTGTTATTATTATTGTTACTTCAGGTAAAAAGCATCTGAAATAATGTGAGGACAATGTTGTGGATTACCCTGGAGGTGTTTTCATAGCAACACTGCCAGTCTCCACAGCAAGGAAATAGAACATAGTGTTTTGAAGGCCTACTGGGATAATTTGGGGATATATCCTAGATAATGAGAGTAAAACTTATTCCAGTGATTTTAAGTACTAAAATGGACACTGAAACAAATCATATTTCTAATTCAGCCCTCTACTTATCAGTTGCAGCAGCTAGCTGGTAAATTTCCTAAGAGAAACTAACTGGCATTTGTGCAGTGAAAATAACCAGGTATCTCAAATGAAATAGAGTGAGATAAATGTACAGTGTAAAGACACACGTATCTTCAGTTATGGGCCCAAAGTTACTTACATAGGGTGACTCTGGAACAACATATCTGACCATAATCACATATATTATGAACAAAATACATATGTATATGTAAAAAAAAAGAATACTTGATTAACAAATAATGAGTGCCATAGAAATATCTTTATTTTCCTCTTTCTAGGTAAGGCAAGGAATAAGCAAGTTAAAGGAGCTTCAGTTGCTTGTTTCTGCCTCCAAATGGATAATTTTTTTTTTAGTAGAGATTATTGCAAAGCATGAGCTTTGCTTTTGGTTTCTTCATGTGTGAACAGAAAATAAACAGAGTGAATGAACATGGAACGTTTTCCAGTGGCACCTGTAGATTATTTTCTGTCACAATTTATCCTCAGTTTTATCTTTAGTATACCTTGGAGATGCCTTTATATTTCTTTTATTTTGTACAGAATATATTTAAGGAATTGGGGGATTCTGCTCACAGATTTTCTAAAATTAATTTCAATGTACTGCAGTGTATTTATGTCAAATGATTTTTCCACCATACTGAAGCAACTTTAGTCAGATTGCATTTTACAGTATTGGAAAATTATTCACCATTCTGTTATGAAAAGAAACTGTTACTCATCTGTGCTGGAAGTTGATTTCTTTATTCTTCTGTGACTGAAGATGAAAAATTTATCCTGTATTTGTGTCTTCAATAAACAATCAAAAAAAAGCTGCACTCCACAGTGAGCAAGATACTGTTTAAATGATTCATAGGTAGACATGTGAATATTACCACTTCCTAAATTCCTAAACTTTTCCCAGAGAAGATCTCTCACCCTTTAATCTTTCACTAGAAATACAGAAGTGCATTTCCTTGTTGTTAGCTACTGAGGTTTACCAGAGTTGTCATAGAAATAAATTTAAAAGTAAAAAAACCCCTTAGCAATAATTTTCCAATATCGTATTCCCTTTTCCCTCTAAAGAAGAATTTTAAAAGTAAACATAACTTAGACATTTATATATCTTCCAAGACAATTGTCAAAGTAGAACGTACATACTGAAACTCAGTCTAAAGTACTGACAAAGTTAGGTTGATTTGATACTTAAAACTGAGAGTTGGTATTATTCTTTCTTTTCTTATATAGCTATAATATTTCCAGTGGAAGTATTATTTTACTTTTTAAATTTCCACAGTAGTTTTATTACTCCTGTGGAAATTTCAAACTAAGAGCTGAGAAAGTGAGTGTGAAAAGAATCTAGACAACATTGGAACACTCATAATCTCATGATACCTTATAAAATATAGTGGTCAAGCAGTTCAGGATAGGGAAAAAGTATGGGGGGAAAAAATATGTACAGCAAATTGAGAAATTTTCTGGATGTACCACGATATTTCTTTTCCTTTTTTTTTCCTATTGTCCCCTTTTATTCCTTTTTTAAAATACTTCTTATTTTATCTTTGTTTTTATCACTAAAGAATCATCATCTGCTACCAGCATACTGCTGAAGTATCAGAGTCCTAAAAGTATTAGATGAAAGAGAGTTACAGATTTAAGTCATATATCACATATACACAATCCCACTCTTCATAACCTATAAGCTTATAAACTTATAACCTGAGTATTTATGAATTCATCTTCAATGTTTGACAAATACCAACACTGATTGGAAATATATTTTAAACTTCTACACTCTTTTGTTAAGATATCTACCTGATCAAATTTTTCCTGTAAAAGTAGAGAGAAATTGCTATATGGCTAACATTGTCTATTAGAACAATGTTTTATAATTGCTATACATTATAATTATATAATATGTTTATAATTTATCTTTTCTTATATTTTTAAGTGAACTTCAGTTTATTTTTTTAACTTTAATCATTTCTTGTGACACATGTCACAAATATCAATGTGTAAGGTCTCAGAAACATTCAAACTGATTATAGGAAGACTTTCTAAAAACGTTAAAAGATTGTTTAGCCTGGAGAAGAGGAGGCTGAGAGGAGACCTCATTACTCTCTACAACTACCTGAAGGGAGGTTGTAGAGAGGAGGGAGCTGGGCTCTTCTCCCAAGTGACAGGGGACAGGACAAGAGGGAATGGCCTCAAGCTCCGCCAGGGGAGATTTAGGCTAGAGATTAGGAGGAGGTTTTTCACAGAAAGGGTCATTGGGCATTGGAATAGGCTGCCCAGAGAGGTGGTTGAGTCACCTTCCCTGGAGGTGTTTAAGGCACGTGTGGATGAGGTCTTGAGGGACTTGGTTTAGTGTTAGATAGGAATGGTTGGACTAGAAGACCTGATGGGTCCCTTCCGACCTGGTTGTTCTATGATTCGATGATTCTATGATTAGCACTAGTTTGGAAATACATCATATTTTCTTCAACGTGATAATTGATCTGCCACACGGTATCCTTATTATTCTTAACAGTTGTATGATCTTCACAAATTCACATTTCTGTGAGATCAACCCACACAGAACCATTCCTGCATATCTATTGAAATTTCTTATTGATTGCTGAGATTGTTATAGCAAATTCCTCTAAAGATGGGATATCAATTAAACTAAACTTTTTTTTACATCTTGTCTGTCAAGGTCTCTGTATGTAGATATTGTAATTTTTGAATGTGTTGGAATAATGCTACTTTCTCAGTCCAAACACCCTCTATTTTCAAGTATATTTAAGTTCCTTATTATTATGAATCAATTTTGGTTCTAATGAATGAATTTAGTAACTCTTTTGGACATGTGAAATAATCTAATTTTTGTTTGTTTGCTTGCTTTTTAAATAGTAAACATGGACATAAACAGCGACTTGAGGTATTCTTTGCGGAGGTTTTTGCCATTATATTGAATTTCACAATAGTCTAAATTCAGTGTCCTTGACAAGTATCATACAGAATTGCTGACTTTCTGCCCTTACATATAAGAATATTTAGTCTGTATTATATAAGAATATAAAGAACAAAGGCAAGTTGTATTTTTATCCACTTCACTTCAAGATGTAATAGAGGCACCACATCTGTAGGGGGGGTTGAAAATATATAAACACTTGTACTGTTTTATTGTGGTACAATACACAGTAACTTCAACAGCAAATCAGACCTTGAAGGTATTACCTGTTTTCCAAATGCATACAAGGTTAAAACGAGTAATAATAAAGATGATAATTAGTTCCTAGGAGCCAGCTTCATTTAAGTACTTGACTTCTAAAAATGCCAGACAAATAAGGAATGAGTCAGAGTGTTATAACCTCAAGAACAATATAGTTACATTTTTTTGACATTATGAATCAGAGTGACCTGGTTTTATATAGCAAGAAAACATCTATGGTCTTTGTAATTTGATTTTGATGTTGTAGCTTGGTAAATATATGGACAGTTTTTAACATCTTACATCAAGTGGAAACAGAGCAATATTGTATAAACCTGTCCATTGCTAGTACAATGTACTTCTGAAAGGGATAATATGTAGATATCCTCCCATGAACTGTGCTCACAGAACTATTCTTCTTGTCTGGTGACACCACAAGCATCTTCAAGTGGTACTTGAAAAAGCATGTTGTCAATAGTATTAGTGATACAAACTATTAAGAGGAAAACAAAGCAAACATAAGTTTCAAAAGGTTATATAAAAGAGGTAGGAGTCACTGCTTAAATATTTGCTGAATATAAGCATTGCTGGAATGCCTGACAGTTAAGTACTTCTTGTTCTTCTCCTACATAAAAGGAGGGGAGCTAAAACTAAATACACACCAGCCTTTGGGTTGCAAACAACTATTTTCTTTTTACATTCCAAAATGTTTCAATATTAGAATTCTTTCCCCCAAAAAACTGTAATTCTCTGAAAGGAAATCTTCAGTGTAAGTTAACTATAATTTTTAACACATCAATTTATTTTTTCCTCTAACACACTGTGGTTTTCAACTCTAGGCAATCAAGAGCAATCCAAAACTGAATGTGCATTTCCTGAGAAAAGTATAAAAAGCAGTGACATTATTGAACAATGAAGATGCATCATTCTGAGAAAATGAGGATTCTTCAGTGTTTAAGGTTATTTGGAAAATGAGATGTGCTGGATCCTTAATCAAACTAATCAGGAGAAAAATGGAGCTTTAAATATTTCATATAAAGTTGTTACTCTCAAGCTTTTCATTTTATTAACTTCCAGTACAGCTGAAAGGTTTTCCCCATCTGTTTGAGTCTTAATTTTCAATTTTTATGCTATTTGAACATATAAGCAATATATTACTAGACTCTAGTATCTTTGAATTAAATTCTATACGCTGCATACGCCTTCTCTTTCCCTGTGACTAACTTGATTCAAAATATGAAAAGTATATCAGCTGATGCAGATTTACTTTTCACTTCTTTAATCAGAAATATTTAGAATGCTAGTTGTCATCTGTCTGAAGAGATTATGCTTTGACTTTAATATATTAAACACTACAGAAATTCTTCAGATTAAAAATGTATTATCTGTTGTAGAAATCTATATATCTACAATTTGCATAAACTTTTCAGAAAATTTATGTCATTATAATAGTCCTGATTAATAGGAAAAATAATCAAAAAAGTATCTTATCTTCCATTATTAGGCAATTCGGACACTGAAAATAATTGTAATTACAATTTACCCAACCTTAATGATTTTACCTCTGAATTATATTCAGCTTGTCAAAAGTAAAATGCAGGTTTTAGCAGGGGATATAGAAAATATGATGTTAAGTCCCAAAACATATTAAAAGTAAACCAAACCCCGTAAAACATAACTAGCAAGTTTGCAGACAACACTAAGCTGGGTGGAAGCGTTGATCTGCTGGAGGGTAGGGAGGCTCTGCAAAGGGATCTGAACAGACTGTACCACTGGATTGAGTCCAACGGCATGAGGTTTAACACGGCCAAATGCCGGGTCCTGCACTTGGGGCACAACAAGTGCTACTGACTAGGAGAAGTCTGTCTAGAAAGCTGCCTGGGGGAGAGCGACCTGGGGGTGTTGGTTGACAACTGACTGAACATGAGCCAGCAGTGTGCCCAGGTGGCCAAGAAGGCCAATGGCATCCTGGCTTCTATCAGAAACAACATGACCAGCAGGTCCAGGGAGGTTCTTCTCCCTCTATACTCAGCACTGGTGAGACTGCACCTCAAATCCTGTGTTCAGTTCTTGGTCCCTTACCACAAGAAGGATGTTGAGGTTCTGGAGTGAAGGGCTGAAGAACAGGCCTTATGAGGAATGGTTGAGAGAGTTGGGGTTGTTTAGCCTGGAGGAGACTTCATTGCTCTCTACAACTACCTGAAAGGAGGTTGTAGAGAGGAGGGTACTGACCTTTTCTCCCAAGTGACACGGGACAGGACAAGAGGGAATGGCCTCAAACTATGCCAGGGGAGATTTAGGCTGGACATTAGGAAAAATTTTTCACAGAAAGGGTCATGGGGCACTGACAGAGGCTGCCCAGGAAGGTGGTTGATTCGCCTTCCCTGGAGGTGTTTTAGGGATGTGTGGATGAGGTCCTCAGGGACATGGTTTAGTGTTTGATAGGAATGGTTGGACTCGATGATCTGGTGGGTCTCTTCCAACTTGGTTATTCTATGAAATAGAATTCAAATATGTAAGGAAAAAGAAATCATAATTTTTTAGTTGCAAGCAAAGCATCTCTAAAATGTTGGACTTTGGAGCTCATAAAAATATTCTTGTTGTTAACATGGCAATCAAACAGTGAAAAATTCTTCACCAGTAAACCCACTGAACAAGTAGTTCATATGCAATAGGAACACTATGTAATCCATTTTAAGAACTGTGCAAGGAAAAGTGATCTTGTTACGTGAATAACAGCATTTTGTTTTAGACTATTCTCTAGTTTCATTATGTAGTCCAGTGCAGAATGAGAAAAGAACTTAGTAAGGGATTCAGACATGCTGAAAATTAAAACCTGGCCTTGAAATTCAGTGCAGTTATTTTGGAGGGAATAAGCATTTCAAACTAGTAAAATGTGAACCTGAGAAATTTAAATCTTGGTTTTAAGTACATCTATTCTATTTCATCTGTTTTGGGGTGGGATTTTTTTTGGTTTTTGGGGGTTTTTTTAACTCTTTATAAAAAGAGATGAACTGATTTCCCAAGAAAGTGACTATTTAAACACAGTACAAGCAACAGACAAATCACTTTCCAGTCTCCTGCAACACATAATAAAGTCCTCCAGAGACAGAAAACTGGATTATTGCTTTTAAATATCCTTCTAACAATATTTTTCCACCAGAAATTAATAACGTAAAGAAGAAGACGAAGAAGTATTCTACAAGCAAGCATGAAGTAAAGATATTGAAAATAAAACAGGGATTCTGGTCATTATACAAGATAACACATACCATTCTATTCAGCCATATAACATAAAAACACTAGGTGCATTCTTAGCTCACAGAATCGCTGAAACATAACAACTGATAAACAAATCAATGGGTTTGCTTTAGCTAAAAACTGAACCACATTTTTTTTTTTCTCAACAATCTGCTCAAAAATGTATTTTCTTTGCTTGAGCTTATCTTTGAGATCCAACTTTACCTTAAATGATGTGTGCATGAAATTGCTTCATAAAACATGAGGTACCTGTCAAGGCAATTGTAAATGGAAACTAGGATAATAACTACACAGTTTATTCTTCAAGTCATAAGAATTGTCAGGAATTATAACCCAATGGTCACATCTTTTCCAAGTCTAATTATTTCACTAGCAAATGAAATGATAAAAAAAAAGACATGATTAGTCTCTGTGTTCATACACCTGTACTCAATGATGCATGATATTTATGAAGATAGATAGATAGATAGATAGATAGATAGATAGATAGATAGATAGATAGATAGACGGACGGACGGACGGATGGGAAGTTCTAAGACTGTATAAAATCTACAGCAGCCCATGGAATCCTTTGTAGAAATGTGTTAGGTTATGAATATGATAAGGGAAATGAGATAATGGTAAGGGCATTTATCTCTGATCTTTCTCCTTTTCCCTCTTTATTGGAAATACATCAACTCAGTAAAGAAGTGTATGTATTTTTCTTGTATTTTGGAAGTACATATTTTCCTTACCCTTTACATTAGATTACCCTAAACAGGATCTAAATTCCCTACCATCTGAGGCACAAGGTATGGGTTTAAAAATTAATATTACTTGCTTGGTATTCAGTAGATCAATTGAAATGATGTCTTAGGCTGTGAAATGTAAGTGTTCATTTTAACACATATTTTGAAAGCAAGCAAGCAAATTGTTGTGGTTGGGGTTTTTTTGTGTTTTTTTTTAAAGACAGATTTTGTTGACTCCCAGTGTAGCTATACATCTTTTCTTTAAAATAGCACGGGCATAAGAATGACAATAGTTTTAGAACCTTCACAGTGCTAGTGGTTAAATATGCTATTTTTGCAGATTGTTGCTATTCCTCTCTTCTCTTCCACGAAAGGAACAGTAGAGAAAATAAAATTGTTTATTGTTTCTGCCTCTCGCAAAGTATCAATTTCTGGGTGTATCGTTGCATAAAAATTTTTGTTGAGAATGGAATTTAAATTAAATAGAAATGGTTTATCAAATAGTTGGAAATAATTGGTAGGCATCGTTTCGCTCAGAATTGAGTTCAGCCTTGGATAGCACTGCAAATTTATTTATCTGAAGAGCTACTTGTACAATATATAGACTTTTTTATGGAAACTGCATGAAGCAAGAAGAAAGGAAATGAAACAACAAAAATCCCTATAATAGCTTTCAACTTCTTATGGTTCTGTAAATGTCTGTCTTAGGAATTCTGTGTGATGGAAAATGTTTAACTAAATTGATTCAAAAAAAGCTTTTGTTTCTGAAACAATAACTAGTAGCAAACTGGAGTTATTTAGCAAGACTTCACATTTAATTCATTCTCAAAATTAATATATTTTGCTATATGTTCTCAAAAGTTAATTCATATCTCAAAATTAATATATTTTGCCATATAATAACTATGGAAAAGGATGGTTTGTGTTCTGATTTTAAGTAGATTTGTATTACAAAGACATGGAGTTTTTGTATGTATTTTCACTGTTCTGTCTTCTGAACAAAAACATCTCAAACAAACCAAAACATCCAAAACATGACGGAGGACTGAAAACTACTGTAGAGAAAGTTACTCAGTTTGAAATATCGTGTTGAGGCAGTAAAACCACCAGACGTTTAGAATATAACTTAACATGTATGCTAAACTTCTTTTCATATGTTACATGCATATACAATGAAAATATATGAATCATGCTACCAACCATTAGTACTCTAAATGTAAAAAAAGGATTTTTCTCAGCTAGGTTCCTTAAAAATAAAATATTACAAATATTCAAGCTAACTTCTAACTTCGATTAATTACTTTACCTGTCATTTATTTCTATGCTTACTCTTCAACTGGCACAATTGCAGTACAGATTTATAATGTAATTACTAGTTTCTTTAAGGTTTTGGCAACTCCAATAAATATGTTTCCATTGAAATTTAATTCTTTCAACACGTTTCTTAAAAATTCACGAACCATATTTCATAGAATCACCAGGTTGGAAGAGACCCACCAGATCACTGAGTCCAACCATATCTCAATATGTGTTGAAAATCATGACCAAAACATCTTCAGTTGTCAGAATGTTTTCTTCTGGTTTCTCCAGAGGACTCAGAGATTTACTGTGACTGACACAAGTGCACAAGTTCTAGACAGGAACTTAGAATAGAGGGAAGTGTTGAGGGTTTCCAATTTGTGAGTCTGGAAACTACTTGTATAGCATATACGTGCGTATGTATATGTACACAAACATACATATAAAATATAGTTTAACAGACCATATAATAATTCTATGTGAACAAAATTTACAAAACTATGATTTTAATATTCCTCTTTAATTTCATAGTTTTGTAAAAAGTATGCATCTAGGAATATAAAAAGTTTTGGTTACTTTTAAAAAAATATTCATTACACATATTTCTTCCTTTGACCGTTTTGTTCCTAATGCTTTTTTTGGGGAGGGGGAAGAAAATTAATTCTCAGTTCTAGGAGTATCAAGGAGGGGATGGCCACCTTGGAATTCTGGAGGGCAGACTTTGGACTATTCAGAAGGCTAGTTGATAAATTTCCATGAGAGACAGTCCTTAAGGGTAAAGGAGCCCAAGATGTCTGGTTACTCTTAAAGAAGGAAATCCTGGAGTCGCAAGAGCAGGCTGCCCCTGCGTGCCAGAAAATGAGCTGACAGGGGGTTAAAACCAGTTTTACTGATCAGAGAGAACTGAGCGGAAATCAGACACAAGAGAAAGGTATGTGAGCTTTAGAAGAAGGGGCAGGTGTCTTGGGAGGACTGCAGAGATAAAGTGAGATCATGTAGAGAGAAAATCTGAAGGGCTAAATCCAAACTAGAACTTAGATTGGCCATTTCTGAGAAAGGTAATAAAGAATCTTTCTGCAAAATATCCACAACAAAAGGAGGGACAAGGAGAATCTACACCATTTACTGGACACAAAGAGGACATTAGTGACAAAGGATGAGGATGAGGAGGTAATTAATGCTTTCTTTACCTCAGTCTTTAATAGTAAGGTAAGGTGTTCTCTGTGTACTCAGCCCCCCAAGCCAGAATACAGGGAGGAGTAGGAGAGCAAAGTTCCCTTGTTCCATGAGGAAATAGTTAAAGACCTGCTTAGCCAATTAGACATTCACAAGTCTATGGGGCCAGATGGGATACATCCCAGGGTATTAAGGGAGCTGGTGGAGATGTTTTTAAAACCTCTTTCTATCATTTACCAGCAGTCTGGCCTGCCTGGGGAAGTTCCATCTGGGAGGCTGGCAGATGTTACACCCATTTACAAGAAGGGACAGTGGGAGGATGCAGGAAACTACTAACCTGTCAGTCTGATCTCAGTGCTAGGAAAGGTCATGGAGCAGGTCATATTGGGTGCCATCTCACAGCACACACAGGACAACCAGGTGATCAGGCTCACTAAGCATGAGTTTATGAAAGGCAGGTCCTGCCACACTAACCTGGTCTCCTTCTACAACAAGGTGACCTGCTTGATGGATGAGGGACAGGCCGTGGGTGTAGTATGCCTGGACTTCAGTAAAGCCTTTGACATAGTACCTCACAGTATCTTGCTTGAGAAACTGGCATCCACTGGCCTGGAGAGGTGTACCCTCTGCTGGATTAAAAACTGTCTGGATGGCTGGGGCCAAAGAATGGTAGTAAATGGAGTTAAATGCAGCTGGAGGCTGGTCACAAGTGGTGCTCCTCAGGGCCCTGGGTTGGGTCTAGTTCTGTTCAGTATCTTTATTAATCACCTGGATGAGGGGATTGAGTGTACCCTTAGTAAGTGCACGAATGACAGTAGGCTGGGAGGAGGTGTCAATCTGCTTGAGGGTAAGAGGCTCTGCAATGGGACCTGAACAGGCTGAGGCCAATGAGGGGAGGTTTAACGAAGCCTAGTGCAGAAGACTGTACTTGGGACACAGCAAACTCATGTAGCACTATGGGCTTTGGGAAGAATGGCTAGAAAGCTGCCTGGCAGAAAAGGGCTTGGGGGTGTTGGCTGACAGTCAACTGAACATGAGCAGACATTGTGCCCAGGTGGCCAAGAAGGTCAAGAGCATCTGTATGGACCCAGCAAAAGCTAATAAGTTAAAAATTAAGCATTCAATGAGAATTTTTCACTTTTCTATTTGCAACTTTCCTCAGCAACATGATGTAATATGATTGTTAAGTGACAAGGATGTAAACGAGTGTTTCACATTGTGACACAGGAAAAAAAAGTCTCTGAGTTAAGTCTATAAATTTAATAGGGTCTGAATATTTCACACAAATTCAATCTTTTATTTTAGGCTACTTAACACTGTTTTGCAGAAAAAAAACGGATAAAGAGCCATCTGTGCTAGGTATACAATATTTATGGCTTATTCTTACCTTTACAGCAATACCATACATCAGTTAATAGGTCTAGTTGGATTTTATTTGCTTTGTCATTTATTTTTTGTGGTCTATTTATGTAACCATAATTTTAGTTGGAATGATCCTATTGGAAATAGAAAGGACTAATTAAAACCTATTCCTCATCCTAGGAGGTTGTTGACCTTCTTTTTCACAAGAGTGCATTGGTCAACTTGTTGTCCAGTAAAACCTCCAGGTCCTTTATACAGAACTTATTTCCAGTTCGCTTACACTTGTGTTCTGATGCATGGAGTTATGCCTCCCCAATGAAAGGATTGTACATTTTCCTTTGTTGAGTTTCATGAGATGTCTCTCATGTTATTTCTTCAGCTTCGCGAGAGCATTCTTCTGAATGGTACCACACTCATCTGCTGTATTAACCATTAGTCTCAATTGGCTGGCTAAGGACTTTCTGTCCTGTCATGAGGTCATTAAGATGTGGAGTAGCACCTGCCCCAGTATTAATACTTGATGTACAGCCAATTTACAATCCACCTTGTTGTTCAGTGATGTAGTCCATACTTCATCAGTTTCTCAGCAGAAACAGAAATGAAAATCTTGCTAAAGTCAAGTGCTCTTCTTTCATTGATGAAACCAGTCATTTCATTGCTGGTAAGTCCCAGTCACCTACTCCTCTTCATCAGTTTATAGATATCAAGAGTGATCTCACAGTGATATCAACCACTTTCCTCAAGTCTTATGGGTGCATCCCACAATACATTTTTTCAAATATTGTTTCAAGTTCCCAGCTGACGTCTTTTCCTTGTGAACATGTGTAAATGAGAATGTAGTACAAAAATCTTTATTAAAGAAGAGGAGGTGGTCAGAGCCCTGCTTGGCCAACTGGACACCCACAAGTCCATGGGGCCAGATGGGATACATCCTAAGGTTTTGAGGGAGCTGGCAGATGTATTGACCAAACCCCTTTCCATCATCTTCCAGCAGTCCTGGAAGACTGGGGAGGTACCTCTGGACTGGAGACTGGCTGATGTAGTTCCCATTTACAAGAAGGGTAGCAGGGAGGATCCGGGGAACTACAGGCCAGTCAGTCTGACCTCAGTGCCTGGGAAAGTCATGGAACAGGTGATCTTGAGTGCTATCATGAAGAACTTACAAGAGAACCGGGTGATCAGGCCCAGTCAACATGGGTTTACCAGAGGCAGGTCCTGCCAAACCAACCTGATCGCCTTCTATGACAAAGTCAGTCGACTGCTGGATGAGGGAAAGGCTGTGGATGTGGTCTTTCTGGACTTCAGTAAAGCCTTTGACACAGTTTCTCACAGCATTCTGCTACGGAAACTGTCAGCCTCTGGCCTGGACAGGCGCACACTCTCCTGGGTAGAAAACTGGCTGGATGGCCGGGCCCAGAGAGTGGTGGGAAATGGTGTTAAGTCCAGCTGGAGGCCAGTGACAAGTGGGATTCCCCAGGGCTCAGTGCTAGGTCCAGTCCTGTTCAATGTCTTCATCAATGACCTGGATGAGGGCATTGAGGGTACCCTTAGCAAGTTTGCAGATGACACAAAGCTGTGTGCAAGTGTGGATCTGCTGGTGGGTAGAGAGGCTCTGCAAAGGGACCTAAACAGGCTGGACCGCTGGGCAGTGACCAACGGCATGAGGTTCAACACGGCCAAATGCCGGGTCCTGCACTTGGGGCACAACAACCCTATGCAGAACTACAGACTGGGAGAAGCCTGGCTGGAAAACTGCCAGGAGGAGAGGGACCTGGGGGTGTTGGTCGACAGCCGACTGAACATGAGCCAGCAGTGTGTCCAGGTGGCCAAGAAGGCCAATGGCATCCTGGCTTGTATCAGAAATGGTGTGACCAACAGGTCCAGGGAGGTTATTCTCCCTCTGTACTGAGCACTGGTGAGGTTGCTCCTTGAATCCTGTGTCGAGTTCTGGGTCCCTCACCACAAGAAGGATGTTGAGGTTCTGGAGTGAGTCCAGAGAAGAGCGACAAGGCTGGTGAAGGGGCTGGAGAACAGACCCTATGAGGAGCGGCTGAGAGAGCTGGGGTTGTTTAGCCTGGAGAAGGGGAGGCTGAGAGGAGACCTCATTACTCTCTACATGTACCTGAAAGGTGGTTGTAGAGAGGAGGGAGCTGGCCTCTTCTCCCAAGTGACAGGGGACAGGACGAGAGGGAATGGCCTCAAGCTCCGCCAGGGTAGATTTAGGCTGGAGATTAGGAGGAAGTTTTTCACAGAAAGGGTCATTGGCCATTGGAATAGGCTGCCCAGGGAGGTGGTTGATTCCCCTTCCCTGGAGGTGTTTAAGACACGGGTGGATGAGGTCTTGAGGGACTTGGTTTAGTGTTAGATAGGAATGGTTGGACTAGAAGGTCGGATGGGTCCCTTCCAACCTGGTTGTTCTGTGATTCTGTGATTCTGTGTATATGTCTTTGTAGTTTATACTGAAGTGTTTTTCCTAATATGATGGTAAAACAATATGCTATGCACTTGCTACGATGAACAGCTGTACACACTGTAGTCTGAAACATTTTAAAGAACACTCATTGACTTTCTCCATTTTTTCTTTTGAGAACTAGTTGCATATTTGATTTTCTGAGTACTTTTTAAAGAGTGAAGAGAGCTAATACAACTTGCAACTGTAAAGTTTAATATCACCCACATATTTTTGTTATAAAAATTCTTGTATTAAAAATACTGCTTAGTTTTCACTAAGGGTAATGTGCCCAAGTAAAAGTGCAAGACAATTCTGCTTCAAGAAAAGTTATTCAGCATGTAAGTAATCAAAGGTTTTGCTATTTGCAATTCATGTACCAAGAAATACATTTTGGCAATTCTATTAAAATTGAGAACAATTTTAATATTTAAATGTCATGCATTTATATTTAATATTGTTCACCTTGAATAATTACCCTCCTGGTGGGTTTTGGATTTAATGGCGGTGATGGTTGGGCTTTTTTGGTTGCTTTCATAGAATCATAGGATTCCTAGATTGGAAAAGACCTTTGATCTCATCAAGTGCAACCATACCTGTCCACTACTAAATCATATCTCTAAGTACTTAATTTAACCAGCTTTTAAATATCTTCAAGGATGGTTACTCAATCACCTCCCTGGGCAGCCTGTTACAGTGCTTGATAACCCGTTCTGTGAAGAAATCCAATCTGAATCTCCCCTTGAGCAGCTTGAGACCATTCTCTCTTGTCTTATCTCATTTTACTTGAGCAAAGAGACCAACACCCATTTCTCTACAACCTCCTTTCAGGTACTTGTAAACAGTGATATGGTCTCCCCTCAGCCTCCTGTTTTCTAGGATAAGATACCCCAGTTCCCTAGTTCCCCAGTTCCCTCAGCTGCTCCTTGTAAAATCTTTCCTTACACAGATCATTCCTGGTTTTTTTTTTTTCGTAGACTCACGGAATCTTAAAGGTTGGAAAAAAAACCTCTAAGATCCTCAAGCCCAACCAGCAACCCAACACCATGCCTACTAAGCTATGTTCCAAAGTGCAATGTCTGCATATTTTTTGAACACCTCCAGGGAACACCACCACGACTTCCCTAGGCAGCCCGTTCCAATTCTTGACAATGCTTTCAATAAAGGGGTTTTTTTCCTAATGTCCAATCTAAACTTCCCCTGACACAGCTTATAGACCATTCCCCCTTGTCTCATCACCTGTCACTTGGGAGAAGTGACCAATACCATCCTAACTATAAATTTCTTTCAGGTAATTTTAGGGAGCAATAAGGTCGTCCACAGTTTCCTCTTCTCCACACTAAACAGACCAAATTCCCTCTGCTATTCCTCATAACACTTGTCCTCCAAACCATTCACCAGCTTTGTTGCCCTCCTTTGGATGTGTTCCAACCCCTCAATGTCCATCTTCTATTGAGGGGTCTGACATTGAACACAGTAGTCAAGGTGTGCCCTCACCAATGCTGAGCACAGGGGCACAAATCTTTCCTTACTCTTGCTGACCACGCTATTTCTGATATAAAGCCAGGATGCTGTTGTCCTTCTTCACCACCTGGGCCCACTGCTGGGCCACATTCAGCCACTGATGGAAAGTTGTTGGCAAGCTCCTCTGACATCTTCCTCAATACTCTCAAGTGGATCCCATCCATCCCCAGAAACCTGTGAGTATCTAGGTGGTATAGCAGGTCATTAACTGATTTCTCCTGGGAGTGGGAGGGGCAGAATTCTGTCCCTGTCTTCCAGTTCAGGGGACTGAACACCCTGTGTTATAATTGGTCTGACTATTAGAGACCGAGGCAAGGAAAGCATTAAGTACCTCAACCTTTTCCTTAACCTTGGTGAAATGTTCTCCTGCAGATCCAATAAAGGATGGATATTCTTGTTGGTTTTCTTTTTATTGTTAATGTATTTGTAAAAACAATTTTTTGTACTTTGTGTAGTATTGGTAAAAATATATTGTCAGAGATAACTTAGAGCTGTTTGTGCTGGGCTTTTGCCTTTCTCATTTTCTATTTGCATGGCCTAATCAGATCCCTGTGTTCTTTTTGAATTATCTACCCCATCTTACAAAAGTTGTAAAAAAGAGGGAGATACACAAACTTTTGGGACAGCCTGAGTGCTCAGTCATGCTCACAGTAAAAACGTGTTTGCTGATATTCAGAGGGAACCTTCTGTGTTTCTGTTTGTGCTCATTGACTCTGGTCCTGTCACTGGTCACCACTGAAAAGAGCTTGATTCTCTCTTCTTTCACTCTCCCTTCCATGTTTGTAAAAGTTGATGAGGTCTCCTAAGCCTACTCCTCTCCAAACTGATCAGTCTTAGCTGTCTCAGCCTTTCCTCCTATGTGAAACACCCAATCCCTTAACCATCCTAATGGCTCTTTTCTTGATTCTCTGCAGTATGTCTGTATCTCCCCTGCACTGGGGAGCCTAGACCTTGACACAATACTCCAGAAATGGTCTTCTCAGTGTTGAATAGAGAGGAAGGTTCATCTCCCTAGTCCTGGGTGCCAACTAAGCTGCTGTCTCAGTCCTCTGCCTAAGCAGAACTGGGAAAGAAAATAAGATGATAAGATGATAAGATTGTGACTTGGGATGAGGACAGGGAGATCACTCAGCAGTTACCATTGCAGGCAAAACAGACTGGGGAAAAAATATTTCATTTACTACTAATTAATTACAGAGTGGAATAGGAAGAAACAGAACCACCATTTGTTCTGTCCCACGCGGGGCAACACTCTTCTCGGAAGACACAACCCTGCAGCCTCTTCACTACCAAAACCTTGTCACATAAAATCAGTATGCGTATACATGATTTCATATTGACACAGTGGGAGTTCATAGATATGTGTTTCCCACCCTGGTTTTGTTAGTCTTTTGCTAACATTGATAGGAAAGTGCAGGTCTTCTTTTCCACAACTGTTCAACTCACCAATTTACATAAAAATAATGCTGTAACTATAAAGACAAGCTGCATAATTAAAAAAACATAATCAAATCTACTTCACAATACTTAATAAATATTCATTTTGAAAATTCCATTTAACATTTTGGAGTGAAACAACATTCCTTTTATTTGCAATATGCAAATTTGGCTACTAATACTAATGCTATAATTTAATTATACAGTTAGATAATGAATTACTTGGGTTAAAGAAATGTAATTTATGGCAAACACTGCAAAGAACTAGTGTTATCTATGTGAACCACACAGTTCAGATATTTCTATTCAAAATTTTAACTGCCTGTATTATCCTCCAACATAATTCCTCCACGATTAAAGCCTTCTTGTCTTATTGGAAGGATCTTAGGCAATATGGTTACATTATTTTTCCAATGCTTGTCATACAAGGGAGATAGTCTGGTTTTCTTGTTATGCTGTTATTCTCTTTCCCTACTCCTATGATGAACCTGTAAGAGCCAAATTAATCTGAAAATATGAATATTTAATTAAATATTTTCCTGCTACTCCATGGCAATCTCTCCTTGTATACATATACTAGATGTGTATGTATATCTATATATAAAAAATGTGTACAGGTCCACTAATAAAATGTTATTTAATGCAATGAACAAATTACTGCTGTATCAGTAGTTTACACCATGAATGTCATGAGTCAAGAACATCACAAATTTATCAACTAAACTAAAATCCCCAAGATTTGGAGTATTTTAACTATCCTTCTAACCTGGGATGTGCATTTGAATCATTCGTGTATTTATACATGAAACATATTTTTATTTATTGAGTTTGATATGATATGATGTGTTTTTTTTAACCGAGCTTTAAATAAAACATTTGGTATGGTAGAAGTCATAATAACTTCAGCAATTTGATGACACTTTATCTCATAATAATATTTCTGCAGTGAAACGCCTTCATAAGTGAACCTGTTTACTTTCTTCCTAAAAACAATTCTAACTTGTGTATTACAAATCATTTTCTATGAGATAATAAACAAATTTCTCAAAGATTCCAAGCAAGTTGAATAACTATGTACTATGCTAAGTGACTGACAATTCTTAAAAAAATTTGTATTTGCTAGCAGTTTCGATTCAGGGGGACACAAACTTACAGAGTGTAGACCAATGCTTAAAACTAGAAAAATGTTCTAGAGATTTCTGATGGAAATTGCTGACTTTTCATATCAATTATTGCATTTTCATCTGATGGAGAGCACAGATTCTTGTCTAAAAGGATTGGAAAAAGGTTTTTGAAACATCAGGAAAAACAGCAGGAAGCAAGCTGGAAGCTGCATTGTTGGCAAATGGAAGTCAGAGGAGAAAGAACAAGAGACAGCTGTAGGTGTGCTGACATTCAGCAATAAGCTCGTTAACAAAACAAAATTTACCACTCTGCTCAAAGAACCAGAAGAAGTAAAATCACAGAAGACTTGAAGAGTCCATTATAGAACATATGTTGTAAGCAAATGCTAAGAGAAAATTAAATAAAAGGAAGAAAGGGGGGGGAAGGAAAAGGCAAGGAAAAAAGGAAAAGAAAGGGAAGAGAGAAAGATCACCCCAATCTAAAATGGTATATTTTATAATATCTTTTCAAAATCAGTGACCTTTTTATTGGTTTTTTGGTTTGTTTTTTTTATTCTTTTCAAGTTGACATGGTGGTTCTTTCTTGTGATAGTAATGCAAATAGTTCAATAAGAGGTAGAGTTCAGAACAAAATATAAATCATATTGTTTCATGAAAAAAATAGGCAGAAGGTAAAGATCAAGACATAGAATAAAGTCTCCAAGAAATGACAAAAATATGAAGGTACAAATTTCTACTTGACTCTCAGAAATTGTTTTTAGAAACAATTTAGAAACAATTCAAAGACAAAAGGGAACAGTAGCATACAGTGATGCCACCGCACTACTGAAAGATACTATTCAAATATTTTTGATTCACAAGTGGTATTTTTGGAAAAATGCAAAACCTCTGTATATCCAGTACGGATTCCACCTGTGGAAGACTGATCAAATCTGTATATGCTTACAAGTCTTACAAGAGAAGAACATAAATTGAAAACATCTGAGAAATTAACATTGCCAAACAGTTTCCCATATATTATATATTTTAGCAATGTAACAGTACCAAAATGACAGCCATTTAGAGGAATGAAATTTGGGACATTTTTTGAAATTTGGATTATTTTTAGTAAACATGTATTAGAGGCATATTTAATTTATCATCATGAAATTTCTTGAATACAGTTTAAAAGTTTATCTTTAAAACCCCCAGAGGTCTCTGTATTAGGTGAATAGAAGTCAAATTGGTTGATCAGGCATAGTTTTCCTTCAGGGAATCTTTGTCAGCTCTCCTCAATCATCTTATTGTCTTTCACGTGTCTGGAAGTGCTGGAAAAGTTTTCCAGGAAGATTTTCTCCCTAATATTTCCACAGTTTGAGGTGAGAATGACTGACCTGTAGATGTTCATTCTTGTTCAGTTTTGAAGATGGACATCACAACCGTGTTTTTCTACTCAGCAGAGACCTTACTCCCCCCACAAACTAATAGATGAAAATCTCTTAATTCGATGAACTAAGCATCTTAGTTTAATTGGATACATCACATCCAGTCCCATAGATTTCTATATATATCCTTAACTGTGTAGTCCCTAAGTCTCTGAACCTTGTGGGGTTCAACTATACAAACTACAAGGTCCTGCTCCCAGGTCAGGGTATTCCCCAGTGTCAGTACAGACTGGATGACCAATTGAAACTAGACCTGCAGAAAAGGACACGGGCATACTGATAGACAAAAAATGTGATGTGAGTCAGCAATTAACAGACTAACAAGTCATCAATCCGGGCCTAATTTTACAGTCCAGACAGATTTCACAGTCCACATTTTATGGCTCAGAAAGTCCATGCTATCTTGGACTACATAAAGTGAACCACTACCAGCAATGCTTTTTCCTAAGAAATCTTGCCTACTACACCCTTGAACTAAAGAAAATCTGTTCTCCTGTGATCTTCAGTTTCAGCTTTTTTTTCCCCTCACAGCCCTGATGAAAGAAAAGGGTATATAGGAATAGATATTGTTATGTGTGAAGTTTTTTGGAAACTATTACCTCTGAGGGTTTTTATAGAAGTTTGCCCATAAGTCTTAATATTATTGTACCTGAATTCATAACAACTCTTTGTCATATTTTTCATAGTTCCTCAAAATTTTAGTCAAGTTAACAAGTTTTGGGAGCTCCCCAAAGCACAATATATTCCCTTTTTGCACAGAACAAGAACCTGAATGTAGTAAATACTTTAAAAAAGCATTTGTTTCTAAAGGATTTCTGACAAGACTCGTAAACATTTGTAAATAAAAGCCCTACTCTGTTCTTCACAACTGTGAGCTGAACTTCATTATTCTGTATTAAGTTTTGTTATTAATTTCCCAGTTCTTGTTACTATGCAGGAATCATTCATAGAATAAATGAAGTATAGAATGAAATGTTGATGTCTTATGAATTCTAGGCATAGTTCTTTTAGTAGTCAAAATCTGATAAGTTTTTCTGTACTTTGTAAACACCAGCCACTGCGTGTCTGTGTGTGTGTGTGTGTGTGTGTGTGTGTGTGTGTGTGTATATATATATATACACACACTATAGATATGTGAGGATGATTATTTTAATAGCTTGAAAAAAAAATATGTCACTTCATCTGAGTGGCTATCTTACAAAAGCATAATGCATATTATAAAATTCAGAGAATTCAGGAAGCTGCTGTTTAAACAGTGGAAAATGTTATATGTTGTCAGCACTGGAATCTTAATACTAGCTGAACTATTCAAAATGTCTCAAGACCATGTCCCAGTTTTGGTGAAAAAAATGTATTTAAATAATGCTTACAATGCTGACAATTTTTTAAATAGATATCCATCTATGAAATGTTCTCATTAAAGCTGAAGATGATCGCATTGAGAAGAAAGGTTTAAGATAATTATGGATTTGGGAAATAAGCCAAAAGAAGAGTAGATGCACTTAGTCCTGAATTTTATAAGGTCATAGTTTAAGGTCATGATGCTATATACTCTGGAAACTAAAAAGGCAATTGAAATGTATGACCTTCAGTGGTTTGATAAATGCTTTGTCCACCTCCAAACAGATTGAACATTTGTGCATGCTATTTCAGTAGATGAACCTTTTCTGTCTCAGTCCTATGCTGTAAAACAGGAAAGCTGAATATGGCAAATGTCCTAGAACAAACAACTATGGATACGTCATGAGGAAGAGGTAAGTTTTATGCAGAAGAAGTGTGTGAGAAAATCTTCCTGGGCATATTCTACCAAACCAGTTTAGTAGTTTTGGACAACAGGACACTTCAGACATTTTGATCCTTGTTCATAACAAAAAAATATTTTATTTTTTATGGTTTAACACTGGTAGGCAGATAAGTATCACACAACCACTTGCTCATTCCGTTTAATAAGTCAAAAGTAAAAAAAAGTCCTACCTTCCAAGAAGTGCTTGCCTCTAGCTGACAAATGCCCAGCCAGTTCCCAAGCAAATGACTTCCTGGGAAACTTCTTCCTCCCTGGCAGTTTTTGGTGTTAGGAACATGGAATAACCCTTTGACTAGTTGGGGTCCCCTCCCAACTTCTCATGCAGTCCCAACCTACTTGCTGGTAGGACAGTGTGAGATGCAGAAAAGATTTTAACTCTGTGTAAGCACTGCTCAGCAATAGCTGGAACAAACCCGTCTTATTAATCCTGTTTAAATCACAAATCCAAAATACAGTGACGTTCAAGGTCTCTGTGAAGGAAATTATCTCCTTTTCAACCAAAACAAATACATTTATTCAGGTCTAGGTTTAGATCAAGAGTCTGATATTATGAACACAAAGTTATAATTTGAACAGGTTTTCCTTCTTATCTCAGGTTTATCTGTAGAGAATAAAATTGCTTCCCCAAACAGGTCACTGAAGACTTTCAGAAAGCTGAATTGAGTTCTAAGAACAATATAACATCCATTTAAAATATGTAGCCAAATACTTGAAACACTCTATTGAACTTTGGTTAAAAAGTCTGTTATAGAGGATGGATTGAGACTCTATTTCACATACAAAAGTAAACATATCACGGAATTCCAAAAATTCTTTACCAAAGTGGAAAATGTTAATAGCCCTGTATGGTTAAGCTCAAATATTTAAGTCTTCATGTTTACATATCTTTGAGTAGTTTTTATTTTCACTTTTGAAAAAAATACGTTAAGCCATCTTCTTATTCTTTTGAGAAAAAGCTTTTATGAAATATGAACAAAGAAATTAAAGTGTCGATGTTCAGAACTCTAGGAAGAATACATTACACAACTCCAGCAGTCAGACACATACCTGAATATTTTGAAGACCTGAAATCTTTAGTAAATTCAGTCCTACATAAACTGTAAGACAAATATGCTGCTCCAGAACTAAACTGCTCTCCGTTTGTTACTCTAGTGATGAGGCTATTATTCAAATTCCTAACATTGTTAATACTCTCAGAAAAGGATAATATTGACAAGTAACTTAGAAGTGAATTGTCAGTTCAAAAAGGTAATGGATCTGGTCCTGGTAATGATATGTACTTCCTACGTTGGTTATGCAT
Source organism: Coccyzus lansbergi (assembly GCA_033558105.1). Lineage (NCBI taxonomy): Eukaryota > Metazoa > Chordata > Aves > Cuculiformes > Coccyzidae > Coccyzus > Coccyzus lansbergi. The sequence goes on from JAUMJK010000379.1 coordinate 948,325, forward strand.
ATTTCAAATTTGTGGGGGTTAATGCTGAAGCATACTTATAATAACTTCAAAGTCAAATAGTTTGCTCTTTTATGACTGATTAATGAATTCATAATGAACTCTTCTTCTTACAAGGACTGCAATCAATAGTTCTCATCCTGAACTATTTTGATCATTTCAGTTCATGCAAGTGAACTGTGGAAAATGGATGAAAAGCATATTCTGTGACTTATGGCTACTGCACTGCATCTCTCACAATTCACAAGGGAATATGGTTATCACAAGGGATTTGAATTTAAGTAAATCAACTGAAGAATGATTTTAGATATCAGTACTCAGAATTGTACTTTTCCTTTTCAAAAAGAGTTTGTGGAGGTCACAATTATAAGTGATTAAAGGGACAAAAATACTCTAAACTTTGAATTTAGAGAGGATTTTCTGAGACAAAGTCACAATATAATAAAAAATAATTCAGATCAATTTGAGTATAGAGTTGATAATTAGTTTTGCCATTTGAATCACAGAAAGAACATTTTTAAAAGAGCCATGACTGGGCATACTAAAGACAAATCTACATAGAGTTTGAGATAATATTTTAGGAAGAACAAGTAATATAAAATTTATAAATATAAGATATCAAAGTTGATGAACTGCCTCCTAGGCATTCGCTCATTCACATATTTATACTGGAATGCAAGTACTACCATAAAAAAAACTTTTCCAAATTTTTTTATTCACATAATTTCTATTTTTGCAATATTGTAAGCTCCATAACAACATATTGGGATACCATAAATGGATGATTAAACTTTTATTAATTGTTTTATAATGTCTATGTCGCATCAGTTTTGTGCCCCTCACTACAAGAAAGACATTGAGTTGCTGGAGTGCGTGTAAAGGAGAGAACGAAGATATTGAAAGTTCTGGAGCACAAGTCTTATGAAAAGCACCTGAGAGAACAGGGGTTGTTCAGTCTGGAGAAGAGGAGGCTGAGAGGAGACCTAATAATTCCTTACATTTAACTATAGAGGTTGTAGTGAGGTGGGCGTTGATTTCTTCTCCCAAATAATAAGAGAAATGGTCTCAGGTTGCACTGGTAGAGGTTTTGATACTATGAAGGATGTCTTTACAGGAAGGGTTTTCAAGAATTGGAACAGGCTGTCCAGAGAGGTGGTAGAGTCATCATCCCTGGAGGTATGTGTTTAAAAGAAGAATAGATGTGGTGCTTGGGGATATGGTGTAATGGTGAATTTGGCAGTGTTAGATTTACAGCTGGACTTGATGATTACAAAGTTATTTCCGACCAAAATGATTATGTGATTCTATGATGAACTTTAAAATATATTATATACAACAGTGTGGAAGATAGTTGTTACTTCTTGTATGTAAAGAACACAACTCTAATGAAAAAGAAATATATGTCTACCTTGGAACATTCAGTTTTAAATAGATAACTGGGAATGCAAGTTTGGCAAAAATATCATTAAAATCTGTGCAGATATCCACTTACAATCCTTTCCTTTTTCTTGACTTTCCGTCATAATTACAGCCAATGTCTCTGCATTTTAATTCACAGTTGTCATCCTGGCAACAGTCAGTTCTGAAAGTCTTTAAACCCTAAATCTCCATCGCTCATAGATCTTAATATTTCAATCTATAAACTAGCAGTTTCTTCCTTCTGTCATGCATAGTCTTCATCAGATGGTAATAGACTAATGTGCATTGTGTGCTTTTGCTTCAATTTTATTCTCTTCTCTCCTTTTCCAAGGTGGAGTAAGTGTCATGTCTTGGTGGTTTCAGTTTTAAACTGAAAGGGGCAGATTAAGCAGAAAACAAGCAAAGAAACTAACCCAACCATATATACCTCCAAGTGGCATATATATTCTTAGGGTTTTATTTGTAAATCCTAAAACCATGATTTATCTCTTTTATACAAATACGTACATATTAACCACCGGCTATCTGCAGCTGTAGCTAAATAAAGGTGGGGTTTTTGATCACAGAATGTAAAGTTGCCTTTCTACTTTCACAGGGGAATACAAGAGGCTTAATAGAACTAAGTCAATAATATTTCAAGAATCACAAACCAGAAACTTTCCTACTTAGTTTCCCTTATTAAGTGATCCAGCAAACATTCTCAGAGTATTCGTATTCTATATGTGTAAGCATCCTACAAGTATTCTGTAAATCACTTGCAATACAGATAAGCAGGTAAAATGCTCACTCAGCTCAGTGGTGACAATGCTTAGTTCTTGCTTTATATTCTACCTCCCTCAATTATATGAGATAATAGCTAATAAGACATTGAAAACAGGCTAGAAAGAAGAGAATGGTAATTAAAGTTGTGCAGATATGCTCAGAATTTAACAAACTTCCATTTGGATTTGTATAAAGGATAAATTATGCAAGATTTATCTGATAAAACATTTTTCTGAGGTTACAAATTCTATACATTTTTTATGCCTGTGATTTAACTTTAGTAGCAAGCCTACTCAGTTCTCAAATCTTGAGTTTTTTATGTTACAGATTTTATTATTTCTTTAAATCCACATCGATGAAACTAAGAACCTAATATTTTTTGGAGTATCCTTAGGTTAAACTTAAAATGAATCACAGGACTGTGATTTTAGAGAGTGATTGCACACTAGGATCTAGGATAAACGATTGTACGATCTAGGATAAACTGTGGCAAATTATCATTATAATGAATTTATAGGATCTTGGGTATATTCGAAGTGACCTCAAGAAGTGTCCATTCCAATATCCTACTCAAGGCAGGGACAGACCTGAACTTTGATCAGGGCTTTGTGCAGCATGCCAATGACATATGACTATTCTACAGGAGCATCTCTTGGGAAGGACTGTATGAAAATATTTTAGTTTCCTTCCATTCAATGTATGATCACACTTAACAAAACAAATAAATACAAAAGCAAAGTAAGTACCCTCACCTATGTCCTCAGAGTATTTACAAATATAATAAATCTATACATAACAGTTAGTCTATAAATTGAAAATTCTGCTCAAGGAATGACATAGATGCTTTACAGTAGCAAAAATATGCTGATTACTAATCACGTCCTGATTTCCCTTGTTGAGAATGAAGTACAAGATATTCAGACATATTAACAGAGATATTAATAAAGACATCCCATTGATTCAGAAGTGGAAAAAGTTGAAAAGTTTCTTGAGGACCTTTTGAAAAATGCTTACACTTGCCTTCTTAAGACTTACTGATACCAGTAACTGAAGAACACTCACACATTCCTGCATAAGTAATCAACTAAATGAGGGGAAGCATAGTCTGAATATAATTTTAGATTTACATGCAAGTTGCTATCTTTTCCTAAGTGTCTCACTCTTCATATTTTGCCTAGTCTCTTGCTTTGTGCTATGAATGTGGAATGTTTCAGTTTCAGAGATTTAGAAAAATGATAGCTCTGACAGAGGCAACATCTGTTTTTCTTGAAGTTACGGGACCTAATTGAGTGTAAATATATACTCAGATCTATTATCAGATTTCAAGGTTAGACTTCGGGAAGTTTCACAATAAGACACATTTTTACTGAAGTACATTTTCTTTTTTTTTTAGCAAACTAAGAAATTTTAATTGCTGTTAAATTTGAGTTCTGAATTTGAGAAAAAAAAAACAAATTATGTTTGTATAAATAGAAGTGTTCTTCTAATCAGCACATCATTAGATTTAATGTGAGATTCTCTCAAATTTGGTACATTATTCAATAGCAGTAAAATGGTTAATGACAAATATGCACTCATATATATATATATATAGACGGTGGGAGCAAGATGCACCTCACGACAAGTCAATATGTTTTCAGATGAAGGGCTTTATTATGGGTTAACTCGCTGCTTATGTAGATCAAACAGGCCAAACATGAGGTAAACATTGATTGGTCACTTCTGCCGTAATAACAAGTCTTCATTGACCAACGCCCAACCCCAAAACTATGTTGCTAGGTTGCAAACTCCTGCCCCCCAACTTCCAAGTTTCTTCATTAATATAACACAACACAACAGAGTTGTCACCACCTTTGTGATTTTCCCAGCTCCACCCTGCAAGAGCTCACTGTATTATGTTTATCAACATATATATACTGTTCTCTCTTAGTAACTGGTTTTTTATTGTCATACAGGACTTATAGGAAGGACCGATTAAGAGATAAGGAGGGGATGTCATGTTCTATTTCAGTGACCAGCTGGAGTGCATGGAGCTCCACTTGGGGATGCATGAGGAGCTGACTGAGAGCTTATGGGTCAGGATTAAAGGGAGGCCAGGAAGAGGTGACATTATAGCGAGGGTCTGCTACAGGACACCTGACCAGGATGACTGAGTGGATGAGGACTTCTACAGGAGATAGGAGCAGCCTCATATTCACAAGTCCTGATCTTCATGGGGAACTTAAAATCATAGAATTGCTTGGGTTGGAAGGGACATTACAGACCACCTAATTCTAACCTCCTTGCAATGTGCAGAGATAACTGCCCTTAGATCAGGTTCCCCAAGGCCCCATCTAACCTGGCCTTAAACACCTCCAGGGATGGGGCAGCCACAGCTTCCCTGGGCAACCTGTGTCAGTGACTCACTAGTCTCATTGTGAACAAATTCCTCCTTATATCTAGTCTGAATCTGCCTCTCTCCAATTTATAGTCATTCCTCCTCATCCTATCACTACATGCCTGTGGGCACGAAAGATTTCACTGCAATGTGTATGCTGGGACAAGCGACCGATGCCTTGGCATACCTATGATATTAGCAACAAGCCCATAGCAAACAGATGTGTTCTTATGTTTACCAACTTACCAGTATACTGTTTGAGAAGATAAGGTGTGAGTGCATAGGCACTCCAGTAAGGAGGCATCAGATTTCAGGAGTCTTATCACGGAACAAATGCCCTTAACAAATGAGTTACACAGTAAGGTTCCACATTTGTTATTTCTCCCCTAAGTCCCATTAAATACTAAATTTATACCTGTGGATAGTCCAATCACCATTTTAGTGGCACTTTTCTAGGTAGTTTTATAGCCCACTGGTTAAACTAACTTCCTGGGAAATCTGAACTGTGAATTTAGATTTCCTCAAGCTGCACTGAGCAACGATAAGAACTCTAATAGTAAACTGCTTTCCAGAAAGTATTCCTGTTCCTTTGAACTGAATTCAAGATTGTCTCAAATTACAGAGCATAGGCTGAAGCAAGGTGGATTGGGTCTTCCATAGCATAGGTTAGAATTTATGTTCCGTTTTGCCATGGAAGGTATCTAAACTGATTTCAACTTGGTTTGATTTCTTCATCCACCAATAGACTACCTAGGATTAAATTCCTATATTTAATGCACATCCAGCATACACATTTTATACATTAATGAAAGACTGAAACTTATTTATGTCTTTATAAATGAATAACTGCTTTTCACATATTTCTGCTTTTGCAATTATTATAGAAAGAGTCTGTTCCACCAACTGCATACCAAAAGTCTCATTTCTGAAATTTTCATCACGACAAAATTCTAAATCAAGTTTAAGATCAGTTCTGCTAAGTTAAAAATCAGGTAATCTTTCAGACTGATTTTTTTTTTAAATTATAGCTCTGTCACTATATTTGTATGAGCCTCAAGTGCCTGAATTTCCACAATAAACTTTATACAAAATGAGTATATAAATATGATAAACAGGTTTAGCTGTCATCCCATTTTTGTAGAAGATAACATTTGAGTTTGTTTGAATTGTCCATGTACTTCAATAAATTTATCTGGCTTTTTCTATGCTCAGGTTAGGTCTTTAGGTCACGAGATAATGTAAATTATTATATTACAGTACTAGACACATAAATATTTGTTTCAATGAAATGCAGTACCTAAATCAATGAAATATAGTTACACAGGACATTGGTATTTAGTTATCTTATTTGATTCATGAATCTATTTTCTTAGTGAATGATATCAATCATTTTAAAAATGTTAGATATAAAGTATTAAGAATAGGAGGTTGTTTGGGTTTTTCAAATGAAAAGCACTATTCATTTCTAGTCTGGTTAACGGAACTTGTAATGATTCAGTTTCTCACTTGCTTTTGATGACTTCTACTGGATTTTATTTTCAAGTGAATACCTCTGGGTATTTGAAGGACACATGACATGTATGCAAATATATGAGCTAAATATATTTTGTATGCTCTCAATATATAAATTATAGTCAAATCTATTAGTTTAAAAGTGCTATGAATTTCACCTTATAGCACTAAATATGTTTAAATGAGGGAAATAGTCTTAAAAAAAAGAATGTGTTATTTATGTTTGCCACTCTTATTTATGTTAATTAGTTTGTCTCTGTAGAAGCAGCTGCAATTAAAAACCAAAATTTTACCTTTCTGGTTTAGAGTTGCATTTGCAGTTCAGATTATCTGTACTTGAGCAGATAAAACAGAGACAAAAAAAACATCATGAATAATGCTATTAATTTGAAAGTGTCTAGAATATTTCATTAGTTATTCTAAAAAAACCAGATACTTTCCACTGTTTCCTCATGTGCTCAACTAAACAGAGCTTCAACTGTATTGGACAGTATTATGATCATTTTACTAACAGTCAGTGATTATGAGTTTCAAAAGGGAGATGAAGCTACTAGAAAACTTCTCAGTGTGGATTTACTAGCAGGGAGTTAATTGTTAATATTTTCATATTTATTAATTTTTGTGTACTCATAGGCTAATGCTCAGTTTAGGTCTCTGCTAGAACTCAGTTTTTAAAAGATTACTTATTTTAGGGTTTCAATAGATATTTTACAATTTCGGAGGTGGCAAATAAAGCTGAGCACTGTCTATGGGTCAATGACAAACAAACACCGTAACAACTCTGCACACAATACCAGTAGCTTATGATGACCTGTAAACAAAGGTTACTTAAAATATACTATTTTTGGACCACCTCACTACTATTATCTGAAAAACCAAACAGAAGGTCATCATGGATACTGACACACAACAGGATATGGCATGTCTTAGAATGCTTGGTTTGTAGATCTGGAGCCCAAGTATGTGAATAACTTAGGTTGATTTCATTTTAAATGCTGGGCTGTGACTCTGTATCATACATAACAACAGCCATTAGTGATTTATGAATGTAGGAAAGAACTAGACTTCAACACAATCAAAACAATTGATGGACTTTTTCCCAGTTATCTACCAGAAATACTTGTAGTTCTTTGTGATGGATTGTACTGATTCTGCCTAGGATGAGGTTAACTTTCCTCATTGCAGTCATTATACTGCTGTGGTTTGTGTTTGTTTCTAGACCAGTGTTGGTAAAACACTGATATTTTGTCTGCTGCTGAACAGTGGTTGCATGGCATTAAGTCTTCCTCCCCACATCCTATCTCCCCACAAAAACCATAGGTTGGCAGTGGACCAGAGACTGGGAGAGGATAAACATGGGACAGGTGAGCCAAACTGAGCAAAACTGACAAAAGAAATATTCCATAATGTCTAATATTCATGTTCAGCAATAAACGTTCAGGGAAAGGAAGGGGAAATTGGGACACAAAATAGTAGATCTAGACAATTAATTTCCTGGTGGGTTTTTTGTCTTAGTTTGTTTTTTTGTTTTTGTTTTTAATTAATTTCTCTGTTTTTTCATGATATCCATAGATAGGATTTAATATCATAAGAAAAGATGTCTACCTTTAAATTCTATTTCAAAAGCTCTTACCTAATGCCATCAATCTTGAATTTAAAGCAATAGATGATATATACATTAAATTGTTAAACTCCAAGGATAGAACTTCTTCATATTAATTAGAAGTCATTTTGGCTTTCATTCAAAGCTCTAGCACGGGCCCAAACCCCAACATATGAAGAAGAAAAAGCTAGAAATAGAGAACAAAATAAATACCAAATCAAAAGGAAAATAAGAGAGAGAAGTGAGGGAAATGAGCAGAATACTGATAGATGTATCTAATTAATGGATATGAAAATGAAGCAATATTTGCTAGGCTATTACTCCATCTCAAGATTTAAATAAATTTAAAGCACCATAATTCACAAAGTCTGCTGTTTATTTTTGTTGTAATGCTTATTCAGTTTAATTGTCAGTAACTATTAGAGATGCAACAGCTGCTTGCATGCTTTTCTTTCAATAAAGCGTAAATCCCATGTTACTCATGCTTATTCTTGTTCATAATAAAATTTCTAATGTCCAGGCCTCATGTTGCCAACTTATCAATTAGTTAGTCTAGTTATCATTAAGAGGGAACTTCTGGCTGGGATTGTTTGTTATCACTGTGCATAACACTGGAAGCTGTAATGCCACATCCTGCCACTTGGAGTGGTTGGACACTTCTTAGTTTGCATCACAACTATATCAGAAATCACAGCATCTGTATTAAGAGACATACACTTGTGGTTTTCTGGTCTTGAAATGAGATGTTTACCAGTAGTATTCAGCCTGGGGAAGAGAATACTCCAGAGTAACCTTATTGCCACATTTCAGTATTCAAAGGGGGCTCATGAGAAAGGTGAGGACAGACATTTTCACAAGACCTGTTCAACAGGGCAAGGGGTCATGGTTTAAAATAAAAGAGTGTAACTTTACACTAAGTATAAGGAAGAAAAATTTTGTGATGAGGATGTTGAAACACTAGAATATGTTGCCCAGAGAGGTGATAAATATGCCATCCCTGGAAACATTTATGGTCATATTTGAAAAAGTTCTGAGGAACCTGATCTAGTTGAAGGTACCCCTGCTCAATGCAGAGGAGTTGGACCAGATAATCTTTAGAAGTCCCTTCTAATGCAAACTATTTCATGATTCTATAAGTCTGTGAAGTTATCTGTGCTATAACAATTATTTTTTAAATAAAAATTATTAAATTGACTGAAAAATTACACCCGTATCCTTCACAAGTTATGTTTCTTTTTTTTTTATTGGTTTTTCTGTCCTTATTTGGAAAGGGGAATAACCTTGAGACAAAAGGCAGTATTTAGTTAACAAAATACTTATTCCATCACTTATTCCAGACAGTATAAAAGGTATCTTCATGTAGTCTAGTAATGCACCCATAAAAGACAATTCGAGGTATCCTACACTTATTTTACACTTATGGTGCCCTGGCAAACAAAAATTCATCCTTGATGTCTAATTTGCTTTGCTAGTATTACTTCATTAGTAAGCAAAGAAAATGCTTTAGATTTTTACCCTTTGGACTACTTACAAAGATCAAATCAAAACCTGGGAAACAGTCAAATTTCTACTCACATTGCATTTAGTGGAGATTAAAAGAATAACAAAATGGAATACCTACCATATATATATATACACACCATATATATATACACCTACCATACCTTATGATGTTTCCCAGGAGAAACTACATTTCAGTTTGCTATACTGAAATAAAATATTTTTAATTGCCTTCTTGAAACAGTTATTCTGCAGTTAGAATGCAAGATTTCTCTTAAAGGATTCAATGCCTGAAGAACTACTACCAAAAATAGAAAATCCATCTTCTTGTCTTTAATCTGATTTTGTTTATGCAAATACCACTTACATCTTTTCCAGGAGGCCTTCAAATCTTTCAATTACAAGTTAATAGGTTGGTAATTTTGTTGTTGTTGTTATCAGTCTGTAGTGACATTTTCATAAACTAACTATCATGCTCCTATCTAACTGGTCCTGTGTGTTTGCAGTCAATTTGGAGTCCATCATACTACACATGACATTGCAATTGTTTTTCAGCAGGTCCATCATTTTTATTTCCTCTGAATTTCTGCAGCAAGTTTTCCTCTTCATCACTCAGTCTTCTAATACCCTTTGCAGTTCTTCCATGAGTGTGTTGTCATCGCTGCTATCTTATATAGTCCTGTGTCATCAGCATTTCTCATCTTTCCTCTTTTAATTTCTTTTTCACGTCACTCATCAATATCTTAAACAGCACAAGTCATCATATAAACCCTCCAGAATTCCAGAAAAGATTATTCTAATAAAAAAAAAAATTACTCCTGTCATGTTACCAGCCTAAAACTAATGCTGTCTTAACTTCCTTAAAAGCTCTGTGTGAGAAGCTTGATAAGAGCCTTTGTAAATCCAAGTATATAGTGTCCTTGCATTATCTTTACATAGATTTCTTTCTTTTTGAGATTAACAGTAGTTGTATGTCCAAGTCATGTACAAAAGCAGTCCCTTTGTGCAGCTGGAATAAAAACATTTCAATTAATTTAAAAAACACCAATCTTTTATAATGCAGTCTACTACAGAGAAACTCACTGTGCCACAGATATGTATAAATGTCAAAAATTTTGTCAATATTTAATCAGAGAACATGATTTTCTCAACAGATTCCCGTCTTCTTAACTGGCAATTAATACAGATAACCTGTTCCTTGCAAATGCCTTCTTTAAAAAAGTCTATTTACTGTCAGACTAGGAACTTAAGGCACTTGAATGTTTCTGAGTGGGAGCTAATGATTTTTTTTCCTTTTATGTTAAATTAAATGCCAGTGAAATATTAGTTGTATATGACATAGAAATATAGTTTAAACCCATTTGAAAAATCCCACACCATTTCTGAAAAGAGTTCAAAGCAATACCCAGATCGTTTTTGATTGATGTCAAATGAGAGTACATGCCAATCATAAAGCACAAGCAGCAGGAATAGTCATTAAAGCTGTCAGGTTTCCAATGCTAACAGGGCTCCACACTGGTTGATGAGACTGAAGAAGTTATGTTAAAAAGATTTATGATCTTCTTCTGTACAGCAAGAGCAACAACAAATCATTACTACTATTCGTAATGACAATCTCATATACAAGGGTTTAGTATAACTACACAAGCAAAGAATTTCTCCATATCAAGTAGTGGATTTGCGAGTTACTAAAGTCTAGATAGCAACTCTTCCTAAGTGTATGTGGGGAGGAATAAGTTCCATAAAATACATAAAAATTATTGTCAGACTGTCAGAATATTATCTTTTTTTTTAAGTTCAAATTGTTAGAAAATAGTTTCAGTCCCATATCAAATCACATAACAGACCTCAAACGCAGGGGAAAGGAAACAAAAAGCATATTAAAGGCAGCAATGCCAAAAACGTAGTCAGCAATGTCACTCACCACACAGTTATGATAGAAGTGCATAACAGCTTCCACAGTGAGCAATTCTATGAATCTTTAATTTCCTGTACTTACTCAAGGCCAGTTCTGTAAATGCTTTATCATGAGCAAAGTCCTGGAGTTCAATGAGATTACTCACAAGGGTATGGCTGAGGACAAGTCTGGTACAGTTGATAAGATCAAGCTACAAATACTAAGAAGATTCAGCTTTGAAGTTCTTTTGATCATGTACATCCATATTTTTCCTTCTCTTTCTTTTTCAAAAAATGTATAACTTGAAAAACAACAGTAAGAAAGTATTTTGATTAATTCAAGTACTTCCCTAGTGGAAAAAATAAGATGGTATTCATCAAAAAACATAAAAGCAATTATCAGTTTCTACAGAAGATACACTGATAATTTCAAATAAGAAATGCTAAGAAATAAGTTAATCAAATTGGTATATGTTTAGGTATTAAAGAGGTCACTGAGTCAAACAATACAACTTTTTAACTGATTGGTCAAAGTAACTTAAAAGATAGGAAAGTATCTATATGAATATATTTATCTAAATAATTTTTAAGACTACTAGCTCATTGTATCTCATTTTTCTGAAACTGAGGAACTTTAATTGAGATTTTATGATATCTCAGCCATGAAAATATAAATGTCTGACAAATGCATTATGATTTTAGGACCTTAATTTTCCAAATATGATTAACTGCTAGTTTCATTTTTTAATTGAGTTCTAAAGTATTTACCAAATGTAGTACTGTTTTTCCTGAAAGTTTTAAAGCGAATGAAAATGCATATGAATCTGCACCTCAAATACTGTATTCAGTTTTGGACCTCTCACTACAAGAAGGGCATTGAATTGCTGAAGCACACCTGAAGCATGTCCAAAGAAGGGCAACAAAACTGGTAAAAGGTCTGGAGAACCAGTGTTATGATGAATGGCTGAGGGAACTGAGTTTGTTTAGTGTGGAGAAGAGGAAGCTGTGGGGAGACTTTATTGCCGTCTACAATTACTTGAAAGGAGGATGTAGCCGGGTGAGATGTATCCAAGTAACAAGTGATAGGACAAGAGGAAGTGGCCTCAAGTTGCACCAGGGGAAGTTTAGATTGGATATTAGAAAATAAGTCTTCACCAAAAGGATGGCCAGGCACTGAAACAGGCTGCCCAGGGAAGTGACACTGTGGGATATAGCAGTTTATAACATAATAAAGGCAAAATAAATATTGAAATGCTAATATAAGTCATTATAGTGTTACACAACATAATTTTGGGGGGGTCTTTTCCTTTAGGCGCTAGGTTTAATAGCTTCCTATAAAAACAGACTCATCACTTGCCTTGTCAGTTCTAGAAAACAAAATGTATTTTTATTCTACCACTAACTATTTTTGTCTCATATATACAGTTTAGTTTATAACAATTTATTGTAGAAAAGGGAAAAGGGGAAACTGTGTACTCTGCTGTGAATTCAGAAAAAAATTTAGTGCTTTTGAATGGAGTAAGTAAACTTACATGAACTGTAAATGAATCATGATTTCATGTTAGTTAGAACACTTCTGATGAGCTTGTAAAGAAAATTAATCAGGAAACATAAGAAACTGAGTAGAACTAAATCTTTGTTGTTGTTAATGGGTTTTGTTGGTTTTTGGTTTTTTTTTTCAATTTCGGAGAAAATTACTTCTCCATGTTGTAAAGATTTTTATTGGCTTAGTGAGCCAAGTTATTGTCATATTTTTCTCTACCTCAAAACGTGCTAGGAGTGGAGATTCATTGACTCTCTTTCCTGAAAAATGTACTCTATCCACTCGTTCATGACAAATAGTGCTTAATACACAGTAACCTTTCATTATATTCTGTAGCTAAGCAATTTGTTCAAGAATAATTAAAGTGCTATATTTGTGACACATTGTAGGATATGTAGTTAATAGATCTGACTGAATGCTGTTCACATTCAACTTCAGCTGCTTACATGAAATTTACCATTCAGTGTGGAAACTGACTTCACATCAAAGTAATTTCAGATTAATTAGAATTATATCAAAGACAGCCATTTACTTTTTCCTTCTGCTCTGGAGACTTACAACAGTCTATCAACTACTTCTGCTTAATGCAATTGGAGAGTTGACTGTTGACTACAAACTCATGTAGTTTTTGTTCTCATAAAATTTCAAGCTCTTGTTTCAGCAATAGTGGGTCAAATCTCACAAAAATACAGAGTTAGAACTAAGGAAGCAGAGGCTATGAACTCAATTTTAGCTAAAGAATAGAGTAGTCTATCATTCATGATAAGGTTATGTCTTTATTTCACATACTATACTTCAACAGTATGTGTCACTATTTTTTTTAAGCATAGTATCCATCAATACTTAAAGAAATCAGCACATTATGTTCAGAGCAAGCAGAATATTCTCTCTTACAGAATATTTTAAAAACTGAGGAGTAGCAATTAAGTACAAAACCCATGGAAATCCAGTATATTGCAGAACAGCCACCATTTCTACACATAAATTAAGGTGAAGTGACGCAATTCCATCTCAGCATAGGTTTTAAAATAAAAAGGTTTTGTTTTTTACAAAGCCAAAACCAATGAAATCTTAAGGTAGAAAAGATAGATTTTTCTTAAATATGTTGCCTAGAGGGAAAGGAGGAGGAGTGTTTTACAGGGAGATCTGTTTTCAATTAAAAAGAATGCTGCACTGTAAGGAAAATAGACAGTTCTGGTACAGAACTTAATTTCCTGAACAATATTTAAAAATTAGTGAAGGCAAAAAGGCATGTTTTTAAAATACATCTAAATAATAAGCATATGACACCACCATGACAGAAGGAGTCCAGGCATGATCCAATATCTTCCTTCAAATCTTGTAACCTATGTTTCTCTATAAGACAATAGAAACTAAAAAAAGATGTGGAAAAAAGCTAGGAGATATGCGGTTGCACTCACATGTATATGGCAAAATTATGTTACAGGGTATGTTCTTTATGCTACCTGTCACAGGAAATTATATCAAAGACTTTCAACTCATAATCCAAGTTCAACCGCTTTAGTGACTTTTATATTTTAATTGGTTTGAATTTTGTTGCTGGTTTTCTCCAGACCTGGGAGGTTTGCTGAGGTTTTCCTGATGATTTAATTTATTTTTTTGCTAAAAAGTAAAACAACAAAAGGTTAAGAAACTCCCCTGCTGTCTTTTGCTTTTTGCTTTTCAACTTATACTGAAGGATCTCAAAGTCAGTGCTTACATAATTTGTAAATCAGTCTTTTGAAGTGTTCACAAATGCACTGGAATGACACTAACATCCTGGAAGCAGAGACAGTCTAACATGCCTGCTACCTGGATCATGGTGCAAGTGGGGTGGATCAGAACTGTATGATCTAGTAAGTTCTAGATTTATGCAGTTTGTTGAAGGTGCCCACAATTGCATTGTGCAAGTTGTGGTTAGAGTGAAAAAGCACCTGATGATAGCCAATTATATTGCATCCCATGAGAAGAGGTTCTTTTGAACTCTTAGGATTACAGTAGGCTGGGTCCAGCAAACTCCCCCTGAGACTCTCCCTTCCTAAGAAATAGCATGTGTACTTAATGTTTCGCTGACAAAGCAGATGAAAACGCCAATGCAATGTTTATTTCTCAAGACTCCACTATCATATGCTGAAGAATGCTGATGCATTGTGAGTATTCTCACTAAACTTGAGGAGAGAGAAATTTTGTTCAGGTTGACCTCTGTGATTTTGGAACCATGAACTTTTGTATGCATGCATATGTATCTCTGTGTGTGTGAGATTTGTTTTAAACCTGAAGATATAGTGTGAACCTTATAATCTTCAAATTTGTGCATAAATTGTTGATTTGGTTATAGCAAATCTTAGCTAATCACTTTGAACAACTTAGTTAATCAACTGACAACTAAGTGTTAATAGAAGTTATATGCCTCACATTTGTGATCTGTCTCAAAAAATTATAAATGGCTTCTAAAACAAAGTCTTGTAAGTTTCCATCCATGGCATTCACACGTTTAAATCTAAAAGAGGTTCTGAATGCAAAGTCTAAGTAGAAGATAGTGTCCAATTACCCACAGTAGTAAATTGTCAATCCCCACTGTTATTTTCAGCTGGTTCTATACTGCAGTTCCCATCCAGAAGGACCGGATACTGCCTGCACATTCAGCAAGGTACCTGACCACTCAAGACAGGATTTTGGCCAAAAATCTACTTCAAGTTAGCAACTGCAAAGCTAAAGTCTGCCTACAGGAGCCACATTTCATTCTTTGTTTTGCCTACCTAGTCTTTTAGAGTGCAAAGAAATCTGACAATGGTATCTGACATTATAAATGTCCTTTCTCTATTCTTCTAGATTAAAGTTCAGCAGGTAGCGATCCCTATTTCATAGAATCCTAGAAGAGTTAGGGTTGGAAGGGACCTTAAAGGTCATCTAGTTCCAACTCCCAATTCACTGGTGTTGTCACAAAACTGCATAGAGCTAAACTTACACGGATGTTTTCCACCCTAGGTAATACCTTCTGTAAGTACTTTCTTACTAAAACTTAAGTGTGGGGATAATAATGTTGGGAAGTTAGTTGTTTACATGCATAGCTCACTTCAGATAATTGAAATAATTTTTACCGTAATGAAAGCTATAGCAATATATGCATAGTGCAGATAAACTACTGCTAACAAAGGGAGATATAATATGTAAAATTTCAATCTTTTCATGATTTTTGCAAATAAGTATTAAAAGAATGGCAATCTAGAACAAACTTGTTTGCTTCACCAGCTTTTTTTTGTTCTACATCACTTGTATATAACTTGATTTTGGGTTTGTGTCACATTTGAAAAACTGAAGTATCTTATTCCTTCAAAGCCTTTATAACTTGTAGTTCTTCTCTTAATCTTCGTGTTTCTTTTTCTTTTTATATTTTCTCTTTCTATACTCTATAATGATCTACAAAAATACTTTCTATCCTAATATTCTATAATATTATAAAAAATACAAACTATTTTTAATCTTAGAAAGATTCTAGTAACAAGATTTCCTCTTTAAATTTATGATACAGGTTGATAAATACAGAACTCTGTCATTCTGTGTGGATAATAATAAACATAGGCTGCAGAAATTCCTTTACAAACAGCAGAACTAGTAGTGGCAGCCTCTTTGCCATTCAAGGTTCCAAAAGTTTAATTGCAATTTGAGGTTTGTGAAGCTTAATTTTGTGAATGTTTTTTTAGCAGATACGTACAATGCTTATGTTTGATTTCAGTCCATTGTTAAATGCGGTGAGTTGACTCTGGCTACATGGTAGGTACTCACCCAGCTTCTCCATCACTCCCTCTCCACAACTGAACTACTCTTTCATCCAGATTTCCAAAACCAAGCCACTTATAGATCTAAGTTTCTAATACAGCTTGTTGCAAATGCCCCTCATGCCTAACACAATTTCACCCAGTTTCACTGAAAATCTGTCGCCAACCAGTAGTGATGAACATCAACTGACATAGAAATATATCAATTTATTCAGCATCTCAGACAGCATTTAAGTTACATACTATTGACTTCCATCTCAAAGACTAATGACGGTGGGAGAAAGTGAACCTCAAAGTAAATCAATTTGATTTCAGATGAAGTTCTTTATTATGGGTTAAATGGCTGCTTATAGAGACCAAACAGGCTCAACGTGAGGTAAACATTGATTGGTCACTTCTGCCCTAGTATCAAGTTTTCATTGACCAACACCCAACCAAATAGCTATTTAGCTAGGTTGCAACTCCTGCCCCCCATCTACAAGTTTCTTCATTAACATAACACAACAGAGTCATTACCGCTCTTTGTGACTTTACCAGCTCCACCTTGCCATGGCGTTTGAAGAAGCTCATTGTATTATGCTTTCCAATAAAAGACTGTCTAGAAAACTGTTATTAAGTTAGAGAAACTAGGAAATTCAAGGAGCCCAGTGACATAAGACTATGGAAGTCTTGTGTCTGCAATCTGGCAACAGTAGTAGTATGTCTGAATAATGAGACATTTCTAAGAATTTTTTTCAATGATTTTTACTTGCAGAAAAACAAGTGATGTTAACACAAACCACAATGTGTTAAGGTACCCAAACTTATTTCTGAACAATATAGCTCATATACGTTATGTTAACAAGGCCATACTTTTTCTGAAGTCTAAAAAATCTCATTAAATGCAACAGTTAACATTATGCTGTGCCGTATAACATAGCCCAAAGTTACATTAGGACCAGCAATAACATGAATAATGCCCCTTCCCTGTGTCTGATGGTAGCACATCCATATCAACTGTAGCAAGTTCTTCTCCTCCAAGTGGTGTTGCCTGTGGGAAATAATCCTCAAATAATGTTACACCAAAAACTGTTAACCCAAATACCTTCTAGGCATTGCCCAAGGGGATGCCACTGGCATAGGTCAAAAGCATAATAGGGACTGACCTAAGAACCAAGTGACCTAGGTAAATGCAAGCTGTGTTTTGAACCTGTCCACTTGCTCTGTTATCTCACTAATACAGATATGCATCTTCACATGTTATTAACATGATACACCATTGATAGGAATGGTTGGACTCAATGATCCGATGGGTCCCTTCAAACCTGGTTGTTCTACGATTCTATGATTCTATGATTCTGTGAAACTTGTAAGCTCAAAACCCCCAAGTTCTCCATTAATAAACTGGCATTCTTTGTACTTGGGAATACTCCCAGGATGATATCCATTTATTTATTTGTTTGCTTGTTTGTTTTAAGGTTGTTTTAAAAAGTAAATAATTACTAGTCCTCTGAACTCACCATCTAACATGGTGTTGTCCTAAGTTTTACCATGATGCACTTGTATATTCCAGTTATTTTTCTACTGCCTGTCAGTTCATCAGTTCTTTAATCAATTTTTTATTATGATAAGACATTTACCTATTGTGCCCATATGATGTATGTTCCAGGGCTTCTCTTTAGAGAACATCTTTTAGACAAAAGAAATTATGTATTACAGTATTTTAATAGCCAACTTTTCTTTCACATACTGGTTGTGTTCTGCATTTCTCTTCCATTTTTGTTTATTCTCATTTTCATGTCTTCCTTCTCAACTTCCTTCTGTCTTTCTCATATTCAGTTCACATTTGAAGTGTATAATTCTTTTTTGATTGAATTCTTTTTTTATTTTTATTTGTCTGTATTTCTGTTTCTCAATACTTGTGTCATTTGTAACCACTATTTTAATGTGATATTAAATTTAGGCAAATAGTTTGGAATTTTTCTAAGTTCCTGATTTTATTTATAAAAGAAAAAATATATTCCCTAAAGCGGTGTCTGAAGCAGTGAGATCAGGACACTGCCTTGAGTGATCAGTGTGCAATAAAACTAATCAGCCTGTCTGTTGGCTAAATTACTGACTTTCATTACTCAAAGGGAACATCAATGGAAATTGCAGCAATGTTTCTAACAGCTGGAAGTTAAAAAAATAAGATTATACCAAAGGAAGTGCTGCTATGCACACCAGGAGGAAAAAAATCAAAATACCTCCTTTGCTTTATTCTGCACAATAAACTTGAAATTATGTCCGATTATAATTCTGTTTTAGCTGAGTTTTATTTTTGTTGCAGCTACAGAGGACAGAAATAATGGACAATTACTAGAGTAGATATTGAGTTTTGAAAAATAATTTATCAGCTTTCACTTTATTAAATGTCGCTATTGAACCCTTCTATGTAGTAGGAGTTACTGAGGTCTATAAATACCTATTCTAGCTTTTTTCACAGCAAGGAGGAAGAAAAATGAAGAAAATGTGTATGCACTTTACTTATCTTCCCATAATGGTGACTGAAAAATAGATAGAACAGGACTGCAGAGATTTGCCATTGTACCAAGGAATTGCTACTATGCTCAATAGAAGTTCTGCCAGCCAGAATGGATGAAGGACTGTAACAACACATTTCCTGTGAATGCCTCAGTACTACTGCCTCATGCGCAGAGCTTTGACACAATGGTAGTATATCTTAAAGTTTTTAACACCTGTTGAAAGCAAACCTAGGCCCCCCAGCCAGTTCAAATGAAAAACAAAAAGGAGTTATCCGCATGCAAGATATAGCAGCTCCCTGCATGGAGTCCCCATTCAATATGAAAATTCCCTACCAGCTGGAATTCTGTAAGTGCTAATGACAATGTCCTCTTCTGACATCCCCTGTGGGGGCATCTTCCTGCTATCCACAAACTGAATTAAGACTACTAGGGGATCTCATAAAAATCATCAAGACCCTGTGTTATGATTATTTTTTTTCCAAATAGGTTACAAACACCTTTGATTTATTTGTTGATTCTCCCAAAAGCCTTAGACTCCTTGCATAACCTTGTATTATATCTCTGACAGTTGCCGATGTCAGCCCTGAAGCATATTAAGGAAGTTGTTGAACAGGCATGATTTTAAAGAGGAAAAGCATTGTTTTCTTTTTATTTATTTATTTATTATTTTGTTTCATTTTTATTTTATTATTTAGATTGTTTCGCTTTAGTTAACTAAACTTACATCTATATGGATATGTAAAGAATATCTGGTATTTCTCACGTGTGAAGTTGAACACACTCGGCAACTACTCTATGCAATTTTATGTTATGCCTTTAATGTTTAATTAAAGACATTCTTGCCAGGAATTTTATTGCTGTGTGTCATCACTTGAGTAAGAGATGTAGTAAACAGTTGTATATAGAACTTGTGCTTAAAGAGAATTAAATTCAATTTGCACAATCCTATGGAAAATGCACATACCACTTAGAACCCTTAATAAGGTCACCGGTGAATGAAATATTAGTGAAGCTTGTAAATGTATTTCTGTTATTTATTATGAGTTTTTCACTAATCCTTAGAGACCCTGATGAGCTATAGATTGAAAACACATTTAACAAAGTTTCCTTCAAAAATACCTAATCAATTTTAATTACTATTGCTTTGAGAGGGTTTCACTTTTTATAATTTGCATGAGGTAAATGTTGTGAAAAGAAGTTAAAAAACATCTTGCAAAATTACTAATATAACCACCATGTTAAAAATTTAGCTTTCATGGTAGCCATGTGAAGCAGCCAGCACAGAGTAATCAGGTATGTCTTCATTTAAGTATAGTAGAAAGTAAAATATATATTAAAGACACCCCAAAATCTTAAAGCAAAAATTAGATTGAAAGAGTCAAATGTTTTGCTTCATTTATTTTAGATTATGGAATTTTAGTTCAATAATTTTATTGTACTTATTTTTACTTAAGACTCATTCACATGAAACCTTCGCAAAGGAAGGAAGACCTTTCCTGTATCAACTGAGCAAACAACTGGGGAAAAAACTTGAGTTCAGAGAGGAAAAAGAGGAGAGAGAAATGGTTATAAGTGAAAACAGAACAGAAAGTTACAGGGCTGGAAAGGAGCAAAGGACTGGAAAAGAGGAAAAATGTTTTGCAGGTACAAAAAATGGAGTTTGTTGCCATTCAGAGTCTGTGATCTGGCAGCAAGACTAGAGAGACATTAAAATTGGACACAGCAGCAGGAAAGCATTAATTTACAGATCCTTGTTGGTATTCTACTTTACTCAAAAGAATTTATTTCCCTGTATTTACAAACATATACTCTTATAATGTCTGTTTCACAAATACCCAATTTCAGAGATTTAAACACCTCTCTGGTATTCTTGAGATGTTTTCTTTAAGTGCTGAGGCAGACTATTTCATCCTCACAGTTCTAGCAGACGTTAATTTCCATGCAGTACTCACTGAATTAAAATTCATGGAGTGAAGTTTTGATTATCAAGGAAAGTATTCTTTTAGCTTAATATAGAATTAGAAAGTAAGTAGCATCATTTTTTCTCCATTTGTTTACTTTTAAAGTGTAGATATATTAAACCTGAGTTGAATGATTATTTTTTTAATTTATTAACTACTTAATTAGAATGAGGGCACCACAAAGTATAATCCATGAATGCTGTAAGTGATACATGGGTATAACTGCCATTCTGATATTTTCCTTGTTTGATTTCTATTTGTAAGGAGGCACTTGATCTAAAAATTGGAACAGGTTTTTTCAATAAAACTAGTTCACCGTTTTAATGCATGTGAGGTCATAAGCTGTTTGTATGATCAAAACAGATAATTACTTTCAAAAAATTACTTTGAAGCTCAAAGGTGTTGGAGTCACTAGAGAGCCTTAAATTAGTTTTTTACTCATTAACAACATATAGTAAAGTTGAGCTGAGAAAATTTGTTACACTGTTCACTGTTAAACATTTAAAATATCTCAGAAAATGGACTTTCACTGAAACTGTCTCTCACTTTACTTTTGCCTCATTGAGAAAACTCGTGCAGTCAAATATGACAGCCTAGCAACCTGGGTAATTCATATCACTCACAAACTAGCACTTAACTTTTTTGGGTTTGTTGGATCCTTTCCATTTCTCTGACTTTTTTAATTAAAAATTCAGTTAATTCACAACATTTTTTGGGGAAAAAAACTCTAGCACCACTCTACATGCCCTCCCCCCCACCCCATCTCCAATCAAACAGAAATATAACCCTAAACCCACAAATGTGATACATCTGAGAAAACAATATGTAACAGAGGAAAAGGGTATACATGCCTTACAGTGTGCAGTCTGGTAAAGCAAATAGTGAAGCAAACTCTGATTGATAAAGAAATGAAAGAACAGTGAAATCAGAAATGTCCCCATGTCATTCAGCTGAAAAAACCCTCTTACAGGATAGATAAAAATAAAGCTGAAGCTTTAAAAAAATGCACAAAAAAAAAAAAAAAGAAAAAAAAAAAGAAGGCAGGCAGGAAGGCAGGAAGGAAGGGAAAGAAAGAGAGAGAGAGAGAAAGAGAGAGAGAAATAAAGGAAGAATAAAATTAAATATTGTACCTGGCAACATCACTTGTGTTATGTTAAGAATATAGTACAACATATTTGGAATCCTTTAATCTCAATCTATAATATTGAATAATTGTTACTGTGTACTGCAGAAGACAGCTCATGTCAGCCATAACATATAAAATGCATTGTCAGTTTCGACAAATCTAGATTTGAAATGGTAGATTTTGATCTTGGATATTTCACAACACTCATCTCACAGGTATAAAAGATGAATCTGATGACAGGATATGTTTCTCTTTACTTCTGCTGCTTTGTACGAGTGGATAATGCCTCGTAAGGTAAAACAAGAAGATTCCTTTAGTATAGTCTGATAAATTTGGATTATCAAGGTTTAATCCATTAAAGTTGTCTTGTTTTGCAGGCATTAAAATCTTCTGAGAGCTGTCTGTTTGTATGAAGCTAACGACCAAAGCCACATTCTTGTTTCCATTTTATCATCTTTGATTTTGCTGAAAGCCATGCAGTTTAGCAGGATAATAAGGCACAGAAGTATATACCCCTTAAACAACTCAGTACTGCTGATAAAAAATGTTGAATTGATAAGTATAATTCCCTGAGGATGCCTCAGACACCTGTCCTCCAGGTGTCTCCTCACAATGATGTGGCTTATGACGAAAAGAGTCAGTTATGGAACAATCTATCAAATACATAAAGAAGAATTTTGTTTTAGTTTGATCTTTTATGATTCTTTGGCTATCACTTTGACCTCTAGTTTTATCGTGGCAACTTCAGTAGTGTGAGATTTTGTAATTTATATACTAAGCCTATTGATTTCTTAAAGACTTCTAGATGGAGGGGACAACTGCCATTTCTGAGGCAGAGGTGTTTCCTCATATTGCACAGAAATTTCTTTAGGACTAAAAATAATTTGCACTTTTTACTTTTGTTTTCTCTTAGTGTGAAATAAAATTCTGAGAACAAAACATGCTTTGAATGCATGTAAAAAACAAACCAAAAAAACCAACCAAAATCAAACCAGTCCAACCCTGTTATTCTTTTATAACCAGTTAGGAAATGCTAGGGACTGGAACTAAATGACAGTTAATCTCACCAAAATAGCAAAATATATCAGACAAAGGTTTCCTGTGGAGATACAGAAAATCCAATTAAAAGTCTTTGATGGAAGTTTTGAAATGAATCATACTCCGTTAACTTTTTGATGGAGAAAACCAGTTTTCTGTTGCTAATTAAAAATGTGACTTCTATGTGACTTCGATAGTAGTCTTTTTAGTTCATAAACTGAATTTATTGTAAAATATCAGAAGATTGCCAACATATTATCTTAATCCAAGAGACTCAATCATTTCTATATTTCCCTTCCTTACTGCCAATACTCAGCTACATCTCTTCCCCTAAAGAATTAAGAGGTAGCAATTTTTTTTTCCTCCAAGTGTTGCACATGCACACACAAAAACCCCCCTGCTTAGTGTAGTCTTCCAGAAATGCTTTTTCACTTGAATATGCATCTATGGCATTGAGGGTACCCTTAGCAAGTTTGCAGATGACACAAAGCTGGGTGGAAGTGTCAATCTGCTGGAGGGTAGGGAAGCTCTGCAAAGGGACCTAAACAGGCTGGACCGCTGGGCAGTGTCCAATGGTATGAGGTTTAACATGGCCAAATGCCGGGTCCTGCACTTGGGGCACAACAACCCTATGCAGAGCTACAGACTGGGAGAAGCCTGGCTGGAAAACTGCCAGGAGGAGAGGGACCTGGGGGTGTTGGTCGACAGCTGACTGAACATGAGCCAGCAGTGTGCCCAGGTGGCCAAGAAGGCCAATGGCATCCTGGCTTGTATCAGAAATGGTGTGACCAGCAGGTCCAGGGAGGTTATTCTCCCTCTGTACGCTCCGCCAGGGGAGATTCAGGCTGGAGATTAGGAGGAAGTTTTTCACAGAAAGGGTCATTGGGCATTGGATTAGGCTGCCCAGGGAGGTGGTTGATTCACCTTCCCTGGAGGTGTTTAAGGCACAGGTGGATGAGGTCTTGAGGGGCATGGTTTAGTGTTTGATAGGAATGATTGGACTAGAAGATCTGATGGGTCCCTTCCAACCTGGTTGTTGTTCTATATTCTTTTGCCCAAATAACTGTTGATGCACTGGCCTCCTTCAGTAATACATTATAATTGTGTTTTATAATACTTGTAATAAAATGAAAGCTCTACAAGTAATCCCATGTTGCAAATCAATTGATTTTCAGGGTAGAAAAAGTTCTCTGACATATGTCACTCCTTTAAAACTTGGGCTGAAAATACACACTACCTATTAACCAGAAATCTTTTGTGTTGTTCAGTCAGATTCCCTTATGTTGCTGAAACTCTTATTAGAAAAATATAAGCACTGCTAATGAAAAACTACAAGAAATACAGTAATATAAGAATTTTGAGGAATATAATAACGATAAAAGTGATAAAAACAAGCTTTATACATCTTAATCTACATTTTCAATAGTCTTAAATTTGGATGAATATTCTGCAGAAAAGGTAGGATTTATCTGAAAGGTAATACATAAACAAGGAGTCGATTCAGATGCACAAGAGCTGATGACCACTCTCAAACCTGCAGGAAATAATCAGTTGACTAATGCATATGTATGATAAATTCATTGGCAAATTCATCCATTGGGAAGAAAATTAATAGTACCAAAGTTGCAAGAAGATGATGAAAAGAAGGATATATTCCAAGTTGTGAGGAAATTATTTTTCTGATATATTAAACCATTATATCAGCCTGATGAAAGTGCAGAGTAATTGATTCTAATGATTTTGGGTGACTCAAAGTGGTGTTACATGAGGCTGCTTTAGAAACTTTACTGCACTCTCATTTTCTTATTTTTCTAAGAATGATTTCAGTTAATTTATCTTCCAGTGATCATCATGATTTTCAATTAGTTTAACATTTTAATCAAAAAATTCTCTACAGCTTTTGCATCTAACAGTATCACCATGATTACTAAAGAACATAGGACGAAATCAGCAAGGGAAACTTTACAAAGTAGATACAGTGATACTAATTAGGTAGGATCAGTTGTGAGAAACAGAACATCTCTTAAATTATTTTTGCTTTAATCATTACTGGTATTATTATCAGTATTATATACATATAGAGGGATAATAGCTTCTGATTTTCAATTTGACTATTTTTCTTTTGTAAAGTTGCTTTCCAAAATGAATGAGTTTCAAGGGAGTGAAATACTCGAATTAGGTACACAGGGACATCATAAGCCTTGTAAGAGGACTTTACAGGAAATGAATTACAGGACATATTATTCCAATATGTTTCTGAATTATCAGACTGTTTAAATTTACAAAAGAAGTTTCAAACACATCTGCTCTTAAGAATCCTTATCTTCGATACATATTAAATAGAAGACTATCTTGTTCTCTTGCACAGTGTTAAATTTATGTGAATGTCTTAAAATATAATTGCATGATCTGACAACTTAACCTTTGGATTTAGGCTTGTTTTGAAAGAAATGTTCAGGTGAACAGCCTTTTTTAAATGTATTTTGCTAAATATCATATTTATATTTTATTTTGAGTATAATTTGTAATACTCTGCTAAATCAGAAACCCTGTGTAACATCAACTATCTTCAGATAAGAGAACTTGGTACTAAACATTACACTCTCCGTATGTGGAATATGTAAAAGAAGCCAGTCAGAAAGCATTGAGTTGGCAAAATGTATCATCGCATGCTGTGATTTAGTAGTCTCTTATCTTACTCTAAAAGGATATTTTCAACGAGGTATAATATCCAAGCTTTATTTTACCGGGGACATTTTGTTCAGGGACTTTCATTAGGCCAAAACAAACTTTGCAAGTAGAGTGCAGGCAACTTAAGTGTACAAAAGAATTATTAATAACTTAATACACAAAAGGTACTAGACTAAGTTTTCACTTGAACTCCTCTGACCACAATATCTTTTCTAGCAAGCCCCTAGTCAGGTTGTGAAAAAGGAGTGCCTACCTGTGTTCCAGATTGTTTCTTCCCCTTGCTGATTTATACCTTTCCGTTTTAGCATTCTCCTTGAAACCTGGGTCAAATAATAGTCCTGTCTGGACATTCCTACTTCTACATGCAGTTAAACCTTTCTAGTTTTGTACAACTTAGTCTTCTAAGCCTTTTCACCATTCATTTTTACTACTTCACAGTCTCCTCAGAAGTCTGAGTCAAGGTGACCAGGCTGTTCCATACCATGGTTAAGGCCTTGTATGAGAGGCAGCTGCAACCCTGGGGATGGGACAGTTTATGGACAGGATTACAGAATGAGGGAGTTGCAAAATACAGAGATGTCTAAAACAACACGTTGTGCACCCGATACTATATCTGATCTGTTGGCCTCACTGCCAACCATTCTCTTTTAGCAGAAGGAAGTAAAGCTTTTGAGAAAACAACATGACAAGCTCTTACTCTAGTATCT
This sequence comes from Coccyzus lansbergi, assembly GCA_033558105.1. Lineage (NCBI taxonomy): Eukaryota > Metazoa > Chordata > Aves > Cuculiformes > Coccyzidae > Coccyzus > Coccyzus lansbergi. Next base: position 974,740 of record JAUMJK010000379.1, read on the forward strand.
CAGTTTATTTGAAAAGGTGAGAGATCCATCTCTTCCCGAGATGGAACTTGCAGCAACTACTGAATCAGGACCGCAAATCCATAATAGGCACACTGATTTCCAGTCCTGGCTCAGGAATCTGCATATACCTACCTGTGTACAGTGTACCATGTACCATGATAGTATGACTAGAAAGAAAAACCCAAAAACTTCACTCTTTGATGTTATGGATTTGATGTTGTTATTTTAAAGCTTGCATGTATAACAAAAATTTATGGAAAAGGTAATACTTTCTGGTTTAGGGTTTGTTGTCTTTTTCCTCCCCAGGGGTGAGGGCTACTTCAATAATAGTTTTAAATAGGATTCCTATGTTTGAATTGTGAGAGTAGGTGAAGAATTTGTTTTTAAGTAATGTACTACTGAAAACAAACCAGAGAGAACAGAAAGTAAAACAGGATCATGAAAACTTTTAAGTATTAGGGTAAAGTTATTTAAGTAGCTCAAATAATTTTAGGTCTGAATGGCTATTATTTCATTATTCTTGGAATGAGAGTAGGTGGGTACACAAATTCGCATATCCATACTCCAGAAAAGCTGACCTTCACTTTTCCTAGAAGAAGACAATAGATAGGAAGTTGACATAAAAGCCCCTAGTAGTGTATGAAGCAGTACTGACTACAAATAAGAACTACTCAGGGATAAAATTATGTGATACTTTAAACAAAAATGTATGATTTTTCTCATTCGTTGCCAGATATATTAGATTTCCAGAACTACATCATGTTGTGATTAGAGGGAATTTCAACGAAATACTGCAATGCTCCTTGAGAAAAATAGATGCATAAGTACAACAGGTAAGTAAATAAATTCTAATTTTGCACTCTAAGAAACCTAGTGATAGAATATTAATAAAATAAATTTAAAAAATGGATGTTTAAAAAGAGTATTTTAATAATTTCTGTATCCAGTAAAGTTTTGCAGTATGCTGGTGATGTGCCTTTGCATTAGTGGAGAGGAGTTAGCTAAGCCCACAACATGTAAATTTTCAAACTGAAATCCTAAGTTAAAGCTAATAAATACCCAAACACATGAAGAAAGTATTTATTACTAACTCTCCCAACTAAAGTGTGTTTTAACTTGAAATGAAGAAAAATAAACAGTGTTCTAATTAAGTAATTTAAAGAAAAAACAAGAAATTAAGAAACCAGTCTTCCTAGTAAATAAATGAACTATACTGAGGTTGCAAGATTCTTTCACTGGTTTGAGTCTCTACAGTAAATGAGCTTCCAAAGGAGAAAATTATGAAATTATCTGTGCTGACCATTTACCTATTCAATAGTATCCCCTTGATACTCTACAATACATATTAATAACCAGTCTAAGGTCTGTCAGATCTAATATATTTTGAATTGGAGGCATTAGTCATCATTGACCTATCTTATTCTGAGACAAATAGTTTCATTTGTTCAAATTACATGTCATCACTTTGTTGTTTCAGTCATTACCATACCACAAAGTATATTTCTAAATTACCATTTTGTCTTGGAACGGTCAAATCACAACCTAGATTTCTCAGGTTCTTTGTCAGTCTGAAATCACAGCCAAGGTAATTCCATACTCTTATACCTACTAATTGTAAATCAATGTAGGAGTTAATGCACATACTGAGAACCGAGTTATTTTCACTCACCCTGACAATTTTCCTCTGAATATGCAGTACAGTCAACATTGTCATCTAAAAGCTAAGCTCATTCAAGCTCTTTAGCCTAAAAATACCAAAATGACACAAACTGACAACTAACAAAGCAACCAAACAACAAATCCACCATCTATCTATTTATCTACCCTTGTTGTAAAAGCAGAGGAAAGATTTGGAAATTTTGTTCATTTCTTATTCATGTTGGGATATTACCTTTTTATATTTATTTATTATTTATTATTGTTATAGGAGGATTATATATAGGAGGTTTTTTTGTTGCTATTCTTACTTTTATGAATTTGAAACACTTCAATCACAATGTACTGTTATCGGCAGGCAATTAGTTGTTCCTAGGTAATTTCAAATTGCTTTTAACATCTAACTCCCTGAAAGATAGGAAAGAAAGGTATTCCTTAGATAACTTGTATCTGAAAAGATCTGGAGATAACATCTGAAGATGAGGATAAATTATTTTCAGAAATGTTATAGGAAATAAATTCTGGTCTCCGAACGGACACGATGGAGAAGTTTAACAAGACCAAGGGCAAAGCCCTGCATGTGGGTCAGGGCAATCCACAGTTTCAGTACAGGATAGAGGATGATGTGACCACGAGCAGTCCTGTCAAGGAGGACACTGGGGGTGCTAGTTGATGAGAAGCTTGAAATGAGCTGGCAGTGTGCACTCACAGCCCAGAAATCCAATCACATCCTGGGCTGCATCAAAATGAGCATGGCCAGCAGGGCAAGGGAGGTGATTCTGCCCCTCTATTCCTCTCTTGTGAAATCTCACCTGGAATATTGTGTTCAGTTCTAGAATCCCCAACACAAGAACGATATGGAACTGTTGGAACAGGTCCAGAGGAGGGCCATAAAGCTGATCAGAGGATTGGAATATATCTGCTATGAGGATAGGCTGAGTGACTTGGGGTTGTTCAACCTGGAGAAGTGAAGACTTCAGGGGGACCTTATAGTGGCCTTATAGTACCTGAAAGGGGGCTACAAGAAAGCTTGGGAGGTACTTTTTCAAAGGGTATGTAGTCATAGGACAAGACCTCATGGCCCATTTTAAAAGAGAGTTCTTTTTCCTGGCACAGTGCCACAGTAATTCAAAATCACTCAGAGGTAGAGGTGTACACTAAGTCTTTTACTAAATAAGATACATTCCCTTAAAACGCTGGATTAAAATTATTACACTGGATTCAAATGATCAAATACCCTGCATTGACCACAGCACAGAGAGGAAAAGTCGCAGTCACAAAAGTGACTGAAACAGTCCATTGGTGACAACATTTTGCAGCACTGTAACAACTTGTTTAACTGAGTCCAAAACAGTACCCAGAGCCCTAATGCTTCCTGGAGTCAACACCCAAACCAAACAAAATCTGCCCACTCCTGCCTGCTGCAGCTGCTCATGTTGCAAAGAGAAAAGGAGAAAAGATAGGAAAGGATAAAAGAGTTACAAGAGACAAATAGTTGCAAGAAATGAGAGACAGTCGCCGCTATAGGAGTTTCACACGTAGCAGCACGTGTTTCTTTATCTGGTGATTCCAGGAGATGATTGGTGTCCCCACACAACATACAAATACAAACAGAGAGGGACAAGAGGACAAACAGAGAGACAGTTACAGAGAGAGAGAGAAAACAGACAGAGACAACAGACAAACAGGGAGAGACAAGACAAACAAACCAACAGAGAGTTGTGCAGAGTTGTGTAGAGAGATCTTCAGGTATTCACAGGAGCTTTTAAACCCTCTGTGCCTGCCCTTCACATGATCAGGTTGGGGGACAGGTAACAGGCTCAATCATGTTCTTCATCCTTTAGACAAGTCCAAGCACCACTTCCAGTCTTGCCACTGAGTCTGGGGTTCATACACCTGCTTTGGGCCCTTCAACTCATGCCAGGTCACATCCTCACACAAGGGTGAATGACTATGAATTGGAAGGGGGAAGATTTAGCTTGGATATTAGGAAGAAATTTTTCACTATGAGGATCGTCAGACACTGTTGGGCAGTGAAATTGTGGAAGTCTCACCTCTGGAAGAATTCGAAACCAGGTTGAATGCGGCCATGGAGAGCCTGACCTATTGGTATGTGTACCAGCCCATCAAAGGAGTATTGGAACTAGTTGATCTTTACTGTCCCATCCAAACCAAACTATGATACTAATTTCAATGTTTGCTACTGTGACAAATTATAGTTATATATATATATATATATTTATATATATATATATTTATTTATATAAAGTGAAAGATCTGTTAGTAACAGTCAAGTGTATTACAACTGGGATTTTTTAGCATCTGCATCATTCAGTCCACATCAGTACAGAAGGTTGAAATAGAGTGGCAAGTCTAGTCAAAATGGTTTACTTCAAGTACTTGCAGATTAACCTTTGTGAATTATTACGAGATTCCATAAACCAAAAGTTGTTATTTTACTGTTTAGTTAGGACCTGGGAATAAATCAGTAATCAAAGTATTGCAAGATATTTTGTTATACAATGAAGGAATTTTTTGTGTGCTGCAGGTTTCCTTTATGGTCAAAGACTGACAATATTCAGACTGCAAAGGAGTAATTTTTTTGTGTGCAGAAATTATCATCATCTTTGATGCACTATAAAACTGATAGAAGATAAAATTTTAATTACAGCCAGTAGCAAATTAGTATATTCAGATGTAAAAAATAATTTTCATTTAAGAAAAAAGTGAACCCCTTTTAAATGTTAAGAAAGACATCTAATGCATTTGGACAGATGCAGTTTATGTAGATGCTTCTCAGAATAATAGAACATACTTGCATTATGTTTCAGGAGGCAAGAGACTGGAAATATATTAAAGTGTATGTTTTCCTTCCTTAAAGGACACTTGAAGTAATTTTCTGTCCTTAGACAATTAAAGAAATGTAAAGTGAAGAAAAAACAAAGGCAAGAAGAACACCCTAAAATAATTAATTATTTGTTAAAGGAGCACTTTTCACAGCATCTTGTTGATACACGTGGTTATCTAAACAGTTTGTAGACTTGATAAACTTATAGTGGATTCCAGTTTATTGAAGTAAGGGATTAAGTACAGATAATTATTTAGTATTAGAAAAGCAGCCACTTCTAAAGGCTGAGAGAAAGAAGAAACAAATTAAGATACAATTTAGGAACTAGAGAGTAGTGGTAGTGTATCTTTGAGGAACATTTATGTTTAAAATTATGCAAAAAAAAGGCTACACATCCTGTGGATTTGAAAGACCACAGCAGGAATTTATGAGTTCTTATAACAGTTGCAAATTATTTTTTTTAGACAAAACACATATTTAAGTAAAAGTAATAGAATTTGATGATAAGGTCACACTATTTCTTGCTGCATTGAAGAATGTATGAAGCAAAATGTGTTTATAGATAAAGAATTCCATATTCTTAAAGTATTATATAATTACATATACTAACGTCCTGGTTGGACATTCCATCTACAGTTGCCATAGAGGTCTGCTGACTGCTCTCAGGTGTCAGTTTGCTCTCAAGTCCAGATCATAGAATGGTTAGGGTTGGAAGGGACCTTAGAGATCATCCAGTTCAAACCCCTTTGAGATGCACAGGGACATCCCACTAGATCAGGCTGCTCAAGGTCCCATCCAGCTTGACCTTTAACACTTCTATGGATGAGGCACCCACAACTTCCCTGGGCAACTTTTGCTCGTGTCTTGCCACTGTCATTGTGAACAAATTCCTCCTTATATCTAGTCTAAATCTGCCTCTCTCCACTTCATAGCCATTGCCCCTAGTTCTGTCGCTGCATGCCTTTGCAAAGTCCCTCCTCAGCTTCCTTGCTTGTTCCCTTCAGGTACTGGAAGGTCACTATAAGGTCGCTCTGGAACCTTATCTTCTGCAGGTTGAACAACCCCAACTCTCTCAGTCTGTCCTCATATGGGAGATGATCTAGCTCTCTGATCATCCTTGTATCCCTCTTCTGGACCCATTCCAACAGTTTCATACCCTTCTTATGTTGAAGATTCCAGAACTTGACACAGTACTCCAGAAGAGGTCTCGCAAGAGAGGAATAGAGGGGAAGAATCACATCCCTCTATCTGCTGGCCATGTTTCTTTTAATGCAACCCAGGATATACTTGACCTTCTGGGTTGTGAGGGCTCCTTGCTGGATAATGATGAGCTTCTCATCAGTTAGCAACCCGAAGTCCTTCTCCACAGGACTCTCAATCATATCATCTCCCATCTGGTATTGAAATCATGGATTACCTTGACACAAGTACGAGACCTTGCATCTCATGAGGTTCACAAAGGCCCACTTCTCCAGCTTGTCTAGGTCCCTCTGGTGATAACCTGTCCTTCCAGCATGGCATCTGCACCACTTAGCTTAGTGTCATCTGCAAACTTGCTGAGGGTGCACTTGATTTCACTGTCTATGCTATTGATGAAGTATTAAACATCACTGGTCCCATTACAGACCTCTGAGGGACACCATTTATCATAGAACTGCATCTGGACATTGAACCATTGACAACTACTCTCTGAATGTGACCATCCAACCAGTTTCTTATCCATCAAACTGTCCACACGTCAAATCCATCTCTCCCCAATTTAGAGAGAAGGATGCTTTGGGGGACCATGTCAAAGGCTTTACAGAAGTCCAGAAGGATCACATCCATTGGTGTTCCCATGTCCACTGCTGTGATTACCTCAACATAGAAAACTGCTAATTTGGTCATACAGGACTTGCCCTTGGTGAAGACATGATGGCTGCTATTAATCACCTCCCTGTCCTCCATGTACTTTAGCACAGTTTCTAGGATGATCTGTTCCATGATCTTCCCAGGCACAGAGGTGAGGACAAGTTGATAGTTCCCAGGGTCATCTTTTCTACCCTTTTTGAAAATGGGGACACTATTACCTGTCTTCCAGTCACCAGGGACTTCTCCTGACAGCCTTGACCTTTCAGATACTATGGAGAATGGTTTGGCAATCACATCAATCAATTCTTTCAGGACTCTGGAATGTCCCATCAGGTCCCACAGACTTATATATCTTCAGGTTTCTCAGGTGCTCAGATTTGAGTTTTTGCAAAGCAGATTCTCAGTCATAAGGTTTCCTGAAATAATTTTAATGGAAGGACGCAGCAGCATGGTGATTCTGTGGAGAGGAGTTGACATAAACCAAGAAATCCCTGGGCAATTTTGTCCTTACAGACAATTTATTTGCCTCCTCATGTAATGATTTGGTCTAGCAGTAATTTGGGGTCTTGGGTCTTATCATTCGTCATTGGATTCCTTTGCTGTCTTTCAGACAGTTGGTTTTCTGTTGTGGTGCAGCTGGTGCAGGTGATCTGTATTACTGGAGCTCAAAGAAGGCTCATTAGGCTGTCATATTTATGCAGCAGAAGTGGTTGACTCATAGTCAAATTTCATATTGGTGTATTCTGTGTGGTTTGGCTGCAGGCAAGACTTCACCTCTTCTGGATCCTGAATCAAACTGCTGCATGTTTGGTAAAGGAAACGGGGTGGAGAACACATCCATCATAATAACTAAGGGTCACATAATCACACATGATCAAAGAACTGCAAGGGCTTGAAGGGACCTCTGGATATCATCTAGTCCAATCACCCCTTTTTAAAACAGGTTTAACTCTGTCTGTTGATCAAGGCACTAGATAGCACTGGACAAACTCTAGGCCATTTAGCATAACTTCATCAGCTCTGAGAATAGAGTTCTGTATAATGTCATTTTTCATGGTTGTTTATAGCTATATCCAATCAGTTCAAAGATTCTTGGGTGGAACAGTAGGGAATAACAGATATGCTATTTAAATATATGTCTATGTTTATATATGCAAGGGTTTAGAACTAGGCTAAGATATAGCTGCTTTCTCTTCTCAAGGCCTGGTTTAACACTGATATTCAGACAAGTAATGTTCTTAATCTTCACTTTGGCATGAAAGAAATATCTAGAAGCATTTTTCACTAACATTTGACTTTTGCTTTGTTTTAATCCTAGTTACATCTTTTAACTAAGGGTGTTCAAAACCACTCAGCAGATTACTTCACATTGCATGGCTTTTATCTTGTTTGTCTTGAACATGAAAGCTCCATAGCTGTTAATATTCCTGGCACATTTCCTTGCCTCTCAGTATGAAATTCATTATCCTGTGTAAGACAAATTAACATAAAACCAGCCATTTTTAACTGGGCATCAGCCTGAAAAATCTGAGGTACTGAACTATCACTTTCACACATGGGTGTCTTTCATGACAGCGCTCAGACAGGCTCTAGATGAGGACTGGCACTGATATGTTCTTTGCCAGTCCAGCAGTCAGATTCAGTGACTTTTGAAAGATTAAGTGCTCACAAACAGTTCTTCAGCATAACATTTTATAAGAATGCTGGACAGAGCTTCTTGTATTGTTTGTCCTAGATTTCATCATGTTTCTCCCAAATCTAACAACTATATGAATGAAAAAAAACTCAGTAACGAGGATATTAAGAATGAAAAGTAAAAAAGTTGGGTTTATTTCATTGATTTTAATTCCTTCCCAAAACCAAATGGATGAGTTAGGAAAGAGAATAATCCATTCAGTTGGTGGCTTAAACATGATAAAAATGGAATTTATTTATATGCTGGAAAAAAAATAGTTCTAGAAATCTGAAGTAGTTTGAATAAGAAATGATAAAAAAAGTAGCGTTAAACCAGTCATCCAAAATGATACATTTACTGCCTCCTTGAAAATCCTATCCTCATCTCAGAGGGAAGGAGCAGCTGGCAAAACAAAAGTCAGCATTATATCTTCAAATTCAAGAACAATACACCGTGCGCAATCAACTTCCCTGGAAAGAAAAAATGCTTGTTTGCTCAAAAGCTATATATAAATGTCTCAAAATAACAGTTGGGAAATCAGAATGTGCCAGCTAGGCAACACTATAACCAATATTCTCTCATGAGAGTAACTGGGAATACTAGATGGATTGAACTGTTAAACTGACAAATGATTGACACTTATCCATAATCTTCACAAAAGGCTGCCTTAGGACATGAACAGATAGCTTAAACTACTCAGTTAATAAACTCATAGTGCCTACAGCATCAGTTTAGCAAACTGAAAGCCAGAAGATGCCCCCCAAGTAGTGAAAGCTTATAATTTAACATTGACAAGGCATTTACATCAAGCGAATAACCTCCCAGTGCATTATCTGATGGTCTGATGGTATTTTGACAGCAAGCTGTAATTACTGAAATTTTTCTAAAATAAGTGTTCAAGCTTTTAGACTAGATGAGTAATTTAGAGGTTCTGAGGCAATATCCCTCTGCAGTTTGATTTCTGTTAGGTGTTGGCATAATAACCATAAAGAAAATTTGATTTTCATACTACCCTTTGAACATTAGCATCATCTGGAGATCTTATAGGAACCTTCCAGTACCTGAAAGGGACCTACAAGAAAGCTAGGGAGGGACTGTTCACAAAGGCTTGTAGTGATAGGATGAGGGTGAATGAGAATAAACTGGAGAAGGGCAGACTTAGACAAGGCATAAGGAAGAATTTCTTGACCATGAGAGTGGTGAGGCACTGGAACAGGTTGTCCAGGGAAGCTGTGGCTGCCCCATCCCTGTAGGTGTTCAAGGTCAGGTTGAATGAGGGGTTGGGCAGCCTGATCAGAATCACAGAACCACAGAACAACCAGGTTGGAAGGGACCCATCTGATCTTCTAGTCCAACCATTCCTATCTAACACTAAACCAAGTCCCTCAATACCTCATCCACCCGTGCCTTAAACACCTCCAGGGAAGGTGAATCAACCACATCCCTGGGCAGCCTATTCCAATGCCCAATGACCCTCTGCGTGAAAAACCTCCTCCTAATCTCCAGCCTAAATCTACCCTGGCAGAGCTTGAGGCGATTCCCTCTTGTCCTGTCCCCTGTCACTTGGGAGAAGAGGTCAGCTCCCTCCTCTCTACAACCTCCTTTCAGGTACTTGTAGAGAGTAATGAGGTCTCCTCTCAGCCTACTCTTCTCCAGGATAAACAACCCCAGCTCTCTCAGCCGCTCCTCATAGGGTCTGTTCTCCAGCCCCTTCACCAGCCTCGTCGCTCTTCTCTGGACTTGCTCCAGAGCCTCAACATCTTTCTTGTGGTGAGGGACCCAGACCCTGCTCATGGCAGGGAGGTTGGAACTAGATGATCTTTAAGATCTCTTCAAACCGAAACTATTCTATGGCTCTATGGTTCTATGATTCTAGTCTACATTTCATTTCTATTTAGAGCAGAAGCTGCTAAAATTATTTACAGGAAAAAAAATGACACAGTAGCAGAATTTCTAATGGACTGAATGTATAGCTTATCCTTGTGTGCACATTTCTACATGTACAGAAGACCTTATCTATAAAGATACTTTATTTAGAACTGAGAAGATAGTTTAGATTTGGTCCTTTTACTTATGGATTTGAACAAATCCCTAAAATTAAGTTTTCCATCTTTTGGGGATTATCCTATGAGTAACTGTCAGTCCCTCCCTTACTGGGAAAATGGTAAGTGAAGTAGGGAAAGGAGTTGGAGAAAAGGAAGGGAGTTTCAAGATGTTTACTCTTTTATGTTCTCACCACAATCACAATGAGATTAAGGGTTTCATGGACATATAGAATTATAGCACTCTGGAACCACAAAACCAATCAGTTGGGAAGGGAACCTTGGACATCTCTAATTCAAGCTCCTGCTCAAACCAGGGTCAGCTCTGAGATGAGGAGTGGTTGTCCAGATCAGCATTGAGCCAGATCATGAAAACCTCAACAAAAAAGTGATGGAACAATCTCCATGGATAACCTACTACAACTGCAGTTTTCATATAAATAATAGCAAGGGATTGGAGGAAGAAGTGAAAGGCAGGAAAGGTACATTTTAATGAAAGATAAGTTATGATTTATTTCAGCCATTCCCATGATGGCACATCTTATATTTACTGATTAAGGGGTTTTGTTTGGTTTGTCTGGGTTTCTTTGCGTTTGAGTTTTCTTTTTGTATAGTGCTGCATTGGGTAGCTGTGTGTCATAACAAAGATGTCATTTTATAACGGTGTAGGCAAAACGCTCATTTTTATAAAAAATCAAATTATATTAATATAAACTTCAAATCAGGAAAACAAAAGGTGTTCCAAAGGATGTTTTAGATTAGCTTGCAGATCACTGCTAAAGAATGTCTTTTAATTTTACTATTCATAAATTCCGCCCATTAAAGAACTTCAGGTTTTTTATGTGAGGTAATAAATACTGTATTCCCATAAACACTGTGTTGCCATAACACTATGATCTGAGAAGCTTAAGTCTGTAAATCTTGACTGTTTCATGTTCTCAGGCATATCTATAAACATTGTGTACACTTTAACTTTTACAGGCTGTATTTAACAGATTATTGAAAACAAAACAAGTTTGTACTGAAGCAATTGTAATCTGGAGTGTGGTTTTGCAAGGTTTTTTTTGTAGTTAAACAAGCAACACAAATCACTGTAATGTAAGGAAACATTACGCATTGTTGAAAACAACGGAAGTTATAGCAAACAAAACTAAATGTAACATCACAGTCCATGTTTTTATTCTGCAGAATATTACTTGAATACACAACTATATCACTGATACACAATGTTCAACCTTTAAGTTATTTCAGTGACATAACAGACCTCAAAATACATGAGAGTTCTATTTTTCATGTGCTGCATTGCATACCGAATTATCTAGTTGAAAGACTCCATTTTTGTACTAAAATTGCGTGTGTCTGCAAGTTTATTTTGCAATCTATGACATTTTCACCCAAAACAATGATACCGTGTTTTGTGTCCTTTTGCAGGCTGTGTATATAATTGAATTGATTTGAGACTTACATTTTATGTCCCTTCTGCTCTTATATGGAGCTATCATATAAATGATGGAGTCCTGTGAAAGGTTTACCCATGACTTACATATTTCATATGTTGAGGTCCCACAGTAGTCGGCAGAATCCATAGGAATTTCTTGATTTTTTACTCATATCCTAAAATTATAAGTTGATAGAGTGTTGAACTGAAGCTAGAGTATATCAATAATTTGATTTAAAATCCATGTAGTATAAAGATAGTGAAATAACTACTCTTGCAATATTCAAATTATGGACAAGCATACCCATTTAAAAGACTTCTGCATTATCAGCTAAACTATCTCTAAAATGGGTAGTATAGTAATGATGCTAATAAAAGAGAAAGTTCAAATTGAAAATTTCAAAAAGATACTACAAATTGAGTGGAAAAAGAAGATAAAGGATTACTAAATGTAATTTTTTAAAACCATAATTCATTCTATTTTATGCAGGAAACCTCCCCAAAATAGACACCTACATAGACTGTTCCGATATTTTTGGGGACTTGGGCAGTTTGATCTAGTGGTATGTCACTACCCATGGCAGAGGGGTTGGAACTAGATGATCTTTAAGGTCCCTTCTGACTCAAACTATTCTATGATCCTATGATTTATAGCTTTCAGAATACAATGGAATATTGTTTAAAAAGTAGTTTTGAAGGCATAGACTCTTATTTCCCCAGAAAAAAGGCTATATTCTTAATGTGCAATTTATGTACATATAAATATGTAATATATGATATAAAATATAATTTAATATAAATATATTTATGATATACTAAAATATATTGAAATATTTCATGAATGCTTATTAAAGTGAACAAGGAATTCTATACATAACTCTATGTTAACTGACTCAACCTAAGCTGGTAAACGTTTTAGATACTAGATTGTGACTAAATATGTGTTCTAGCTTCTTTCGAATGGAGTAAAAACATTTTCCAGCTCTACTCTGCATACTATGCACACTGCTAGCATGATAAGAGATTTAGTCCCTTACATGTTTTTGCTAGACTAGTCTAGAAGCAGATACTATTTTAGAATAAATAGGTAATTGAGAAAATTATCCAATTGTGGAATAAAACCAAAATAAATTACCTAGTACTTAAATAAATAATTAGTTCTTAGGTAAGCAAAAAAAAAAATTTGGCTCCACCTGCAGTCTCTTCTGATCTTTGGAATTTTTTTATGAATTTAAAAATCTATGTGATATTGTTCCAATGATGTCTGAAGAAAAATATATTTTCCTTTCTCATTGTATACCATGATGGAAGCAAAACCTAATATTTGGTTTAGTTTAGTTATATAATGCAAGTTATTAATTCAGCTATTCCCTCCTCTTCACAAAGGCACTTTTTTTCTGAGATTATTGTCAGTAACCAAATGTGACAAGAGTAAATAAAACTGCTTTTTTCTGACAGCCTGATGGTCTTCAAAAATGAGCATCCATTAAATGTATTATGGTGAAATTTTGCCTAGGACAAAATGCTCTCCAAATGCAATAGAGGTAAAGCAATACTTCTTCCATCTGGTAAGTGGAATTCATAGTCTTTGGATTCAAACTGTTCTAATGAAACAACAATTATCTAGGCAAATGCGCTCATAAAAACCTGCCATTTTCACTGAAAATAGGCTAGCAGAGATTTTGCACTGAGACAGAATCCTTTTAACTGAAATTAGTTCAGCTATTTGCATACACGCAGTCTACAGATGGAAGGGAGATTCAAAAGTTAAAACACCATCTGCATTTTTCTTTAATGATAAGTTATATGGAAGTCTGAGAATCTCATTTTCAATAACCATGCTGCAAAATAATTCAAAAGATCTTCATCCTCCTCATTTGTTGTGACCTTGCAAAATTATTAGTGCAAAAATCATCTATTCTAAGACTGTCAGAGGTACATATATATCTCTTGTATATAAAGATGTAATGAAGATTTCTTCCATATGCCATTTGCAATATACTAACATATCAGCTCTGTAATCTACAGCGTATGTATTTCTAGCAGTATCGATCTTCTCAAATATGAATGCTATAATATTTTCTGAAACTGAAGCAATCAGTTGTGAGGGTCATTAACATGGTACCAAAACCTTGCCTGAGGCAAAATATAAGAGGAAATAAAAACATTTGTGTTTTGTAACACAATCATTGTGAACTGAAGGCATGAAGTATTTTTCAAGTGCTTCTTGGGTTTTAGAGAGACACACGCAAGTTTTATTACACTAATATTTTTATCAGCTTTACCCAGTATCACACAAAAATAAATTGGAACATGGAAGAGAAAACCAAGAGGATGCTAGAGATTTTATTTTGATTGTTACTAGTGCTCAACATTTGTTTTACAGAATTCAAACAATAAGTAAGAACCTTGGGAAACAACATTTGAATCTTAAACTGATAGGGTTTTAACTTCATGTTTTTTTCAACCAAAAGTGTTAAATTTATTTAGAGAAATCTTTGCTTTTAGTATTGAGAAGTTTAAGTACCATTCACTCTAGGATTCAATTTAACTGAAGAATTTAGAGAACACAGTGAGCACATCTAACTGTACAACAAAGTACGCTACACAAAAAAACCCATAATTCTCAGTGTTTCACATAAAACTGCATATAAATTTTCCTCCACTATTACTACGTATTTAATTATCTTATGAAATAATATCTATAAAAAGAAAATTTAACAGGTTGTGTGTCTACACATTTAGTCCATTTTGATCATTATTTTCTCAGATGTCAGCAGAATATCTCCCACCTGCCCATGACTTTTTTGCATTCTTCAATTTTGGATCGCATGACATTTTCTTTCAACTTCAGGCTTCAGCTCTATACTGTTGATGTGTGTGCTTTACCCTCAATATAATACTCAGGCAGCATTTTTTTCTTTTAGGTATATATTTTTTCTTTTTTTCCTGAGTGTCACAAACCATTATTTCCATGGCCAGTGAAAAGATGTGGTGGTCAGAAGTATGGAAAGTTGCCATCAGATAAGGCATTCCTTCACAGGAGACTTCAACTCTAACAGTTTTCATATCTTATTGTGTCTTGAATAAAAGCAAAATTGTATTTGCTTGCTTGCTCACTCCCTTCCTTCCCTATTTTTATTTCTTTCCTCTCTTCCTCTTCCTCTTTTTCAGCTTTGCAGTCTTTCTAATAGTCCTCTCTTCACATAGAGAGTCATAAACAGAGTTCTCTTTGATCTGGATCATAAAGAGCACCTGAGGGTTGTTGTCTGAGCAGTCTTGACATGGTGTGCTGATAACTTTTCTTTTTAAGAAGAGTATTTATATCATCTGGGTCATATAGTTTTAATATGGAAGTGATGTATCTTTGTACTCATGCTGAATATTTGTATTAAATGGAACACCTGAAACAGACAAAGTTGAAAACCAGTGGCATAAAGTGTTGTTGCTGTGGTGACATTCTTAACAATGGCAGATTTTTTTTGCACTTATTTTGTTACCTTTCATGTTTTCACAGTTATGTAAGGACAAAGAACCTTTTTTCACAGGTAATTACTAAGGGCACTGGCTATAGAAACTAACTCTGAATTAATTACTAGTGAGTTATTCATGACCCCTTCATACTCCTTTAGTGTCAAGTAAAAAATCCATTAAGGAATTTTATCATCTGTTCTGGGTTAAAACTGGCAATGCCCCACACAGTCACTCACTGATTTCCCCCTGGTGTGTTGAGGAGAGAATCATACAATAAAAATTAAGCAGCAATTACGTTGTGATTCTATGCAAAATTATTTCGTAATGGATGCTTTACCTAAAACTGCAATGCACAGGAATGAGAACAAGAGACATCTTGCATAATATAAACCAGGGATGTATCTCTCTTAATGTGTAGATGAGATATCACGGTTTTACTCAAAATTTCTCCCATTGTGCATGTTTGTTTTTAAATGCTTTGTGATTTAAACACAAATATACATATATGCAAGACAAGGTTTATTTTCTTTAACAATCACCACAGTAATAGTAGGATGATGGATCATTACCATTAAAATGATTGAAAATATTTTTTAGAAAAAGAATTTTATAATCAAGGTGTTATGCAAAACACGTAATCTACAGATGTTTGGGGTTTTATTACATGTATTCTCAAACATCTGTAATATAGATTTTGCAATATTATCCTGTTTGTAAAGGATATTTCATCAGAAAATCTACTAAAAAACTTGCTATACTTTGTTTTGTAAGACAATTTAACTTACTGATCAAGAAGAACTTACCAATGATTTACCAAGCATGTGACACCAATATTATGACTATGTAGTTTAGAGAAGAAAAGTAGTGAATATAGCTGACACAATCAGAGGGAATTTAAGAAAGGAAAATAAATTAAATCAAATATATTTTCACCAGATTTTATTAGCTAATAGAGAACACATTAGAAGTGTAACAAAATTTGTGCTACTAGATTTGCATGACCTACATTCCTGTGGTTAATAGCAAAGGGCAAATTTAGGTCAAAAAGCTCACAAAAAAATTAAAAAAGGCCATACATGACTAAAAAGCTATTGAAAAAAATCTGTGAAGAAATACAAATGTTACTCTTTCACTTAGAGAAACCCAATTTTACAGTTTTCACCTTAACTAAAACCCCTGGAAAATCACAGAAGTTTTTATAGAGGTGCATGTCAAATAGACAATGGCTACAATGATTTCAAACTCTAATGAATTAATTTATTAAAGTAAAAGAACGTTAGCTAAATCATTCAGAGTGATTGACAGGTAGCATATCTAAAAGTCTGAATAAAACTGTATTGAACTGGATCAAAGGAAGCAGCTGTTTCTGTAAGATATGCAGTTAAACTGCCAATATGAACAACTGAATTAACACAGTGTGAAGCCTTTACTATTGAAGAAAGGAACAGAAATATTGATTTGGGGAATATAACCTGACTAATAAAGCACGCCCCAATTAAATGAACGAATTATACAGCTACACCTGGAAAACGCACACTAACAAGACTTGCAAAGCATATTACCAAGAAACAACACGAAATAGTGTCACCTGAAATGTTTAGTACATGTCAAGAAAAGAACCCATGAGAATTCATGACTCCAAGAGAGTCGTGTTTCACAGTATCTTTCTATTATTTCAAGTTGTTCACTTTGTATTAAAAAAAATTTATAAAACTAATTACTTAGTACTTGCTCTGACAAGACTTAACAGATGTACATTAGAACAAATAACATCTGCAAAATCATATCTACAGTAGGCTGGTAAGTCTTTGAGAGGTAGAATTACTATTTCATATATATTTTTGAAGTCCTCAAATCTGCCTAAGACAGATCTTATTTTTCAAATATTGTCCCTCAGTATAAAACACAAAAATTTAAACAAATACACAAACAAAACATGCCTACTTTTACCTGCAAAGGAATTTGAATGTTCAACTGATTATAATACCTCTTTCCCTCAAAAGTACAAAAATAGAAAATTACGCACACTAGAACAAGAACACTTGAAATGAGGAAATATTTCTTTCTTGATTTGTAATTTTACGGGTTTTATAATTTTCTATCCTTATAGTATAAGTAGTTTTCCACCCTTAGAAATGAATGACTGTCTTATAAAAATATTATGGATAATAATGTACTAGAATGTATGTGTATAAGATGTGTGCACTAGAATGAACATTAAAATGCATTTACCTCAAGCTTCACAAATGAAGCTTGTTCTTAGCATTTACTCTTTCTTAAACTAAAGGTTTAGTTCCACCTGGTTAAATTTTGGCAGCTGAGACTGTACAGTTGAGCTTCCAAAATCTCTCCCTACAACCCCCTTCCCAAACATGGAGAAAGGGGAGATGAAAAGCTTAAATGAAATGATAATAATAAAGAAAATAATTATAATGTAATAAAACATACACAAATATGTGAGATTGCGCTCACACCCCTCAATGACTATACATCACCACAAATACTTTACATGTATGGGATGGAATACTCTGTTGGTCAGTTTAGGGTCACTTGCCCTATTCCCTCCTTTTCCCAGGTGCACACCCCTGCTGCCAGCTCTAGAATGTTCTTGGTTAAATATAAACATTGTCCTTTTTACATAGCAATGCCCTGTGTTATCAGTCTGGGAGAAGAACACTGTCTGAAAAACATGCCGTTAACTTTCAGACAAGGAAGTTACTTGCAGCAACTGTATTAGTAACAAAACTGACTAATTTAGCTCACACCACAACAGAACATTACAACATGAAATAATCCTGTTCAAAAAGCTTTTACAGAATAAGGTCAGAAGATATTAAAGCCTCAAAAAATTACTCCAGATAGAAGTGTTGTCATCTTCTGTTACTTAGGCAAGGTGAAGAGGGTAAAAATTTTTATGGGAAGCAATCCTTATGTGATTTGAATTGCCTTTTGATAATGCCTGCTTTTTATTCCTGCTCTGTAAAGAGTCATTATACCCTGACTGAGAAGCCCTACATATATGCTTAAAAACTAGATTAAAAGTAATTATTTTTAGCATGTATTGTCAGAATGACAAAATGAGGTAGATTTAGTTTACAGACTGGATTTTCACTATTATTTCAGTTTTATTCCTCTCTTCATCTTGTTAGCATTATCTTCTAAAATAAAGGTAGGCTGAGTAACAGATTTTTATGAATGCATTTCTCTTGACCAGAAAAATGGACTAGATTGTCATTACGTGCTATGGTTAGAAAAATCTGGACAAGTATAGTTGAAAACTATTATTCTCAAACTCAGTTTCTATTTGAGGTCCAAATGTGATGAGAAAAATTGAAACTTGAAGGAATGATGCCTGCGTTTCTGTATAGCTCTGTACCCCAAGAAATACGCATTGTACAGTTTCAGTTATCTCAGATTATCAAGATTCATTCTCAATGCAGTTTCTTGGAGGGCACTAAAAGGGAGCAAGACAAATAAATAACAGGAAAAAACCCTATGACATTAAAGATCTTTGTTGCATAGATTTGCATTTAACAGTGCAAAGTGTATAACCAGTACATGTTTAAATTTTACTGTTTCTCAGTTCATATGAAGGGCTTTGAATATTATGTGATGGTAATTACTATCTAAAACCAATATAATTTTAACTATTACAAAAGCTTCCTATCAACACAGGCTAAAAAATATGTTTGTCATAAAGCTTATTAAAATAAATATGCCTATGCAGGGAAAAGAATTTATTTCTGAATTATGTTATGTTTCTTTATTATTGATAGAAAAATATTTGTGATTGTGTTCATGTTTGTATGTAAGTATGAGTATCTCCTTTCTTTTGAGTAACAGATCATGCCAGATTTCCTCATTTTTGATTGTATTTATCAGGTATTCCTTTAACAAAATAAGTTTCATTTAGAAATTACTAACAACATGTCCTCTAAATTTTGCCCATATACTTTCAATTAATGATGCATTTTCTCAAGAGTTTTCATTTCTTTGTACAAATTCATCAAGGAGCAAAAAGAGTATGGTGTTAAGTATATGTGTGTGTGTGTATATATATATATTTATATCCTGGCAGCAAAACATCTTTTCCTATATTCTTGGCCTTGATGGCTCCAGGTGAAACATTTTATTGCTTGAAAGTTTCTTCTGTATTCAAAAAAAAAATTCCTTTGAAATTACAGTAAATGTTACTTTTCTGTTTCCGTGGGATTGTATCTTAACATGCAGTAATTTTGGCTAACGTAAAATTGAAGCTTATTTTGGATAATATTTTAAATTTTAATTTTTAATTTTTATTGAAATTTTCATTTTCAATTCTATTTGTGCTACAAAAAATAACTCCATATACTGAAGTTGAGAATCAAAGAAAATATTATTAAATTTGCTTATTCTTCATCTGTTTCAGAGAGTGTATCAGAACTCTGCATCAGTCATGAAAACTGAAAAATTCTGAATAGATAACTATTATTCACATGGGGTTAAACAGAACCAGAAAAAAAAAGGGGGAGAACAAAAGAGAATGAGGAAAATGTTACATCTTTTGGTAGACAGACACGGTTGTTTATTACTGTGCTAAAGGTAGGTGCAAGTAACTGTTTGGCTTTTTTAAAATACTTTCTAAATCTTTAAAGACCATCTTCTGTGCAAATAACAATCTGGTAATTAAATGGGGGGGAAAAAGGCAGTGAGTCAGAAGAAACTTTAGCCAACTATATTTAAGATGCAACATTAAACTAGGGAGTACAAGCACACAAGGGAACATCCTAAATGGCTGAAAATGAATAAGTATGAGCAGCCCTCACCCTACTTCCTATATCCTGTTCCTCCACCCCAACAAAAGAAAACAAAATAATAAGGAATAAAAGGAAAAGAATCCAAGAACAAGTTATACCAAAGAGTAAGAATTATCTGTCATGTTTCAAGTATGGAAACAAGAAATTATTTCTGAAGGACCGAACGTTTCATGTAAACTGAAATATGTTTATTGTGCTCCATTCAGCACAGTATGGAAGGCAGAAATTATTCAGAAATAATTTCCAGCACTCAATGAACATGGATAATTATTGCTGGAGAATCTGTATCAAGAAGAATGCAAACTGTGTTCAGGAAGTACCAATCTGACACCTACATTGTTTACAGTTGTTTTGTAGCAAAGATACAAAATGTAACTATAATTTTTATGAGGCTTGTAAAGTAAGTTGATACTGATGAACTACTGATGGTCTACATTATTTCAAATACTTTAATGTCATTTGAAAATTGACCTTGAAAGGATCCAAGGGAGAAGTCAGCAACAATGAAAACCAGCAACAAACCAGAAAGAAATATTTTTTAGCCCAAAGAACATTTATATGTTCTCCAATATGACTAAATAAAATAAGTATGGAGCTTGGAGATAAAAATAAATTACAGATACTTCTTATTTTTTATCCCCAACATAACATAAATCCATGCGCACATGCTGATGAAAGAAAATGCAAATTATATTTGTACACCTGTTTGATGCTCTGGTGCATTAAGTGAAGACACATGGAGCTTCTGGCTACACAAATAAGAGAACTTGTGTGTGTATAAACTTCAGAAGACAAGCTGTTCTTCACATTTGCATGAATCATTCTGAATTGACAGCATACTGTTAATCAGCATGAAGATTACTGTAAACAGTACAATGTTGTTATAAACAAACAAAGGAGAGAATGACTTCAGAAAAAGTACTAAGAATCAGGTCTATCTAAACACGGACATGTTCAACACGTTTAGAAAATGTGAACACGTGCTGGGTACAGAGGAACAACCACTGCCTTCAGCCTTCTGGTTAAGTCCTAACAATACAGCCCAACTTTGCAAAAGTACAAATTAAAGCTACCTACCAACTGTGCTTTTGTAAATTCCCTTAAAAAAAACAAAAAAAACAAAAAAAACAAAAAAAACCCCAAAAACAAAGGAGAGAAAGTATTACAGGCATGTCGCTTAATAATTATGCCTACCAAGCAGATATTTAGGATGTTATTTAAGTTATATATAAATTTTAAAAGTATTCAAAAGAATATTGTAATTTGCTAATATTACATTAACCTTTAATTACTTCATTTAGAACATCTGGTCTATGGCAAATAATGTGCCTCCAAACCAAAACCTTCAGAGAGAGCAGTAGCTGAGAGTACTGAAGGTATCTTATGCTTAATCATTCAGAGTTCAAAAACTGCAAACCAAAGTATTAAAAATCTCCAAAACATATCTCACTGATCCATTCACTTTTAATTTATTCTGTAATCAATAAGGTCCATAACCAATAAAACTGATTAACTGACATTTTATTACTTTTGGTCAGTAAGCGCTCCTGCTAATTTCTGTAAGAGAGCTAGAGAAGGAGATATTTTCAATTAAAATTTCCCTTACAGCATTGCCTCACTGGCTTAACTTGGCAGAAAATGCATGAAATCAGCAAAAGAGAAAAGAACATAGTAGCATTTGGGAATGTAGAAAATGCTGCTTAACCAGCATCATTGCTGTGGCTGCCTGCAGGCTAGTTTAATTAGGCTACAATTCATATGCAAGAAAGTAGTTTTGTAATTACTGTCAAATGACCAAATCTATGTATAAAACCTCAGGAAAATTATGTATTCCTAGTAATGAACCCTATTGAAATTGACTGGGATTTGTTAGCTGAGACATTTATTTGGCAAAAATTACCTGTAAAATGTATAATACAATAAATATATGTGTACTCAGACACTAGACAATTTTAAAGAATATATCTCAGTTAGCTGGACGTAGCTATGAATTTTTTATTAGATACACATACTGACTTTTCTGCTAAATAATGCAGCCATATTTTTATGGATTTGAAACATAGCTATTAATTTAAATTTTAAAAAACATATGCTTCCTAAGCAGAAAATATATCCAAAGGAGTTCAATATAAAGCATAGGACATAAAGCTGCCAGAAGTATGCTTCTGTATTTTACCTTACATTTTCCATTACTTAAAACATGTACTGATGTAATTTTTGGCTATCCTCTTCAGGAGCATGACTAGGTGTTTTCAAGACAATCAAATTTACTACAATTTTTCCCTAACAAAAAAGAGATCTAGTAAAATAAGTGTATATCGGGAACAGGGAGAATTTTTTGGTCTCTGTATCAATAGATTATTGAAACCAAACCTGTTTTTTTTTAAATAACCTTAGTAATCAAAAAAAAAAAAAAAATTAAAGGATATGCATAATTTTCTGAATGTGCATTTTTAGGCTTATTGACAGTGTCTGCATTTGAAATATTTGCCTAAAACTTCTGATTGCTGTATATTTAAGTTCTCAGAAAAAAAATGTCAAATTGGGGAATGATTCCAGAGCAATTGATTACTAGACTATTTTTGCACTTTGTAAGCAACATCTCAAATAAGAAGTATTCTTAAGAGCCATAATTTAAGGTAAGAAATAGACTAGTGAGCAAGTCATGAAAGTAAGCCAGAGATTTTTTTGTTGGTAGTGTGGTTTTGTTGTTTTGGGAGTTTTTTTGTCTATGTGTAACAATAGGCACCGGGCAGTTGATAAGTTTACCAGTATATTAATAGCTGATGATCATTTACATTGATACTCCATGACTTCAAGAGTGTAATTCTCTCAGAAAACTGTCTCAAATCATATCCTGAAATTATTTTACATAATGAAGATGATTATTGATTTTCTACTTAACTTTCGGCAAATAATGATCAGTGTTGATATTCTATATTGTAAAACAAAGAATCACAATTTTATTCTGAAAGTTTTTTCTAGTATAGAGTATCTTGGTATGTGTTTTTGCTGCCCTTCTCCCCAATTTTGCATTATTCTCCAGTGAAATATGAATCTATTCATCATCTAAACCCCATGGAATGTAGATTTATAAACAAATTATAAAATTCCACAAGCAATCTTCCATTGGTAAGTTTTTAAAGAAGAAAATAAATCCTGCTTCATCTTTCAATACTTCACATGAAGTGCTCATTCTGAAAAAGTGGATAAAAAAGGTCTGAGGAAGGTCCCTATGTCTCTTTAAAGCAGTAACATTTCTTGAGCTCTACACTATCCTTCACTCAATGTGTTTTTTTCTTGTGTCCATTTTCAGGTATCTGACTTGTCAGTTATTAGATATATAATTAGTATCATACTTTGTATCTATGCTGTTTATGACTCTGTGCATATGGACAATTTCTACAGCATGGTATAGTAGAGTAGGAATTTGGATAATCATTGCTTAATATGCTTCTAGATCAAATGGAATTTTACATTGCATTCTGTGAGATTCAAGAGCAAAATTGGTAATGCCCAACATTGTATATAAACAGATATACTAATAATAAATCTAACATACATATGCATACATAATGTTATACTGAAAATATTAAGCTATGTCAATACCAAATTAGAGATACTGATCTATGTTTATCTTCTTCCACTCATATGAGCTCAGATGCAAATATTGTCATTGTTCAACAATCCTAACAGGGGTTATGTTTGTTTGTGGCTTGGGTTTGTTTTCCCCATTGAGTACAATACTAAACTTTCATTCCTTCCATTTTCACTACAACAAAAAAGAGAAAGAATATGCAGAAAAACACATGTCACATTTTGGAATCTGAGGTACATTAAGTGGAGAGGAGGAAAAAAAAGTCAGACAGAACAGTTGATCATACACAAACAAGTGAGTGTATATGGTTTAAATCCTCAAAAAGAAATACAAATATCTCCTGATGAAGTAAAAATTAAACTTCTAAAATTGTTAGCCACACAATCAAAGTCCAAGGCGAATCACGCACATTTTAATCTGTAAGTAATGAACTGCATTGCTTTTGCTACTAAAATTTAAATTATTTCTTCATTTTAATCTAACTGTAATCCTCAGAAATTTCTAAACTGTTCCTCAGAGTGCTTGTACACTAAAATCACTTGCCTTTAAATTGTGTTTCTTCAGTGGAATTCCATAGATCACTGTGTTATGAACATGATATATAATAGAATGTTTTTAAGGGCATAAACCATAACCATTGTTCTAAGATATGGAGAAAACACAAGGTTTTCCACTCCTAAAAGTTTTGGCAGCTGTATGGGAAACGATTAGCATATTTAGCCAACAAGGCCACGACTTAGTTACTCTTCAGCCTTGGGATAGTAATCAAACAAAATGCTTTGGCAAGCAATTGTTCTATTTTCTAGCCAGATTTCTCACCACAGAACTTCCCAGGGCCTTGGTAGTAGCAGCTTCTTCATTGTTAGTCATAAATAATTGGCAGATACCTTGAGGTGTCTCTCTCTCCCATGGAGTAAATTTTAACAGTGTGAAGCTATTCCAATCACTCTGATGCATTTTCTCCTGATTTGTACCAATAAATCAGGCTCTGTTATTCTAAATAGTGTTATGGCAACCTTCCCAGAGCAGATGTCTGTCAGCAGGAGTAAAATCTGCCTTGGAAATTCAGAAGAAAAAGAAAAAAACAAAGGAAGAAAAAAGAAGGGCCAGAGGAGCTAGCTAAAGGCACTTAACACCAGACTGTTCTGAAAAAATATAGGGAAAAAATTACCACAACTGTCATTTACATAATCTGCTTTTATAACTCTCTATCTCCTAAATTCCTTCAGAAAAATTCTACCATAGTGTTTGAAATGCTATTTTCTGTTGTGTTAATAATTTTGCTGCCCTTTTGAAAACAGTATGGCTGTACAAAAAAACTTCCAAGAAATAAACCATTCACAAATGAAATATTAAAGTGCTTTGAAAAATGCTCAGTTATTTATAATTAGTTTTTCCACGGTGTTTCTACCTACAATTACAGTGAAAATCAGCCTGAATAAGCAGTATTTTCTTACATATTTTGTAATCATTTATTTAATTAAATTATTTGGGAATCATGCAGAGATTCTGAAATGTACTCTTTAGTTGATAATTTTAGCAGATTAAGGTAAAAAATCTGACTACTACTATTTGCTGAAGAAACTACAATTCTGATGTCAGCTATGTCCATAAACTGTGAAAGGCTGGACAACAAAATACTCCAAGTCACAAAATATTCCCAAAAGAATTCCAAAAATTTCTAAATCTGATATAACACCCATATTAGTTACAAAAAAGATAAAACCACACTTGAAGAAAATATCCTACCTTAGATAGCAATCTGAGAGAAAATGAATTGCATAAATACATATTGGAAATCTGCTATGTAAAGAAAGCATGTGAAAATACAAAATAATCACAAAGACTAATGACAGTAATATTACAACTTGTATTACTATTACGAAAGTCAATTCTGGTTTGAATAGTTTCTAACAACACTTGTCCAACCTTATTTGACAAATTAAAAGACAGATTACAAAAGATTTTAGGAGGACAGCAACTTTTCTCATAGGCAACCACTGATGTTCTGTCTCTTTCTCTTGCAGTTTAAAACAATAAATCTCTACAGAGTGATTTTGCTTCTGTTTTAACCAAACCAGAGAACTGATTGTATGTGATAGTTATTTTTTACAGAAAGGGATTTTAATAATGTTTTTAAAATGTTAGTGACGCCTGAAACAAGGCAACAAAAGGCATTGATGCCGTTATATCTGTGGCTAAATCAAATAATTTTTTCTGAATAATGCAAAACCTTTTCTTTATAATTCAATGTTTTTCAGTGACATTTCACACTAACTACAGTTTGCTGACATATCTTCAGTGAATAAAAATACCTTCACAAATACATCGACGTAAGTTAAAAAAGGAAAGCAAAATATGAAGAAGGAAAAGCTATGGCTGCTGTAGTTACAAAAACAGAGGTTTAGAAATATAAACATTTGTGAAATACTCTGCTTGAAAATGAAATATCACAGTTACGCTATATTAAAAGATAAAAAAACAGTTTTCAGTAGTTTGAAAAAGCCAGTTTTTGAAATAATTAAATCATTTTAAGAAAGACAAATGAAATATTAATACCTTTTAAATATATATATTTATATTTATATATTTATATATATTTATATATATTTATATATATTTTATATATATTTTATATATATATATTTATATATATATTTTTATATATATTTATATTTTTTTATAGATATATATATATATGTTTGGGTGTTTTCCAGAGCAAAGCACTCTTTTAAATCAAAAATAAAAATGTTTCCTAGTTCTCTTCCAAACATGAATAGTATAATTTCTTTGTTAAAACCCAACCATCTTGTTTTATTGTTTTATTTCAATTCTGCAGTTGAATCAAAGAAGAGAAAGAAAAATAAAGCAGTCACAATGATTTACTGATCATTCAAATTTTAACAAGATGTTTCATATTTGAAGTAGAGTCAGGGAAACAGATTAATTAATTGATAGGGATATTACATATCACTTGACATCTCAGTATACCGAATGAGCAACAGGTATGCTACCATGTGCACTATTCAGATATTGTTTCCTATTTGTTCAAAACACAGCTTCCATTGAAGCATGTCATCTCTCCTTTCTTGTGCAGCTGATAAAACTCTTCCAAAGGAAGTCACTGTCCATATTCATAGGCAAGAAGTGAGTGTACACCTGTAGCCATGAATAGGGATATTTAATAGCAGGAATACTGAACAAGGACAAGTACCAAGTCCTGCGCTTGGGATGGAACAATCCCGTGTAGTGTTGCAGGTTTGGGGAAGAGTGGCTGGAAAGCTGCCTGGCAGGAAAGGACCTGGGGATGTTGGTTGACAGCCACCTGAACATGAGCCAGCAGTGTGCCCAGGTGGCCAAGAAGGCCAAAAGCATCTTGACTTGTATCAGAAACAGTCTGGCCAGTAGGACCAGGGAAGTGATTCTACCCCTGTAACTCAGCACTGGTGAGGCTGCACCTCAAACACTGTGTTCAGTTTTGGGCCCCTCACTACAAGAAAGACACTGAGGTACTGGAACATGTCCAGATAAGGGCAACAAATCTGGTCAGGGGGCTAGAGAACAAATCTTATGAGAAGTGATTGAGGGAACTGAAGTTTCTTAGCCTGGAGAAGAGGAGGATGAGGGAAGACTTTATGATTGTCTACAAGTACCGGAAAGGAGGTTGTAGAAAGATTGATATTGGTCTCTTCGCCCAAGTGACAGGTGAAAGAACAAAAAGAAAGAGCTTCAAGCTTCATCAGAGGAAGTTTAGATTCAACATTAGGAAAAACTTCATTGAAAGGGTTATCAAGCACTGGAACAGGTTTCCCATGGAGGTGATTAAATCACCTTTACTGGAGATATTTAAAAGATGGGTGGATGAAGTGCTTAGGGTTATGGTTTACTAGCGGATAGAAATGATTGGACTTGGTGATCTTAAAGGTATTTTCCAACCTAGGGATTCTGTGATTCCATCCAATAATCAGTCTTTACTACTCCACAATTTGCTTTCATAGAATGTCAAATATCACTTCACTCACTGTAAATAATCTTTTTCTCCTTCATTGTTAATGTATTATGCAATGTTTATTAAAATATTTTTATGTATTTTTATATACTTGTTTATTGCATTATTAAAATATTTTTATTTTTACTTTACATTCATTTTTATTTTAATTCTGAGACTTGGTGTTAGCTCAATAATACAGTGGTTTTAAGACAATGAGATAACCTTTCTAAAAGAAATTTCTGAATCAATTTTGAGGAGAGTGTCAGCACACCAGAGAAAAATAATAGATTTTCAAATCTGTGTAAATAAAAAAAATTAACAAAAAAGAAATACTCAAAACATCCTTGAAAGTGGCTCTAAGACATCCAACTAAATATTTTTGCAAAACAGCAACATTATCTGAGAACAATTAATCAAAGTGAATGAATTGGTAACATAGAAAAGTACTACAGCATGTCTGGAAATAACTTTTATATAAGGAAGAGAAAAAAATCTGTTCTCCTGTGTAGTAAGACTGAAGATTTTCTTACACACTCAATGGAATTTTTGTCTCTGAATTAAGCTTGTAACACTTCACTGTTTGGAATAGGAACTGTACTTTCTCTTATGATGAAAGATTACATTAAAATGCAGTTTCAGAGGAAAAGCAATAACCCTGAAGATATGGGATAAACATTAATAGATTTATAAAGATGTAGGTGAGTAGAAACCACATAATTGTTCAATTCAAGTATTTTCTCTGTAAGCCGAACTTGGAGTTTCCTCAGCAGTTAATTTATAGGACATACTTTAAAAAGCTTTAAGAACATATTTTAGTCTTCCAGTCATGATGATCCCACAGTCTCAGCTGGAAAGCTTTTCTATCTTTAATTGTCTCTGTTACTGCTAGAAAGTAGGATATAATTTCTGATTTCTATTTTTGTGCTCCAGCTATATCTTTTCAAACTTGTTATGACATTGTAAGAGATCTACAGAACTTCTTTGCAATGCAATTTTACTGAATCTCATTTAAAGTAATCAAGATCTCCTTCTAAGAAGCTTCTGAAGCTCAGCTGATGTAACTTGACTCTGTAATGATTCCATACTGGGTTTTATGGTCCTTGTATGGATGCTTTATGACATTTGAATTCTTCAAGTATAGAAACAACATCCTGTAATATTACTTTAATCTTTAATAAAATTTTGAATGACAATATATCAAGAATTCAGAAGTCATTTCTAGTGAAAGTGCAGTCTATGAACTACTACAATTTGAGATCAGTTGAAATATTGTTTTTAAGATTGTGTCAAAAAACCAAAACCAAATGTGACAGCAAAGAAAAAAGTATGTGAACATTTTATTATTTCCAAAATAAATACAAACAGATGGGATGATGCATTTTAAGGCCTACATTTTAATCTATTTTACATCATAGACCTTCACGTAATATCTTCCATAAAGTGAAACTTAAAAATGGGTTATATTTAGTGTAGAAGTTCAACTGGAATCACACAGCTTTAGATTTAAATAAATAAGTAAATAGAAGCAGCAGCTTTCTGATGAGCATATGATCAGGCTACATGACAAGTAGTTCAGTCTCATTCAGTTCTGTCTTCATAGGAAAATTTTAGTGACCAACACCCTATTTCCAACAATGGTCAGTCTGTGAACTGGGTGGGTGAGAGGACAAGGTACTTTTCTTGGACTGCCGAATAAGATATACAACTCAAATATTTTTATCTTTAGTAACCACTTTAGTACCTCCTTTTTCATTTCTTCTTTTTTTTTCTCTCATTTTCTCACTGGCATTAATCACAAACCGGCACTTAAAATTTCCAGGCCAGCCTCTTGTCCTTTCTTTCTCTAAAAAGCATGAGGGACTTGTCTCCTGCTGCAAACTCCATTTTCCCTGTTAAAGGGATCAAATTAGAGGGTGCATCAATTGCAAGCAATATTTATTAGAATAGCTTTTATTAATTAATCTCATATTATTAAGAGCGTATAACAGTTTGTTCAATATGTTTACATATCCCTTCCCATATTACACTCAGGCACAAACAGATAGTGTATACACACAATTAAAAATTGTTACTTGGTTGGAGAAAAAACTGGCAGGCCAGTCTTAGCTGTTTACAAAGTAGTAGACGGTCATAGACTATATGCTATTTTGGTTTTCGGAAAGTCTTTAAAGAAGGTCCTTTCTTCATCAAGCGTTTATTTAATCCTGAAGTACTTATATGCATTTAGCAGCCGCCATCTTCTTGGATGTGGCCTGAATTACACAAACTCATTGTTTATGCTGGTTTACTGTTTACCTGTGGCCTTTGACAGAAGCAACAAATTATTGGTGTTCTGATTTCACCTGTTCCTGTGGTCTTAGCAGGATGTCTAGTCTCTAGAGTTCATCAGGTATTGGAGACTTTCACATGCTACGACTCAGCAACTATTTTTTCCTCACTTTGGTTTACTGTTTTCTGGTATCTATTTTTCCATCTGCATCTATCGGCATCTGTAGAACCCACTCACAAAGGCTCGTACAAAAAAGATTTTCATTATATCCACCCACTGCCCACCAATACTGATGTTCTGAACAAGTTTCCAGATGTTAAATGCAAGTGGCTCTCTTTCACTGACCATTCTCATGTGTGAAACATCCCTTTCCTCCTCCAGTACTACATAAGCCCCATTCATATTGACCCATAATTCTGTGTATGCTTATCAGTTAAAAGGATCATCACCTTTTATCTACCGTACTTTTAACTACCTCTTGCCTTTGGCAACTTTTTTAATATAAAGTTGTAGGATTAAATTAATTTTTACAGTTATTATTAGAAAAATAAAAATGAAAGACCTTTGCCTGTTTCTTTGAAAAAGCTATGAGGGGCTGCTCGTCTCTTTGTCAGGGAAGACAGTGAAAGAGAAAAACTTCAGTCCCAGCAGGACACAGAAGTTCTTACTTTGCTGCCATTTTTACTTCATTGTTACTTAATTATAGTACTAATAAAGAACACATTTGTGTTACTTGTGAAAATTTATGAGTGGGTGGCGATATTCCAGGCACCGGTATTGAACTTTTAGCTAACTATATGCAACAGCAGTTTCTAACTATCAGTGACAAACTGTATGTAGTTTTGGTTTCTGTAGCAGTATTTAAAATATCAGCCTATTACTGGGACAGAACTATTATGGAGTTTGTATTATAAATACAGGTTTCCGAGGGATCATATAAGTATGAAATACTTGGAAATCATCTTTAAAGTATATGTTTATATATGTTTATTTGTGTAAGAGTTGGTCAAAGGATTGATTTCTGTCTCAACATTTCTCCTCATTTTTCGCCTCAGAACCTGACTGTATAAATCAGAAATGCAGGTCTCAGAAAACCGGTCTCAGAAACTCAGCCAGAACTGGTACGGAACGAATGCTTTGTACCTAACTACCTGTACCTGCTTCCTTATCTCAAAAATGTTTTATACCCATCTTCAAACCTCCTTGCTCCCTACCATTGTGGAAGATCCATGAAGCAAGGAAGAAAAGGCAGGAAGATTAATGACCACAGACCCACAGCCAACAGAGTATGCACATAAATTGATGATGACTACTGGCCTTCATCTGGAGACCCCAGGTTGACCATCGCTGCCAGAAGCAGTGCATGTGCAAGGGGAGGAGACCCGCAGACACTCCTCTCTCGGCATGTGTGACCTGCTAGGTGGAGATTGGCACATCTCCACAGGCAAAAGCAAGTTACAGGTGCATTGACTAGCATAAAAGACAGCTCCGAAGCAGCTGAATTTAGTGGGGCAAGAGAGGGGCAACAGAAGACCAAGACAGAAGACCCCCTCCACCATGGGTTCACCTCCAGCAAAGACCAAAACAACAGAATGCCTTCTGGACTAGGACTCTCAGAGACGCTGGACATCTGCAGACCCATGGTGGTAGCTATGAACCCCTTTTCTCCCTATCTCTTTCCTTGTTCTCTCTCTCTTTCTGTCATAAGTCATATTCTATTGTAAGTCATTTTACGGGCATAATTAATAAAGTGCCTGTTTAGATCGAAATTTGACTCCCTTGACTCTCTTTGAATTATTTTTACACTCTGAAATCATAAATGAAATAAAACATCATGCGTCCACTTATGAGTGGACCATGACAATTAGGTGCCACATACCTACAGCTAGAAAATATCTTTTGTATCTGTGTTTTCAGCAATGGTTTATTTGCCTCATACCCCAAGTTACTAAGTACTGAGTAGGATCCCCAGCTGTACTTTCTTATCCACTGTACACTGAAATATTTTCACTCCCATAAATTGCCACTAATACCAGTGCATCAAATACCCTATAACTACCATGTAAAAAAAGATTCTACATCTAGGAGTATGTACTGAATCAGAAACTGAAAGTTTGCTTTGAAGGTAAACAACTTAGTGAGTCCCCTGAACGGTGTTAGGAATTATTCCTCAGGGAGTTATTCAGTCTATTCTAGGGATCCTCAATCAGTTTTTAGTGTTGATTCTGCCCTTAATTTAAAAAATAAAAAATAATATATATATATAAAGTTGTTCTTGTGAGTTACAGAATTTTGTCAGGATTACATGGATAACTTCACCTTCCACTTGATCGCAGGGTGCATAATTTAACTCTGCTAGCAAATTTTTTAAACCTGTTGAAGATAAAGGTGGACACCTTTATTCTCTTCTAGGTTTGTACCAGACAGATATTTATCTCAGCTGTTATAATGAAAAATACAAAGGAGAAATGCCCTATCTGTTCTAGAAATACTCTAATATTTCATTTTTCTAGTACTACTCACAGATACTTATATTTGTACACAGTTACAGAAAGACTTTGAATATATAGTCTGTTTATGACGAAGGATTTTTGGTTGATGTTTCAAGATTTCTGTATAAATTGGAGGAAAAAATCCATTGCTTGCTTTGTTCCACCTGCTAAGGAGAGTGACTTTTAATTTAAAAATAAATCAGAAGGGCAGGGCTATGCAATGTTTTAAAAGTCTGAAATTTAGTGAAAATTTGACAAGAGTACAGCTTTTAGCTTAATGTACTCTGCAGTTGAAGGACATAGTTAAAATGTCAACATACAAATTCTTCATGCTGGTAATCTTCTTTCATATCATTGTTTAGGTCTTAAAGAAGAAAATTATTTTTTTTACATGACACAAGCTGCACAGGTTTTAGCTATATCCAAGACCAAACTTTCTTGGTCTAGATACATTCAGTTTTCCTTCACTTATCAACGTTATTTATCTCTGAAATAGACAACTCTCTTAATTCAGCACTCAGCAATACTATGGAAATATTGATCTGCAATCAACAGTTGACGCAGTTATTTTGCTCAAGCTGCACTGTTTACTGAACTGCAAACACAGCAGTATTAAAGGCATATATAAGAATTCTTTCTACCACACCAAAAACCCCATTGAAAGTATTTCATTTAAATGGCCTTGCCTGTGATTTATTCTAACTTTGATTTTAACCAAATGCAGTTATAAAGTAAATTGGGTTTTTTCCCATTTTTTCCCTCATTCTTTTTCTTTTTTTTTTAAATAATGAATATAATATTATGAGAAATTTTCTTCCACTAATCTCATTTCAATTTTTCTTTAGGCAGGATAAGCTGATTAATAAAATGGAAATTTCTCTGAAGTGTTTTTCCCATTGTCTTGGAGTGAAATTTCACAGGCAGTGTCTTTGTTATGAAACATAATTTTGTGGAACTTTTTAAAGAAATGTCAAGACATTTAGTATCAGTGGGACTGGATGTCAAACACACTTTGTCATCAAGTTAGTTAACCCTACTTTGTAATTTAATTTGGAATAATACACCATGACTAGCCAGGCACAGTAAAGGGGGCTAATTTTTAAAGATGTGACTACTAACGGAATACTTAATTGTCAGAAGTCAAGTTTTCACGTGATTTTTTTTGTTGTTCTCAAGGACCCCTGCACAAAGAATTATTCTAATATTCTAATTATTCTAATTATTTTCTACACATACAGACCAGTCCAAATTACTTTCTTCATACAAAACTAACTTGGGTTATAATGTGAACATTTTTCCCACATACAGAGATAAACTTCCTATATGTTAAGCTTTTTTTTTTTTTGTCAGTACATAATCAGTAATTATGCATGCATACACAGCAGCACAAATGACTCATTATGTGATGATTTGGCTGACTCAAGTACAAATTATTAGAATTAATATTGCAGAGATGGAATATATAAAGGGAGAAGACCTCACATGTACATGTAGGCTCTGCAGGAAGAATAGTGCCATGGGAAAACACCATAGTCACACAACAGGAGTAGCAATCAGCCTGCACTGTTGTCCAGCCAAGAAATATACATCTCCCAAGGATTGTGCACGTCTGTTACTTCAGTACCTAAAACAAGACTTTAAGATGAAAGTAAGTCCATAATAACTGTGGAATGACATTAGAAGTCACTGAGTATTATACTGAATATAATTACTCTTCTTCTGGGTCAAAGTTCAGTAGATTTGTCTAAATATGGTTGTGTTTTGTGTAGGTGTAAAGATGTTTTTAGCAAGGTGGGGCTGCAGGGCTGATAGCAAGTGCCTATGTCAGCGTTTCCTTGTGCTGGAAAGTGACAATTACAGATGGATCCATTGGACCCACTGGACAGCATGGCTGAGCCTCTCAGGAAAATCATATTTAAAGAAGAGTACAGTAGTTGAGAGAGACCACCAAGAATAAAAAAGTCAGAAAACCAGCCATACAGACATCAAGGTCAGAGAAGGAACGGGAGGAGATACTCTAGGCACTAGAACAGATATCCACCATGCAACCCATGCTCATGCAGACAGATGCCTTGAAGGTATCTGCAGCCCATAGGCACGTCAATAAATTAAATTAATTTTTGATTATCAGACCAAGTTGAGTCTGATTTGCCCTTTATAGTGACTAGAAAGTGATATCCCTGTCCAGACCTTGATCAATGAGCTTTTCATCTTATTTTCTTCCCCTATCGTGTTGTGGAGGGTGAGTAAGAAAGTATCTTGGTAGGGGTCTGGCATACAGACACGTTCAACCCACCACAACATCTCTAATTTGTAACAGGGTATTTGCAATGAAAGACAGACACAACACGGTTCATGGTTAGATCGTCTATCAGGTGAAAGTAAAGCAGGGTATCCTAAGGTATCTCTAAAGGCACAAGGAGTCTTTATATATGAATACAATTTGGTTTTAGTTACTAGAAAGGAGATTTAGTCTAAAATTAAGCTGCCTACACTCAGGCTAAATGCAGACATTGGCTTCATTGCTAATACCATCAGTAAAAACAGGAGAGTCCTTCTGTTCGTTTCCACTAGGGAATTGATCTAGTTTCCCCGCACACAGAAACCAACACCACTTTTTATTGCTGTGGGCATCCATCTTGCGTTCTCAGCTGCAGCTTTAGAAACAAAGGTGTCTTGTTAGTTCTGTATTATATATGGAAGCCCTGTGTGAATGCCTTCTATAATGTGTAATACCATCAGAGGTCTATGTGTGCCAAACTAAGAGGGCTCAGTTATTTTTAAATTAAAACCAAACAAACAAACAACAAAGTCTAAACCAAAGATATATACTGTTGGGATTTGGTACAGGGACATTGCTACCATCTCATTGAAACTAATATGCACGTTTTTATTCATTGTCTTTAGAAATATTCTTTACCTTTCATCTCAGAGTCACTGAATAGAAAATATAAATACATCACTTTCTATTTCGTGAAATATTTTTAACTCCTGTAGTTATCAGAAATTTTAGACCCTTATAAGTTTTTGTAGTTTCACAACTAGCAACATCACAAACTAGACAAATATGCTTTCAAGCCCTTTCACAAACCTTAGGGTACATGGGCATTCACAATTCAAGCACATATTGCACTGACAGGTCCAAGTTGAACTGATTTTTCAGAAACATCTGATATGCACATAACATCCATACTAGAAAAACCCAGCAGTCCTTGGGCCTTTCACATGCAAGATAAAGCCAGTGAGGGCGATGGTTCATATAAATAACAGTTTAATGCCTCGAGTAGAATGGAAACTGAGGATCAGCTCTAATCTCGACCAGAAATGTTTAAATTAACTGTCTTCTGAGGAAAATGTCTATCCCACAAGCTGGGATAGAAAAGCTGTAAAGGCAAGAAGGAAGCTAGAAAAAATCAAACACAAGAATGTAAGTGTATAAACGATCTCTTGAAGTTTTAAACCTTTACCAACTCGTGCAAATCATAGTCCAAGTTACCTCATTTTCATCATACATTTTGTTAATGACGAAAGATAGCCAACTCATATTAATGTATTCTGCTCTGGGTAACCCCAGTATTCAGCTGAATTAGAATTTCTTTCTCTATACAGAATGGAACAACCTCTTCAGGACTATCTATTTCAAAAAAAAAAAAAAAAAAGAAAAAAAAGAAAAGAAAAAGCAAAAGGGAAAAAAATTAAAAAATGCCTAAACCAGAAAAATTAGTAAAGTCTTTTTCTGTGATATGACATTTGTTTATCTACTTCCCAGAAAATCCATCTAGTAACATGCCATTGAATATAGGATATATGGTGAAAACACAGTATCAACTTGTTTATTCAGGGCATAGCAAAAAGCATTCCAAAATGGCAAGGTGAAGAGATACTTCAGCTATCAGTTGAAGCACATTCATATAAAGGAAAACACTTCTCATGCTTTCATAGAAAGTCTATCATTTTTACAGAGGCAAACCCCTGACAGAACCATCATCTGTGCTCTCATGAAATTAAAGTAAATACACATTTATTTGTTTAAAATTAGAACAAACAAAATGACCACTCTTGGAATGTGGCTGCTACGGTGAACGTAGTCAGTGTGTATATAGTTGCTAATATTCATAGTCACTTCCAATGAATAGGAGATAAAATACTTATTCTGAAGGTGTTTATAGGTATTGTATATCAGTATTATGACTAGACATGTATAAAATGAGCAGAGGATATTTAAAATGTTTTTAAATAATCCAGTTTTCTTCAGATTAAAACACTTGTATTTTAATCATGATGTCACTTAAATATGGAAATTGTCATGGTGGTGCAAGCAGTACTGATGAATACCTTCAGTCTCCTGTAGCACGTCTAGACTATCATTATGTAATGTGCAACAGTAAATAATGTACATGAGATCAAGTGGAACAAAGGGATACCCATATAAATTATATTATTAACCGCTTTTCTGATAAAACCTATTCCTTCCTCTTGAAAATAAATTTTCATTATAAGAAATATCCTGCATGCTCATTCATGAGTAAGCTATAAAGATGCCTTTGTTCAAATGTTGATAAGATACTTTAGTTCTTATGGTTTTGCAGTACACTCTAGATAATATTGCTCTAAAAGTAAAACTAGTAAAATTTCAACAGAATATTAATATCTCCTTTTTGAAAAATAAAAGCTTAATGTAGATCCTAAGATTTGCTTTTAAAAAAGTACATTTAACCAAATTCTGATAAAACAAAGATCAGTCATCCCAAAGGCTCTGTAACTCTCCCAGAAATGTAACTGGTAAATTCTTCCAGGCTATCATTTCAAACATCCATGCTGCTGTGTACTTTGCCCTTTAATTGAAAGGTGTTTTTTTTTTTCCTGTGCAAGAACTTATTTCCATGGGATACTTTATTTATTTATTAGATTATGTTGCTGACTTAAAAGAGAATAAAGCTTACCTTTGAAAGGAAAAAAAAGAGTATATATACACTTTCCAAACATCTTCAGTGAGATTTAACAGTACTTGTTTCTTTAATACTGTAGTTTTTTAGCCTTTCCTCCTGTTCAAAATATTTATACAAAGCCAAATAAGGAACAAAACCAGTACCCTGTGAATTTTGTCACTACAACTAATTATTACAGCTCAGATACCACATATGAAAACACAAATGCTCACTGTGAACTTTTTTTTACTTGATGATGTCTACTTAAAAATTAAAACCTAGAAAAGTATATTTCAGTAATAAAATTCCTTCACACTTGTGGGAAGATTTTGCTGAAAACAAGGCCTGGATGCTGTGAGACTGCTTGATACTGAACAGCTCTAACAAGGCCTTGAAGCAGAGAGCCGAGAGATAAGCAGAGGCCAGCTGGGAGGAACCCAGCAGCTAGTTCGGTGGGAACGAGTACCAGCTGAAGGGAAAACAATGGACATGAACTATCAACATAGCTAACTTTAGTATAACTTGATTTCTTGGCATGCACGGTAGTTTAGCCAATAATGTATTAGTAATAGGCTTGTGGACAGCTACCTTTAGCCAATGACACACTGTAGTCACACTCATGGACACACCGTTATGTAACAGTGGTGGGGTATATAGTAAGGGGGCTAAGCTGAATAAACTACTACTTGCTCACAGATCAGATTGATCTCTGCCTCTGCTTCGCGACATACACTTGATGTACAACTTTATTTTGATACATTGTGATCTGCTATGGAAAGTTTTCCAAGCATTCCATATCACTCTGAATGTCTTTCTCATAATTGCTCATTCCTCTGACCTCTATATAATACTTTGCCTTTTGTTCACTGCTTACCATAACACGATCTTATCATTCTTCAGATAAATTATACTAAAATAATATGTAAGTAGATATAAATAATATATAGGTATATGTTCCCTAAACATCTAGAAATCCTGTTGGTGTCAATAATGTGTTATCATCTCCTTAAGATGATATATTATCTAAAAGATAAGTTTAAAACACTCCTATTATCTTAATGGTTAATAAGGCAGAAATAATGAACTGTGCTTTAGGTGCCTTAGCTTTGCATTGTCAGGGATCTTTTATATGCATCTCTGGAGTCTTTTTTCCTGTCACAGTTCCTGCAGTAGAGAGGATGTCCAATAGGCAACACTTGTAGTAGACAAGTATTAGGTTGGCCAAAGTAACTTTTGCCATTAGAGCAAATGTGCACCATCAGCTAGAGATTCTGTTTACAAATCTGTGCATGTGAACTTGTATCAATAAATGCAACAGAAAAACATTCCAAAATAAAGAATAAGCAACTGATCCTAGAAGACTTGAAACAGAAAATATAGCAAATATGAAAAAAAAACAAGAGAGAGCTGTTTCAAATTAGTTTCCATGCAAATAAACACAAAATGCAATGACTGACAGGGGCAAAAAATCATGAAGAAATTAAGTAACTTCTGTTGTGTTACAAGAGAGGAACTTGGACGATGATTTTTATCACACTGAGATGCCAAAGACCATGGAAAAAGAAGAGTGAGACTGTCTCTCATGTTCTGTGTAAGAGTATTTGTAAAACTAGATAGTTAATTATTTTTGGTAATACTTGTCTCACACTTGAGTAAGACACAAAGTTAGTACTCTTCTAAGGCTCATGGGGTATATCAACATTCAAATGCTGAATGCATTTACTTCAGGGAAGGTGTTATAGACATCATGACCATAAGGTCATGGACTTCATTGTGCCCACATTTCTAGTCTATTCTTGCTTGAAAGTGGAGTTCCCAGCATCTAAATGGATGTAAAATATACTCACTCTCTGTATTCATCTTCTTATTTCTATTGCACTCCTATTAAAGTAGTTATGTTATACCCTTTGAATCTTTGCATTTCTAACTGAAATCTGGAATGAACCCTCACCCCCTCCAGTTCCTATCATCTACTAAGGAACAAGTCGGAAATTTTCTTTGAGAAAACCAAATTGAGTGCCCTTGTATTTCTTCAAATGCAATTGATGAGCACCTTTATGTAGTTTGTACAAACCAGTAGAAAGAAATTTAAAGACTGAAATGAGAGATATGAGTTTGATAAGAGAGTTTGGAAGAGGGAATAAAATTGAGAACTGTTTCCTTTAGAAGGAAGGAAAACTCGCAAAAATATCTACCATCGGGGTTTGTATACATTTCAAAGCTCATGCATAGAATATGTCAGTCCTTAAAAAAAGTCTTTTGAAGTGAAAAATATTCTTTAAGGTCAAAGGTTAACGATCATGACTAAAGTAGATCTTTAAATATAGTTTGACAGAGTAACCTACCATTAACAATAGAATGATACTGAACTTGACTTACTGCTTCTTTGTAGATGTGGTGTTGTTTACACCTACAGAAACTATAATAGAAATCGCAAATGCTATGTCCTGGCCCAGCTGACCTCATCCACAAGATGGCAGGTAAGGGATAGGTTTCTTTTTTATCTTTTAGCTACAGGCTGGAGTGACAACAACTACTCCAGGGCTCTGCTCAGTATTCCAATATCTGAGTAGAAGTAGAAGTTACAGCTCTTTACACTGAGCTCAGTCAAAGCAACATTCAAATTCCAATCTGTATTGTGTATGTGGTTGAAGATACAATTACTTACTTTGCTCTTCATCAAAGTAACAAAGATTTTACAACACGAGCTTGGATACAACCAAATTCACCCAAGAAATGCCAAGAAAATGGTGCAGTAGATTTTAGGAGAGAAGAAGGCAGAGCGATAAAATAGAGAAGTAGAAGAAAAAGAGGAATAAAACATAAAAAAAACCAAAAACAAAACCAAAAACTTGCCCAATGAAATCCGAGGGAGGTTTCCTCAGGAAATGTGGTCCACTGGGCAGAGAGTGTGCACATGCACTTCTTAGCATGGATTGTCTATAGAGGAGCTGTGTCCTCTATTAGCATACATGGAGTAGTCTTGCTGTGCCTACACTGTTTTTATGTATGGAAAGTTCTCAAATTGTGGCATGCGCAGAAGTTCCTTTGGGAATGTTTTTGAGCCCTTTGAGCATGCATGTGCAGTTAGGGTGCTCTTCAGGCATGTGCTCTTCAGGCTGCATAAATCCCTCTGCCACAGCAGATCAGGCCAATTTATTAGGAGCCCAGCCACAAGGGTAGGACTGAGGGAAAACACACCTGCTCCCACAACTCCCTCTCTCTCCTCTGATGCTGCCAAACTGCACAAACCCCCAAGCACACACAGACCTGTACACAGATGGTTGTATAAGACGTACAGATACCTACAAATAAGAAAGCTGATCTTTACAACAAGTATTTAAAGATACAGTCCAGCATCCAATATGGTGACAAGTAAATTAGTTGTGTCCCGTATTATGGAGAAATCACAGATTCAATTGTCACAAAGCTGAAGCTTTAGCTCTTAGCTGATTCAAACGTATCTTGGAAAGTTATAAAGAGAGGAACAGGCTAATGATGTAATCAGTAATATGCAATCAATTAATATGTGTGGGAAATAATCATTCTTCATACAGTACTTTAGATGCTGTAATCATCACATAAGTTGCTGTAAACTTTTGAAGCCACATAAGTCAGGTAACTTCAGCTATCATATTAAAAATACGTTATTTGAAGCACTATGTATAACATTTTTAAGATAATAACATCTATTTGTAGCATAAAATATGTTGTACCATTTGACCTGAAGAATACTTCATACTTTATTTGCAGATTTGAACTTTTTTTTCAACCAAATTAACTATATCTCCATTTTTTAGCTCAGAACATCCATTAAGGAGGCATAAGGCCAAAGCATAAGGCCAGGGAAGATTTAGGCTGGAGATTAGGAGGAGGTTTTTCACAGAAAGGGTCATTGGGCATTGGAATAGGCTGCCCAGGGAGGGGGTTGATTCACCTACCCTGGAGGTGTTTAAGGGACGGGTGGATGAGGTCTTGAGGGACTTGGTTTAGTGTTAGATAGGAATGGTTGGACTAGAAGATCCAATGGGTCCCTTCCAACCTGGTTGTTCTATGATTCTATGATTCTATGAATTCACAAGAAATGTGAACACTCTTCTAGGATATTGATGTATTTTCATATGCTTCATTAGCTTTTAATTTACTGTCATGATATTGACTCTACTATACAATAGTGTATATTATTGCAGAAAATAATGTTGCACTGATTTATGTAAGATATGCTGTATGCTGATGTTTCTTAGTGCTGTCTAATATTTTTATGATTTTAATTAAATATGTAAAGGGATAAAGACAAAGAAAATATAAGAAGTTAATATGAAAAAAGGATAGATTTATGACTGTAAAAGCTGTAATATTAAATATATTATAAGCCTTGCATCAATAGTATAATTCTGCTACTTAAAAGGAATATGCCAATAAGTAAGAGCAATGATGAAACCTATTTGAGGCCATTCAAACTGTGAATAAGATGATTTCACGTCATACACTTGGACAAGCATTTGTCATGTTCCAAGGCAATATCCATCACATAAAGCAAAAAATACATGGTTTCACCATGATTAAATATATTCACTTACATTCATGGAGCCTTCGGAAATAAGGATAGGAAAGTCATGTTCTGGTGGTTTCTTCTCTGTCCAGAACTCATAGTTTTTATTCCATTAGTTTCAGATCTTGAATCAGGATATAGAAGGAGAAGTCTAGTCTTGGGCTGACTTTCTGTGTTTCTATAGTATTCAATGAACTCCTTATCTATTTGCATGCTAACTCATTCATCTATAAAATGTGTTTAAGAATGACCTACACTCATAAGAGAATTAAAAAAAAATAAAGTGCAATTCTTAGGTAATTGTAGTCTTCAAGGACTAAAAATATAATTTCTATCACCATGGAATTTCCAGTAGGAATTCTATAAAATTAAAATGTCCTCTGCTAATATAACATTACTGTTACATAATAGTCTTTCAGGAAGTGTGAAAATGGAATTCTGGGCACTCTTAAGAGTGAAAGGAAATGCACACAGCATACCCTCTAAAACAATCATTATTGTAAAAATAAATAAAATCATGCTTTCAAAAATCAGAATAAAGGAAAAGTCATTTTAACAGATATACATAGTTAAGTGTCTCTGTGATTAAAGTGGAAGGGGGATTTCATCTTATTAAGAGATGACAATGCAAGGTCCCAGAGACATTTGTGTTATTTATAAATGTAGTGATGAAGGCAGTGTAAGACCTGAGAGTGACAGACTTGCACAAATTTCAAATATTATAATTTCTTTTACTGAAAAAAATATACAGAGTGGGTTAGTAAATAAAATAAAGAAATTATTAGATTTTTTTTTTTTGGTTTCCATCTTTGCAGTAAAAAAGGAAAGAAAAACGAGAAGATCTCCTGAGCAACATTCTGAAAATATATGCTATTTCAATGATTTTTACAGCTTCTAATTACTTAAAAAAAACCCCAAACAATCAAAAACCATATGGGATCTTTTTTGCTCCATGAGTTTTAAAATGAACACTATGGGCAAAGTTATATACTTTGCATTTATCATTCATACACTTAAAAAATATATTTAATTTCTTCTATAAGGGGTTTCGTATCCTGCAGGAAGTATTTCAGTGCATCAAAATAACGTCCTGAAGGCATGACAATTTTCTCTTGACAATAAGGAGAAGGTCAATGAATCCTTAGTGATTTAATATATTCATTGTTACCCTAGGTCAAGTAAGTTGTTTTGGTTTTTACCCTAATATTCTACAAAGTGCTCCTTTAATCTTCTTTAGGACATCTGGAAATTTTCCTTCTGGAAAATATTTTCCTGCAGAATAGAAGTCAGTAGCACTCATCACCAGTGGGAATATAACTAAATGCAGGAATAAAGCTAAATGTGGGGAGAATACAAGGCAGTTTGTCTTTAAAAGCAAGATGAAATACACACAGAAGCAGCACACTTTTCATCAGAAAGGAACGCAGCAAGGACCTCTTGCCCTGTGAAGTAGGGATGGGATGTTTGGAGACAAAGAAAGCCAACCCCCACTATCAGCAAGGATCAGCAAGGAGCCTGGTACAACTGCATGATTATTTTCCAAGAAGATGAATTGCAGCTGCTGCTCTGACAGTCCAGCCCTCCAGCTGACCTGTACTGGTTATATCACTAAAACACACCTCCACACCTAAGGCTACCAGCCTCCTCTCCACTTCTAAGGTAGACCACTCCTATAACTACTCCTACTGGGCATGTGCCACCAGTCAGCAGAGTTTGACATAATTACTTCAGTCACTCAAGCTCCACATAAAACTCTACCTTAAATGTTCGTGTTGCTGTAAACATGTAAACAAAGGAGAAAGTGATGAGGGAAAAATGTCATCAAAACTTCTGGGATCAGCTGGTGGGTTGGACCTCACTTGGGATAAGAACTTTGTGTTATGTGCACAATATATATATATCGTAGCATCAAGTTGATTACTAATGACTGCTTTTACTTTGACTGTAACTATGTATTTCTTAACTGCCTATGGCTCCTTTCCGTGCT
Source organism: Coccyzus lansbergi (assembly GCA_033558105.1). Classification (NCBI taxonomy): domain Eukaryota; kingdom Metazoa; phylum Chordata; class Aves; order Cuculiformes; family Coccyzidae; genus Coccyzus; species Coccyzus lansbergi. Next base: position 1,018,337 of record JAUMJK010000379.1, read on the forward strand.
CAGGTGCTTGATTTTTAATATATTTCTGCAAACAGTATCTTATCCCCACCCACTACCAAACCCTTATTTAGTCATGAATTGTAATAATCAATTGTTTTTAATAAAATTTATTTGTTTGTACATATACAAGTCTCAGGAATCCTACTAACAGTTGAGGCGAACTTAAAGGGTGTTTCTGATCTAAACTGAGCAAACTGGACAAAGATAATTTCTCTTGCATTATTTCTCAGTGGTTGCCATACTTTGACAAACTGGACAGTATATTTTTATCCTCTCAAAACTGTCAGGGAAAAGGGTCTACACCTGAGCCTCAGTATTTACTGTGATCTGGCAAGCTCGACAATTTTCTTCTGTTCTTGTGAGATAGTCAGTTATAGGGTTAAGCAGACTGGTAAACTCTCCTTTCCTTAGTCTTTTGTATTTTCATATTTATCTCATGATGCCACCAGTAGGAAATATTGACTTTGTATGTTAGCTTGTTTTCTAAATTGTAAGTAATTGACAAGGTTTCAAAAACAGAGATATTAAGTTTAACATAAAGCTTAGTAATGTAAATTTAAAAATTAGGCTTTTTTGTACATTGTGATGCTAATTTATTAGTAGTATTATGATTGAGGCAAGTTGTTTGGGTGTTTGTTTTTTTCTTTTCCTTGAAGATTAACTATACTTTGCAAATATATTAACTTCAAAAATCCTTTGAAGAGAAAATTTGAAGGAACGATTACAAGTCCCATTCCTTGATATTCTTCATGTAACCTCTATGGATTACATCTTGAACCTCATGATCAAAAGGCTATAGAAAAAAATGAAGTGGATGATAAGAATCAAAAATTCAATATAAGAGGGATTTAGTACATACAAATTGCAAATATCAGCAAACTTTCTGGTCAAGACTGTTTATTATTCTGTTTGTTATAGTAAAGCAGCTATGGCAACTTCTGTCAGCCTACAGAGGTATTTAGCTAAGATCTCAGATCAGATAATTTTATAATGTTTATGCTCCAGTATGTCAGGAGTAAAGCTTAAACTATGTTAAAACTTTCTAAACTAATACAAAATTTTGAAAAGCTCTTGAATCAGACTCTCTTTGAAATAATCTGCTGGTATAGGGTTTTCTTTCTTTTCAGCACCTCCTGGTGCATTACTTCCATATGTCTCCAAGTGCATTTTTGTCCTTGTTTTGATATAAAATAAAAATGCAATTATATGCACACTTTCAGTTACAGTAATCTAGTATTTGCACTATAGTATGCATTATATCCGTTTGTTACAACCTGTAGATTATGAGGTAGACCGCAGCTCTAGTCCAGACCTCAACAGGAGCTTCCTGTAGCTGCCATGGAATTATTATTTTTTTTTCTGTTTTCACAGACTTTACTAAGAAATTGATTTTCTTATTATTTTGGAATGAAAAATCAAACTGGTAAGAATACAAAAATGTGAGAAATTATTCTGATAAATATATCCAGCAGGTTCTAATAAATCTGTTGCAGAAGATACTGGCATTTCAGTATTTGTTTAGTATTCTAGAAACTGGAATAATGCACAGTGTAATTTGTTTGAGTAATTATTAGTATAACTGACTGAAATCAAATATTAAACAGGAACAAAGACCTTTGTTCAATGGCACAGCACTGAATTTTTTAAGAAGAGGAAACACTCATTTAATGTATTGAATATGTGAATATAATGATGAAAACACAAGCAAAAAATTAACTTAGCACGTCAAAAAGATAGAAGTATGTCCTTTTTGCATTTAAGACTGTATGTTCATCCCACATCCTGTCTCTACAAAGGAGAGTGTGGCATGATCTACTAACAATAAAACATTTCAAAAGAATAACAAAGGATTTTTATTTTTTTAGGGAAACCTGGAGGAACTGGATGAGGGGATCTGCAATAATGCCTGCAGAAAGAGATTCCTCAAAATTTTTGAAGTTCAAAGTAAATGATATATATACTTTACAAAATCAGTAGTAAGGAAGTTTACTTAGATTGCATAAAAGTCTCCCAATGTACTTGATCAAATAAGTTGGTAAATGATGAATTAACAATAACTGATAATGAAGAATGTCTTTATTTAAGCACCTGACGTTAGTGATAGCATCCACTACATGGAGAACAGGATAAAGAACCCAAGAAATAGACGAAAATATAAATTGAGGGTCAACTGTCTGTTTTAAAAAAGACAAAGCTCCTAACTGAGGAGAAGAGGAGTGCTGCATAGGATTTAGAAAATCCTGATGTGGGTAACACAGAAAAGGATGCTGACCAATTACCATCAAGACAAGTTAAAGACATTTTGTTGAAGTTGCTGTGAGGGTAGAAGGACAGATACTATCAGCTGTAACACACTGTGTCTCATGTTCTACAGGCGTAAAGACAGCAACACAGTACTTGGAGTGTTTTCCTGGGCAAAATCACATAGCTGTTAATAGGCCAGCAGGACCAGGGAAGTGATTCTCCCCCTGTACTCTGAACTGGTGAGGCTGCACCTTGAATACGGTTTTCAGCTTTGGGGCCCTCACTACAAGAAGGACATTGAGGTTCTGGATGGTGTCCAGAGAAGAGTGACGAAATTAGTGAAGGGGCTGGAGAATAAGTCTTAAGAGGAGTGGCTGAGGGAACTGGAGTTTCTTAGCCTGGAGAAGAGGAGGATGAGGGAAGACCTCATTGCTCTCTACAACTACCTGAAAGGAGGTTGTAGAAAGGTTGGTGTTGGTCTCTTCTCCCAAGTGGCAGGTGACAGGACAAGAGGGCAAACAGCATCCAGGGGAAGTTTAGATTCAACATTAGGAAAAATTTCTTCACAGAAAGGGCTGTTGTACTTGTCTGGGAGGTAGGTAGATGACGTGGTAAGGGACATGTTTTAGTAGTAGACAGTCACAGTTGGAGCTGATGATCCCTAAAATCTTTTCCAAATTACTGTTTCTATGATTCTGTGAGATGAAAAACAAACTGCTGGAGTATGATATCAGGCTTGGAGGAAATATTGCAGTCTTCCTCATATGACAGTACTACCATAAATAGGAACAATATAGGAAGTATTTGTTATTACTAGACAACTGGACGTTTTAGTCATCCTTTACTTTTTATTTTAGTAGCATTAATCTTTTATAGTTATGCAGAACTCATGTATCATTACAAGCTCTATTCAACTTGACTACTGGAAAAGTTGAAGGTTGTATGATTGGTCTTCTAAATGAAACTGGTTTGGTTTTATCCAATAGATACATTCGTCTTCTTCCAACTCCAGTGGTAAAAATGGAAGTTTTAAATATTCTAAACTTTATTTGCAAATGTTTAAAATTCTGATGTGAATACTGTAGCTCCATTCACTACTATAAAGGCCAATCAGATATATCAGATGTACAACTTTAAATAATTATCTTATGCCAATGAATTTTTACTTTACATAACATTTCCCATTTTCAGTCTTTTTATTTGAAGCTTGAGTTACAAATTTCAGTGTTTAAAAGTTATACTTAATATCAACAATAAGATTAATACTTTATTTTCTCTTGAATTTCATTTTATCACTGTAGACATGGGCAGGACTTATTGGGAAGAAAAAGAAAAAGAGAGAGAAAAAGAAAAGATAAAGGAGAAAAAGAAGAATTAAAAAAAAAATGAAACAAAAAAGAAGTGCTGTTCTTCACCTCTCAATACTTACACAAATATTACACGTCTCAAGCTACAATACACACACCATCCTAAAATGATAGAAGCTCTAGTCTGACCCCAAAACCATTAATGCTGTTACCTTTGACACCCAGGTATTTAACTTTCTTTCCCTACTTGTCTTCAGCCTTTTCAGTACAACGGTTCTTCCAGAAACATGGTCACCAATACTCTCTGCACTTCTTGCTGCACATAAATTAGGATGTGGCAATCAATGTGAATCTCCTCAGTGAGCTGTATTCTGGCCTTTTGACCTCACACAGCTTCCAGGTAGCTACTCAGTCTACTGAAATACTTGTTATCTTGACGTGTTCCACATTGACGGGTTATTTTTTTAGGTGTACTTCAGTTCTGACTTCACCTTTAAGTGACTTTCATGTTGATATTTTCTACCTATTGCTTAACAGCTTAACCTTTAGTTTTCCACACAGTTAAGTTCAGGTGCAATTTTGCTCCAGGAATCTGTTCCCATTGAAATAGATAGTGCACACGTAGAAGACTAAGCTTATTTAGTGTGTATCCTTAGAAGTGTCATTTAGTTTTCAGCTGTCAGTCTTTCTGAATAAAGTTATCACTCAGAGAAAGATTTTAATCAGTTTTGGAATATTTCTTTATATATGAGACATACCCAGTGAATAAGGAAATTCAAAATCTAAAGAAGCAACGAGCTTGAAATAAAATAAGGAATATATCTGCACTGGAAGTTTCCTACTCGTTAATGGGAAACATAAAAGTAAAACTGTCCAGCTACACATTGACTAGGTCCCACAATATAATAGTATGCAAAGTACCTTCAGGCAGTTCATGGAAACAAATCCTGGCAGCTAGCACTAAGACTTTGAGTCACATACCATTTAGCTAGCTGTTGCAGGGAGCTTGTAGGCAGAGGAACTAGCAAGTCTGAGGCTTCAGGTCCCTGAAGGAAAGAGCAGTGAGACGTAACAGAGCAACAGAGACCAGAGTACCTGGTTTTTGGTTTGGGATGAGAAGTAAAGGTTTGCCATTAGAAGTGATAGAGATAGCTATTAACTCAGGTAGTAACAGCCAAAGTAGTATGTGGTGGCTTCAAAGCTTGACAAGAGTCTCTATAGAGCTTTGGAACCTTTTTAGCCTCTCCCCTACTCACAATCCATGAAGTCTGAAGCTTGAAAAGCATTCATCTTTGTAATAATGGTGTCAGAAGTGGAGGAGAGAAGATTCAGAAGAACACTGATCCATTTGTCAGACATTGATCACTCCTTATTTATTTAATGAAATGAAGCAACAAAGAATTAAAAGTATTGGAATTAGAACACAAAATGGTATAAAGCTCATAAAGCGTCTCCTTACAAATGTTGCACTAAATATTTTCTTGTTTACATTAATGACAAGATTAGAAAGCACAAGTCATTTTGAACAGAGAGTATATAACTTGTATAAAAGGCAGTATAAGCCTTTCATCTTCCTTCCTCACGGCATGCTGAAAACACCAGATATCAAAACACAACTACTGCCAAAATAAATTGAGAGCAAAAACATACTCAATACTGTGGTCTCATTAAAAGTTTCTAAAAGTATCTCTGTCTACAGGGAGAAACTGCCTTTAACCTGAAGGCAAAATAGCTCCTGCGTTTTCTGGATTTTGCCTACTTTTTTAAAATTCATTTGTAAATGTGTTTACCTGGAATACCAAAGAAAAGAAATTTTATCTTAATTTGTGTTAAGAAGATAAAAAAAAACCCACTAGTCTTTAGTAGGTAAGTACAAAAAAGATGATAAAGAAAACAGTGATAAAAAAGATGAAAAATGAACCGACAGATGAGCAACAAAGCTGATGAGGGGGCTGCAGAACAAGTCTTATGAGGAGCAGATGAGAGCTGGGGTTGTTTAGCCTGGAGAAGAGGAGGCTGAGAGGAGACCTCATTGCTCTCTATAACTACCTGAAGGGAGGTTGTAGAGAGGATGGAACTGGGCTCTTCTCCCAAGTGCCAGGGGACAGGACAAGAGGGAATGGCCTCAAGCTCCGCCAGGGGAGGTTCAGGCTCAGCATAAGGAAAAAATTCTTCACAGAAAGGGTTGTTAGGTGCTGGAACAGACTGCCCAGGGAGGTGGTTGACTCTCCTTCCCTGGAAGTGTTTAAGGTACTGGTGGATGAGGTACTGAGTGGCATGGTTTAGAGATTGGTGGGAATAGCTGGACTCGATGATCCAATGGGTCTCTTCCAACCTGGTAATTCTGTGATTCTGTGATTACCTGAAAGGAAGTTGTTCAGAGGAGGGAGTTGGTCACTTCTCCCAAGTGACAAGTGACAGGACAAGAAGGAATGGCCTCAATCTCTTTCAGGGGAGGGTCAGGCTGGAGAGTAGGAAACATTTTTTTACAGAAAGGGTCATTGGGCACTGGAACAGGCTGCCCAGGGAGGTGGTTGAGTCACCTTCCCTGGAGGTGATTAAAGGATAGGTGGATGATTTAGTTATTGATAGGAATGGTTGGACTCAGTGATATGGTGAGTCTTTTCAAACCTGGTGATTCTATGATTCTATGTTTCTATGACAATACCTCCCAGTTTAGTGTCATCTGCAAACCTACTAAGGATGCACTCAATGCCTTCATCCAGGTCATTGATAAAGATGTTGAACAAGACTGGACCCAGTACTGAGACCTGGGGAACCCCATTTGTAACTGGCCTCCAGTTGGAATTAACTCTATTTACCATAACTCTGGGCCAGGCAATCCAACCATTTATAGAAAGGTTTTTAATTATCCTTCACTGAATTGGTCATTATGATCTCTAGATGGGCTTTAGCCCTCCTGATTTTAACTCTGCATGCTCTCACTTCCTCCCTGTACTCCACCCAAGATGCCTGTCTCTTTTTTCTAAGTTTATAGGCATTTCTCTTCTTTCCGATGTCCCTTCAGATCTCCCTAGCCAACCAAGCTGATTTTTTTCCCCAGTGGTTCATTTTCCAGCACATGGGGACAGCTTGCTCCTGCTCTGCCAGGATTTCCTTCTTGAAGACTACTCAGCCCTCTTGGGCTACCTTGCCCTTAAGGGCTATCTCAAATGGACTTTGTCAACTAGCCTTCTGAACAGTCCAAAGTCTGCCCTCGGGAAGTTCAAAGTGGCCGTTCTGCTACCTACCTGCCCCCTTCTCACCTCACCTAGAACTAAGAATTCTACCTTCTCATGATTGCTTTACCCTAGTCATCCTTCAACTGTCACATGCCCCACAAGGCCTTCTCAGTTCACAAACAGCAGGTCCAGGAGGGCACATTTCCTTGTAGGTTCTTACACCAATTGTATGAGGAATTTGTCTTCCACACACTCCAGGAACCATCTAGACTGCTTTCTCTCTGCTGCACTGTACTTCCATCAGACATCTGGTAGATTAAAGTTTCCCACAAGGAAAAGAGCTAGCGATCTTGAGACTTCTCCCAGTTGTTTCTGGAGAACTTGTCAATTTCTTCTGTTTGGCTAGGTGGCCTATAACAGACTCCCATCACTGCATCAACCATCTTGTGGGCTCCTCCGATTTTTACCCAGAAACACCCAATCCTGTCATCACCATAATCGAGCTTGATGATATCAAAGCACTCACTAACATAGAGGGCAACCCTACCACCTCTCCTACCCTTCCTGTCCCACCTAAAGTGTTTATACCCCACTATAGCTGCACTCCAGTTATATGAGCTATCCCATCACATTTCCATGATGACAACTACATCATAGTCTCCATGCCCTACAATAGCTTCTAATTCCTCCTGTTTGTTGCATGCGTTGGTGTAGATGCACTGCAGTTGGACTGTTAAGCCATCAGCTGTCATGAAGGGAATAGTGTTCATTTCCAAATGACTTATCCTTGGAATACCAATTTCATTAGTGCCAATTACATCTTTTCCATTGAGAGATGTACTCACCCCTACTTGCTCTGGGCTGATATACTGGAGGTCATCACCAGTACACCATTTCTCAGGCACCAGAGTTCCACTTCCAGGCTCACTCTTGACTAACATGGCTTCATCCCCCTCCCGCTTCACGTCTAGTTTAAAGCTCTATTAATGAGCCCTGCTAGATTTTTGGTGAGGAATTTTGTATCCCTAGAAGACAAGCATGGCCCATCCCTGGATAGGAAGCCTAGAGGTGTATAGGCAAGTTCATGATGAAAGAACACAAAGTTTTTCTCCTCACACTAGGTTTGGAGCAAAGTATTAATTGACTGATTTTTCTTGCCCTCTCTCTCTTTTTGTTCCATGTCATCAAAATGCTACTTGTGGCCTGGAGCCCTTCACCATTCTCCCCAGAGCCCTGAATTCCCTCCCCATTGTCCTCAGCTTCCTCCTCTGGATATCGTTATTGCCTACTTGGAACACTAACAGAAGGTAATAATCTGTAACCTTTACCAGGGAAGGAACCTTTCTTATGAAGTCTTTCACAGAAGCCCCAGGCAGGCAGCAGACCTCCTTATGCAGTGTGTCCGATCTGCAGATAGGGTCTTCTGTTCCCCTCGGAAGGGAATCTCCCAAGACAATCACTCTGCTTTTTCTCAGAGGTTGCTTTGGTGGTCATTTGAGGATAGTGCAGCCTAGGGAATGTTTCTAGGCTGCAGGAGCCATCCCCCTCCTCTTTGGAGTCAGATTCCACTTGCAGTGCTTTGTATCTAATCTTCAAGAGAACCTGGGAGCTTGTTGTCTGAATGGGGACAGCACTGTGCCAGGCAGGAACTTGCAGCCATTCCCCATCTGTTTTCTCCTCAGTCTTGCATTTAGTGGATGAGGAGTTCTCAACTGTGCACACTCTGGCTGCCTTCTTGGTTTGTGCTAGGGAGCACTGGGTGTTGCTCTACTGGTCTATCTCCCTCTCACATTCCCTAATGATCCTCAGTCTACTTACTTCCTCCCTTAGCTCAGACACCAAATGGAGGAGTTCCCCCACCTGAGCACAGCTTCCACAAGTTCTATGATTCTATGATTCTATGATTCTAAGTGAGGCTGGTAGCAGTGGTGTGTGTCAGGATGAGACACGGACACTCCATGGAGCCTAGTGTCTGGGTGGTTGCATCAGTCCTGGCTGGTGCAGCACCTGGAGTAGCCTTAATTATATGCCAAGTGGCCACAGTAGTCCTCGAGGATAGGTCTAATCAAAGAACCTGGGAGTGTTCATTATAAGAAACAAAATTTTCAGTCTTATCTGACAATCAGTTTTGTATCTTTTCCTATCACATTACTTGGGAGAAGAGACCAATGCCCTCCTTACTACAGTCTCCTTTCAGATAATTATAAAGAACAATAGTTTCCCCTCAGCCTCTTTTTCTCCAGACTGAACGATAACAGTTGCCTTAGCGACTCCTCATAAGACTTATGTTCTAATTCCTTCAGCACTAAATTAATTTATAACTGTCATTTGCTACTTTTTACACCATTCTGTTTCTTATTTATTACTTGTCCTCGTATCTGACTCTATATCACAGAACTATTCCTGTCAGCAAACTTCTTTATTCAATTTACCACTTTGAAGATGCTATGTGCCTTTGAAGGTATTTTTGAAATAACTTTTATTCACAGACAAATTAGCATGAGAATTTTGTTACATAACTTTAAACATCTAAAGTATTATTAGGTATAGATATTAACACTAAGCTGCCTTTATAGCCAGGAAAATAAAATTATGACATAATTAATTCATTGATATATGTTAAACATCTACATTAGGATGAGATCAAGTATTCTGGAAGTTCCTGTTTCTCTAGTATTTGAACTCACTTTGTACAAGAAACAGCACAATTTCAACAACTTCAATCTCCTTCCTCCAAATCTGGACGTGTTCACATTCCTGTTTGAACACATATGCCATGTTTTATGTACCCAGTTTTCTATTTTTATGACATATCACTGCATACTGCTATCAACGTTTGCAGATCGCTACCTATGTTAAGTCCTGGCATGATAGCTAAGAGAAGTTATGTATTAATAGACCATAAGAATGTCTCTCACTCTGCGGAACACAGAAACACATTATCTTAATTTTCACATTGTAATCATTGCAACTAGGCTGTAATATCTTCCAGAATCAAAGATCTCCATTCCTTTCAGATGGTCTCTGTTCTAACTTATTAAGTCAATCTGTTCAGCAGATAAGCTTCTCTGCTCTTAGCTTCCTCCTTTTGCCATTAAGACAGACATCCCTGGGACAGAAATATTTATGGTTTTCCTCTATATTTAATCTCTCTCTTCTCCAGTCTTCTGATATTCTCATTCAACATCTTATTTTTTTGTTCTGAGAAATCTGCCATTTCCTAGGTCACAAGGGATTTGCTTTAGGGAGAGTTGAATTGCTCCCTAGCTTTCATCTCTCTAATTTCCAGGAACTCAATTCAATTTCGCAAACATGAATCATAGAATCATAGAACAACCAGGTTGGAAGGGACCCATCGGATCATCGAGTCCAACCCATGAGGGTCTGGTGCCACTTGAGGTGCTGCAGGTTATCTCAGCTGGTCTCTAGCTGCTGTCCCAGAAAGGCACAGATCTCCCATAAAATCAGTATCATACCTCAAAGCACCATGTGGATGCTTTGAATAACTGTGGATATCTTAATACAAGAATAATATACAGGCAACTTAAATGTAGGGATTCAAATTAGACCCAAGTTTCATCCTCAGTGTCCAGAAGAGTAATGTCAATAAAAGTATATCACTTTTACATGTATTATGTAAAAGTAAATGCCCATCACACATAGAGATTATGCATTATGATTATTCAAGTGAAGCTCAGTTCACTAGGAAAGAGCTGATTAATTAAGAACAGGGGTTTGTACCACTTTTTTTTCCTTTTATAATATCTCCTATGAAAACATCTTCAAGTCTCTTTGTGTTACAAATAACTTATTTGTTGTGAAGTAGGAAGTTAAGCTAAGACTTTCATCTGTATCTAATATAACTTCTGAACCTCTGAAATCAGCAAAAGTTTTTCTCTGCTGCATATACTTTCATATGAAAGTTTAAACATTAAAACATTACATTTTCTTCATAAGAAGAACATAAAAGTGAGAAAAATCAATTCAAAATAAGATAGGAATTTGAATTTCTGAAGTGACAGCAAGGGAATTAAAACTAGAATTTTAAAAGTCTATTTGAATAATATTGTAAACATGTTTATTTAAAAATAATAAAAGAAACTAATTTTGGTTCAAGGAAAAGGACAAAATGTCTTAAATGCGTCTGTCTTTCATTTTGTGCTTTGGTTGGTGGTGGTTTTGTTTGTTTGGGGTTTTTTTTTCAGCAGCAATGAAGCAGACTAAAATCAATACTGTTACCACGACAGTAGCTGAGAGACATAGAAAGCCGAAATTTACAGAATATTGTAGAAGTCAGCATCTAGGTATTATTTATGTTTCCAGGATGGATTTGCTATAATGTTAAGCAAATACATTATGGTCAGACTGCAGACTTATTGACCAAGCTGCTGTACAGCTCTGAATATGCATCCAAACTATCAGAGTTATACATGAAAACAAAGAACGTGTCTCGAAGGCTCTGAAGGAACAATCATCAGCAGAATGTGTTCTTGCTGGAACAGAAAAGCTGAAGTGTATTTACTCCCTTCAGCATTTTTTCTTTTAAATATATTTTTGTAACTCATACAATCATGCTAAACATTCATTATTTTTTGCCTTCAGGTTTGAAAAGACCTGTAAGTGCCTAAAGTATATTTTAGGTAAGCCAAGAAATGGGATTTTATCAGGTCATTTTTACTGGCACAAACTATGTAAGCAGTCATACCTCATTTATATACTTTTACATTAAAAGATATTTATGCAATTCTGTCCCAAAATACAATATAAGAAGGAGAGGGGTTTTCTTTCTTAGGTTTTCCACTATTTATCTCAAAAGAAAGTATATACAAAGAATTGGTCTTTGCTTCTACTAGTAAACATAATTGCTTTTTCTGCTTTCAAGTGTTTAATTTCATTTCACAATTCACTGTCTCTGTCACAAATACATATTTCTTTATTCACAATTCTTTTCATGAAAACTGTTTTTGACCAAATTTTTACTTGGTGATTACGCCAGGGTGTAATGCATTTGACAAATGTTTCCCATTTTCCTGTTTTACTATTCATGAAAATATTTCTTCTATTCATCCCCAGAACTACCTGTTAACTGATCCATTACCTTGATCCACTTGTGTGACTTATGGTAGCTATTAGCACTTTCATTTAGGCATTTTCCACTGTAGTAGATCATAATGAAATGAAAAGAAAAATGTTCAGACAAAATATTTAGATGATATATTTGGGGAAAATGGAACATGTCAGTGATTAGATCCATTATTTTTTTTTCTTAAATACAGCTGATTTTGTTTTCTACCTCAACTTAAGCTCGTTTTCTTAGTAGCTAACGAGAAGCACTGAAATAGATACCCTGTCTGTGGATTTTTCCATCAATGGTCAAAGTGCTTCTGCTGCCCATCTGGTCACTACTCAATGCATATACAGAAGCAACTCCTTTTTTAGCTAATCTTACATAGATCTATAGGAAAAACCATGCCTGAATTTGCTATCTTGTTTTTATTCTTAGGAGCACATTCTAAATGTTTTTACTATTTCACTCTGTACTTATAGCAGCTCTAGCAGAGATCTCTTCACATCTACCAACTTTCATAACACCTGCACGTTTCAGCTGCTGTGTAAAAAAAAACCCTAGGTGATCCATGAAGTAGGTTTTTTTAATACAGCATTTGGCAATATCTTCCAAGTCAATATTCGAATATTTCTTAGTGTGATATTCCAGTTTTTCAGCATTGTGATAATTTTAAATGACATGTAAAACCAAGCTACAGACAAGTAACACCCATTTATGTTCCAATAACATATTTTTGTTCTGAGGTAGCCCTTTCTATTTAGTAGATATAAATCAAATGGTTTGGGTTGTTGTTTTGTTTGGGTTTTTTAATGCAGCATTTTGTAAAGTTTCAGTAGGAAGAATAATTATTTACTTCAGTCCTAAAATGTTGGAAATGATTGTGTTGAAAAGAAGTTTAAGAATATATTTAAGCAACTAGTCACTTGTTTTTGACTTGGTTTGATATATGCCTTTATGGTGCTGCGAAGCCACCATTATTACTATACTTACATGATGAATTATATGTAACTGTGAAATCACAGCATCTTAGTTTTTCCAACTACTAGGAAAGCTGTTCAAAAATTCTAGAGTCAAATACATATTTTACCGTTCTTTCCCCAATTCAAACAGACTCAGTGCACAAGCATCACAACCTATGCATCTGTGCTCATGTTCCAGAATAATTTGTGACAATACAAAGAAGTACTTCACCCTGGTGAAGTTCAGAATCCTTGTAGTTACCTTTTACATGTCTATCTATGGAACTGAAATTCATGTGTCTAAACTGGGAACTAAACTGATCCTAGAGCAAGTGAGTTTACTCAGAACATGATTCACAACATCCAGTAGCTGTTGTGAGGAAATATCTAAAATGAAAATATTTTTCCTTCTTCCCTGGTTATTGGAAACAATCCGTGGTTATGTTCAGAGTTATATCTAAACAACCACAATAGAACTTCCCTTTGTCATAATCTCTGTTTCAAGTCTAGTTCTCACAACCATATGAACTTAGTACAGCATAACATAGAAGTCATGTCAATGAGCAAAGCAAAACAGGTGTTTTATATGACCTATCATAATTATCCATTATCTATCCAAAAGGTGGTTCTGCTTCTATAATTTTAGACCAGATGGAGTCTTATAGGAAAAAATAATCTGAATAGTCCTTCTATCATTTCTTAATAATATATTTTAAGGTAGCTTTTAGTGGCTTTTCCTCCCTCATGCACTAACTTGAGAAACAGAAATAGTTTATTCTTCTTCGATCAAAATAAAACTGCTTCTTGATTCCTAGCCAGAAAGCTTCTCTTCAGAACATAGCTTTCTTTTCAAAACACGTCTTCATTGGTTACATGGATTTATTTCAGGGTGCATCTGATGTTTCTAGCACACAGATGAGTCTTCTTCAATTGAAGAAAAAGACATTAAAAATGGATTTTTTAAAAAAGACATTAATGGGGTTTTGGTCCTCAATTTTTATACTTATCCTTGAACACTTCTGTAACTGTAACACAGCTATGTATTTTAAGAATCACAGAATTGTTTAGGTTGGAAAAGACCTTAAAAATGATCAGGTTCAACTATGAAAGTAACACTGCCAACTCCACCACCAAACCATGTCCCTAAGTGCCACATCTATATGTCATTTAAATTCTTCTAGGGATGGTAAATCCATAATCTTATTGGGTAGCATTTTCCAATGTTTCACAATATTTTCTGTGAGGAAATATCTCTTAATATCTAGTTCAAACTTCCACTGGCACAACTTTAGGCCATTTCCTCTCATCCTGTCTCTTGTGACTTTGGAAATCAGGCCAACACCTGTCTCATTGCAACATCCTGGCAGGTAGTCCTGCACTTGGGGCACAACAACCCTATGCAGAACTACAGACTGGGAGAAGTCTGTCTAGAAAGCTGCCTGGAGGAGAGGGATCTGGAGGTGCTTGTTGACAGCCGACTGAACATGAACCAGCAGTGTGCCCAGGTGGCCAAGAAGGCCAATGGCATCCTGGCTTGTATCAGAAACGGTGTGATCAGCAGGTCCAGGGAGGTGATTCTCCCTCTGTACTCTGCACTGGTGAGGCTGCTCCTTGAATCCTGTGTTCATTTGTGGGCCCCTCACCACAAGAAGGATGTTGAGGCTCTGGAGTGAGTCCCGAAAAGAGCAACAAAGCTGGTGAAGGGGCTGGAGAACAGGCCTTATGAGGAGCGGTTGAGATAGCTGGGGTTGTTTATCCTGGAGAAGAGGAGGCTGAGAGGAGACCTCATTACTCTCTACAACTACCTGAAAGGAGGTTGTAGAACCGAGGGAGCTGGCCTCTTCTCCCAAGTGACAGGGGACAGGACAAGAGGGAATGGCCTCAAGGTCCGCCAGAGAAGATTTAGGCTAGACATTAGGAAAAAAAAATTCACAGAAAGGGTCATTGGGCACTGGAACAGGCTGCCCAGGTTGGCGGTTGATTCACCTTCCCTGGAGGTGTTTAAGGCACGGGTGGACAGGGTGCTGAGGGGCATGGTTTAGTGTTTGGTAGGAATGGTGGGTCTCTTCCAACCTGGTGATTCTATGATTCTATGATCTCCCCTCAGGCTCCTTTTCTCCAGACTGAACAACCATAGTTCTCTCAGTAACCCTCATAAGACTTGTACCTCAGACACTTCACCAGCTTAGTTGTCCTTTTCTGAGCACACTCCAGATACATAAAGTCTTTCTTCTAGTGAAGGGCCCAAAACTGAACATGGTGTTCAAGGTGTAGCCTCACCAACGCCGAGTACGGGGGATATCACTTCTCTATTCCTATTGGTCACACTATTTTTGATGCAAGTTAGGATGCTGCTGGCCTTCTTAGCCACCTGGACACGCTGCTGGTTCATATTCAGCTGGCTACTGATGAACAACCCCAGGTCCTTTTCCTCTGGGCAGCATTCCAGCCATTCATTCTCATCCCCAAGCCTTGAATGCTTCTATGCTTCTGGATTGTCAATGCAGCCTGTCCAAATACCTCTGTAATTTATATGAAGCTTCATGGAAGAAATAGAGAATGTTTCAGGGAAGTATAAAAAATTCTCCACAGAAGAAAAGCCATATTAAGTTAGGTTATTGTCCATTAGATTACCGTTGGATACCTTAACCAGGGCAACACAGTGTTAAAAACCTCATTCTGAAACTGCCCATTGGTATGATTATGTCCATCTACAAACTAAATGGTAGAAGAGACCAGATTTTTAATAATGAAGTTTATTTTTCATGACTGGAATTACCTATCCTGGAAGTGTTTCCACTGTTACATTTTCCTCCTTTCTCCCATTTATGATTCACTCAGAACATGCTTTGCGTATATGAAAAACATAGATTTACAGTTTACTGTTTTCAAGGATGTTTATAAACATATCACCCTCTGAAAGTGTTGTTGAACAGTATTTGAGGACACTATAAATCAAGGTGAGGAAATAATGAAAAAAGTCTGAGATATCGATGTAGATCTGACAGCAATTTTCCCTCATACTTTCATTCAATTTCTAGCTACCATATCAGCTTTTGGTATGTTTCTTCTGCATTTTCTGTTTCAGTATTTTACATTTATTTAGTCAAACATAATTTCTTAGATTGTTATTGCAATGTCAAAAAAAATCTTTTTTTCCAGAGATTTTAAGAACAAACTGATCTTTAATATTAAAATATGAAACTATCCACAATTATGAACAAATTCACTCTTTCACCTCATCAGCTTTCTATTTCTGTATCACATTTCTAATTTCTTGGCAGTAATTCTCTCCATCTTATCTATGTAGTTTTAAAAATATAGAAACCCTCAATTGATACCATAATATTATTGTTTAATTTGGTATAGAGTAATTTCAAAGATTCTTCCATTTTTTAAAAGTCATACAGGAACAGAAAAGACCAGCAGAAGGCTGAATGCCTTAGGAATCAACTTCAAAGTCAATCAATCTTCTCTGAATCTTCCTTTTGTTTGTTTAAGCATTCACAGCACAGTTGCAATTTTGGCAAATTCAGGTATTTTTATTGGTCCTCTGTTTCTAAGAATGAGAAAACTGTAAAACTAGATACAGATTTGGTATTTTCCCCTTTTAGCATAAACAATAAAGTTTAGAGATCTGTGAGATCTGGCTGCCTTCACTCCTTTTTTCTCATATTTCCTTGTTTCTCATATTTCTCTAATGGTAAATTAGAGAATAGGAAGAAAAATAAAATATTTTCAAGTAAAGAAAAAACAGAAATAAGTACATCTAGCTAGTACAAACTGTGGTTCTACATAGCTGAGCCAAATTAAAATGAGAAAATAGAAAGAATTCAGCCTACATTTTTATCTACTGTCAAATGTAGTACATCTGCTGAAACCAACTGAACAACAACATCAGTGTAGGTCAAATCCCAAACCTGTAACTAGTAATTCTTTCCAGAATAAATTCTGGACTGGAATAGACTGAAAGTGGAATCTAAAACAGAAACTGAAGGTTCAAACAGCAATATCCTATAATTCATGATTTTATATTCTGGGTGCTCACTTAACTTTTAATGGGACATCAGCATTCCCACATGCTGTGCAGCCCAATTCTACATCTGTCAAGTCCCTGCATGTATTCATGAACTATTTGAGGTTAGTGAGCTGAGGTATGAAAATGCAAATTTTGGAAGCAATGTTTTCTGGAGGACAGAAGGATCTCTGGCAAAGCATGTTTGTAAATGAGTTCATTATTACAAGCCAAATACCTCTTTTTACCAGTCAGGTGGAAAAAAAATAGTAAAACTGGAGCTAAAATAAGTATACATGATAAAAAATACTTTGTGACGAGCTAGGTCAAGTTCTTTTTGCAGTCAGGATTTAAAAAAGTAAATGGAACTGGGGCTTTAGGAGATGACAGAAAGCACCCTTCCAACATCTCTCATGATACGATAATTAAATTTAATTCCAGATAATAGCCAATAGAAGCAGCAGAATTTAGGGAAATACATGCTTTTATGTATTGTGTTAGTATATTATGTTGGCTACCCAGGCCTGCTAATTTTATTTTGTACATCTTTATAAATGAAATAACAATAAACTTCCCAACAAACCCCTCAGGTATTTCCTGCACAGACTGAGGAACATACTCCATGGTGCTTGGTTGTGACTCGAGATGTTCTGAGGTACCTGTGAGGTGCAGCATGCATGGGCTGCTCCATGAGGGCAAGGAATCTGGGAGCTGAGATCTGGCAGAACAGTCACAAACTTTGGTACCAGGGCAGGGATGGTAATGGTATTCAGTCAGCTGAATACTCAGTGATCACTGGGTAAAGTCCGTAGTAACCCGTCAGGTCTGAGGCCAAATTGGGGACTTGAGTCACCATAGTAAGGTTCAGGTCAGCAAGAAAAAAGGTCCAGTATACTGTACATACAATACAGCTCAGGCAATGCAATGCACAGGTCAACAGGCAGAAGATGCAGAGACAGAGTTTCAGGGGAAGCATCTGACAGCTGTCCTATACTTTATTACTTTTTACTTCTCACTGCTATTTCCAGACCCCGAGGAAGAGGTTGTAGAGAGTTGTGGATAAAGAAAGTTAGTCTGGTCATGTAAGCTAGAGCCTCCTAATCCACTCAAGACTCTGACAGATAACCTTCCTATTATCCAAAAAATAGAGGGTCATGTAGTTTTCCTTGATGTTGCTTCAAGTGGATCCTTAGACAAACATAAGGGAAAATCAACTGAAGTTTTGATTAATCATTTACTGCAGAAAATATTAGTCTCAATAAACTAATTCAAATTTGATTTTAAGATGTCTTGCATACCTAATTTCCCTACAGTTTTCATTATTTTAGTAGTAGAATATTTCAGCACAAATATATTTCTCCAGGAATAAGATTTCTTTCTATCATTCACCTGGTTCTCAGGTTACCTCATTATTCTCATCTTCATATGTCTTCTTTATTACTAAGTCTCAGAGGTACATTCTGTGCTCATCCTGTCTGTCAGCTCTGCAAAACCTATACATGATGTGCTTATCTAGAACATTTAACTTCTAGAGTACAGAGGAAATCTCACTGTATAGACAAGGAAAGTCATTATTTGTGTGGAGTATGCAAAGATCAAAGGGGACAATGAGACTCATTTCCCTGAAGAAATCAAGAAAAACTGGCACTAGCAGTAAAATCGTGAGTTGTATTATGTACCCCTAGGGGCTTACATAATTTTACTACATAACTGTTAATAATAATTCACTGAAAAGTTTTTCCAATAAAGCTGTTTACATGCTGTGTTCCACAGCTTCTCAAAGTCCTTGACCTATAAGCCTACAACTAAAAATAACAAGAGTTATAAACATTCTCTAACCTTGATCCGTCTGACAGAAAATATAAGATTCAAAACATTGCAGGATACATATGCCATTACTTTTACGAGGACAAGAGTTAATTTGTATGGACACTTCACAATCATCTCAATGTACATAACTTGATTTTCTGTTAAGAACAGATGAAAATTCTCAGATAAAACAAATTCTCCAAAGAAATAACTTTCCCAAACTCAGATATAATAAAACATTTGAAGTAATGATACACTTGAAGTACATTTGAAGTAATGATGGAAACAGGCTGAGAAGGAGGCTGATTGCTGTTACCTTCATTGCTCAGCTTTTGGTATAAGGCCATATTTATCAACTTCTCCATTTCTAAAAGGAAAAGAGATGCACCGAATATACTAAACTACATTTTTTCCTAAATTGCTTTTTCTATTTAACTGCGACTGAAAACTTCTAGAAGCAATACATGTGAGTATTCTGTCTGAAAAGGATGTCCATTTACAGTACAGTGTAGTCATATCAAAGACTTCTCCAAGCATTGATGTTTCCAAAGGATGTGCATGTATACAAATATTTTCCCTACATCTGTAATACTCTCTGTTTTATAATATGATTGTACTCACACACAAACTGCATGAGTGCAAAAAAAAAAAGAAAAAAATGTTCTGTTTAAAGAACAGTCCCAGAAATGTCTGAATAAAGTGTGATTGAAATAATGAAGCCTGTATGATTCAAATGACACTAGACGATAGATATTTAATGTACTTAAAATGTGCTAATAATTCCAAGTAAATGAGCCTTACATTTCAAGAAGCTGTCTGTGTTGGTTAATACACCAACATAAGATGTTAATTATTAGGAACTTTGCCCCACAACTGTAATTAACCAAGGAAATCTGAGAAAGAAAAAGAGGATATTTAGGAATTTAAAAGTCAGATATTGGAAATAGAGCTGGTAGGCTTTAATGAAGGAGCAAAACTAAGTTCTCCTTTGTGATCTACAGCTGTTGAATAATCAGAAGATTTGTTATGCAGAGGGGTTCAATATGCTGGGGCTTACATATCCCTAAATTTTACTTTGAGATTCAGATGTGAACAGAAATGTGAAAATAAGATTGATTCAAGACCAGTGAGCTTGAACAAATGAATCTTTTTGCATCAAAAACCTAGCAAGAGCAGTTTAAAACTTAGAAATCACAAAGCACTCCTGAGTTGTTCAATAGTTCTTTGGAAGTAAATAAATGAAGACAAACCTTAGAATTATGTAGGATCTTAATGTAGCCCAAATACAAGAGAGATGTTGATGCACATTGAGGTAAGTTCAGCAGAGGGCTACTGGGATGATCTCAGCTATATCACTTGCTGTATTGGAAAAGCCTAAGGGACCAGAACTTCCATAGACTGGAGAAGAGACAAATTTGAGGGCACTTAACAACAGCTCCCCAGAGGCACTGGGGAGCGTATCAAGTAGACAGGGGCAGACCCATCACAGCAGCATGTAGTTGGAGGATGAGGGACAATGGGTATAAGAAGGCACAAGGCAGACATGGATTGTATTTAAAGAAAAGTTCTTCCCCATAAGGATAGTTAAGTAGTGGAAGACATTGCCTGAAGAGGTTGTACAGTCTTTGTCCCTGGAGTTTTTCCTGATTTGACAGAACAGAGACATAAGCAACCTGGTCTGACTTCATAGCTACCCTGTCTTGAGAAGAATTAGAAAAGTTCTTCGATCCTGAATCATTCTACAGTTCTGTTGCAAAGAACTACAGTTCCTTGGTAAATTTCTGTGAAAGTCAGAGAAAGATTTTATACTTCTATTTTTGTTTTCTTGACTTGTGGAGGATGATGTTATTTTTAGCTGTTAAACTAGTAGTCTGGATGGTAGAAGACTGTACATCTTATTATGTTTCTTTTTTAGTGGAGAGAATAACATGTTTTACAGTACAAATCTCTCACCTTTTCAGATTACTATATTAGGGTAAATTGAATTGCACAAAAGAAATTGTACTTACTTATCTCCAACAGCTCTACAGAAATCAAGAAATAGCTTGGATATATATATGCTTGCACCTCAACATAATGTGTCAGTAAGTCCTCGCCCTAGTGAACATTAATATGCCAAGGAAAATTGATAGATGTACACAGGCCTCAAAGATAAATTTGTTGATACATATTTTACGCAAGTAGATGACCAGGTAGAGAACAGACATTATCACTGATTGATGTATTCTGTCAAATTTGCAAGGTTTTCCTGTTGTCACGAAATTCTCAGTATGAGGAGATATGTTCTTCAAGCTGATAGCATTGCTTCTTACTATAACTCTGCTAATTTAATCAGTTCAAAAACACTAATCCAAAATAAACTAGGCATTGTCACTTATGACATTCATGGAATGACTTCTCTGCCAGACCCTTTCTTTAATTTAGCTCTCGGAAGAGACTTTTCCCAAGAAAAGAAATTGCTGCTGAATTTCTAGGAGCTAAGCTAGTTACCTTATTTCTTGAAAGTTACTTTTAAAAAAAAATACAGAAAAAGAAATTTTTAAAAAAATGAGATGACGGAAAATAAATGTCAGAAAATGCAGTATACTATTGCAGTTTAGGCAAGTGAATGCTACAATAAAAAACTGAATTTTAGCCATATTTCTACAACGGAGTCTTATGAAATTTGTTATGCTTGAAATCTTTTCATGGCCAGAAGTGGAACACATTTGACGTAGAGAGTCAAGAATTTATTATTGACTTGACTGAAATTTTAACAGTCAAATGGTCCATGTTATTTTCCTGTCAGTAATATATACTCAATCCCATTTTATAAAAAAAGACAAAAACAACCCTTTGTTAATAGTACGGTTAAAACTCTTACACAGAAGAAAAATTTTACGCTATCTACCACTTTTCTGGCATTATGTTCAAACATCCAGTGTTCCTCTGAATCATAAGGCTATTGATTTCAGTTAGAGAGAGACAAAGTCACTCATCCTGTAATCTTCATCAGGTGTTGTTCATGTTGGAAGTTTCTTCTTCCTCTCCAGCAGGAAGAGACTGCTGTTAACGTTTTTTTCCTCCTCAGTCTTGAGACTGCATGGTTTTATTTTAATATTATCTAAAAACTGTGTACACAAGTGCTCTACCTTTTCATTGCTTCTCAATCTTCCATTTTTCTACTCTTTCTCATCTCTAAAACTCATTTTACCTGAACAATATAAGGGTACACGTCTGTAGCCTGGGATCTCCGATAGCATCATATGTTTCTGTTTTTCACATCACATTTTATTCTGGAGTCATATATCAGCCAACACAGAATAACTACTTGTTGTTTTTATAAGCTAAATTTAAAATAAAAGAATTTTAGAAAACACTTACCTGATTGCTAGAAAACTGTAATTACAGCTAAACAAGTTCAAACTTGCAGTGCAAAACATCTGTCCTTTTCTTATGCCGGATTTTTTTACCAAATTGAAGCACACAGTTAAGGGAAACCATAAGATGAGTAGATGTCATTTTCCAAATGAGAAAATCTGATACACAATTTTCAGTAGAATGTGTAATCATAATCAAGTTTAAATATCAATCTCCTCTTCAACCAAGAACTACAGATATCATGTATCTATATGAAGCTGAACACAGTGTTAATAGTTAAGGCACTTCGTCCTCTTTAAGAATGAGATTGAGTTTTTCCATAGAAGCCTATTGGAGGGAGGGTGGGGTGTGTTTTGGATTTGTGACTTAAATAGTGTTGATAGGCCAGTGTTTTCATTCTCTCTTACTAGTGCTTGTACAGCATCATGGCCTTTCTTTTCCCACTCTGCCATTCAGTTAGTTGGCTGGGAGGGTACACAGCTGGGACAGCTGACCCCAACTGACCAAAGGGTGAGACTCCATATCACATGGCATTATGGTCACCAATAAAATTCAGTGTATAGGTGGTGTTGCTGTTCAAGGCAGTGGTTGCTTGAAGGCTGGCTAGTCATCAGTCTGCTTGTAGAAAGTTATGAATGACTATCTCAACATCATTTGTTTTGGCTTGGTTTTTTGGGGTTTTTTTCTGATTTTGCCTTTCACTTATTAAACTGTCTTTATCTCAACCTATAATTTGTTCTCACTTTCATCCTTCTGAACCTGTCCCCCATTATACTGGAGTGGAGCAAGTGAGCAACTGGATGAGGGCTTATCTGCTGGCTAGGATCAACTCACCAGGTAAAGTTTTGGGGTTTCTTTTAACACAGATTTGTGTGTATGAATCAATGTATGTTTCTGCATTCATGTGAATAATTATGTATCAATAAAGTCACCAAACGTTATTGCCACCAAAATGATATTAACTTAGTACTAATTGATATAATCCAATTTAATAAGTAATTACATTTGATAGGTCTCCAAAATAGGAGGTCTGAAGTGTAAAATAATTTAATTTCCTCATCATTGTGCATTGATTTTGACATTTTTTTTATTTACTATGAAATTCCATTTCATTGACATGAAAGAGGGTTAACCTAAACAATCCAACTGAAAATCAGTCTTGTGAGTAACCCCACTACAGTATCTTTTAACTGCAACTATATTTGCATGGTTTCATAATAATTTCTTATGTAATGTGTAATCAATATGTACCAGTATAATTTAACTAATCTAAAATACTGCAAATGTTTTCATCTCATAAGATCCTCTCTTGAAGAGAAGTTTTCCATTTGGACATTTTTAATTTTTTTGCTTCATATTAAAACAAATAAAATTGTATGACATCTGCAACACTGTTATTGTAAAGAAAATGTAATCAGGAAAGGATTTCCCATTCAAGAAAACCAAAAAGACAAATTGATATCACTCTTTCCTTGTTATAGGGTACACTGATAGATTTAAGAAACTTTATAATGAATTCAAATTCCGCTTTCACTTTATAAAATTTTCAAGTGTTAGAGATAGAACATAATGATGATTTAAGATGTCTGTAATAGATTTGCATTAAGTCTTCAAAACAAGCAGTATCAACTGGTTTTGCTGAGAAACTAGTCATTAAATTCTTCAGCTTAGACAGAGGAATTTATTTATTTGCTTGTTTGGGGCTTTTTTTGTTTATTTGAGAGAAAGATATTACAATTAGGATATAAGGATCAGTAGTTCAGTCTACAAGTCTCAGGAATAAAGACTTGTAACATTATATAAGAAAATGATAATAAGATACCATCTGAGGTTGATGTAAGGAGGGAAAAACTAAAACATATAGTATTAATTTTATAAATTTGACTAATTGATTTCTAAAACCAATTACTATTACAAAATTTTTGCAATTCTTAAGGTCCAATGAAAATGGTAAGTATGTCATAGATAAGAAAAGAAAGATCACTTTCTTAGATATATTCTTCTGTAACTATGTCTGTTTCCTTTTGCAGTTGTGATCACCTTTTTCATTTGTGACACTGAAATGCATCATTACCTTCAATTTAATGTTTTGGGGTTTTTTTTAACTCTTGTACTCCAAGCTACTCTTGCAAAACTTGCATTAAACCTCCTTATAGGTGGGATTTTTTGATTTATCTTGTTTTTCTTATTTTTTTTTCTTCTTTATATCAGGAAGAGAACAAACAGTAGTTGCTGTTATCTATTTTCTTTTTTTTTTCCACCCTGTTCTTTTCAACTGCTTTTTAAAAATCAGAGATTAACTTTTGAGTGGGCTGCTAGTATCCTATCTCACTGTCCAGGATTTCTTTTAATTTTCCTTTTGTTTGTGAACAAGTTGATACCGTACTGATATTGTGTTACCTGTTAAATAGCTTTCTGTAAGCTTTTATACATAATGATGATGATTTTTTAATATTATTATTATCATGTCCCTCAAGGGTCTATACAGGGACCAGTACTGTTTAATGTCTTCATCAATAATATAGGCAGTGGGATTGAGTGCATTCACAGCAAGCTGAGTGATACAATTGATTCACTTGAGGGAAGGAATGCCTTCTAGAGAGATCTTGACAAGCTTCAGAAATGAGCCTGTGATGAGGTAAACCTCATGAGGTTTACCAAGACCAAGTGCAAGGTCCTGCACCTGAATTGGGGTAATTCCTCTTATCAGTATAGGCTAGGGGATGAACGGCTTGAGAACAGCCCTGTACAGAAAGACATGAGCACAGTGGTGGATGAGAAACTGAATATGAACCAGTAACGTGTTCTTGCAGCCCAGAAAGCCAACTGTATCCAGGACTGTACCAAAAGAAGCATAGCCAGCAGGTTAGAGTAAATGATTCTTCCCCTTTTCTGTCATAAGATCCCACATGAAGTATTACATCCACTTCCATGGACACCACACAAGACAAGCAAGTCAAGAGGAGAGCTACGAAATATTGTTAGAAAGATAGAAGAGAAGCTGAAAGAATTGGGGTTGTTAAGACTGGAGAAGAGAAGGCTGCAGGGGGACCTAGTTGCAGCCTTTAAATACTTAAAAGGAGCTTATAAGAAAGATGGAGAGAGATTTTTTTTTCTGAGGAATGTAGTGACAGGACAATGGGCTATAGATTGAGACTTGAAGGAAGGTAATTAGACTGGACATAAGGAAAAAATTCTTCAGAGAGAGGGTGAGCTATTTTTTAAAGATGTGATCTTCAGAAAAGATGAAAATCATCATAATAATTAAGAACTAATGATGATCAGGTCAGCATAGCTGTTGATAAAAGTAGATAAGAAAATATTTGGAAAGTTTTAGCATACATAAATTAGCTGGTCAGTATGACATGAAACTCATTGTGTGAAGGGAGCTATTTAACAAGCCTGTTAAACCATTTGCAATTACATACCAATCTTTACAGATCTATAAGAAAATACCAAAGGATTTTAGTAAGAAGGAGCAAGAGCAGTGAAATCTCTAATTAGACTTTAGTTCATATCCTACATGAAATGGGGCTTTCTCTACTTGTATAATTTAAATCTCAGTTAGAGAGAAACTGATTTTTTTAGTTAAAAGTGAAGTACACTGAAGGTAGTGAGATGTTGGAAGCAGCTTATTTTGATTTCATTAAGCTTGATATCAAGCCCTTGTTGCAAAACTAGTGCTATATTTTAAGACAAGATGGAGAGAGAGATTGCTATGACCAGAATGGTTCTTACTCAGTTGTTCTCTAACTCTCAGAACAAAAGAGAAGAGGGTGCAGAAATCCAGCAACTCTACTTTTCTCCAAGAGATGCAGAACAAACACAGAAAAAATGCCCAATTGTATGTTTACTAAGATTAATAGTCCAACTCTAAATCGGAGGTAAGAACAGAATGAGCATTCCAAAACTGATTCATAAAGAAAATTAATACAGGGGCTTGAGATACCAGCTTCTTTTATATTATACTAATTTTAGAGTACTATTGATTGTCTTTCTTAGGCAATTTAACTGAAATTACTTCAAAATAGTTGGATTTCTAAAGACCTTGGTTTAATTATGACTGCCAAGATTTATATCTATCGTTTGAGAACAGTAAAAAAAATGCAAGAAATAGGAATTAATGAGTTATGTGTTTATTAGTCATGTTAAAAGATACACAGAATCCCTCATACTGATACTGAGGTGGATCTGATTGTCATACTTTGTCTCTGACAGTGAGGACTTTTCTGCCAGAGTTCATTTTAAACCTCTTCCTGGAAAAGGATGCTTTTCTATTAACAGAAAGGATTAGGGAAAGAAAAAAATATTTTGACCTAAATGGTCATTACCTGTTTATTTGAAGATATTAGTGCAGCAGGTGAGAAAGAGACTTTTCAGTTGGAATACACAAAAAATATTGATGTAAACACATTTTTAAAAGCAGGAAAAGTACAACAGGAAAAATAAAGCAGGGGTAAATAAAACCAACAAAAACGTAGACCTGGAAGACAGTTACTTAGCAGGAAATCTTAAGACAGCAAAATCATGGTTTGGGAATAATTGCCTGAGCCGCGTATGTTAGAGCAGCGGAAAAAAAGGAAAATTTTGGTAAATAACTTGAAAAAAATCAAAAAGAATTTTATAAAAATCCCTACTTACTATAGATTATTAATTCTGCTAAGGAACAGAGGTGTTTTGGTTTGTTTTCAGATTTCTTGAGAAATGCCTATATGATTTTTAATAAGAACTTTGTAAAGGGATATTTCTTTTTATTTCTGTTTTCATTACAAGTAAATAGAGTGAGAAATCCACTACTTCATTTTCCGAAGTATTAGTCTGAATTCCCAGAGTATTACTTCCCTTTCAGAACAGCACATAAATAAATTCCCCTCAGTCTCTCAAATATCAAGCTTGTTTCACCCTCTAGACCTCTCCGTAAACAAACCAATTAAATTCCATTTTCCAGTTCTTCATCTGAAAAATGGTAATAAAGTTTTCCAACTCAAATTGTTCCTTTTTTTTTTTTTTTTTTTTTTTTTTTTAATTCTCTCATCGCAATCTCCAGCTTTGGAGGAGAAAGGACGATGTCTTATCTCTTACGCAGACATGTTTAATCTCCTAAACAGAAAGAAAAAAAAAAATCACTATGAAACATATACACCTGTTTTGTCAGGAATATAAAAATTAAACAATAAATTTAAATAATTTTTACTACACCAGTTTTGTAAATCATGCATCAAAAATCCATCTAGACATAATAAATAATTTATTATTGTTAATGACTTCTGTTGTTTAAGAATCTATGCTGGAAGTAATCTAGAAATCATAAGTCCCCATTGCTCTTACTTCAAATTACAGCAGAATATTTTTAAAGAAAACAGATGAGACTTTAACTTACATTTTAATGTCTTTTTTCTAAACTTACACATACACACATGCATCTTCCTAGGTTCACTAACATATGCACTCTTAATCTGCAATGAGATTTCAACACACGCCTTAAAAATAGTCAAGAATACTGAAATTCTATTTAGACAACACAAAAGCAGTTGTCACTAGCAGGTCAATGGCTTGTTCTCTCACACAGAAAAATTTCAAAGGCAGGATTTTATTTTCAATATGTGCTTCTTGAGTGTTCAGATTCACAATATAGAGGGTATCCATAGAGAAAAAAAAATAAATCCTCAGGACCCAATAAATACTAGAGAAAGTTCTGTTAGAAATCATAGAATCATAGAATCACCAGGTTGCAAGAGACCCATCGGATCATCGAGTCCAACAATTCTTATCAACCATTCCTATCAAACATTCCTATCAAATGAATGTCAATGTCTTTAAAATACTTTAAGAACAGTAGTTTTATTCTATTTCAATAAATTATTTATTTTTTTAAAGTCTTTCAATACCTTTTTCTGGAAACATGAGCTGCAACACAAATAGGAACATTTGAGATTTTGCTGTTTGCTTAGATATTGCTTCGTCATCTTGGAGTCAAAAGCTACAAGACAAATTAAAAGGGTAGCCGATAGACATAAGAGAGGCAGGTAGGTTTTCAGGTTGCAGGAGCAAAAAAATGTTGAGAGTTAAGAAGTTCAGCTTTGACAATGTCTACCTTTGCCTTTAAAAAAGTACATGCAGGTGGTTTAGTTTTATGCCCTAATATAAAATTTGACCTAGAAGTCACAGTGTCTACTTCTTTGTGTGCTAAAAATATATAAAAATGTAGAAGCATACGTAATAGTACATATCTGTGTCAATAGTACTGAGTAAATATATAAATATGCATGAGATATTTGGATTGGGGATTTTTTTTACTAACACAGAAACAGCAATAGTAGATATTTTTTTAAAAGTAAAAGACCAGGAGCAAAATTATTACAGCATGCTCAGAGCCCTCCACAAGACTACTTTTCAAATTATTTAACTTCCAAAGAGTAGAAGTAGTGTTTACTAAATGCACATGGATGGACCAATCACATTGAAATTATTTTATGTGTATGTTTTATAGCCCATATTCACAAGCATACATAAAACTAAAATAACACAGCTCATTTATCTAATATTAAATCATAAGTTGTGATTGATTCACATTAACTTTAAACAGGGAGATGTTGACTTGGGAATTTGAACCATACCTAGCATAGCTTTTACTAACTAGTCAGGGCTTTGGCAATGATTAATTACTTGCAAAGAAAAGATCTATCTGCAACTAAATAATCATAATTGGCATATGTCTATAATGCTAAAACAATATGTTTCATACTACAAAGACATAGGGCTTTACAGCTGTGGACTAGTTGTAAATCCTGCAGAAACTATTGTTTGGGATGTTAGGCTGGTTTAACAACTGTAGTTTATAAAGGAAGAATTCACAGAGAAATCAAAACATAGAATGCAGCTACAGAAGAACCTGCATAACAAGACTCTCTGCAGCTTGCCACCTCGTAACACTAAAGAGTGATGAAAGTTCATTCCAATACAAGCTGTGAAAATAAAGAAAAATAAGATAAACTATGCTATTTTCAAGAATACAGTATCTTAAGATCAAATTTCTAACTTTCTCAAAAATACTTTTCCCATGACAATGTAAATTCTCATTGTAAAACAAAATATATTTTGTCTGGAAATTTTTAATAGGAAAACCACTGTGAAATATTAATTATAATACTAAATATATTTTTATTCTGGTGATCACCCTCAAGTAAAATTATTGCAGATTTTAAAGGTTAAGTAGGTAAAGACTGATTTTGGATTATGTATAAACTGATTTTAAAGGACTGCTTATAAGAACTTGAGCAGATGACTAATGTCAGGCAATAATTTTGTCCTTGAAAGAAAATTACTTTCAGGCAGTTCACCCTAATTTTCATAGATGTGACACACTAATACTTTCAGAATGACCATAATAGCTAAACAGTTTTAAAACCTTGATTATCTTGATTATTTAATTAAGAACTAACTACTCTTTGTTAATGAACTAAATAAAACCACATTTGGAATATAAAAAGCTGTTGTTGTATTCATTCATTTAGTAAAATCCAAGGATATGCGCTCCATCTACTGACAACAAAACAGCAGTTCTTTATTACATGAACTGACTGCTGAAGACAACCAGGGCACACAAAATATTATTAAACAGAATAATTTATAGTACCTTGACTTTTGAACAAAGGGCAAGTGCACGAGGGTACACTCACAGCACAGAAAAATCTTCACTAGTAAGAGAAGGAAAATGCTACTCTTAAGATGAGAATGCAAAGTTGTTTCATAAAAACAGAGAATTACAAACCCTTTTCAGGTCACCTGGTGACCTAAAAACCTCTGCTCCTGGTATTCACAAATCCTTCACACATTTTGTGCAATGTTATTTTGTTAACATTAAATTTAAACATATAAACACACTAAATTTAAACATATAAATATATATGAGAGACAATTAGATAATTTTAGCACAATATTAGGAGAAATATTTAATAAAGACTGAAAAATATCACTGAATACTTCTTTTACTCTACCAACAGGCATACACAAATGAGTGATTAATTCTCTGATGCTTTTAGGAAAGAGTGAAAAAGGGAAAAGAAGAGAAGTAGTACAGTCAGTCAAAAGGGTGTATAATGCTACTGGCTCAAAACTCATTAAGTTCTAAATCCTTTACTAAGTTTACAGTGAAAAAAAGGCCCCTCAGAAATCAAATCAAATTAACCCCAATCATTGGTAGGTCATATAGACAACAGGAGAGTAAGTAGAAGAAAAAAATAAACTAATTGTAGGGCATTTTGACTGCTGAGACATTTATCAGGCAGAAAACCAGTACTCCATGAAAACTACAAGTAATCCCAAATCTACTTCTTACTGACAATTTGGAATTGATTTCCTAATTTCTTTCATGAACATATTCATTAATCTGAAAGTAGTGCTAAAAGTGACTGATACAAAATAAAAAAACTTATGCCTGGGTGTGAGAACAGCAATGAAACTGGGAAACCTAGAAAACAATTGGTTCCCATGCTGCTGAGAAAACACACAGACACACACAGATGCAAACAACTCAAATCAGTGATATTAGCTACAGTGGTAGATGAGTGGCTATTGTCATGTTATATCCAAGTACTGCTGTCAGAAACAAGCCATTTATATATAAGAAACCTTACTCTGAGATTGCATTTGCAATTAGGTTACGGGTTCTGGAATCTGTTCTGTAGACTATCAGATGAGACTGTAACAACGATCTCTCTATATTTAAACCATAAATGTGTATCTGACTCTGACAGGAAAACACTATGGGCAAGGGATTCACAGATCTTTCTTCTGACATCACTATATCCTCAGGCTGAACTCTACATTATATTTTGATTTGAATTTCAAAAATTCTATTCAATAAAACAAAGCTTTTTTTATACAGTCCTTATTACAAGACTCAGTCTTGATTTTGCCTAATGCTATCACTTCTCATTTTTCTTCCATAATAGTTTTAATAGACTATTGAAGCCTAAGAAAGGCTCATGGAATACCATGCAAGGAAAATGTACAGACTTATAATTTTGTTTGTGTGATACAACTTTTACCTCTGAATTACAGGTATCTCAGCATGCTTTGAAGATATTACGAATCCGTAAAATATATTTTAATTTGCTCTGTTTTCTTCACAGGCAAAAATTTGGAACAATATAGGTAACTTTCAGACACCACATGCTTGAAAATATACCTGCTTTAACAATATGGATAAATTTTCAGACACAACACGCTCAAAAATATACCTGCATGCAGGAATTATAGTAAAAAAATATACATTAGCATATATCTACAGACATACAAACTTATTATCCTATAAAGAAAGTTTTAAACATGGCAAACTCTAAATAAAACCAAACCAGTCCCTAAATCTAAGAAGTGCCTCAACCAATGGCTTAAAAACCTTTTTGGCAGTTGAAAGTGAAACAGGTAGCTTCTCTCTTTATTTCTGCTGTATTGTGCTTCAATAAGGAACTCTCTCTTCTTTACAGGCATGGCTGGTGCTATATAAGGATGAGAAAAAAAAAAACATCATCTCTTCCTCTCTGAAAGGCTGGATTTAACTTTTCAAAGGAGCCTGATGACAATTCACTATGAACTCTATGGTCAACACAGTTGCTAGAAATAGCAATTGCCCTCTTACTACTGGCCTCTTCCAGTAATACATAACCTGCAATAAAATATAACCTCTCAAGAGCTTTTTCTGGAATAACCCCTATTAGCATCTAAAACCAAAAACAAATACTAATCACAATAACAAGCATGAGCAGAGGTGCTTTTGATTCCTGTATTTGCAACTTTTCCCTACCATGTTCTCTGTTTAACTTGATTTTCAGAAATAATCAGAAAAGGAGGTATGCTAATACAAAGCATGTAAGTTATACAGTTTCTCCTTGTATCCCATGGGATTTTACTGTTCCTGTTGGAGGCTACAAGTTTCTGCTACAAGTACAGCAGCTTGAGGAAAGTTATTTGTTCACTTCTGTTCCTTTAAATTAATATTTATATTACTTTTCTAGCTACTTTACATTCTCCAGTAAGTCTTTGTAGATGCATTTTGTTTTATTGCATTTTGTTCTTCTCTCCTAAGCATGAAATCTCTACTTATCCTTTATTACCTTTAAAGCCAGCTCAAAACATTACAATTTAATGCTTTGATTTAGTTTGTATGAGATCTTATATAGACTATATCTATTAATATACAATAATGAAGTTTAACAATTCGTTTATATATGTTTAATTAAAATTCTATTTATAATGTGATAGCAAAAAAAACCCCACCTTGAGGCAGGAAGCTCAAGCAGATAAACTGGTCACCAGCTGGGCTCGGTTTTTTTGCTTAATCATTAATTAACATTAGCCTAATTTTTGTTTTACTGGCATTCTAATAAACTCCAGTGAGTAAAAAGTGTGTGATCAGCCATAGATCCAATATACCATGACTACAGCTCAATAACTTCTATAACTGTCATAAGAGTTAATGTGTACACAGTTAATCTACTTCATGATTTACTTCCAAAGCTTTAGCATAACAATTTGCAGGAGTCATGATTACCTTTGGATCATTAGGCTCATTATCTGACCTCTGATACTGGATTTTTTTTATTTCACAGAATCACATCCTATGACATACTACTTGGGAGAAGGGAGTACTCGCCTCTGCAAGTTCCTTTCGGGTAGTTTTAGAGAGCAATAAGGTCTCCCCTCAGCCTCCTCTTCTTAAGGCTAAACAACCCCAGTTCCCTCAGCTTCTGTTCATAAAACCTGTGCTCCAGACACTTCACCAGCTTTGTTGCCCTTCTCTGGACACACTCCAGCACAAAATGTCTTTCTTGTAGTGAGGAGCTCAAAACTGAATGCAGTATTCAAGTTGTGGTTTCACTAGCACTGAATATAGGGGGCCAGTCTTTACAATAGTTGGGCTGGCTACACCGTTTCTGATACAAGCCAGGATGTTGATGGTCTTCTTGGCCACCTGGGAACATTACTAACTCGTAGTGAGCTGGCTGCTGAACTATATCCCCAGGTCCTTTTCCACTTGGCATTTTTTCCAGTCACTCTTACCCAAGCCTGTAGTGTTACATAAAGTTGTTACGTTACAAGTGCAGGACCCAACACTTTGTAAGTAGTGAAGTCCTTTCTCAGTTACTACAAGCATTTGTAACTCACTAACTTACATTACTGTAATGCATTTATATATAATGATTAAGCAGAATACCAGCTTTGAAAAAAAGCTTGGGTTTGGGAGATTCTTAAAACAGTAAAATTATTGTGACACGTTCCTGAACAGACATACTTATGCTTGTACAATCATGCAGTGTTGTTATAATTTCCCTATGGAAATAGCATTAAGCATAATAAGTTTCTAGAAGTCCAGTAAAGGACTATGAAGATGATTAAGGTCCTGGGGCATCTCATGAGGAAAGGCTGAGAGAGCTGGGCTTCTTCAGCCTAGAGTAAAGTTGTCTCGGGCAGGATATTATCAATGTCCATAAATATCTGAAAGGAGACTGAAGAGTAGATGGATCCAGGCTGTTTTCAGTGGTGCCCAGTGATAAGGCACAAAATCAAACACAGGAGGCAGTGACGGAGGATGTAGAGTTACCACTAAAATTTGTCTGCATATGTTCCTGTGAAACCTGCTGTAGGTGAACTTATTGAAGATATTGAACCAAAAGTCCTCCAAACGTGTCTTAACCAGTCTGTAATTCTCTGAACAAAGCATACACTCTAACTTCAGTCTGAGCTTAACACTACTTGTATCTATGAAAATCATTTTTACAGAACTTATAATTTATGCAGGAAAGACTTTTTAACCTTGAAGCTGTTCCTGCTTACTGTTTTGTACAAAAGTGAGACTGTGAAAATTGTTTTCTCCTGTCTTACTTTTTGGAGTTGTACAATCAGGGCATTGACTGGCTGATAACAATTCTTTTGATAAGGATGTAGGGTACCTGGAAGACAAGAAGCTAGTTTTCAGTTAGCAACATACTTTGATAGCAAGGAAAGATAAAGCATACTTACCTGTATCAGTAAGAACATATCCACTTGAGTAAGAGAATTGATCTACTCATAACTTATTCTTTTTTATTGAACATTCATTAGATAACATCTGGAATACATCCAGCTTGTACCTCCCAAGTAAAAGAAAGGTATAGATAATCTTGAAGAAAGCCCCTCACAGGGTCAGGAGCATGCTCGGGGTCTGGAGTACTTCCCACATGAGGAGAGATGGAGAAAATTGAGCTTGTTTAGCGTGGGCAGTCTCTGGTGGGAATGGTAGAACACATAGTGGTCTCCAATACCTAAGAGGAAATTATTGAAAATACAAAGGCAGTCTGTTTAAGGAGGTGCATGGAAAGAAGAAACAATGGTCATAAGGTGAAACAAGAGACCTGTTAATAGGAAAAAAAATGCATCCACAATGAAAAGAGTTGAGCAATGGAAGAGGTTGCTTAGAGGAGTTGTCAGTCTCTGTACTAGGTTTCCAAGACCCAAAAGTATAAAGCTTTGAACAACCTAGACTTAATTAATAGTTGGTACTGCTTTAAGCAGGATGCTGGATTAGAGGTCTCAAGAGGTCTCTAACCTGAAGTACTCTATATAATCAGTGGTCTTTTGAATAAAGATAACTTGGATTAAAATTCATTAGATATGATGAATGAGACAAGAGCATGTACTGACAAATGAAGTTATTTTTAATTTACCACATGGTGATAGCAAAGTTGGATGAAGAGTACAACATATTCCTCAATGAGAATGTCATTACTAAATCCTTTATTGTTCTGGTAGTTAATAAAGAATTAATATCAGATTTCAGAATATAATGGTTCAACCACTTTCAACTGTGAATTAAAATAACTTCAGGAAAAAAATTTCACACCTCATAATCTGCAAACGACTGGTTTCTCTTTTCATTTTCTTTATTTTTTACTTGAAGTATATCTAACCCTAGCTCAACTTTTCAGATCTTTCACAGATAGCTTTTTGAATGTCACTGCAAAATATGTAGTTTTAGCTTATTGCAACAGACAATTCCAGCTTTGGGAAGATTGGACTCTAAAGGCATGTATTTTCAAAATACAGATTACAGAAGCATAAATAATCATCAAGAGTTTTGAGGGTTTGGGTTTTTTCAGTTCTGAGGGCAAAAATAGGTCTTCTGATTATGTACCAAAGTAAAGATATTTCAAATTGATATTACGATATCTTTCTCTGTACTACTCTTCTATATACAAGTAGTTTGACTCTGGGTAACTACAGATATTCATTTTGTGCATATGTTTCTCTTTCTTTCCATTCTGTACAGAGAATAGCATAGGATCTAATGACTCCTGAACAAACATAAACTTTGAATAATAGAATCAGAAATTTGGGTTATTCTAGAAAGAAATTGTGTTGGAGGAGTTCTCAGACCCAGTACCAGATCGATATGTTAGTTAAAAATTTCAGAGATCACTCTATGGAAGGAAGGACAATCATTTGAGTAGATATTTGCTGATAACTAAGTTTTTCAGCAGAATTTATAGAAAAATCTATAGATAGCTATCATTCTGTAGTAAAAGGGGTTTGTTTTGTCTCGATTTCTAATACTGCACTACAAGAAAGAAAATTGGAAAATCTATCCAAAATTAGCGAAAGAGTGGGAATGTGAGCATATATTAAGTTTGTCTTTCTTCCAGTCACCAGGGACTTCACCCAACTGCCATGACTTTTCAAATATCATGGACAGTAGCTTGGCAACTGTATCAGCTAATTCCCTCAGGTCTCTGGGATGCATCTCATCAGGTCCCGTAGATTTTTATATATGCAGTCATGTTCCTCAGGTAGTCACAAACCTGACCTTTCCCTACAGTGGGAGGGTCTGTACCCCCTTGGACCCCATCTTGTGGTCCATTGACCCAGGAAGGGTGAGCTAAGCTCAGATAAGGTGTGAGTTAAACTTAACTAAGGGGTCTTGGCTAAGATAGTGTGGCAAAGGAATACTAAATAATCCTCTCCTAGACAGTGTATCTTCTGCTATTTTTCGTATTTCTGCAGCTGCATTTACATACCAGATGTCCATGGACATCTTTCAGCAAATCACATAACAAAACAAAACAAGTTTCTCCTAAGAAACAATAAAGAGAGACAGAAGAGAATCATCATTACTTTATAGGATGCTATGGCTCTATAATGGATATGTAGAGATTTTTTAATTTTCTGAAAAGCTGCTAACATGGTTAACCCAAGGGATCTTAATCCTAGTTAAGACAGAAGTTTATGAATATTTGCAAGTATCATTCTGCTCATAATTTTTGTACAAACAAAAGCTGCAGAAATACTCTCGGTACTGAATCAATTAAAGGGCTGCAGCTCTTGATCTGCAAAGAGAGACTGAGGGATTACAGCGAGTTCATCCTTGAGAAGAGAAGTTTATTTTACAGAGTGAATTGCATGTTGTACCTCTATTACTAAAGCAAATTCTGCAAAGTACAAGCTTGAGTACTGACTCACTGCTGTTCCTATTCTTTGCATATTGTTATTAACCTTATGGCTTCAGCCTGTACTAGCTAAGATTCTCCTGAGTAAACCTCAAAAGCTGTCCAGGAGCTATCACACGACAGATTCTGGTGCACAGCATGGATTTGTCTACTTAATTGAGAACAGACAGGATAGATTTTTGCTGTAGAGACATGAGTCATATAATGTCAGCAGTCCTCAAAGAAGCCCTATTTGTATTTAAAGTTTATTTGTATGGACATAGCCACAGATCTATTTTCCTCCTTCATGAACTCTTTGCTCCAATGTTTGCTAACTTACTTCATTAATAAATCTTAAATAAAGCTTTCTTATAATTGTAATGTGCCTTTAGTATATCTGTTTCATGTTTACCAGTACCTTATTTTTTGTCATAAGCATGTAATAACAACAGAAGTAGTTTAGGTATTCCTGTACTAGAATTTCATTTTTTTTGAGGGAGAGGAGGCAAGTGGAATTGTATTTTACTTATTTGCTTGTTTTTACTTATAAAGAATCATCTTACCAAATTTATGACAGATCTATATTTTACACATACGTTGAATTGGTTTTATTTTTTAAGTTTTTTCCACATTGATGTATTTTTGGAGTAGTATCTGAGAAAAATACAGTTTGAGGTGCTCTAATTCTATATAGAGTAAGCTCAAGAAAATAACAGAGTTCCAAAATAGGAGAAAGTTACTGTAGAAAATGGACAATTTTTAAAAAAATAGCAGTAGAATTACTCATTACTTCAGATTTCTATCGATACTTGGTTATTGCCTTGAATATTACCAACAAAATGTTTGGTAAGTTATGTTAAATGTTATGTAAAATGTTTGGTAGTGTTGGTTAATTGGCAGATGCCTACCCAGCTTCTGTCTCTCACTCTTCTTCCCTAACAGGACACAGGGGAGAATATAAGATATAAAATCTCATGGATTGAAATAAAAGAGAGGGAAATCATTAAATAGTTGCCATCACAGGGAAAGCAGACTGAACTCAGGGAAAGCCAATTTTCTTTATTTTCAACTAAAATGGAATAGGAAGGTGACAAGAAAAGACAAAACCTAAACCACTGCCTCTTTTCTCTCACCTCCTCCCAGGCTCAACATCACCCTTCCATTTGCAGCGTCTCTACCTTACCTCTGCCCAAACATCACAGGAGAATGGAGGGCTCTGGTTAGTCCCATAACTTCTCCTTTCTGACTCTTCCACTGCACCTTGTTCCCCTGTTCCAGTCCTGGTCCTTCTATGGACCTTCTGTCTGCTCCAGATTGCATACTCCATGTGCTGCAGAACTTGTCAGAAAAATCTACTTCAGCATGCACTCTCCACAGTCCATGGTTCCTTCAGGAAACCTCCACCCACTTCAGTATGGTGAGGCTGCAGCTTTTATCTACTCTGGTGAGGTCTTCTCCATGGGCTGCCTAAGATGACATGCTTAACTGTAGTCTTCTCCATAGGCTGCAGGGGAATCATAGATAGTTCAGCAGTGGTGGAGTTGTATTTTGTAAAAGATACAGAGGTATTTTATTCCTATTCCAGACATAAAATACTATATTTCCATTGCTTTTTGTCAAATTCTTCAGACTTAGCAGTCGAGTTCAGATCCAGCTCTGGGAGTGTCTTAATACTTCTTAATAAAAACATCAGTTTCTCTTTTTTTAATCAATACTTGCCTTAAATCTTTCTTTTTTTCTATATATGCTTTTTGTAATTTTAGAAATTCAAATGCAAATTTGTCAAGTTATTCTATAGAATTGAGAGTTAACTGTATTTGGGAAGAATAAATATACAGTTATGTATTCTGCTTTTCTCTAGAATTTGTGCACTAAAAAAAAAATAAGGTCTAGGCATAGTAATTTCTATCTTACCTGCCTCTGACAAGAAAATTCTTTGTAGATCATTGCCAATGTCTGTGTGGGCAAAAAAAAGCACCTGTAGAAAGACAGCTTGAGAAAAAAAACCCAAAACAACCCAAAAAACCCCACAAGAAATTCCTTTAGAAATAATATATTTGACTATATGTTATGGCATGATAACTTGCTTATAAAAAAATCTAAAGAGAAGTCTTTGCAAAATCCACTGGTCAAATTAATCTGTTGTGTCTGATAAACCACACCTTTTTTTTTGTGAGAGATGATTATGTCCAGAGTAGATAAAAACAGTACAGGTTTACTGCCATGCCCTAGCTTACAGTCATTGACCCATTCTGAAACACCTGAGTATGTTCAGTTTAGTCTCTAGACTTCCTGACAAGAAGGAAAAAAAGTTAGGTGAAATGACATCGACACATCATATATTGTCGTTCTCGCTCCCTTGAACTCGAGATCAGCTACAGTTGTAGAGAATACAAGATAACAAAAACCTGAATTATGCAACAAAATACTGTACTACTAGATGAGCAAAAATAATACAACAGAAGAGATATTGAAATGCCTTCTACTATATAATTTCTAGCATTTTATTCCAGTGAATTACTTTAAATGGAAGTAAGCAAGCAACTGAGGTGCTTGGTAGCTGTTAACAGAATACAAAGCTTTCAATTCATTTTTGTTGTTATTTTATTATTGTTCCCTACATTTTTGTGGAAATTATCATGCCAAAGGAAGAACAATTATTAGAAAAGATTGAATGTTAGTATAATTAGTGGTATAATACTAAACAAATAAACTTCTTTGGCTCCTGATCACTTAGAAGAGTTTTTCCTAAAAGGATATGTACATTGTTGCTAAATGAACTCTGTATATGACAACAGTACCAGGAACTGTAATCACTGTTGCCCATTTCTGGAAAGCATTTTTATCTGCTCCTAATGCTTATGTCCATACTCTCACTGAATTAAAATGCTTAATATGAATACATTTGTCTGGAGGAGGAGTTCACTATACCGAAAGGATCTCCTATTATAAATGTAAACTGAAACACTGTAATGTTTCTGACAACTTGCTTGGAGAGAAGGAAAATCTATAATTTATAAAGAACTTAATTCAGGCATCTTATTTTGGAAAGCAAAGGGCATCATTTGCACTACAACTCTTAGTTTGGTTTGACTAGGAGAAAGATCTGTGCAACTTATGTTTTGAACTTTGTTCAGTTTAAATACAATTGTCACTGATGGGTAATAAAAAGGATACATGTACTTATGTCCTGTGAAGAGTAGTCAAACTGTCACTTAAAGAGAGAATTCTATGTTGAGATTTGAACAAAAACAAGGGCAAAGAAACCTGGGTGCTTTACTTATCCTAGAGCCCTAAAAAGCTCTTATCATCCTGGTGCATTATTAGATATTGTGGAGGCACTGAACAATACATGGTGCTGTTTGAAGTGGTGGTTAGATGTCGTCTTCAAGCTACAGAGATAATTTGTGAAAATCTTATGCTGCATTGAATAATATTCTAACCAGTATATAAAAAACGTAAAGGGGAAGGAAGTTACCTTAGAATCTGGAGAAGAATCTAGTGGATTGTTTACGTTTTTCATCCCCATTTAACAGAGAGTGAATGAGGGTGTTGCAGTATAGGAAAAGGAAGGCAGAAGAGGCTACTGGTATAGCTATGCACCAAGAATGAATCTTAATGATTGGAAGTAGAGAGAAAATATGATTGTGTTTGACTAAATATTTTGACTATATTACTACTGAATTTTTCTGGTTTATTCTCTGCACCAGTTTATTTAAGAAAATGCACTTTTTGTTTTGTGCATTGAGGTGTATAAGGAAGGTATAGGGGTTGAAAACAGACACTGTGTTTTGAGAAGAAAGTACATCCAGACCTTCTTAGTGACAACTCACATCTCCCTCCCTGCTCCAACCAGAAGTGGGATTTGTGAACAGGAGATTCAGTCAGCAAACAATTAAGGCCAAGTCTTGCAATATTTCTGAAATATTTTCATAATATTGTGGAACCTTGATATT
This sequence comes from Coccyzus lansbergi, assembly GCA_033558105.1. Classification (NCBI taxonomy): domain Eukaryota; kingdom Metazoa; phylum Chordata; class Aves; order Cuculiformes; family Coccyzidae; genus Coccyzus; species Coccyzus lansbergi. The sequence goes on from JAUMJK010000379.1 coordinate 1,058,696, forward strand.
GATTTAATGACTGTGAAATAAGGTCTTAAGTTTCAGACTGAACTGAAATTCAAAACCAGAGCATAAAGAAAATGAAAATCATATCTTCAATGAGCAGCTACCCAAAATGAAGAGAGAAGATGAAAATCCATTGCTCTTGGTTCAGTTTTGTCTTATGGAAGTTAGAAACCAATTCAGTCTGTGGCCTCATCACGGAAGAGTACATCTGCAAGGTTAAATTATAAATTCTAAACCCCTTTTGTTAATGAGGTATACTACAGCATGTAAACATATATATCTTAATGTGATGTATATGTGTACATTGCCATAAAACTTTTGAAACTGTAGACCTTTTCAGGATGCCATTAGTATAATTTAGGAAAATCAACACAATTATTTTGGAATATGTTATTGAAATTGACATGGTAAATAAACATTAGAAGGCCCTTGGGGACATGAAACTGTATTATTATTAAATTAGAACTTCAGTTGGAATGATAAGGTCTGGTGATTACATTTTCATTAGTTGTACATTTTGCAGTGTCAGTTAATAGCTTTGTTGATTGCACATAATCTACAATGCTTTCAAAATACAACACAATTCCATGTCTCTGTAAAATAATATTGTTACACTAGAAAAAAAATGGATGGGTCTGGTTAAAGTGTTCTGAAGCTTGTAGGAATAACTGCAACTCTCATTTAGAATAAGCATATGAAACATATTCCTCTTGAAACCTAATATTTTCACCAAGAAAAATAGTTATTCAAAGTAAAAAATTCTTATATTGCTGAGGCAAATACCACTAGGATTTCTCTAGAAAAAAACTCAGTAAATTACTCCCCAAAAATGTCACAGCTTGGGTAAGTAGAGAAATGTGAAAGAAGAAGGTAGAGAAGAACAGAAAATGAAACAAAAAGGCCTGGCACTATAATTATGAAAAACAAAGATAAGAGAGGAATTTTTTCTCTAACAAGTACAACATGAACTAAAAGACTATGTGTATGAGTTGCTTATTTTTTTTAATCTCGTGTGTTTAGGTGATTACAGTTGTATTTTCTTATAGCATTTCTTCAGGCTTGCTATGAATACTTTACTTGATCACAAATACAAAAAAATAAAAAGCTGGATCTCAAGTTAACTAAGCCAGACAAGAAAGTATCTGGATTTTTTTTTAAATTATTTTTTTAAGAAAAGTGAAAAAAAATGCAGTACTCGGTTGATATGTATGAAACACTTCCATAACCTTCATTCATTAAAAAACATTAAAACATTGATTCTATTATTATACTGATTTATAATTAAATGTACATTGGGAATTATAGCTTATAACTTTCTCTGACCAGAATGTTGAATTTCTAAAATAATTTTAAACTTCTTTTACTGAATTTTATTTATAAATTCCCATTATTAAGTATTGAGAAATATTTTCTCTTTCTAAGCACTGGATTCATCCCAGAATACATGATGATATCACTATAGTCAGCCTTAGGCCATTGTCTGCTCTATTTTTTTATTTTTCCTAGAATGTTTTTCTTCACCAGATTTTACTTATGTTTTTGTGTTAAACATCTATACTTAGTGAAGAAAATAGGAAAAAAAAATATACCAGGCATAGCAGTTGTGGTTTAGACACTGTTATTATTTTATGTTTTCATTTATTATTTGGTCCAGCAAAGTGATAGCTGTGAGTTCCAGAGTGCTTCTTGCTTTCGAACTATAGAAAAATCCTGATCAGTATACAAGGGAAGGCAATATCTAAACAATGTGATTCAACGACTCCATAGGAACCCTGTGGTCTTGCATTAGGGCTTTAAGGGCTTAGATGAGCACCTGGACCCATCCCACTGTCCCAGTCGCGACCAGAGCAGCCAGAGGCAACAGGACACCCAACCTGGGTATTGGTCGCCTCCCTGAGGATGAGCATGAGTCAAGTTCAGGCCAGGATGTTGTCCTGCGAATAAGAGTCAGGAACATTCCTGGTGAGGGGAAGTAGGGTCAGACACAATTCTAGGATCTCTGGATAGGACCAAGGCAACAGCACCTAGTGAGCCCAGATGCACTGTTCAGATAAGAGTTGCAGTCTGCTTTGACCAGTGCACAACTTGGGTGGTGGGGAAGGTTCTTGGACCCAGGGGACTGGCATAGCACTCATCCTGGTGTTGAATCCTAAGTGCAACCAGACCTTAAGAACAGCCTGTCAGACTGAATACAAGTGGTGCAACATGTTCTCTTCTTTACTGATAATATGGTAATACTAAGCTTTGTATCAATACAGAGAAATGAAAAGACTGATATTCATGGAATCATAGAATGGAAACTGGGAAGAGAATTCAAGGATCATCTGGTCCAACCTTTTTAGGTGATATATAGCTTAAATGAGATAACCCAGCACTTTGTAAAGCTAAGCTTTAAAAGTGTCCACTGTAGAGAAACATACTACATAACTGGGCAGATTATTTCAATATTTAACTGTTCCCATGCTGGAAAATTTTCTTCTGGAATTCTGTTAGAATCTCCCCAGGAGTAACTTATACCCACTACCCCTTGTCTTTCCTATGTGGCTTCTTGAAAAAAGAGAGTCGCTGTCCTCTTGGTAGATGCCTTTGATGCGCATGGTTATAACGTTTCCCCTAAGCAGTCTCCTCTCAAGGTTGAACAAACCTATTTCTCTCAGACTTATCTCATATGGTGGTCTTTTGATCATTTTTGTGGGCCTTCTCTGGACCCTCTCCAGCCTGTCTGCATCTTTTTTGCATAGTGAGGACCAAAACTGAACACGGTACTCCAGGTGTGGCCTGATAAGCACAGAGCAGTATTGCATATATGATTCTGAAGAAAAGTGCTTAGGCAACTCAGCTTTGTGAATTACAGTTTTAAATGTATAATTTACAGGCAACGTACTTCCAAGTTTGTTATGGCCTATCTTGGTGCATTCTCTCCTTGTTTAAATTTTGTCACCGTTATTCAGTGGTTAATTGGTATTTTTTTAAGCTGAAGATTGTTTTTCTTCCATTTATTAGTATATCCATTCTATCAAACTGTGCTTTCTCAGTTATCCTGGTAACGTATAGTAGCATAGCTAATTATCTTTAAAGTAGCATTGAAAAATTTGATACAATAACATCAGAGATCAGTTATTCTAAAAAGTCTCTTTTATCTGCTTTATAATTATTGAAATAATATATTCTGATACTGCAAGGAATTCCAGACAGATTACTCTCTGCTGGTAATGGCAATATGTGCCAACCTCCTCATTAGGTTTGCTCTCTTTCTGGAGTTTACCAGAACTTATACTTCAAAGTAGAATTATTACACATTGTTTATCTTGGGACCCAAGTGTGATTCCCAGAGGTATTTAAAAGACTTGTAGATGTGGGACTTAGTGAAAAGGTTTAGTGGTGAACTTGGCAGTGTTACGTTTACTGTTGGACTCTACAATCTTAAACATCTTTTCCAACCTAAATATTTCTATGATTCTGTGAGATTGGAACTGGAGTCAATATACAGTTCCCAAAAGGGCTATAACAGAATGCAGGAAAACACTGTCATTTATCCTCTAAGTTTTCTCTTTTTTTTGGTTTGTTTTCTGTGAAAACATATATATGCAGTGGGAAAAGTGAGCAATGAGGCTTTTTAAGACCTTACTAAGTAGTATGTAAAGTTTCCCATAATTTAGAGTGGATTTTATTTTAGTACTGCATTGATTTGAAATACTTAAAATGATCTGTTTGGATATTTAGCACTCTGAATACGGTACTTATATTTTTTCAAGGGCTTTGATACAATCTGAAGATAGATAGAAGTAGACAGATAGATACAGTGAAACATGAACCTTAGTATTTGCACTTACAGGGGTTTTGGACGGAAATAATGTAATAGTGGTACTCCTCAACCCCTACATATTTCCAAGTTGATTCAATATTTTCAGCTATCACTCATAATAGTAAAACTCTACCAGATTACTGTATTTACATAACCAACATAGATGTCTCTGGTGAAGCAACATCAAGAAAGATCAATCTTTTCTTACATCTATAGCACTCTATGGAACTTGAATAATCTTCCAGCCATTTTCTTTTTAAAGTAAGGTTGCTCAGTTGCCCAGAAAAGAGAGATTAAAAGCATGTTATCTCATTTCACAAGTGAAAGTAGGAATGTCCTCCTGAGAGTTGGTAAATCTTTCTGACTTTTGAAAATACAACCAGAAGCTGAGGGCAGTTTCATAATCAGGTCCCATAACAATCACAGGAAATATGCATTAAACTTTCAGTTTAACTTTTGAAGGATTAAAGCAAAACCAGTGAACAGAACTACCTGTTACCTGTTTTATAAAAAACCACACACTTTCAGTGTTTCTGATCTAGATCTACAGAAAAGGAATATAACGACTTCCTCTGCTCCTTCTGCATCTGACTTCCTTCATGTGGCTTGAAACACACAGTGCATGTTGGTGTTAGAAATTGATCATAGTAGGGCATATTATATTGTAGATTTGGCTTCAGTTCTTCAGTTTTAAATTGGATTATTTACTTACCTAAAAGCAGAGTTTATGTAAGCAAAATTATTTTCATGTTTAATTCATCCTACTGCTAAATTTTGAAAGTTTGTTAAGCATGCTGAACTTCTGATTAGCAAATAGGAATGAATTTGCATCATTGCCCATAGTTCATGATAAGCCATGGAAGACAGAGCTATTTCTGTGTTAATCATATTACTATTGCTTCATTTACGTTTTTATTCATACCAAATGTGGAATGCTTGTGCGATAAATATAGTTATTAAAAAGGAAATTATCATAAAATAAGAACAGTTCAGGTTTGCTATACCCCATTTGCTATTATTGTATTCTAAAGGACTGTGATTTTAATCTACATGAAAAAGACATGTTATGTATTATGTACAGAAAAAAAAAATAGATCTCGGATCCCAGTTCACCGATATATCCCCTTCAGCAAAACATTTAAAAGCATTTGTTACCCATTGATTTGAATAGGTTTAAAATACACTTGAATGTAATGGACATAAATATGTAACTAATCAGTGAATTTAAAGCAATTTTATCTGCTGCATCTATTCTTACCAAACAGACTCCTGAACCATTCCCATAACAACAGTAAGTGACAAAAGCACTTAAAGAAATATGTCAGCTTTGTGAGCATCCAACACATCTTCTAAATTTGAGTTAGCAGGTATACTTTTTGTTCTAACATCTTGCAAGGAAATGAACCAAGTTGGACCCAGTGTATTCGTATTGTATTAGCCTGAATGGAATTTATGGTCTTCTGAAGGAACTACACTTCTCTGTAATGAGCAAGTCTAAACAATAATCTCTTTTGCCATAAAATTCTGAAAATACTGACATATCAGGTTGAAATTTGACATAAATGTAAGAATTTTAACTATTTTTTTGCTTTGATTTTATAGAAATTGAAATATTTGCATGTAAAAAAGAATAAGCTTCAAAGAACAGGTCTCTAGTCTCTATCCCGTTATCTGAAGCTGACAAAAATATTTTTCAAGTTTTAGGAGTAGTTTGTTTTGTTTCATTGTGTTTTGATTTGTTTTCTTCAAAGATTATGACAATAAGAAAGAGAAGGAGGGATACCTAAATTTCCCTTTTATCAAGTTAAATTTTCTGGAATGAAAAACAGATACCCCTCTTTGTTAGACTCATCTTGAAACTCCCATCTGTTTGTAGCACTCTTCAGTATTACAACCAGAGCAGAAATCAGTTGTAATCACAGAAAAAAATAGACAAAGTAAACTATATAAAACTCAGGACTGAGAAACTGATGCTGCAAAACAGAGGAGTAGAGTGGACAGAAGTGTGAGCAGAGAGACAGACTGAAGGGAGGAAGATTCCAAGTTGTATTATTTGGTATCATTACTTACATGAAATTCTAATAATGATAGCAAGTACTTCTTTATCAATCAAATTGTATTAGTAGAAAAAGTAATTTGTTGATTTCATAGAATCTGGAGACAGAACTGTTCAAATACAGTTTCTGTTCAATACATTTTCTATGTCCTTGCAATGCTCATAGGGTTTAAAGATCCAGTTTATCTAACATGTTTGCCTGTAGCAAATCATTTATCTTTCTGTCTTGAAGTTTTGTCCTCTACTGTCCTGGTTTGTTGATGGTGTCACCTGAAAGTGGAAAACAAGAGTGTTTGTACAGAGAAGAGAAATCCTTTAAGACATCTCTCTAAATGTATGCTTAAATTTCCAAAATCTATGGCAAGTGTTGAGTTCATGATATTTGTACAATCTTTAATTTCTTTTAATTCATTTTTTCCACACCAAAGTTCTTTTTCTGCAAATGACTGAATTTGACATCCGATTGTTTTCCAAATTCTTACGAACAAAAACTATTTTCAGATTGATTTGTTTTTTTTATTTAGAACAAAATAAGCTATATTAGTCATAGTCAATATGGTTTAATTGAAAATTTAAGGAAAAAGAAATCCATATTTATAGTAACTGAAAACAATTTAATTAAATCACTGCTGTGGTAATTACACAATACATCTTTGGGGATAGGTAAATAAACTGTTTAATCTGCTGATGAAATATTTGCTGTTTAAGAAATGAAAAAAGTGAATGCTGTTTATTTAATATAATTTTTTAAGTATGTCCTGGTACAAAAACAAGTAAGTGCAAAACGCATGAAAACAGATCATTAAGCAAAGATCATTATATGTAATTGAAAATAAAGCATGAAGGTATTGTGGATATTTTATGTAAATTCTTTAAGAAAATAAATGCAATGTGACTGAATTAAAGAAAATTAAAGACTGGAAAAGGGACTATAATGTGAAGTAGATTCTTTAAACAGTCCTAATCTTTATAAATGGAGAATAACTCCCTCCCCCAAAAAATCTAATAAATTGCATTATGTAAAAGTGTAGCACAATAAATTTCTACTATGGAATGAGGCATGAAATATGAAATATATTGGGGGGTTCTTTCGAACCAAATTACTGAACAATAATTTCTATATTTTTCAATTTTTGTGATTAGTAGGAAGATGACAAAAATAGTTTAAGAGATGCCTTAGCTATAAATATATTATCTAACTAAAGATCACACTACCATTATGAGCAATCCAGGGCATAAGTGATCCTGGACATTCCTGTAGTTAATTGATGATAACTTTTTCCTCCTAGTGACTGAGAAGCCACTGAAAAGAGATGCTCTGTAGGACTTCATACTCATGAACAAGGAGGAGCTCATTGGAAGCTTGAAGACAATGTGAAGATCAAAGACAACTTTGGCTGCAGTGAGCATGAGTTGGTGGAGTTCAGGATACTGCAGACAGGGAAGACAGTGAAAAGCAAGCTCACAACCCTGTACTTCAGGAGACTACTTTAACCTCTTTGTGTATCTGCTGGTAAGAGTTCCCCTGGAATGAAGAGGAAGTAGGAAAGCTGATTAACATATAAGGATCATGACTCCAAGCTCAAGAGTAGTCCAACCTGATGAACAGGAAGTCGGGAAAAAACACCCAGAGTCCTGTGTAGATGAAGAAACTCAATCACAAACACACATACACACACAAGTAAAGAAAAAGAAAATTATCAGAAATTGTCAGTGTGGGGAATCACGTTTGATCAACTTGATAAACTGCTAAAATGAAATGGCGGGTCCACTAGATGAGGGCAGAGTAGTAAATATTCATAGAATCATAGAATCATAGAATGGTTTGGGTTGCAAGGGAATTTAGAGATCATCTAGTTCCAAACATCCTGACATGGGCAAAGATACCTTCCTCTCTATCAGGTTACTCAAAGACCCATCCAGGTCGATCTTGAAACTTTCAGGGAACCTCTTTGAGTAACCTGTTCCAGTGCCTTACTATCCTCACATGAACCAGCACGGCTTCGCCAGGGGTAAATTCTATATGACCAACTAGGTAGCTTTCTATGAGAGGGTCATCACAGCCATGGACACAGGAAAACCAACTATGTCTACTGACATATAATCTGTGCGGTTTTTATGTTCTGTCACACATTTTCCAGGTTAGGCTTTGTGTTGGTTATTGTTCCTTTAAGTGCCCTGGCAGGGCTGAGCTGGTAAAGTCAAAAAGACTGGTAATGACTCTCTTAAGTTATGTTAATGAAGATGGGGGGCGGGAGTTTGCAAGCTAGCAACAAAGTTAAAGTCGGTTGGGGGGCTGCCAAAGAAAGCAGCTGTGGATGTGGTCTTCCTGGACTTCAGCAAAGCCTTTGGCACAGTTTTTCACAGCATTCTGCTATGGAAACTGTCAGCCTCTGGCCTGGATAGGCCCACACTCTCCTGGGTGGAAAACTGGTTGGATGGCCAGGCCCAGAAAGTGGTGGTAAATGGTGTTAAATCCAGCTGGAGGCCAGTTACAAGTGGGGTTCCCCAGGGCTCAGTGCTGGGTCCAGCCCTGTTCAATGTCTTTATCAATGACCTGGATGAAGGCATTGAGTACACCCTTAGCAAGTTTGCAGATGACACAAAGCTGTGTGCAAGTGTCGATCTGCTGGAGGGTAGGGAGGCTCTGCAAAGGGACCTAAACAGGCTGGACCGCTGGGCTGAGTCCAATGGCATGAAGTTTAACAAGGCCAAATGCCGGGTCCTGCACTTGGGGCACAACAACCCTACGCAGAGCTACAGACTGGGAGAAGCCTGGCTGGAAAACTGCCAGGAGGAGAGGGACCTGGGGGTGCTGGTTGACAGACAACTGAACATGAGCCGGTAGTGTGCCCAGGTGGCCAAGAAGGCCAATGGCATCCTGGTTTGTATCAGAAATGGTGTGAGCAGCAGGTCCAGGGAGGTTATTCTCCCTCTGTACTCTGCACTAGTGAGGCCGCTCCTTGAATTCTGTGTCCAGTTCTGGGCCCGTCACCACAAGAAGGATGTTGAGGCTCTGGAGTGAGTCCCGAAAAGAGCAACAAAGTGGGTGAAGGGGCTGGAGAACAGGCCCTATGAGGAACAGCTGAGAGAGCTAGGGGTGTTTATCCTGGAGAAGAGGAGGCTGAGAGGAGACCTCATTGCTCTCTACAAGTACCTGAAAGGAGATTGTGGAGTGGAGGGAGCTGGCCTCTTGTCCCAAGTGACAAGGGACAGGAGAAGAAGGAATGGCCTCAAGCTCCATCAGGGAAGATTTAGGCTGGATATCAGGAAAATTTTTTCATGGAAAGGGTCAGTGGGCACTGGAACAGGCTGCCCAGGAGGTGGTTGATTCACCTTCCCTGGAGGTGTTTAAGGCACGGGTGGATGAGGTCCTGAGGGACATGGTTTAGTGTTTGATAGGAATGGTTGGACTCGATGACCTGATGGGTCTCTTCCAACTTGGTGATTCTATGATTCTATGATTTTCCCAGGACAGGATTGCAGGTTCAACATTTTCAATAGAAAGAAGTCCTCAGAAAGTACAAGCATCATTTACAGTTCCTTTTTAAACTTCTGGATCATTTTTTCCAAGTAATTTTATTAGGAACTCATATTTATAGTTTTACAGGATCTTGTTCTACACAGAGAAGTCTACAAGTTCCTTGACAGTACTCTGAAAACTAACACAAATATAGGAAACAGCTTGGTCAGTTTGATATTTGGGCTAGCCACTGTATGGAACCAACATATTCAAGTATTTCAAAGATACTAAAAATGTATGGACTTAATACGATTTTCGGAGGTTAGCTCTCTAGGTTAATGGTTACTTATTCTCAATTTAATCTTGACTTATTGAAAAATCAGTATGAAGTTTTGGTTTTGTTTATTTTCGCCTTATCTGTACAGTAATACTACTTCTTGGCTGGAAGTTATCAGTTTACTAAACTATCATTTACTAAACACCATTGCAAAAATGCATATGCGATATTCATTTTATTTACGTAGCATAATTCTCATAGGTAGATTTCAACAAGCATAATTGATCACTAAAGAAACACAAAATGAACGGAACTAAATATATTCCATGCCAATATAAATTGCACGTGTGTACATATGTTTAATTTAATGAAAATGAAGATTTGCAGTTTTCTTTCTAGGAATGTGGTAGGTATTTCATTACTTGGGATTTGTCTTTAACCAATTAATCCTCCACTATTCGTCTGATCTTATTTGAGAAACTTTAGGTGTATGAAGTCTCTTAGTATTAGTCTTGAAAAGTAATCAGACTTTGCTCATACTTATACAGGCATAAATAAAGATTAAAAGTTTGTGACATTTTCTATTAATATTAACAACTGCATTTGTGGGTGTTCAAGCAATACAGCTTACAAAACATATGGTGTATAAATGGATTTTTATTAATCTTTATCTGTTTTCCACAGTAGGCTGATGTCATCCTGTTGTTTAATCTCCTTCTTCAAAGGCAACATCCTTATCTGCTGAAATACATAGAAATTGAGTTTCTCTAGGTGTAAGAAATCTAATAGTTTATTTTCTGCCAAATTTAGGATGTCAGAGGTTTTTTTAACATCTTGGGTTTTATATCTGTGGTTTAGTTTATCTTTTAGCTCAGTTTTAATGCATCAATAATTTGTATTAATGAAGAAATGTTACAACTGTTACATCTAGTATATATTTGTCTTTGTTATTTTTATCCAACAGAACAAAACCTCTTAGAATAAAACCAGAAGTTCTTATCAGTATTCAGCTATACCTGAGAAAGGAAAAAAAAAATTATTCTCTATTCAGTGTACAAGTTGAATCACAGACTCATAGAATCACAGAACTGTTTGGGTTGGGAGGGACCTTCATAGGCCATCTAATCCAACTCCACCGCAGAGACAGGGACATCTGCCACTAGATCAGATTGCTCAGAGCCCCATCCAACCTGACCTTGAACATTTCCAGGGATGGGGCCTCTATTATCTCCCTGGGTAACCTGTTCCATTCTCACTGTGAAGAATTTCTTTCTAGTTTAAATCTACCCTCCCTTAGTTTAAAACCATTACCTCCTTTCTTATCACTACATTCCCTAATAAAAAGCCTCTACCCAGCTTTCCTATAGGGGCCCTTTAAGTACTGGAAGGTTGATATAAGGTCTACCTACAGCCTTCTCCAGTATGAACAACCTCAACTCTCTCAGTCTGCCCTCGTAGGTGAGTTGTTCCAGCCCTGGGACCATTTCTATGGTTCTCCTCTGGGTCCACTCCAACAGCTCCGTGCCCTTCCTGCGGTGAGAGTCCCAGAACTGCTTGTAGTACTCCAGGTACGGTCTCACCAGAACTGAGTAGAGGGTGAGAATTACCTCCCTCAACCCTCTGTCTGCACTTCCTCTGATGAAACCCAGGGTATGGTGGACTACCTGGACTGTGACCACTCATTGCCAGCTCATATCAAACTTTTCATTCATCAGTACCCCCAAGTCCTTCTTAGCAGGACTTCTCACTATCACATCATCCCTTAACCTGTATTGAAACCAAGAATTGCCCCAATCCAGGTGCAGGATCTTACACTTGGAGTTCTTGAATCTCGTGAGGCTGACACAGGTCCATTTCTCCTTCTTGTCCAAGTCCCTCTGGATGGCATCCTGGCCTTCTGTCATATCAACTGCACCACTTGGCTTAGTGCCATTTGCAAATTTGCTGAGGGTGCACACAATCTCACTGTATTGTTGATGAAAATATTAAACAGCATTGAGCTATTGGCCACTACTTTCTGAATATGACCATCCAACTAATTCCTTATCCACTGAACAGTCCAGATGTCAAAACCATATTTTTCCATATTTAGAGAAAAAGTCATGTTGGAAAACTGCATCAAAGGCTTTACAGAAGTCCAGATAAATGGCATCCATTTTTTTTATCTTGTCTACTGATATGGTCACTCGTCATAGAAAGTCAGCAAGTTGGCAAGGTTGCACTGCCCTTGATAAAGCCATGTTAGCTACCTTGAATCACTTCACTGTCCTCCATGTGAATACTCATAAGTTTAGAGTGATTAACCTGTCTGCTTTCATGATATGAAGACTTAAAAATATTTTAATTTCAATTATTCAATTTCAACAGATATACTCTTTTTAAAAAATAATTTTTTAATGTCTTCGAGTTAAAGTAAACTTTTTAAAATAATCTACTTGATCCCTACACAAGAACTGATGTTATCATACATCCCTGTTTGCTAGTACCAGCAAACCTTTCAGTAAATTCATTGGCTGTTATTTCATGAAATAAAACTCAATTAGTCTTCCACATACAATACACCTGATGGAGAATCACCCTATCTTATACTTTCTTAGTTCAATTTCTGGTACACTTCATTCATTTTAAAGATACACCAGAGAATAATTTTGTTATTTCTATACCACTACATCTTTGCAAGAGTTGATAAAATACCCGAAGTTATTATATTGCTGACACCGATCTTTTCCAATATCATTTTCCAGCTGCATTTCCTTCAGAAATTTTATTAAGCAATTTTTTGAAAAGCTCTCCAAGCAAACATGTCATGCTTAGCTTGCTAAAAGATGAATGAAAGTAAAATTAATATATTTCTCCAATACTGAAAAACTATGGCTTTATCTTTATTTTTTTTGCAACGCGAGAAGAAAGAAGGAAAGAAATCATTTATTACTTGTCATAATGTATCAAAGTTTTCTGCCTTTTAAAGTAATTCTTTGGCCCAGAAATCCATGTTTGTCAAAAATACTCCTGAAGGACTAGCAGTGAATTTCTGTTTTCATAGGTTCCTGTAAATGATGAGAAAATTGCTAAAACTTTAGAAAGTACATAGATCATCCAAGAAAAAAAAATCTGATAAAGGTAGGGTTTCTAAATAAACAAAACAAAAGTCTAAATGCATATACAACACCAGAGCAGGATTAGAGATCATATCACTTTCAAGGACAAACAGAAACTGAACTCTTACGACCTGAACAATTCCTAGCTGACAAACATAACAGTAAGTGTTTTGTTGAACTCAATAAACTCTTTTAGTAGAAAACTACATATTTTGCCTACAAGCAGAGTTACCTAGACATAGAGATATATTTATAGTATTGTTGTGTGTTTGCAAGATCACAACTATATTAGCAGTTATGAATCAAAATTTGGGAAAATAATTGTTTAATAAACTTGCTGCTAGTAATAAACATTTTTGTTGCTGTTGTAAGAAATTGATGCATATCCCACACTAAGGACTCATAGTCTTGATGGAGTAGTTTAATTGCTAGATTCAGAATGAAATATGGAAAGATAACAATCAATGCTTTTTAATATTGCCTAGGGTTTATCGCTCTCAAGTGTTAAAGCATGGAAAAGATTGCTATCAGAAAAAGGAAGAGCTTGTGTAAAGGAATATCTAGAAAGTGAAAAGTCAGGGAAACAGAAAAGAAATAGTTCTTTGAGGAATCCGTCTACAACCTGGCTTGAAAAAAAAATAAAATAAAACAAGCAACTGAAAATGGAAGTAGTATTCTTGGACTTCAGTAAAAACTTTGAAACACTTTCTCCCAGCATTCTGCTACGGAAACTCAGCCACTGGTCTGGACAGGAGAATGCTCTCCTGGGTGCAAAACTAGGAGCCGGGCCTAAGGTTGTGGAAAATGGAGTTAAATACAGCTGGGAGCCAGTCACAAATGGTGTCCGCCAGGGCTCAGTACTGGGTCCAGTCCTATTCAACATCTTTACCAATGACCTGGATGAAAGCATTGAGTGCACCCTTGGCAAGTTTGTAGATGACACTAAGCTGGGTGGAAGAGTTGATCTTCTTGAGGGTAGGGAGGCTCTGCAAAGGGATCTGAACAGGCTGGACAGGCATATGTAATCCTTTCTCTGGCAGGTCATATTTTCATTAACATAAATCTAGCCTCTTGCATTTTAATGTATAAGGGATGCACTTTCATATGTTACTAATGATAAGTCTTAACTTCTTTATGAAGGACCTTCACAGATTGCTGATCTTTGTTATTCTGTCACATTCTCAGGTTGTTTCTATTTTAATATTTAGATACAATTCTGAAAAATCATGTTGAAATTACAAACACCAGCAACAGAAGATATACTTGAACAATTATTCTTGTGCAGATACACTGAACTGACACTCAATAAACTAGTGAAGACTTAAAGCAAATATAATAAGAACGAGGAATTATTCATTCAAAATAACATAATTAATAGAAAAAAAATTAAAAAGCTAATTGATGAGGTGATTAGCTCTCCAGCTGCAGTTTTTATCCACTAGAATTTAGTTCTGCTACTATTATCAACACCATCAAAGGTCAGAACATTAAACTTTTTATTTCAGTCCAGTAGAAAGCAACGTACTCAAACATTTGCAATAGTACATTACTTCCTTTCAAATATTACTACACATCTAGATAAAAATAATAAATAGTTCAGAGCATATAGATTTACTGTACAATTTTTGGTATGTCTTTAAGAAATTATGAATTCTTATTTTTACACTTTCCAAATATCACATTCTTCTGACCTTGAAAGATATTAAAGACTATGAACTGCAGAGGAGGCAGAACTTAAAAGCTATTTATTTGTTTGTTTATTTGTTTGCTTGTTTGTTTTTCTGTTTTATTTCTTCTCTCAAAGACAGATTTGAAGTCAACGAATTCTTAAAGACATAATCACCATATTTAAGAACTCTGACAGCAGAAGAGTCCACAAAACATTTGTCATGGAAATAACAAATACACAGTAGCAGTGTAGGTATCAGAAAACAAAGAACATGGTCCACTGAAGAGGTAAATGCAGAAGATCCAAACCACTTACATAGAAAATTATTGTAGAATAAAAGACATACCTAATTTGTAGCTTAACAGTATTTCAAGATTCAACATGCACAATTAATGTTGATGGTAGGAACTCCACACAGACTAAATTTCTTGTCAATTATTATATTATCATACACTGGCCTTAAAAACCTCCAAGGATGAGGCATCCACAACCTCCCTTGGTAACCTATTCCAGTGTCTCACCAATGTTAGAGAAAAAAAGACCTCATTGGTTTAATTATCATACTCCTTTATACTCTCAAGATTTTAATTCTGTAATTTAAATACAGAACTTTGAAAAAATATGCAGCAAGATACTGATACAGTCAGAGGCAGTATGTCACATTCTTACTATATAATTAAGAGAGAAAACACATACGAAGTGCAACATGCTGCAGAGTGATGTCAGCTGAGGTCTTGAAGTACAATCCCATGTTAGCATAGTGTCAGACTTATGCTACAAACACAGATCCAATGTTGTCTTAATAACATGAAAACATTCCTGCTTCTGTGCATAAATATGGGTGATTCTTTGCACTATACTGATCAATTAAGGATTGTCATAAAAGCAGCAACTGACTTTTGGAAGATATGCGAATCATTTCTCTTAAAACTGGACCAAAAATCAGAAAGATTTTTAACATTTGGGTAACTTGTAAACAAAAGGTTTAATCTTGATTTGAAGAATTTTTTTAAAGGTTTCAATACATCTTTCCACTGGTTATTTCTTATTGTTTGAATGTTGTACATTTCAGTAGTTTAGGTCTGATGAACTGAAATTTGTGTGCAAACTGTTTCATAAGTTGTATGGAAAGAGGTCTCACATTAAATTCCTGACTTAGATGCCAATAATAGTGTGTTATGAAACTGAAGCTAAAGAAGATATATGAATATTGAATCACAAATATAGCCTTATTCAGGAATGTTCACATTAGTCAATTGTAGACAGAAAATTTAAGCATGACTTAAAAGGATGTCTAAAGTTTCTTGCACATTCTTTACACTGGTAAAAATTAATCTACAATTAATAAGGTAAGAAAATCTGTACAAAAAATCTTCAAGAGGGTGAGATTTATTTATGTATATTTTAATAAATCAAAAAGAATTCTGTAATTTTGTTATAGTAGCACTTTATATTATTTATGCAAAGCTTTTTATTTTACAAATAGATGTTTTTGCTTCTTAACATTATTTTTTGTAATTAAATATTTTACAAGGGAAGTAGTTTTCCTTATAAATAAGAATTTCATTATTTTTATGGGAGGTTTTATTTTTTCATGTGATGCTATTTCATTTCTGTAAGAATTATTAAATTATTTTTTTACTGATTTTTAATAATAGATCATCTTCATAATTAATTTTCATTCATTGATCAATTTTGATTCTTGATATTTACAGTGATACTACTCTGAATAGTCTCTGAATTTCAACATTACTTTCCCTAAATATTTTCTTGAAAAACACCTTGCAAGGATGAGAGGGAATGGCCTCAAGCTCCACCAGGGGAGATTTAGGCTGGACATTAGGAGGAGGTTTTTCCACACAGAGGGTCATTGGGCATTGGAATAGGCTGCCCAGGGAGGTGGTTGAGTCACCTTCCCTGGAGGTGTTTAAGGCACGTGTGGATGAGGTCTTGAGAGACTTGGTTTAGTGTTAGATAGGAATGGTTGGACTAGAAGATCCGATGGGTCCCTTCCAACCTGGTTGTTCTGTGATTCTGTGAAAAGCCCCAATTATTTTTCCAATAATTCTGTCTTGTCATAACCACCAAAATGCTAATGTTTTTCATAATATGAATACATATTATGTATTTTCAGCGTGAAAGTTGGCTCAATGATTGTTCATAGCTAGTTATTAGGGTAACAAGCAGTAATCTTTATGAAAAACAGGCAGCATATCAAAGGTTACCGCTGTCACTGAAATAGTGAGGCATTGAGCCAATTTTATTCCCAGGTATAAGTGGTTCCTGGAAACTCTGTATCATTTTGTAAAAGCAGTTTGAAATGATATTTCAGGACACAGTAGCAAATAATTGTATGTTTAGATCTAAAATGTTGCTAAAGAAGGTCCTGATAAATCAACATCAAAAGCACAAAGAGATTCCAACATTTGAATTTTATTTTAATTGTTATCTGTCGTGCACTTGAATTCAGTCTTCAGAATATAGTCAATCTCACCTAATGTTAATTATCTAGCGTTTGATCTAAATTAGTCATTTAGGTTATTCCAGCAGTCAAGAGAAAATTATTTCTGGGCATGAGTCATTGTATTTCTCTTATGGTATATTTATATGTATCTGTTGTAATTATATAATAATTCAGAATGAAACATTACCTTGAAAACCCTGTTTTGTTTCACTGGTTATTAAGAAAGTCGATGTAAATTCAGATTACATGTCCAACTTTGAGATGGTTAATTCCATTCATACTAGCTGATTCCACTTTCCACTTTGTAAAATAAATAATATAAATTTTGGTTTCATTTCATTTTGGTTAAAAAATATTTTTAGTTCATCTTTTTTTAATTTAAGAGAAATAAAACTGAGCATCTTACATCCTTTATTCCCCCTAAGTAAATATGTAACTCATTCAGATCTGCAAAAGTGTTTGCTATATCAATATATTAATTTAAAATATCATAAAAATGTTCAGCCCGTTAATCTCTATTCTTCTTAGGCTTGCATACTGCCTTCCAATTAATGAGCTTCATAATGAATTTCTTTACATAGTTGTGAATGCCATTATTATGAAGAAAACTTAAGGAGAAGCAGCTGGGTTAAGTTCTCCAGCTTTGACTGAAAGCAGATTTACACAATTGTAGCACCACACTAGAGGTAGTCTCCACTCAGGTCATGACTTCAAAAGACTTATTCATGCTTGAAAGATTTGAACTATCTGCTAGAACCACCTGCACAAAATCTTCTTATTTTGAGAGAAATCCTTTTCATGCTGTCACCACAACAATTTCAATTCAGGAGGGTTTTCAAAACATGTACTCACTGCATAAACAGTAGTTAACTGCAGTAATGACCAGTGGCTTTTAACAGTGGTTGTACTTAGAAAAGCAGACAACTGATAGAATTACTGCAATGTTTCCACTTTCATCTTCTGCATGCCTAAAGAATATGGAAGACTATGTCAGCCCATTTTTAGTAGTAGTAAATATAAGAACAGTTAAACTTGGTTGTATTTTCTGAAGAAAAATGCCTGGTTTTGATGACTGTAGAAGTCCTCTCTGAAGAGGTCCTTACTACAAAAGTCTCTTAAAAACTCTAAAGCGTTTATTTTTTGAGTTCTTACTTGTTTCTTTTTCTTCACACAACGCTGTTGTACACCTAGCAATTACAAGTAACTTCAAAACTCTTAAAATGAAAATGTCACAATTTTGTAGCTGCACAAATAAACACGACTCATCCGTGATTTTGCCTGAAAACAAAAATCTGACATTGTTTTTCTTTATTGAGATTTCAGTAGTATATTGTTTCCAGCCTTCAACCACTACTCAGAAAGTAATATAGGTCTTGAAAAATAATATAAAATAATATAACTGTGTAAATATATGTAGATGTACTGGATTTGTGTGGCAAGATTTTGGTTGTGGCAGGGGCTACAGGGCTGACTTCTGTGATGAGTTTATAGAAACATCTCCCATATCTGACAGAGCCAATGCCATCTGGCTCCAAGACAAACCTGCTGCTGGACAAGGCTGAGACAATCAGTCACTATAATAACACCTCTGTGATAATGTCCTTAAGAAGGAGAGGGAGGAAATGATGATAACAATAGTCACAAAAGATGAGTGAGAATATGTGAGAGAAACAACTCCGAAGGTACTAAGATCAGTGAAGAGGGAGGGGGAGGACTTGATCCTGGTGCTGAAGACTTTCCTGTAGCCCATGATAAAGACCATGGTGAGACAGTCTGTTCCCCTGCAGCACATGGTTTGCTCCATGGTGGAGCAAACATACGTGCAACCCACGGAGAATGTCATGCCAGAGCTTCTGGATGAACCTGAAGGAGTCTGTGACCCTGTGGGAAGCCCACACTGGAGAAAGCTTCTGGTAGGACCTGTGGACCCATGAAGAGAGAAGCCCACAATGGAGCATGTTTATTGGCAGGACTTGTGACCCTGATGGGGAACCATGCTGAAGTAGTCTACTCCTGAAGGACTGCCCCTGTGGAAGGGACCCATGCTGCAGCAGATCATGAAGAACTGCAGTCCGCAGGAAGGACTCACCTTGGAGAAGGTCATGGAGGGTTGCTTCCTGTGAGAGGGGCCATAGACTGGAGAAGGGGAAGAGTGTGAGGAGTGCTTCCCTTGAGGAGGAGGAAGCAGCAGTGACAACATATGACAGAATGAACACAACCTCCATTTTCCGTCCTTAGTCTGAGAGGAGGCAGAGAATTTGGGATTAAAATTGATCCTGAGAAGAAGGGAGGGGTAGGGGGAATGTGCTTTAAGATTTTTTTTTTCTCATTATTTCTTTGATGACTGCTTTTACCTCATTACAGTTACTTATGTCACATAACTGTTCTCAACACTAAACAAATTAAAACTGGATGACTATAAGAAAAATATGTAGTAATAGGATAAGCTACTAATCTGTGAGTGGCAAACTACTGTCTTAATTTAAAGATTTTTTTTCCTGAAAATTTGTGCTTCCTCTTGAAAATGAAGGAGATAATAATTAATCCCTACTGATGGTAGAAACTGTATTTCTGTGACAATGCTTCACTTGGAGAAACCCTTTAAGGTTCAGAAAGGTCTTGCAAAGCTCAAATGCATTAAATAAGGTCGCATACAGAGGATTTTCTATATCGTATCCTAGGAAGAATTACGTAGTACAGAAAATTTTATATAGGAAAATCTTGACCTGCTTCATATTATCTCACTATGCTATATATAATCAGCACATCACTATGTGTTCCATTTTACTGTGTATTGGAAACCAAGGATTTATTCTAAAAATCTATTCACTTTTCAGTGCCTTAGTGTTGACAATGTACATTCTTAAGGCAAAAAGAATAACTTTATGGTGTGCAATATTTAAAAATGCACGTACTTACATCTGCTGGCTAGTCTTAGGCCTCAGAAAACCCATTTGAAAGTATTATGACTCAGGGTGGAGGGACAGATAACACTTTTCTTGCAAACTAATCCTAGGGCTCCATCTACACTTGGGATTGTAAAATAAAATAAAATAAAATTCCTTTAATCTTTTTATTCACCAGCTTAACTAAATTAAACTAGTTAATATCTGTTATTCAATATAGGTTTAAAATTTATCTTCTAGAAGAGTTTATTCCAGGTCCTCTTCTGATGACTTTCAAAGCCAATCATTCAATTACCAGTAGATACAAACAGATTTCAGTTATTATATCTGTTAAAGAAAATGTTAAGTATATATATTAATCCAAATAGATGTTTTCTGGACTAATGTCACCAAAACGGTAATAGAATGCAGCAGCAGCAGTAGTCTGAAGTACAAAACTTTTCTATTTTGGGTTACAAACTGAATCTAAGATAGAACTTCATATCTGTCTATGTGAACCACAAAGACATCCACTTAGCTATCCTAGTTCATAAAATACACTTAACTAACCCATCAGTGCTAAAGAACTAGCATTAACTTGACAACAAAAACTATTAAGATGAAAAATCTAACTGAAATAAATCAGTACATGTTGTATCACAGGGTCTGAAATCTTGCTCCTGTAATTCAGGAGCTACTATAGCGTGATGAGAAGAAAAGTTATTATAAACTAATTTGAAAAAGTTTTCAAGTTCCTTACAAGAAATAATAAAAAAAAAAGATGTTTACTGCAATCTAAGGTTTTTACCACAATGTGTTCTTCTTGGAAAAGATACAGAGTGTTCATTAACTGATGCATACTACAGTACTTCAGTAAGTCACACACTATAAAGAATGTTTTTCCTGATGACTGCCCCTTGTCAACAAACTCTCAAATATACTTTTTCTAGCGTGAGTGTCTCTAAGCACAGATGGAAATCCGTAATATAGAGAACTTGCTATGATTTAAGTGTTCAATCAATTGTTTCTACAGTTAGGTCATTTACCTTGGGTGTTTAAATGCATGCAATCTTGTTTTCACCAGAATTAATCCATACAGTTAAGACAAAATTTAGTTTGTGAAGCTAAATTTCATTCTTCTGCTTTTCTTCCTTATTCTCTTCCTTATTCCCTTCTCACCCTTTCTAAAATTCCTCTGTTGAGGGAAGATATGATTTCTTCCTAATTTTGTTGCTCACAGTCTGCTGTATTGATGAACATGTCTTATAAAGATATCACAGGATGTCTAACTGACAGCTTAATATTACAGTTCAAATGCTTGACCTTTCTTTACCACTTTATTTAACATTTTGGTATCTTCTTTCTACTTATTGTTCATAGGTCAGCTTTGTACATCTGAAAGTGTTCTTTTGTTCCTCTGTCTTTTATAGATAATGAATGTTCTTTGTGTCTTAAGTAGGCTTTGAATTTAAGTTCTGTAAAATTTAGATCATAGCTCCATTTTATACTATCAACAAATGTGCTACATGAACCACAAAGCAGGACTTTTTGTGCATCGTAGTTACTAAGAATCAAGCATAATGATATAATCGCTTTCCTTTTCCTTCCTTCTGAGCTCACAAAGAGAATTATTGACATGTTTTTTAGAAATTACTTTCTAAATTGCTTAGAACTGATTTAGAAAAAACATTGCTGATTCTTATTTTCTATTTAATATCATTAGCAGTTAATTAAAGGTTTACATCTCCTTTGTTTTGTTTCTTTACAAATAGATCTTTTTTCTTTCCAATATGTTATTTTTGAATTTTCAGTTTCACTGTACTCCTTGGTACCCACTAACAAAAGTTTCCAGTCCTCTGTTAACTTTATTTTTATAATTTTGTTTATTTCAAGATATGCTTCACAAAGCTAGTACTGTGAATGATATTTTGAAATTTAAGCATTCAACATGTGGCTTGCAATAGGAGGTAGAACATAATGGAAATACATAACTTTTTAGCCTGGTAAATTGTCTATATGCTACAGAATGAAATTGCTATTCAAATGCTATGTATTGTCATCAAGAAAATTAAAATGCTTGCATAAAAAGGTAACAGATTTTCTTAAATACAAAAAGCATATAAAACATTCCCCAACATGGCATTTAACACGTAACCAATTAAAACATAATCTCTGAAAGTTTACAGCAAAATGTCGTTTCTACTAAAATATATAAGAATATGTAAACATTTAAAGACAGATGTGCTTTTAAGTTCTGGGTTGGATTTAGGGACATAAACAGTAATTTCTGCAGTACAAGACAATGTTTCACTTATTCATTTAATACATAGCTACATATAAAGCCACAATGTGCCAAATGTTAGAAGAACTCAATATATTTAATTTGTTCTTCTTTTCCCAGAAAATGCGGTTTGTTTTAGGAGGATTTTATTTGATTGTTTGTTCGCTTACATTTTGGTTGAGGTGCTTTGTTTTGTTCTGCTTTGTTGTGTTTTGTGAGAGGCAGGCAATGATTAGTGCTTAACTAGCGACACAGTTTAAGCAGGGAACACAGTCCATCTGTGAAGTTTAAATTCAGAATCTGGAGACTATAAAGTACTGCAACTGGAGTTTTACCTTTTTTTTTCCAATGTTCTGATTTTATCCTACCTATTTTAGTAGATCAAACCAGACTCAATACATGTCTTCTATATTTTTGACGAAATATATAGAAAATAGAATTCACAAAAGGATTTGCTACTTAAAAATAGATATAGGCCAAAAAGTAAATTCCCACCCAGTCCTTTGCTATTTTATCAATTAGATTAGTTCTAAGAGTAAAATATGAATGTAATAGAATAATATTTTGACAAAGAGAAGCAAAAAAGTTCAACTCAGTAACTGCTGCAAAAAATATTTTGATTCCGTGGCAATTTTTTAAAATTAGGTTGAAAATTCTATCATTTCTCATTAATTTAACGACTTATCACTTCCATTCACTCCCATTTTAAAAGAAGTAATTCTAATTAACCTGATTGGTTCTTGTTTATTTACAATTTTGTCATAAATATTTCTCCTTACTCTATTTCCAAGCCACCACTGCAGAAGGTTTTTATCTTTCATCTCATTCTGTCCTTCCACAGTAAAAAAACTCTGCAGTGGAACAGCATTATTGCCAATGTCTGAAGCAAACCTTCTTTTCTAAGAAAGAAGAAAGTGTATTGGTATGTTTTCATTTAATACAAAGACAATCACCTCCCATCTGTTGCACAAGTATGCTCTCTCTTCTGTTCCTGAATTATTCTCGTCGTAGTACATAGGACAGTGCCTAGGGTAGTCGGAAATTTTGCATAGATTGATGTACACATTGGCTTAAACATACACATTTCTCCTTCATCAAGGTGGAATGTTTCAAGAGAGGCCCACGGTAGTTACTGTGACTGAACTATGATTTTTAGAATTGTATACTTAAAATCTGTTAAGATTTTGAGAACTTTCTTTATGTAGAGCAAAAACTATTACCTCTTCACTGTTTTTTTGTTTCTGCATTTCATGAGTTTGCACTTTGGGATGTTGATTGTTTGGTTGGTCTGTTTTTTAAAAATACAATGTAAAAATTCTGGCATTTCAGGGACAAATTCAATAATAATACAGATAAACAACCATTCAGTGAACTTTCAGTCTGCCCTAAATAATTTTGATAAAACATGTATTACAGATAGTTATGAGAAGAAATAAAAAGGGAAGCTACAATAAATGACTTAGGAAAATTGTGGATTGGGATGTATAATCTGAGGAGACTTTCTACTTCAATGAAACATGTTGCATA
Organism: Coccyzus lansbergi; assembly: GCA_033558105.1. NCBI lineage: Eukaryota > Metazoa > Chordata > Aves > Cuculiformes > Coccyzidae > Coccyzus > Coccyzus lansbergi. Next base: position 1,082,218 of record JAUMJK010000379.1, read on the forward strand.
TAAGAAAATAGTCTGAAGGTTTTTATGGCTCCTCATTTCTCACCTGCTCTTTACACATCAAACATTCTCAAGACATTGTATCATTAATACTTTTCTATATCACATGTGTATTTATTCTTGAGATCAGTGAAAAAAAGTCTTCACATGAGTATAAATGACAGCAAATAGAGGCAATCTCATTTTTGCATTTTTAAGACATTCTAAAAACTTCACTCTCCTGATAGTTCTTCCATCTGTTAATTTGGGGGAATGTTTGTAACTTTTTGCAACTGTATAAGATGAACAGCACACAATAAGGTTCTAAGAGTCTATTTTCACACAATAAACCAGTGAAAAAATCAATCTTAGATATGACATTTGAATTTTTTGGGAATATTTAAAAAAAAGAGAAAAGACAAAAGACATTCCCCATTTTACTCACCGCATTTTTCTGACCTCTATTTTAGTAAAAAAGGATGTTGACATATTTAGTAAAGATCAGAAAAGGAATAACAGGAAGAAAATCATCTGTACCTACATGTTGACACTCATATGTATCACTAAGATCTCTCATTCTTCTGGAAACCTGAAGTTATGGGCAGGAAAAAAATAATACACATCAATTAAACCTATTTATTTTGGGAAATAATAAAAAAAATCAACATAAAATACAAAAACCCCCAATGCATCAAATTACCTGCTGTCAAAAAAAAATTATGTTAAAAATGATAAAATTTTAGAAACACCTGTTAGGAAATTCTGATATCCTAAAAAAATAAATCATGAAGAGATAATCTGAATATTTGATAGAAAAAGTTATAGCACTCAAGTCTCCTGCCAACAAAAAAGCATATGCTATCAAGAGATAAAGCAAATATTGAAATCTACCATCTCAACTGGTTTCTTAACACAAATCAATTATAACAGCAGAAAGCAAGACCAAGAGAATTTTTGCTGTCTAGGCTATGATTAACATACAACTTAAAGACTTCAAGATTTTTCATTTGATATGAAGGCACTAACTTTGTAAGCAAAGATGATCTATAGTTTCTGAATTTAGCAACTATATATCTGCAAGTAGTTCTTTAATTCATGCTACTTTTACTAAATACATAGGATTTCTTCTATACTCATGTGTTCCATTAAAAAGGCATCATGCATTTTTAGTTAATATGAAAAAAGTTTATGTTATTTATACACAAATTACATCACACTTTATTATAGACAGCAAAAATTTGAATTAATATAATCTTTGTGTTAAAAAGCATAGAAACTAAAATATAATAAAACACACACACACACGCACACACAAGCATTTAATCCTTATTTCATTACTGTTGACCCATTTAGTTCAGGGAGGACACAATAAATCAATGTTTGTTAACATATGCATAAGTAGAAAAAAGCAATTTCATGGGTCAGGCAACATACTCTTGAAATATCTATGAAGCAGTGGTGCATTGACTGTTGAGAAGGACAAAGAATGACAACAATTCTTTAACTTTCATGTGCATTCTGAATTCCTTTTTGTTATATTTGTGTCAGTAACAATTATAGAATCATAGAATCACCAGGTTGGAAGAGACCCACCAGATCATTGAGTCCAACCATTCCTATCAATTGCTGGCAAAAATATTCATAAATCTCAGGTAAGTGTTTAAAACATTGAAAGTAGTATTGCTTTTTAAGTGATCAGGGTGGTGAAGAAAGAAAACAATTGTGTAAATTGCAGTGCATTGCAATCGAATTTTGTTAAAGAAAGTTTCATTTCTAACTTTATATTCTTTACCTGCACATCATTTCTCTCTGTACTAAGTGTTTGACTGCCTGTTGCTTTAAAAGTGTTTTTGCAAGGAGTATCTTGTCATTAGCCACCACTGAACCCTATAGTAATTCTGTCATGAATTACTATAATAAAATCAGTTGGTGTGCACATACACAAGTTTCCAGAAACACTAATTTGTCAATGTGATCCCAGTGGGCAGGACTATTGCAAAAGACCTGAGGTGGTCCTCTCTCTCTGTGATATTACTGTTGCCATACAAGGAAATCTTGTATGAGGGATCTGCCTCAGTTACATCGTTAGCATGATTCTGTCAGGCTGAACAAATTGTAATGGACTGTAAATCATTAAGTACTGCAGCCCTCTCCATATCCTGATTAACCAGGTCTCCCATTTCCTTCTGAAGAGTGCTCATATTCTTCCTAGTTTTCCTTTTATCAATGATCTCCCCATAGAAGCTTTTTTTGCTGTCCTTGGCATCATGTCCAGATTTAATTCTATCAGGGCTATAACTTTCCTAACCTGATCTCTGGCTGTTCAGACAATTTCTCTGGGTTCCTCCCAGGCTCTCTACCCTTGCTTCCATACCTTGTAGGTTTGTTTTTTGTGTTTAAGTTTGTCCTGGAGTTCCTCGTTCATCCATGCATGCCTCCTGGCATTTTTTGCCTGACTTTCTCTTTGTTAGGATGCCCTGCTGCTGATCTTGTAACAGGTGACTGTAAATATTAATAAGCTTTCTTGGACCCCAATATCCAATCAACTAACGAGAACTGGGTAGCCATACTTAAGCACATTTTCTTTTGGGAGGTGCTTTTGGATTGATTTCATTCTCTGACATTGTAGGGTAGACAATCATTATGTATTGGGGTATTAAGTAATACAGATTCCTTCAAGGAGCAGCATTAAATAGTTGAATGAGGTGAACACTATCAATCCTCTGTCTCGCAAGACACTTTACCCCACCCCTCCAATTACTTTAGCACTATAACCTGTGTTAAAATGAGAACAGAAAAAAAGCAAAAAATCCTGCTTTATGAAGATGTTGCAGATGTGTGTTTAGGAATCAGTGGTAGGAGGTATTCACAGTAAAGATAAGCTGGAAATGGAGTGATAGAAAATTAGACATCAAACTCAATACTCTGAAGAAAGGACAATGGCCTTCATTTCATTAAAGCAGCCCTGGTAGCTAATCTGTGCAGACAAGGATAATTTATAGTATCAGCACAGGCCAATGTCTAATGCACTGAGGCATACATATTGGAATATTTGCCAATTTTTAAGTAGACTACAGGGTTCTGATTATTAAAAGAATTAATAGTATTATCAGAAGTAAGGAAACTTATGCTATCTTATCCCTATTTTTTGTTTTCTTGCGCATGTTCTAAAATAGGTTCAATATATGCTAATTTAATGCCTCACTTTAGAAGTGGATTGCAAAGAAATGGACTTAAACACTAGTCTGTAAACTCCAGATTTTTACAAAACAATTTCTTTTTGTCTGAAGACAAAAATATGCATCTAGTAATTAAGAAGTTAAGAACAGAGCCTCAATTATTCTTAGATAACATCATACCTTGAAGGCTTTGGAAGAGATGAAACAAAGCCCGTTATTTTATTTCTGCACTATTGCTGATTTGGTATTAACAGACTCTCTGGAGTTTCTAAGATAATGTTAAGTTAAAACAATTGCAAGAGTCAATGAAAAATACAAACATATATATACTCATATACATGTACACATACAAATTTCAGTGTGTGAGAACTCAGTAGTATTAATTTAAATAGTTCAAAATCTCCCTGACAACCCTAGTAAGCCTGTCATTAATAAGAATTGAACTGATACCCTAAAAAGCCAACCCCCAAAATATCAAACACTTACAGTTTTAGTATATGTATGCATTAAGCTTTAAGATTTCATACAAAATGGTTACATGCATTATAACAGTCTACTATAGTTGCTTCAACTTAGAAATGCTTGTGTGTGTATCTATAGAGATAAATTTTGTGTGTCTCTTGCGGGGGGGGTGGGGGGGGGTGGGCGGGTGTTTGTATTAGATTGCCCTTTATTCTCCCGTTAAGAGACAAAAGGCAATTTATTACAGGGAAAATCTGGCTGCTATTGTATAGACATTGAGAGAAATCCTTCCTTACTGATACAGTGTTCCATGAAGAATCCTGGTAATTAGTTGTGCAAAGTATACATAAGCAAGGGGTTGTTCTGGTTTGGGCTAAAGCAGATCACAGTACTCTGACTTTACAGCTAAACCTGATAATTATCACCATGGTAATGGGCTATTGATATGTAGAGAGGCCACTGCTCACATGTATGCCTCTGTGAACTGAGACCATCCCAGAGCTGGTGGTGAAGACTGTAGCACCTGCTGAGTGGAGCAGAAAGGACAAGTAATCCAAGTATTCCATGCTATACATGTCATATTCTATATAAAAGCTTAGAGATCATGAGGGTCAGATCTCTTTTTCTGTGGTTGACTTTCAGGAAGGACCTTGCCCATCTGCTTTGCATGTTCACAAATGCAGCTCCTGGCTCCATTTCCTGAGTGTGGTTCCTGGCTGCCACTGAATCCAGTCAAAGACTTTTCCCTTGCCTGCCCCATATTGTTAGCAGTGACAGGTAGTCTTCATAAAAGTTTAAATTTTTTTTTGTTTACATGTATATATTTTATTATTTTCTTATAATTATTGTTATCTTCCTTTTGTTATTACTTTTGCATTAAAGCTGCTTTAGTGTTAGTTTCCAATCCACAAGTCTGCCTCTCTCTCATTTCCATTTCATTTCCTGTGGTCAGGAATTGGGACTAAATGCTGTCCAGTATTAACTGCTGACCTGGCTGGAGGATGTGTGCTAAACCTGGACAGGTGTCAAAATTGTCAGAATTTTTAAATACAACTTTAATCACTGTGAATTTACTGCAAAATTGTAATTGAATATGAGACAGCACATGAACTGTAAGGAATTCATGTTAATTTGTGATGTTATTTCTTCCTCCAGAATCTAGTGTTAAAAAGCAAAGGAACAGAAAGAACACAGTACCTAAAAGAATGCAGTCTACAACTCACCTTCTGACCCAGAAACAGAGTTTACAGAATTTCAACTTCTCCTTCCCGATCAGTTCTTTGTTTTCAAGGGAATATGTAGAAAACAGTATATTTGTTGCACGTCTCCTTAGGACTTGTATCTGCGTGGGTCTAGCTAGTCGATTAAAGCAACCCAAGCTCTCTTTACAGTTTAGTAAGGCAAAGTGACAATTTCTGTTATTCCTCTTTAATTGGTTAATTATAAAGTTTATATTAAAACTTAATTTAGATGGTAGCATATACAGCTTTGGAATAAAGGAGTTCAGCAATCTATGAAATCTCTTGTTCTAAGGGAAGATCTAAGAGATAATATTTCTTAGTCATGACATTAAAAGAATTGATAAGCAACAAACAAGATCATTAGACCATCATCCAGAGACACTGCTGCAAAAGCCTTGTCTCTGTTCTGAGACATAATTAAAGATGAAAGATGACCTCCAGTTTCTATCAGGAGTGTGTCCTAAAAGAAGTAGTATTTCTGGATCTGACACTGGTATTAATTTTCATTTTCCTTATGCTTGACCTTCGTCGTTTTATAAATAATAAAGTTTTAGTTCAAGGTTTAATCTCTTCATGGGTCTGTCTGTGCTGTTCACACTGAAATTGTGTTGTGGTCGATGCAGACAGCAATATTTGCTCCTTGACAAAGCAGAAGCAACACTATTCTGAGTTTAGATTGCCAAATGTACATTTTCAATTTTTTTCTGTTGTTTTGAAAAATATTATTAGAGTTTTCTCAATCTGGCAAGGTGTGAGGGTTGGTTAAAGGATCGATTTCTGCCTCAGTATTTTCTCATCAGGTGCTAAGCCTCAGAACTTGACTGTATAAATCACAGATGCAGAGCTTAGGAAAATGGTCAAAGCTGGTACAGAATGAACACTTTGTACCTATCTAACCGTACCTACTTCCTTATCTCAAAAATGTTTTGTATTTGTCTCCAAACTTCCCTGCTCCCTAAAATTGTGAAAGATCCATGAAGCAAGGAGGAAAAAGACAGGAAAATTAATGACGGGGTTTACCATAGACCCATACCCCAACAGTGCATGCGTTCAAGGTGATGATGACTACTCGCCTTCATTGGGAGACCCCAGGTTGACCACTGTGACCAGGAGGAATGCATGTGCAAGGGGAGGAGACTTGCCTCCAAAGCCAACCATACCTCTCTTGGAATGTGTGGCCTGCTAAGTGGAGATTGGCCCCTCTCCACAGGCAAAGGTGGATCGCGGGTGCATTGACTACCACAAAAGACACGTCTGGAGCAGCTGAATTTTGGAAGATTTTCCCCACCATGAGATCACCTTGATTGAAGACAGAAGCAGTGGAACACCTTCTGGGCTGGGACCCCAAGAGACACCAGACATCTGTGGACCCATGGTGGTAGATATAAACCCCTTCTTCTTTACTTGTCTGCCCATATTTTTCCTTATTGTCTCTCTCTTTCTATTGAAAGCTGCTTTGCGGGCACAATTAATAAAGTTCTGGTTTGGACTGAAATTTAACCCCCTTGATTTGTTGAATTATCGCTTTTTCCCTTGCACTCTGAGATCATAGCTGAGATGAACTATCACAAGTTTGCTTATGAGTGGACAGTGACACAAGGCCTTTTGTTTTTTCAATAAAGCTAAGACTTAAATTAAGGAGCTGAAGTCACTTCTCATCTACCCACAGTCCAGATCTGGAGTGAGACGAGTCTTATGAGGAGCAGCTGAGGGAACTGTGGTTATTTAGCCTAGAGAAAAGGAACCTGAGGGGAGACCTTACTGCTCTCTGCAACTACCTGAAAGGAGGTTGTAGAGAGGAGGGTGATGGCCTCTTCTCCCAAGTGACAGGGGACAGGACAAGAGGGAATGGCCCTAAGCTCCACCAGGGGAACTTCAGGCTGGATATTAGAAAAAATAATTCACAGAATGGGTCATTAGGCAGTGGAACAGGCTGCCCAGGGAGGTGGCTGAGTCACCGTCCTTGGAGGTATTTAAGAAAAAGGTGGATGAGGTACTTAAGGGCATGGTTTAGCAGTTGATCAGAATGGTTGGACTCAGTGATCCTGGAGGTCTTTTCAAACCTAGTGATTCTGTGACTCTGAGTATCCAAGTATCAGGATACTGCAGCCAGCCTGTTGGAAGACTAGGTGTGTAGTGAAAAGTCAGTTAACTCATATTTGGAAAACCTTTCACTAATTAAAAATAACAACACAAACCATACCAGAAGTCCAAATTTGTTTTTAAGAAAGATGTTGAGATTCGTTTCAACTACTGCATATCTGCTCTCAACTAAAGAGCTATGGAGACAACCAGATATCTGCAAATACATATAATAAAATAAATTTTCATTGTGTTTCTTCTTAAGGAAAACAACTAAATGGAAATTTTTAAGAGTGGAATATACTAAACAATCAAATAAAAAGAACCCCCTATTAGGAAACAGGTATAGACTTGGTCATGTTCTGTAGTGTATTGATGGAATTCCATATAACTTTACAAGGGAAGATACAGTGTTAACCTCAACTCCCTCAGGCTTGTGAAAGTGTACTTGTCTCTTTATACATTATTTTTATAAGAACTAGGATACATTTTCTTTTTTACACAAAAAAATATATTCCAGATAAGGAGCTGAAGAAGGGAAACAACAGGAATTTCTTTCAAATAAATAAAAGGTTAAATATAATTGATATATAAATATATGTTAATATAAATAATATTAAAGGGTTAAATATGTCATCCTTGCTATTCATTTTGACCTCTCATAGTACAGAAATAGTTACGCAAGGTATTGTTCTATCTTATTGTGTGATCATGCTAGGACTTCCCATGTTGCATTTCTACACCAAATACCAGGTTTCTAGGGCTTTTAAGAGTATCTGTAGAAATACTCTGAATATCATCGCCAAAGACAGACAGGAATAAACATGACATAGTTATACAAACAGTATCTTCTCCATAGAAAGCAGTAAGTATTCCTAGGGTATTAAGCTACAGCACCATATTTTTTCACTCCAGTGTAGTTATTTGTACACTGTGATCTTTACTGCAGTACCAGTAAAATAAAGGTCATAATTTCCAAGAAATTAACATTAGACAAGTTAACAATCCAAATCATGCTAATAGACATGTAATATTCATGTAAGTCTCATATTTGCAGAAAAGATAGAAATTCCTTAGACTAAATATTCAATATTTATGGTGGTGAGTTAATGGGTCCTCTTATAAATTAGGGTTTTAAGATTGAATATATTTTGAGCACTGAGGAAAAAAGAAATCAGAAAAGTTGTATGATAGTGACAAACAAACAAACAAACAAGCAAGCCAGTTAACTTTAAAAGGCAAAGTTAGAAGAGAGATTTAGGCCTCAGTGCTAGATATATATCTGAACTCTTCAGGGTCACGAATGCTATGCCAACATTGATGTGTTCTTTGGCTGAAAGCACAACACATTTTTTTTTTGCATGGTCTCTCAGTCTATTAAAAATCCAACTGTGAGAAAAAAGGTCAAGTGTGGGTTGACAAAATGACTTAGATGCTTCATTTGATATTGCAGTTGTTTCTTTGACTATTATTTTTTTCACCTTGCTTTCATGGTCCAATTCTTTTGATAACAGTGGTAGGAAATAATAAGTATATCATAATACTAGGCTCATTTTGTAAACTGAGTGTAATCTGGGTGTGCTGTTTATTACATATGTTTTAAAATATTTAAACTAAAAACAGGACAAGATCTCTGTTCCCTGAATTTTAGGTACCTGAAGTTTGATGAAATGGCTAAAAGCAGAGCTCAAGCAGTATTAGGATAGTACTTTATTAAGAACCTGGAGCCTATATCATTTCCTTCCTTCAATATCTAGAGTATTTATATCATATCCGATTCCAGGGCTTATTCTTTAAGTTTTCCCCAAGGTAATGAGGTGTGGGTGTTGGAGCCTTCCTATTTTCTAGCTCCACAGAAGCCCACAAATACCTCTCCTATTTTCTCTGAAGGTTGTTTATAGACATGAGCTAGCTTTCCTTCCATCACTGAGGTTGGAAGTCCACCTCAGATTCTGTCAAAGAATGTGCAGACAGTCAGTTTTAGAAAAGGCAAGAGATTCTAGCTGGTATAACTTTTTCGATTCCTTTCTGCAAAGAGATAAGGACAGAGAGATAGTTACTGTCAGGTGCAATTATTGCTTTTCGTATTTTGCTGTACTATCTTTGTCTGTAACAGAAATAGATAACCACAATAATGAGACTGACTTTCTACAACATGAATTCTTGCATTGCCATTTAGTAATTACATTAATTATTGAGAGACATTTTCCTACACATTTTTTTTTATTTTGTGCAAGTTTTCTTCATTATCCCTAAGCTGAAGTAACTTTACTTTGATAAACAAAATCATAGTTGAGTATAACTGGAGGCAGGTGTTATTATGACAGACACATTGCTTATTCTCTTGTGATTCACCTCAGAAACTGTTATACTGCAAATTAACTAGATTTACCCTCTAGACTGTCCTGCAACCTTATGAAAGCATGCTGAGGCTCTGAACTTGTCCAGGTCTCACTCTGACCTCTGGTCAGCCTGTGGTTCGGGTCACTACAGATTTGAAAGCTATAAAGCTCTTCCAGCCCCAGGATTTAAGTGTAGACATGGACAGCAGCTGGTTGTATTTCCCGTGGGTTTGAGCATTCTTTCTTCAGGTACAATTTTATTTTAGTGTTTCAGATATTCCAGTATAGCTTCTCTCACTGTTGAAGATGTCTTCACTGATCCAAGAAGAAAACTGACGTCAATTCTGTGACTTATCTCAAATTTACAAAATCTACTAAAACCAATACTGTAACAACATTTCTCCTGAGAAGATATATTTTGTTCTCTGAGACACTAAGTTCTTTGACTATGGAAGGATTCTGCGGAATACTTTGAAGAGGTGTTAGTTGTTGAAGTTATTCGTGCCAGGATCATAAAAAATTTTAGTTGTTTACAGTTTAAACATCATATCTATTAATCAGCCAGGACAAATCTTTAGGGTATTTATTGAGCTGAATCATACTTTGGAGATGCCCTTTTTTTCTTAATTAACTAGTGAGTTGTGGATTCCATTGAGTTATTAGGTCTGTTGTTCCTCCTCCTCTACTTCTTTCCCCCCTGCCCTGTGGCACCATGGCCCCAACAGTGACAAGACAGGTTTTTCTCAGAGTACCAGGATGGCTTTGACAAGTTGGAGTCAGTCCCCTCTACCTCCACTTTTCTGTGACAGTTACTATTGTGTGTTAATGTCTACATAGGTGAGAAACAAAAAGAAATTAGTGAAATCTGAATAGTAAGTATAAGGAAGCAGAAGGAACAGGAACACCAGTGAACCTAAGTGTTAAAGAAACCCTTTCCTCCTCTGGATTAAAGCTGTGGAAAAAGAGTATGAAAGCAAGAGCAATTTCTTGAACAGGGAGAGACAAAGCAATTCTTTCCCGTGTTCTAAAACCTGCTGGAAATAAACTGCAGTGGGAAATGTGTGCAACCATTTCCTCCTGAAAATACAAGGTGGCAAGAGGTCCAGCAGTTTATGGAATTTTAGAGATCCAGCTTCTTATGGGTTTAATTAATTTTACTTGAGCACTTGTCTGTTCTTGTTGTCCCCTTCTCACTTCATGGGGTGTAGGAGATGCAAAAAAAAGGTACATAGAAAAATAGTAGTCTTGAGTAATAAAAAAGATTGACTCCAGTGATCCACTGTACTGGTTTTTATAGAAACTGGCTGTCTTTTAAGGTTTTCACAGAGGTATTCACTGAAAACCCCAAATATGAACTGCAGAGCATATAACCACATCATAAGAAACCATAGTCTTCTTGATATATTGTAGAATAATTTTTTTTTGGCAGACACTTTGATATGTCTTCTTTTGAGAAAGATGGAGTAGGATAAAGGACTTTTGTCTTTATGTAGCCATCGGAGACTGTGATTTCTGTCTCATATAGAAAAAAGAATTTTATGCCTCACGGGTCTGTTTCAACACATAATGCCATGCAGTAAGAGGTTTTTAATTTTATTACTTTAAAGCTGTCATTTCTTGTTTTCCTACAGTTTAGGTTATCAGCCTCCTAGCAAATTTCTGTATCAGTTTCGATATCAAAAGCAACGCCTGCATTAATAACCAGATGATATTATTGGCTACGCAGTTCTTCGTGTGCAATGTAATTAAACAAATGGAGGCAAACTTAATTTATATGAAGTCTAAACCACCTACATGGAAGACGGAGCAGTCTACAAGAATGAGTTTGACCCTACTTAAAGACCTCTACTATAGTAGTAGTTGCAAAGAATTAATGAGAGCGCAGTATTCATGGTTTGTCTGAATTATTTAGAGTTTCATTTCTTCTTCATGAAGTGAAAATATGCATTTTGCTTAAGAATTAATTGTAGGAGATATTTTAGTACAAGTCAGTTAGGAGACAAAATGCAGGAAATATCACATTTAAAAAATAAAAATATTTTGGACATGAATGAACATGGTTCATTTGCTTTTGATATGTATTAATTACTATAGCTTGAAATATTTCCTCAGTTTATCTGATACATTTGCCCAGTCAAATTCTCTTCTCATTTTCCTCCTCAACGTACTTTCAACAGCATTCCAACCTTCTTTTTACAACTGAATTTTGAATTAGTTTTACTTTTCTATCTAAATGAAAAACATCACAGCCCTTCAGTAATTTCCCTGCTTTACTCTTCTCTCTTTCACCCCTGGACATATACAGACACAATCACACATACTATATTTTTTTTAATACTTGAAAATATGCCACATAATCAAAAAACTTTATACCCAGTTTGAAGTTCTGTAGCAAGTAAAGTCCTTCCCAGTTAAGGAACAAATACCATAGTCCTTTTCTGCTGTTTCTTTGTATTTTCCTCATAAATCTAATCCACAGTGAAAGTCATTATGTATAATTTGGAAGAATGTTCTCATTTGGGATCATTTAGTGTTGTAAAGAGAGAAACTGGGATGACAGATGACCTTGGCAATCAAGCAGAGGAACGGTTGTGCTTGTAATGTTTGCATTCAAATACAGTTGAAAACATTAGATACTCTGTATACGCGATAGATTCCTAAGAGGAAATATAGTTCAGTAGCTGGGAGAGTCCTTAAGCTATGACCCTTTGCAATATATTTTCCCCCAAATGTTTCTATAGATGAGCAGTAAATGAAGCTGGGTATTTTAATTCAAGTCTTTAATCAACTACATTCTTTTGCATTTTACAACATAATTATTTTAAAAAATATATTTAAAATTTTTCACTGAGCTCTTTAAGGATGCTGAATAATGGGGTGGTGGAATATTAATATGCCTTTCTTCAATACTTCAGTAAGTGTGTTTTTGATAAATATCCCACAGTCATAACTTAAAAATGAAAGGGTGCCTCCATCCCATTCACCCAGATTAATTTGCTGAAGATATCTATTGCAAGTTTTTTACACTAGAATATTAAATTATATAGAGCCTGAGATATCTGGATGCCTTTTTGTTGTGTACTAAACTGGTTTCTAAAGTTCAGCTTACGACAAATGAAGAATATATCACTCATTAATAAATACAAGTTAATCTAGTAAGCAGACAGGTTCTTGCATCTCTTCTCCCAAGTGACAAGAGGGAATGGCCTCTACCAGGGGAGGTTCAAGCTTGACACCAGGAAAAAAAAATTATGGAAAAAGTCATTGGGCACTGGAACAGGCTACCCAGGGAGGTGGTTGAGTCACCTTCCCTGGAGGTGTTTAAAAGATGGGTGAATGAGGTGCTGAGGGACATGGTTTAGTGACTGATAGGAATGGTTGGACTCAGTGATCCTAGGGGTCTTTTCCAAGCTAGTGGTTCTGTGATTCTGTGACCTATTCATTTTATTTTGTTACAACCATGAGGTTACAGTCTGTGAGTGTTTCAATTATGAGAGAAAGTCAGAATCTGATGCCTGGATATCAATCTGAGCATGATCTGAATCCAACAGTGAATCAGAGCAGATATCTATAACCACTCTGATATGGACTTATGATATGGACAAAGCATTATTTCAATCAGCGCTTTAGCTTTGTAGAGTCTTCTTCTCATTATTTTTTTTTTTTTATTTAGTTGACCACAAAGCAGAGAAAGTTGAATCTAGCTGTCAGTGAAGTCAGTGGTAATCATATTATCCTTGTTTTCTCTACCTTGCACAGCTGGGAAGAGTGGGATATAAATAGGCAAGATGGTGTCCTTTTTGTCTGGTACTCCCAGCCTGGCCTCATTGACCCCTTGCAGCCCCTTAACAGACAGAGTATGGAAATGTGAGATGTTATCTGCAGCTGACTCCTGGGGTAGGTATTCACAACAATCTATAAATAATCATGTAAAAAAGCATCAAAGTCTCTGGGACTCACCAAATGAGAACTACTGAAAAATACATTTCTCTCCTATTGTTCCCTTCACTACTAGGTTTCACATTCTCAAAAGGAAAAAACAGTGGTAAGGAAACACTTTCACAGCCACAAGTATAAGTGAATCTACCTACAATTGTTTATAAAGCAAATATAAAGAAAATCAATAAAATGTGCATGAAAATGAAATTATATCAGTGTAGCAGCCAGTTCACATAGGCAAGTACATGAATCAGATATTGTTTTGGAAGCCAGTTTAAAAATTCTTTGATTCTAAGAACTTTTTTTTAATCAAGACAGAACATCCCTGTGGTGACATGTATTTTTATATTAATTTTTCAAATACATATAGAATGTCTTTCTTTGTTTTTTTCAGGTGAAAAAAATTGAAAAATATACTTAATAGAAGCCTCTTCCTGTGGTAGATACCCTAAGGAAAATGAAATTGCAAATAGCTACAGAGCAGCTGTCAGCAATACCCTTAGATTGGTATTCAGCAAACTGAGTAGGAATGCAATGATATTTAGTTGGAATTTAGATTTTTTTTTTTTTTTAATTGGAGAGGTGATTCAGGAAACTCCTGTCTAAGCAGGTAACTGAAGTTTTAGGGCAAAATGCTGCTGGGTCTCAGCAGTAGTGCTATGGAGCATGTTCAGTACTATGTGAGAGTTCTAATGAATAATGGAGGACAGACAAAGTAAAGACAGAGATCACATAGAAAATAAAATCAAGTGTAAACTAAAGATTAATCATGTTTGGGTTTGACGAAGGCTTCCCAGAAAAAGGAAATACAGCAGAACACACATCTCTTCATTAGAAAAAGTACTGGGGATATCTTTATATAATCATTTGTTCAACTGAAAAAAAAAATGTTTTTGTTTGTTGGGTTTTTTTAGAAAAGAAGGAATGATCATTCTGATGTAAAGAAAAACACGATTTTTATTAAAACAAAAGTCTAGTAAGTGATTGCAATAGGTTTAGCAGGATGGATTTTTCTTCCATGAGATGGACTTAAATTATCTTGGCTTATGTTTTCCACCTGTTATCACCATGAAAAAATGCAGGACTTTCCTGATGACGTTGAAACGCAAACAGCAAAGACAAGAAGCAGAATATCATGCATGAGCAAGAATAATAAAAATAAGACAAAATATAGATCCCTTATAGAATAATGCCAACCATATATTCTTTAAGGCAGAATCTGACTATGAGTGTTTGGATAAAAGGCTATCATTTATCACAGAATGAGTATTGAATAGAAGTGTTAGAGAGCTTTTGGTCATCAGCTGGTCATATATATCAGTGAGGTGTTTCTGGTAAGGATCACTGAGTTGTAAGAGGAAGTAACACTGTCTCCAAGGCTGTGTTAAGAGTGTTGCAAGAAGCTCAAAGCGGATGAACCTTTACACTCAGCCTTGATGATACTGTGCCCAGTTCTGTGCTCTTCAGTACAAGGGAGATGTACATACTGGACCAAGTCCAGTGAAGGACCATGAAGATATTAAGGGACTGGAGCATCTGTCATACAGGGAGACAGCAGAGACTGGTCAACCTACAGACATATATAGGATGGAACATTCTGTTGATCTGTTTTGGGTCACCCATCCTGTCTTCTCCTCCCTGCAGGTGTGGCACTTTTTTTGCCCTTTTCACTTACTGCATCCCATCAGCTCAAGGACGACCTTCATTTCCATAGGGATAGACATAAACAATGACCTGTCTGTGTACCAATACCCCATTATTTTGGTTGTAAATGCAAATTTTAAATGTTATCACTTATAGAGATAGATACTATGACAACATGGAGTTAACTTTCAGAAAATAAAGTTTCTTAGATGAGGCTTAGCTGAAAGTTAGAAAACTAATTCTGCTTTATCCTAAACCATATTACTAGTTAAGTTTACCAACACAAATGTAGATATAGTATCCAAAACCTTCTCCAGTGTTCTTTCTTAGTAGCAACACCCATTCTGAGTTTTGGGCTTTTTATGAATTTAGGGGCAGGGATTGGCTTCTGTACTTGATAGTCCAGGAACAATGTTTTCATATGCTGAATTGCTCAAAATTTAAGTAGGAAATAGAGCAATGTTGGGTCATACTACTCTTTTAAAGTGCAGTTATACCTGCTAAATCTTCCATAATGGTTCTGTTGAGAAGGTGTAGGGAGTAAGAGAAAAGAACCAAAACCCAATATTGAACTTCCTAACTATACCGGAGTCAATATTCAGAAATTTTCCTTTTATATACTATGCTTGATATGCAGAACTTGGGTTTTTTGACCTCTAGTTTGATTGCACATTCGTTTAGTGGGGACTGGTGGAAACATGGCAATTCTCTTTGGATTACACAATTTCATTCAGCCAGAGGACATTTCTTCTTTTCCAGATCTTCTTTTAAGGTAGTGGATTCTTTCCCTTTTAAGTCAGGTGTTGTTTGGTTTTACTACATGTTTTGTTTTCATTTTTTTTTTAAGTTTAGATTAATTTAATTTGATTACAGTGTTCTATAAGGGTCATAATTCGTGTATGTCATCATACTGGCAAAATTTGTAGCTGAAGCTCACAAACCTTAAAAGTTATAAAATTTTCTGATTTTATATGTTTAAGATTGATTTCTTATATGTTCTCTTAGTCTTGCTCTCTCAAGATTTTTTCTTTTCTCATCTTAATGTCTGTTATTAAATTTCTATTTGCCAGTTTTTATCTGTAATTATGAAAGTCTTAACATTCAATCCTTTTGATATTTGCATATTTTTTCTCTTTTAATATTTTTTCCAATTACAAATTCTTTTATGAGTTATTATACCAATTTTAATGCATTTTAGTATAAGAGGTGAATGTATTATATATTATAAAAAAAATTAAGGAATGTATAGTGTGTATATGTATATATATTATATAAAAATACATATATATATCGCCAATGCCATCCTGGCTTGGATCAGAAACAGTATGACCAGCTGGTCCAAGGAGGTTATTCTCCCTCTGTACTCAAAACTGGTGAGACCGGTCCTTGAATCCTGTGTTCAGTTCTGGGTCCCTCACCACAAGTAGGATGTTGAGAGCGAGTCCAGAGAAGAGCGACAAAGCTGGTGAAGAGGCTGGAGAACAGGCTTTATGAGGAACGGCTGAGAGAGAGCTGGGGTTGTTTAGCCTGGAGAAGAGGAGGCTGAGAGGAGACCTCATTATTCTGGGCTCTTCTCCCAAGTGACAGGGGACAGGGGACAGGACAAGAAGGAATGGCCTCAAGCTCTACCAGGAGAGGTTTAGACTGGACATTAGGAAAAAGTTTTCACAGAAAGGGACACTGGGCACTGGCAGAGGCTTCCCAGCGAGGGGGTTGAATCACCTTTCCTGGAGGTGTTTAAGGGATGTGTGGACGAGGTCCTGAGGGACATGGTTTAGTGTTTGACAAGAATGGTTGGACTCAATGGTCTGGTGGGTCTCTTCCAACCTGGTGATTCTATGATTCTACGATTCTATAATTCCATGATTCTATATGGAATATAACTGGTAATTTACATCTTGCATGTCATTGACATCTTGCATGTAATTCATTAGGATTTAATGATAAATTGGATCAATAAGTTCTCAGAAATCAATATGTCAAAATAATATTTCCAAGATTTTGTCTTGACTTTCATCAGAGAAATCTATATTTTTTTTCTATTTTTTCACTGTGATCTGATTTTAGCAGACTTTATGGCTAAATCTTTTCTGAACTGCTAAGTTTTCCATTTCTGAAATCAAGGTTATTTGCTATCTACTTAACGGTACTTTAAGATTTGAAGTGATCTATTTCATGCATTTCATCTGAATATTTATTGTGCACAATTAAGCGCCTTAGAAAACAGAGGTCAACTGTTAAAGAATATGGTTTTTTTAAAAGCTTCTATTTAATAGCATATTTAAGGTTGAATATCTAAAAACGATGATTAGCCGTTGCCTTCTCCAGAAAACTAATTTCTGTCTTCTTCTACAGATTCTTGATCCCCATCAGCACTTTGTTTTGTCTAATAAAAAAAAAAAAACCAATTTATCTCTTTGTATCATTCTATGGAAAGAGTCTAGTTTATTCTGACAGTGAACATGCGAGTTTGCATGAGTTCAAGGTTCATTTTGCAATATACTTATAACCGATATTTATTAATATCTTAATGCCTTTCAAGTTTACAGACTATGTTTTAAGATAGCCATTGAACTAATATCACTACCAGTGATGTTAATGTCAACTGAAAGTCAATACAGGCAGCTCAGCAGTTAGATTACATTAATTAACATATACCATCAGGAGCAGAGTTCAAGACTGCATTCTTCCCACTCACTAGCTGTGCAAATCCAGATATAAATTTAAAGAGTAAAATAATTATTGTAAATAATCGTGCTGTTAGTTTATCTTTGTTTTCTTATGGCAAGAAGCATTGATCTTGCCATATCTCTATTCAATGACTAAATATTACTATGATAGGATATTTTATTAAGATCTATGTAACCACTACCATATCTTAATTCCATCTATTAAAATTATACAGCTTATTTTACTGATAGATACTGCCAAGATCAGCCTCACTAACTTTAACACAGTATATCATATGTACATTCATATTTATTAGGAACTTCAGATATAAGATAGAGTTTGTGAAGCATGCTAGTTAAATTTAGTCAGAAAGAAAGTGGACAAACGGTGAGTTAACAGTATATTATCTTTTGTGGCATTCAAACTGTTTCTGCACTATTAAGCGTATTTCTAATTTCAATTGCTCATTAGCATTTAGGGAAAAAAAGGAGCTGGAGTTTATGTCCAAATGGTTTTCACTTTCACTTAGAATCGTTTTACCTTTTGTTATCCATGATGTTCTGGCATCTCAAGCATGAAATTATGAAACTAAATGTACAGGAAACTTTATTTATGTTGAATATATTCCCCCTCATAGCATGAATTACCCTTTCTGTACTTCTTTTTTGGGAGGGTTATCTAATATGAAATTTTGACACCTTTTTATACAGTGGAATGAACAGGTCAGTAACAGCACACCCTGACTTCACCAAAGTACCATGGCTCCTCTCAAGATTAAATCCATATATATTTTGAATTAATAAATCTAATTATCTCAGAAAGTGTTGAGGGTTTTTTTCCCGCAGTTGTCACTTCAGAAACTCAATTACATCTACTTAGGCAGTGAGATCTTGCTACAGAAATCCTATATAAATTTTTTAAAAAAATTATTCTCATACACAAGTAGCTAAACTTAACTAAATAATATCACATTATATTTCACATGGTTACTTATTTCAAATGTTATAACTTTTCAATACTTTTCAAAAGACCTGGAGCCTACTGAGTTATACTTCACTTCTTATTATCTCTAACTACAAAATTATTTATTTGTTTATTTCACATTATCCTCTGACATCTTAAATGTGCACAGAAGTATAAAATGTCTGAGTAAATTGATGGGGTCTTTTTCCTCTTGCTAAGTACACTTCGGAGTTCTCTGTGTTTAGAAGAAAGCTAAATAGCAAATTTGGTGTGCTTTGCTGCATTTATGTAGCCAGTATTTACAAGAAACATATAAAAAAAAAAGCTGATACCCAAATCCTACTCAAATTCAGTTTATAGGAAAAAAAACCCCAAACTTGATGCAAAAACACAAGGTTCGTTCAAGAAAATCAAACTTAATGGTTTTCATTATTGATGTAAAGAACAAAATTCCCATGGATTATGTCCTCCTACAGAAATAGAATAGAATTAATAAATCAATAAATAATGTATGAAAATAAAACATTCAAGTATACTGAGACCATAGAATTAATTGTTAGATATTCAATCATGCTTTAAAGTCAGTTTCTCTGGAATGACTACACTTATAAGATTTTGAAAGGCAATAGTCTATTCATGAGTGAATTCTATATATCCCAGCTAACTGTGAACTGAATGTATTTAGCAGAATAACAGCTTTGTCTAAGGGAGTTTTTTTTTTCAGGACCATAATTTTAAAGTAGGAAGCAACGATTGAATACTTCTGAAAGTAAGTTAGTGGTTGACTCAAAAAACTAAATTTGTAAATACAAGAGAGTTTCAGAAAGGAGAGCCAGAGTAAGATATGCTGAACAACGACACAAGGATAAACAATATTATCTAACTTGCCCTAAACTATTTTCCTTAGATTCTTATCAACGATCTTGCAAAGACAGTCAGTCTTGTCTAGATGTCTGAGTTTGAATAAGAATGTCCCTCTAGGTCCCTTTTAATAGTCAGTAAAAATTTCCGAGACTTACATATGTAGAAACAAGTTGATTTTATTAGGAATAAATGATTACAACAGCTCATGACCAAATAGGGTTCGGTGGTGGCTGGGCATGAGATACTGTTTGTGAAAAATGCATTAAATGACCCTACATATGACCCAACACCCGAATTCATACAGGAAGAGAACAAGCAATTATAGAGGTCTCGCAATAACACCCAGATATAAGTAAATATAACACATAGACAGAAGATATACAGTTAAGGTTAAAGTATGGAGAGACACTAATAATTACTTTGATGTTAAGTAACTTGATGTTTAGATATATATTTAGCGTGCATAACACGAAGGTCTTGCCCCAGTGGAGTCTGGAGTGGGGGGAGATGGTGCCCAGCCTGTTGGCTGATCCCAAAATTTCAATGGTATTTTCCCCTCACAACTTTCCCCTTTGTTTACATTTCTATAGTCACTTGCACTTTTTTAGTTTTTAGGTGGAGCTTGAGTGACTGAAGTCATTACATCAAACCCTGCAGACTTGTGAAGGAATAATCTGCTTTACTTGCCAAAATTTAACAGCGCATGCCCATTAAGAATGGTTATGGGTATTGTTTGCCTCAGAAGCAGTGGGAAGATAAGTAGCCTTAGGTGTCTTTTAGTATTATTATAATATTGCATTAATGTTATAATGAGAATAGGTCAACTGGAGGGATGGATTGCTAGAATTGCAGTTGCAACTGATCTTCTTAGAAAAATAATTGAGCATTCATCCTTGATCATACTTCTTCCTGATAGCATTTGCCTATGCCTGGTCACAGATGTCTCATCCCTGCATCAGGGAGCAGGATGCCCGTGGTGCCTGTGCATGGTGCAACTGCACTGACTGTACTTTTGAAAGCCTTGTTCTTAACCCATGGCAGGGGGACATCCAGTCCCATTTCTCCCCACATTCTTGCATTTAACCTTATTCCTAGAGTGATATAAAGGGTTACTTAAGTTATTTTTTTTGTGTTTCTTCTCTGTGTTAACCTAGAGGTAAGTTTCAAAGATGATAAATAAAATATTTTGAAGATATAATAATTCATGCTACTTCTGTAATTACAAAGAAAACTAATTTTTTATAGCCTGAGAAAGAATTAGAATAAAAATTTTTCTTCTGCCAATTCTCCTTTATGCTTTCTGTTTAGTTCTTTCTATCCTTCAGAATTATCTGAAGAGGATGCTTTGGCATATATAGTTCATTCTTGGTCATTTAAATATTGTGCACCCTTGTTCTTTTAAAAATCTTGGATGTCATTATCTACAACTAAATGGGGGAACAGAAGAACATTTTTCCCTTCTTCCATACTGAGAGATTCACTATACCTGTATTAATGCAAATGGGTCCTATTTAATTTATAATTATTAAATTTTCGGATAAGAGGTCTCCCAGGTCTGTATTTTATGGAAAACTACCTTACCAACTAGTTAAGATGTCAAACTCTCCTTTGTGTCTTCTCCAAAACTGATTGAATTCTGAATTATTTTGTCTAGCATTACAACTTCTTCAAGAGGAATGGAAAATTTACACTTCCTACCTTTTAATGATGAGATGCTATTACAGAAAAAAAAAAAAAAAGAAGAAAAGGGCTGTCTAATGACTCTTGAGAAAAAAACCCATGCAGAGTTAGGGGACTGACCATGTTTTAGCAATGTACCTAATGTTAAGGCCTGCTACCAATGTCAGTATTGCTTGGGCCCACCCCAACACACACAGTCAAAGAGAGAGGGTCTTTTGATATCTAAGTAGCATGTCATAGACCGACAACTCTCCCAGGGTAAATTCAAATTTTCGGAGTTGTGAAAACAGATCACAGTCAGTTCAGATCACAATGTGATTCCCTGAACACAGCCAAGGTCATGAAAGAAATGACAAAACAACTTTAGTGCCAAGAAAAGAGAAGGTACAGTAGGGCATGGGTGGATGAGATGCTAAGGGGCATGGTTTAGTATTTGATCAGAATGGTTAGACCTGATGATCCAATGGGTCTTTTCTAACCTGGTGATTCTATGATTCTATGATAAATAGTTAATTTGGTCATTACTTAATATGATAAGACAGATCTGTCATGCATAGGTCGATGGTCAATAACTCATCTTTGGGGAGTGCTCCTTAGCAGCCAGTAAGATTAAAGGTAATTTTATAAATTCTAATTGAAAAGTATCTCTTGTAGAGATACAGTGGGTATTTTAGTAGTAAAGTTAATCATATGTGTCTTGAAGATATTCCTTCACCCTGGAATGTTCATCAGGCAAATAAATAACTGTAAATATCAGTACATATTGGTATTTAGCAAGATGTCACATTAATGAAATTTTTTAGAGAAGGTAGGACTTTTCCACCTTTCTTCCACTTTTTCTAAATACATGACTTTTACATTCCTAAAGGACCAGTGATATATTTATTTATTTAGATGTTTACATTTAACTGACTTCACTGAGAAAATCACTATATCATCTGAATATTTTCAGGTATACATATCATACTATGGATGAAAACAGTTTTATCCACATGTTGCAGGGAAATCTCTATTTTTTTAATAATAAACAGCTGTTCTGTCACTTCCTTTCTAGCATTATTGAACCATTATTATTTTGGTCAGTAGCCTACCACAGTTGACAAGGATAAAAAAGGAACAGTTCCTCTTGTCACATAAAACATCATTTCATTAGCTGACAGCAGCTCCACAAGATCACAACTGACAAAACAGAGTGATTGTAAACTAATAACTTAAAGGACTTTTGCTCCTTCAAATACAGTACTAGTTAAACATCAGAGGTTTTTGCGTTTGATGTTTGGTTTTTTAAATAATGAACTTTCTTCAAATAAAGATATTTTTCTCTAGTATTTACTTTCATGTCTGGAAATATTACCCTATTTTACCCTGCCTTTATTGTCATTGTTGGTAACATACTATGGGAATTAATGTAACATTCTGGTTCCTAACATTCGATTCTTTTGACTGCTTTAAGACTGTAATGAAAATAATTATTTATGACTGATAATGTGAAGCAACTGTTAGCATGGTGATGTTTTAAGACAAGGTAAAGAGAGGACTGAGGTATTAATATATTTTAAACAAGCACTTTACATATTTTTCTGGCCAATAAGGTCAATAATATTATAGGATAGTTTTGAATAAGGATCCGAGAGATGAAAGGCTTTCAATACTATTATTCTCCTCCATCGTTTATCTGTTATTCAGAGTGGTCTTTATATCTTCAAAAGCAAGATGCTACAGCTGCTCAGTTTACAGAACCTCTGAAACTGCTTTCTTTTACTAAATTACTCACATTAAAATATTAATAAAATATTACTGTTACTTCATATAATACTTTTACAACCTGTACAGCTAAGAGTTCACAGTTTTTTCATGTTCATTTTTCTGACCATAAGAGAACAACAAATGTCTGCTGAAATGTTATTTTGAAGAGAAATTCCAACAAACAGGAGAGAAAATTATAGGTTCTCATTTAAAGAATTCAGTTTCTCCAAGACAGTGATGACAATACAAGATGGAACTGTGGACTTTAAAAAATTGCTACAAGTAAAATAAGCATCAGACTGGAAAAATGAAGCACAATGTAGACAAAAAAAGATCCCTTTGAAGTGCATATCTATATTCCTTATTAAATTATATGAAGAAATTACTTTAGAAGGAGATATTAAGAAAATTTTCTGCTCAAAACAGAGTATTCTGGCTGTTCCTCAAGATTTTTCCTGGTTATAAAATAATCTCAAAGCAAGATTAAGGTATTATTTTGGCTCTGCTGGGTTTTAATGTTATGGAAAAAAATAGATTCAGAACTTAAATCCCATAAAGGAACTATGCCCTCAGGCATTATGTATGAGAAAATCTCTCTCTGCCTTGGAAAGCTGTATCCACATTATGATGGTAAGTGCATTATAACACCAGAGGAGTGATAGACAAGTTCCTATGCTTATTTACAGAAAGCAAGAAACTGGAAAGACTTACTTATGAAAGATTTCAAGGACAATTCTATTTTGAAATCTGAGAAAGTTATTCAAAGCTGAAGCACCTGATTCATACATAAACACTCAAAGCTTTTATTCTCTCCAGAAGTCCTTATGGTTATTCACTGGGAAAACAGCACGAAGATTTTTAATTTAAGAGGTAAGGCTGAGAGCTTTATGTCATAAGGTTGTGCTTATAACCTCATCCTTTCCTCTTGGAAAAATAAGACTTTAAATATTATTAGGTAAAGTATTTAAGAAAACACATGAATAGGAATCTTGAATCTAGGAGTTCCTCTTTTTCTTCTGTATGGTGCTACTATTAAGTTAAATACTTTCTTTCACTTGCTGTGCCTCTGACCCCTTGAAATTTTATGTTTGTTCTCTACATTACAGTTTAGCTCAACCAGACTACAGGAGAGGCTTGAAATTTCATGATCCTTGAAGATAAGCTTTCTATGAAAGTATCTCCAGTGGAAAGGAATCTGGGGTTGTTCTTTATATATAAGGACAAGATAGCAATAAACCTGAAGTTAGATTCTAGCACTCTCTTACCATATTCTTTTAGATGGTCCTCACATGAAGTGTTTAATGCTTGAATGTATGTGATGTTATATAGGATTTTGATTTAGCAGAGTGATACAGCAATATAATTAAATCACCATACAAGCACAAATTGCATTTGGCAGAGTATAGCAATTGCAATATGCATTTGAGTTACTATATAAAAGCAATTCTCATTATCATTCCTTTAATATACTCACCATCACAATACTGGGTATCCCCAAAATCTGGAAAGGGAGGTATGTGTTTAAACCAACTCAAGCCTATCGTTCTTTTCAAGTTCTTTTCAGTGATTGTTCATTTTCTATACTGCACATTGCTCTATATGTAATCTCATGCACCATAATGGTCTGACAAACTCAGGAAGACATTTATAATCTTTTGGTTAACTCGGGGACAAATACTAACACAGATGGTTAATTCACTGATCTGGTATAACTTTTTTCTAAGGTCAACTAACACAGCTAGTTGATCCGTTTAACTGTTGCAGCCACTAATCTAAAATAAAAACTACTTCTGGTCCCACTTCTGTTGAAATTATTTCAGTTTTATTTGTAACAGCTGTGTTCAGTCATTCCCTACAATTTTTCCTAAGCGTTCTGACAAGTTGTCCTTGTCTATCTTTCTTCAAATGTAGGAATTTATTGATCAGTCACACTGAGAAGGCACAGTATAATGGGAAACGGTAACTTGGCCAAAATTTCTGAAAAAGAAAATTACCAACTTGAGGCCAAGTATTCTAATAGATATTTTTCCATATTTTTTAAAACAAAGAACTTGTATTAAGAAATATATTTTTCACCTTTCACTTCCAATCACGCCGTTATCTGGGAATTTACTTGGAATGTCCCTAAATCTAATATTTTACCAGGTAATACCTGGACTACATAACTCTAAGATGAGTTCTACAATACATTTTTTCTTTCTTTCATGACATTTTATTTTGGGTATTTGTGTAGAAACCCAGATATTGCCATATTCTTTGCTTGCAAAGTTACTCTTTCTATTTGTTTACAAGCATGCTAAGAGTTCTTAGCAATTTCATAAATGAGAAATTTACCAAGTCATATTGTCTAAAGTTTGCATCAAGGAAAACAGTTTGCTGTGTAGCTTTTGATTCTTTCACAGTTGTTGAAACATTCAAGAGCTTCAAATAAAGAAAAAACTCATGTGACAGTGCAAAAGCTATTTTCAATAAAGTTCACTGTATCAGTAGAAAATATATTTCTGAGTTCCTTGCTTTTAAACTGTAATTGAGCTCACTACAATAATATCCTATGCTCTCAATACCAATGTATGAGTAAATTATATTGCACATAATTGATAGCTTAATATTAATATTTTTCAATGTTACCATGGGTAAATACAGGTTTCTCTGTCTCAAGTAAATGAAACAGTATTTCCAGTCAAAAAGCATCAACATATCATACTCAACCCTGCAGATGAAAAGGAACATGGGAATAAAAACTTCAGATAATAAGTCACTGAGAATCTGACATCCTAAAAAAGAGAAGCCCTTTCATAAAATGTCACAGTGCTGTACCTAAAGGCAACATTTGTTCTGTGTTATAGAAAGAATCTATTTCCATTTGTTCTGTGACAGGAGACTTAGGGGAAGCAATCAGCCAAGTACGACATGTATAATACGAGAGGATCTGAAGGACAAGTTGTTTTACGTGTGTGACACAGTTCTGATCTTGTAACTTCTAATGTTGCAAAGTTGTTTGAAAAAAATCTTCTACACAAAAGACTCATTCCCACATTTGTATACATGCAGGAGCATGCACACAGGCAAGAATATTTTTTTCCAGACTTTATTTCCACCAAGAAAGTCCATATCAAGGAGAAGGAGAATTAGACAAAGACAACTAAATAATCTGTTTTCCACAAGAAACAGCATAACTGGCTAAGAAAGTTAACCCTCTCAACAAAGAGGATCCTTCTTTCAGGAACCAATATTTTGGTATGTTTTCTCATTTTTAAAAAAAATCTCAGCTTAAGTAGTTGTCATGGTTTAACCCCAACTTGTAACTGAGCACCAAACAGCTAGTCACTCATTCACCTCTAGCAGGATGGGGGCAGAGAACTGGAATCATAGGAATGAGAAAACTCATGGGCAGAGATAAACATAGTTTAATAACTGAAATATAGTAACAGTAATAATAATGATGACATAACAAAAAAGAAAATAAAGGGGACAGAGAGAGAAAAAAAAAAGGCAAATCGTGCAAATGAAAGCAATTGCTTAATCCAAACTGGCCAATGCCCACCCAGAAGTGAACCCCCTACCAGCTTCCTAGTTTTTATTGCTGAACATGACATAATATGGTATGGAATATCCCTTTGGCCAGCTGGGGCCAGCTGGCCCAGCTGTGTTCCATTACAGCTTCACGTACAGTTGTAGCCTATTCATTCATGTTGTGGTTTGAGAAGCAGGAATGACTTTGACTCTGTGCAAGCACTGCTCAGTTATAACAAAAAACATCCCTGTGTTATCTACATTATTTTCAGTACAAATCCAAAACATAGCCTCATACTAGATACTGTGAAAAAAATAAAAAAACCTCCATGCCAGAGTTAATGAACTCTATTGCAGAGATAAACTGGACCACCCAGGAATTAATGGTTTCACTGCGCTTGGTATTAGTCTAGTCTTAACCTGATATGTCTTTAAAATAATACCACCTCTGATTCTGATTATGTTCAACATGATATATCTCAAAGCTAGTTTAATTATCAATATAATGTTTTAAAATAGGTATTGTATAAGAGCAGAACCTAACACAGGTAAAAAACCAAAAAGAATTCTCTGACAGAATGTTTAAATGTAAATTTATGTTGTTGAATTTTGCCAAAGGAGTGGCTTGGACAAGAATTAAACAGGTGAAAACATATTTTAAGACTCATCTAGCAGATGAAGAAAGGACTTTATCTCAGGTGAGTCCATCATCTGGGATCCATCCATTACTTCATCAATGCAGAGACAAACTGGCCACCTGGGCACACTGCTGGCTCATGTTCAATTGTCTGTCAACCAACACCCCTAGGTCCTTCTCCTCTGGGAGAAAAAAGATCTGTGGAAATGTCCTAATATGCTCTACCCATGACTAAATCCACTAATCCACTACCCATGACGTAAATCCACTGTATTTTATTTTACAGACCTTATGGTATATCTCCTTAATTCAAAATTAACATGATCCATAAAATGTCTGATGTTCTCTGTGAGAACAAAGACCACACAACTGTGTATTTAAAATTAATGAAATTATAAACTTGCATATAAGTATATTGAGTACACATGAGGTTAGAATTTTATTAATATTAAACGTGTTTAACATCGAGACTTAACCATCTGTTCTTTACAAAATCTTAGCAAAGAGTTCAGCCTATGCAAAGAAGTCACTATGTTTGTCAAAACATAATGGATTCCTGTTATGACTATGAGGGCTGCCTCTTCTGGTTTCATAAGTATTGTCGGTCTCTTTAATTGAGGTTCCATCCTCCTTCTCCTATATGCAAATGTTCTACCTGTGAGTGCAGCTGGCTGAAAGTTTTTCATCTTTATTCTGACAACAAAACAGTTTACCAGAGTGATAAGGGAGATATGTGGCTGTTGGAAAGAGTCCAGAGGAGGGTTATAGAGATGATCAGAGGACTGGAGCACCTTCCATATGAAGATAGACTGAGAGAGTTGGGCTTGTTCAGCCTGGAGAAGAGAAAGCTCTGAGGAGATCTTATAGCGACCTTCCAGTACCTGAAAGGGGTCTACAGGAAAGCTAGTGAAGGATTATTTATAAAGACTTGTGGTGATAGGACAAGGGGGAATGGGTATAAACTGGAGAGGGGCAGGTTTAGACTAGACATTAGGAAGAATTTCTTCATCCTAAGAGTGGTGAGACACTGGAACATGTTGCCCAGGGAAGTTGTAGATGCCTCATCCCTAGAGGTGTTCAAGATCAAGTTGGATAGGCCTTGGGCAGCCTGACCTAGTGGGATGACCATGCCCATAGCAGATGTGTTGGAACTAGAGGTTCTTTAAGGTCACTTCCAACCCTAACTATTCTATGATTCTATGATTCTATGAATGCAGCAATCATATTAGCAATGCCAAGAATTTTAAAAATCCTTCTGCAAAACTGGGGCTTTGTTTCATTTTATTACAGGGATCCTGAAATCTAATACTGAGTTGAATCATTGCTAACTTGTAGGAGTACAAATGAAATGAATTAATAATGTCAGAAAGTTAATATTTTGATGTTAAGATATTAACAATTACCCACTCATACCCTCTCTTAGAAAAAGAAGAGAGTAGGATTGGAATTTAATCATCAAATCAAGCATTAATTGCAATTAGTGGAAATGTCAGAGTAATAGATGTGTAAGTACTCAAGATAAGCATGATGATGTAAAAGATGTCTCACCTTTCTACAGTGATAAAGATATATTTAATTTTAAAGATATTTCTTTTGTCCCTAGTTTAAGTCAGTCTAAAATACAGCAATAAAAGAGAGGTACACACACAAGACTGTTCAACCTATCTTCAACTAATTGACTATTTGTATGAGTAGGATTATTTACCCTTGAGAGCAATTTTTGGGTCTCCGTTAACTGTGGAAAAGACTGGATTTCTAAGAAGAGATGAGTCACTTTTAGATGGTGACTGTTGAGAACTATTCTTCTTTCAGGAAGGATTCCTTCTAGTATTCTGTGAAGGAGCCTTCTGACTTACCGTCAGAAATGTCTTGTGGACACAATTCATTAAATTCAGGAGAGTAAGAAGAGTTCTGTGTCATGTTTCAGTAACATTGTGCAGCAGTTCACTGAAACACGATGTGTGACTAGCAGGATCAGCATTCACCATTTGGGCCTATTTGCAGCCAACAGAAAATTCTTGCCTGTAGTGTAGTTGTAAATCTTCTGTGTTCAAATGTGAATGACGGTAAAGGTAGAGATTGGTTGTATCCCCTTCACATCATGATGGTCTCTGAGAGTTCCTCAAGTACCCTCACCCATATTAGTGTAATTATTTCCTTTAAGAAAGCATAATGTGTGGCTGATGCAGTATAATAAGTCACACTTAGTTTTTATGAACAAAACTGGTTTTTAGTTTTCATATTAATCTCTATTGTGTGCATCAAGAACACAGAAAATTAAATTAATCTGATATTGTATATCTTCTGTGCAAAAGGTAAAAAGAACCTTTTGTGACAGTCAAAACCTCTGATATTCTGTATTTTTAATTTTGATTAAAATGTTTTTTCTTCTGATACTTGAATTTTATTGCAGACTTGGTTATGATGTAGATACGTATTTGTACAGTGACCTGTATGTTGAAACTGAAAACGAATGGTACTGAGAAATTAAGCACTTCAAGAATTAAGCACTTCAAGAATTCTTTCTTCTTTAGTTATGCAAATAAAAGCCATTAGGTCTAATTGTAGGAAGATGATGGAGATCAGTCCACCTATCTATCTTCCCTTTGAAGGAATTAAAAAAAAGAGGAAAAGGATATATTTTAGCAACCTGATCCAAAATATCGTCAGGATGTATCCTGACATTTGTGCAGTGTGGGCAATTGGTGATCTAGCATTCAACTCCATTTCCTAGTCTACATTTTATACAGCTTACTAGACATATCCTAATGGCCTTTCCGCTATTATTTACTGCAGTGGTAACAATTTCTATGTTGAGTTTGAGAACAGTTCCACTTGTGAACTATACCTCATTTCTGACAATACTGCATGATTCAAAGCAAATGAAGAAGATAAAAGACCAACATGATAGGGACTCCAACAGCAACATTCTCTGAGACGTAAAAGTTATATTTTACAAAAAGACAGGGTTGTTTGTGACATTCTGTTATTCTATGATTATAGAGGCACTGTACAAAGGAAGATGCATGTGACAATTCTTGAGACTTGAAGGTGTTCAGCTCCCATGCAAAATGTAAGTCTCTGTGTTAGGTATTATGTGTGAGTACGGATTATCTGGAACACTTAAACTTCATTCCTTGGTAATTAGAGGTATGTGTATAGATATGAGGTAAGAGCATGATTCACTTATCTAATTGCAGCTTAGAGTATTTTAACCAACACTCTGGACAAATAAAAAGTTACCAAATACCTGAAGCAGACTGTCTAAGAGAATAGCAGTAATTAGTACTCAAGTAATCTTACATACAGAAATTTGTTCATGCTTATGACTAATGAAAGGAGGGAAGTATCTGAGACAAAACCAAAAAACCAAAAAACCCAACTATTTTGTGGGCTTTAGTATGTACTAAGTCAGGGGGGAAAAATCAGATACCATAATAGTTTAAGAGTATTTTAATTTTGTTTTTAAAGTAGAAGCTATTTAAACTGATATGACTCAAAATCCAATGCATTTCCGTAACTGAACTTTATTACCAGACTGTGGAGTATGATAATCAGGATCCTGAAAATGAAGCATACTAAATTCTCTAAATGGCAGGTAGTTCCTAGAATTTGACCTTAAAAATGAATATTCCTCTCAAAGGAGCAAACAACCCAGAGTGAAAACAAAACTACTTTTCCCACTCTCTCTCTCTCTCGGTTCAAGGAGACCTATAGCACAACACTTTTTAGATTATGCTTATATCATGCAAATTAGGCATCCTGAAATAAAATATATCTTAAACTTCTTATAAAGAGTCCTTACCATGTCTGGTCTGAAATATATTGTCTCGGTGCAAAGATGCTGCTCCAAAAATATTCTCTCTTGAGAATATACTTTGCTGAGTATACCTTCCATCACCTACCTCAACTTCCTGGTGTAGAACTGCTATCTGGGTCACTTTAAAATTCTTGTGCTCAGTATTTTAGTTCTCAGCAACTTTTTGGTACCCACAAATCTTTAAGCACACCCCTTCAAAGCTACACGTGTATCTTCTCCTCCATCTTCCTTCTATTCTCATTCTGTTCCACATAGCTCTTTGTTCCCAGACATAGTCTGAGAGGTAAATTCAGTTAATTCTTAATTCTGACTATGGAAAATCAGTGATCCACCACTAAAGTGCACTGTGGGATCCATCTTCATTTAAATAGTAACCTAATATCTAGGAATATGTTAATCATTAGCTTAAAATAAAAAAAAGTCTTTAATAGAAAAAATACCCTCATCCTTAGCTTCTACAGGTTAGCAGTAGAAAACAAATTCATTGTAAGTGACGGTACGCCATATTTTTCTCAGATACTCAGAAGTCTATATAGGGAAGAATTTAACCAATAAATCTCACAAAATTTCTGAAAATACTAAGTTTTAATTTGTGAAATCAGAAAAGATTAAATAATAGTAGGACCCTAGAGGTTATATTTTGCTCTACAGTTATGTATGTGGCAGGAAGAAGAGCTCATTCCACTTACAGAGAACCATATTTGAGAACAGGAAAAATCTGAATACTTAAACCATAATTTAAGCAGATGGTTCTCCTTAATACCCCTCATCTTATTAAAAAGAGCAGAAAATTTGTTTTAATTAAGTTTTATTAGCTAAAGTTGAATGAAATATTTGTCTTTAGTTTTGTCCCTATACTCTTAATAGATTAACTTTCCTAAACTTAAGTTTATCATTTGCTTAGTGTCCTTTGGCTTGCCTCATTTTAACCTATTATGATGGAATTGTTTACAGATACTGCAGTATTAAATATTAGAAATAAGATGGAATGAGTTTTCCCAATATGACTTTCTAAAACAAACTTTAAAATTTGTAAAGACCTTCTCAGAGACAAGGGATTTGAAAAAGAAGTTCTGAATGAAAATATTTCAATTAATTTGAATTTTTAACAGCAATTGGGAGTTATGTTTAAGTAATCCTCAAAATATATTTCCTTGTAGTATGAAAATTGAATTAAACTGAAGGCATCAAATCCCATTATTCACAACACTGTTCCTGCTTTAAGCTTGATTTTGTGTATAAAACACATACTTGTAGACATACATACATACATGTATACTTATTTATTTTCTCATACACAAATGAAATGTCTACAGGGACAGATCTATTTCAAAGACAAAATTAATTTGCCATATATGACAAGACGCATGATACAGGGTTTCTCTTTACTGGTTCCAGTACCTCATGCCAAGGACAAGAAAATTTAAAGAAAATAACTTTGCAACTTAGCCATACCCCTAAGCATGATGTATGAATCAGAAGCTCTAAGAAGTTTAGCACCTTTTCTGAATTTGATGAAAACTGTCTAACCTACAGAGGTCATAATTTCAGTCATAAGTCACAGAATCACAGAACAGAATCACAGAACAACCAGGTTGGAAGGGACCAATCGGATCTTCTAGTCCAACCATTCCTATCTAACACTAAACCAAGTCCTTCAAGACCTCATCCACCCGTGTCTTAAACACATCCAGGGAAGGGGAATCAACCACCTCCCTGGGCAGCCCATTCCAGTGCCCAATGACCCTCTGTGTGAAAAACCTCCTCCTAATCTCCAGCCTAAATCTACCCTGGCGGAGCTTGAGGCCATTCCCTCTCGTCCTGTCCCCTGTCACTTGGGAGAAGAGGCCAGCTCCCTCCTCTCTACAACCTCCTTTCAGGTACTTGCAGAGAGTAATGAGGTCTCCTCTCAGCCTCCTCTTCTCCAGGCTAAACAACCCCAGCTCTCTCATCCGCTCCTCATAGGGTCTGTTCTCCAGCCCCTTCACCAGTTTCATCGCTCTTCTCTGGACTTGCTCCAGAGCCTCAACATCCTTCTTGTGCTGAGGGGCCCAGAACTGGACACAATATTCAAGGAGCGGTCTCACCAGTGCTGAGTACAGAGGGAGAATCACCTCCGTGGACCTGCTGGTCACACCGTTTCTGATACAAGCCAGAATGCCATTGGCCTTCTTGGCCACCTGGGCACACTGCTGGCTCATGTTCAGTCGGCTGTCGACCAACACCCCCAGGTCCCTCTCCTCCTGGCAGTTTTCCAGCCAGGCTTCTCCCAGTCTGTAGTTCTGCATAGGGTTGTTGTGCCCCAAGTGCAGGACCCGGCATTTGGCCGTGTTAAACCTCATGCCGTTGGACACTGCCCAGCTGTCCAACCTGTTTAGGTCCCTTTGCAGAGCCTCCCTACCCTCCAGCAGATCGACACTTGCACACAGCTTTGTCTCATCTGCAAACTTGCTAAAGGTACTCTCAATGCCCTCATCCAGGTCATTGATGAAGACATTGAACAGGACTAGACCCAGCACTGAACCCTGGGGAACCCCACTTGTCACTGGCCTCCAGCTGGATTTCACACCATTTACCACCACTCTCTGGGCCCGGTCATCCAGCCAGTTTTCTACCCAGGAGAGTGTGTGTCTGTCCAGGCCAGAGGCTGACAGTTTCCATAGCAGAATGCTGTGAGAAACTGTGTCAAAGGCTTTACTGAAGTCCAGAAAGACCACATCCACAGCCTTTCCCTCATCCAGCAGCCGAGTGACTTTGTCATAGAAGGTGATCAGGTTGGTTTGGTAGGACCTGCCTTTGGTAAACGGACCTGCCTGTGGTAAACAAAGTCACCATAGCTCTCTTTTTGCTCACATAATGAGAAGGCAAGAATTCATTACACTCTTTTCTTAACAAGAGCCAGGATTTCAGCAATCAGTTCTTTGAGATGTTAGTTCCTCCAAAGGGAACTAGAGGCAGGAGATGAGCATCACGTATCTTGAGTCATTACTCACTTTGATAAAAAGTCTCAAGCCATAAATGCAAAAGGATGTTCAGAGAAAGAATATGCCCATTCAGAGTGCTTTGATCTAACCACATTGAAATAAATTTCATTTCTGGCACTTGGCTGTGTTGACACCTTAAGGTATTTTACCCATAATACATTCACCCAGTCAAATTTTTGCTTACTTTAATTGACCATTTCGACCCTAGGGTGTTACTCTGAATTGTTTGCTCAGATTGTTCCTTTCATTTTCAAAAAGAGGACTTCTAGAGTTTATGTTTACCTGTCTGTGGGAATATAATGGAAGATTGCTGAGGAGAGATTGCAAAACATGCCCTAGTGTCCTTGCAGCTGGGATGTAGAAAACCACATCAATCATGTTAATCAATGTCTAGTATTGTGTGCTGAACAAGTAGAGTCTTTTGTGTTTAGGTAACACAGACCTGTAACAAACTCAGGGCCATCCCAGAAAACATGCTTGAAATGTCTGCTCTGCTGTGAGAAAGACCAAATCACAGTGGAAAAGTGTTCCACTTTTCCCTGATAAATACAGGCTAAGTGTCAGGTTTGGTGCACACACACTGTCTAGTTCTGATTGAGTTCTGTAGTGGCTGCATTCATGTTTGTGTTTCCTCTACCAGAGTGCTCTTTCAGAGTTACCTTATATTGTAATGTAGTGGAAATAAATTTATTCTTTTTATTTTATCTGTGGCTTTGTGGTTGTTCCTGTATTCTGCCTGTGTTTGGCTCACACACCATCTTAGATTAGGCTTAAAATATATCTTAAATGACACTCACTGAGATCAGTGAATTATTGTCTGCAACAGAATGATTTCCTTAGAAAACAAAATCATAAGTCTCTTGTTCACACAGTTTTAATTTCAGAGATTCAGATTTTATCTGAAGAAAGATGCTCTAGATAGCATGAAGAAAGGAGTAATCTGTTTCATTTTTTAATAAGTGATGAGCTATTGGTAACCTGTAGACTTCTAAATGTGTATGGGTAGTAGTATGGGCAAGAGTGGTGACTGCTGTTTCCCACAGATGGTGTTCTCAACAGGAAGATAGGAAGATTCAGTGTATTTCCCTTTCCAATGTGCTGTTGTGCAGGGTTTGGCAATGGTCTGCATGGACTGAATATGCAGTCTATGCTTAGTATAAGAAGGAAATATTACTTAGGAAAATTTCACTGGTGTTAAGATGTTATGATGGGCATGAGCTCCTCTCACCCCAAGGGAAGAGTTGCCTCTAATGCGGCTTGACACTTGCAGATTCTTGGCAGATCAGCAAAGCTACAACTTTAGCTGAAGAAAGGAAGGACACTACTGGGCCTGAAAGTTTTGCATGAACCTGTCCAAATCTTTTCTTTAACAGAACTCATTGCAGCACTGTTCCTTGTAGAAACTGTTTTTCTCCTGAGCAGATATGCAGTGACAACTGGGAAAGAAGCCAAGGAAGAAGGTTCTTGTATTAGAGTGAATAGCGAATTTTATGAGGCAAGTATAACTGTAGGTGCACTGAGAAAAAAGTTTAAGCATTGACAACATTTTTTTTTGCAAGCAATGTTTAATATAATGTTTGTCATTATATCATAACTGAAAGGAATGCCTTCAGTCTTGAGGGGCTACTAGAAAATTCTATTTTGTCCTATGCACTTTTCTATATATAATTAACTGCAGAACAACTTTACCTCTCATTACCTGTCCTATGTAGAAGAACACAAGTCACAGTTCCCAAGGTAAGGCGAAATGCGTTGATTTTGGATTGTGTACACTGACATGGGAATAGAGGCAAAAAGACTGATTATCTTCTAATGCAACTAGTACTATGAGATTTCGCCAAGGTTACGCTGCAGATGTCAGCTTATTCTAGAATAGCTTGAGGGTCTTTTAACATACTGCTGTATTCTGACTTTAAGAAATGGTCTTATACATTTAAATCCATCCAACTTTCAGGTGTAATAGAGATATTTTACCAAAATTCCTCTCTAAATCATCTATGTTGCTGTTCAGCTCTGATCTTTGCAGAATAAATCCAGAAAACATGTATGATTTATTTACCAATACAGACTACACACATGTCCAGTAGAATTCAAGGCTTCGAGCATGGGGCAGTTATACACCATGATTTATAAGTCTGAGTCCAATTACAATAGAGATAATATTTTATATTAACAAATAGTTGATGATTAAATATATATCTTAAGAACAGATTTAACAGGGGATGAGAACACTGCAACCTCGCTTTGTTCTTTTAATGTCAAATATCTCTCCACTCTGCTTTTCCATCCTTAGAAATTACTGCTGGTATATATGACTAGTTGGCTTTCTGGAAATTCTGCCTAAATACATATGACATTTCAGGCTTGCTTAGAGCTACAGGAGCTACTAAATAGCTTCCTAAAATTTATCACCAGAAAATAAGCAGCTTCTCTAGAAATTTGCAATAATATACCCCGAGCACCCCAGGCACATTTTTCTTCAGAGTATATGCATGTCCTTCTTTACTGAGATTTAATAACTCTTCTAGGGTAACAATTTCTAGATTCATTGTTCAACATTTTTTGGATTCATTTAGCCGTTGTTGTACCAAACTGTTTCAATAGTATAGAAAAGGACACTTATTCAGTAGTTAAGGGCAGACATCTCACTATGAAGTTGAAATAACAGGTCAAGCTTGTTACTGTGTAAGTGAAAACAACATAAACAAAGCAAATACAAGTCAGAACCCTAGTCTAATTTCCCCACTACTCACATTTCTAGTGTTACTTATCTTTTGTCCATGTGTATTTAATTTCTTCATGCAGTTTACATCTGATGAGTACTTCCCCTCAGCGCTTGCTGAGTACTACTGATTTCTAGAACAGTCACAGCTTGAAGGGCTGGTGACACATCCTTTGAGATCTGGATCTCTTCCCTTCCTCTTCTGTCCAAGGCATACAAGAGCCTTGAGGTCTGATGGCCTGATTTTCAGAACTGTAATCCTATAGGAACATCTCTAGTTCCAGTGCAGTTTCCTCTCTCATTTCTTTTCAATTGGTTTTCCTTCTTGTCAGCTAGAAAAATGCAGAAAAATTTGTCAAAACCTGAGTTTCTTAGAGAAGTTTAGGCTATTAGTCATTCAGCCTCCTCTTTACCAGCTCCTGTTCCAGGTAGAACATTTAGCACACACCACAGACCTTAGGGATCAACCAAAGAAGAAAATAAAAAGAAGAAAAATAAACAAAGTAACTTATTTATCCCTTAACTATGTTCATGACAGTTCTTACATTATTAACCTTCTATTGTCCCTGCTCATGGTGGAGGTGTTAGATCTAGATGATCTTTAAACCTGCCCAAACCATTCTATGACTCTATGATTTTATGATTCTATGATTCTGTGTTTTTGAAGGTAGGTGACACTTTGTGATGAAGCAGTTCATCCAACCTGCTTCTTGACAAGAAATTACTGGTTTTAAGGCCTTTAAGTTGCACCACAGCAATGTAGGATCGCAAGCCTTTGTAACACTGCTTTTTGGAAAGGAATTTATTTATTTATTTATTTTCTAGCTTAGGTTTTAGCATAAACTATATATATCTTTATCTACAACTCTCTTGTTGTTTTTTCCTCCTAATTACCAGCACAACACAGCAGGGAATCCACTCTGAAGTCTACTAACAATCTTATGGTAAAGGAGTAAGCTTATCAAAATGCTTACAACACCATTTTAGATGTGTTTGCTTTTTCTGCATTATGATGACGGGAATGATAGTATCTGCAGGAAGGAGATTTTTTTCTGTATAATGTCTCCAACAGATAGACATAGACCTTTAAGGAAACTTGAGAATGGATTACTTAATTTTCCTTAGAATTCAGCTATCTAGTTTGTTTGGCGCCAGGTTTTTCTTCTCTTGATGGTAAATTATTTCTATTAAAATAAGTGTTGAAGATGGCATTGATAATATTGGAATGTCTTTGTAGAAGTAACTATAGCTGTGACTATTGCAGTTACAAGATACTTTTTTTTATTGTTTATATCTACAGTCACAGCTTAACAAGTATAATTTTAAACTTCAATTTGTAGTAATAGCTAACTCTAAAAAACTCTAGAAAACACCCCACCAATTAAACTGAAAAATAATTGTCTTTCATTTTAACATTGTGAAACTTCCAAGTGATTATCTGTGAACTGGTCCAAACTTATACAAAAGTATTAATATTAATGTTCATAACTTTGCATATCCATTAATTTTCTTCAATTTTCTATTTTAAGCAGTATTTTTTTTAACTTTAAAATGTCAGGACTGCTCATTAAAATTAATTCTCTAATAGCATTTACCACAAGGTCAAAGTTGTAAACTGTGTTTGTGTCACTTATCCTGAACATCTAAAGAATATTTTTTTTTCCAAAAACCAAAAGTTATCACAGCACTGCTTATAAGAAATTTATAACAAGTACTCTCCAAAGCAGTCTAAACTGATGTTCGAAAATAGCTTAAAAAAATACAGAAAGAATGAATAGGAAGTAAGCAAAAACAAATGAAGAAAAGTGCACTATTTCACTCCAAATCCACAATGTACCTGCAAGTTAGATATCACATTTGGTATTATTCCCCTATTCTCAAGCAGGATTTAACAGACAGAGAAGGCAGTAAAAGTCACTGACAAGGGCAAGAATGATATAGATTTCCATTAACGGACCAATTAATAGATTAAGTCTCTTCAGTCCAGAAAGGAGAGAGTTGACTGGAAAGATGATAAAAGTTTTTAAACTGCAAGTGATGAAGAGAGTCTAGGTGAGGAAGGTTTGTTTATTGTTTGTAATACAAGAATTCCAGCAAGGCTTAGGATGCTGCGCTATAAATTATAGGAACTATTTCCTTACACAGTGGTGCACAAATACCTGCTTTCCATAAAGAGCAAAACAGCTTTCCATAAGATGTTTTTGATTTAAAAAGTTTACATGAGTTCAAAAGTTTATTGAATGAAATCACACAGAAAAATAAAACATTTGGCTTCTGCTGTTTCTAAGCCACAAAAAGCTGTCCTAAGGCTGGCAGTGTGTATAGGTATGTAAATCATCGGAAACCTACCTTGATTTTATACTTCTCCTCAGGTGTCACTCCGAATATGTGTCAGAAATGAGACACAGATGTAGGTCTTTTAAGTCTGATTTGGTCAGAAAAATAATATTTTTATGCAACATATAAGCAGAGTACATAGCAGATCTTTCTAATATTTGTTTGCTAAAAATGTAGTTAAAAGATGAGGTCATTTAATATGCTTTCCTCAAATGGCTAAGGACTGTATAGAAATATTAAACTTATTTACTTTAAAATTCTGGGTCTTGCTTTCTAAGGTCTTGGTTTTTAAACATATATTGTAAGGCATACTTTTTTCCCCATTTCTTTTGTCTACATAATTTCCATTGATTTATGAATGACACACAAACTGCATAGTAGCATAATATTAAAAAATCAAACATTCCTGTCTTTGACATTCTTGCAAAGAAATTGTATTATCTTATTCCCTGGAAATGCGTATAAATAGATAACTGAACATTTATTTTCCTAGGCATATCTGTATTGTTCCTTTTTCTTCATTTATTGTTTTGTCAGTAGTTCTGTACCCAGATGGTTAGAAGAAAAATCTGAAAATAAACTCTCGCTGAACACACTTCAAATGCCATAGGTCAATACAATTATAAGTCCTGATCTAGGGAATAAAAAAAGAGCAAAAACCTAAAAGAGAATTCCACATACATTCATGTTTATCTTTGCTTATTTGTATGCTCTGAAGTACTTACACAACAGAGAGAAACAGGTATTTAGGTCTTCACAGAGTGAGAATTTTTGTGCATCCTACTCCATAAGTATTTTAAAAAGGGCTAAGGAGAAATAAAAAAATAAAAATAAAAAATACAGAAAGGAAATACAATCCATGTACATATATGAATGTCTATATGCATATAAGAAATGAATGGGACAAAAAATAAAGGAAAATAAATACAGTGATATTTAAAGCATCGTCATACAAAATCATTCCATTTCAATTTTGTACTCCCACTTGCCTGAATGCACACATGCAAATTCTAAAAAGAAGCAAAATATTTGGTAAAAAGGTCAGACAGAAATGAAAATAACTGAAAGTATCCCTTCAGGCTGTTGTGTAACAAACTGTGCTGTTGAATCTATGTGATCCTGCCAGAGCGTATTTGAATCTTTTCAGTGAATGTATAGTTACATGCTTGAGTTGCAAACAGTCACTGTGAATTAGTAAAACTGTGAGACTGTGACTGGATGCTGGATGAAACATTGGCATGGCCCCTCAGCCCAGTATCCTAGCCAGTGCTCTACCCTCCCATAAATAGCAGACTATCATTCTTGTTGCTATGCAGTTTTCCTGTTCCCAGGATAAGCACCATTCTTGTCAGAAAGCTTTTACTGGACATGCACTCTTATATCTTTTGTCAGGGCAACATGTCTTTTGTTTCCCATGCGGTCAGTTAGAATTAGCTCTTCGCTTGGTCATGGTCGTATGAAGAAGTCTACCCATAAATCCTTGCAAAGAGAATAGGGGAAGAATTTTTTTTAATTTGGCAAAGCCCCTTGATATTGCAGTGGTGGAAGGATGCACTTCCACACTGAATCAGACTTGCTGCCTAGTTGTTAAAACATGCAGCACTAACGGTTCATTCAGAAATGAACACTGGAAAAAACATAAATAAACAAACAAATGACAGAAGCCTATCAGAAGGACTTCTTACCTGGGCCAGCAGTTTTCTGCTTTTCATCTTGGTACTGGGAAAACTTGACTCTCCTTAATCAGCAAATATATGTGATATTCATTACTTAGCACAAATACACATATATTTAAAATGTTAACATTATTTATTATATTTCTATAGAAAATAGTTGCATTTACTTACTGAATCTAAACATTTTTCAAAAAAGTGTCATTGTAATGACAATGATCTTCAGTTCTATGGCATGAAAATATCTTAAAAAGTCTAGTTACTGATCAAAATATCTTTCAGGTTGTTTGCAATTAATGCAGTCATATCTCTTAAATGATTTATTTCTGTCTTTATTAGAGGCAAATTGGTCATGTATTCAATGCAAAACAAATAAATAATTAAAATTTATGGATGAAATATGCTTAGATATCTGAAATGGCACTAATTGCCACTGCTTAGGTAACTGACTTTTTTTAATAGTCTGTAGCATCAGGACTTCACTGCACAGATAACAGCTCTGAATATGTGTTTATCATAGAATTATGGAATTACCAGGTTGGAAAGGACCCACTGGATCATTGAGTCCAACCATTGAGTTTAGTTGTTTCCTGTTTTAGAAGAAATTTTCTAAGTTATTTGTGATCAAAGCCATCTCTAAGAATAAAAAGACATCTCATTGAGTACTACTTTCTGTTATGTTTTCTAACTTTCCTATTCCATTTTCTTCCAACTGAAATCCCCAGTTAAATTTCTAGGAAAATTCTACCTCCATTCTATTGATTTGGGAATTATATTAACAGAGCAGAGAAGAAATTAAAAAAAAAACTAACTCCCCCCCCCCAAAAAAAAAAAAAAAAAAAAAAGCAATGAAAGGAATGAAAAATACAGCCTGGAATTTGAAAGCTGACTGGAGATGCAAGGTCATTCAGCTTGAGCTTTGCTCCTCATTCCAACTGCAAAAGTTTATTTATATTTTCTTTTTTTCTTCAAACGTTGAGCCCTTTGTGACTAAATAATATGTAGTGTTATGGAAGGCACTCAATAGTAAGGTATTTACATCTATCAGACAATATTCAGTAGGATACTAGGGACTGAATC
Organism: Coccyzus lansbergi; assembly: GCA_033558105.1. Classification (NCBI taxonomy): domain Eukaryota; kingdom Metazoa; phylum Chordata; class Aves; order Cuculiformes; family Coccyzidae; genus Coccyzus; species Coccyzus lansbergi. The sequence goes on from JAUMJK010000379.1 coordinate 1,123,772, forward strand.
TTTTTTGATTTATTTTGGTTTGGTTTTATTGATGTGTTTTCTTGATTTCACTAGGAGTTATCCCTTTAAAGAGTGTATATAACAAAGCAAAACACCTCAATTCAAACTTATAAGACCTCTCTTATCATGTTCTCATTAGGAAATTCTAGATTTAAAATATTCTAATATTTTGACAGGCATAAATATCACAGTAGATGTGTTTTTGTACTCATCGGTACCCTAAAATATGTTCCTGGCTTCTGCATAAGAGGACTCATTTCATTACTATTTTTTCTTGTGTACATTCATACCTTTTTTCAATCTTTTTTTATCCAAGAACAAAATCAATCCAAGAACAAAATCAATTTGAAACAGTGTGGAGAAGGAAATGTACTAAAACAAGAAGACTTGAGGGGGCAGAGCAGGAAAGTTGTGGGCTTTATAAAGTCTTTTATTTCCTTGATATATTCTAATCAGCCCTTGACTGATTCTCATGTTTCAAATTCAACATCCTTGTCTGCTAGACTGTTCTGTGTATTTACTATTCTACAAGTGAAAAGGTACGTTTAACATCTACTCTGCATTGTTTTTCTTTCATTTCCAGTTATGCTCACTGAGCTTGTCATCTGAAATCATCTGGAAATAGTTTCTTTTGCTGTTATTAACCACTCCATTTAACAATGCGAGCACTTTAATATGGCCTTTTTGAGTAATCTTTCCCTTTTTTGATGCGAGCAGGAAATGACTTTTAAAATCTCTGCAATCACCATTTTCAACAGGTCAATGTTACTGAGGAGTTTTCATCGTATCTACAGAAACACTACATGATATCTTCTCATGAGTACAAGAAAGCATAAAAATGTTGTAGCGACAAATCACTTTGATTAATCAAGCATATAATTAACATACTTTCAGATATTAAAGTACTCATCATTAACAGGAAGTCAATGAAACAAAGAGGGTTTTTTCTGGTTAGTTGGAGTTATTTTCCTCCTGTTGTTATTATTTTAATAACTAATTCAACTAATAATAGATTTAATCATTAGCATAAATAACTATGAAGATAAAAGCCCTTCTTTGAAGACTGAGAAGGGTTTAACATTTTTAAAACATTTACTTTTTTTTTCCATTCAAAATGAGAAAGCACTCAGTAGTATTTGGATGTCAAGGACAAAATGATTGCATGAACAGACTTTTGCTAATAAATGTGCAGTTAAAGAATGGCAAAGCCATAGGAAATTTGAAGGAAGATATGAATGGTAAGTGAAGCTCAGTTGCTACAATTGTTATTCTTTTCCTGAAGAATAATAACTATGAAGTGAAAAGATGAACTGATGAGTATGTACAGCAGGAATGAAATTACTTGTAATATCAACGAAGTGGCATTAAAAGTGTACATAGTAATTCATATGAATTGGGACATTTTGTGATTAAATAGGAAAGTTTGTAATTCTAACAGAAGAGATGAGAAAAAAAACGCAGTTATTCTTCTGGAAATTATTCAATTATATTTTATTTTAAGTTTTTCTCCTATGTGCAGACCAGCATGTTGGAAGGATATAGCATAACATGTGTTAAAAATAAAAGCAAGCTACATCTATGAAAGATTTTTCAAACCTACTGAGAAAATTTTCAAATTAAATATTAATTTTCCATTCTGGACACACTATACTGTATGAAGCATCGGTTTACTCTGCACGTTTTTTAAGATCATCATAATGAATGTTCAATGTGCAATAACGTTAAAAGGCACTAGAACTAGGAACACAGGTGCAATTCCTGTATACTGGTTTTAATCACGATGATTGTCAAATGAAAATGCAAATTAGGACTAATTTGAAAATTTATCTAAGTACTTTCAAAATGTAAAATCTGATAGTGTTACCTCTTAAAAACTTATTGAAAAGGAAGAAGGGGGGAAGAGAAAGGGACATTTAATAAAACTTGCTAGCCATGTAATTTCTATTTTATATAATTCATCTGATAGCTAAGGAGTAGAGTTTCTCAAGGCATATTTTGAGGCATTTTACAAGGTGTCTTCAAAGAATTTCCTTTAGAAAGGAGGGAAAATCTAGTTTTAGTGTTTCAAACTCTCTCATGTTATAATTTATCCTAGCTTCTGAGTTTCATATTTAATGTTTATTGACTCAAAAGCGTGATTTGACAAGCAGCACTGAAATGCTCAATGGGAAAATTTTGCAACTAATTACTTAAATGATTAGAAATTTTTACCTTTACCAACAATAAAAAAAAAAACGCAATGGATATGTAATTTTACTTTGCATCATCTAATTGGATTTTTGGTGAGGTTATTATTAATTCTGGTTATAAAGCGAAGTCAGATCCAATATGTAATCAATAATAATTTAAGAAATCTTTTTTAAAAAAATCTGTAACATCCTTATCTTGTTCCATATCTGTTTATTGACTATTTTCTGCTTGTTTATTTTGTCAATCCCTAGAAAAAAATTGGGACTGTATATAAACAAAAGCCTTTCTTTGTTTGTTTAGATTTGTTTAGTCTTGTCACATTCCTCTGAAGCAAATGAATAGCTATGATATTTTTAAGTTGGCATATGTAAGAGCACACAAAGGAAACAGAAAAAAAGACAGAAATACCTTAAATCAGTTTTACCAACAGAAAAAAATTTGCTTCTGGTATCATAGCCTGGCTTTATGGAAATACGTCATCACCTTGTGAGCTCAGTACCTGGGAATCATCCAAATAGGTTGCAATTACACTACATCTGGAGTAATTCCTACTCAGCATGAACAAAAATGAAGGCAACAAGCAACAGCTGTTCTACATTGTAGATTTTTTTCTAATACTATTGTATTTTAAGACATTATAAATGAACAGGTTTTACACCGTTGTACGATGTATATTAGTAGTACTTCTACCCTAAGCAACATTTAGTAAGTAGAAGTAGCTTAAAGTAAATAATATTCATGTAGTTAAGCACTAATAATATTTCAGTATTTTTTATTTTAAGCTTTTTGTGTGATTGTTTCCCTGGAAACCTCAGGTTCTTTTATGCTGAAGGCAATTCTCTACATGTCTACAGCATTCACTGAGCCATTGACTTAAACATTTAGGAAATTTAATCTTTAATTATCACTGAAGAGAAGAACTCTTAAGCCATTTAAGCATAAAGTGAGACTGATGTAATGCAAAGGCAATGGAATAAGAATATGATATTTAATTTCATATGATTGAAAGTATGTTTTCTTTAAAGTGCCTAAATCCAGAGAATGGTTTAACTTTAGTATCTATGCAAAATACACAGTGTGAGAATTCTTTTTTTCTTAAGTACTCACACAGTAATCAACAGGACATTTTAATATCTCCTGTAACTGAAATATCATAGCAATGGTTTGGTAAAGGAGGGATTATATATTGTATTGTGAAGTTGAGGAGGATTTCCTACCCCAGTCTGGCAGAAGAGATGCTGATGTCAACTCCCCATCCACTTCGTGCAGGCAGTATAAAGACAAGTTTTTTTCCCTATGCACAGGACACTGTCTTTGTATCCCTCAAGGAGCTGCCATTCACTGTCCTCCATTCACTGGGCGGGTCACAGTGGTCCTTCCACTTATTACTGTCCCTCTGATCCCTGTCAAGTCTTTGTTTAATATAATAAAGCTTTGATCAGGTAACCTGACAAAGGCTATAGAACATTTATTCAAAAGCTAGACACAATTGCGCAAATCAAAGTGGAACAAAATCAGTAAGGTTGATAATAAACTGCTAACAAGAGATACGTAAGAGGACTGGAGCACTGATAGCCATGTCTCTCGTTGTTGCTGAGGTGGAGAGGAGAAAGAAGACTGGCAGGGAGGAAAGGTTGAGGAGATACAAAGTACATACACAAATTGGAAATATACTAAAAATTGAACACCAGTAATAACGTCTAAGTTACAGAACATAATAATCCACTTATATTCTAAAAGATACTACAAGATCTAAAGTTTGAAACAAAAATTTGTCAAATTTGAAGATTTCAGTGTACATTGTAAGGTTGAAATATCCTAATGACCACAAGGTTTAGGCTTTTAGGAGAGTTTCCTGCTCCTAATAGTAGAAGGTAAAAGGGTGTTAAATAATTTAATGTTTGAGTGAAGCATTTAATAAGTAGGCACATTCTCTGAATAATAAGGAGGAAAGGAGAGAGGAACACCATTTATTTCATAACCCTTACATATGACAGATTTTACAGAGATTCATCTTAAAGCCAAAAGGTATAAATTGGGTTTTTGCTTTACTTGTGTATTGCATGATATTAAAATCCATTCTACAGTACTGGATTTGTTTTCTTTATTTCCTCCTCTCATGTGATAGACTTCTCCCCTCAGAGAAATTTTGATTACTATGGTGATGAAAACAGTAACAATGAAGTGAAATAGGTGGTTTTAGACCCTTAGAATACACTGAAATAGGAGCAGTCTAATAGTCCCCAGTTATATCTGGGGATATAACAGTTTGCATTACTATGTTTGATTGATTTATTTTTTATAATTATCTTGCTTTCTTTCAGTTCCATCATGCAAACAGCATATTTATAAATGACATATAAAGAATTAAGATAGCATTTTAAGAATCCATGTAAGTATGTTATGACCTGTAACTAAGTTATGACCTTTATTGAGAGAATTCCAGGAGAATTAATGTACTGTCTTTTAAGAGAGTAATGATGGATATACAAAATGTTGAGAGCATTTTAACACAGAAACAATTTGCAGTTAAGAGAGTGTTAATGCTGCTCTAAAATCACAATTTATATATTTTCCCCATTTTGTCAAAATTAATGTGATATTGTAACTCTGTCTTTATCTTGAAAATATTCAGGTAATGGAAACGTTTTCGCAAAAAAAATAGTACTGTCTATTCGATGTGTAGGACATTCAAGCAAGAAATCAATAATCTGCTTAGAAAAGGAATTTTTTTTTATATGCCATAAAAGATGATTTAAAATAAGAAAAAAAATCTCTGTGGCAGCAAATTTCTTCTAATAAACATTACAGGAAACAAAATAAAATGAAAGGAGAAAGCTTTTCTTTTAGTAGTTCCACCACTTAGAATAAAAATTCAGAGGTCATCTAATTCAGAACCTTGGCACAGTGAAGAGTGTAGGCAAGATGAATTTTTTTTGCTTGCCCAATGACTTGGTTGCCAGTAAAAGTTAATGCTCAGCAGCATATCAAACAAAAAAAAAAAGAAATTATGCACAGGCATTATTTTCTATTGTAGGTGCAGGCAATTAGTGATTGGTAATTCAAGGGTTTTCAGGGTAATGCATCATGTATACAATTGTAATTTTACTTAGAGAAGTCTGTTAAAATTGTGAGTGTTAAATTGCAAATAACTTTATGTATGAAAGACTGAAAATAATGCAACAAACCAAATACCTTATTTTAATGTAGCAAGTCAAAGACTGTGATGGGAAGTGCCATATTTGGTTATTCGTGCCAAGGGAGCCTGAATTTTCAGGTGCTGGCAGGTACAAAGTATTGCTGTGTCAGAAAATACGATCTAATCTATCACTCAAAATCACAATAATTGGAGTCTAAAACCTTGATTTTTATGTGGCTAGCTAGAGAAGTTAGAAGGCTACTGAATCATAAGGTAACATTGGAAAGATACATTAAAACTATACTGTCAAAAAAAAAAAATCTATTCCCCCTTGAAGGCTCAGGATGCTCCTCAGAGAGGGGAGGGGAGGGGAGGGGAGGGGAGGGCAGGGCAGGGCAGGGCAGGGCAGGGAAGGGAAGGGAAGGGCAGGGCAGGGCAGGGCAGGGCAGGGAAGGGAAGGGAAGGGAAGGGAAGGGAAGGGAAGGGAAGGGAAGGGAAGGGAAGGGAAGGGAAGGGAAGGGAAGGGAAGGGAAGGGAAGGGAAGGGAAGGGAAGGGAAGGGAAGGGAAGGGAAGGGAAGGGAAGGGAAGGGAAGGGAAGGGAAAAGTGTAAGCTGATGAGTCTCTTGGCTCTTCTCATGGCTCACCCTTTTCAGAATTGTCACTAATCAAGTTCGTTAACACATCATCATCTCTCCTTTTATTTTCCTCACGGCACGCTAATTATCATCTATTACAAATGTAAATCAAGATTATAGCACTGAAGTATACTTACCATTTTGCATATACATGAATTGCAATATTTTATTAAGGATGCTCTCCTCTAAAAATAGTCTGTATGTAGCATTTCAAGCTTGGGTTTGGCATTTTAAGGTCTCTTGTTCAATAAGTTTCACAGAACCCAGTAGGAAAATGTAACAACTGGGGTAAAAAGTAAGCCCATCTTACTGTTTTAATGAGGATATGCAGAATATCCTTGGAAGGTGCCCTGCTGAGAGCTGGAAGAGAGTGCTGTTGTGTAACACTCTTACAGTTTTTCACATGAAGCTTAAAAAAAACTGTTAGCTTTTTCAGGCCCTTAATAAAAGAGAAATTAAATGGAATCTTTATAGTCATAAGCACAAAGCTTTCCATACCATGGATCAAACAAAATTCTCTCAGCTCAATGTCTTTCAAAGGCTGTGAAATACATTCTCCGCCATCACTGCAGAGGTTCTACAATCTTGAGTACTGATTTCAGAGTTCACAGAATCAGATTTCAAAAGCAGTCAGACATAGTTAGTTAGGGACCAGCCACTTATTTCAATGTTCAAAATGTTGTTTAATTGTACCTTGAAATGAGACTTTCATTGTCCTTGATAATAGTAATTAATGAACTCCTTTGAGAAACAATAAACAGTATGCTAAATTACCTTGTAAAACAGTTTTTGTATGTTTTGATATTAGCTTTGATTCTTCAGGGGTTATTTTTGTTGTTGTTGTTAAACAGACATTTATTATGATTTACTGAGAGACCTTTCTTTCACAATGCAACATCTTTGAAATATCTGTGCTGAAATGATGACAGGATGACACGGTTTTGACACACAGAGGATAATGTACTTATGGAGATTCTCTTCTGTCAGAAAACAAAGACGGCTCTAAGATCTGGTTTTATTAGCATGATCTGCCCCAGATTTCATGTTTTGCATTGAGCAAATCTTGGTGAACCTCATGGTAGTGTCAGTTAAGGTGATAAATCTGCATCATAACCTCAGCACAGCTCAGATTCACTGTCTCAGCCAGCGAAGCAGAAAAACCTGGTATTCACTGAGATTTTTTAAATAACTGCGAATTTAAAGAATGCTTTTGTTTCTCAGGAGAATCCTTTCATGATTGTATTGTCCTTTCACTATCTAGCCAGTCACTAACACTGACTTAGGTGAAGTCTCCATTAGGCTGTCCACAACCATAGAGCAGACATGATTGTGTTGTCTCTGATCAAATTCCAGAGGAATATAAAGCCTTTCTTAGTCTTAAATGAATGGTTATCAACTCACTTCTTAATGAATCCACTTCTTCACTAGGAATTTGGGAAAAAGGGCTGACTGTAAGTAGTCGTCTTCTTGACTTTCATCTGAGCTCCCAACTACCCGAAATTTCAGGATGCTGTGCACCTCTCTCCTCAATTTTGTGAACTACCACTGTAAAGTGAAGGCTCCCAGGGAAGCTGGGAGTTTGGCCTTTTTTATCACAGGACTGACTTTGACAGAACATGGTAACCATCTAGCTGCCAGGGAATTCAAACCAAAGGGGTGCCCTGGTTCATCCATTGAGGTGCCTGTGTACAAGACTCAGGTGGCCAGACACAGGAAGACTTTTTTTCTGCATAGCTTCGAAAGAAAGATGTGTGGGGGTTTTCAGGTCCCTTCTCCTAGGAGTGCTTTTGCATTTCACCCATACACTTTATACAGTGAAATGCAAAAAAAAGCCTACAGAGCAGAATAAGAGCAGCTTTGCACTCTTTGAGGAGATATTTTATCCTTCAAAGGGAAAATAAAAACAGAAAAAAAATGTCCATTGTATTATTCATCACTGGCAAACTTTAATTTCATTAAGGCTCAGTTTCTTTTTTGAGGACAGGGTCATTGTTTCTGGCAGACTGTTCCTCAAGTATTCACTGCATATAATATAGGTGTGATTCTTGAAGAGACTAGTCAGCTCCATTAATTAAAATTCAGTAGAGCAGATATGCTTAATTTAAAATCCCTTAGGAAATTATGCACAATTGGTTCATGTCCACAGATTTCTAAAAACTTCTGTTGCACAGCTGCTATAGTCTTTATTCCAATCCAGTGATTTCTTTCATAATAAACTCCGTCTTTAAAGGCAGCTTGGTAAAACAGTAAAATGTAAAAGGAGTGTAGACCTCATAAAAAGTCAGCAATAATAAAGAAAATTGCTGGGAATGATGTTCTGTCATGTAGGTGATAAAAAGGAATTGAAACCAAGTGCTTAATTGTTTGCTAATATTATCCCAGAATCACCACTATGCATTCTGGAACGTAAGCAGGTGAGGTTCTGATTAAACATGTACCATTATACAATTAGTATCAATTAGTATTTTTACACTTCTAAATGTTAAGTAAATTAGTAAACATGACTCTAATTTAAGGTATCAAGAAGCAAAAGCCAAAGGATGTAGAAGGCTTCTAGCACAAAACTTGCGATCCTCTCTCATAAATGAATGATTGGTCTTGCAGACATTTTCCTTCTGACACACCAACCAACCGTGTCTGTAGTCAACATCTGTGAGTCTTGGAGTGCCTTGTGAGAGGAACCTACCATGTCTTGTATTGACAGTCGTGGAAGAGTTTCAAGTTCCTAAGTCCTGATGGGTGCCCACTCTCATATTTTTTTTGCTGTTACAGCCAGGCATGCAGCAGCCCTGACTCCCAGGTGTCACAGCAAGGGAATTTCCATGGGCAGGCCACATCAACATCATGGTGTTCCTTCGTCAAGGGTCCAAGAAGTTCAGAAGTGCACCTGAAATGGATTTCCTTGTTGTTTGACAGTTTCCTCACTGCCTGGCTTGTTTTCTTGTTAGAGCAGTATAAGCTTCCAGGGAAGTCAAAGCATCTTACTGAAAGAAAAGCAAACTTTTTGATATGAGCTAAAGCTGGTCTAGCAAAATTACTGGAATATATATACATAATGCATGATAAAAATTCTACATTTACAAAAGGTTGTTCTAGACATTATAAGAGGTCTTTCCTATCTCTTACCTCTAGGATACTGAGAAATGGGATTAAAATTGACAGCATTTTCCTTTCTTATCTGTAAAAATATATGAATTTACCATGTTCTCTACTAAAGATGTACCTCAGCACTGGTAAGCAACATCACCTAGAGGGCATATTTCAAATTACCTTAACATTTAACTTCTTCTTTTTTTTTCTTTTTCATGAGGGAATATACTCAATTTTCTGTGCATAGTAAGAATTTTGAAAACCTTCCTTCTGGAATATAAATGTTAAACTCAATATCATTACTGAGTGTACTGCTGCTTAGACAGACATTGCTTCCAGGTTTAAAGTACCTGTAAATACAATGAGATATTTAAAAAATACAGAAGAGCTCAAGTTTTCTTAATACATTCTATTTTACAGGTGGTAATTTACATAATCATTCAGTTTTTACTGGCATTTGTCATGTAGTATAAAATACAATCACCAAAATAATTTCGCTACACTAAATGAATCCACAAGTACTGCATTTATAGCTACCAGGGTATGTATCTTACTGCCAAGGCATATGGAAGGTAGATTAGAATCTCTAGCTGTGTCCTAAACAGTATTACTGTTTTGTATGCTCCTTTCCATCATCTTCCAACAGTCCTGGATGACTGGGGAAGTTCCACTGGACTGGAGGCTGGCTGATGTTGTGCCCATCTACAAGAAGGGTCGCGGGGAGGATCCAGGGAACTACAGACCAGTCAGTCTGACCTCAGTGCCAGGGAAAGTCATGGAACAGGTGATTTTGAGTGCTATCATGAGGTACATGCAAGAGAACTGGGTGATCAGGCCCAGTCAACAGAGTTTCACAAAAGGCAGGTATTGTCAAACTAACCTGATCACCTTCTATGACAAAGCGACTTTGCTGCTGGATGAGGGAAAGGCTGTGGATGTGGTCTTTCTGGACTTCAGTAAAGCCTTTGACACAGTTTCTCACAGCATTCTGCTGCGGAAACTGTCAGCCTCTGGCCTGGACAGGCGCACACTCTCCTGGGTAGAAAACTGGCTGGATGGCCGGGCCCAGAGAGTGGTGGTAAATGGTGTTAAGTCCAGCTGGAGGCCAGTGACAAGTGGTGTTCCCCAGGGCTCAGTGCTGGGTCCAGTCCTGTTCAATGTCTTCATCAATGACCTGGATGAGGGCATTGAGGGTACCCTTAGCAAGTTTGCAGATGACACTAAGCTGGGTGGGAGTGTCGATTTGCTGGAGGGTAGGGAGGCTCTACAAAGGGATCTGAACAGGCTGGATCGCTGGGCTGAGACCAATGGGATGAGGCTTAACAAGGTCAAATGCCGGGTCCTGCATTTGGGGCACAACAACCCTATGAAGAGCTACAGACTGGGAGAAGTCTGTCTAGAAAGCTGCCAGGAGGAGAAGGACCTGGGGGTGTTGGTCGACAGCCGACTGAACATGAGCCAGTAGTGTGCCCAGGTGGCCAAGAAGGCCAATGGCATCCTGGCTTGTATCAGAAATGGTGTGACCAGCAGGTCCAGGGAGGTGATTCTCCCTCTGTACTTAGCACTGTTGAGACCTCTCCTTGAATCCTGTATTCAGTTCTGGGCCCCTCACCACAAGAAGGATGTTGAGGCTCTGGAGCAAGTCCAGAGAAGAGCAACAAAGCTGGTGAAGGGGTTGGAGAACAGGTCTTATGAGGAACGTCTAAGAGAGCTGGGGTTATTTAGCCTGGAGAAGAGGAGACTGAGAGGAGACCTCGTTGCTCTCTACAACTACCTGAAAGGAGGTTTTAGAGAGGAGGGTAATGGCCTCTTCTCTCAAGTGACAGGGGACAGGACAAGAGGGAACGGTGTCAAGCTCCACCAGGGGAGATGTAGGCTAGACATCAAGAGGAAGTTTTTCACACAGAGGGTCATTGGGCATTGGAACAGGCTGCCCAGGGAGGTGGTTGATTCACCTACCCTGGAGGTGTTTAAGGCACAGGTGGACAGGATGCTAAGGGACATGGTTTAGTGTTTGATAGGAATGGTTGGACTCGATGATCTGATGGGTCTCTTCCAACCTGTTCTATGATTCTATGATTCTTTTAAAAAAAGAGGACTTTTTTTTCCTTACTATGATTCATTTTCCCTGTTGTTCAAGTAAGATTACATTAAGAAGAATTCTAATTCCCTCTCCCTCTTAATTTGCCTTTCAAATTACTTAACAAAGCATGGAAAATTACACCAGGTGAAGTTAATGGTCATTATTGATATTAGTTTAAGCAATAATAGAAGCATTGCACTGTTTCTTAATTAGGTGGTGTGCCTCTTGAGCGGCCATATCAGAAGACAGCAAGCCTAAAAGTTAACCTTTTTAAAGGAAATGGGTTATTAATACTACGTCAAACCTCTGACATTTCTGTCTTTGCTACAATACTGCAAACCTGAAAAGATTATTGCTGAGTAAATGTGTGAAACTTTATTTCAAATCTTATACACTGCATGTGACTGATAAGAAAGTGAGAATACAATGAAGATTCATAATCTTAGCAATAACACTGTTTTGATTTAAAAAGTGAAACAAGTTTTCAAGATAGGTAAAATATCTTCACAGTGCATAATTTGTAACTGTAGCATGTTGTGTAGCAGCTGAAAAGGATTATTTGTGGTGTGCCACTTACTACCTTAGAATCACCCCTAACAACCTATGATCACTGGACAATCAGTGACAAATTTGAATTTACATTAAAAAGATGAAATGATTCTTTCAATAAAATTCTCTTCCTTTTTATACAAATGGCATGAAAACAATATGAGACTTTCCTGATTGTAATAATTTGAAACAGGATCTGGAATTTTAATGGAATCTTGGCTTTAAAAAATAAACTACATCTAGCATTAAAAGTAAAGTTTTCTATGTCCTGACAACAAACAACCTAGTAGGAGGCAGTAAAAACCCCAAACTTCCTTCCTTCCTGTTTTCCAGGTTTTGTTGAAAAGTCCTGTTTATGATATGAAAAATATTACATTCCTCCTTGAATATATGACTGTACCCACTTTGCCTTTGACAAGGGAAAGTGAGCTCCTTTTTTAGTTCTGTGTATTCAGTTTAACAATAGACATGATATTGACCTCAAAAGTAGATGGTTATTCTCAAACCAAGTCAGTGAGTATACTTTAATAACAGCAGGTTAAGTCATTCTTCATGCTCAGAGCAGAATTTTTATTATGATTGTAATTTGTTTCAAGTCCAGTTTAGGACTGATGAAAACTTAGTAACTCTTCATGACTTCTTAAGGTCTCTGTGACAATAACTACTAGTAAGAGCCCATTTTTAATGGAAGGATATTCACATCCTACGAAACACTAATTGAACACTGGTTGACAGTCTGAACAAACACAATAGCCACATTTCCTTCCTACTATAAATGCTTTTATCCTAGACCAAAAGACCAGACATCAGCAATGTTAATTGTGAAACCCACTGGTATAGCACCCATTTTTTTTCTTAGTGTTTTGCTTCAAGCAAATGATATAGGGTAGCGGAAAATGTGGAAGGTATCTTTCAGAGATTCTAAAATTTACGAAGACAATAATTGAAGAATATCTTCACTTTTTCGTGGCATAATATGGTTGCGTTTGTGGCAGATTTATGACAGCATAAGTTCTCTTTCTGTATTAATCTTCTTTAAGACTTTCCTTATCATTTCCTCAGATAAGAAGTCAAGAGTTTACTAGGGTACTAGATATTGTCAGAGGAGAAATTTAGTTCTCATGCCAAGTCCAGAACTGAAATACTAGCCTAATGTAGCCTAGTGAACAGGGTTATTTTTTACATTTGAAGGTATGGTGGTGTTTGTTTGGGGTTTGCTTTTTTTTTTTTGTTGGAGGGAGTCATGTTTGACTGTAAGAGTATTCAGTGCACCAAAAGTTTTTTTCTTTGTGGATAAATGAGCACTCACTGTCCTCACTTTGTTAAACATTTATATTATGTTTTAAATCTGCAAATTAAGAATCCTTTTCATATATCTCCTGCAAATTCTTTAGTATTAAAACATTTATTTTTCATTAAAATTATAATGCAATTGCCTACAAGACAAGGCAAGAGAAGGCACCCTCCTGGACCTGCTGTTTGTGAACAGAGAAGGCCTTTTGGGGCTTGGGATGGTTAGATGATGCCTGGGGCAAAGTGATCATGAGATGGCAGAATTTTCAGTTATAAGTGAAGTGAGGAGGGGGATTAGCAGAACAGTCACATTTGGACTGGACATTGATAAGGCTGAGGAGCAGTTTTGGCAAAAAGACCCTGAGGGCCCTAGAGTAGAATGGCAAACCAGTAGTGTGCCCTGGCACCAAAGACAGAGAGTAGCATTAATGGGAGCACTAATAGAAAGTCCAGGGAATTAATAATTCATGCCTTTACTCAGAGCTGATTATACTACATCTAATTACTGTGTCTAGTACAGGAAAGACATTGATTAACCACCAGGATGATCAGGACTAGAGCACTTGCCTTATGAGATGATGCTGAGGGACTAGGGCTTGTTCAGCCTCGAGAAAAGATGCCTGCAGTGCTCCTAACTAAAACACCTCATATATATATGTATATATATGTATACAGGGAAATCAGCAAGGAGACAGAGCCATACCCTTCAATATACTTCATGGATAGAGGATGAGAGGCAGCTAGTATAATTTGGAACAAGTCAGTTTCAGATTGATGTTAAGGAGAAACTTTTGAGAAAATGTTCAGCGGAGCAGGTTGTTCAGACAATTTGCACTGTCTTTGTCTTTCCAGGATTTCAAGATCTACCTGGATACAGACCTAAGCAAAGTGGTCCAAGCTCAGAGCTCCCTCTGCTTTGAGCAGAAGGTTGAACTAGAGGCCTCCTGAGGTACATTCCTATCTGAATTGCCCTTTGATCCTGTGAAATACAATTTGATTTGGGAGGCGGAGGGGAGATATCAGCACTACATTTCCAAGACAGCTTTGCTAATAAATCTATCTGAAAAGCATTTGTAAGACAGTGTTAGACAGTATCATTTGGCTGTAATATTAGCGTACTTCTGTGAAGCACTCATAGCAAGTTTGACTTTTGACTTTATTTTTAACAATTTTGATTAATAATGAAAGGATTAAACCCAGCATGAATCTAAAGGATTTATATGTTATAGTTTAGTACTAACAATTTGAAACAATTACTCCTAAACTGCTGTATTAATAGAGACAGTGAAGGACACAATTAGTGTAATCAGTAATCTAGATATGCCAGTTAAACTAGATGACATATCTGATCAATGTGACATAAGTAATAAGGCATCTTCTGTATTGCATTGCAATAGAGCAGCATAGAATAAACTGCTTTCCTCTTCTTCAAATGAGAAAAGCTCTGTGTATTCAAGAAATAGAGAAGAAATCCAGCAAGCCTTGATGCAAAACGAACTCTGAAACAACTGGCACATATCCCTTTCAAGTTTATCTAAGGAATGTTATGTATTCATAACACCTCTCTTGCATACCTTACCTCTTTAATAGTTTCACAGCTGAAATACATGGCTTAGATAAGGTGTACATACTGAATTAGTTGTCATCTACACACTAAGAATTGAATTTCATACCACACCAAACAACTTCAATAACCTTCTTACTGGTATTGTAAGCTATTTGAACACGAAGAATGATAGAATTACACTTTATGAAATCCCATGAGAGCTTGTGCTGCTCGTGAGCCCAGTATAATCCTTTACAGTCCCTCAGAGTGAAGGAAGAGTATAAATAGGAAAAAAAAGTTAAATGACTCAAGACTTTCCCCTATCCAAGCTCTGGACATCAGCAAAATTATCAAGCATTTCATTTTTAAATTAATTACTTCATATGACACCCCCCCCCAATTTATTAATTATTTTAAATAAAAAATAAAATTAAAAAGAAAATAAATTAAAAAGAAAAAACTAAGTAATCAGCACATTCTTTGGTAATAATAAAGGTCTTAGGTGGTTATAGTCCCCAGTACTCTTCCCAGCAAATGTCCTCAAGAAAAGAACTTATGGCAAGAGATGAGACACATGTCCATACTCATGAAATAATTTATATTAATCTATAAACTTAGCAGTCTCTAAACATCTTCAACTCCCATGGGAAAAATAATAACAAAAAATCAGAGGTGAAAAATTATAGAGATAACCTAATTAATTAAGAAGGATAGCAGAAGAGCATACAGAAAGCATTAGGGAGAAAGCGATCCTACTAAAAAAAATCCCTTTGGTCTTCTGTAAGAAAATGTCTAGAATAAAAATAACTGAAAGCATTTTTGGCCCAAGAATGGGCGGAAAAGAACAGTTAAAATCTGTTTTACTGTTTAGCTTAAATTAAAATTAAAAAGCTTAAAGAAGGAACAAGATAAAATTCTTTTAATAACTCACAAGTAATCAATGAAGATTATTTAACAGAGAGTGTCAGACAAGTGCCAAACACTTAAACAAAAGAAGTAAAAATAATTCATGACAATATAAAGTTTTCTATTTAAAGTAAAAGAGTTTTACAAAGAAAAAAAATCAATTTTCCCTATAAAACACTTTCACTGAGGTGGCAAAGAAAAGAGTATTGTATAGAGAAAGAACTTTTACTAGCAGAACTAAACAACCTAAGAAACTCTGAAACCCAAAAAATTATCTAAAATTCATGGTGTTTAAGAATACAGATTGCAATTCTTTAGTTTTAGTCTTTTTCTTAGGTAATCAGACAGTAAGACAGAAAAACAGTGTCATTGTAATTCTTGTATTAAGAAAAAAAAAAGAAAAGTATATTCACAGGTTCATATTTAATTCCTATGAAATTTGAGCTTATTTGTTTCTACAGAAAGGTCTTGTTATTTGGATGATCTAAATACCATTTATTTTTCTCAATAATTGTGATGCAGTACTGTTTTTGTATGGGATACTAATAATTTTCTTCATAGTAGGTAACACGGGGCTATGTTTCCAATTTGTGTTTTTTAAAAACATGGACATGTTTTCGCTATTGCTGAGCAGTGCTTATGTAGCATCAAGGAGTTTTCGGCTTCTTACACCACCGCAACAGTGAGAAGGCTAGGGATGCATAACAAGCTGGGAGGGGACACAGCTGTGACAGTTGACCTAGACTGACCAAAAGGATAGTCCATATCATATGACATCACTCTCAGCAGGAAATGCTGGGGTGACAGACAAAAGGAGGACATTTGCTATTGTGGTCTAAGAACTATTTTAGAAGTTTTGATTTCTTCCAACCTGGTTGTTCTATGATTCTATACAGAAAGGGTCATTGGGCATTGGAACAGGCTGCCCAGGGAGGTGGTTGATTCATCTTCCCTGGAGGTGTTTAAGGCACGGGTGGATGAGGTCCTGAGGGACATGCTTTAGTGTTTGATGGGACTGTTTGGACTCGATGATCCGATGGGTCTCTTCCAACCTGGTTGTTCTATGATTCTATGATTGTTCTATCATTCTATGATAAAGGTAGAAAAAAAGAAAAGAATGTCAAGATACACAAATTGGAAAGCAGAATTAGATGGAGACACTAGCAAACCAGAATTGTATTTTCAGAATTTTTTTTTTGCTTGTTTGTTTAATACAGCATATAGCTGCTTACCATGATTCATAATTAGAAGTTGAGGGGCAATGAAGATTTTCAGATCCCCATCTTTTTACTTTCTACCATCACAGACCTAGTCCCACACTCCTGATGACTCAGAGAGTTCTGATATTGATTCAGTTTGGAGAAAAAACTACTTAGATTTTAACTTCATGAAGGCAAAACACATTTTACTCATAGAGTGCAAGTTTGCACAAAGAATACTGATTCACAGTAGACGATATAAAAATGTCTCCAATGTTACATATTAAAAAAATGGTCCTAATTAGCTAATGTTTAACTTTAAGTCTTGTCCTCAAGATCTTATTTTTTGTGTGGTTTTTTTAACGAATTAAAAAAACTAAAATATGTTTACCTGAAATTCTTGACAGCTTCACTTAATATTTCATATTGAAGAGAACAAATAATGATAACACAAACCAGATACTGCATATTCACTTGACAGCAGAATCTGGGCTTTTTAATTTTTATTTTATTTTGGCAGATTTCATTATGCATTTGAGGATTAGTAAAACAGTAATTTGATAGTTTCACTTATGTAGAATAATTGTCTACTAATGTTTAAGAACAAGAAATATGCTGGTGAAGTGAAAACAGTTGTGTACTGTATCTCTTAAGAAAGGTAGAGATGATTGAAATGAAGGATAGATAATGTTACATTGTTTAGTGTTCATGTGTTCATGTGTACTTCATTAACTGATGAAGTACATAATCTCTTATAAATAAATACATACATAAAGTACATAAATCTCTATTTCCCCTTGTGTGAATTATTTTGTATATAATAAAAATTAATATTCTGTACATGATATGCACAGGCTGTTACTGGTTTAGACAGATAGCAACTATACAATCCCAAATAAATAATAAAAATATTTACTTAGTTATATACATAGGCATTTGTTAGGTATACAATTATTTTCACACTGAAGAGTGCAAGGCATCTGGGAGAGAATAAGGTACAATAATTTGAAACTATGGGTTCTGTTTTATAATTTTATTAAAAATTTTAGTATCTTTAGATTACCTTATACACAAGAAAATGTGATTTGAATTATTTTTCAAACATGTTTTATTTAAAACCTTTTTAGTTTTCACCAAATAAGGCGGTGAATCTACATCATGTAAGATAATTAGTGTTTCTTCTATTTTTTAATAAATTTTAAGTGCAAATTACTTTTCCAACAATAAAGTGTATTAAATCCTTTAAAATGCATTTAATGAGTGAACAAAACACCTGAAAAATAATTACATTTCACGTGACGTCTGATATAATAAAATATGAATGTTGATTCCAGTTGCTAAGATTTCTTGGGGGCAAAGGGTGATAGAAATGTAGAAAGAGGAAAGAAAATGTGCTGCAGGAATGACTTTTAAAAGTTTATGAATCCTGAAGGAGATGAAAAATTAAAATGACATTAAGAACGTTCTGATTTGGCATACAGAAGGGAGTCTTATTATTAGTATATCAATAATTATCCCTTCATTAATGGCACAGCAAATAATTTTACTTGTATAGCAGAAGTTCTAATAGGAACAAACTCTATTTTCTTCAACAATAATTCAAATGCCTTGTTAGGACAAGGTATTCAGCCCTTGGCTTCACAGTTTATTCACCTGGGAACCAATTATTGACTTGTAAAAAGGAGAACCCTACCAATAAATTTTAAATAATTCATATCTTAATTTCATGTACATTATCAAACTGAATCAAGTATGATCATAAATTTTAATGAAAAGTGCAAAATTCTCTCCATAATGGTTCATCTCATAGAAATTACCAGGTTTCATTCTGCTTACATTTGTCACGCAATAAAAAAAATTTCTTCAACACTGTTATCACAGAATCACAGAATCACAGAACAACCAGGTTGGAAGGGACCCATCCGATCTTCTAGTCCAACCATTCCTATCTAACACTAAACCAAGTCCCTCAAGACCTCATCCACCCGTGTCTTAAACACCTCCAGGGAAGGTGACTCAACCACCTCCCTGGGCAGCCTATTCCAATGCCCAATGACCCTCTGCGTGAAAAAACTCCTCCTAATCTCCAGCCTAAATCTCCCCTGGCGGAGCTTGAGGCCATTCCCTCTCCTCCTGTCCCCTGTCCCTTGGGAGAAGAGGCCAGCTCCCTCCTCTCCACAACCTCCTTTCAGGTACTTGTAGAGAGTAATGAGGTCTCCTCTCAGTCTCCTCTTCTCCAGGATAAACAACCCCAGCTCTCTCAGACGCTCCTCATAGGGTCTGTTCTCCAGCCCCTTCACCAGCCTCGTTGCTCTTCTCTGGACTTGCTCCAGAGCCTCAACATCCTTCTTGTGCTGAGGGGCCCACAACTGGACACAGAATTCAAGGAGCGGCCTCACCAGAGCTGAATACACAGGGAGAATCACCTCCCTGGACCTGCTGGTCACACCATTTCTGATACAAGCCAGGATGCCATTGGCCTTCTTGGCCACCTGGGCACACTGCTGGCTCATGTTCAGTCGGGTGTCGACCAACACCCCCAGGTCCCTCTCCTCCTGGCAGTTTTCCAGCCAGGCTTCTCCCAGTCTTTAGCTCTGCATAGGGTTGTTGTGCCCCAAGTGCAGGACCCGGCATTTGGCCGTGTTAAACCTCATGCCGTTGGACACTGCCCAGTGGTCCAGCCTGTCCAGGTCCCCCTGCAAAGCCTCCCTACTCTCCAGCAGATTGACACTTGCACACAGCTTTGTGTCATATGCAAACTTGCTAAGGGGAAGTTTTTATTCACAGGTCAGTGATTTTTAAGCCTTTAATTCTTGCCTACTGTTTTTATACAAAGTGGAGGATGAGAATGTTTATAAAAGCACATTCATAAAGAGAACAAAGAAGAAGAAAAGTTGAGTTAGAATTCTGATAGGCGTTAATAAATCTTCATGTATATTACAGTGCTCAGAAATGTTGACAGTTGTTCAGTGGTTGTGCATGAATGCTTATGTATAAGGCTGAAGACTGTTTTGCATTTACTTTATCTCATTCCAATATGAATCATAACTGTCATAACTATTGTGTACACTAAAAAATGGTCATATGATTAAAAATATCTTATATTCCTTCTATGAGGAAAAAAAATCTTTCTACTGATTCATTTCTAGATATTTAAATGTTTCTTACCTTCCCCCACATCATTTAAAGAAAATATGAAAACAACTTTTGTGCTGTTCATTATAACTACACACTCACTGCTGATCATTCAGATACATCTAGTTTTAAATTATTTGTGATATTGGTGTTGAAAACGGAAAGACAATAATTTCTGTGGCTAGGTTAATGTGTAGCTTTGTACTTCACAATTCCTATTGCTACTCACAAGGAAGAATGGTTTTCTGTTCACAGCAAGGAATGTGGAATGTTTTGATTCAAAATGTGATGGATTGATTAGACTCTTCTGTAAATCCCAGCATGCTGTAGAGAAACCTTTAATGAAGTGGGTATGGGTCTCTTCTCCCACGTAACAGCTGATAAGAAAAGAGGAAATGGCCTTAACTTGCTCCAGGAGAGATTTAAACTACATATTAGGAAATCTTACTTTACCAAAAGTTTATCAGGAATTGAGATAGGCTGCCCAGGGAAGTGGTAGTGTCACCATCCCTGGAAGTATTTAAAAGATATATAGACATAGTGCTTAGGGTTAGTTCTAAACTTGGTCAAGTTAGGTTTACAGTTAGACTTGATCCTAAAAGTCTTCTCCAACCTAAATGTTTCTATGAATTTCATCTCTCCTAAGAGCAGATATACCAAAAGCAGAAATCTAACTAACCTAGGCAACACAGGCTATTTTTTCAGGTAATGGCAATAAAGGGGCAGCTTTAGAGCCACATCCTTCTGACCTATTTCTATACAATAAATCACAGATAAGATAATAATCCAATAGGAGGGAAACTTTCATCTATATATCATTTTCTGTTCTCAGATTCATATATATGACGCATGAAAACTGTTTTAGTCCAGAAACTCTAATGCTAGATAACTTCCACATATCTAGAATATGTTCCTAGGTGTGTGATAGGAAAGACCAGAAATAATGTGTCTTGAGGTTACTCTAACCGAATACAATGTGGAAGACTAGAGGACACAATAGTTAACAAAGTGAAATCCTGATGAAACCATGGACATTGTCATACTTGTGATTTAACTGCAGAGAGAGTTGAGATCAATTACATAAAAAAGAGACAAATGTCAGAGACAGTTGAAGAGGATAGTTGAGAGATCTTTGCAGAGCAGAGACCAGTAGTGCCTTGAAAACTTCATTGGTAACACCATGAAAAGTAGATGTGAACTAGATAAAAGTAGCAGAAATACTAACCTTGGTGTTGGTGGAGAGAAAGTAGTTAGAAGTAAGCTATTTATATGGAAGGTGACTATAGAAGAGGAAAAGAAGCAGTAAGGTAGCAAAAAAAGAGTCAAGAAATGTCAAAAGGATAATGAAGTATGCACACTAGCTGACTGGGGCTATTGAGGGGTGCCTGAAGGCAAGCCTTGACTTTTATTCAACCATGAGCAAATGATATGTGCAAATGTTATGAATAAATGATGGTGAGGATGAGATTGCACTCACTTAACTCAGGCTATCATATTCACATCTGATGACAAGGTTAATAACTCTCTGCTTGTGACTGTCTCTTCCCTCTGCCAGCCTATAGGCAGACAAAGCTACTTCAGATAACAGATTTTTAGATCAATAATTTTTGGTGTGATTAAGGGAAATAAAAATATTAAGAAAATTGTTAGTAGGGAAAAAGCTGAGATATAAATTCGTCTTATTTAAACCCATATAGGACATGAAAAAAATGTAGTTTTAAAAAAAAAAAAAAACACACCAATCCCCTCAGCAGCTGGCATTAAGTCCCTGCAGCACTCACATAGAGACAGGATAGGGAATGGATGACACAGGGTTAATAAAAGGTTTAGTAAGTATAAATGAGAGGATAGGAGAGAATGTTTTGCTCAGGTATAGGGCTCAGCCAGACAAGTGTACTGATGATCTGCATTTAACATGTAATCAGCCCCTTTAAAATCTTTTTCTGTCTATTCATCATTTATTCTTCTGTGTTTGCCCTTCTCTTGCACACTACCTAATCAGCTGGCACACTCCCACCAACCACTTCCAATACCCTGGACCCATGTGTGTGCACACTTAAAGTCTGGGATTTCCTACAGTTGATAGCCCAACAGCTAATGTAATTGTAAAGGTTTGTTTCTTGTTACTATCTTTATTTATGATAATTGGCCAATATTTACATTTGTGTTTGTCTGTCCCCCCTTCTTTATCTTCCGAAATGAAAAAAATAAACATTTTCACATTCCACATATTGTTCAGAGTTAGTGCAGCTGACAAGGTTTGATCTCTTACCATTTGCTTGTTAGGTTTTTCTCTCAGGTTCCAATTTGTGGCTCCTTTGAACAGACACCTTTAAGAAAGAAGACACTCCTCTTCTATGTATCCTTACAGTCTTTATTAAATTACATGGAAAACGATGGAAGACATTGTTCTGTTGTAGTTTGTGCTGTTTCACTGGTTTATTGAACAAAATCTCTCTATAAAGTTTTCTCAAAAACACTTGGATCCCCAAAGCTTTTCAGTTATTTCCCTGATGTTCTGTGTGTATTGTTCTGAACATATTTATCTCATCAAATATCTTCCTTAACATGTATACTATCTACATTATGATTTATCAATAATATATATATATATATTTAGATTTCACATTTTACAATTACTTGAGAAAAAATAGATAAACTGGAGTTTGTTACAAGTAATAAAACTATGACCTTGTTGCAAGCTTGGGGCAGGCTATCTATAAAGACAAGTAGTCATTGCTCCATTGATTTTATTGGTCTGGGCCATAAAATTCAAGTTCTACCCCCTGCTTATATAGCCTTGTTTTGCTTTATTATCTTTGAACTTTGGTGAGGTGCATTAATACAATATAGTTATGCCCAAGAGGTGTTCAGTTTTCTGTGCTTTTATTAGAAAGAAGCAGTTCTTTCTGGAATGGATTGATTGCACCAAATGAAGAGATGATTGTATCAGTGGTTCATTACCATGGTGATTTCTTTTTTATCAAAATATAAGGATCTATGCATACTCATTCATTTCAGAAAAGAAAGTTCAATCACAATACAGATCTTCTGGGTACTGGATTGTGTTGCAACCTTTTAGAAACTTTATCACTGTAAAGAAGCAAGATACGGAGAAATTTAGCTACGTGCTATTGTCGAGTAATTAGAAAAGAAAGCAACATTCAGAAAAAGCAAGGAAATAGCAATGTGTGGCTATCGACAACTACAGGCTGCTTAGAAGGGACACACCAGGTAGGAGAGGTGGAGGTGTTGCCCTCTATCTCAGGAAAGGGATCGAATGTGAAGAGCTGTCATTGAAGAGTAGCCACAAGCAGGTTGAGAGCTTGTGGGTCAGAATTAAAGACAGAAGAGTCATTGGGAACCTTGTGGTTGGTGTATACTACAGGTCACATGATCAGGGAAGAACCAGCCAATGAAGTTGCCTTCCTATAGATACAGGAGGTTTCATGTTTTCAAGGTCTCATCCTACCTGGGGACTTCAACCACCCTGACATATGCTGGAAAAGTAGCATGGCAAGCTGTAGGCAATCCAGGAGAGTCCTGGGATGCATTGAAGACAATTTCTTAGTCCAGATGATAGAGACCAGTACAGGTGAACTTATCAGTGACATTAGGATTGGAGGTAGCCTGGTCTGCAGTGATCATGCACTGGTGGAGTTCAAGATCCAGAGGAATATGGGACAGGCGCAGAGTGCACTGGCACAGGTTATCCTGGGAAGCTGTGAGTGCTCCCTCCCAGAAGGTGTTCCAGGCCAGGTTGGATGGGACCTTGGGGCAGCCTGATCTAGTGGGATGTCCCTGCAAATGGGAGGGGTGTTGGAATTAGATTTTCTTTAAGGCCCCTTCCAACCCTAACGATTCTATGATTCTGTGATTTACCAAGGACTTTACAGGGGAAAAAAAAAAAAATAGTCTAGCAACTTGCTGTTTTCAAATCATAAAGTACAATGTCCTTTCATTCCATTGTCTTCTGTTACAAATTGATACAAGAGACAAAAAGGAAAAATGTAATTGTTTCTTTATAATGGTAGAACTCCACAGATTCAAATGAATGGAGATATTTTTTTTCCCTTGAGAAGAGGATCAGGAGTATATGTTTTCTGTCAAATATGTAATGCAAGTTGTTTCAATGTAATTGAATACATGGTGTCATTGTATGTGAATAATTCAAGAACTTTCTAAAGTGAAGAATGTGATATGCTATGGAATCAAAAGTGTGCCGCAATATGCCCTTTAAAAATCCACTAGCTGATGTGCCAGACAGCAAGACGCAATTATGATAGAGCACAGGTGTTGAAACAAAATATAAGCAGACGTGTAAGTTATCTACCTTATGTTATGTGCCTCTTCCTTGCTGCAAATATTCTCAAAACAGCAGTAAATCCAGTAGATTTTTGAAGAATATTTAGCCATATAAGGAACCGCAGAAGGTGTTTCAATATCTCTAAAACTCTTTTTTTGCCTGCCCACATGATAGACATATTTATATTGCTCACTGACCTGTCATAATAGAAACCTGAAGTCCCAAGTACTGCATGGAGCAGGAAAATGACACTGGCTTAATGTAACAAGGTCTATTTATGATAAATTGTATTGATTGTCACCAGATATGTATCCAATGTTTAATTTTTTTTTTTTTAATTAACAAGTTCAGTGTCAGAACTTTTTTTTTCCCCAGGAATCAATACTAATTTGATAAACCTAATTATTTAAATCATACTATTAATGCTTTAAAATACCAGTTTTCTACTGTCTGTCCAATATGCTTTCATTTTTCCCATTTTTCTTTCCTTCCTTCCTTTAATCAGGAACTTCCAGAAACTTTTATGAAAAATTAAACAATCAGTTTTCAGAAAGTAGAAAAGACAATGGTGCATTAAGAATCCCTAAATTCCTATTTGAGCTGATAATTTCAAAATAAAAGCTAACTTTATAATCTGCTGCTTAACACACTGCTCAGCTATTAATATAATGGATGAACTTCTGATACATAATCTGGCATTTATCAGAGATGCAGAATGTGAGTATTACTGGGACTTTTCCTTTACATACTTATATCACTTATAATTCCCTTACATTCTTATATCATGTATACTCTTTACAACCACGGGAAAAAATTAAGTGAGGTATAAAAATATATCTCCATAGGACTAAGAATCGGTATGTCATTTTCAGTCTTCTTTGCTCTTCAGTATTCAGTGAATGCACTTGGCTCACTTAATGTAGCAAGATGAAATTATTCGAGGATATTAGTTGAGTGTTTCTACATCAGTGTTTTCTAATTATAAAATTACGTTTTCCATAAGTTAAAAATGAAATTAGCACTACAGAATTTTGTCTCATGGTACTGTAAAGTCATTATGTCATTTATCAGGTCTAATAGTCAACTTTGGTACTAGGCCACAGACCAAAAAAATTACTTTTTTTTTTCATTTTTTAAAACTGAACTTGCACCTGATCTTAAATGACAGTGAGTGGCAAGGTCTGGCAGGAAGCAAAGAGCTAAGGATGAGGGAGCCCAGTGGAGCAGAAGCTTGCTGAGGAACGCATTCCATAGTATTTGACCAAGGGATAAGGCATGGGGTAAGGATAGCAACCAGAGTGCCTTATGACCAGGCAAGTTCTCAGTGACCAGGCAGCCCTGAGGCCATGTGGGAAGTCTGTCTCCATGGGCCTGGGCTAGGAAGGCAGAGATATAACTTAATTCCAGCAACAATCCAGATTGAGTGATTGCTTGGAAATCTTCCTCCCATGTGAAGCAGAGGAGGTGCTGGACAGGCTTTCTGCAGCTCCTTCTCATCCAGCTGGTCTCAATCACCTGACTGTAGTTTCACAGCTGCAGTGTATCAAGCATCCTTGAGAACAAACTAATGAGTGCTTGGGCATACAGTGTGCTCAAGGCCAAGCACTGGGATTTGGCTTTTAGCATTGCCTAGTTTAACAAGGAAGTTAAGGTTTCATGTGAATGTGTTTTCCTAGAACATTACATTGCAATCTTCCAGCTGCTACTGTGGGAGATTTAAACACAGAAAAACCATTAACACTGCTTCTTCAGCAGTACCCAGCAGCAGGATGGTGAGTTCTGTGGTAGGGTGGACATTTTGAGGCGGTGGGGTCTTCCCTGAGCCAGGAAAATCCCAGAAAAACCCAGGCAGGGGTGGGGCAAGCAACGCTGGGCTCCTGACAGCTAAAAACTCTGTCCTGCACAGTGCCTGATGGGAGGGGGTGGTCCTAGCAGCTACTGCTGGAGATTTAAATGGTCCCTTGAGAGCACTGTGAGCATGGTGAAGAGGAGTGTGGCAGTTTGAGCAGGCAGGGAGAGAAGGTAGGGTGCAGAGACGACCTAGAGACTGGACAGAGGACACCAAAGAATACAGTGGCCACCTGGCAGAAGATTAAAGCTACTCCATGTGCTGCAGCAGGCAGGTTGGATGCTGCCACCCAGATGGAGCCTTGGCGGGTGCATGCAGCTACCCAGACCCTGACCTGCAGGCAGTGCCCCCCTCTCACACCAGCTTGTGCCTCTGTTACTGTTACTGGCTCCACTTGTGAAAGCTGTGCTCGAGTGGGGGAACTCCTTTGTATGGTGGAGGAGTAAAAGGAAAAGGTAAAGAGGCTGAGGACCATCAGGAAGTGTGAGAGGGAGATAGACCAGTGGAGCAGTGCCCTCTCACTAACTCAGCAGCCTGCTGGACCTGGTATGTCCAAACACCATCCACCTGCAAACTACAAGGTTGGACTTATAAGAGATGGGGAATGGCAGCAAATATCGTCTGATAGTAGTCCAAAATGGTAATGATGATTTAGTAAACAGAAAGACCAAAGCCATCGAGAAAGACTTCAGGGCAATTGGGAAAATGATGAAGGGCTCTGGGGCTCAGATGGTGTTCTGCTCCATCCCAAGGCTAAATAGAGAGGAGCTGGAAGTCAGGAAGAAGAATTCGACTAATGCCTGGCTCCGAGCCTGGTGTGAGGAAAGGGGTTTTCACTTCTTTGATCATGGGGTGGTTTACGCACCTCCAGACTTTGTTGCTAAGGATGGGACGTCTGTCTCCTAGAGGGACTAAAGCCCTTGCTATAAAACCTAGCTAAACTCATAAACCGAGCTTTAAACTAGATGTGAAGGGGGAGGGCGTTGAGACCAAGCTAGACAGCAGTGAGCCTGGATATGGGACACTGGTGAGTCAGAGTGAGTGTGCTGGTGAGGATCACCAGTACATCACCACACAGAAAGTGGGGGTGAACTCGCACCTAGGGGTGTGAGTTCAACCCAGAAGACCACATCCACATGATGCACATGCGAGAGAATGGGGTGATCAGGCCCAGTCAACACAAGTTCATGAAAGGCAGGTCTTGCCAAACTAACTTGATCGCCTTCTGTGACAAAGGGACTTGGCTACTGGATGAGGGAAAGGCTGTGAATGTGGTCTTCCTGGACTTCAGCAAAACCTTTGAGACAGTTTCTCACAGCATTCTGCTACGGAAACTGTCAGCCTCTGGCCTGGACAGGCACATACTCTCCTGGGTAGAAAACTAGTTGGCTGGCCGAGCCCAGAAAGTGGTGGTAAATGGTGTTAAGTCCAGCTGGAGGCCAGTGACAAGTGGTGTTCCCCAGGGCTCAGTGCTAGGTCCAGTCCTGTTCAATGTCTTCATCAATGACCTGGATGAAGCCATTGAGTGCACCCTTAGCAAGTTTGCAGATGGCACTAAACTGGGCAGAAGTGTCAATCTGCTGGAGGGTAGGGAGGCTCTGCAAAGGAATCTGAACAGACTGGACCACTGGGCAGAGTCCTATGGCATGAGGTTTAACAATTAACCATACTGAGGACTAGAAAAGTCATGGTATATTGGAAAATAAGTTCCTGTGTGGGCTTCTCCAAACCTAAAGATGGGAGGATTTTAGAACAGGAAGAGACTTCAGCTCTAGATGATGTATACACATTTTTTTCCCTTTATCTAATAGGTTACAATTTGTGAAGAATATTGGGAAATTTAGAGAGATCTGTGAGGCAGAATAAGTGAAGAATATGGTACTTAGTTACCATGAGGTGATGCACATCTGAAAGCACTACTGCTTCAAACTGCCCAATTTGTACTGACCAGATTAATCCAGCATCTGCTTGCAAACAGAAAAACATGAGTGAAGATTGTTATGTGTTTTTTTGTCAGCTTCACCGACTTCTTGCAGATTTGGAGATGAAGGCCAAATAGTGATACGAGTGCCAGTAAGAACTATTAGCTGTCTTTAGATAAAGAAGTTATCCAGGAACTTGTTAACTTCCAAGACATGCACCAACAGTCTAATTTTGAAACCAATAAACAGTGAAGACATCCACTCCTTGTGGTGCAAACCCCATACTTGGACTTTCAAATCCACCCCAAAGAAGAAATCCAAGGCTGAAAACCTGTCTGTTTAGAATGGGACTGAATTGCATTCAGTGGTCAGAGTGTTCGGTTCCTCTGTATTCATGGTGCAGGTCCAATCTCAACCAAATGGACTAGGAAGACAGTTAGAATGTGTCTGTAAGAAGGGTGTATGTATCTGTTAGAATGGAAAACTTAAACTGGAAATCATTCTCCACTCTATACACACTCTGTTGAGTTAAAAAATGTTAGATTAAATACCACAGTTCTTGCAGCCACTCCACTTAAAATTCTCCCAAGACATTAGGATTGCATCTGAGGGACCATTAACTTCTGGAGCTTTCAGGTGACATGCAGTACAGTACATAAGAGAATTGGATGCTGTGTGCTAGCCATGGAGAAACATGATATGAGGAAGATAACCCATTAAGCCTTGTCCCTTTATCATTTACCATAAATATTACAGAGATCAGACTTCATGATCAAGCAGTCTGTTTCAACCATCTACAGAATTAAAGAAAATAAATGTTCGGGGTGGGGGGAGGGAGGAAGCAAAGCCACACACACCAAAAAATTTGGAACCGTGGTGTCAACCATATCAAAACAATTTTGAAGGAAGGAAGGTAAGAACAACAAAAATATTTTTAATTTAGGAGGAGAAATTAAGTTCTGTCAAAAAAACAGGAAAGGGATAAGTAAATTTTCTCAGCAAAGTGTAAGAAAGTAAAAGGTAGTGTTATAACTTCCGTTTTATACAGTCTGAACAGAAGAGAAACTGGTGAGAAATTAATTACATTAGTCAAACCACAGATGTGGGGACACCATGAAATAGGAATGACATACAGCAAAATAATTTCTAAATAGCAAATAGAAATTGTAAAGATTCACATCTTTAAGTAATTACAAATCAGATTTTTTTTTTTGTGAAATATAATATTGTCTGTTTTCAGTGACTGTTATGAGATTTTTGTCCTTTGATATTTTAATAAAAATTTCCTATTGACATAAACTGATTTTATGTATACGAATAGGTAGTCTGTCCATTTCAGAATCTGGATTGAAGTTTCTCCTTAACATAGTTATGTAACATACATGAGAGAGGAAGTAGTACAAGAAAGAGAATTTTGTTTTGAAGCTCCCTGTGTAAACTAATTAGGCTTCGATTTGCTTTTAAATGATGATGCATATTATTCTTCACTAAAGATGGAAGCTGCTAAATAACTAATTCTTGTCTCTATCCTGTTACAGAATAAAATGCTGATTCATCATGCTGATGGACAAGCCACACTGAGAAGTCTGACAGGGGTCCGCTCTAGTAGAATGCTTCTCAGCAGGGAAATGCAGGCATACTGGCAGAGGAAAGTCTGTTCCAGCTGGTCAGGATCCAGATTCATATAATTCCAGTGTAACAAGAATCATCCATGGCTTCTCTGAGGTAGGGATCAATTATGGCTGGTCATTTCTTCAGCTCCACTCATCATATCTTGGTAAACATAGCTAATTAAATAGAGTGACTCAGTATACTTCTACTTATTGGCATTACAGACAAATAAAACATCTTCCCTTTCCTTAATAAAAGTTAAATCATGTATTTCTATTTTAAGCATTTTGTTTTGATTACCATTTTTCAAGTAGCCCTTGTCAGAGGAACCATTTAATTGCTAATCAAAAGACATTCTAATCTTTTTAATCAGACTGCTTTAAGTTAACTAGATACCACAAATCCAAATTTTTTAGGGTCATTGTGTTACTTAACTCACATTTTGTGTCATTTCACAACTGTGATCATTTAAACAAAACATATTTATGCTGTCACTATTTTTATCTATGTTCAGCTGTTTGCATAAGTTTGCACTCTCTGCCCTTTCTTCTCAATGACCTTTTATCTTTCCTCAAACTGTCCCCAAGGGAAACTCTGGAATGGTTAATTATATGACAAGAGACACTTAATTTGCAATGATTTAATTAAGTATTTATTGGAAAGTAGATATAAGCCTCTTCATAGTTATGTATTAAAGCAGTTGAATCTTTCTGTTTAACTGTTTGTCTTTCTTTCATCCACTCACTACTTCAGCTTCATTTTCTTCTACTTGTCAACTTCCTGGACTCTTCCCAGGCCTTTTTCAGTCCTCCTCCTGATCTTGCTCTCCTTTCCCCTTTGCCTGACAAATGCTTGCTAAAATTTGACATTACAAACTTAAACACAAACTCACAAGGGCTGTATTCTTATGTACTAAAAAACAAATGGTTATTACCATGATTCCTGACTTGGTTGCTAAAATACCTTTCCAAAAACCAGAAGGGGTGTTTAATTCAAGACAAATAAAAATGTCGGTTAAATCAAATTGATAAAATAGATTTTATAATTCCATGTTATCTTAAGTTACTTAGATGTCCCTAGTAGAAGACTCCTAGAGCTGCTAAAATTTCAGTTCAGTCAGTCTTATTACAGTCTATAACCTCACTGTTTCAAGCATTTTTCACTCTTGGATCTGACAATTTTGTAGTGGCTTTTTTTCCCCCTGGAAGAAAAATATGAGTTTGACTGCCAGGGCAATACAAGAAACAAACTCTTTGCAGGATTAAGTAAAACATCTAAATGATTGATGTCAACCATTAAACTGAAATTCTTGCTGCAAGACTGGTTTTATCATTATTCAAATTTCCTTCCTAGAGTATTACCATAGGGAATACTCTACTAGATGAAGAAAGGTGATTTTATTATGTTGCTATTACTTTCTGGTCTCCTACTTTTTAAGACTACCTGACCATTTATATATAACAAATATTTATCTATTCTTCCTACTAATAAAGAAGAATAATGGACCTGAGAATTAGTATGCATAGGTTAAACATCTCACCTAAGAATACAACTTCAGGAAAGCCCGGCTTTAATTTTAAAAGGAGTTTTCCACTTGCATATTTCTGTGTACTCATGAATAATTATGAAATCATGCACACCAAAGGAAGATTGCTTGACATATGACATATCTGCAATCAGTTCTTCCCTTCCTTACAGTAGCTAGTGTCAGGAGGAGTAATTTTGAAGTTGATAAAACAGTAGTTGTGTAAGAAAAGTCTAAAAATGCATTTACATTCTTTATCTCTTTATTAGAAGTGTTAATATTTACTTTTTTAACAGAAATATGTTATATTTTCCTGCTTTTTTCAAGGTATTTCTGATCTATTTTGTTCTGATTTTAATTGTTTTTTTAATGTCATTGGAAGAATAACATGCTTATGAATTTTAATACTTTATTTGTTACCACTTCAAGTTATCTTTTCAGTAATCAGAATAAAAGAGTTGATAGGTGAAGAGAACAGAAAGAAGTGATGAAGAATTGTACCATGTAACCGCTGTGTAATTTATCAAACCTAAAAAATTTATGTCTACTTTCTAATGGAATATTCCATATTATCTGAAAATGTTTCTGATCCAAACCTATTGAATAAGTTATTCTATATTTTTCTAAATGTTAAGGATGCTATATTTTTTCCATCTTTCATAAATTCTTTCTATACAGAAGCATTTTATATAAAATTGTAGATGTCATAATCAAAAAGTTTTAGTCACAATCAATATTTCATCCCTAAAATGAAGGGCTTTACACTATTTTGGGGAACATTTTTGAAGAAGCTATTTTGATTATTCTTGCTGTATTAGGAAATGCTCCTGATGTTGTTGCTTACGTTGTCTGTTCATGAAAAAAAATATCGTTAATGTATTAGGGCCCATAATTCAAAGCCATTCTTTCTCATAAATGTTTGCCTCACTGCAAGACTCTCAATTTACAAGTAATAGTACTCTAAATGTTGGAATATCAGATGCTATGGATTTGCAGCACTGGATTTCCATTAATCTGTTGCTAGTTTAATTGACGAAATTTATTCAGTTCAACATACTTAAATAGAGTTTTCCAACTGGTCTGGGGTTTTTTGTTGTTGTTTTGTTTTGTTTTCCTTATTTATTAACTTCCTGAGGTCTTCTGGATTCTTTTCTTGCCTTCTAGTATAATTCATTTAATAGGACCTTCACATTTAAGGTACAAGCTAACTTGTATGCATGAAGTCCCTACAGAGGCACTAAGGTACTCAACAGTAATAAGTGTCATTGAATGCATCTTACATCTAAATTTATTTTAACTTTTTTCTCATATACTGCAATCCCTAACTTCTTGGGTTTTTTTAAATATTCATATGTTCTGATACTGAAACATCCATGTTGTGTGACATAAATTATTTTAAATAGAATTTACTTTTTGAAAATTGTTTATAATTTACACAAATTAAAAAACCTGGAGTTATAGTTCACACTACTTTTGTTACTGACAAAAGTATGCTTTTATGAGATTTTCACACAAAAATATAGCTCAAAATATTAGGACATTTTGGAATGAATCTGAATACTGCATATAGTAATTATAACACTTAATTTTTCTGCATTTTCTTTTCTTGTAGCTTAAATTATAATTATCTCTGTCATAGAAAGGTATGTGTGTGCTGGTTACTTAGTTATCAATAAGCAAAGGGGTTGCTCTGTAACATATCTGTTTGCAGAAAAATCCTCTGTTAACTGCTGCTTGGTATAAAACCACCCAGATTCTGATACGAAAACATGTTTTTCTTTCAAGTGTCTTCTGCTGTACAGATATGTAATCTGAATGCTAGAACAGCACAAATGCCAAGGAGAAATTCTTCAATTCAGAGGGGATGAAGCAAATCTGCCAGGTGTGTTCCACCTACAGGTAATAAACAAGGTTCTTGAAATTAGTTCAATGACTCAGTCAAAAAGAAAGATGATTTTCTCTGGGTTTTTTTTTTAATTATTATTATGCTTGCTATGATATTATGAATAACTAAACACAGCAAGAGCTCTTATTATGTGACAATGATTACGCTAAGAGTTCATTGTCATCTTAATTATACACAAATATACAACCTTATTTTAATATGAGTGATTATACTATTTTTCTTCGGATATTAATATGAGCAGAGTTTATTGTAGAGCTCTCTTGGTTGTGAAGGGCTTGCATGATAAAGTGTTGAAACAACTTTTTTTCTTTTAGGCTATTTTTGGAAAGTGTTAGAGCAGTTTAAAAATTGTTTTTACATTTTCTTTTATTTGTAGACAATTTCTGGATATAGTTCTCCCCTCCCGATCTCAATACAAATACCCCGATATTTCATTAAAAATTTGTAGTCTGTGTGTAAACTTTTGTTGTATGACTGTAAAACAGTCTATGGATTTAAAAAGAAACATCGATATGTAATATAATTATTTATTTCATAATTTTAAAGATTTATGCAACGCAATTTAAAAAATATAAAATTATATTTAATATTTAATTTTGTTTAGGCAAAATTATATCTCTTTTTCTTTGGATAAATCGTTATCCAGAAATATATATATTACGGAATATTTTTAGTCCAGTTAAGACTTTAATAAAAAAATTTTGTTTTACTAGGACATGTACGGCATGAATACAGATAAATGGAAGATCTGAGTATTCAATCCATTGTTTTCATTTCTTCTAGAAACTCATTGTGATTTCTAGTTGATATTTATTCTAAGTTTCATTAAGTGGATTGTGTATCCCATTAAGATATATGAACAAAAAAATTAAATCACAGATAAGCTTCTTGAGTCATTTGGCTTACTCAAGCATACTAAATTAACACAAAATAAATGTGAAGCTTTAATTGACTTAAAACTCTTTTATATGCACACTTAACTGTAATTTGCCAGATGACCACCTCTCAGTTATACAGAGCTTATTTTATCCACCTTCACAGGTGAATTTTACCAGTCATCTCTGCTGCTGTGCCCATAGAACAAGTTATAACAATGGAAGAATTTTTTTGAAGTGTTCTCTTACAATTCTTCCGAATGACTTATAAGACTTTCATCCTTATTAAAAAATGATACTAGGAATTCACTTTAACACAATATTTTTCTAGTTTATCTGTTACATTCAACATCTTTGGCATATGCTGAAGATTATATGATAGAGAGAAAGAGTGAATTTTGGAAGAATATATATAAAAATAAAGTGCTTTTGATAAAGCTTTTTCTGTCGTAAAAAGTCAGAGAGAACATAAATAAGGGAGTTTTACACTCAGTCTTTTTAGAATAATTTCTCCAGTTACTGTAGAAGTATGACAGGAATTATTTTGATTTCATTTTTTTTATATTTTTAAAACATGTATATGTCAGAATGCAACTACTGAAGAAAAAATTCACAACAATTTAACCCTGATGCCAAACTTAATAGTGGGTATTAAAAAGCATTCTTGGACTTTTTGAGGGACTAATAAACCTGTGCAACTTAGAACATTTTTATTTGATAAATGCAAGAAATAATTCATCCTTCTAATGTCAGAAAGATGCTTAATAAGAGAGCATCACAGGATAAACACAAAGGTGAGTAAAAATTTTAATGTAGTTTAGTATAATGGTTTTCATACAGTGCTTCATGGTCATTGGAGACTTTGTTGATCGGATTTGCTAACTTTAATACAAGTGAATCACAGAGAAACATCCAGTACAAAGTTAGATAGCTTCAGGGATATTAGCTCAGTGTTTTTTGTTTCTCATGAAATCTAGTAAAATACTGATTAGGTAGATAAGATTACATTTACAAGAAATTTCTTCCATTACAAGTCCATTGAGGATTGTCTTTCTGGTAACTTAAGGTATATTTTCTAATTTTCCACATAATTCTATTCACATTTTTTTATTTTACAAGTTATTTCTGTGAACATCTTTCTACATGTCATGTACTATGGAACAATGTGATGAGCACTGACAAATTTGAAAATACATATGAGAGACTTGGAAGGAAAGTTTACCTATCTGTTTGACTCTTTTTGGTAACAGTATCACAGTAGTGAAAATATAAATAAACATCACCCAACTTGCTAGCTAGAGTCCTTCAACCTGGCAGGGATGCCAAAGTGAGAAGCCCAGCCTGTCAGAATAATTAATGCAGCAATAAGACAAAGATAATTATTAATATAATATTATCTACCTTGATACATGTGCAAAAATTGACAAGCAATGACAAAAGGATAATTAATAATTAGCCAGCTTGCCCTGTTTGCTTTAAAGACTCCCCTTTAAATCCCTGTAAACCATTAAGAGAGACTGCAGAGACTTATACAAACAAGAATAACAGCTCATGACTTAATAAGCTTCAGTAGCAGCTGCTAGGAAGGTCCTGTTTGCAAAAATTCGTTGAACAACAGTATCACCTGAACACATCCAAAAAATGTGCACAAGCACGTGGCAAGCAATGCACATGTAGCAATAACAGTCAGATGCAAGAAAAGGTAACACATAGATAGGGTTAAAAGTGCACAGAGATACAAATATTTAACTTGATGTTAATTAGCACAAGGTTAAGGTATATATTTAGCATGGATAACACAAGTGCTTATGCCAGTGGAATCTTGGGGGGTGGTGGTGGTGGTGGTGGAGAAGGGAAGGAATATGGGATTCCAGCTTGTCAGCTAATTGAAAAGTTTCAGTTACATTTTTCCCTCCACCTTTTTACCCCAATGAAGTCTGGTGCAAGATAAGGGAGGAGGGAGATGAGCACAGGTCAGGTTGGTAGGCCAGGTTGTCAGGACAACACCTGCAATCCATCTTCTTAGAAATAATTAGACTCTCGTTCTTGACAGGGCCTTGCTGGTAGCAGGAGTTGGCTGTACCTGTTCTCCTTTTCTTCCTTTAGGAAACTGTCTTTATAATCATTCTGCTTCAAGACAAGTTACGCATGTTTCATATTTAGCAATAAATTAAATCTGTTACTGACATCTTGAAAAAGAGGCTAGTATTTCTTGTCCTGCTTCTACCACTGGCATAAGAAAAGCTATAGGTAAATAGATCTTGCAGAAGTACATGGTGTCTTGAACTATCTGGGAAATCAACTAGATCTTGTAGGTAAGCCTTCTTCATTCCTTCAGAGCTCATACAGTTACAATTAAGAAAACATCCAGTTCTGGCATGTTCTCAACTGAAAATACTTGGAAATACAGGACAGATATTCTTCCAACCTTAATTTTCCTGTTTCTACTAGCAAAAATCAAAGAAGTCATGCAGACATTTAGATACACTGTGAGTACTCTAGCAGGTTCAGAATCAACCCTCAAGGTCTATACAAAATCAAGAAAACAAAATATTTTGTATTGGGGGACACTTCTGGAGATATCATGCTCCAATTCCTTACTCAAAGCAAGGGAAAACTTCAGAAGTAGATTCATCTTCTCGTATGTTGCACCAGTATATCATCATCTTTCTAGTACTGTGGGAACAATAACTGAACCTGATAATCCTCGTGAGACCCAACAGGTTGTAAAGAGAGTGTAATAATCATTCTTGTTACCTGATGGTACCTTACTGCTGCTGCAACTTTTAATGGGATTAACCTTCATTACTGCTGTACTAAATTACTTTATTTCTTTGAAAAGATTTTTTTTCTGATGTTTTCTCCAGTAAGTGGACTGGCAGATAAGGGTGAACATTGTTAAATGCTAAAGAGGTTTTTTCTGGAATTTAAATGTTGATAAGTGCCGATCCTTGTTTTAAAGCTCATCATTTCTTTATGTTGACATTTTGTTCATGATTCAGACTGCCAAATTCAGGTTTATAAGTCTGATTTTGTTAGAAATGCCCTAAACCTGAGGCCTGACTCCATCTGCCAGAAGAACACAGATCTTTCATAGGTCTTATGATGTACTATAGTCCAGCATATACGGCCTGAACAAGCTAAGGATGAATTCCCATGTGATCAGTGATTAAAGGGCATTATATTCAGCCTGGTCTACCAGCCTAAAATTGAAATATGCAGACAGAGCTCTCTAAAGAATTATAAGAACTAAGTTCACAAAAAGAATGCTTCTTAACTCAGATACCTGTGTCAGAATGGGTAAATTATTCCTTCATTAATTATACCAATCTCATTTGACTGACAATACAAAGGTCATCAAAAACTAGATCCTTAAGTTCTAGATGGCTGAGGCAGGTAAAATAACCCCCATCTTGAGTGAGTTATGTATGTCAGTAGTATTAGCTTAGAGTCCTACCTGTGGCTTTAAAAAATCTTTCTGAAAAATGGCACTAGACTATCAGATTCAGTTGGTGTTATTGATGTATTTATGTTGATAATTTTGGTCTGGTTCTAAAATCGTGACCAAGATTGACTGATTGACTGATTCTAGAAAAATAGAATTAAGACAGTCTGTGATAAACTTGGGGGTTTTAATTTTTATTACGTATAAATAATTATGCATTATATAACCTCAACAGTGTCTCACAGAAGCTTTTCATTAAATATATGAATATTTTTCACAGATTGTATACACTTGTAAAATTTTTATTTAATAGGAGACAAAAGTATTTTTTCTTCTTTCATTTTTACTTTTAGGTTTTGCTATTCTTGTCATTTTTACTTTCATGCTTATATGTATTTAAATGACACTGTTAACATCGTGGATACTCTATTTTGACTGAGTGAGTTACTTTAAAATATTGTAACCATTTCAAAAATTTAATTTGAATAATGCATGGAATAAAGGTGTACTCTTTAGGCTCTACTATTAGAAACTCTGTATCATAGTTCAACAGCACCCTCTTCTGACTACCAAAAAAAAATCAGAATGTTAAAATTTCTTAAAAATCTGCTTCTATAGCATCAATAAGTATATAAGTAACAAATCCTGCAGTGTAGTAACTCCGGTAGACTTTCTAAACATAGGTGAAAAACCTGAGAGAATGTCAAAGGGGAAATTGCTCAATGAACATGAATTCCTTTTGACATGCACTATGTATCAAGAACCTCACAGAAACTCCAGCAATTAGCATATAAAGGACCACAAAGGTCGAATTTTAATCCAGTTCTTGGTGTAAAATTCTGTCTGAGATGTCTTCCATCCTACTGAGCAACTGAACTTCAGAATGTAAGAAAGGAAATACAAAAATAGGTTGTCAAAAGCTTATCTAGGGACACTGTCAAACTATTAAAAAATAAACATATAAACATGAATTAAATGTTTATATTTTTATTTAATGAATAATTCAGAAACAAGAAATAAAACCAGGTGTATTTTCTATCTTTTATTACAGATTAAATTGCAGATTATTACAGGTTGTTGTTGTTGTTGTTGTTGTTATTATTATTATTATTACAGATTTAAAATTAATAATATCAGCTAAATGATCAATATGACAAGCTCGAACATGCTTATTTAGTTATGTCTCACCTAAACCTCTCTGTCTACACTTCAGTGAACGAAGTGGTAGATTTTCGAAAGAATGACTCTATATAGGAGTGTTTTTATTAAGAGTAAATGGTCACATCTTTTATGAGGAGGACTCTTCTCTGCCAAAGAAATATTTTTCATGACCTTACAGAAAATTATTGGTAATTGTTTCTTTAAGTGCTCTGGCAGGGTGAAATTGGGAAAGTCACAAAAGTGGTAAATGACTTTGTTGTGTTATGTTAATGAAGTAACTTGCAGATGGGGGCAGGAGTTTGCAAACTAGATGTGGGATGGGCGGTTGCCAAAGAAGGTTGGTTGCTAGGGCAGAAGTTTATCAATGTTTACCTTATGTTTGGCCTGCTTGGTCTATATAAACAGTGAGTTAACCCTTAATAAAGTACTTCATCTGAAATCGTATTGATTTGTTCATGAGGTTCACTAGCCCCTGCTGCGATAGAAAATGTTCTGCTTTACAGTGTTTTTAGTATTAGAAATCACTTCTATAAATTCATTCCTCAAAGAGCTTCATTTTATAAGACACCTTATGAAGGTTTGGTTAGAGGCACTATTTTGCTTCAACTGCCAATTACTCCTTTGGGGCCCTGCATAAATCTATTATGAAACATTGTAATGAATAATAAAACTATATTATCAGACTAAAAATTATGAGGGAGCATTTATCACCTTCTTCTACCTGAAATCATATAGAAATTCCAACATCAGCAGGAAGCCTTATGAATGCCAGGTGATTTGAGTTAGAATGTGTTAATCAGCCATTTCTAAGTGAGAAATCCAATGATTTTAAGTTTTTCAGTTATAAGTCCTGCAACTTTATTTGCATACAGTATATTGCACTATATGCTGTTTAAGCCTCTTTCTTAAAACTGTGAATGGAATTGTTCTATATTTTACTCTTAGTAAGAACAGACAGAACAGTGTTAACTGTTGTATAGTATATTGCAGTTATGTTCAAATTCCCAGTCAAGTTTTAGAGCCTAGTCCTCAATGCTGATAACAGTTAGATAGCAAGTATCTCTAGGGTGTGGACTAGGATGATAATGTTTGTGGGGATAATTTTTACATGTCTGTTGTATTCCTGTAATGGAAAACATAAGGTAAGCAAAGGTCTTTGTGAAATCTCTTCCCTAGTAAATCCTGAGGTACACAGAATTTCATCCTTAAGCAATACCTCTTTTCAGTCATTCACAACCTTTGAATCTCACAGAAAATGCTTACACAAGTGAAAACAAACGACGGATATTTTAAAACTGTTTGGGAATAACATGTTTTTTTCTTGCAGCACACAAATAGTTCTGTTTATTTATTGACATATTATTAGGGAAGATTCCTGTCAAGAAGTGACTACTATCAAATGCAGAGGTTGAGACTAGTACAAAGGTCTCTTACATAATTTCCTCCAAATTCTTTCACTTTACTCGTAACTGTGATGTTTAAGTTTCACCACAGTTATCTATTAAAGTGGACTACAAGGAAAGTTTCACTTGAGTTTTCACTCTGCTCCTCGTTCGACTTTAGTAATACTGCTAGTTTTCTATGTTAAGGCAGCATGACATGCTGTGTCCCCCAGACCTCATTGTTTCTTGTCAAAGGACAACACCAGCCTGCAACTGGTAGAATTTGTCCTCTCAATTGCAAATGTAGCAATTAATGCAACTTTGTAATATAAACAAATCATCCTTCAGTTCAGTGCCAAGCTTCCCCTTGTCTCATTTTAAGAGAACTACCTATCTTATGTTTATTTACCTGATAAAACTACAATTCTTCCTTTCTTGTCATTTATAAATAGTGCTAAATTACAGCATTTTTATGATGATGGAGCTACTAGGCAAACTCTGAATAGAAAAGTTAGAAGTTTTTCTGACACCCTAATTTTTCCCAATCATAACATCAGCCATTCAAATATTTCAGCACCAGATTTGACAAGAACAGAAATAGACTTTTTTATAATCTGTCAGAGAAGATCTATTTAGGGATTGGAGTCAGAAAAGAAAAAAAAACCAACCACAAACATTCTCTAGAGGTAAGTATAACAGGAGGTCTTGTGTTCTTTCTATGTTTGGAAAACTCATGGAATCATAGAATCACAGAAAGCTTTGAGCTGGAAGAGACTTTAAAGATCATCTAGTTCCAATCTCCCTGCCATGGTACAGTATTTGGATGGGAGTTCAGTAATTTTTGAGATGGTGATTTATTAGTTTATTTTGACAGATTGTGTTAAACTTCCAAATTTTAGTGATGGATATTATAACCCTTGAAAAATGAGACACTTGAATTTACTTTTGTCAGATCTTCTACATAGGTATAATCTAGGCATAGAGTCTGTGAGATTATTAAAAAAATATATTTTCTCAGAAAAATGAGGAACTCTCTCTTCTTCTCAAGTGATTTAAATTTAGTATATCGAAGTCTGAACTTATTGTTTTAAGTATTCAGTGATGAAATTTCAGGCTTATAAATCACCATCTCAAAAATGGGCATCCCTAATTCCTTCTCTGCTGGGCTACTCTCAATCACAACATCCCCCATTGTGTATTGAAACCATGGACTGCCCTAACTCAATGTGTAGGACCTTGCACTTGACCTTCTTGAACCTCATGACATTCACACAGGCCCACTTGTCCAGGGATCTTTGGTGGATTGTTGGTGTCAAGATACTACAAAGACAAAGGAAGGGCAATCTGAGCCCAAAATCTTCCTATTGAGATACTAATACAGAAAGGACAAAAAGCTCACTAGTATGCTTAATTCTTTGCTAACAGCAGTGTGAGGATTTCACCTGCAAGTATATTGATTTAAGTGCATTTATTACTATTTTATTTTCATAGGACATAAATACATATCAGTATGATAACATAAGAGGTCACACTATAGTAAGATGTCTCTATAAAAGTGCTGCAATTTAGACACTATTAAAATTCCATGAGAATTCTCTATTGAATAATCTCTGAAGTCCATATTTATAGTATTATTTGACATCTGTAAATTGGAAATCCCTGAATAAATCTCTTCCTGCAATTCTATTCAGAACTACTAATTCAGAGAAGAAGGTAAAAAAAAAAAGAAATAGTGCAAAAGTAGAAGAGAGAATGTCTGGTCAGCTTATCCTTATGATATAAACCACTAAAATGAGACTGTATTCAGGTTATTCTTCCTAGCCTTAAGAATCAAAGTTCCTGTAGTTTTACTACAGAGCACTATAGACATGTTAACAAGAACATTGAATTTTCTTTCTCTTAGAATCTTTACTGTTGACCTTCTTCACATATGCTTAGCATTTCCATCCATCTGCCTTTGGCAGTATTACTAACACTTCGTTGAGCCATAAAAGCACTCTAAAGCAGCCCACCTGTCAGTCTGGTAGGAAAGAATATGCAAGATTTCTCTTTTTTGTCATTTTTTCTACTTTATCTCATTTTTTGCAAAACAAGCTCTTTTCCTCTCTCCTATTAGCATTTAAATATGTTTTAATATTATTCTATTAATCAAAAGCATATTTCTTAACAGTCATTACCATATACATTATATAAATTCTAAAACTTCTTAGACCTATTCATATGGGATGAAAAGCAGACTTAATATTTGGGAATGTCACTTAAGACAAATCTTATGAAATTAATACTTTTGCACTGTGTGAAAAAGTAAAAAATGTTAAAAAATGTTAGTGTATTAATAGTGATTGGGTTTTGTGAAGAAAGAAATCTCATTTTCTCTTTTGGTTTAGAAGAAAACAATAAAAAATTAATTTACACTGGTTAGGCAAAGAATAACAAAATTCAAGATGTAAGCTTTTTTAAAATTTTAAAATTACACAGAAATGTTGCAAGTTTCCATCAGGATCATAATTTCTTCAGAAAATTTGTTTTCAGATACATACTGTTTCATATTATGCATCATAGAAAGGGTCATTGGGCATTGGAATAGGCTGCCCAGGGAGGTGGTTGAGTCACCTTCCCTGGAGGTGTTTAAGGCACGGGTGGATGAGGTATTGAGGGACTTGGTTTAGTGTTAGATAGGAATGGTTGGACTAGAAGATCCGATGGGTCCCTTCCAACCTGGTTGTTCTGTGATTCTGTGATTCTGTGATAGTACAGTGCTAAGTTTTGTCAGAGTAAAGGGATTGTTATTACAATACAATTATTTTTCATAAAATATATATTTGCTTATTGCATTTATGTGAAGATGTACATTAAAATATATTTGAAAATTGAATCAGATAATCTCACTTGTAATTAGAAATCAATGATGAGCTTGGCTTTAGGACTTAGTCTGTGTCAGAGATTAAAAAATGTTAAAATTTCTTTATTGTGTAGGGCTTCTTTTG
This sequence comes from Coccyzus lansbergi, assembly GCA_033558105.1. Lineage (NCBI taxonomy): Eukaryota > Metazoa > Chordata > Aves > Cuculiformes > Coccyzidae > Coccyzus > Coccyzus lansbergi. The sequence continues at coordinate 1,166,507 of JAUMJK010000379.1, forward strand.
TAATTGCTTCAATAATATTATGGACTCACTAGAAATTATGGTATATATTTAAAACTGGAACATAAGGATTTATTTGAGATATAATAGGGAGATATCCTATGACAATATATCATCCTTATTTTCAGTGAGCATGCTGTATAGCTTAACTCCTGTTTTCAGATCATCCTTCAAACTGTATTCTGAAAATATAGTTGAATGATATTAATAAAGGCAGGTTTAGTGCAGGTTCACAGAGGAAAGCTTCATTCTTTCAAGAAAAAGAAAAACAGAGAGGGATGACTATATATTTGTTAAAAGAAGGTATAAACAGTATCTTTACTCTGTAAGACCTTGAAGCACCTCTGTATGATAAGGAAATATTTTAAAATGTATTCTTATTTTCTAAACACAAGTTGTAGTTGCTAGCTCTGATTTTTAATTGATGGACTTTTTTTTTTTTTTTAATCATATTTTCCCTGTGTGCACTGTGCAACCAGTTATTTGAGCCTTCAGTGCTACCTGCATTCCTCCATTTCAAAGAGGTAAACGCAGGATTCTTGTGACAAGGAACAGACTGGCAACTTTTTCAATAACTGTTTCTTAAGTTTTCAAATAAATGCCAGGAGAAGTTAAACAATCTTTAAAAAATATCAGAAAGTACCATACAATGAGGACAGTGGTTGTCAGTTTTATTTTATAACTGCTTTGTGAATTGCGTAACAAAAATTTTGTTGATACTAAGCAAATTGTGTTTTGCATTACAAATTGACTCCAACTTCTAAGTTTTTTTAATGAGACAAGGCCTAGGAGAGTTTAAAGATTTATGTGACCTTATAATCTCAACATCTTCTAATTTTAAGAATATTTTTGATGCGATTGACATGTTGTGTACATCTTATTTCATTACTCTCCGAAACTCAAACAACTGAATCATTGCAAATTATAAAATGATTGTGTTGACTAGTATCAAATCAAGATACTACTAGTGGCTAACTAAATTTTATTACATGTACATTTCAGTTGTATTACAGTCATTTCAACTCTGAGTATATAGAAACACTGTAAAATACCACTTCTGATCTGTTTGCCTGTTTGTCACAACTAATTGTCTAATTGCTGACTAAGAACTTTTACAAACCAGACTAAAGATGAAATTAATATAATTATTTTCCTAAACTTCTGGAAATTTATAAAAAATTCAGAACAAGCCTTGGACTCTATGTGAAGGATACCTTTGTTACTGAATTTGAGAGTGCTTCCAAATTTTAGATAAAGAATATAACATGAGCATATCTTTATTTTGTGTGAGAATATAACTGCAACATGGGAACATACCAGCTCAGAACCTCCTCCAACACCCTTTTAGGAACAATGAAAACCTCAACAGTCTACAGAAATGTGGTGGGCTCAATTATGTGCTAAGGTCAGAGGATCAAGACTACTCTGTGTGGCATGGCATAAAAAGCAATTATAAAAAATAAGACTAAAGATCTCTTACACTGTGCAGAGATACCAATGTTAATACTACCTAATTTAATGTAAACTGCTTCACAGGCATGGTTTTAACTGTGAGTAGTCATATACAGAACTTTCCATTGATTCAAACTTTTATTAGTGAAGTGTGCATGTGTTGTATATTTCTCCTCATCTCCGAAAATCCCTTTTCTGAAAGTAGAAAAACAAAGATTCACACCTAGAAAATAAGAAGGAGTAATCGTGAATATTTGCATCTGACTTGTCTACCACAGAATTCCTTCATAGCATCAGCTTCTATCTGTAAAGAGAACAAAAAAATGCGTAGACAGCTACACTGTAAAAAATCTAAAATGGATTAATGGCACCATGGATGTCCTTGCTAAAAATATCTTTCAAAGGAAAAAAAAAATGTATGATTACAAATATTATTTAAACTATTAGTATAGGAAGACCACAAGACGAAATAGAGGCAGCCAATAGAGGAGAAAGGAAAATGGCAAAAGGCCAAAGACAGGGTATAGGCTTTATATTTGAGACAAAAATGAAAGGTGCAGGCAATAGTATAAATTGGTGGTATATTCCTTCAGAAAGGGAAAATAGAAGATGAAAATGGAGTGTAAAACCTAGGAAAGAAAAGATGAAACAAAGACCTGAGGTGACAAGAGAGGGATAATAGGGCTGGCGAGCAGCAAACCATGTCATGTAAAGACAGAAAAAAAGACATAGGACTGGAGAAAATAAGTTAGATCTAAATCATAAAAAAGCAGGATTACAAAGACAACAGAAAGGAATATTTGATATGCTGAAAAAAAGAAGGAAAAAAAGGAGTAAAAGATAACACACTGCTTAGTAAAAGAAAAGAATGTCTAATACTGAGTTGCTTAAGAAAGCATTATGCTGTGAACAATATAAAGCAGCATATTAGAAGAACCTCATGATGTTCAAGAAAACCAAGTGCACATCCTACCTCTGGGCCAGGGTAGTCCGCAGTTTCAATACAGGATGGGGCATATTGTGATTGAGAGCAACCCTGCAGAGAAGGACTCAGGGCAGCTCATTGATGAGAAGCTCAACATGAGTCAGCAATGTGCACTTGTAGCCTGCAAAACCAACAGTACCCTGGGTTGCACCAAAGGAAAAGTGTCCTGCAGGTTGAGGGAGGCGATTCTCCCCTTCTACTCCACTCTTGTGAGAACCCAGCTGGAGTATTGTGTCCAGTTCTGGAGTCGTCAACATAAGAAGGAAGAGGAACACTCAGAACGTGTCCAGAGGATAGCTGTGAAGATAATCAGAACACTGGAGCACCTCAGCTATGAGGACAGGCCAAGAGTGTTGAGGTTGTTCAGCCTGGAGAAAAGAAGGCTCTGGGAAGACCTCATAGTGGCCTGTCAGTACCTGAAGGGGCTACAGGAAATATTAGGGAAGTCATGGATCCCTGGAAGTGTTCAAGATGAAATTGGATGAGGCCTTGAGCAGCCTGGTTTGGTGGGACCTGTCTCTGCCCAAGTCAGAGATATTGGAACCAGATGATCTTTAATGTCCCTTCCAACCCAAACCATTCTGTGATTTTATGATTCTACAATTTTAAGATTAAAGTGGTTTTGGGGTTTTTTTTCTGTAATATGGGAGGATTTTTTAAGTTAGCTGTCCCAAAAGCAATTGAACACAATTAAAGTTTTGAGAAAACATAATTAAGAAAGTAAGAAAGAAGAAGTCAATGGGAATAGATATCAGTGTGGGGAAAAAAATAACACCAGCGCATATGTTATCTAGTACATTTTTAAGCCTGAAATTTCATCATTGAATACTTAAAACAGTAAATTCAGACTTTGATATACTCAATTTAAATCACTTGAGAAGAAGAGATAATTCCTCATTTTTTCTGAGAAAATAAAATATTTCTTTAATAATCTTGCAGAATGTGTAGTTAGATTATATCTATATAGAAGATCTGGCTAAAGTAAATTCAAATCTCTTCTTTTCAAGAGTTACAATAGCCCTCGTTATAATTTGGAACTTTAAAATAACCTGTCAAAATAAACTAATAAATCACCATCTCAAAAATTACTACTGATCTCCCACCCAGATGCTGTTAGTTCCTCATTTCCCTGAAACTAAATCTTGTCCACTGGTCTTTCAGTAGTAATTGTAATAACATGTATCACCCTTCTTGTCTAACTTGTCGTAGTCAGCTATAATGGTCATGAAAGGAAAAAGCTTTATCCACAAAAATACTGCAGCAGCAGACAGAGATAATAGGGAAATCTGGAGACAGGAAGATTGTCTTTGCGTTTACATTCATGTCAAAGTCATATAATGACACTCTGTGCAGCTTTACCTCAAAGGAAACAACATTACGTACACATTCAACATGGTGACTATGGGAACATGACCCTTAAACATGGTAAGATACAGACAAACATTCCTGTAAGAAGTAAATACTCAGTATGTCAGTTTCCCATTTACTTCTCTCAAAATGTTCTCTTCTGCATTTCTTGTGAAACATATGTGAACACTGTGTCCAGAAATCTAAAACTGAGCAGCTAAAGGCATTGAAAACTAAAAACTTACCTGGCAGATTTACCCAAATCTGAAACACACATTAAAGAAATACCATCGTGTTAAGAGTCCAAGTCAGCTATAGCTTTCTGTGTGGCAAACAATGTAAAATATTATTAATTTCTTAATTCCATGATAACATTGCTATACTGGACCAAATACGTTATGGAGACACAGAACTTTTAGAATCTGAAACAAACTCTGAAACTTTCAATTTATTTCATATTTTATAAAGATATTGTGTTCAGTTTTTTTCTTACTTCCAGTTGAATTTGGTATCCCACTTTATAACTTCAGGAACAAAGTGATATCAAGGGATAGAAACTGGAATCCTGACCTCTGCTTTACATTGTAAAAGAGTCAAGAGTTTCTCTGCCTTAAAACTACAGTACACAGTGCTTTGTTTACCCTGCATCTCTCACAAGCAGTCATATCTGTCATTACAGTTGAAAATTCTGGTTTTCTTTCACGGTGATATAAACCGGAAAGGGAATCAGGAAATATGTTTAATTTTAAATTATTGACTGACATAGTTCTTTGTAAGGGTCAAAATTATTTTTGGCTAATATAAAAGCATTGTCACTGGATGCTGAACTCTAAGGCTGTGTCAGATGAAGCTACCACTCTGCTCAGTGCTGTATCAGGTGTTTGCAGTAAGTGATCTGTTCTAATTTTGATGCTGTGACTATTTCATACAATACAAAGCTGAGTAAACCAGTTCTAGTTCATCTTTCATAAAAACCTCTACATACTCTTAATGCAAACAATATTTTGTGAAGATTTTTTTTTCATTTTTAGACCTTTTCCTAGTGAATGCATATTTAATTCAATCCCCAAATAATTTGCTAATATTTACACCTGATTTTTAAAATGAAATTAATTCGTAACAATTAGCAGCTATATGCTGTCCCTCAACTGGTGTACTGCTTGCTAGACAGCATATGATTTAGCTTTTTATATAACATCATTCCAGTTTCAAAGATAACATAGAAAAAGTCAAAACCCAAACATTTATCCAGCTATGAATGGCCTAATGTTCTGAAACGCTGCAGGAAAGAAATAATCCCATGTAATTTGGTTGTTTTGTAGTAATTTAGTTGAGGTCTGACCTATTCTCTGTACTACTTTGGGAAAGCTTCTATACTATTGGGAAAGCTTCATACTATTTTCTTTTACAAAGTCAATACTTCTTTGCTCTGCTGTGAGCTCAGTTCTGTATTCTCTTGCTACCTTCTTCAGTGAGCCAAGGCTATTATTACTTTTTATACTGTAATAGTTGACTGATGCCCAGCAGCCCCCAACCACCTCAATTCCCTCTGCTTCTCAAGGCATAAGATTGGAAACTGCCATTGCTGCCACTTTGAGAAAGTTGTTGAACCCAAAAGGTTAAAAAACCTTGTTAAATGCCTCAGGAGGCAAAAAAATGATCAGAGATGTAGTACAAAATCCATGATCATCCAATGCACTAAGAAAGCAATCATACTAAAAACTATAAAAGAAAAATGAAAATAACACAGCACAAGAGGTACAATACCGATTTTTATGCATGAAAATCTGTGGTCAACAGGAATCTAAAGGCTGTGAAAGGAAAAATATCTGTCTTAAAACTACTGTATAATGTATCACCCTCGGATTGTAATGTAATTTCTGCATTTGCGGAAGGATATTGTAAAAATAATTTATTGGTTTCAACTACAGAAAAATAAAATAATCCTAAACTGTTGATATATTTAGATTTTATTTTCTTCTTGTAGCTACATTTTTAGCCAAACAGTAACAGAAACTTTTCTAACAATTTTCTACCAGTTGCTGGAAATGAAGTACAAGTCTGGGATGTATAGAGTTTTGTCCGTATTTGTCTAGTGCCTCTGCTGAAACAGCTCCTAGTAGTGATTCTGGCTGGAGATCAAGATTAAAACATCCAAATTCAGGCATCTATATGCCAGTCTATATGGTTTATTACAGCTTGAACTTCCCTTTATAGACAATAGAAGACAAATGGCAGTTAAGATGTACAGTTTTCTATACTTCATCAACTTTATTGGCTTGCTCATGATATTCCTAAAGTTGTTCAGACAAATGCTTGAATATAAAATTGCCACAAGTTCTTATGAAATAATTTAATAATTTACATTCTTCTTCAGTATTTTACACTTATATCTCTGCCTTTGTATTCAAAATAAAGCTCAGAATCTACTTGAAACTATTGTTTACCTTCTGCCTTTTTAATGTCTGAACTTCTCTAACTATGAATTAACTCCAAGTTATTGAAAAGAACATAATATAATTCATTCCTTAAAAAAATAAGATTAACAATGATTCATTTATTCATTAAACATACACAAATCTTTGAATTTGTTCCCCTGAGCTGAAGTTATTCTGTCTGAAATTTCAAGGACAATTCTCACATTAGTCTTTATATAACATGTCACAATTTAGAGCAAAATGCACACTAATTAGAATGTTTTTGACAAGTATCAAGCTTTCCAATCTACAGATGTTTCCATAAGACTGATTAGAACAAAAAGTTATAATAATCCTGTATTGTTTTCCACTCTTTTTTGACATGAGAAATCACAGGTCCTTTTTCATACACGAACTGGAAAAGGACCTTATTATTAATATTCCAGTGCATCTGCATCATAAACAATCTTCGTATTATGTTAATGCAAATAATTGTTTATGCTGTAGTGGCTTAAATAGGTAAGGCTTCGATAGAGTGCTGGGTGGTACCCTCCCATTGCATCCTAAATTCCTCCTCAGAAGGGAAATTCAGGTGCATCTGTATCCATCCCTAGTCACACATTTGTTCTACAGATAGGAACTAAAGGATTATGTACATTTGAGTTAGCCATCAGTCAGGGTTAAAGTTATCTATGAGAGTACTGTCACCCACAGGGTTAATACTTCCTACCAGAGAACAAAATCAGTCATCATCATGCACTCTTCCAGCCTTGTCAGATGTTACCCAGGAAAATAAGTACTAAGTTAAGCATGTATATATGATCATTTTTAACAGCTTATAAGAATCTAGCACTAACTCAGCAAGTAAATTTATCAATGGCAATTCTGAAGTTTTTTGTCACTTTAAATAAATTACCTGCTATTTCAGCATTATGAAATAGTCTCAGTGAAAGTCCTTAGGACTAAGATGTTTGAGAAACCTCTGATTAGCTTATCACTGAATGTTGTAAGTTCAGTTCTATTATAAATACTTACCAGTTCAAATAGAATTTATTTCCTTTTCGTTGTGAAAATCAGAGATTTCCTTAGTAAGGGCTAGTTATCAGCAAAAACAATCAGATATTTATGAACAGCAGCATGAGGATTTAAACTCAGTCCTATCATAAGCCAGTTAAATGTCTCAGTTATCAAGTTAATGTTTAGTGTCTTGCTTACAGAATAAATTAAACAGGCTTAATTTCATCAAAGACATGCTGAATCAGGATTTTTATGGTTTAGCACATTTTATGCTACAGAGAAAAAAAATCTATCCATATTTGTTAATTATGTAGTCCTTTAAAACATTTATTTGATTTTTTTCTTAATCTTTTATTTCTAATAATTTCTATTTCTATATTACTTAAATGTCCTGTTTCTCATGTACCCTTAGGTGTTTAAACAAAAAAATTAATTTTTCTTAATGTATGATACTAGAACAGGAAAATTAGTCACACATCATCTTAGAAAAGAACATTCTGGTTGGTTGAAATCTTAATAATCCTTAAACTATAGCAACTTTCTGTATGTTCTTTTTAGGACTTAGTGTTGTTACGCAAGCAATTCTCTTTCAGAATCAGTTTCTTTCTTACTTAATTCAATATTGCTGATTTCAGGCGCCAATAAAAAGCACAGAAAACAATAAAATAATGAAGCTACTGTGACAACAGAAAAAAAACCCAAAAGAAAATGTATGCTGTTTCTAATATGACATTAAGACTATATAGGTGAAAATTAAAATTTTCTCTCAAAAGTAGGAAGAGTTTAAATGTTATACTTAATAAATGTGTGTAAGTAGTCCAATGTATTTCCATGAGACAGATCTATTTGAACATAAAAATGAGATTTTCCTCCCACAGACAGAATATCCTCAATATGCAATCTTCCTTTTTATTTGTTTCTTACAGCTAGCTCTGCTATAAAAGTAAAAAGAGAAGGGATTTAAAATAAGAAAAAAAAACAGGAAAGAGAAAATACCTAGACATAGCCTGCAAGAGCTTCTAATACTAAGAATAAACTCTTCTCATGTTACTTTGGAGTCATATGTCCTGAAGTTGCTAGCTTTGCACAAACATTATTCATAGATACTGAGATTGTTAATGGATTAAATATCTCCTTTGTAAAATAAATGTCAGGGGTGACATGTTGCAAGAAGGCACATTTGTCAACAGTGGTCCAGAAATTGGATCTCTATTAGTATGTGATCTCATGCATTTGTCCTGTCAGCCACAGTGCAAGTAAGACAGTAAATGATGACCTGAACTATGAGCTTTATGAAACTGGGCAAACCTGAAGACAGCTTTATAAGTCTGTAATTCAGGAGGTGAAGGAGACAGAAAAAGAAAGTGGCTAGGCTGGAAGTCTTCAGGCAGGTAATAAAGACTTTCTAGATAGATCTGTGTAGCAGCTCACAGCATATGTTATAGATATCTGTCTGTGTACCTGAAAGGTAAGAATCTTCAGAACACAAGGAACTTCTCCAAATTCATGTCACAACACCAAGCAGAAATACAACTCTACCGTACAATTTTTTTCCCTCAGAATGACACTAATAATTGTTTCCTACTAGTTATTATAAGGCATGCTTTGCTGCAAAAGTACTTATAGGACACAAGGAGATGGCAAGGCAGCAGTGCTCCGTCAGACTTGGCATGGATCAAAAGGGAAGTTCCAAAACATTTGTGATATATCACCTGAAACACAGGACTGTTGACCTTTTAGAGATATGAAATATGTTGATACACATTTCAGAGGAACAGGTAAGGATAGATGAATAAAAGCCCATATGATGAGAAGATGGTAAAAGGGGAAACAAGAAAAAAAAGACTGGATATTTAATCTCAGCAGAACACAAAAGGTACAATCCTAGACAGGCAGGGTACCATCAGTCATCTGCTCTAGACAACATGGTAAGTCCCAGCTCTTTCTGGCTTTCTATTGGAAATAGGGAAGAGAGTGCTCTCATTGCAGCAAACTGTCATTGATCATGGAATTGGCAAATGGCTTGTGCAGCTGGTGTCAGAAGATATCTGACAACTAAGTATTAAACAAGTTCAAGAAAAGGCAATATTTTTCAGAACACAAGATTTAATGAAAAATTATATACCATGGCTCCGTTCAAAATAAAAATAAAGTCAGTAGAGAGATTTTCAGTGCAACAAGTGTTATATATATTGATATATCAGTTTGGCTTTGGGATCACGAAGGATCTCCTCGTTTTTTTCTTGTATGGTTTCTTTACTACATGTAGAACCTCTAACACTGTTCAGATAATTAATTTAAATAGACTCAAGAAAAATAAACAAAGGGAATCCACATGTGTTATTTTTTTAATTATTTCTTCAGGTAGAATAATATGTAGACAAGAAAGTTCTTGTGAAAAGCACTGACAAAGGATCAAACAACACTACGTGAAAGATAATTATTCAGATATATCCAAAGTCTTGATAAAACGGTAAGTAAATTCAGTAGCAGTATTTCCCTTGAGTGCTACACTTACAAACTTGGGCTAAATTCAGAACAAAGGCATCTGTAGTATAATACATGGATTTTTCTATCCAAATTGTGTTATAATAGCATTCACACCTTTAAGTTATTCAATCCAATAATTTTTTCATTATATTATTTTATAAATATTGTTGAGCGTTATGCCAAAAACTTCTGTTAGTTACAAACCTAGAAAAAAAAGCCCAATAGGGATAAGATTTGTACAATTGAAAATCTGGAGTTTCTTTTATGAATTATGATCTTATGGGAATGATATACATCTACAGTGGTGACATCATGTTTTCATTGAACTGCAACTTGGCAAATTTAACTGCTCAAACTAAGAAGTACCTTATAACATATCTGCATGGTGATTCAATTTCTGAAGGTCATACGTTCAGTTTTCAGCCAAAATTACATAACAAATTTTAACAGGAAACTTCTTTATTGAGGAAACACAAAATCATTACATAAACTTTACTTACATGCTCATATGTTTTGGGTTTGGTTTTTGTTTTGTTTTTTTTTTGCTAAGGTTCTGACATCTGAATAACCAAAAGCAACAATGGATTGTTTTCTTCTGTGCGAGCCAATACTAGGGAAATAAGACACAAAATTGTCACAGTCCACTCATAAACAGAAGTGTGATGGTTCATTTCATTTATGATTTCATAGTGCAAATAATTCAACGAGAGTCAAGAGAGTCAAATTTTTATCTAAACTGGTGCTTTATTAATCATGCCCAACTCAAAATCACTTGAGAAAGTAACTCACCAACACGGTGATTATCCTACTCTTCCTCAAGAGTTACAACAACTCAAAATCACTTGAGAAAGTCACTCACTAACTTGATGATTCTCCTACTCTTCCTTGAGGGTTACAAAGTCAAAATTCAACTCCCCTTTTTGCACTCTAAAATCCTGTCCATGGCGCCAATTTATGTCACGGTCCACTCATGAGCGGATACATGATGGTTCGTTTCATTTATGATTTCAAGAGTGCAAATAATTCAAAGAGAGTCAAGGGAGTCAAAATTCGATATAAACTGTACTTTATTAATTATACCTATAAAACAACTTACGATAGAAAGAGACAGAGAACCAGGAAAGATATGGGGAGAAGAGAGAGGGAAAAGGGGTTCACAGCTATCACCATGGGTCCACAGATGTCCAGTGTCTCTGGGAGACCTGGTCCAGAAGGCATTCCACTGTTTTGGTCTTTGATGGAGGTGATCTGACAGTGGGAGTGGTTCTTCTTCTGGCTTGGTCTTCTGTTACCCCCCTCCCTCACCTGCTCCAGAGCTGTCTTTTATGCTAGTCAATACACCTGTGACCTGCCTTTGCCTGTGGAGATGTGCCAATCTCCACCTAGCAGGCCACGCATGCCAAGAGAGAAGTGTCTGCGGGTCTCCTCCCCTTGAGCATGTGCTGTTGGTAATGGGTCTGTGGTATGTCCCATCATTAATCTTCCTGTCTTTTCCTCCTTGCTTCATGGATCTTTCACAATGGTAGGGAGCCAGGAGGCTTGAAGACAGGTACAAAGCATTTTTGAGATAAGGAGGCAGGTACAGGTAGTTACATACAAAGCATTCATTCCGTACCAGCTCTAACTGTTCTCTGAGGCCTGCACTTCTGATTTATACAGTCAAGTTCTGAGGCAAAAATTGAGAAACTGTTGAGACAAAAATCGATCCTTTGACCGACTCTTATACTCATATTCTACTCAAATTTTAAATATTATATGGGGTAATGGCATAGAGTTGAAGGAATGTATTCAAAATAACATTACATTAAGTGCAATATGCCTGCTTCCTTTAGGATATGAATAAATGATACGTGAACCTCAGTGTGCAGTCTCTCTTCTGAAGAAACAAGGCTCTTCATAAATACTATTTACTATCTCCCTCCTTCCCTTTCTAGTAAAACAAGCATTCCTTACAAAGGCCCGAGGGGGAGAGCTTTGCAGATGATTCTGTTATTGCCTTATACTGAAAGTCTTGGAGGCTGCCAGGTCCTTGGGAAAAGCAAGCATATGCTTTTTACTTCTGCTTAAAGGTTCCACTTCATAGCATAGGATGCCACTTTGTAATCTTACGTCACCATCTCCCAGGTCAGGAAGGCTGGAAGGTACTTGTAGGGCCAGGCTGATAATAATTCAGGAGGAATATCTTCCCTGTCTTCCAAAATAGCCTAGCTAAAATGAGTTGTTCAGTGATTTCTTTTCAGGAACCTCCCTCAAAATACTCAGGTGATTGAGAAGTAGGCTAACGTGTAAGTTTTTCTTCTGAATTTTTAATTAGCAGGTGCCCAAGTTATGTGTTGAGAGTCAGTTTTCTCAGATCAAAGGGAATTTCTCTCCCATTGCTCTTATGGGCCCTAAGGTCTGTGGTTATAAGGGCTACTGACAGTGATGGTGTTACTACAAGTTATCTTTGGCCTGGACAACTACAATGCTCGTGCTAATGGCTTCTTTTCCCTCACAAACTCATTACAAAGACTATGGACTGTTACTAGCAATGGCAAAACCATATGACATGGATAAATGGTTACACAACATCACTACCTCTACTTGTGTTTGGAACAAATTGAAACCAATGTCTTTTTTAAAGTTAGGAATTAAAATTAAGTGATTCCTTATCAATAAATCCACTTACACAGACAAAAGTCTAAATGCAGCCACCTTGTGACCATTTGTACGTCCTTAAACATAAATTCAGAATCCTTAGTTTGTAAAATAAAAGAACAAATATAATGTAGTAGTTTAGTCCTGGCTCTTTTTATAAAAATGTAGTCTAATTTTAGTTTTCAATGAACGCAGTAGAAAAGTCTCTGTAGTTTTAATACAGAAAGAATTGTCTCTGCTCTTAATAATTACTACAGAAAAAAATTCCATTCACCTGTAACATATACATTGATTTATAAGCTTTGACTTCATTTTTGCTACTCATTCCATTGTAGCATTTGTAGTTATTTTGACTTGTAATAGTAATATCATTGTATATAATAACTGGATGATAAAATCTCAATAAATTTAGATTAGTGTACAGTTAGGAGTTCTAATGATAATTCTTTTTTTTTAAGATTTTGAATTTCTAAATTACGAATTTTTAACACTTACTTTGGCTTATTTAAGTAACCGGCAGATAGCCAGCAACTTGTATATTCGGTTTACAGGATATCAGATTTTTCCAAAACAAAATATTCAATAGTAATGTAAATCTCATTTTGCTAAGACTGAAATAATAAATTGCCTGTAACCAAAAATTACACTTGAAAAAATTACATTTGAAATCACTTAAAACTGAAAATCCCTTGTTAAAATCCTCTTTTTATGCTGTTCAATTTAACAAGTAGCATTGCTTCCATCAGCCAAATTGTCTGGGCATTGTTAAGAGGTATTCTTTGCCCAAGGTAATTGTTATTTGGCTAATGAACTATTTGGAAGCTATTGATGGTTGAGCAGAAAGTAATTGGCACACTGAAGAAAATAATTTTCTTGCAAATCAGACATCACAAATGGTTGCCTAGGGCCCTAGACCTGAAAACTTTCTTTTATGTATGTGCTTTAATTTACACATGAGTAATCCAGATTCATTCAAAGGGAAGGCTATCTGTTTGCTTTTGTTTGCTTTGCTTTTTCTACTGCTCATTACCTGTGTTTTATATGTAATAAATACTGGTGATCTCCATGTCCTTAGTGGATTTTAAATCTACATTGAATAAAGAGACTATAAGTGTGCACTCTATTTTCTAAAAACATATACATACTCAATACTCCAGTAATAGTCAGGCTCCACACTGCCGAGAGGACAAGTCCTCCGCTCATCAGCCCTCAAGGTCTGTCGATGAAACTGAGCTGTAGCCAGAGAAGGTGAAATAAAAACTTATTTTTTTTTTTCTTTTTGAATGCTTACAGAGATCAGCCTGTAGTTTTGAAGATTTGGGGAAAATCTATATTCTGTAGGCTGTGGCTGCCACGCTGGTTAGAGTGAAACCGCTATTTTCAAAGTAGGAAGGTTTTACTGTTTCCCAGAGTTAAAACCTACCTTACTGTAACCTCTTATAGAAATTATTTCTGCAGTTTGATGTTTAGGCTGTTTTTTTAAAAAGAAATTCCTCCCATTGTTATGTTTGCACTACATACTCTCAATATGTATATTTTATATACACACACATGCATACAGATAGCACAGACAGAAACATGTGCAACCTGTATGAAGGCAGTGAGTGCAGCCTTAGTAAGTTTGCAGATGACACAAAGTTGGGTGGAAGTGTGAATCTGCTGGAAGGTAGGGAGGCTCTGCAAAGGGATCTGAATAGGCTGGACCACTGGGCTGAGTCCAATGAGATGAAGTTGAACACGGTCAAATACCGAGTCCTGCACTTGGGGTACAACAACCCTATGCACAACTACAGACTAAGAGAAGTCTGTCTAGAAAGCTGCCTGGAGGAGAAGGACCTAGGGGGTGTTGGTTGACAGCCAACTGAACATGAGCCAGTAGTGTGCCCAGGTGGCCAAGAAGGCCAATAGCATCCTGGCTTGTATCAGAAATGGTGTGATCAGCAGGTCCAGGGAGGTTATTCTCCCTCTGTACTCAGCAATGGTGAGACCTCTACTTGAATCCTGTGTCAGTTCTGGGCCCCTCACCACAAGAAGGATGTTGAGGCTCTGGAGGGAGTCCAGAGAAGAGAAAAGAAGCTGGTGAAGGGACTGGAGAACAGGCCCTATGAGGAGCGTCTGAGAGAGCTGGGGTTGTTTAGCCTGGAGAAGAGGAGGCTGAGAGGAGACCTCGTTGCTCTCTACAACTACCTGAAAGGAGGTTGTAGAGAGGAGGGAGTTGGTCTCTTCTCCCAAGTGACAGGGGACAGGACAAGAGGGAATGGCCTCAAGCTCCGCCAGGGGAGATTTAGGCTAGAGATTAGGAGGAAGTTTTTCACAGAAAGGGTCACTGGGCACTGGAACAGGCTGCCCAGGTTGGCGGTTGATTCACCTTCCCTGGAGGTGTTTAAGGCACGGGTGGACGAGATGCTAAGGGGTATGGTTTAGTATTTGATAGGAATGGTTGGACTTGATGATCCGGTGGGTCTTTTTCAACCTGGTGATTCTATGATTCTATGATTCTATCAGACATTCAATAATTAAATTTCTGTGTGATTAAGAATATATTGATTGTAGAATTGATGAATAACTGGAATTAAACACTACTGCCAAAGATAAAGTGCAAAGAATTTAATTTTTAATATGAACACTGATTATGTAGAAAGACATAAAAAGATTAAAGAATTTTCCAGAAATCAATGAGATAATTTATTAAACTTTATATGCTTAATATAGACCTTAATATAGACCTTTAATATAAACCTTTCTGGTTTAAGTGTTAATGAGTGGATACTTATAAGAATTTATAAACTACATATATTGCAAAATAAAATTTAATATTATTTTAGTCCTAATTATGATCAGAAAACCTTTTTTTCTATGTCTTTTAATAATTACATTATTCTTAAATCAGTTGTTTTTGCTAGAAGCTATGTGCGTAGAACTTCTTTTAGACTTGGCAATCTTTTCTGTGACATACATTTTTGTAGACAAAAAATGACTTGCTTTTCTTAAATAAATTAAACACATAATAAGAAAATACTTGCTTAAAAACTGGGAAACATAAACACAGTTTGAAAAAATAAACTAAGAAGTTTAAATAATAGTATTTCACAACATTTATAAGTTATAAATCCATGAAATCAAACTTCTTCCTACTTACTCTCATGAAAATGAATTTTTAGAGCTGGTCACAAGGTTCATAATCTGAACTATTGAAAGTGACTTATGTATTAATAGAACCGTCATACTGTCCTAAAAATGGTAGCTATTATTCTTATTTATAAATCATCCTGAGTGTAGAGAATGTTCAGCAAGCAAAACTATCTGATGCTACTACTTAACATAGCATCACCAAAATCTCACAATATTTATATGTATTAATATATATATACACATAAAAATTTTCAACATGCAGTTCAACATAAATATTGACTGTTTTCTGTGTACTGTCTATTTGTTGCCTGGTAGAAGTCAAATTTCTCATTAAAAGGGTGAAAAAAATTGTATTTTATCTTTGAAGTGTAAGTCTGTTTCTAAGTCCAAAACAGAGGAAGGAAAGGTGGTATATTTTTAAATATAGCTTTTCAATATGATAGTCATTGGTAGTCATTCAAACGAGGTTTCACCTCCCCCTGGTGGAAGGAGCTGTCTGTGATCAAAAATCTGATTTCTTGCGTGTTCCCTTACTTCTGAAAAAAAAATCTGTGACTGGATTATCTTGCTACACTAAAGCCATTAAGGCTCATTGGATCACATAGAATTTCTCACAGTAGTGTATACAACTATAATTTCCTCAGTAAAGCCTTACTGAATAGTAATAAGATTAAACAGGCATTTTTTTCAGGTAATTAGCAGTTTAAGTGACAGCATGAAAAGAGGAAATTCTCTTATCTACAGACAGTTTTTTTCTCTGATTTCAAACTACATTTTAAACATTATTTTTAATTATCTCTCTTTCAGAATAGTAAGGCAGTGTATCAAGTTTCTATTTTTGTTTATAAAGAAGGACTTAATCTCTAATTCCATATTACACAGAAAACCTATGGAATCACTATTTCCCTTTCTCCCCCTTTTTCTGTAAAAGAAAATATTTGAGAAGTCATTTGATATCCTCCCATGAATTATTACACAGTCTGTGTAAGTTACAAGATGTAAAGTTTAACTTCCAAAATCAAAGGACTTGAGTTAGATTGAGAATCCTTTAAACCTTTTGTCTGTAAATTTCAAAAATCCTTTTACGTGATTCTTACTTTGTCAAGGTGAAGAACTTTGAGGCCAGAGTATTACTTTAAGCAAGCTAGATAGACTAGAATGATAATACATTAAAAACAGAATCCAACTATAACCTCTTTTACAAAGTTGTCTGTCTGAGAAGTGATATAATAACATATTTGGACAAGAAAGAAACTCTATTAGATAACTTTTCATATATAGTTGTGTAATGGAACTAAAAATTACATAAATTTATTTTAAGTAATTTTCTTCTCTTGACAAAAGCTTAATATGTATCTTAAGTAAGGGTTTTAAGCATGAATTTAAATATTTTTGAATTGTAACTAATTGACCAAGTAAGAATTTTCAGGCAATGTCATTACAAGAAACCTCTGCAAAGAAAGCAGGGAAATACCTAAATATCAGCCTATTTATTTTTCTGTGGTTTAAAAAATTGTGAAGTTAAATTGCTGTCAATAGACTGTTAAATGCTGAGAAAGACATACTAGATAGGAGGAGAGTCCTACTGATATGTAACTGCCCACTTGTTCTCTGCCTGCTTTCTGCATCTTCACCATGTGACAGTGTCAGAGAGCTTCTGAGCATTCTGTCTTGAATTCTGTCTTTTAAATTTACATAGGTTATTTTCCATCTCTTACTAAACATACTGTTTCAGAGTAGTTGTTTGCTTGGCTTTTAAATAAGGTCTTCAGTACCCCAAAGAGCAGCCTAAGGGCAAAACTTAGACAAACCCTAATTATGCACCAGTATTCTCCTTAAAAATAATCATGATAAAAATATATAATAACTATGTTTTTATCAGAAAATTATACAGTAACAGGGAAAGTTCCTGGGCACTGTCACTCAATCAAGTATTCTGTTAAACTGCTGGAATGATCCCTCACACAGTTTAGTCTATGCTAGCTGGTTTTCTCTCAGAAAATTCCAAATCACCATTTAAGCATTAGCATTGACCAGAGGCAATTCACACTAGATGTTTCCAGGGTTTAGAAAGTAAGAGAACTCAATGGTTTTTTTAGTGCTCTTTTGGGGTCTTTGCAATTTTTGTCATTTTTTGTCTTCTTACCTCATAACCCATACACAATCAATTTAGTATTAACATTTTCATCCAGGAGGACCTGGCACATGAAAAAATGCCATTGGATGGTGTCATATAATGATTTAATGCATATTACAGAGTGAAAGACTGTTCTGTGAGGTAAACATGCCCTGCAGTGCAACCTTCAATTCTAGCTCTAAGTGTGTTTTGCTTTAGTCTCATCTCTACGTTGTCAGGAGCAGCGTTATCTCACTACTCCACTGCACATGCAGATTTTCTTCCAGAAGAAGGAAACAAAAAAATATGTTCTAACCAGTTTCTTCATGGAGTTAATTGGAGCATAAATGAAATGAGACCAGTAAGTCCAAGCTGCCTAGAGCAGGATGTACTGAAATGTAGATACAGCCATAGGGCATGCTAGAGATTTTTGGATGTTACATTGCAAAAAATAAATGAAGAATTTTCATGAGGTGTACAAAAGCCTTACACCACCTATATTTTATCATTAAGATTCATATAATGAAAAATTAATGAAAAATGTTCAAATTTGTTAGCAGAAAAGAATGATGTGGATGTTTTTAATTACCATTCAACTTAATGCTTTGTTGGAAAGAAATCACAACATTTTACATAATTAATAATGTAGATAGTATATGTACCTAGAACTTCATTATCCTTACTAAATATTAAAAGCTTGTTAAGGTTAGCTATTTTAAGAACACATTTTAAGAGCACATTTTATTTTTCTTTGACATCAAAAGCTGTTTCAAATTTCTTTCAAGGCCTCCTTAAACATTCCCTGTATTTGAAAGCCATGTTAGTCATGATTTTGTTAAAGCTGAACTACATTAACCAGCTTAACACTGAAATATTGTGATCAATATATATTAATGTATATGGATTATTTCTTATATTAGGAAAATACTCATGTGAATATATTTGAGTAATATGGCATTAAATGGTGGAAACTTATGATACTTTAACAGAACCTTTATATGACCTCTTGTATACAGTTAAGTATAGCTTCTTAACAAGTCACCCGTACTGCATCTGCGTTTCCTGAGGCTTGGAGACTAAGCAGAACGGAACTAATCCAGTTTCATTATGACGGATAATAGAATTTCAGTGGCTTGTTTATAAAAAGCATCCTTGTACTTCTTGTGTAGCACATGCTTTGGGAAATCTTTTTTACTGACAATAGAATAAAACAAAGATATTCATAGGTCTACTTATTTATCAGTTAATGTCTGCATTTCCATGCAGGTTCATTCAAAATCATAAGTGGGGTTTTACAATTTAACTGCTCAGTGTTTTTAAAATATAAGCCTTTGTCTTCCTGTCTTTTTTTTAGATTTCTCATAGCACTATTTTAACAGGAATTAATAGGGAACAATAACATGTAAATATTATGTTGGCTCACTTTACTGTAATGTTACTTAAACTTATCACTGCCCAAAGCAGTAAAAAAACCTGACAGCAAAACCTCTTCATTGTCAAATGTGGTTATTGTTTCAAAACTCATCCATGCACCAGAATTCTTTCAGTTTTAGCATATGAATATAATCAAACAGAAGAATAGTATAACAGTCTTCAATATTTGTGTGATACTGAGTCAGCAATTAGAAATGTGGTCACATCAAACTCCAGCTAAAAAAATAAATGTACCCTGTATTGTGAATAAGAAGAAAAATCTTCAAAAATTACGAAGAAATAATAGAAGTCAACTAGTTTTCTTGGGGAAAAAAATATCCCAGAAGCATAAAATAATTATATTTTTTTAATTGAATAAAATTACTAGTTTTTAATGAGATGTTGCCTTTTTTTGTACATCTTCTTCTAACGAGAGAAAAATATTTGGTTGAAAAATTTTATTCAGCTACATTTTATTTTTCTATTTGTCTACACTTAGCTTGTATCTGGGGATAAGCAATAGGCACTCAAGAAGTGGAACCAGGAAAAGAAAGGAAGACCCAGAGGTTGGAATAGAAAGAGTTCTAACAACAACAATAACAACAATAGCAACAACAACAATATCAATATCAATATGAATATTAATAAAGCTACACTCGGCCCATATAGTAGTTAGGGACTGTACGGTTCCAGCAATGAACGCCAGAAGACAAACTTGGCAAGAAAAGAAATTCTGACAAAACATGATGATCACAGATAAGAAACGAGGCACCGAGAGAGAACTATCAGGATGCCTCAGGGACAACAGCTATTGGGAGAGTGGACTACCCAGAAAAAGATTCTCACTTATATGGGGAATATGATGTTTATGGTATGGAATTTATCTGTTGGCCAGTTTGGGTCTGTTCCTCACAGTTTTTGCATCTACTTTCTTGGATAACATCGGAAACAGAAAAAGCCCTTGAGTTCCATGGAGATAGCATTCTATAGCCAACAATATAAACTTTAACAGAATACCTTATCACCCATATTACCCCACTAAACTTAATGCTTTAGCCACTGAAAAGTGTACTTAAGTAGAGATATAGCTTTAGAAGAAAAAAATTGATTGTATCCCAGCCGAAACCAGGACAGTATCATAGTTCTGAATGTTTTAAATGGCTCTTCAAAATTTAACTCTCTAAAATAAAACAAGAAATTCTGAAAGGTTACTAAGGACGTCTGAAATGTAGTTACATTAACATTCTCTATGTTTTTCCCATTACTAATATTATCATATTGCACTAAAGACAACTTTTTATCCAGTAATTCCTGTGACACCACACTAATTTAGAACAGCGTAAAAGTCATTATGCTAAGCAAGTAATCACACAGTAAGAGAGAAAACCATCAAGGGTAGTTAATGCTGCAGGGCAAATCTGTTGCAAAAATTATGCTGGGAAAGAAAAGCATAGACATAAGCCAAGTACATGATGTGCATTAATCGAAATACTAAAATGGGAGACATGAGAAGTGGATACATTTTCCCTGAAGAAAATTTTCTACTAGCCTTTCATTTGACAGAGATTTCTCTTCTTGTCTCCTGAATGAACTCTAATGGCTCTTTTGGACTCAAGTTCAACAAAATGACTCTGCAAACTCTGGTCATAAAATTTAGTATGCCAATTACACACATCTGTGTGGTCGTATTGTGATTTTGCAATCTGTCTGCTCTTTATTCCTTTTTTTGTAATCCTGTTTTTAGGACACTAGATTTTGGGAGGATATTTTTTCTGTTCCATGCAGATGGGTCTGGTATAGGGTTTTTTTCAGTAAGGATCTTTTACATAGCATAGCAGGATTGTTTCAGGTACAGTCGGAGTTATTGAATATGAATTCCATGTATATGGTTTGAGGCTTTGTAGAAATGAAATCAATGTTTCCACAACAGCACAACTCCATTAAATAAAATAAGACAATAGTACTAATAAAAAAAATGCATCTGTACTGACTATTTTGCTGTGATACTTTTTCTGTACAATGTATAAGAAAACACTGAACTGAAAAAGATATTGTTCCGTATAAAAGGTGTTTTTATTTGTTTTTTGTTTGTTTATCCTAAAAAATGTATTCTGTGACTTAATACATTTGGAAATAACTCTTTTTGTACTGAAATATCTTCTGTTGTATTACATTTTTCTTGGCCTTAGTATAGTCAACATTACAAAATTTAATAAGAACTTCAGTTCATATTCACTGAAAATGGTAACTTTTTTCTATTATTTTTGTGCTTTGGAATGCTATTTCTGAGTTTCCATCTACATGTCTATGCATCTCAGTGATGAAAGAAGAAAGAATATGCGTATACTACACAGAATTCTGTGCCTTATCACAGGATAAGGAGGATAAGAAGCTATAAAAATATAAGTTACATTACTTAAGGAACATTATACATAGAATTTTTCACCGTTATAGAAAGATTTGTGTTGGAAGGGACTTTTTAGTATCTTCTAATTCAAGACATTTTTCACAAGACCAGGTTACTCAAAGCCCTGTCCAACAAGACCTTCAACAGTTCCAGTTATCAGGCATCCACAGCCTCTCTGGGCAGTCTGTTCTAGTGTCTCACCACAGTCATAAAAAACATTCTTCCTTATGTCCAGTCTAATTCTACCCTCTCTCAGTTTAAAGCTAGTGCCCGTTGTCCTGTCAAAGTCTCTCTCTAGCTTTCTAATAAGCCCACTTTAAATGTTGAAAGACCGTGGCTTTTGAAGTATGATGAAGAGTCATTTGGTGACTATGTATGCTAGTTGTTTCCCTCAGGATACTAGGATACATCTCATCAGGTGTCTTGAGTATTTTTGTGTTTCTCAGCTGATCTCAAAACTGGTCTTATTCTCTGATGGGAGGGACTTCACTCCCCAAGCATCTGCTTTGAGGTTCTTAAGCTTTAGAAGTGTGAGAAGAGTGATCACTAGTCAAAACTGAGGCAAAATATTATTTCTTCTTAATATAACCTTCTCTGTGTAGGTTGTCAATAGCTCTCCTGTCTTATTTGTCAGGGGAGTAAAATTTCCTTTAATCTTCCTTTTCTGTCCAAGATACTTGTAGAAGATATTGTTATTATTCTTTATATTTTCTGTCAATTTCACCTCCATCTGTACCTCACCTATCCTAATCCCACCCTTACACGTCCAGGCAACATCACTATATTCTTCTGAGGATACATGTTCATGATTTCACTGCATGTGTGCTTCCTTTATTCTATACATGTATTATTCTTGTAGGCATACATTGACACTCTCCTTCTAGAGATGGAGAAAAAAAGAATTGCATCTAAATTAACCATCACACCTTTTTATGATAAGGTAACAAGACGGGGTATTCCACTGATTGATTCTGGAATTCTGAAGACAGGTGTTTTGCGGCAACTTATCTATGCATACGTTTTCAGTCATGGGAAACTGAAAGAGATTCTTACAATAACTCACAAATACACAAGTTCTGAAACTGCTTCTACCCAGTTCCCAAAACTGCATTTCTTCAGGGACAAGTAATAAAACATTTCTTTACCTTGAGTCCTTTGATGTCAACTTCTGTGTGTACCTTCAAGGTTTCTGCTGCCACCTTTTGCTTATATTCTGAGGGGTACCTTCTACAAAATGTAATAAAAAAGATGATATCTGTGTTTAAATCATTCATCTCTACAACTTGTTCAGACAGAAATTGTAAACACCTTGATTCCTGTCCTGGACATTCTCAGATATAGAACCTAGATCCTATGTCTGGATTCCCTCTGATCACTTTGCCAGGTAACTAGTTCAATCATCATCTGACCAGTGATACAGAAAGGCCAAAGTGTCAGTTCAGACATTTTCCCTGATGACCACCAGTCTGTAATATCTGTATTTGAAGTAACTTTGTAAAGAAATGTTAAAAAAACCCAAAAAAATATTGGCTTATACAAAACACTTTCATCCTAATAAACAACTCTGAAAACACAACCTACGAAATAACGTTCTTGGTTTGATCTCCTTGTTGTCTGTTACCTCAGAGTGGTTAATGTTAAAATAGGCAAGATTTAAGATCTGTCCTAAATTCAGACTTTGGTGGGGATTTTTTTTTAGTTTTCGGGTTTGGGTTGCTTGGGTTTTTCTGTGGGGACTAGCACTTTGCTCAAAGATGCATCCATTTTTTCCAGGCAGCCTTTATTTCTCATGCTGCCCAAGGCAAGGAAGTCCAGACTTTACTGCCAAGCTTATCAGATAACCTGTAGAAAGCTCCCTTTCTAGTCTTTCATCATGAATGACGGATTTGAGCTGCAGGGCCGGTGCACTTGGCAACAATTCCCTAAACATACTGCTACTGCAAAGAACTACATCTCCCTTCTCACTCTGGATTTATTTTGGAAAGGAATGAAAGTACCTAAGACAACATCATTGATATCTTGTCAGGTTATGCAATCTTGGTCTAAGCAGGATGTGCATAGGGTACCAAGACTTAGAGACTGCACAACAGAAAAATACCTGCTCCACAGGAAATACAGTACCTTTGAGATCTCATTCTGCAGCTTTATATGGAATGATCTTGGTTAGTCTAGCATGCAACAAAGCAGACATATCTTAATTCAATCTGAAACTCCAATTCTATAATGAATTTAAATTATGATGTTTTTATAAAATAAAATACCATTTGTAAAATTAACTGGTGATCATTTATTTCAAAAAGTATTCACAGTTTTAGTTTTAACTTTTTTCCTTATAAATACTTTGGATTAAAGTTCTGACAACATAAGTATTTATAAGAATCAGGCCCTTGCAGCTATTTCTGCTGTTTTTTCCTATTATTTCAGAACTTTTGCTGTAAAATAAGATTATTTACAATGGGTGTACATGAGACAGGCATAGATTCTCTTATGAACATATGAAGTTCCATGACTGTACTTGACAAGTTACACTCACTTGGGTTACTGGAACAGAAATCAATTGAATTCTTTAAAAATACATTAGAACAACAATTCAGTAGGTTTCCTAATAAAACTTTATCACCAAAATTGCAGAATTAGCTTATTAATACTGCATAAAAAAAGGTGACTATTGTCTATCAGTTAAGATAGCATGATTATTCATTAAAAATTTAGAAGAAATCGATATAAAAAAATGGTAGTGAGTCTGTAAAATGTGTCATGAACACATATTGTTCCTTGAACAGCAACTCCAGTAACATTTTTTTTAATTTTTTAGAGATCTGATGCATTAAGAAGTCCATAAGTTAATGATTATTTGTCTATTCAATAAAAGAGAAGATTTTGTGTGCATCTCAGCCATAAAACACACTAATTACTAAATCATTAATTAAAAAATATAAATGAGTTGGAAATGGTACTTCAAAGTAGTTCTATAATTTGTCATTATTTCATTACATAAATATCAGGATATATTAAAATGTTTACAATACAACCATGTTTATATTTTCTTAAAAGATTTAAAATCATATGATTAATAGAAGAAAAAAATCCTTTTGACATTATAATACTGCTTCTTAGTATTAAAATTTGAACTATACCGTAATAAATTTAAGAGCAAGTAAAAGCATGTACTAAGAGAAATTACTCCACAGCATAAAGGAAGAGTATTTTAGGAGAATTCTGTGGAAGTTCTATCTAGGAAACTGAATGAGAACTGTCTTTCTTCTATACAATTTCACCTCTCCTGAAGAATTTTATAGCAGTTCTATCCTCTATTAAATTTTACAGGAAGGTAAAAAAGAAAGTGCTCTCAAACAAGTACTAAGTTATAAAAGACTATTCCTATAAAGGTTAGGGAATCCCTGAGGCCTTCTTAGAGACACTGAAGCAAAATGCATGATGTTGGTGTGATGAAAACCACAAATCTTACACAAAGAACTTCTGATTTAAGAATCAGTATGTGCCTGATTCCTGAGACACTATGCATTATAATAGTCAGTGTTTATCTCCAAGAAGGAATTTGTCCACTGGTGGTACAACAGTATCTGGTATTCATATTTGATGAGGGTTCTATTCTTGACCAGCTAAAGTCAATATTTTTTGAGACCTGGCTGTATGATCAACAGCTGAATTAAACCACTGTATATGTACACGTCGAGAGAAAAATTCTGCCCTTAAATCTAGGGGTTTATCTCTTTGCTGATCTCATACATGTTAAACATTTGTGTAGAGTATAATTTACAAATAGAAGAAATGTAAGCAACACAGTTCAGAGTCAAACCCACTACAGTTTATTTCAACTATTGTCTGTTTATAGAACCATAGAATTGTTCCGTTTGGAAGGGACATTAAAGATCATCTAGTTCTAAGTCCTCCTCTATAGGCAGAAGTATCTTCTGCTAAATATGGTCACTCAAAATCTCATGTGCTTGCACAAACTGCTGGCTTATATTCAGCTTTCAATCCCTCACTTCCTCCAAATCCTTTTCCCCAGGACTACTCTCATTCCACTAATTACTCACTCTGTATCCATGACTGGGATTTCCCTCACTCAGATGCAGGTCCTGACATTTAGCATTGTTGAAATTCATGTGGTTCATACAAACCTACCTCTCTAACCTGTCAAGGTGCCTCTGAAAGGCACTCTTTCCACCAAACCATTCAGTTTAGTGTAATCTGCAAACCTTCTGAGGGCACATCCAATCCCACCATCCATGTCCTTAACAAAAAATGTTAAATAATACTGGTCCTAGTATGAACCCCTGACAGACACGTGTTGTAAACTAGTCTCCAGACAGACATTGAGCCATTGGCAGCAACTCCTTTGAGTACATCCATCCAATTTCCTATCCACCAAATGATCTATTTGTCAAATCCTTATCTCTCCCATTTAG
Source organism: Coccyzus lansbergi (assembly GCA_033558105.1). Lineage (NCBI taxonomy): Eukaryota > Metazoa > Chordata > Aves > Cuculiformes > Coccyzidae > Coccyzus > Coccyzus lansbergi. The sequence goes on from JAUMJK010000379.1 coordinate 1,192,350, forward strand.
AGACAAGGATGTTGTGCAAGACAGCATCAGACTCTACTTTTAGTCTCTTTGATATATATGAAACTGTCCAATCTCTTTATTAAGGTTTTATTGTATTTAATGACACAAACACAATCTGAGAAAGGCTAATATCTTCATCTTAAGCTGACTGTTGCTTCTTGTTCTGATCTATGATATAGCTTTTTTCTGAAATAAAATATAGTCTTATAAAATAAATTTCTTTAGTTCCCTACGTCCAGGTAAATTTATCTGAAACTGTATTTTCATCCTTAAATTTTTGTTAAATGAAATTTTAATAAAGTAGATACAGAACAGCAGAACTGCAAAACTATACATTATAAGAGGGGGGGAGGGGGAATGTATCAGCTAGCAAGCCCATTGCTTGTAATCCTTTTTTTTCTTTTTCTTAATTATAACCAAAATTATAGTAAATTGGTTTGGTGATCAATAAACCACTTCCCAAAGTCTCCAGTGAAATGTAAAGTGAAAGTAATTTAAGCTGATGTCCTCTGCTGACAGCACTGACATCTAAAAATATGTGAACAGTAATTAAAAAGATGCACAACCAATTAATTTCCTCATATTTTAAGACATTACGAAGTAAACTGAGAGTATTGATTTATCATTGAGTGAAATGATGCCTTAATTTTTTTTTTTACCTTGCAATTATGTTTAGAGTAAATTTGTAGATGAATGTGTAGATATGGTTTAAATGAAGCTTCACCTATAAATCATTGCTAAACTTCTCTGTAATCTTTCAGTTAATTAATATATTCTAAATTCCCCAGCACAGCAGCATAGAGTTGGAATTTCTAGTTTTTATGCAAACTGAAATCATACTTACTATTTGAAATTCGTATTGATAGTTAAAAACAAATCATGTGTTTAATGTAAATTTCTGACATTCTGTATGAAGTCATGTTGCTTTTTTGGTCAGAATATGTCACATTGTGTCATGTCACAAACTGTCCTGAATGGTAGTACTGCAACAAGCCATGACAAACCAATGAGACGTACTAAAAGAAATGAAGTATTTTTAAGACTATTTCACTATCACTGGAATCACAAGTATCCAGTCTAAATATTATATATCAAAAAGATGAGTGTAATTTTAGCTGCATTTGTGCCTATCTGTCAAGTTAAATTTCCTTTCTTTACACAGGATTTATCCTTCATGTATATGCAGGTATAGATATATAAATACACATGTATGTATAGGTATTTTGTCCTATGTAACTTGCTATACATAGCTTTTTGTAGTGAACCTAAGAGTGGTGCCAGGGTGTTCTGACCCTTTTGGTGCATCAGTGTTACAAACAACAGTTAATGAGTTAATTCTAATGAGTAAAATAACATTCATAGCATATCTATAACCTTCTGTGTGAGGGTTTATCTAACCCCATGTTTGAAATATCATTCTGTCATCTTCCTTTTTGGGACAAGGTTAAAAGAACCTATTTAAAACTCCAAATAGGTTACAGTTGCTATACTGTACATCCCTGAAGGGAATATTTAAAGGAGAATAACTGTCACACTCAGAATACTTATCAGAAAGGCCTAGTCAGCAGTCCTGAACAGCCTATAATGAACGTTTCTGTGGCCTTTATCAGAATTGACATAAGAAAGTCCCTTTTAGGATGAACTTTCATAGGCATCCAAGGAAATATCGTTCCAGAAAAATTAGTAAAGATTATGAAAGACTTTAAAAATTTAACTTCACTGGAGAGTGCTATATGACAAGAAAGAGGTTTTTGTCTTCCTCCTCTCAAGTGACATACTTCCAAAGAAGAAGAAAATATTTGTTTATAGCCTGATCAGAAGCAAGTACATTAGCTGTGTCCAATCCAATTAGTTCTCTCCTAGACAAATCTACTTTAGAAGGAACTATCTGGAAGTCCTGGAGACAAGAACAACATGATATGTTCACCTCAGGGTCACTGACGTTCTTTGATTTTCATGTATGTAGTGGAATAGACATACTCAGTGGATGCCTATGGTTATTTTTAATTGTTTATGATAAAATCTATTTTCTGAACTCAATTATGCTATCATTTTGGCTTTTGCTAATTAATTAAAATTATATTCTTCACAGACAGGAGGTGAGTCCTTGTACAAAGAATAGCAAATACTGTCGGGATTTATGGTTCAGAATCACAGAACAACCAGGTTGGAAGGGACCCATCCGATCTTCTAGTCCAACCATTCCTATCTAACACTAAACCAAGTCCCTCAAGACCTCATCCACCCGTGTCTTAAACACATCCAGGGAAGGCGACTCAACCACCTCCCTGGGCAGCCTGTTCCAATGCCCAATGACCCTCTGCGTGAAAAACCTCCTCCTAATGTCCAGCCTAAACCTACCCTGGTGGAGCTTGAGGCCATTCCCTCTCGTCCTGTCCCCTGTCACTTGGGAGAAGAGGCCAGCTCCCTCCTCTCCACAACCACCTTTCAGGTACTTGTAGAGAGTAATGAGGTCTCCTCTCAGCCTCCTCTTCTCAAGGCTAAACAACCCCAGCTCTCTCAACCTCTCCTCATAGGGTCTGTTCTCCAGACCCTTCACCAGCCTCGTTGCTCTTCTCTGGACTTGCTCCAGAGCCTCAACATCCTTCTTGTGGTGAGGGGCCCAGAACTGGACACAATATTCAAGGAGCGGCCTCACCAGAGCTGAATACAGAGGGAGAATCACCTCCCTGGACATGCTGGTCACACCATTTCTGATACAAGCCAGGATGCCATTGGCCTTCTTGGCCACCTGGGCACACTGCTGGCTCATGTTTAGTCGGCTGTCGACCAACACCCCCAGGTCCCTCTCCTCCTGGCAGTTTTCCAGCCAGGCTTCTCCCAGTCTGTAGTTCTGCATAGGGTTGTTGTGCCCCAAGTGCAGGACCCGGCATTTGGCCGTGTTAAACCTCATGCCGTTGGACATTGCCCAGCGGTCCAGCCTGTCCAGGTCCCTTTGCAAAGCCTCCCTACCCTCCAGAAGATCGACACTTGCACACAGCTTTGTGTCATCTGCAAACTTGCTAAGGGTACCCTCAATGCCCTCATCCAGGTCATTGATGAAGACATTGAACAGGACTGGACCTAGCACTGAGCCCTGGGGGACACCACTTGTCACTGGCCTCCAGCTGGACTTAACACCATTTACCACCACTCTCTGGGCCCGGCCATCCAGCCAGTTTTCTACCCAGGAGAGTGTGCGTCTGTCCAGGCCAGAGGCTGACAGTTTCCGTAGCAGAATGCTGTGAGAAACTGTGTCAAAGGCTTTGCTGAAGTCCAGAAAGACCACATCCACAGCCTTTCCTTCATCCAGCAGCCGAGTGACTTTGTCATAGAAGGCGATCAGGTTGGTTTGGCAGGACCTGCCTCTGGTAAACCCATGTTGACTGGGCCTGATCACCCGGTTCTCTTGCAAGTGCTTCATGATAGCACTCAAGATCACCTGTTCCATGACTTTCCCTGGCACTGAGGTCAGACTGACAGGCCTGTAGTTCCCCGGATCCTCCCTGCTACCCTTCTTGTAAATGGGAACTACATCAGCCAGTCTCCAGTCCAGAGGTACCTCCCCAGTCTTCCAGGACTGCTGGAAGATGATGGAAAGGGGTTTGGCCAATACATCCGCCAGCTCCCTCAAAACCCTAGGATGTATCCCATCTGGCCCCATGGACTTGTGAGTGTCCAGTTGGCCAAGCAGGGCTCTGACCACCTCCTCTTGGACTATGGGAGCCTCGTATTGCTCCTCTGTTTCCCGGGAATCTACACAGACGGAACAGCTTTCTTTACAATTAAAGACTGAGGCAAAGAAGGCATTAAGTACCTCAGCCTTCTCCTCGTCCCCTGTCACTGCTGTTCCCTCTGAGTCCAAAAGGGACTGTATGGTCTCCCTTGTCCTCCTTTTACTGTTAATATACTTATAAAAAGATTTTTTATTGTCTTTTGCTGACTTAGCTAATCTGACCTCTAGCTCGGCCTTAGCCCCTCTGATTTTTTCCCTACATAGCCTCGCTTCCCTCCTGAAGTCCCCCCAAGAGGCCTGTCCCCCCTTCCAGAGCCTATAAATCTTCCTTTTTTTTCTAATTTGACTCAAGATTTCCCTACTCAACCAAGCTGGTTTTTTCCCCTGATGGTCTTTTTTCCAGAACACGGGGATGGCTTTCTCCTGAGCTACCAGGATCTCCTTTTTGAGGAACTCCCAGCCCTCATGGGCTCCCTTGCCCTCAAGTGCTGTCTCCCAGGAGACTTTGCCAACCAGCCTTCTGAACAGTTCAAAGTCTGCCCTCTGAAAATTTAGTGCAAACTAAATGACGCTTTAGTGGAAACAAATAACTTCCAGTGAGACCTGGGCAGGCTAGAGAGGTGGGCTCATGTGAACCTCATGAAGTTCAATAAAGCTAACTGAAATGTTCCGAATACAGGTGGAGGTAATCAAAACTACAAGTACAGGCTGGGTAGAGAATGGATTGAGAGCAGTTCTGAGGAGAGGACTTGGTGTGTTGGTTCTTGAGAAGCTCAATATGATCTGGCAGTGCCCACTTGCAGCCCAGAAAGTTAACCACATCCTGAGTTGCATAAAAAGCAGTGTGATCACCAGGTTTAGAAACTTATTTCTAAGCCAAGATAATGTAAAATCACGTGAAAGCTAGATACCTAAAAAAGTATATATAACCATACGTCATAATCTATGCCTACATTCAATCATAATAAAAGCAATTGTTCTTTCCTATTGCACACGAAGGAGAAAAATCTCTAAAAGATAGCTAGCAGAATAACGTGACTTTTCTGCGTACAATGATTATGCTAACAATACAAAATTGAGAAAGAAAAACTATTATGATACATCTATTCTCTGTTCTCAGTAGGGCAATGCTTAATCTAGTACCTCAGAAGATTTTATATTATGTATAAAAGTATTTTGAAGACTAAAGTTTAATCATTGAAAATCTGTAACTTCTTTATTAATACAGTGCCTTCTGAGGAATAAACTGGCCTTACAGAGTCAAGATATTTATAATATATTACAAAGCTAGAAATGTTAGTGAAAGCTGTAATGTATAATCCAGAAATGTCTATAAAGTACAATGCAAAAATTTTAAATATATTAAGTATGCTTAGTTATATCAACCCTTATAGAGTCTCCTCTCTTCTCCTTTCCTCTTCTCCCCTTTTCTGCCCCCTCTTTCCCTCTACCCTCCCGCATAGGTCAGTGGGTATCTTCTGTTTCTTATTTGTTAGTACCCACAACTTTATGAACATAATTGAATCTCAAAATCTCACTTAATTATGTTGCTTTATTATTTTAAATAATTTTGGTTTTGAATATTACCTTTATGATTCTTCAATTCTATTAATCTACCAGCATTGGTAGAGCTGCTGGAGAAATATTTTCTCTCTTTGACTTGGAAAATCACTTTTCCTTGACAATTCTTTTTTTGTAAAATGAATATGTTCCTTTTATCTTCTTCTGGACTTGAAACTTGGCCCAGGTGACCAAGAAGGCCAATGGCATCATATCTTGTATCAGAAATGGTGTGACCAGCAGGTCCAGGGAGATGATTCTCCCTCTGTACTCAGCACTGGTGAGACTGCTCCTTGAATACCATGTTCAGTTCTGGGCCCCTCACCACAAGAAGGATATTGAGGCTCTGGAGCAAGTCCAGAGTAGAGCAACAAAGCTGGTGAAGGGTCTGGAGAACAGGCCCTATGAGGACCAACCGAGAGAGCTGGGGTTGTTTAGCCTGGAGAAGAGGAGGCTGAGAGGAGACCTCATTACTCTCTACAACTACCTGAAAGGAGGTTATAGAGAGGAGGGAGCTGGCATCTTCTCCCAAGTGACAGGGGACAGGACAAGAGGGAATGGCCTCAAGCTCTGCCAGGGGAGGTTTAGGCTGGACATTAGTAAAAAAATTTTCACAGAAAGGGTCATTGGGCACTGGAACAGGCTGCCCAGGGAGATGGCTGAGTCACCTTCCCTGGAGGTGTTTAAGGCACGGGTGGAGGAGGTGCTAAGGGGTATGGTTTAGTGTTTGATAGGATTGGTCGGACTTGATGATCCAGTGGGTCTCTTCCAACCTCATTGTTCTATGATTCTATGATTCCATAATTCTATGATTGTATGATTCTATGAAACTAATATACAACATTATAGTTATAATTCAGAAAATAAACTAGACAAATAGTTTCACTTTGAAGTAAGTATTAAACAGACATTGAATTATTTTGACATTAAATTTAAACATTAAATTATTATTTGTTAAATATCTTTTGAGATAGAAAATTTAATAAACATTTTAAATATTTTCCATGCACTGGAGACTTCACTTCACAATTTCATGTCTATCAAGGATTTCCCAGATGAGAAATTCTGTTCTGCTTTACCTCTCTCAGAATTGCAATGGGTATATTAAGTTTTGATTGATATGCATATTAAAAATCAGTTTATTCACCAAGATACAATTGTCTCAAAAGTAACTAGGAGAGCGATTCCTGTTGGTAATTCATGTTAGTTTTCTTATTAAAGTAGTGTAAAAGAAAGAACAAGATGAATTTTGTGGAAAAATGTTTTACCAATTCAACTTCATTTTAGTGTTCTTTATACTCTACCCTTGCCCTCTTCTCTGAAATATTAATGTGCTAAATCGAAACTTGACTGCTGCTTTCAGGATGCAAAATGATGCTCTGAAACTTTGGTCAGATGAAGACTTGAAAATTTTAAAATAATTTTAAAAACACTAATAGACTACCATCCAGGATTTTATCACCCTTTTTTTTTACTTTCTTTTCATCCGAAAGTATTGTAGCAACAAACCTTAACATGTTCTGTAATATTATTATTATTATTATTATTATTTCTTTCAAACGTCACCTTTTCACCTAAAAAGACAAGAAATGTATTTTATTGATTTTTTCTTTTGTTTTTAATCCTGAATAGATGTTTAAATTTCTTTTCTTTCTTTCCATTTAAAAGAAAGCAGATATGAGACTCAATGATTTCTGTTACCTTTTTATAGAGGTGCTCTAAACTGCAATAAAGAGTTAACCCCAATATTACAACAATGTGTAGATCTTTTACTTCAGAACCCAGTAGAGATTTTACGATATTTAGGTCAAGGCAGAGAACTTGACTACCCATCCTTCTAGAAAAAGATTGCTTCAATGATCCTAGAATATGCTTTGGTATTGAGAAACATAATAAATCCCCAAAGCCTCTGAAAAGCAAGCAAATAGGTAAAACTAGTAAAAACCTGTGTAGAATTGCATTAGCATTAAGACAGGATTAGTATGTGAAAAAATGATTTTTCTATTTTTTTTTTTAACACACACGTATTTCATGCTATGCTGTTACTGATCATATCAAAACTATGATTCAGGGATGTGGAACACTGTTGACATAGCTCAATAAGACTTGATATAGTGCAAGAACTTTGAATTTGTTTCTGTATAAACTTTTATATAACTGTGAACTGAACTCTTTTGGTAGAGTAATAGATAATCCAGCAACATAGTATTATGATTTCTTTCCTATTTCCACAATTTCTTATAAAGTAACATGCACTGAGAATTCTAAAAAATATTCATAGAAAAACTTTTGAGTAGGTAATTTTCAAAAGGCTTATTCACACAGATTATTGGCAAAGAGCTCACTTCAGCAGTATTTTACACACTGTAAGAATGCAACAAATCACTGTAACAGAGAAATATGTGAAATAAGAATTTCCTTTAGATATATGTGTACAATTATCTAACTAGGCCACTGACTACCATCAAAAGTATATTAGGTATGCCAGATTCCAATTACATTCAGTAGTATGCCAGAACTTGAACTTTTTCACCTTATTGTTATTTGCAGTTTAAGTGTATTGCAGACTTGGTTATTAAAGAATTTCTAAGCTATTCTGTTCTGAGAAAAAAAAGTTACAAGTCAGAACTCATTAAAAAAAATGAAAGAAAAATATTATGGTGAGTCATCAATATACTTCTCCGGAAGACAGAGGATTACCATGTCAATCTATTCTTCCTCTTAAATCTTAGGTCACATTACGGTCAAATTTATATGCTTGCTAATCCACATTTTATCTTGTTCTTCCTTCACTGCTCTGTAATTGCATCTTGCATCCTAATTTGCCAAGTACCGGGTGTTCTGTATGCCTTGGAAACTTGGGGTTTATTCCCTTTATATCTCTTACACTGACTTTAAGCAGGGGGCAAGGTTATACTCCTTTAATGATAAGCAATTGGCTACTTAAAACTTCTCATAAGCCATGAGGCCTATTGTCCCTTGTTTGTGCTTTCAAGACCCTTGCTATTGTCTAAGGTTTTATTCTTATTCTGGAGTCATAGATGGCTCATTTAATGAAGAACTACTTGTGATTAATATTAGTTATGTGTGTGTGTCTGTGTATTTTATATGTGTCTACAGATTTTGTCGAATATGGTCACTTTTCTTCATAGCAGTTCATTTTCCTTCACCTATTAAACTGTCTTCATCTAAGGTTTTCTCACCTTTACCTTTCTGACTCTCTGCCCCAGCCCATGGTGGGGGGAATGAGCAAGCATCTGTGTGGTGGCCTGCCTGTCACCTGGGATCAACTCACCACAGTAGGTGCCAATAAACATCATGTTGCACAATTGTACAAAACTAGATAGAAACTGTACCATCTTGGATAATAGTGACCTTGTTGTTGGACAGTTTCTATGATGGTTATATAAATTAAAATTAAGAAAAGCTTAAGTCAGGCCAATAAATGTCTGGGAAATCCTGAAAGTTTTCAGGATCTCTTTTGTTAGCTAAACATAAGTCTTGTGGACTGTTACAAAAAATAAAGACTCCATATACACAGGGATACAGTCCTGTGTCTCCTAGCACATTTCTGTGGGCATAAAGATTCCAATATTGCATGTATGCTGGTGCAAGAAGCCGATGCCTTAGTGTACCTGCAATATTATCGGCAAGCACAGAACAAACGGCCAGTGATCTCATGCTTGCCAGCTTGGTGAGATCTAGGAATCTGTATTAAGACCTGTGGGTTAATAGGAAAGGCAGAAAACATGAAGATAAGGGGCATGTCTGGAAAACAGGGGGTTGCACTCTATTGCTGCACTGCAGGTTTCTCATGGATGGAAATTCACTGGAATAGATGTTACCAGATCCAGAGGCACTATATAAGGTTTACATCCACTCAATAAAGTTGGTCTTGCTTCTTGCCTCATTGGTGGGGTCTTGTGCTTTAATTGCTACACATTTCTTCAAGTTTTTTTGCAATATAAGGATCTCAAAACAGGTACTAAACTGTATGTTATACAGAAAGTAATAATAAAAGGTATCTTGGCCCATTCCAGTTATGAGGATAGCTTGTTTGTTTTTTTTTTTTTTCTGCCAAATTAAATGAGAGCATCATAAAGCAAGAAATGCTATATATGAGATTAAAACCTTCATATGGACCCTGGGAACCTCAGCCTCATCTCTGTGCCTGGAAAGATCATGACAGCTCCACCTAGAAGCTATGCCAAAGCACATGGAGGATGGAGAGGTGATTAATGGCAGTCAGCACAGCTTCACCAGGGGCAAATACTGTACAACTAACTTTGATGTCCAGATGGAGATCCATGACAAGTAGTATCCCTCAGGGGTCCATACTGGGACCAGTACTGTTTAATATCTTCATCGATGATATTGGCAATGAGATTGAGTGCATGCTCAGCAAGTTTGCAAATGACACCAAGCTGAGTTGCCACATCTAAGGACTAGATGTCATCCAGAGGGTCTTGGACAAGCTGGAGAAGTGGGCCTGTGAGAAGCTCATGAGGTTCAACAAAGCCAAATGCAAGATCCTACACCTGGGTCAGGGTAATGCTTGATATGAGCCAGCAACATACACTCACAGACCAGAAGGACAACCATATCCTTGGCTGCATCAGAAGAAGCATGGCCAGCAGGGTGAGAGGTTATTCTACCCATTTATTCTCTTTTTGTGAAACTTCATCTGGAGTAGTGTGTCTAGTTCTGATAGGAAGGCTATGGAGCTGTTGGAATGGGTCCAGAGGAGGGTTACAAGGATGACCAGAGGGCTGGAGCACCTTCCATATGAGGACAGTCTGAGAGGATTGTACTTGTTTAGCCTGGAGAAGAGAAGACTCTGAGGAGACCTTATAGTGACCTTCCAGTATCTGAAAGGGACCTAAGAGAAAGCTGGGGAGGGACATCTTACAAAGGCATGTAGTGACAGCACTAGGGGCAATGGGTATAAACTGGAGAGGGGCAGATTTAGGCTAGGCATAAGGAAGAATTTCTTCACCATGAGGGTGGTGAGGCACTGGAAAAGATTACCTAGGGAAGCTAAGGCTGCCCCATTCCTGGAGGAGTTCAAGGCCAAGTTGGATGGGCCTTGGGCAGCCTTATCTCGTGGGAGATGTCCTTGCAGGGGGGCTGGACCTTGATAATCTTTAAGGTCCCTTCCAACCCAAACTGTTCTATGATTCTGTGATTCTAAGCTCACCATCTTAAACGGCAAGTTTTACTCTTATGGGACGAGGGAGACTCCTGCATCTTGCATGGTCCTTATACAGCCTTCTTTTTCTGCCTTCCCTGTGTTTATCCTTCGTAGTCAGTGTTGATGGTTACAGTCCATTTCAGTTGCTAGTTCTCTGATATTATGATCTTCCATAACCTTTTAAGTCAAAGAAGCTAAGCACATTTAAGTAGAGTTAGCAGATATAAGACGTAGATCAAAGCATATCAACAGAAGTATATTTATATTTAGACCATCATTAAAATACCTACCAAAAGAAACAAGAAACTGGTTTTTAGCTCCAAACAGCATACTGAATCCATGTCAGATGTAAGACATACATATGTAGACACTAGGATGTTACAGTACCTACCTACCTGGCATAAAACAAAGTATATTGAATGTAAAATAAAAAAAAGAAAGCAACTACAGTCACTAAAATGGAGACATATTGATCATTATCATTGTGTCTGTTAATCTTTAGTGAAAAATTGGAAGCAATACACTTAGCACTATTTAGCATTATTTTTACTTTAATGATGGTAGCAATAGTTTTATTCTTACTTTTTTATACAAGGACGTGCTGAGGGGTTTTGATCTTTTGTTAATATACTTTTGAGTTTAATTGTTGTATTGGTCACAAAATAAATTATTTCACTTAAAAATTACTCCTGTATATCCTGCCATGGAATATGATCATGATTGTCTCTTAGAAACTGGTATTTTTTCTTGACAGTGGATACGTTAAACCTCACTGGCACCAGTGACATATTTTTATTTATATATTATCTCATGAAAAATAGTAACCTCATTGAATATTCATGTGTAATGTCAAGAAATCAAGGAGGGGAATGCCTCTTACAGCTCTCTTTTCAATGGACTTTGATTTTTTTATTCAAATTATGGAACAAATTTATCTTAAGAGTCAAATATCACCTAGAGCACAAGAAGGGAGAGAGATTATTTATCTTTTGTATTACTTTGTGTGATTCAAGGAACTTCCAGGGTAAAGACACTAACTGCTAAAAACAGCCTGTCTTGCATAAAGATAAACATGAGTTTGCTCTTCACATTGTGTCTAATTCCTAGATCTTCACATAAAGTTGATATATATAAATATCACAGATTTATATACCAGCAAGACTACTGTCACTAATATTGGCGGGGGTGTTTTGCAGGAAACTAAAACTGAAAGAATCACAGAAGATATTTACATTTGGTTTGAGTGGCAAGATTTTGGCAGTGGGGAGGCTGCAAGGGTGGCTTCTGTAAGAAGTCAGAGACAGCTCCAGACAGCTGCAAGACCAACCCACTACTGAATAAAGCCGAGCCCAACAATGACAGTTTTATCACCTCTGTAATAACATATTGTGGGTAAAAAGTGCTGTGTGTGGGAAAGAGTTATGTTGAAAATGTTCCTAAAGGACAATTTTCAATGGGTGGGACCCCATGCCGGAACAGGGGAAGAGCGGGAAAAGGAATGAGCCACAGAGACAAGGTGTAATGAACAGACTGCAAACCCCATTCCTCATCCTCCTGCACTGCTCGGTGGGAGGAGATGGAAGAGTTGAGAATGAAATTGAACATGAGAAGAAGAGAATTATGCAGGGAAAGTGTTATTTATATTTGTTCTTTTTTATCATTGTCTTATTTTGTTTACTTTGCAGTCAATTAATTTTGCCAAATTGAGTCTGTTTTACCTGTGACAGTAATTGGTAAGGGAAGTCCCTTTCAGGCTAGACATTAGGAGGAAGTTTTTCACAGAAAGGGTCACTGGGCATTGGAACAGGCTGCCCAGGTTGGTGGTTGATTCCCCTTCCCTGGAGGTGTTTAAGGTACAGTTAGAAGAGGTCCTGAGGGACTAGGTTTAGTGCTTGATAGGCATGGTTGGACTCGATGATCAGATGGGTCTCTTCCAACCTGGTCATTCTATGATTCTATGATATCTTTACTCCACAAGTTTTTTTGTCATATGTTTCTCCACCTGTCCTGTTTAGAGGAGGAAATGATAAAGTAGGTTGGTGGGCACCTGATTTTACAAGTGAAACATTTCAAAAATAGTAGATGGTTTAAGTGGTTATTTTCTCTGGATGTTTCCTTTCTCTGTGCAGACAGTGCAAGGTGCATTTTTTTTACTTTAAGTTGCCATTGAAGACAAACTTATACCAACATCTTGTGGAATGGTCAGCTCATATGGATTTAGAGGTGGACTTTGTCTAGCCACAGACATCTGTTTTCATTATTAGCTTATTAGGTGTACTGGTCTCATTTAAGCAGAGATGAATCCTAGGAAGGTTATCCAGGGGTGTCTACTCAGTAGATATTTCAGTATGGTCTACTGAAATAAGTGCTGAATACACACTACATGATTAAGAGTAATCATATAGAGTGTATAAATATTATATACTTTTAAATAATAAATATTTTAAATTCCAACTTTTCCTCACTTTTGATTTTTTAGTTATCATTTCTAATTGTAGAAATAACAATGATAATAATAATAATGATAATTATAATTTTAAAAATTAATCAAGGCGATATAGGAATACAAAATACATAAAAGATCCAATGATTAATATGAAAAAGACATTCCTTGAAGAAGATTTCTGGATAGATAATAAGACAAGGCATGGTTGAACTTGTTGGATCAAATCATGTTACAGGCAGCTTTCCTACAACAACTATGTAGTGTTTGATCAGTTGTAAACACATACTCTCACATTTGACATGATTCTTTTTCGAAATTCAATAAATTCAGATACCTATAAGTGTTGTAAAGGCAGTTGAAATGTCCCTTTTGATGTTTAAAATGCTATTCAAAGTGAGCATAATGAGACCTGATAGGTCTGGGTAGAGTTTCACCAGTCAACTATTTATATTTATTTTTGCCTAATTCTTTTCCAAGACAATCTATTTCCAGTTGTTGTCATTATGTATTGAAAAGAATAGAATAATTTAATGTTAGTCTTTTAAAGCTTTCTGGTACTGTTTACATATTCTTCATCAGCTAGAACTGAAAATTACAAAAATTTGTGGGAAAATCAAGAATAGAATTTAGTCACATATAAATGAGAAGTGAGAAAATGTTTTTTAACACTTGTTTCTTTAATATTCTGTTTTGTGAAAACAAGTCAAAGAGCTAAGAACTAAACAGTTTTATTCCCTGTTGAATTTTCTTCCTTGTTCCTTGCACAAATTTCAGTGTAACATTTAATGTAATTTTTTCTCATTGTGATTTTTCAAGGTTGTCAAGATCTTCAGAGTCAGAACTCTAGATACTTTATTTTCATGTTTTACCCTGTCTTTATTTCTTTTTCTGGATAAATGAAAATATATTAAGTATGTGTGGCAATATTAATATAAGATAGTTTTTTTTTGCAACCACAAAATAAAGCAGAATATAGCAAAGTGAAAATGTATATGCTTTATGTAGAAACACATTACTTCATTATGATTTGCTTTTTATCTTTCTGAGTGTGAGACAATTAAATATACAATTGGAAATGCTATGAAGAAATTGTTAGCTACTACACGAGAAAGGACAATAGCTTAAACCTTTCAGTGATTCACCATGGGTAAAATTCAGTCTTACCACAGGGAGTATAAACACCTTCATGTATATCATTCAAGCTCCACTTCAGTGTATTCTAAAGGTTTTACTGGTGGCTAAATGGAGTATGGGTTTTGTTTTGTGTTTCTAAATGATATTGCACTCCACCTAAGAATATCCTAATTCCATCCTGCACAAGGTTTAATATGGTGCTCACTGTCGCTGCATCTGAGCAGCCAAGCATTAAAAGCAGGAGTAACATCTGTGCCGTGCAAGTTCTACCATTTTCTTCTCAAATATGTTTTCAATGCAGTTGTTGGGAGCTATTATTTTCAGAAGTTTATAGGCAGATATGAACTTTATCATCTCCTTATTGTTGTACGTAATGGAGATGCAACGTAAATTGCGGAGACAAAGTCAAAGAAAACAACCTCATACATGTTGAAGAAAGTAGTACTATTTTGGGAGTTCTACAATTTTCATGGGAAAATTCTTTCCAAACAACCTTCACACCTAATAAAAACTGGCTTCTGGAAAGCAAGAACAAATCATTCAGCTCTTTACTTCCAAGTGTTCTTTTTTCAGGACGTGGGACATTGTGTATAGTACTTATCTGTGCTGCATGAAAATGTTAACACTTACTTTGTTTATTCAGAATCCCCTCTCTACTTCTCCTTCCAACAACTGATAACATTCCCTGACACCTTTTCCACAGTATCCCATATGTCCTATCACCTCATATTGGCAACTTTCAGCTTCTGGTAATTCTTAATGCTGCAGTGACCTATTTCTAATTCTGGTTCTAAAAATCAGTCTGACTCTGCTGAAATATAGACAGCGTTCAGAACTGGACTCTTGGTGATAAAAATTCACAGGTCAATGACAGAGCTGAATGAATTCTGGTGATATGTATAGTGATATGTTTTTATTTAGAACTAGTGAGAAGAAATTTCTATAACCAAGGTTATAGCACTTGAAGGTCAGATCGAAACTTGACAGTCACAGAGGGGACTGTGGATCACCTAATGATCCAGAAGGAATGTCTGCAGAGAAAAATCATACAATGAAATGCAGCAGCATTCCAAGATTGCACCAAGAAATATGTTTCCTGCAGGTCAGCAAGGACTGTCTAGCTGTGAGTGTTTAAAAAAAAAAAAAAGTAAATTTCCCTCTCAGTAAGGGAGTGCTCAAAAAAAAGTAAGTTTCTCTCTCAGAATGCTTTACCAGCTTGGGAGAATAAGTAATGCAAGCACAAACATATCCTTGGCTGAATTTTCCTATTCAGTGTTCTTTTTGTCCTTTTTTTTCCCCATTAAAACATTCATTCTTTTCAATACAGACAGTGCTTACAAGGATGTGCTTGTGGTGGCCTGACCCTGATTGGATTCCAGGTACCCACCAAAGCTGCTCTATTACTCCCTACCTCAGCTGAACACAGGGGTGAATATAAAACAAGGGACTTGTGGGTAGAGATAAGGACAGCAGAGATTATTCACCAATTACTGTCACAATCAAAACAGACTCTACTTGGGGAAAATGAATTTAATTTAGTACCAATTACAGTGCAGGAATATGAGAAACAGAAAATAAATATTGTTATTATAAAGTATTTCTCCTTTTTATATATAGATCTTTTTTAAACAAATGCCAACATATGCTATGAAAGGCTTGGAGATATGTCTGCATCAGCTTCTGAACCAGAAGCAGGTGCTGCCTGGCGATCTGACTGGTCACTGTCTGGTAAGAAGATGAAATGAAACTAGTTTTTTTACTGGATGCATTGAAAACACCAGCTTTCATCTGCCAGTGTCACAAAACTTGTAGAAAAGCCATATGTTTTTGACTTGCGGCCCTCTTGTGAAATTTAGCTTCAAGTGGTTGATGAACTCACAAGTCATACTGACAGATGGACAGGCTGATGGATAGTGTAATTTCATAAATCCTTTTTCCTTGCAAACACATATCACATCTAAACAAACAAAAAAAGGCAAAACTTAGGTCCATAAAGAGGGGAAAAAACAAACTATGGTCCACAGAGAAACAACTGTTCAAAGTCAAAAAGAGGACAAAACCAAGTCAAAATGAAGAGACAGAGAGAATTTTTACAGTTTATTCACTGGATTTTGATAAAGACCCATACCCAAATTTCACATAATAAACACACACAATTTTTTTTTCCTTATAAAAAGTAACAAATAGTAAGCATATATTAGGATAATAATAATTACTTCATACAATTTCTTTTCTTTAGGTTTGAATCTTTCAAGTAAAATAAAATTTACTGATAAAGAACTCTGAAATCTAATAATTTTTAGCTAATAAAGCTATGAGGTTCTAGTTGTATGAAAATGAACATTTCATACAGAGTTTAGGGTAATAAAGCAAGTCTGTTTCCAAGATATTTCTGTTTACTAAAGGCTTATTCTGTATTAAAAATAAAAATAAATATTAACTGTTACCAGAATAGTCTATCCAACCACAACAAGTCTGAATAAAATTTCAATCTATCAAAGTGTCACCTTCTAGAAACAGAGTAAAGGAGATTTAGTTTATTTTATTATGAGGTATGTGGTTTTAGGGGGGGATTTGATTATTGATAAGTAGTTTTATTCTTTTTTTTTTTAACGGTGTTCTTAGGCATCTTTTCTAACCACTACTGCTGCTTCAGCAGAGCTCAGATTTCCTCTAAGAGACTTATTGCTAAGTACTCTAGTCATCTTGTAGGCAACGAAGTACCAAACCAACAGGTAGGAGCTAACTAATTCTACCTAAAGTCCTTAAAAATTGAGTCAGATTCAGCCCCAAAGTACAGTTTCAAGTCCCAAAATATAGAATCATAGAATCATAGAACAACCAGGTTGGAAGAGACCCATCGGATCATCGAGTCCAACCATTCCCATCAAACACTAAACTATGCCCCCCAGGACCTCATCTACCCGTGCCTTATACACCTCCAGGGAAGGTGAATCAACCACCTCCCTGGGCAGATCTGCAGACAAATATCAAAGTTTGCCTGAGCTCCTAAAATTGAAGACTTGTATATATGTATGTGAAAATTAATTACTTACAGGAAAACACCAATCCATTGTTTATCCTTAACTTTCCCATATTCTTCCACATACACCAAATTGTCTGGGTTTTGGCCAGGATCATTATCATACCATCTGCAAACTGTGAACTGAGAAGTCTGTAGAACTGATTCACTTATTCTGAACATGAAGTGAGTGAAGTCTTCCTACTGTACTTAAATCAGTGTTCCATTTGCACTATGAACACCATCAAAAAGTTCTCAGCTTCTAAGTACTGAGTTCAAAGTTCACAGCAGAATTAAAAAATTTCTGGTAAGATTCTTATTTTGACCTTGGGCAACTGAAGTAGAAATATTGTCAGATTGCATTCTGGCCAAAATTAAGAGTTCCTCTGCTGAGTACAACAGCACCTGAGCACATTTTACATACTGCTACTAAATAATCCCAATATTACATTAGCATATAGTGCATTTATTTATGTTTTGAATGTGTTATTTTTCATAATGGCTGTGAAGGGAGTAGCACTACTGTGAGCAATCAGACCAAAAAGTCCAGCTGCATATCATGAAGAAATACTTGATTTAACCGGCCTCAGCAAGCACTATCTTCATTACATTACACAACAGCCAGCAGAACTTAGCTATTACAATTATTCTGATGCTTTCCCATGTTGGTACTATTCATCAGAAACAGTTTTACCTGTCTTTTTCCTTACAGTGGAAACTTTCCAGTAAATCTCAGTTTTAAGGATTTAGACAGTACTATTGCTTATCAAAGTCATAATTTCCAAAGGGGATTCATGGTGTTAAAAGCTCCACAATCATACACAATAGAATAACATTGTCCCTGGTCTGAAGTGCTTATAGTCTAAAAGGCTCCTGTCTTAAGAGGTGAGAGAAAAGTTTCGTTAAAGGAATTTTAAATGCATTGAAAGCATTCTTTGGGAAGTGGCAGTAGAATGAAGAGGGCAATCAAAGAAATGGTAAGCAAATGTTCTTTACTTCCATACTTTACTGTTCATCTCAAGAAACCTTTACCTACTGACTGCAAATTTTTGTTTATAAAATGGCCCAGGTTGTCTTTCCACATTGCTTGACTGGTGCAAAGACAGTCATTGCTTCAGACCGTTCCTTATATCTACCACACAACAATAAATGTTCCCTGGTGGAGTCTACCTTGATGTGCACTGCAATTTTGAGAGTGTAGCTCCTTATAGAAATCAGGAAGCAAAACTTTCCCAGTCAGACCACACACTTTCAGTGGTGTTTTCGTATGGACTAGGAGTTGGGCAGAGGCCTGAGTTTCCTCATAGTGGGATAAAACCCATCTTGCCTCTAGATCCCATGTGCCAGACTCAGATGGTCACTAGGCTAACCAGCTGTGTCTAATGAATGGTTCTCAGGCTGTAGAGGAGGAATAGTACTGCTGCTTTATGAAAATGCAAGTTGTATGCTTCATGGCAGAAGGGCAAAAGAAAGTATTTGTGGATGAATACACAACTTCATTGATTTCATAGAAATCTAGAATCAAGTTCTGTTCTCATACTTGAAGAGTGTAATATAAAATTCTTTTTTATGAAGTAATCAAAAGCTTACAAGGAAAGCTTAAAACAGTAAATGTATGAAAAACTGTGTGTAAAATAAATGCATCTGTAGAAAAATATCCT
Organism: Coccyzus lansbergi; assembly: GCA_033558105.1. Lineage (NCBI taxonomy): Eukaryota > Metazoa > Chordata > Aves > Cuculiformes > Coccyzidae > Coccyzus > Coccyzus lansbergi. The sequence goes on from JAUMJK010000379.1 coordinate 1,211,100, forward strand.
CAAAACCAATGCATAATAGCATACTGATTTCTTACTTGAAACTTTCTGTTGGTACAGAGGATGGGTCTTAAAATATCCAAGGCACCTAACATAGCTAGCTTAGGAAAAAAAAGTGAAACCATTTCAGAAACTGTCTATCGGCAAGGTCTTAAAGCTGTACAATGCATCGTTCAGTGACCAGTTTAAGTCCTACCTCTCACAAGAATAGTGAAATAAGAAGAAAAAATGAAGCACAATATGGTCAGACTTTACTACCCTAAGATTGCTGGTCAGATTCTTTCATTTACACTTTTAAAATTGTTTGTCATAAATTTATACAATAATAAGTACATTTTGCTTCCTAAGACTTCACCTCACTACTTCACAGTTTTAGATAGCTTTCTCAGTAACAGTAACATCGGTGCATTGTCCAAGCCTTAACTAAGCAACACAGAAAAGTGTCATGATAACCATGAAAAAAGTACATTGGCACAAATAGCCATGTTAGAAAAAAAAAAAGTAAAATAATGCAAATTAAAGCAGGGAAGATTGTTGTTGTTGTTGCTAGAAGGAAGAGGCCTCAAAATCTCTCACATTTCGTGACTGAATGATTCATCAGCATTCATTCTGTTCTGCATCTGAGACTGGTTAAACCTATGTCAAGAAATCAGAGCCTGGATTCGGCTGAGCAGATTGATCCAGATTAAGTTAGGGTTTCCCAGCTGACTGCAAAATGCTTCAGACACAGCTGAACTTGCTATATATTTCTGATTCTCTCTGTAGTCTAGAGGGAAATGATGCTCAGTCTTTTTCAGAACTCAGTCTCATACTGAACCTTGATCTTCTCAGGTGGGTATTCCATCTCCGCGTGCTATATAAAAAAAATAAATCTAACATGCTTGTGCACAAAATACTGTATTTTCTTTCCTTTATATATGTCGAAACTTCCCAGTTTTTCAGAAAAATAAAATAGACAGAGAAGGTGGGTATGGGTACACTTTGGAACTAATGTAGTCATAGTGTCAGTGACCTGATACAAGGCTCTTGACAGGATAGTATGAAAGAAAGAATAAATACAAATTGATTTTGTATACATTCTGTTTTGTGTATTATAGTAGGTGTCATAGAAAGACCATGTTTGCTGTATTTCAAATGGCAGTAATAACAGAAGTTAATTTAGAACTGAAATATTTCTTGCAATTAAGTTTTCCATTTCAGTGATGATATAGTAAAATGTTAAGTTTGGTGTTTGAAAATCACAAAAAAAAGGGCAACGTGCTCCAGATAGTGAAGGAATGTAATAGATTTTTTAAAAAGAAGATTAGAGTGAGTTTGGTTGTTGGTGATTGGTGGCGGTTTGTTTGGGGTTTTGGTTTTGGTTTTTGGCGTTTTTTTGGTTTTTTGTTTGTTTTTTGTTAAATTTTTTTATTAGATATGTTCTCAGAAGTTAAATGTTTTTTATTAGGAATTAGTGGATAAAAAAGTAAGGCTTCCACTATCAGAAAACCAAAGACTCTTGCAGTCAAATCTGACTGTAAATTTCGATAACTATGCTCAACCCAGTTTGTTTTGTTTCTGGAAATATACACAGAGCACATTTATTTTGTTCACATTTTAAAGCATTATCTGTATCTTATGTAAATCTCTCATCATTGTTCATTTATACAACCTCTTATACAGATATCAGAACTACATAAGTACAACAGCTATCTGGAGGTATCAATTTAAGGTAGGTTTCATATGACCTAATGTGGAGTTCTACAGTGTAAAGACCTCATTCAGTTGCCTAAATGCAGGTACTTATTGCTATCAGAGATCCTAATCTAGTACGAAACTTTGCCTTCAGAAAGGTTTGGATTTTTATAGGTCATCTGCCAGCCCTGGACACATACTTATTCCTCATTGAGAACAAATAATAATATAGGTAACTAGGACTCAATTAACCTGAGTATGGACTCACACAATGTCATCTAAAACCCCTCAGTCTATCTCTGTTACCTGCTAGGGGCTGACAGATATGACATGGAACCAATGAGGCACCAACCTTCTCCCACAAGAGGATGTGGAGGTCACATACCATACAAGAGAGAACTTCATATGAAAATAGATATCTATTGTTCAGCAAACTGATTAAGCAGCTGTGCACTACCTTCTAGGTCACTGTGTACTGCATTTTAATGTGTTACATTTAAATTGAAAACAAAGTGAATAGAATGTATCTGGTCATATAAAGCACATTTTAAACATCTATGGGAAAAATGTTAATTATAATACATTGTAATATTTAGAATGTGAATACTATTCAGAGAGATTTATTTTAAAACTCTATTGTCCAAAAGTTTTTACTCTCCTTGAAACATAAAAGTCATGTACGTACATCATGAAAGATTTTTCATATACTGATTTTTTTTCCATATTTCTGTAGTGTTTATAAACAGTTTTTTTTGAATACGCTAATTCTAAAGATTGTGACTCAATGCTAGTGTATTAGTCAGAAAATAAAAATTGCTATAGTTATTAGCCACCTAACTTATGACAGTTTGCCATCTGAAATATCTGAAAGATCACAATTTTCAGTTGAAAATATTAAAATGAAAAGAAACCAGGTAATCTTTATATGGAATTATCTTGCAGTCATCACTCTGTAAAGGACATGTAAGTCATGCAGCCTGCATCAGTGTCACTCTTTGTTGCTCCTTATGTCTTAATTTTATTTTTTTTTTCTCTTTACTTCTGTAATATTTATGTGTACATAATTTGTGAAATAGATATATAAAGGGTCAATATTTATCTTCTTGATGATGAATAATCAGGTATAAAGAACTTTATATCAGCAATTGTCCAGGTCTTAGCTGGGATGGAGTCAATTTTCTTCTCTGCAACTTTTGTACTTTAGATTCATTATGAGGATAATGTTGATAACACATATTGCCTTATGCTTGACTGGAATAGAATTCATTTTCTTCCCAGCAGCCGCAGTTTCTCTATATTTTATTGTGAGAAGAATGCTGAAAAATACTGATATTTTCAGCAGTTGCTAAGAAAACAAGGACTTCTTTCAGTTTACCTTGTTTTACTAGTAAGCAGGTGTCTAAAGCTGAGAGAAGCAGAACCAGGAACTCTGATCCAAATTGGCTAATAGAAGTATTCCATACCATGAACATCGTGCTCCCTTTATAAGCGGGAAGTCTGCAAGTAACAGCCTCTTCTCCTCTCAGCCTCCTCTTCTCCAGGCTAAACAACCCCAGCTCTCTCAACCGGTCCTCATAGGATCTGTTCTCCAGCCCCTTCACCAGCCTCATCGCTCTTCTCTGGACTTGCTACAGAGCCTCAACATCCTTCTTGTGCTGAGGGGCCCAGAACTGGACACAATATTCAAGGAGCGGCCTCACCAGTGCTGAGTACAGAGGGAGAATCACCTCCCTGGACCTGCTGGTCACACCATTTCTGATACAAGCCAGGATGTCATTGGCCTTCTTGGCCACCTGGGCACACTGCTGGCTCATGTTCAGCCGGCTGTCGACCAACACCCCCAGGTCCCTCTCCTCCTGGCAGTTTTCCAGCCAGGCTTCTCCCAGTCTGTAGCTCTGCATAGGGTTGTTGTGCCCCAAGTGCAGGACCCGGTATTTGGCCATGTTAAACCTCATCCCATTAGACTCAGCCCAGCAGTCCAGCCTGTTTAGGTCCCTTTGCAGAGCCTCCCTACCCTCCAGCAGATCAACACTAGCACACAGCTTTGTGTCATCTGCAAACTTGCTAAGGGTACCCTCAATGCCCTCATCCAGGTCATTGATGAAGACATTGAACAGGACTGGACCTAGCACTGAGCCCTGGGGAACATCACTTGTCACTGGCCTCCAGCTGGACTTAACACCATTTACCACCACTCTCTGGGCCCGGCCATCCAGCCACTTTTCTACCCAGGAGAGTGTGCGTCTGTCCAGGCCAGAGGCTGACAGTTTCCGCAGCAGAATGCTGTGAGAAACTGTGTCAAAGGCTTTACTGAAGTCCAGAAAGACCACATCCACTGTCTTTCCCCCATCCAGCAGCTGAGAAGAGGACAGGAGAAGAGGAGGCAGAGAGGAGACCTCATTACTCTCTACAACTACCTGAAAGGAGGTTGTAGAGAGGAGGGAGCTGACCTCTTCTCCCAAGTGACAGGGGACAGGACAAGAGGGAATGGCCTCAAACTCCGCCAGGGGAGATTTAGGCTAGAGATTAGGTGGAAGTTCTTCACAGAAAGGGTCATTGGGCATTGGAATAGGCTGCCCAGGGAGGTGGTTGAGTCACTTTCCCTGGAGGTGTTTAAGGCACGGGTGGATGAGGTCTTGAGGGACTTGGTTTAGTGTTTGATGGGAATGGTTGGACTAGAAGATCCGATGGGTCCCTTCCAACCTGGTTGTTCTATGGTTCTATGATTCTCTCAGTGCTCCACTGTCCTCTGTGTCCCACTCACTGTTGGTGCTCCCGTTCTGGGTATCCAGCCTCTGGAACTCTTGAGTCCAGTTTCCCTCTTTGTTGATTTCTGCATTGGCTATAATCTCTGCTTTTGCTGGAATTGTTGTGCTCCTGGTGTCCACCACAGCTTGGAGTGCACATTCTGTGACCGATGTTCAGGATGGGCTGAGTATAGATTTGCATTAATATTAGTATTATCATAACTCTCACTTTTTAATTATTCTATTAAGACTGTTTTTATTTCAACTTGCAAGTCTTCTCTTGCCTTTCCAATGCTCCTCTGTGTGTGGGTGGAAGTGATAGAGCCACTGTCTATACTTTAGCTGCCAGCTAATGGAGAAACAAAGACAGTACTTGTCTATATCTTTTGTACTTGTGTCTGAATCTGTGAATGAATGATACTAAAATTAAAGACTTTTTTTAAGCTATTAGTCCACTTTTGAAGTATGCTGACTTTAAACATTGGTGTGATTTTAAATTACCTATGACATAAGGCGATAATTTAGGAAAGTGAGTACAGGAAATTAAAGTATTGACATTCAATGGAAGCTAAATCAGCAAACAAAGAAGACAGATTTTAATTAACTTAATACTGAGTTTTAAAAAGTGGGAAGATAATTTAATTCAGTGTTTTGAAAGTTTTGCTTTGTTTAGTTAGAATACTCACCAATTATTTAGAATAACATTTATCAAGAAGAAAAATGACACAGTCAAGTGTGTTTGTGCAAGGACAACTGGCCCTTTTAGAAATGCAACACTGAGTAATACATTCTGGGTAGAGTCAATTATTGTGTAATAGGAAAAGCTGGCATTAGAAGCCTGACACACAAAACCATTATGTTTCCACACAGTAGCATTCATTTTACACTACTGAAACATTTGCTTTAGAGTCTAACATAACTACATGCTCTGATTTCCTGCTGATTGCCACCTTTGAACACTGCACATTAAAACTGGAGATGGAATTGTTATAATAAAATATTCTTGCTATCTGGGGCTTCTCATTGAAAGCCTCTCTTACAGAAAGTTTAAGCAGCTTGTGTAGGAAAAAACTTTCCTTCAAATACTGATTGAAATAGAGGAGAACACAGAAGAGTTATACGTTCTGCAGAAGGCGTAATAAAATTTTAGGATCAGCCTGTAGAACTAACGTTTACTCAACTTGTAACATGTATGCATGTATGCATTTCTTCCTTATTTCTATCAAGTTATCCTACAGGACTAGAAGGACACAAGCATTACATTAAAATTTTCATTTATTTTTTTTAGCTAGGTTGGGATTCATCCTACCTGTCCTTAGACAGGTGTAATGTAGATATCTATATCTGACTAATCAGATGTTACAGTCATTGAAAAGAAAATGTTTCTGAAGAACAATTATGAAACAGACGCAACACAGTATAAATTTTATATCTTCCTATTGGTTTAAAAGGGACCCTCAGGTAAACAACATACAAAAAAAATCTGTAGTTGATCACATTGAACCTCAAATATATACTATAAATGTAATTAAATGACTGAAAGAATCATGACATGTAGAATATGACATCATATCTGTAGTTTGGATTAATACAGTTACTAATATCATGGGTCATATAGACTACTTGATTTTCACCCTGTATTTCAATGCAGGAATCTGGGAAAGTCATTAACTTACTTGATTAAATTCCTATGAACAGGTAGTGCAGAAAAATAAAAACTGTTCTAGAATAGTATTCTTGGTGGTAAAACCTTGTATACATCCACATCCTATGGTCTTCTTATTTGATTCCACAGAATTCTGCATCTCTGGGCTGCTGCATCAGAGTCATGCTGCCATTCAGAGGGATCTCAACAGACCTGAGAAATGACAGACAGGTATCTTATGAAATTCAACATGAGGAAGCACAATGTCTTGCACATAGGGAGGAAAGTAGCTCAGCACAAAAGTTCCTGAGGGTACCAGTTTGAAGATGAGCCAGCAATGTGGCTTTGCAGCAAAGAGGTTTAAAGGTATCCTGAGCTACATTAAGAACAGTGTTGCCAGAAGGTTCATGGAGTTAATATTTCTCTTCTACTCAGCACCGTTAAAACCACACCTGGAGTAATGTGTCCAGTTCTGGTCTTCTTAATGCAAGAAAGACATGAATGTGTTAGAGAATCTAGAGAATAGGTATGACGATTACTAAGGCACCACAGAATCTGTCATAGAAGGGAAGTATTTCTTGTAAATGTTCAAGAAAATGTTGCATGTGGCTTTGATCAATCTCAGGTTGTATCTAGTGAGAGATTTCCCTGCCCACAGCAGGGATGACTGGATTAGATGATTTTTAAAAGTCCCTTCCAGCCCAAACCATTCTATGATGCCATGATCCTATAAAAGGGAAAGTGAGCTGAGATAATTCATCCTGGAGAAGACAAAACTCAAGGGGATCCCATAAATAAGTACAAAAATCTGAAAGGAGTATACAAGGATGAATCCAGGCTCTGTACAGTCCTGCCAAGTAACAGGATAAGAGGCAATAGCCATGAACAGAAACACTGGGGACTTTGTCACAGTGTTCAGGAAAAAACTTTGTATCAGGAAAAAACTGTGCCCACTGTAAGTGTGACTGAGCACTGGCAGTTACCTATAGGTGTTGTAGAGTCTCCCTCTTTGGAAATATTCAAAAGCCATCTGGACATGGTGCTAGCAACTAGTACTAGATGACCCTGCTAATGCATGAGGGCTTGGACCAGATAACCTTCAGACATTCCTTCCAACTTCAACCACTGTGTGATTATGTGATTCTAAACATTTGAATATTTGAGTCTTGAAGTCACTGATCTCTTTTTGTGCCAGCATATACCATATTAATTCAAGAAAGCAAATTGTTTCAGTAAACTGAAATAAAGCTATCTTCTTATCTGGGAATATCTTGGAGGAGAAGAGGCCTTCAATTAACATTTTTTTTCATTAATGTATAATAAAGTAAAAGTTAAAATTATAACTGAATAATGATTGGAAGCGCAGGTGTACAATTTTAATGAGTTGAATCCTAGCATTTTTTGACTTAAGGTAATGCTTATATTCTATTAAAAATAATGAAATATTTCATACTTCCTGATCTACAGAGGACCTTTATTTTATTATTCTACATTTGAAATAAAAAAATCCTTAAATGACTTAGGAGCTTTGTGTCAAATTGAAATCTGTTAAGATATTTTTCACCTCTGAGATAAATTATTTAAAGGAGGCAGGATACAGTAAAAATATGTTGATTGACATTCACTGCATCAACAAAAATGTATTCAGATACTCAAAGACTAATTTACAGATGCTGAAGTGCCAGATTTAAATAAAGAAGAATTACCAAGCAAAGCATAATTTCCTTCCAGGGAAAAAAATTCTTCCCTAAATGCATTACGATTTAATGATCTGTTACCGGCACCAGTCTGTGTGGTAAGAGGTGATTACATACTTGAGGAGCTAAGGCTGCCAAGGTTTCAGAATTAATCTAAAGGGTGGCAAGTAGGAGAATACCAGTTAATTCTTGGATTAAACCATAGCACTGTTTTATTCATGGGGATTTTTTCCCCTCCCTCTGTTATCCAGTCATAAAAACATTCTTCATTTCATAAACATTTACTATTCACAAACCTGGGAAATTACAACTGCTGCATAACATGTAAAGTATCTTCCAAAATGACCCAGAATGCTTTCCCGGATATTTATTTCAAAGGTTTTTCTTTAATGTGCTGGGTTATCTGAATAGTGCATCATTACACTTTGGACATCTCTTAGGAATGCTCAGCATATTTTTCATAATTTTCTTAGTTTTAATTAAGCTGCTTATGTTTTTACGCTTTAAATCAAAATGTTATGGTTCATTAAATTACATTAGGAATGTATATTAAAGTGTACCTATTTATGAATTTTAGACATAAAGCTGACTATACAAAGTATTTTCATCAATTTCCAAAATACTTTTGAAAAATAACATTTAATGCTAGCAGTGTTTCTAAAGACATCAGTGGATCTTGTTTAAATTCTTTGTCAAGCATCTAGTGGAGAAGACATAATTCACTCTCATCAAGTTACCAATGACAACAAAGCGGAGTGACCGGTCAACATGAGCTCATGGCCTCTACCACCCACAGAGGCAGTGACAGATTGGAGTGATAGGCCAACAAGAACATCGGGAAATTCAACAGTAGTATAGACAAGCTGGGGAGCAGTTCTGAGGAGAAGTTCCTGGGCACAGTGAACTGAACTTGAGTCAGGAATGTGTGCTGATAGCAGAAATGGCCAATGGCATCTGGGGTTGTGTTAACAGCAGCAAACGCAGCAGATCCAGGGAAGTGATTATCCTCCACTTTACTCAACACTTGTTGGATCACATCAACAATACTGCATCCAGAGTGGTGACCCCCAGTATGGGATAGACTTCAATGAACCGGGGTAGGTTCAGCAGAGGGCCATTAAGATCACTGGAGAATCATAGAATCATAGAATCATAGAACAACCGGGTAGGAAGGGACCCATGGGATCTTCTAGTCCAACCATTCCTATCTAACACTAAACCAAGTCCCTCAAGACCTCATCCATCGGTCCGTTAAACACCTCCAGGAAAGGTGACTCAACCACCTCCCTGGGCAGCCTATTCCAATGCCCAATGACCCTCTGTGTGAAAAACTTCCTCCTAATCTCTAGCCTAAATCTCCCCTGGAGGAGCTTGAGGCCATTCCCTCTTGTCCTGTCCCCTGTCACTTGGGAGAAGAGGCCAGCTCCCTCCTCTCTATAACCTCCTCTCAGATAGTTGTAGAGAGTAATGAGGTCTCCTTTCAGCCTCCTCTTCTCCAGGCTAAACAACGCCAGCTCTCTCAGCTGCTCCTCATAGGTTCTGTTCTCCAGCCCCTTCACCAGCTTTGTTGCTCTTCTCTGGACTTGCTCCAGAGCCTCAACATTCTTCTTGTGGTGAGGGGCCCAGAATGAGAAGAATGAGAGAAAAATGGCTGAGGGATCATTGCTTGAGGTCTTGAAGACCATCGTGCAATGCAGAAGATTTCTCAGATAGAATGCATCATCTCCATACTTGAGAGTATTCAAGACCCAGCTGGGCAGTAACCCTTTGTGACTTCTAACCTGACCTGTTTTGAGCAAGCTATTCAACCAGAAACTTCCTTTATTCTCTTCTCACCTAAATTAATCTATGTGGTGGCACGAGGAGAAAAAGGAAAGTAGATTCAGTGGTTAAGACACTGTCCTGGGACAAAATGTCGTTTGAGTTTAAGCTAAAAGAGGGACCAAGGAGAGGTGACTTTCTGATACTTACTTAGGCACTGATTTATTATGCAAAAGACAGTGATATTACTAGCTCTGTCCCTGCTCTGAGCAGGTAGTGGATTTACCACTAGGGTTTCCATGTATGTGGTTATCCAGGCTAAGGATGATGAATTTAAGTAGGTGTATATTCAGCTCAGTCCAGATGGTAGTAAGTCTAAGCATGAACATTACGTAAAAAAACTGTGAATAGTGCACTTGGATGCCAAAATAGTTTAACAGAAAGTGTTGTTGACTACCACACCAAGTTTAGGCAAATTCTGATACAAAGTACAGTGTATGACTATAAAGTATATAAAATCATAAAATACAGAAAAGGATATTTCCTTTCCTTAATTTATCTTCTTGTTGAACAGCAACGATCTTAATAGATTAGGAATACAGAATATAATATACGATGTAGAGTAATATATTTTCATAAATTTAAAAAGAACTTTGCAGTAAGACATAGAAAAATATGCAAGTTATTAGTGTATATGACTGGGAAATTTCCCAAACACACAAAACACCTTTAAATCTGTTTTCACATGCATTGATGTACGACAGTACTATAACCAGATAGCAAGAATTTTATCTCTTCATAAAAAACTTAATTGAAAATCTGCATAACGATATGAATATTTGGCACTCAAATATTGCCTTATTGAATGAAAGACTCTTGTCTCATGCCTAGGTAAATATTCTTACACTTTTATTTTTAATTTAAAAAATCATAGGTTCTTCCTGAAACTACCACACCATCATGATTCTGCTATTGGTCATGAACAACCTTACAGGAAAATCCTAAATTTGCTTCCACCCTTGGTTTCTAACAGAAAGTTGACAGGCATTTCCCAGTTGTAGAGTTTAGATAGCTTGAAGCTAGTTGACTAAATTTACAAACAATTGAAAGTAAAATAGATAGATGGACTGATAGAAAGAAATACAATTTTTGACAAACCATGTAAAAAACCAAAAAATTTATACCTACCTCTCGGACAATAGTTAGCAACCAATGAGCACAAACCAGGTCAGAAAATATTTTTTTTCTAGTGCCTTCAATGACAAAAATTGTCAGCTGCAAAGTGACACATGGGGAAGTATGACAACAATTTCACTCCTTTTGTATCTCTCTTTTGATGCTACTTCTAATCTACTACTCAGGAGTGTCATTACTATCACGTCTCTTAACTGAATTGGTAAGAGTAGGCTTTTCAGAACTGATTATCACTGTTTTTGCTGGCAAGACAAAGATTTCCTTTGTGGAGAGAATAATTTCAATCTATGATCTTATGAATTTATTTATTAAGAAACAGTGACATTAATAAACCAAATAAAAATAATAATGCATTGTACTACGGGAGAATTTCAAAATAATGAGCATGTGGCATTTTTTTTAAAGTATTTTTTAGAAACAGATGGGTTTTCCTGTTGAATTGAAAAGAATACTTCCTTGATCCTTTTATGGCAAATTTCACTCAGACATCCAAGCAGACAGGAAAGGTTTTCTAAGACAAATGTGAGCGAAGTATTTTTAAAACAGTTTAGGAATTATGCCAAAGGTGAAGGTTACTAGATTTATGGAAGGACTATGTATACGCTATTAATGGAAAGTCAGAAAACGTAGTGAGTTATTACAACAGCAAAAAGAGGCAAGGTGCTAGAAACAATCTCTGAAGTGAAAAAAAAAACAATCCCCAAACTTAAAAGAGCAAGTGTAAATGATATTTAAGTATGTAATTGTGATTTCAGAGTATTTAACTTCAGTTTAATGAGCACCCCATCTACCCTCCTGTTATCCATAAAGATATGCAAAGTATAGTTTAAAGTGCATCATTTGTTCCCAGAAAAAAAACTCAAAAGGATAACAGGAAAATTGCTGTCTGAAAAAAAATCATTATTTGTTTGTGTTTAAATGTCAGAGAAAATGAGAAAAGTCAGGGTAACAAATATTTTCTGTTAACTAGCGAAATATTACACATTTACTATTGTTACTATTGTTACACATTTACTAGTGTTACCATTGCCCAAACTGTCCTCCTTTCATTAGACATTGTTGCACTGCACCTCTGATCCAGTGAAAAAGAGTTCATTTTATCCCTTTAATCCAGTGATGAAAAATTATCTGTTATAAGCATCCTACATTGGTATAAGTTATAGGAGGTTAGCCATCTTTCACTCTTGAATCGGCTAGATGTTGGTCTGCCCATGAGAGTTGGTGAGTGTTTGCTTTTACATCACTTATTTTGGGGTTTTTATCTCTTTTCTTCCACCTATTAAAGTATTTATTTATTATATCTTGACCTTCATGTTTTCTTGCTTTTATTCTTCCTTCATTGGCAGGGAGAGGTGGGAGGGAGGAAGTGTATGGTGCTTAGTTGCCTACTGAGGTTAAACCACAACACCTCCTCAACAGATGAAGGGAGAGAAAATAAGACTAAAAACCTTTAAGGATGAGATAAAGATAGGGAGATCACTAACCAATTCACAATGTTATTTGTCACAATCTTTTTTCCTTACTCCTCACTGCCACACAGTGTTTTAGACCTTTCTTAAATATTTTTTTTCAAAGGCAAAACCCTCTTGGCTGAAAGGCTCAGCTGTGTACTTTGGTTGGTCCATTTGTGTTGGCTGGAGGCCATCCCTGCAGCCCCATGTCTACCAAAGCCTTGCTACCTGCACCAGAAGTATGTTTTTTTACTTGTTTTTTTGAGGGTAGGCATTTCCAATATACAAACAACCTTTCTGTCATGGAACCTGACACACAACCAAGAACTGTTCCCAAATCACAATTTTTGCTATGCTGGTGTACTGTGATAAACAGTGTCTTTCTGTAGGGTTTAAGGCTAATGATACCTTTCTGTCTACCACTATTTTAGGCTGCACTACACAGAAAGTGATCAAAACAATGTTGAGACATGTTTAGGCACCTATAAACACCTAGATCAACTGTCTACACAATTCTCATCAAGGTCGGATGAGTAAAGAGTCATGTTTCTCTCAATCTGGTAAAAGCATCTAACTTTAGTGTTAATGTGTGAGGAAAGAGAAGACTCGTAGAATAAGTTCAGTAACAGGGCAGGTTTCAGCCTAAGACTGTAAATTCCTACTCTTAAATATCTAAAGAAAGGAGTCCACTTGCAACCTACAAGCTTGACACAACGTACAGTCATACATATAATACAATATTAATGCCGACTGTTATCAAGACTGGTTTCTAGCTGTTTATCCAGAAAGGTTAGGATGTCCTACAAGATGCTACAACTTACCAATCAAATTTATCATAGGGAAAATCTTGTGTCTTAATTAATCTCTCTTAACTGAAATATGTAGTTGAATTAAGCTTTGAGTGCTTAAATCCCAGTAGTAATCAATGAGTATCCATGATGAAATACAGTTATTGAAAAGTTAGATGTACCTTGTGTCTCACTTGTCCTCCAAATGTTTGTTGATAAGTTTTTAGTTAATCATGTAAAGCATCAAAAGAGGCTTTTATGAATGTAGCAAATTAAAACATTAAGCAAATTCCACAGGATTTCTTTGTGGAAAGTTGTGCAATGAAGCAAAGCCTCTTTATTATTTTTCCTTGGTAAAAGTCAATTTGGACTGAAAGCGTTGCAAAAGAATACTAGATAACCATTAGCAGTTGGAAAGCAGGTGTGCAATTAAGGCATGTGGAATACTAATTTTTGATACATTTCTCAGAGCAGTCCTTGTGAACATAGTTAGCCGGGAATAAGCACTATCATATCAATGTTCATGAAAAGGAGTGGACCACAGTGAAGGGTATCACCTTCAGTCAAATTTGAAGTTAAGCTGAATGGAGCTGTTTACTAGTTGTACTCTCAGATATAATCTGCGAAGCTTTCTTCAGCTGGATGCTACTTGACCCTTGATTATTACAGGTAATATTTCTGGCAAAATGTTCCACATATAGAGGCATCCTACAGTCTGTATTTTAATTAGTTGGAATTGGTAGGTTTTATTACTTGAAACCACACTAATCAATTCTTGCTTTGTGTATATCATCCTTTATTTCCTAATGCTTAACTTGACTGATTACTCACTTTTTCATCCATTTATTTGTGACAGTTACCAGAACAAGCATGCAAGAAGTCATCTTTTCCTCCTTTCCCTTCTACACAATGATATAGTAATGATTGACAACTTCAGTGATTTCCCAAGCTGCAAGACAATAGTAGAAAGGAAAAGCAGCAGAGAAATCAGGGATCTCTGTAAATCCCACCAGGATCAAAATATAAGTAAATAAATTTGCAGAGGAATAACCTTGTAACAACTCTTTCTCTCTCCTCATCTCCAGAGGAGACTGAAATATGTTCTGCTGGATTTGAAACTGAGTTCAATCAGACTATAACAGAATTTGAAACAGAAGTAAAAAAAAACCAGCCGCAATGAAACTCACTTTTGATTTGATCGTTACTTCTCCGTGATATTAAAAATAAGTATTTTTCTTTTACATTTTTTTGACAGTTTAATTCTGTCTTTCTTGTCATCTATTGTGATCTTAAAATAAAAGTGCTTCATGAAGTAAAAGAAAATAATTTCCAGCAATCATTTCCCCTGTGTTTTCCTAAGACATTTCATCATGTTGAGGGTATGAATATTTTGGTGCTTGAGGGTTGTAGTATTTTGGCATATTAGTATTCATTAAAACTTTCTTTTAAGCTCTATTTTTTTTTATATGCTGAGGAATTACAGGAAAGAATAAATGCATTCATATTTATACATCATATGTTTCAAAGAGATAGGGAAATACTTCCTCCTCGAATTTTCATAAGATTAAACTTCCCCTTTATCGAAGCAAGGTAGTGACCGCTCAAGTTGACCTCTGTATCTTAAAAATTAAAGTGCTTGCTGAGGCATTACCAGGTAACTTCTTCAGTAACCCCAAGCCTATGTGCCTGGTACAAAGTCTCCAGTCTGCATATTAAAAACCTTGTCCTTCATAGAATTATGAATAGATAGAATTAGAAAATGCAGGTCATAGATACTGCTCCACTTCGAAATTGTAATGACCTATCCATCCCAATTACAAGCACAAATTTTAATCGAATTCCTGGCATAAGAAAAAAAATATTGTGAATGAAGAAATTTAATGAGTAATTCAACAAGGTGTGAAGAGAACTGTCAAAAAACATTCAGAAATCTAGTGAGTTAAAAAAAAAATGTAAGAGAAAAGACAACATCTAAAGGTTTAAATAACCAAACTGGCAGATATAAAGAAGGATGAGTAGATTTCACTACATTGTGTACAACACAATAAATAGGCTGCCCAGGGAGGTGGTTGAGTCACCTTCCCTGGAGGTGTTTAAGACACGGGTGGATGAGGTATTGAGGGATTTGGTTTAGTGTTAGATAGGAATGGTTGGACTGAAAGATCTGATGGGTCCCTTCCAACCTGGTTGTTCTGTGATTCTGTGAAATATAATTATGTTAATTTTTATGAATCTAGAATAGCTGTATGTTTTATTAAAATTATACATTTAAACTGTGCTGTTGTATTTTATGTGGATCATGGCATCCTCTCACCTAACCAGCAGGTTGTGGTCTTGTGAATCTGTTGATGAGTAAGGTTTCACGTGAACCAATGTAACCAATGTCAAACAAAAAGACAACACATCCCATCTCTAAATTAGCATCCACACCAACTATCCTTTCCCTAAAATGCAACTTTGCAACACCAAAAGTCATGCAATGGCAAGTAATTTCAGTATCTTAACAAAAACTAAACCAGTAAGATAGTCACTTTTGCACCAAACCCAACTTTAGGCACACATTGATAAGAAGTTATGTGTAAATACTGTACAGAATCATAGAATCACCAGGTTGAAAGAGACCCATCGGATCATCAAGTTCAACCATTCCTATCAAACACTAAAACATGTCCCTCAGGACCTCATCTACCCATGCCTTAAACACCTCCAGGGAAGGTGAATCAACCACCTACATGGGTAGCCTGTCCCAGTGCCCAATGACCCTTTCTGTGAAAAATTTTTTCCTAATGTCTAGCCTAAATTTCCCCTGGTGGAGCTTGAGGCCATTCCCTCTTGTCCTGTCCCCTCTCACTTGGGAGAAGAGGCCAGCTCCCTCCTCTCTGCAACTTCCTTTCAGGTAGTTGTAGAGATCAATAAGGTCTCCTCTTAGACTCCAGATGTTAGAGAGATGGGTTAGTTAGGCATTCGGACTTCACAGCTGTGTAAGGAGATAGTACGAGACTAATAACTTAAGATAGGTATTAATTAAGGGAAAAGTCCTATCATGCCAGACTATATATTAATTTTAACTAGAAATTTAAAATTCTACTTCAGAGTTAATTAAAAATATTTTAAAATCCTTTTATTCTTCTTCCTTCATACTTACATGAAGCTCAATAGTCATTTAATTAGTATCCTGAAGGTGAAGAAGAATAGCAAAAGCCTAAGTATCAAGGAGATTGTAGAATATAGGGTGAGTTAGGAGTAAGACAAGCAGAAACTTTTAAAGACAGGAAATAAAACAAACTTTTTATAAGGAAAACAGTAAACCCGTAACCATCTAATAGCCCTATTTTTGGGCAAGAACAATCACAGAATCACAGAATCACCAGGTTGGAAGAGACCCACCAGATCATTGAGTCCAACCATTCCCACCAATCTCTAAACCACGTTTCTCAACACCTCATCCACTCGCACCTTAAACACCTCCAGGGAAGGCAAGTCAGCCTAAGAAAGTTGTAGATATATTTCTATCCATATCACTCTCTGCCCCCCTAGCCCTCCATATACATCGCAACCTTTCTTCTTACCTTCATATCTGCACAGCTTTGCATGATTTTGAAACTGTCTGTTCTTGAATGCTCTTTGTATCCACATAAAGTTGTGTAAGTAAACTTGAAAAAGGAAGCCTGTTGCATAAATTCAAGCACATCTAAATGCTATATAAATATGGAAAAATGATCTGCAAAGGCTTTTTGCCCTAAGTTTTGGAGAGTAGAATTATTTACATAGTTAGAAACAGCTGAAAACTGCTTTCAGAGCTAATCACCACCTGTTAGTCCTCAGCTCTGTGGTATGTCAAACAGAACTGACATGTTTTTGGCAAGCTTAGTGTCTATATTCTGTAAATTCTGAGGAAACTTGACTTATTAACCAACAAATAAAAAATTGATTTATGATCAAAACTCATCTGTCATGCTACAAAAGAACATCTTTATCCTATTTTTTTTTTCTTCTATATAACAGTCTGCCTCAAGAGCAAGCCCTTCTGATAATAAGTAAGTTTCTAGTATGTACAGGTTTTACATATTTGTGTCAGTCTCAGAGCATACTCCACCTGCCTTATTTGTATCTTAATTTCAAATCATTTTTTCATTTGATAGACATAGAAGTGTTAGGTTTAATGTTGTACTCAATGAACTTAAGGTTCTTTTCCAACCAGAACGATTCTAGGATTCTATGATTTGGGACTGGGAGTATCAGCATGCCATAACTTTATGATCCAAATAAGGGAAATCAAGAGATGGTAAAATGTTGGCATAAATAACTGACTTCTGCAAGCAAATCATGTTACTTTTATATCAGAGGACAGTAGGTTTTGGTTTTTTTTTAATTGGGGGGTGGTACTTATAAGCTTGTAAAGCAGACCTTTGTTAAGTCATTCAAGAAACTGTTAACTCCAAAAATAAATAGTGACTAAACAGCCACCATTCCTCAGAGTAACATCCCTGTCTGAATATAGTCCATCGCTTTTAGTAATCACCCTCACAATATGCATATCAATTTAACTCTACCAATGAGATTTAAAGATGATACTGCACCGTCCCTCAAAATACTTTTTTTGCAGATAGGACCAGGAAGTACATGCTGTCTGTTCAGCTGTTCTACCTGAGGTGTCTCTAGCATCAGTAGAACAACATCCTGCTCTCCTCTTTGAGTTGAATTGAACTGACATGGTCTTCCCTGCATATCAGCAATTTTCAAATTCTACCATTTGTGTTTCACTTTGAATTTCATGTGTAGACTCATTTTTTACTGTCAGTTACAATCCTTGTTTCTGCAATTTAATTTCTCTAACTTAAGGTCAGATTAATAAGCAACAGGAATCCCTTCTCACTGAGGAGCTGTTGTTACAAAGTATGTTTTTAGTCAATGTGCCCACCTGCAGGTAACTGTGCTTACACAACACCAGTCTTGGTTCACATCACTACATGCTTAAAAGGAAAAGATAAAAATAATGAATCCATTAATTTATGCCCAAGCTCATGAGATCTACATGTTCAGTATTACTGGTTTTTTCATTTTTTTGTTGAGTCTTTTGTAGTTGTTTTCCCCAGAGGATATGGACAATAACATTTCCTGTACATGAAACAAAAAAAGCATATCTCCCAAGAAAAGCACTATATAGCTCCAATTAAAAAATAGTGGGGGTAGGGTAAGTAATTTGTAAAAGCTTTTTACTACTGCTCTATAGGGACATGTACATTAGCAAATATGCACATTGGAATTGATTCTAACTGCTGAGTGATAAATGCTGGCATCTGAATGTTGCTTTTCTGAATTTGCAACCTCATTTTCCTTAGAAAACAAAGTTCAGAATATTGTTCTCAAAAGTGTATTTGAAAAATGCTATTTGTCAGCTAGCAAAATGAACACAAACCTTCCAAAAACTGCAGTAGTGTAAATTACTTTTGCCTGCTTAACATAAAGAATGTTATCTCAGCCAGAGTCATTCCAAAGGAAAGTCTACCGCCTCTCCGAAGCCTAGGTTAGAGACATCACTGGGAAAATCCCTACAATGAGGAAAAAATTGAGGTTCTTAATGTCTTCTTTGCCTCAGTCTATTAGTCAGACAGTTACCCCAGGGTATTGAGCTCCTTAGCTGGAAGATGCAAAACAGAATAAACCCCCCATAATCCAGGAGGAAGTAATTAACAACCCGCTGTACTACTGGACACTTGCAAGTCTGTGGAGTCAGATGTCATCCACCTGGACTTTAGTAAAGCCTTGACACTCCTTCCAAAAGAATTCTCCTAGAGAACCTAATGGCTCCTGTCTTAGCTTGGTGTTCTCCTCTCTGGGTGAAAAACAGGCTAGATGTCTGGCTCAGTAGGTTGTGATCAACAGAGCTAAGCCCAGTTGGCAGCCAATCACATATCATGTTTCCCAGGGCTCAGTGTTGGGGTCTGAGGAACACCCACAAGAGTAACATGTTTTATTGTATATTGTATGTAAATCATTACAATACTTGAAATCCAGACTTAATTTCTGGAAAATTAAATGACAGGGTTTTTCTAAGTAATCTAGATTGCAGCTATTATTAAAAATCTTGTTCAGCTATCTTGAAGCACTTAATTTTTTTTCTTTTTAGTTTGTAAATTCCAATCACACAGTAGCTTGTTATTAAAAAAGCATTGGAAAGTTTAGAAGTGTTTTTATAACTTTTAGGGGATTTTCCAGAAATTAAGTTCTACCCTATCATGGTAACATGCAACACATAAAACCTGTATTTCTGTCCCTGCTATATTTACCAAGTTATTGTTCCTAACACTGTATTGTACATATGTTTTTACTCTGATCTTCTCTGGCATTCTAGCATTAACAATGCAACATGCAACACAAAGACTGAAAATAACTTTAGGAGGGTAGTCATCACTTTAAAGGACCACTACATATTCTGTTTTAAGTATGGCTATATTTACTGGTTCAGTATTCATAGAAGATGTGGAAAATTAAAGGAAAAATATTCGGGGTAATTTAGAATCACATAATGTAGCAAAGTAATTGAGTCCTAGAACTTCTTAGAGGAATACTTCACAAAATCTCTTAGGTTGGAAAAGGCCCTTAAGACCATTGAGTCCAACAGCAAGACTAACACTGCAACTGCAAAGTCCACTACTAAATCATGCCCCTAAACACGATGTCTACACAACTTTTGAGTACTTACAGGTGTGATAACTCAAACATTTCCATAGGCAGCTCTTTTCAGTGCTTGATAACCCTGTCGGTGAAGAAATGTTTGTTTTCAACCTAAAATCCCATGGAGCAACTTAAGGTGATTTACTCTCATTCTATCACTTTCTACTTGGGAGAAGAGATCAACAGCTACCTCACTACAATCTCCTTTCAGGTAATTGTAGAAAGTCATAAGGTGACTCACCACACTCTACCCCTCAGCCTGCTTTTCTTCAAATTAACAGTCCCAGTTCCTTCAGCTGTTCCTAATAAGAGTTGTTCTCATAAATCACTATAATTACTTTCACATAATAAGTAGTTCAACTATTGTTAAATATGACATCCTAAGGATATGTAAATATTTTAAAATATTGACCACATTGTCAAACATAGTCGAACATTTTCAAAACTAAATTAGATATATATTGAGGTGGGTGAACGTCATGGTGTATGTTGAGGTCATCTGGGCAGGGATATTAGCACGTTCTGCAGCAACTTCTAGCCCATATGCAGAAATTTTCTTCCAAAAAGGACCCATTAGACCAGGTTATCAATGCAATTTAGATATCTCCTACTAGGGGTTCACTGAGATTTGGGAGCTAGATAGCATTCCTCTGTTCAATAATTAATGCAGTTATACCACAGTTTCTACTCAGTATCCTAATGGGACCAGCATACAATTTTATGTTGTGGTTGTACTGATGTTTGGACAAGGGCTATTTTGATGAGGGAAATTGTTTGTTTCTTTGTGTGGCTTTTAGTTGTTTTTCCCCTGAAACATATTATTTCACAGGTTCATTCACCAATTTTCAGTTCAGAAGAAAAAGCCGTTATTACTCTGACATTAAACCGACCGTATAACATTCAAAGAAAAACAATTTTTGCATGAAGCCATACATTCTGCATGAGTGCATGCACATTTATGTAACAGTGCATGGCACTATGCAGACTGTTGAACTTTTCCCATTTGATTCTGTTGAATATTCTAAATCTTTGCTTTGGAGAGTTTATACTAGATTAACATTATGGTCTCTTATAGCTGAAAAACATATGAAACTGAAATGGCTGCTCAAATATCCAGGGGAAGCGAGACAATGTTTAGATGCACCATGGGAAACTAAAATCATAACATACTATCTTTTTTTTAAATTGTATTTTCCTATTTTTCTGCGTTCCCCATACCCTTTTTATGACTTCACATTAGGATATATCTGGTGAAAGGAGGTAATATTAAACTTTTTTTCTTACAGGAAGAGGTTAGGAAAGGTCTGTTTTTTGCTCTGCTATTCCAGTATAGCAGTATAGCTGTAAAAAAAGTAAGATATTGACTTTTTTATTAGATGATGTGCATGAACACAGTAGAGGTGGAACTTCATTGCAGCTTCTGATCAAGAAAAGGCACGATCTATTTATCTTTTATTCCACAGACTCAAGAAGATAAATTTCTGCCATCTTCCTTTAAACTCAAAAATATAACACTTATCTGTTTCATAGGTAAAAGATTAAAAGATAATATAGAATCAAAGAATCATAGAATCACCAGGTTGGAAGAGACCCACCGGATCATCGAGTCCAACCATTCCTATCAAACACTAAAATGTGTCCCTCAGCACCTCATCCACTTGTGCCTTAAACACCTCTAGGGAAGGTGAATCAACCACCTCCCTGAGTAGCCTGTTCCAATGCCCAATGACCCTTTGTGTGAAAAATTTTCTCCTAATGTCCAGCCTAAATCTCCCCTGGCAGAGCTTGAGGCCATTCCCTCTTGTCCTCTCCCCTGTCACTTGGGATAAGAGAAATATGAAATTAGAAGATATGAAATTAGAAGAAAAAATATGCAGAAGTCATGTAGCTTCAATGACTTTTTATACTAAACATTTCCATAGAACATATTAAGTGTGTTAACTGAATAATTAGCTGTGTTATTATTTAATGCCTGTTTCTTAAGTGCGTAGTCAGTGGGCAGCTGAGCTTATTTTAATAGAGTAAGCATTTACCATCTGTCCTGCCCCTCTAATTGAGATGCAAACCAAGCATAATTCACAATTGCATATTAAAAATACAATAATAAGTCATTAAAATGCATGTGTATGTTCATCATTTATTGTTACAGTCATCTGTTAAGTTTTGGTCAAAAAAACAGTAGGACGGTTTTTGTTGGTTTTTTCCACTCTAACATCAGATCAGCTCTTACATTCTTTTTTATTGTGTGTGTGGAGTTAATGGGCATATGATGACTCATATTAACTGTCCGTCTGATCTGTAGCATGTTGTATCTGTTGTTTTAATAAAAAAGTACTTTTTTCTTCAAAAGGTGTTGCAATACCTAGTTAACTTAAGTATGTATACACATAGACATATACACGTGCAAGTAAATCTGTACTCAGAATAAGATTTTCTAAAAAGTGTCCAAATATTCTAAGGACAATAAATAAAGATACATTGAAGAAGATCTTCATTTAAATAACTGCCATTGGATAAAAATAGAAATCTAATGGTTTAATTATGCTTCAATATTATAAAAATGATTAAATTACGAACATGTTTTGGTGGTATAGTAAAACATCTGACCAACTTTTACAATTACCGTGGTGAAGTTCATCTTATGTGGAAGAACAATATATCTTTCATACAGAACGATACCTCTATCAAAGCTATAATCAGAAATATGGTCATCGTGTTACTATGAACAATGACCAAGATACATAAAATTGTTGATACACTGTATTTATAATAAATTACTCTTGTTTCTGGTGGCATTTTTGCCTAGTTAATATGCAAAGAATAATGAAACCACGGAAATATCACTGTTTGACTAATATTTTAGTGTATTTCTGATACTTAAATTTTTATCATCTGAACATATTAGGAGTTAAAATACTGTATTTTATACCTTTTCAGTTAAGTTCAGACAAGATTTTGAAGCACTTCAGTAATGAAAGGTCTAATTATCAGGCTTAAGATTATTTTATCATTTTTTTTCTCTCTATGGACCTATTTGCTTCAGCAAGTATTTGGACTTGGGTATTTTTTTGAAAGCGTTTATTATCTGATTTTAGTGTACTGTATTTGTATCATAAAATTAATTTGGCATATTCTATATGCTTTCTTGTAGTTTATCTTAGTTTTGAAAACAATAATTGTATACCAGTATGAAATCTTTTCTCTGTTCAAGAAAGTTCTTTGTGAACCTAATTCTTCTGTTTATGTCTGTTGTCTTTTATACCTTTCTGACAGCCAGTTATGCTGATCAGTAAAACTTTCTCTTTAAGAAAATTGACTGCAAACTGTAAATGAACCACTAAATGAATTTTAAAGTTCTGTTTTGCTAACTGTAATTCTTCCATGAAGACATTTAACGGATACATTGGATGCAGTTCAAATGCCTTAACAGCACTGTCCAGTGAGATGACCAATGCCCTAGCAAACCCTGGCAGTCCTCCAACTGCCATTCTATTGTGATATGAGTCTCCTGAGTGTAATAGCTGCCATCTTTGCGTGGATTTCTCACATGTCCTGGTACGTCTCAAAAGGTATTATCACTTATGTCAGGACAACTGTCTTGATCCTCACATACCATTTGTTCTGCAGGCTCAGTTGATCTATACTGATAGTAATAGAAGCAGACAACTAAATTTAAATGTCATCATCTTGAAATTGATCTCTGTCCTGTCATCCAAAGGGTTCCTGAACACATTAATGACTTCTGATTCTCTGGTTAAAATGAAGGGGATTTAAATCTTTCAAAGACATTTTGTATTATCCCTGCAATGTTATTTCATACACCCATTTCATAATATGCCAGTGAAGAAGAGGAAGAATGAAGAACCTGTTACATATCTACATTCAATTTCAATATTCATAGAATTGGAGAATAGTTTGGGTTTGAAAGGACCTCGAAGGATCATGTTGTCCAACTCCCCCATTGTGGGCAAGGGCATCTTCCACTAGATCAGGTTATTTAAAGCTTCATCCAGCCTGATCTTGAATGATTCCAGGGAGGAAGCATACACAACTTCTCCAGGCAACCTGTTCCAGTATGTCACCATGATCATCATAAAAGAATTTCTTCCTCTTATCTAGTCTGAACCTACCCTCTTCAGTTCAAAAACATCACTTCTTTTCCTGTCACTGTAGGGTCTGGCTAAAAGTCCCTCTCCCTCTTTCTTATAAACTCCCTTTAGGTATTGTAAGACCACAATAAAGTCCTCTGAGAGACTTCCCTTCTCCAGCATGAATAGACTAAACTCTCTCAGGCTTTCTTTTTAGAAGAGGTATTCCAGTCCTCTAATCATGGCCCTCCTTTGGACCCATTCAAGCAACTGTATGTTTTCCTGTATTGAGGACTGCAGAGCTGAACACAGTACTTCAGGTGGGTCTTACCAGAGCAGAGTATAAGTAGATGATTACCTCCATTGAGCTGCTGAAAATGCTTCTTGTTATGCAACCCAGGATATAGTTGGCTTTCTGGACTGCAAGCATATATTGCAGGGTCATTTTTTGTCCACCAGAACCCTAAAGACTCTCTCTGTAAAGCTGTTTTTAATTCATTCATCCTTAAGTCATTATTGATATTGGGGATTACTCTGGCACAGGTTAAGGACATCATACTTGACCTTGTTGAATCTCAGGTTCACATCAACTCACTTCTCAAGCCTGTCAAAGTTGCTCTGAATGGCATCCCTTCGCCCTAGTGAATCAACTGCACCACTCAGTTTTATGTCGTCTACAGACTTGCTCAGGGTGCACTTAGCCCCATTGTCTACATTACTGATAAAGGACTGAAGTGATATTGGTCCCAGTATAGACTGTTGAGGGACACTACTTGATACTGTTTATTATAGGAAAAAACCTAAGAAACACAAAAATAAGAGACCTGTTCACTTCCTTTAATATTAGAATATTATTAAAGTATTTCTATGTGTGCTTTAGTAGTATCATGTTAACATCCTTCTACCTTAACTGTAGATTAAGAGCCAGCTGTACCTAAAGAAAATTATCATTTTCATTATTATCAATGTTCAAATTGAAATTTTGTAGACTAACTATATTATAGCAATTATGACACTGCATTTAGTATGTTGTTTACGTTTTTTTTTGCCTGATAGAGAAATTGAACTTGAAGAGAGTTCTCCTTCTATTTCAGACCTTTGTCCTTGTTCAAGGGTGCTGGCAGATCCATTATGGATTATGTTTTACTAAACAAGTTAGTGTACAATAAACCAAAATAAAATCCAGTAAAATAAGTACTGAGGATTTATTGGTATTATTTTTTATTAATTTAATAATAATGTTTAATAATGATTTAATTTATTAATTTCAGTTTCTGAAACCTGTCATTGTTCTGGAGAATTTCAAAGGAGAAACAGAGTAATTATTCATAGAATCATAGAATCATAGAAAAAACAGTTTGGAAGAGACCCACTGGATCATCTAGTCCAACCATTCCTATCAAACACTAAAACGTGTCCATTAGCACCTCATCCATTCGTGCCTTAAACACCTTCAGGGAAGGTCAGTCAACCACCTCCCTGGGCAGCCTGTTCCAATGCCCAATGACCCTTTCTGTGAAAAACTTCCTCCTAATCTCTAGCCTAAATCTTCCCTGGTGAGCTTGAGGCCATTCCCTCTTGTCCTGTCCCCTGTCAGTTGGGAGAAGAGGCCAGCTCCCTCCTCTCTACAACCTCCTTTCAGGTAGTTGTGGAGAGCAATGAGGTCTCCTTTCAGCCTCCTCTTCTCCAGGCTAAACAACCCCAGCTCTCTCAGCCATTCCTCATAAAGCCTGTTGTCCAGCCCCTTCACCAGCTTTGTTGCTCTTCTCTGGACTTGCTCCAGAGCCTCAACATCCTTCTTGTGGTGAGGGGCTCAGAACTGCACACAGGATTGAAGGAGTGGCCTCACCAGTGCTGAGTACAGAGGGAGAATCACCTCCCTGGACCTGTTGGTCACACCGTTTCTGATACAAGCCAGGATGCCATTGGCCTTCTTGGCCACCTGGGCACACTGCTGGCTCATGTTCAGTCGACTGTCGACCAACACCCCCAGGTCACTCTCCTCCAGGCAGCTTTCTAGACAGACTTCTCCCAGTCTTTAGCTCTGCATAGGGTTGTTGTGCCCCAAGTGCAGGACGTGGCATTTGGCCTTGTTAAACCTCATGCCATTGGTCTCAGCCCAGCAGTCCAACCTGTTCAGATCCCTTTGCAGAGCCTCCAGCAGATCGACACTTCCACCCAGTTTAGAGTCATCTGCAAACTTGCTAAGGGTGCACTCAATGCCTTCATCCATGTCATTGATAAAGACATTGAATGGAGCTGGACCCAAATTATTCACAGGAATGTGGAGCTAGAGGTAATATTGTTTAATACAAAAATAGATACTATTCAGCTTGATTGCCCATCACAAAAATAACTCTTCAGATAACAACATTAGGACTGTGATTCAGAAATCCATGAGTTTATAAAAGGACTATTTTACTTCTCTTGCTTTATTGGTGAAAACGTATTCTTACCTTTCATGAACCTGTTTCATATGCTACAGTAATTTTACAGAATTTGTATGACATTGCAGTACCTTCCTCTACAAATGTAACTCCTGTGAATGAAATAGGATACTTGAAAATGAAAATATTATTTTAAAACTGAAAATAAAAACTTTTCCTGATAGTTCTAGTATTCTTCATTTTGAAGTGTTATTGGCATAACTTTAAGAAGAGCTAGAATAGAACTAATCTATAGTTTAATTTTTAGCTTGGTGTCTGGCAATTCAGTTAATTTTTAAATAAAACAAATGTAGGTTTAGCATGATTGCTCACATATTTATCCAATTAAAAAATTATTAAAGCTTGAAGCTAAGAGTGCAACATAACTGATTCTTTGAATTCTCAGGAAGATTATTTTCAAGTTTGAAACATAATGTCATTAAATAGACACTAATCATTTTTAAAGAATATTGTTGACAATTCACTCTATCAAAAGCTATTATTTGGAGCATTTGAATAATCAAAATATCAAATCCTTAGCAAAGACTGTGCTTATCAAGCATAGTTGAAGGTAACTCTGAACAGAACTGAAAGAGGTCAAGTTTTGGTGCAGTTATGAAAATTAGAGGAATTTCCTATTGACATATTCTAACTGAAAATGTGGTTTTGTTCCTATTTCGTTCATGTTCACTTGTCTTGGAATTGTTAATATATGTATTAATTTTCACTTGAAGTTTATGGAAAAACAAGAAAGTATTTTCTTTGTGATGAAACTTGATTTCACAACATAGGATAGTCTATACTGAATACATACCATGACAGATGAACCTATCTGTACCATCTGGCTCTGGGACTGTGAGCCACTTCCAGATTCTGATACTGAAAATATTGCAGACATAGCTATGCTTCTCCGAAGTCAGCTTAGTGAAGAATCCTGACCCGTAGCAGCACAGTGTGATCTGTGCAGTCACTGCTGTAAGGTATTAAACTGTTCATCTTGGGAGTGAGAAGTACAGAGTGTTTTCCCAGAATTCCTGTTCTGTATGTTCAGCAAACTTAACTTGGGAAAAGGATCTAGTATTCTGTAAGAACTTTTCCATGGACGTGTTTCCATATCATCAATCTATCACAACTGATAAGACACTTCTCCCCATCAGATAAGACTTCTGTACTTTGTCTGGTTCTGTTTAGCACTATTGAAAGTTAGCATGATTTAGTACTATAATCAAAATCATAATGCAAATTGTTATACTACCTTGACTTTTTGAATAGAGGGAGGTGAAACAGCAGAAAAACGTTATAGTTCTTCACACAGCATTGCTGATTTCAAAGTTTATGTGTAGAAAGTAGAAGAAGAAATTTCACCAAATGTTTTAGTAAAAATTGTAAATAAGTTGTTATTATTATTATTTGCTACATATTACTTTATTTTTCTTTCAGGGTAGTATTTCATTCAAGGTTTCTTATATTTTCTTTACCACCCTCCTTATATTTTCCTTATTTTACCACATTGTCCACTGTGTTCAAAGCTTCAAATCGATTATGTTCTGATTCTAATCCGGTAAAGCAGACTTAGTGGAGACACTGCATCTCTGAAGAGCTGGGGATGGTGCAGAATTATTTTCTAGGCTTCACACCTGTAGAAGTACCAGACATGGGGCTAATAAAGCATCATTTAATATTTAGCAAATTCCTATGTTTTCTCACACACAAGTATTTATTCCTTTCTTTTTCAGCCAATGTCTCTTTGATGTTCTACCCTCAGTTTGGGGCATTGTACAAGAAAAGATAATGCAGCTCCTTTCTTTTCAAGAAAGGAACAAAAATTTCAAAGCTGA
The DNA here is from genome assembly GCA_033558105.1 of Coccyzus lansbergi. NCBI lineage: Eukaryota > Metazoa > Chordata > Aves > Cuculiformes > Coccyzidae > Coccyzus > Coccyzus lansbergi. Next base: position 1,239,084 of record JAUMJK010000379.1, read on the forward strand.
AATGATAAATAATTGAATATAATTGTACAGAAAATAATTGGAAACAGATTCTTTCTTTCTTTAAAAGTCTTCAAAAGAATTTCAGTGAACTGTTCAGTATCTATTTTTTCAACAATTTTGTTTACATTTTGTGTCTGGAAAATGCTATGTGTATGGAATATTCATATTTATTAAGATATTTTATCAGGATAATATAAATTGTTTGGGAAAAGAAAAATACTGTAATTTGTATTTTCCTCTTTTTCATTAAAAGAAATAAGGGTTTTTATGCTAATAACATCTTTTGTGATCATGATAAAACTATTGTAAAAAAAGGACTGTATGATAATAAAGGTTAAAATGGTGCAGAAAAAAACAGAGGAAGAGAAATACTGTCTTTGCCTGGTGATATGTGTCATCAATTGCAACTATAAATTTATTTCTTTCATTCTTTTAATCCAATATGATTAGAAAAAAGGTTTTCAATTTCTATGTGTGGAAATGGCATATTTTATGACTTTCTCCTTGTGATACATATCTCTGTTTCCGATAACTATTCTTGGATATACTTGTTTCATTCTGTTCATTTAGAAATCTTAATTAGTCAACCCTTTTGAAAAGCAAGACATAGTGAAAATGACTGAAGCAGTTCATCTTGACATTTCACTATATCAGGTTATTGATTGTTTGCATCCAGTGTTTCAAGGAATGCACCATTTTAATCAAATAGTGTTTTCACTGTTCTCTTGAGTGATTTGTGTCACTCCAGTGCTGTGCTGGTGATTGCAAAGAACCCACTTTAAGTGGGATGTAACACCCTGTTCTTCCTCTTTCCTGGCATCCATTTATGGTCCCTGTTGGAAACAGGTCACTAATTCAGGCAGTTCATGCCCATGAAAGAATACATCCATTTGTCTGTTATGCATATTTACTGTAACTTTCTTCCTCAGAGCTTTGATATTATAATAATAATATTTATTATTACAGCAGTAATTGTTTCTGCTGTTGATCTTATGTTTGCATAGTTATAAAAATCTTAAAAAGACAATGACAATTTTTTATTGTTTACTTTCTAGACCATGCAATTTCTTTTCTAATGCTATGCTCACAATTTTTTATTTTTATATTCCTAACGTTTTATAGGTATGAGTTAACCCACTTTTTCCTCACCTTCTTAAGCAGAATAATTTTTATTACTGTGGCTACAATTACATACTTTGTTTGCTGCAATTCTATTTTCCCAATCTTTCCTTCTTTACAAAAATATGAGCATTATTTTTATATTATGTTTTCCTGCTTAAGAATGTTCTAGTGTAATATTTACTAAATTAAACTCCTTTTATAGTAAAATATGTTCATATGAAGGTTTGAGTTCTAACCCTATGTTTTGAAGAAAGGCACACAGATGGAGGCAGAGAGTGGAAAATCCTATCATCTGCTGGAACAGGCTAGCAAGACGTTATTTGTCTGTTCATTGCAGAAAATGCAGAAAAAGATTTGGGAAAAGATTAGCAGTCAAAAGTAACAGGACTCGTCTTGAATAACTTCAGCCATCTATGATGTAAGTTTCCACTTCTCAGTGGTCACTTTAAATATCCTTTGTAGCTTACAAAAGAAAGAAATGTGTTTTCTAGGCTAAGATTCAATTAATCTGTTTTAAACATATGCTTTAGAATCAGAGGACTTAAAGTACCTCTTTCTTTCAATTACCTGTGAAGAGCACCAAGAATGACTAATTCAGCACAGATGTTCCCACTATAAAAATCTATGTGAGAGGTTTTTCTTACTGATTCTTTTCTGCATTGTGTCCTGACAGCTCATCAAATCTGTATACAAGATATTCGGGTTTATAAGCAACTGAAGTTGCTCAAAAAAGAACTACTTTGGGAAACCAAGTACTCAGTTAGGATATGTATACATCAGAAAACTTAATGCTCAGAGATTATTTAGTGCAAAAAATGCTTCTTACTACACTTATAAGTTGTCAAGCCTCAAGCCTTCAAATTAAGACATTATGCAAGCTGGCTCTATGTCAAGATACAATATTTCTGAATATTTTTCCTTGCACACATCCACAGCACACATTTACTGATGAAGAGTGATCCCTCATCATTGTTAGCATCTGTGAAAGGAGGCTGCATGGAGGTGAGTGTTGGCCTCTACTCCCAAGTCACTAATGATAGGACTTCTAAACTGCCCTTAAGTTGCACCAGAGGAGGTTTAGACTGGATGTTAGGAAAGATTTCACTACTGAAATAGTGGTCAAGCATTGGAATGAGCTGCTTAGGGAAGTGGCGTTGCCATCCCTGGAGGTATTAAAAAATGCGTAGATGCGGCACAATGGGACATGGTTTAGTAGGTATGATAGTATTGGGCTGATGGTTGGACTTCCGAGTCTTAGAGATCTTTTCCAATCTCAACGATTCCTAAGATTCTGTGATCAACATCCCAGGACCACTGTCTGCACTAAACTGAAGAGTGCTGTTTCACTATCAATTCGTTACAGAACTATGTAAAAAATAATACAGCATTTTGTTACAGCACATAGTCATTCAAAACTAAGAGAAAAAAAGAATTAGTTAGCCAAGAATCATCAATCTATGGTTGTTAGACAGTTGCTATCAATGCTGAAAAAGTTAAAAGAGATCCAAGCAAAGCACTGCTGGTCAGTCTTTTTGGTAATCTGCATCTGAATGCAGACTTGTGGCCTGCTGATAGTAATTGTAACCCAGATTTACCAGTCTGCTCTGATACAACACTCTACTGTATTGTTTGATGTTGGTTTTGTTTGGAGAATGGAATACAACAGAAACATTTCTTTCTGTTTCTTCCTCCACTGCTCTCCTCCCTGACCACTACATCTGTACTGAAATGAAGTGACAGACATTCATCTGCTGTAGACAGAAGTGATAGGAACTAAAAAAGATTTTTTTCATTTTATGCCTTTATTTCTGGTCTACTTTTTTTTTTTTTTTGCCTCTTTATACTATTTCCCATTGGGAACTTCTACAAATAGGATTGCTGAGGATTTCCTCTCTGCTTTCCTGCTACAAATCTAGCCTTCACCTGTGGACTCTCTGGGTACACAAAGGTGGCTTGCAAAAGGACTTTTGGAAGTCAGATACCTTTCTCTTTCATCTTTACATAGACATTTCCAATGATTTCCAGATATACTTTCATTGTGCTAAACTGAGTACAGAAATCAGAAGAGTGCCAAGTTTTTTATGCATTTCCTAGTCCAGAAAAAAAAAATCCCTTGGAATAGTTCTGTGTATGTGTGTGTGTGTGTGTGTGTGTGTGTGTGTGTGTGTGTGTGTGTGTGTGTGTGTATACACACACACACACATACACACATTAAAGAAATAAATTAAAAAAAAAAGAAGTCTGACACATTGGAAATGTTTCCTGGGATTTAAGACATGTTTTGGAAGTTAATGGAAACTTATAAACTAAGCTGCTTTTCTCTGATTTTCTGATAGATTTAACCTTTGGAGGCAGCTGCCATGATTATTTAAAAACGTCTCTTCTAGTTTAGTATTCAAAACCAATCAACATGTAGCATTGGATTAAAGATAACACCATTCTGTGACTTTTACGACCCAGAAGTCAGCTAAAACATACATAATACCACACATAACCCAAGTTTCTTTAGAAGTTTCAGCATCTTAATGAAAATTAGTGAAGTGCAGTTACCATACTTCAAGACACCACTGTGCAAGTAGCTTCTGTTTCATGACATTTGCTTTCCTGGGTAAGAGGGGCCTGCTGAAGATGCTGGTCTTTTTGGCTTTGTTAGTTTCAGATCACCTCTTGGCAATGTGGAGAATAAAAGGAAAAAGATAGTTTGCAAAACCACCACATAATCGTCCCTCTAACGCTGAAGCTCATAATGCATCCTTGCACTTCACTTAATTTCTGAAAACACTGATGATACAATGAAAGTGATGAAAAAACTGCAGAAATTTCTTTTACATTTCCAATATTGTTCTGTTATAACCAAGGTTAAAATTTCCATGATTATCAGAACTGGATTTACAAGCTTATCTGCACACAGTGATATTGTAGCCTGATAAAACATAAAGCAAGCAAAATAAAAGTTTGTTCCTGATCTATTATTTATTTTGATACTTCTATGGAAATTGACAATGATATTTGTGTGAACAAAGCAGGGCAACAGCTGCTTATATATTACTTTTTTTAAAACATTGCAGCTTAGAACAAATTAATGGAATACATACCTTTAACTATTTAATGTGTGACATTTAGGAATTCAGACTTGAGCAAACACCCAGTATAATGATTAAGTGTTTGAAAAAGACAGTTTATTGATCTTAGAGGTCCATTGTAACTCTAAAGAAAATAAAAGCCTTATTTATTTCGTGGTTTCTGTGTTGAACAACCAGTTTTTAGGAGCACTTGGGGAGAAACCAAGGTATGACTAGCTCACCAGTAATTATCATTTTCTTTCTGGAAAATCCTTTTGGTATTTCCCTGTTCACTTATGTTATACCAGAAAGCACCATTCTGCAATGCTGCAGATACCACAGGTTGCAATGAGGCTTTTGTTCTCTGCAAAGACAAATTATGAGATACTGTAAGTAAACTAAAACCATGTGATTTCACATATACTGCTAAAAACTTCCTCACATCTTTAATGCTACTATGTAATTAGCAGCTAGATGTATTTGAGGAATGCTCTAGTATCTGCTTAAGGTAGTTTTAGTTGTCATTTTGTGTTCTTTTGTGCTGGGTTAGCGATATTTTAAAATGTACTGGCGAATTGTGATTGATTCATTAATAACTTCTGAAATCATCTAGATTTTACAAATTTTGACCACAACCAACAGCCAACATTTAATTTCATATTTGAAACTGCATATTATCTACCTAGAGTAAACTCTTTCACAGAATTTACTATATAGATCCTTCTGCTTATAAGAATTCACTGAAACCATAGGATTTTCATGTTGAATAACATCCAGACTGGTAAGCAGCATGCAAATATATAAATTATATAAGCAAGTAAATAAATAAATACATAAATTCAGTAAGAATTTTTTACTTTTAAGACAATAAATTGTCTTGGAATTTTTCTTACAGTGTACCTTTTCCTAATAAAGACCTGTGATGAAGACCTTGGCCAACTGCCAGACACCCATTCAACTGCTGTCTCATTTCCTCTTCTCAACAGGACAAAGGTAATAAGAGACAATGAAAACATTTGTGAGTGGAGATATTTATTTGCCAATTATCATCACAGCGAAACAGACTCAAGTCAGGGAGAATTAATTTAATTTATTTCCAATTAAAATAGATTAGAATGATGAGAAACAAAGACACTCCTCCACCTCCTGAAGTATTTTCTCCCTCGTCCAATCTTTTCTTTTACCAGACTCAGCTTCGTACTTTCATTCCTGATTCCTCTACCTTCCCCATGCCACGGGAATGTGTAATGAGAGCTGTGGTCAGTTCGTAACATCTCTCTGCTGTTCCTTCCTCCTCACACTTTTTCCCTGCTCTGACATGAGACCTCTCTACAGCCTGTTGTCCTTCAGGGCAAATCTGTGCCTGCATGAGCTCTTCCCAGGCTGCAGTTCCTTCAGGATATATCTACCTAATTTTCAGAAACAACTGAAAGACATATTCTGAACTCTTTTAGCTCCTTAAAAATGTATTTAGGTTTCTAATAAAAAACTTCCTGAATATCCTTTATAAATAGTGGTAGGGATTTTTTTTAGTTATTTATTTTTAGTTAATTTAAAAAAATATACAATGTGTTAAAAAACTCAGCCGTATAGTGTAGAGTAAAGTTGTTTTTACACTCTTTCTTAGTTGCAGTATGGACATGTTTTACCTCTCTGGAAAGTAAAGAAATGAGAGACATTAGATCTTCTCAGAGAATCTGTTACTGAATATGCACAGAGCTATCACAATGTGCTTAAGAACCTGGATTTCTTTATTCTCAAGGTGTATGGCAGCAAGAATGATGAGGGTGCTTTGACAGCTGAGCGACAAAGAGGTATTACCACAGATGGCAAGAGTTATTATGCTCAAGGGAGTACATAGGGAGAAAAAAAATCTTGATCCTTAAAACCAGTTTAGTCTTCAATAGTGACATAACGGAGCTCTTTAGTGAAATCCAAATAGCTTGTGCATGGACAAGTGTGTGGGACGGCTAATGAACTGTGGAATTCATTAGCAAAAACTTCAGCATATATTAATTACATATCTGGGTCTGAGTTCATCAACCCAGTGTGATTTCATATTCAAGGAAGGGGGAAGGAGGAGACTGTTATTATCTAAATGTTATCACAATGCCCAAGTCTATCCATTTAACATAGAACAGTATATAAGATGCAATAGATTGCTTTTAAATAACAGTTCCCAAACAGATTTTCTTCCAATAGTCTGGACTACCAAAAGACAAAAATAATGAGAGAAACACTTTACCTTTTATAACAATCATTGTGCCTCAGTCCAAAGGGGAAAAATTCACTCACACATGAATTTAGGAAAGTTGATAAATAATTGAAAATTACATGGAAATAGTTTACAGAAGACCTTCATTGGGCCTTGTGTGAGGCAAAAGCATCTTTATACAAACTGATAAGTAGTGCCTTCTATGTATAGCAGCAGAGAGAAACAAGTCAACAAGGAACTATTACAAGTAGTAGTAGTAGTACTTTGTGTGTTGACAATGTGTGAGAAGAATAATGCAGAATTAGAGATATAACAAACACCAGAAGCTTTTAAACTAATTAATCTTGACTTTTGATCCTGCTGCTCCTTGCCTGTTTTTATTTTTTGGGATTTGCATACTTAGTTAAAATGTTTGATATGTGTAAAGATATGTTGTCAGAAAACAAAAAGTTCATAACACAAACACTGTTGTATTACAAAGTTTAAGCAAAACTAATGTAGTTCAGAAATAATGTAAAAAGTAGCTAATGAGTATGGTTTTCAGTTATGGACAGTGTGTATATATGTGTGTTTATATTTGCATACTTACATATATATATATATATAGAGAGAGAGAGAGGCAACATTTGAATAAATGCCTCTAAATAGAATACCTTTGAAATTTAGTGTTAGAACTCTCAGGTATTATACTAATACTTATTTAAAAATATTAATAAAGTTAAAAAGGTAAATAAATGTCTGCTAGAAAGAAATCTTATCCATCATAACTGACGGGTGCAGAATTTATATGAATTTTCAACTTACTGTCAGCAGTGAAACTCAACTTATTCCAACTTGACTTTTAAACTGATACAAACTTTGAGTTAGTTTCATAGGTCATTGTATTTTGTGTTTATTTATGCAATGTTAACTGTATCCTACATTTCATAACTTTCTGTTTTCATATTCTTAAGAAGAATCAAAATTATTGTTGTGGGCAGAATGAATAGATTCCATATGTGCATCCTTATTAAAAATTTCTTCAAAAAAGAAGATTAATCTGAAATATGGCTTTATTATTTAGTCAGTTTTGTTCAAAATGGATTCCTTTGGGGATTTTAATGAGAACAAAATGTGCAGGGAGCCACATACACAAACTGATGCATGAATATTTTAAAATTAGATGCAATTACTATTAGGCACTTTTGCTTGTTTTATTTCTTTTTTCTGTCATCCACAAGAGAAGTCAGTAAACACAGTTTTTATTTATAAATTTATATCTATAGAATGCCTTCATAACTAGACCTTAAAGAAATGACTAGTTAAATAGCTGGAAAGAAATATCTTAAGCCTTTGGGAAAACATGCTTTCAAGCCATGAAAGTTAAAACTCAATTTAAATGTCCGTGATCAATATAAATCTTGTTTCCATTGTATTTCTACCCTCATCAGGGAAATGAGGTTTAACTGAACTGTATTCTATGATTCTCAATAAGACAAGACCAATTTCTAGCAACTGCATTGTTATTCCTAACCAGTGTAAATGGCTAAATCTAAGAGACTGATATGAAGATGTTTCACACTCTTGTCATTCATAAGTGATTTAACAATAGGAAAATAGACAGTGAAGTAAACTGACAGCTGCCAGAACTGCTAACCTCAGATGACTGTGATCAGCAGCATCAAGTCCTGCTGGACTCCAGTCACTAATGATGTGTCCTAGGAGCCTATACTATGTCCAGTTCTGTTTAACATCTCATTTAATGACCTGAGTGACAGGACACCGGCACCCTCAGCAAGTTTACAAGCACTGTAAAACTCAGTTTAGGTACACACACCCTCAGCAAGTTTGCAAGCACTGTAAAACTCAGTGTAAGTACACAAGAGTGATGTGTTGCCCTTTAGAGAGACCTGGATAGTCTGGAGAAATGGAACAACAGGAATGTCATGAAGTTCAAGAACAGGAACTACCAAGTCCTGGCCTTGGAGGAGAACATATATGCATACATATATATATTAGTCACACAAAGCCAGTCACCAAATTTCTTATATATAAAAGCAACTGGTTTATTTAGCTCATGAACTAGTCTTTTGAAAGCATCTAATGAAAATACACAGATGAAGAATATGAGAAAGTGAGACCACAGTCTTACAATCACAAAATCATAGAATGGTTTGGGTTGGAAGGATCCTTTAAAGAATATCTAGATCTACCCCCCTGCAGTAACATCTTCCACTGGACCAGATTAGTCTATGCCCCATCCAGTCTGGCCTTCAACATTTCCAATGATAGGACATCCACAAGTCCTCTGAGTAACCTGTTCCCAGTGTTTTACTACTATCATAATAAGAAATTTCTTCCTTATACCCAATCTAAACCTACCCTCTTTCAATTTTAGAACTACTGCCCTAGGTCTTGTCACTACAGCCCTCGATACAAAGTCTTTCTCAATCATTCTATTAAGCCCCTTTAAGCAATGAAATGCTGCAACGAGGTTACCCTGGAGCCTGCTCTGTTGTTGGCTGAACAAATAAAATAACTCTACTTACTGTACATATATATTGTTTTTAGTAATCATAGCAGCTTTTTAGGATGAAATAATCTGCTTGAATAGAGTAAACAAACATGCATTCTAATAAAAAGTAATTAAAAAGAATTTCAAAAGCAGCAAATATGCTAACTACACTCCACTGGGAAAAACACTAAGCAAAGCATAAATAAAAGATTAGTTGAATGCTCTTTTGGGTCTGATTTTTATCATATGTTGAAAAAAAAATAATATAACAGAATGTGATACACATAGCTTAACAAAATGTATGTGTTTTTACTTATCACATAGGAAAATTTTGTATTTATTTCAGTGTTCCTCTTCAGTAATAGTTCAAAAGGAATTGGATCTGGCCTGAGGACAGTATGAATGAAATAACAGAAATACATTAGGCAATATAGCGTGTGTGGGTACTGGGAAAAGAAAACAATCATAAGAGTATGATCATGAAGATAACAAAGGCAAAAGAGTCTTGCTCTCTAGTATCAGAAAAAGGTGGGATGAACTGCAATACATATAGGTGAATATTATGCCCATGGGTAGACAGCCAAGTGATACTAACTATTTACTTATGTCCATGAAGCTGTATTCAGTTATGTTTATTGAACCCCACAATTTCTGTTTACAGAATATAATCAGTCTTTGGGTGCATTACTTTTGAATTGTAGTCACAGACTTCCTTTAAAACATATCCCCTACTTGCAGTTTCAGTTTATCTGTTTTCACATCAGACCTTTCTTCAGCATGTTAAAAAAAATGGTAGTTTTATACTACATGCCCTCAAGGGTACATTGTGTAGATATGATAAAATCATTGCAATTAAATGTTGGAGCAGGGTGGCAGAGGTGGTTTTAGGTTTTGCAAATAAAAATATGCAAGACAAAAAAAGAAAATCTGAAAGACAGGACAGAAAAGTTAATTTATTTTAAGGAGCTATATAAAGTGGAAAGTTTTGTAATATAAAGAAATACTTTTAAATCTGAATTATTGTGGAGATTGTAGATTGCATTTGGTTGTAGTTTGTTCTGCTGTTAATATCACCATGATTGATTTCAGAACAGCTTAAAGACGCAGCTACCAATATACTCATGAATTTGAAAGTCACCCTTTCTTACAGCAGGACAAATTTCAAATCATTCAGTAGAGAATAATGGACCATTACTTCCTCATAAACTTGTTAATTACAAAAGACTGAGATCTATAGCTACCATACATGATATACTGTCAAAACAATGAGTTTGACTTTGATATCACCTCATGGAAGACAGAAACTTTGTGTTCATATATTTAAATTATTGCCCAGGTGGTATAATTCTTTTACTAAAAATGTAGCAGTTTCTAGCCATGGGGAAGACAATGAGCTACCTAGGGCTTAGTTTTTATATTTCACCTTAATCAGCACAAACTAGCAGCATGAACAGACACAGCTGAAGCTCATTATCACTTATTATTCATATTGAGCATTTTATGCATCTGTATTTCTCAGACTGCTACTGTATTTATTTATAATCTCAAATATGTAAAACTATAGGTTACATATTTCTACATTTCTACAAACTATAGATTACACATTTCTACATCTTCTGCAAGAGGAGGCTGAGAAGAGACCTCATTGCTCTCTACAACTACCTGAAAGGAGGTTATGGAGAGGAGGGAGCTGGCCTCTTCTCCCAAGTGACAGGGGACAGGACAAGAGGGAATGACCTCAAGCTCTGCCAGGGGAGATTTAGGCTAGACATTAGGAGGAAGTTTTTCACACAAAGGGTCATTGGGCATTGGAACAGGCTACCCAGGGAGGTGGTTGAACCACGAGTAGACGAGGTCCTGAGGGACATGGTTTAGTGTTTGATAGGAATGGTTGGACTTGATGATCTGGTGGGTCTCTTCCAACCTGGTGATTCTATGATACTATGATTAAACCTATAAACATATGAGAAGCTACATTTTCAGTGTCTAGTTTGAATATGAAAATGCCTTTGATCTCATCTCATACTCTCTTCCTCATAAAATCCTTGTGCTGCTTAATTTAAAATAATAGATTGCTTATTCATGTTTCAAAATAGATGTAGTTGAAGAATCAGCATCAACTTTTTGTTAATAGCTACAGATTTTCATATAATTCTTATTTCAGTTCTATGAAAGTACATTATTTTCATAATAGTGTCAAAAATGTTACTTGAAGAAAAAAATGTCAGTATATATACTAAAGAAAATGGAAATCAGAATATAGGAATATGGAATACATCGCTGCAGAAGATTTATGATTCATGTTTATTATTATGCACTGCAACATCTTGTGTGTTCTGGAACTGGAAAGCTGGTCTGTACTCTCCTCTCACTGAGGAACAGATGAGTAGTATTGCCTGTTGCCCTAGTAAGTCTGCCCCCGAGGGAGGCTTAGGGCAATCTCCTGGCTATACAGTTTGTTAAACAGTTTTGCCAAGAGTATGCTTCACTCTGACCTGAGAAAATACAGCAGTAGGAAACAGGAGAGTCATAGTTACCAATGAATCTTAAACCTTAAATTAATCTTAGAAATGTATATTTAGCTACTGTCCCCCATCCCTCCTTGCAATAGGTACATCAATGACCTGCCTCTGATCTTGTTTAAAAATGGGCATTTCATCTAAAATTACTGTAAAAGAAACATTAACTGTGATATTTTACTTATCAGTCATCGAAATTTCAAGTTCTTAAAATCATTTGAGTTGAAAAGTCATTAAACTAAATGCTAAACTTTTGTGTGTGTTGATTAAAATAACTATCTATACTTCCAAATGGGTATATTTTGTTGTTTAACACACTAGAAGACTATGATAATTATCTCAAAACTACGATAGTTAACAATTACATGGTGTTGCACAATAATATCTACAGTGTGTCTTGACACTGGAGATATAAGATACATCGTTAATTTGATCTATTTTACAATTCTTTTCTCAAGAATAAAATATTTTCAACTGTTTTTTTCATATTTGAACAATGATTCTGTATGATACTTATCATTTGCACAGTATGCAAAATGTATGCATACTTATACAAACATAAAATTCAGTGAAATTTCAGATACTTTTGATTATGTAATTAATGAAACGTCATTAGGATGATTCAATAATCAAATGGGTATTTTAAGATTTCTTTAATTTGTTCTTGATCAATAAGTTTCAGATTCTGAAACTTATTGAATATAAGCTCTTGATTTGTGGCATCTTATAACATTAAAACTTCCATATTTTAGTTCTAGTTATTCAGAGATAAAGCAGCTCTACAAGAAAATTAGCACCAATATGAAGTAACTTGGATTTTCAGCTTAAATAGCTAAGTGGAACTCAAGTTTAGCATCATAAAGTGTTTAAAAGAGGTGTAATTAATTGGAACAGTGTTAGCTCAGTATTCTGTTGCAGTTTATTCATAGAATGGAAAATATTATTTCTGCTTAATTCTAGTTACAATACAATATCATCAGAAATCCACCCAAAATATCATCACAAAACAGAAAATAAAAAAGTTATTAAAAGTTTTTCAAATTTCTTCTCAAAAGCAAGGGAAATGCATTTATATGATGTGCAAGTTCTTCAGAAGAAAGAATAGGAAGAAGTCAGTGATATATTTCTGCTATACTTCATTTCAGTTAGAAGAAGGAAATAGACACTGGGAGAAGTCAATGACCCACAGAACGAACTGAGTTGAAAAGATTTAGTCCTTCACCATTATGCATATATAAAATGCAACCAGTAAAAACAAATACTCACACACTCATACAAAAAGGGCATCTGAACAGGTAATTATTTTCTGGTATATCGGTGCTGCATAAAAGGGAGAATTTACCGAGTATTTCTGAATGCTTTACAATGCTTCTGCATTGTAAAACCTTAAAATGTCTACACTTCTCATTTCAGAAGTCCAACCAACATCAGTTTGATAATTTCACTGAGTATATTACAGTTTCTTCTAGTTCCTGAAATGTGCTGTATGAAGACTTACTTGAGACTTTACTGATGGAACAGCTCCAGAGGAGGGTTACAAAGATGATCAGAGGACTGGGGCACCTCCCACGTGAGGACAGGCTGAGAGGGTTGGGCTTGTTCAGCCTGCAGAAAAGAAGGCTCTGAGGAGATCTTATAGCAACCTTCCAGTATCTGAAAGGGACCTAAAAGAGAAAGCTGGTGAGGGACTGCTTACAAAGGCGTGTAGTGACAGGACTAGGGGCAATGGGTATAAACTGGAAAGGGGCAAATTTAGGCTAGGCATAAGGAAGAATTTCTTCACCATGAGGGTGATGAGGCACTGGCACAGGTTGTCCAGGGAAGTTGTGGCTACCCCATCCCTGGAGGTGTTCAAGGCCTGGTTGGATGGGGCCTTGGGCAGCCTGATCTAGTGGGATGTTCCTGCTCATGGCAGGGGGGGTTGGAACTAGATGATCTTTAAGGTCCCTTCCAACACAAACTATTCTATAATTCTATGATTCTACAATTAGTTCATGCTCCACAATTGTCCTTCTGAAACCACAGATCAAAATGTCCAGTAAACAAACCCATCTAGACCAAAACCACCTCTAATCCACTGTCCTGCAACAACAAGCATGTGTTCTACCACAAGCAGTCATATAGTATGTAATGGTTCATGAATTTTCAAGTAGAAGAACGATATAGGAAACAGTATTGCATAGTGTAATCATGTTAATGTTGCACTGTGAAAGGTTGCATTTGCAGTCTGTTGATGACCCTATGTTATTAGAATAAACTACACACCTCCTTCATGTTGGTATTCATTAACTTCAATAGTTTCTTCATTTGAGCTTCTGGTACTGTTCAAGAGCAAATATTTCATAATTCCAAACATTCAAACTAACCATAAATGGATAAACTTACTTTCCACTTATATTCCACAATTTATTTTCTTCACATGAAAAAGCAAGCAGAAATGCAAAACCACATTATGGTAATCTCTAGTAATTTACATATATAATGTATGGCAGAATTTTTGGATTGTTAACACAGATTGTTGAAAAAACACAGCAAGAAGTATAATCACCTGCTGGAATACAAACCACACTTTATATGTACTTGATCTCTGATAGGAAGGACCCTGATCAAAGAACTTCTGAGAAATGTCAAGCAATTCAAGTGAATTCTCCATCCTTAAGACAGATGGTTTCTTAGAGCCGTGGGAAATGGAAATGAAATATGTGCATTTTGGAAACAAGCATTTGTGAAGAGCAGAGGTGAACAGGTTCAATCAGGAAAACTCAGAAGCACAGAGCATGAACGACATCTGAAATGAAGAACTCGGAGAAGGAACAGAAAAAGGGAACAACAAGACAGTTGAAAGAGTATTATTGTGGATTAGGCTCACTAGACAGCTCAGCCCCACACAGCCACTTGCTCGTTTCCCTGCAGGGAAAATGGGGGAAACAACTGGAAAAGTGAAGTTGAGAAAATATGTTTAAATATTACTCAGTTCTTTCCATCATAACCAGCTTATTTTTAAGTCTTAAGGAAACTGCACCAGAAAAGGGAATAAATCAGATAAATGTGCAAGCAATATTCATAACAGAAGATAAAATTCTCTAAGGTTCCAATAAAGGCACTGAAGTGGAGCACCTTTTCACAGTTATGCTGAAAAAAATTACTTTTGAATCATTTATATTATTAATCTGTCCTGCAGAATGGGTCTGCTACCTCTATACTGAAAATCAATGAGGTCATGTAGAGTTTTTAGAGTCCTGCATGTGCAGTCATGAATGAAACATTCAATTTTATGCTAACAATATCTGTAAAAACATTCATCCAATAATATATACTTTGCTTGTAGTTCCTACAGAAAACACAAGAGTAGAATTCAGCTTCTATTTTTCTTAATTTTGCAAATATTTATTAAAAATTATTTATTTATGATAGGAGGCCTCTAAGTTGTAGAAAGTTAATCGCATTGTTTTATTATTCAAAACACTATGCTGAAATATTTTGAAATTACACTACATAAATATGATATACACAATACAGATTATATCATAGTGACACTCAATGCAAGGTTTTCTTTCTGCTGAAATGAGTCATTGATCTGTTTGATTGGTTTGTAAAGTTGGGCGTTAGGTGTTTTCTTCCCTTCATAACTCGCTCTGTTTCTTATTGGAATAGGAATGAATTTTCTTTTGGAGAAGAACTGAGTAAAAATATATTTCCATATGAGATTCAGTGAAATTAGTTAAAAATTAGTTAAAAAAACCCTTTGAAAATACAGTTACCTGTGTTCTCTTTTGATTTCTTGCCTGGCTATGAATGTAAACCATTCAGAAGAATTCTTCTTGGACTCCAGTTTGCACTCCAGAAATATATTTCTCTCCCATAGGAGGTATCATATTTGAAAACCATCCTGGATTACAGTTCATCTTCAGAAAGAGAGATGTAATGTAGGTGTCTGCAGTACTGTAGGTCAAGGTCCAATAACCTGTATTAATAAAGTAAATTCTATGACTGAATTTATTTGCTACATTTAAGTGTCTGGCACTATTTGAGAAAACCTAGGTACCCAAGACAGTCATGTGATCCTAGCAAGAAAGAATCTACATGACATGCTTGGTCTTGTAGATGGGCAACTGGAGACTAGGGAAGATATGCTTGGGTATCAAGATGACATTATAAGCTCTTTTCTTCAATTACAAAAATGTGAATTAATGTCCTCAGTCAGGGACCCCAAGGAGTTATGCAATTGTCCAAAGACTCGATTGCCCACATTTAGGATTCTACTGGCTTTTGGGACGCTGTGCAGAGATGATAGATATGACAGATGAGCTTTAGGGGACACCTGTGTCCTGATGCACTGGCAGTGACAGGACAGGCTGGAATAACCAAGAGGGTCTCAAGAAACCCTAATATGAACATGGTGGTAGGTGTGGCCCTGTTCCTCTATGCTGATTGTAGCTGACTAGTAAGACATTCCTTAAGTCCTTGTCTCTGTAGTCCAGAGATTATTAGATTCATAGATCTGCTCTTTTTGCTCTATTTATTTCGATTTTTTGCTTATAAAACTTCTATTTATCCTTTTTGCAGAAAAAAATATGTTTAAAGTGTACTTCGGTCACTCTGACTTCCTTTTCAGACACTGGAGGCAGGCAGAAAGCATAGAAATTACACTGTGAATTCTATTCACAAATTTGAATTTGAGCTAGCTACCTAAATGCATAAGAGATCATTATTTGCCTCAACCTCAGTATTTTGAAGATTTTTCAGAATTTTTGGGCTTACTTTCAGTTAGCCCCATCCATTATGACTCCTTCTGTTAAGAAAAAAAAAAATAATGTAATTGCTGTCAGTGACTCCCTTTTGAAGGGAACGGAGGGTCCAATATGCTGACCAGATTCATCCCACAGAGAAGTCTGCTGTCTCCCTGGAGTCTGGGTTAGAGACGTTACTAGGAAAATCCCTGGTCTGGTATAGCCCTCTGATTATTACCTGCTGCAGAGAAAGGTCCAAAAGTGATCAAAAGGGGCTTGAGGGGTGAGAGGTTGAAGGATCAGGGCACAGAGAGCATTTTCCCCAATCCTGTCAGAGGCAAGGAAGAATACTGCCAGGAACAGGAAAGCTCACCTGATTAACATGTGGGTCAGAGTGTAGTGCCATTGGAGAAATTCTGTATTTTTTATCATAGGGAGTTTTACATGGCACCAGACCCACTGTTGACAGATGGAGTTCAGGTATCTCAAAAAGGGAAAAGGTTACTTGCTTGTAGGTTTATGGGATTTATTAAGAGGTCTTTAAACTAGGTTCATAGGGGAAAAGGGACATAACAAGACTGTTAGGAAAAAATAGAATTTTGTGCTAACAGCACAAACAAAACTGGTGTTGGGAAGGTAATCTTTATAGCAATCATAGAAATACTGTTCAATTATGCACAGCCTTTCCTATGGCTGGTTTAAAGGCCAGTCTAGCTGAATCAACAGGTTGTGCAGTAAATGTCAAACCTAGAATAGGTGTTAGATGTAATGATAATTAATGATTAAAAGGTTAAACTACCTTGAGTATGGGCAAAGATTAGATATAAATATAAGTTAGTGGAACTGCTTGAGATTTTCTTTAAAGTTTTAAAGAATAAATAGAAATGTCCCTAGAAAGAAAGTAAGCAATATTTATGATTCAGGAGAAACACGAAACATCACTTTTGAGGGAGAATCAGAATGAGACAGCAGAGATGAATTATCAAGGTAGAACTGAGAGTGACTTCAAAGAAGAACAATGAATAATAGAGAACTGAGAGCTCATGGAAAAACACCAAGAACATTTCAAAGAAGAAAACAAGTATACCTATTGAATAATGTATATAAATATCTGATGATTTTGTGCGGGGTTTACCACTCACTGAGGTGATGGCCCAACTCTGAGTTGTTAATAAAGCAAACCTAGGCTTACCCACAGTCTGGTGAAAATAGTTCAACACAGATTCACTAGCCATGAGCCTAGGAGTTGCTTTCCAGTGTTGGGGGAGAAATCAATACCTCGGCTCAAGTGCATCTACACCAATGCACAGTATGGACAATAAACATGAGGAACTGGAAGCCATTGTGCAGCAGGATAGCTATGACTGAGTCGCAGTTACAGAAGCAGGGTGTGGTATAACTCACTGGAACAATGTAGTGGATGGCTATAAGCTCTTCAGAAGGAATAGGCAAGGAAGAAGAGGTAGTGGAGTGGCTCCTTATGTTACAGAGGGGTTTGATTGTATAGAACTCAATGATTGTGATGATAAAGTTGAGTACTTATAGGTAAGAAAGAAGAGGGAGGCCGACAAGGCAGGTGTCATTTTGGGGCTCTGTAACCGACCACCTAACTAAGATGAAGAGGTAGATGAAGCATTTTACAAGTGGCTGGCAGAAATCTCACAATTGCAAACCCTTGTTCTCATGGGAGACTTCAGCTTACTGGATGTCTGCTGGAAATACAACATAGCAAAGAGAAAACAGTCTAGGAGGTTTTTGGAGTGCATAGAAGATAACTTACTGATGCATCTGGTAAGTGAGCATGCCAGGGGAGGTGCCTTGCTTGACCTGCTGTTTACAAACAGAGAGGGACTGGTGGGAGATGTGGTCCTAAGAGGCTGTCTTGGGTTTACCGAACATGAAATGAGAGAGTTCCCAGTTCTTGAAGTAAGGAAGGGTATCAGCAGAATCATTACCATGGAGTCCTGGAGGGCAGACTTTGACCTGTTCAAGACACTACTTGAAAGAATCTCTCGGGAAACAGTGCTGAAGGAAAAGGGGGTTTAGGAAGGCTGGACCTTCTTCAAGGATGTCTTAAAGGCACTGGAACAGGCTGTCCCCAAGTCCCATAATATAAGCTGGAGAGGAAGATGACTGGCCTGACTGAACAGGCAATTTTTGCTGGGACTCAGGAAAAAAAAGATTTTACCGCTTTTGGAAGAAGGGGCAGGTAATTCAAGAAGAGTACAGGGATCTCATTAGGTTATGAAGAGAGGAAATTACAAAAGCTAAGTCCAAGCTAAAACCCAATTTAGCCACTGTTGTAAAAGATTACCAAAAATGTTTTTTTATAAATACACTAACAACAAAATGAGAGCCAAGGAAATTGCTCATCTGTTATTGGATGTGGACAGAAAAACTAACACCAAGGATGAGGAAAAGGTTGAGGTTTTTAGTTCCTTCTTTGCCTCAGTCTTCAATATTCAGACCAGCTGCACCAGGGTATCCAGACCCCTAATCTAGGATACAGATTGGAGAGGAGAATAATGCCTCCATAATGTAAGAGGAAGAAGTTGATCAAGTGCTATGCCGTCTGGAAACTCAGACATCTATAGATCCAGATGGGATCCAGCTGAGAATACTGAGGGAGGGGAGTTTGCCCAACCACTCTCTATCATATATCAGCAGTCCTGGTTAACGGGAGAGGTCCTAGAAGAAAGGAGACTTACCAGTGTGGGACCCATCTATTAGAAGTGTTGGAAGGAGGATCTGGGGATTACAGGCCTGTCAGCTGGACCTTGACACCAGAGGAGATTATGGAGTAGTTCATCTTGAGTATTCTCACCAGTCATGTGCAGAACAATGAGAGGATCAGGCCCTGACAACATGGGTTCATGAAAGCCAGGTCCTGCCTGACCAATCTGGTCTCCTTCTAAGACCAGGTGACCCACCCAGTGGATGAGGGATAGGCTGTAGATGTTACCTACCTGGGTTTAAGTAAAGCCTTTGACACCATTTCTCTCAGCATCCTCCTAGACAAACTGGCAACTCATAACTTAGACAGGTGTATTTTTCACTGGGTAAAAAAACTGTCTAGGTGGCTGAACCCAGAAAGTTGTGGTGAACAGAGTTAACCCCAGTTTGTGGCTGGACACTCAACTGGGTGGGAGTGTTGATCAGCTCGGGATAAAGAAGGCCTTGCATAGAGATCTGGGAAGGATGGATTGATGGGCTGAGGTCAAATATATGAGATTCAACAAGGCCAAGTGCCAGGTCCTGCACTTTGATCATAATAATTCCATTCAACATTACAGGCTTGGGGAAGAGTGGCCTGAAAGCTGCCCAGCAGAAAAGGAGTCACCATCCCTGGAGATGTTAAAAAAACTTGTAGATGTCACACTTGGGAACACAATTTTGTAGGACTAGTGATACTGGGCTGATGACTGGACTTGATCTTAGAGGTCTTTTCCAACCTTAATGATTCTATGATTCTATCATAGTGAATATAGTTCTTCCTCTGATAGTCCCTCCACAATTAGTTGTATTGACTACCACTTTCATGTTCTGCAAATCATGTTAATCTTTGGTTCTTTCTCAATAATTGAACTATATCTACTCTGGTTCTTAGTTGTTGACATAATATACCTCATACTTATTAAAATCCACTCTAAAAACATATTTTGTTGTTCACTAAATTCTACTTAAACTCACTACAAGGTATTTTATACCTTGATTGCTGGAATTGCTTGGAGGGAGATACATAAATAATTCCTTCATGTACATTTCAGGCAGAATTGGCTAATTGGTGTGTCTATACATTAGTGCTTGATAGAGCCTATTAAAAGGAAATCCATTCTGAATATCACTGCATGACACTCAGTCTTTGTCTCAGAAGGGTTAAAATGCATGTGTTGCAAATAAACAATTTAACTCTGGTAGCCTCTGATCTAATTCAACTAAAATTCAAGTTAAGATACGTTTTGTTTGGTTATTTTTTTTTCTGCAGATATATGGGAGAAGTAAGTCTCCCAATTGCCTTCTTTGAGCAATTTTTGCTTATCTTTCTATTTTAAATGGGATTTTTTTTTATACAGAGTTAGATTTATGTGGTTGTGTGACTTCAATATCACAATTACTTTTATATTATATAGTGACTTTATATTCTGCTTCTCAGATAGAGAATTGCAGTGTTAACACTTTTGTATTGAATGATGGGATATGAAAAAATTGTGACATGCAATTATGTTCTAAAAGAGATATTTTAACAGCTGTTCAGGCTGTTACTTTGGGGAGCTGCCTTTGCTAGCTGTTCAACAGATTTCTCTGTTTTCCTGTCTGACACACAGGTTATTACCTCCAAAAAAAAAGCAAAACCAGATATTTACAGTTATTTAGGAAACAAAAAATTCCAAGATAAACATGGCTGAACTTTGTAGTTTCTACAAAAATTAATACTCTATGTATTAAACGCACTGAATGGGGCTGAAGTACCCCTGCTCACTGCATACTGCATAACCAACAAGATTTAGCTGGTGAAAACACTCTTGACAAACATA
This sequence comes from Coccyzus lansbergi, assembly GCA_033558105.1. Lineage (NCBI taxonomy): Eukaryota > Metazoa > Chordata > Aves > Cuculiformes > Coccyzidae > Coccyzus > Coccyzus lansbergi. Next base: position 1,259,761 of record JAUMJK010000379.1, read on the forward strand.
CAGCAGGACTGAGTCCTGTAGGGTGGCACACAACCTATGCTCAGAAGCTCCTCAGAGACTAGAAAAAGCTGAGAGTTATAGACTAGGACAGGATATGGCTAAGAAATGAAGTTATGAAAGAGATGGTTCTAACCAGGCAAGACAGAGACCTGCTGCTGGGGGGGTTGTATGATTTTCTTCTAGGCACTGATAACTTTCATTATGGTTATTAATGAAGGGTGATCAAAAAGACTCACTTTGGCTTCTGTCAGGTACAGGAGCTTTTATTCCCAACATGTTGCTTGGCCAAAGTTCTCTCTCTTTCAACCTTATCACCAAGCCCTGCTGCCTTTCTTTTGCTATGTTCTCTGCTTCTAGTGGCTACCTGGAACCACACTTTCTCCTTCTTCTCTGCCCTACTTTTCTTGGGGAACATACCAAGAGAGCTTGAGTACGGTGGAAGTAGCCTTGTCAAATATGATTGAGGAGGTCCCTTCCACACACATACAGGATACAATGCAGCAACCATTCACATTCAAGATTTTCAAATAACTTACTAAAAAAAGTAACTTAAGAAGATCTAAGATAATCAAGCAGAAGACATAGTAATCTAATCTAATCTAAATCTTTGCAGAAGATAGATGCTTTTCTGAACTGGTAGATTAATGGAAGCTGGGAAACCGTAGCAAGACTTATACTGCCTTAGATGTCTCTCTGTGGGCAAAAAAAAAAAAGATCTAATAATTCTTCACTGAAGCTGAGAATCAGGTCTTAGTTACCCTTATCCCAATCCAGTATTGGGGAGGGTTCTTAAAATGATCTCAAGGGCGAGATTAAGACTCAGTCTTTGAGTTTTGTTTTCTAGAACAACTGACAGCAGCAATAGGACAGAGAGAAAAGGAAAGGTCAGAAATCCCTAAGCAAGGAAACAGTAGAGGTGCAGCTAGTTACCACAAACACGAATCCAGCAATGTGTAGTTGGTTCAGTTGCACTGCAGGTGATGGTGCTCCAAGTTTCAAGGGGTGTAGAGAAGGACAAGAAGGAAAAGTTCACCACATCAACGCAGCAACAGTTCTTAGGAGTACACAGTGACAGCTTCCTGCTTTCTCTTATCCTGTAAGGCCTCCATTTGCATATATCTGTTTTCCTTCTTAGAGAAGGAGGGAGGGAAGCAGCCCCCACTAAGTCAGGTCTGGACCCTCGATTAGATAAGTGGCTCTTCTGCTGACCCCACAGAAAATCTGGTGCCACAGGACAGGGGGGGTCCCCAGATAAAATGTTTAAGGCAAACACACACATAATCTGACTCCACAACCCTAAGATTCTAAGTTTATTTCTTATACTTCTTAAGAAATAAGCTAAAACCAGAAAGGAAATAATTGTATGCATTGCAAGCAACTATAAAAAGAAAAAAGTCAATTCAACACATTGACCAAAAAAATCAAGAGTGAAGTAAAGGAACCTGTGCAAGTTTAATTTAGTTCCCTTCTGCATAGTCATTGTAGTTAGTTCCTTGCACAATACAGAGGATTTCTTCTGATAACCACTACTTTGTTATGTTATTTTCTTCTTATTATAATACTGTGTAGTGAAAAATCCACTTTAGTGCTTCTGAATTAAACAATGCACATGAAGCAAAAATATTTTTTTTTCCTAGTGGATTTTTATTCATTGAATACTTTACTCTCTTGAAAGCTTCATCACGTTTATTTGTGCTATAACTCACTCACGAGTGAAAAGTGGGGCTGTGTGAATCTCATGAGGTTCAACAAGCCCGAGTGCAAAGTCCTACATATGGGTCGGGGCAATCTGCAGTTTCAATACAGAATAGAGGAATGACGGGATTGAGAGCAGCTCTGCAGAGAAGGACTTTGGAGTGCTGATTGATGAAAAGCTCAACAGGAGCTGGTAATGTGCGCTCACAGCCCAGAAAGCCAACCATATCCTGGTCTGCATCAAAGAAGCATAACCAGCTGGTCAAGGGAAGTGATTCTGCCCCTCAATTCCTCTCTTGTGAGACTGCATCCTGTTCTAGAATCTTCAACATAAGAAATATATGTAACTGTTGGAATGGGTCTAAGAGGAGAGCTACAAAGATGATCCAAGGGCTGGGGTACCTCCCATGTGAGGACAGGTTGAGAGAGTTGGGGTTGTTCAGCATGGAGAAGACTCCGAGGAGATCTTACAGTAACCTTCCAATACCTGAAGGAGTTATAAAGAAAGCTAGAGAAGGACGTTTTATAAAGATGTGTAATGGTAAGACTAGGGACAATGGCTATAAACTGGATGGGGGTAGAATTAGACTTGATATAAGGAAGAATTTCTTCACAATGAGGGTGGTGAGACCCAGGCCAACCCTGACAGGTCGCCCAGAAGTTGTGGCTGTACCATCCCTGGAGGTGTTCAAGGCCAGGTTGGATGGGGCCTTGGGCAGTCTGATCTAGTGGGACATGCCCCTGCCCACTTCAGAGGTGTTGGAACTAGATGATCTTCAAGGTCCGTTCCAATTCAAATGATTCTATGATTCTATGACTCATTCACAGCTGAAATCATTAGGTCTCCTCTACAGACCTCTGACATTTAAGTTAAGAGAGGCAAGACTAGCAGGGAATAGGAATCTTTCACTAACAGGAAGAAGGACACACTTAGATTGCCACTGACAAGAGAGGGTTTGCAAGAATCACAGGTCTTTTGCTCTGTTCTTGAAAATGCAAGGTAATATAACCTGTATTAGCAGAGGTATTTGTTTTCTTTCCCATGTTGTCAAATTTTAAGAAATTCTGCTCTATCTCTATCCCTTCTGACTTTCTATTGTCTTTTTTTCAACTCTGATCTTGGTTTTTAAGTAATCCTAATGTTTTCTTAAGTAGCCAATTGTCTGTTATAATTGCTTGCATTTTGGTGGTGTATCTCCCCATCCAAAAGCCTTCTTTATCGACTCTCCACAGTCATTTGAGACATTAATGGCAGGATTTAGTTCTAATACACTGGCACATGAAACTTTTGTGATGTTTTAGAGTCTGTCCCACACCACACCTAATCTCTAGCTATGGCTTTCCCAGAGCAGTGCTGTGTAGGAGGACAGGAGTGTGCAGAGATAGGAGTGTGCAATATATCTGCCTGCTTTTTGCGAATGGGTGCCTTGGATACTCTATACACATATATCCTAGGTTTAAGAACCAAAGTTCTACACTTCAGAAAAGATTGTTTCAAAATACTGTGGAACACTTAAGTGCAATAGATGTTTATGGTAGGTGGACTGGCTCCCAGAGTGAAAGAAAAGGCACAGGAATGTAGAAATTTGGTTGAAGTTATTTCAATAGTTGTTATTTTTAACAGTCATTTCCAGATTGTCAACAACAGCATGACAATTTAGGAAAACAGCTCTTCCATTCCAAAAATGAAGAAGACCACTTAACAATTTTATTCCAAATACTGATTACTTCGGGCTAGGTAATACTCATATATCTTACTTTGATCAGATATGAAGGGGCAGATATCGCATTTACAGTTAGAAACATTAAATTATACAAACCCGCACAGGAAAGTCAAATGATTTTATTAGAGAACTGAACCCTAGGAGAATTGCAAGATGACATATTAAATAATAAGAAGTATAATTGGCTGCATGGCTGTTGGTTTGGGGTTTTTTTCTTATAACAAAGAGTGGCCAGATTTTAGATTATTTTATTTTGTATTTATTAGTAGCAAAGCTGTTGACGGAGAAGGTCCATAAAGACCTAGGATATTAAAAGATAATTTTAGAGACATTCTTTAATTTTTATTGCAACTGTTCACAAAATTCTAAGAATTTTTACATGACAATACTTTTGTTTATTAAGATATACAGTTGCACCCCACGCTCAACACACATGTGTAGATATACTTTATTTACCTGCTCTTCGTATCATGCTGATGATGAGCACTAGCTTTTTTTTAGATTTTCTATTTACACCTTAGAAAACATAGCAATTTTTTTCAGAATCATAAGTTTCTCTTCAGTGTACTCAGAAGAATGAAGGTAAGGTTTAGAGTTTTTGGGTAAGTGCATTTACAAGTTGAAGGGTTTTTTTCCATTAATGGCCTAGGGGACTAACATGCAGTATACTGCAATATACTGCATTACATAGGGAAACAGACTTTGCAGCAGAAATCAACCTTGCTGGACATGTGCTGTGATTACTACAGTCAAGAAACTGTAGGTTTCTATCTTCCAACTAAGATAACTTCCACAAGAGGAGAGGGGCGCCCTCCCATAACAAACAGTCTGCATTCAGAAGTCAGTACTAGCTTTAGAATAGCAGGAGCTGTGGCTGAGCCTTGTAGACGGAGAAGAAATAAAAACTTTAACCTAAGTTCTATCCAACCATTTGGAAGGAAAAAAAAAACCCCAACCCAACATCATTACTGCCCTTCAAATAAAGGATCTCTCACGTAAGTCACAAATGGCTAGTAACTCTTCACATAAAATTATGGAATATCTAGGAACAGGATTTAAGACTTCAGTCAAGGCTCAGTATTTGTTATTTCAATATGTCCAGTGCACCATTTGAATTGGACAAAACTCAAAGATGTTCATGCTTTGCACTTGGTAATAGTAAGACTCTGTAACACTGACAGTGGACTCCAGATTCCACGTTATGCTATCCAAAGTTAACTAAAACCTATCTGTATCCCATAAAGTAACAGGTTTCCCATAAGTTAGCTATACCAAATCCTCACTTTAAAGCAAGCTGTCTCCGAAGTATAATCCAGAAGCACGCGTGTTTTCCAAGTCTGCTCTATGGTGCACATAGGATTGGTTCTTCGGAGAAATGATTCAAAAAACTGAGTTGCTGGGGGGAGAAAAAACCAAATACCCAGCCCAGAGTTATCAGAAAAAGCTAAACAAAAAGAAGGGCAAAAGAATACACTCAAGGCTGCCAGCAACAGTTTCCATCCACCAGGGATGCAAAGAGGAAAAGCTCTATTAAGTATAATTCATGGGTAGTCACATCTCAGAGGTCTGATCACGGACCACTACACTGTTACAAATAAGTGCTAGGAGTATACTAGAATCTGTATCAGCTTTATCACTCTTTCCGAAACCTGAAACAACTGTTCATGTCTCAGCATAACTATTAACTATACAGAGAAGTTCTTCTTCCTCCATATTTCCCTTCAGCTCTGCTAGATCTAGATACATTGCCATAATAAAAGCCACTATTGAGTGAGGAAATATAGCAGGGGAAGGGAGAGAAAGTGAAATAAAGGATAGCTCATCTGTTCCCCTATTAGATTAATCAGACCTTCTAAACAGATTTTAAATGCGTATGACACGTTTTTCATCCTGAGAGTAATAGAATTCTGTCATGAAGCTAGTAGAAAACATCACTCACCTCTGACAAAAAGGCAGCTAGCATGAAAGCCAAACACAAGATATTTACAGTTAACACACATGCTATTTCCACAATCTAGTCCAATGAATAAACTATACAAACTTCAACAGGAGAAATACAAATTCCCATTTGAGGCTCACATAGGAATTATTAATGAAATTACGATAATATAGCATCTAAAGTGGATGTCTAAATGAAATATCTTCCCTTCAAACTCACAAGAAAAGAGGTGGGGGGGAAGATAAACAAAAGAAGCTGCTATAGTTACATTGAAATCATCTGACTGATGGTTCTTTTTACATCCTTGTTTTGAGGAGATTCAGCTTGATGAACATATTTGTTGTGAACTCATTTTAATTGCTGTGTGCCCAGGGAGCAGACATCTCGTTACTTAAAATGTTGCTATAGTTTTGATGATGAACTGCCTACATATTATTCTAGGAAATTTCCTTTATGCTGTTCTACAGCAGTTGAATTTATTTGTTCTGCTATTCTTATGGGGATTTTGAAAGCTTTCTATTAGGAAACCTATTTTCAGTCATTTACATGTGGGATGCCGAAGGGTAGAACATACAAATTACAATTGACTGGTACTTCAGTTCCTTCGCTGTTAAATGAGATTCTTGAAATCATTTGATAAGAGCCAGTTTCTGCTGAGAAATTAGTTTATGGTGAGGAATACTCCACATTTGCTGATGAATTTAATTTTGTGGGTTGTTTGTCTCCTTAAATTTGAACTATGAAATTTGGTGCCAGAGTCTCAGTAGGTGTAAAGAGACTTAGTTCTATTGAAGTCATTGAGAGTGTGCTGATTGCCATCAGGTGGATTTTTTGTAGTTCTTTAAACTGTATGCATGAAAGATATTTGGACAGAGTTTTAGTCAAGGAGTTAGCTATTTATCTGAATATTCCTACTGTTCTTCCTTCTAAGGCCTACTATTTTATTCCAAACTGCTATACCCTGCCCTCTAACTAGACCTGCTGAAGATTTGTTCATTTCTATAGAATATACACCAGTAGAATTCTTTTAAAATATGTAAGACAAAACCAAACAGTGTTAACATAACTATATTTTATCCTGTCTTGTAGATTACTGGGATAAGTAACCTCATTAAAATTCTTCCAACTCTGTCTTTCTGTGATTATTTGTGCTATGGTAATATAGCAAAGTAATTGTCTGCCAAGCCTGATTACACCAATTGTAGCCTGCCCTCTCACTTGTATTTAAACACTATCGTGTTGACTCTAGAGTGCCTGTTTCTCCATACTACAGACACACCACTTCTCACTTGAAGCTGTCCCTTCAGTATCTAGTTAAATATAGTCTGAAAACTTCTGTGATGATATAACAAAACATCTCCTATTTCTGTGGGACTTCTGCTCTGCTGCAGCCAGCAAGTAGTCCCGAGCTGCTTAGGAAATCCAAAGAAAAAAACAAATTTCTGTCTTTTATCTTCTTGGGTTTGAAGGAGATGAATTGGGTTTTGTTTGTTTTTTTGTTTTGCTTTTTTTTTTGGTGGTTTATTCATTTTTTCCTTATCCTTTTAACCCAAACACTTTCCCTAGAGCAAGATGGATCAAGAGATAGTCCACCCCTAAGATGTTCAAAGGGACTAAGGAAAGAGTAAGTTGGGATCAGTTTGTTACTGGGATCAAACTTGATTTGTTCTTTCATTGCTATTTCTTTAACATTGGTGAGAAATCAGGAGCTGCATCTGAAGATCTAAAGCTAAAGAGAATCCAGGGAATTGGTCATGGACATGGAGGTGGTTAATGGTAGCCAGCATGGCTTCACTTGGGGCAAATCCTGTATGACCAGTTTCATGGCTTTCTATGACGGGGTAACCCCATCATATGGATATGGGTAAACCGATGGATTTGATCTATCTAGATTTCTGTAAAGCCTATGACATGGTCGTCCACAACATCCTTCTCTCTAAATTGGAGAGATATGTATTTGATGGATGGACAGTATGGTGGATAAGAAACTGGTTGGATTTTCAGAGAGTAGTGGTCAATGTCTCAAAGTCCAGATAGAGATCCATGACAAGTGGTGTCCCTCAGGGGTCCATACTGGAACCAGTGCTATTTTATATTTTCGTCAATGATACTGAAAGCAAGATTGAGTGCACCCTCAGCAAGTTTGCAAATGACACCAAGCTGCATGGTGTAGTTGTCACACCAGAAGCATGAGATGATCATCCAGAGGGAACTAGCTAGAGAAGTGGGCCTGTGAGGGCCTCATGAGGTTCAACAAGGCAAAGGTCCTGCACCTGGATCGGGGCAATCCCCATTTTCAGTTCACTGTGGGGAATGACATGATTGAGGGCTACCCTGCAGAAAAGGACTTGGAAAGTACAAGCTATATAGGCAATTTTGCAGGAATTTATTCCGTTCACCAAAGTTATGAAAGAGCTGCTAAGAATTAGAAAAATTTCATTCATGCCACAAAAAATATATGGCAGACAACAGTTACAGTATCAAGTAAATTAAGGTATTGTAAGAAACCCTGGAGACAGGTATGTTAACCCACCCTTTGATGCGGTTCAACCCTATCCAACAGAAAAAATATTTGCTCTTCAAAGGTAATTGTATTAAAGCCCTAGAAATAATTCATCTCTGGGAGAGACAGTTTCACATTCTTCATGAACCTGCAATTTGCATCAGAGGATGGAAAATCACTTCAAGCTTCCACTTAATTTGGTGGTGGAATGTTAACAAGAGCTCCCTGGATTTTCCCTTGGGCATATCATTGCTGCAGTTCCTTATATGCTGAAGGACATTGGGAAGATGTCTACCGCTGAAGTATGATGCGGTACAAAAGGACATTTGATTGATAGCACAGCAAGATGGAATTTCCCAGGTAACATTCAGGGGATGTATGATATAGAAGAAATACATGCACTCATATAAACATTGCAGTAAATTGATTACTCTGCTTTTATACCTAAGCAAATAAAACAATCATCTTAATGTTCAATTTGTGGATTTAATTTATTATGTTTAATAAGTCACTATTCATAGCAAATATAAATGAGTTTTGCAATGTTTTTGAGGCCTGAAATATTAGAGTTGCAGGGGGGGGATGTCTTGCTTTGCATGTTAAAAAATGTTGGCTAGATATAAGGGAAAATAAGAAATAAAAGGTTTTCCATTAAATGAAGATCATTAAAAATTATTTTAAATATTACTGTTGAAACGAGCATTTTTCAAAACACACCTACAGCATATGTGTATTGTAAAGACTGGTGCAGTAATTACCCTGTTTAGTGAACAGTATAAAGCTAAATACTGTGCAAAGAAATAGATAGTAAATTAGTCTACTTTCCTCCCTGGAGAAATTCAAGCTTGCACCAACAGTTTGGAAAATGACTCTAAAATTATATCCCTGAATGGGCAGCATTTGCTGTCTTTTGATTCTCTTCAAACCTTGTTCTGTTTCTCTGCAAAGGCCATATTTTCCAAAGGAATAGGTTAATTGAAACAAAATTAATCAATTTCTGCTTGAGCTTCCTTTCACAGAAGACTTGATTCTAATTTTCCTTACTGCAGTGTCAAACACAGGCAATCCCAATTAAACAAAAACAACAACAAAAAGTTATTGAAATAAAAAATGAGATCAGTATGATAGCTGAAAGGTCTGGTTTGATTTTTTTTTCTCCTTCAGATACTGTGCAAATAGTTTTTAATTTTTTATTATGGCTTCTCAAACAGAATTTTTAAACATGTAAACATGCGCAAAGCTGGTCATTCATTTTCCTGAAAAATTCAGTCAGTCTTGATGTGGTGTAGATAATTCCTGCTGGAGTAAGTGGGAGAAACCAAAGCCCATTGAATAGGAGATGGATAGGTGTGCACACACATGAATTCTGTGTATTTACCAAGCTAGTCAGAGTACAGCTGCTGAACAGTCTGGAAGATAAAATATGTGTTAGGAGCACTAACACATTTCCCATCTACAAACAGCTCTAGCAGCCAAGTATGAAGTTGTGGGCAGGTGGTCTTGATTCCGCCTTCATTTGTTCATGTAGACATAAGAGAGTCAGTTTTATTTAGGCCCAACACATGAAGCAAAAGTTGTGAGAAGATATTAAGGTCATATTGGCCTTGCCTATTCCCACAGTTTCTCTTCAAAGTATAATGTGTGTGCACATTCACACACACAGAGACACAAATTTCTTTTGAGAGTGAAAAAGAAAAGGATACAAAGTTCATATTTTAGGGTACAGAGAATAAAAGTGGAGAAGTATCCAGTTTTCCTTGTTCACATTTCATTGAGTTTCAGGATTCCAAAGCTTTACTTGCCTCTGCAGGAAGAAAATGAATTTGAAGATTCCTATAAAACTGAGAGGTGAGAAGAAGAGTGAGGGCAAACAAAGAACAACAATTTAGAGGATAAGAAGAAAGGGAAGAAGATATTTTGAAAATCATACATCTCAACTGAGAGCATTCCAATTTCAACAGATGCTTTAAGGAAAGTCTAAGCCCTGCTACTTCTGTGAGATATTTAATTTCATTCACAAAAAGGCTTTATGATAGAATCATAGAATCACCAGGTTGGAAGAGACCCATCGGATCATCGAGTCCAACTGCTCCTATCAAACGCTAAACCATGTCCCTCAGGTTTTACTGCAAGAACAAAATTCTTATATCTAGCAACTAATTGTGCAAGGAAAAGTCAACAATACATGATGTTTAAGGCAGGACTCCTTTCACTTCGTTTGAGAAGACAAACAGTCTAAGATCTCTTTTTATTGCTTTATTTTATTACAGTTAAGGTGTGATTCTTAGTTATATTGGACTTAATCTGTTATAAAGTGATTGGATTCACAGAGTTATTAAAGGTCAATATTGGTCTCTCTGTCTGCCTGTAATTATATTACTTTTATGATGTTTGCATAGGCTCACTGCAGAAACAGTTACAATTCTTAATTGTATGATGGTTAAAGAAGGATCAGTTCGATTTGGTTTTTTTCTCATTTTGGAGATTAAACACTTGATCTGCAGCGCCTTTACTGTAAGGTAGGGTCTAAAACTAATTATAAAGCACTGTCTGAAGTAGAAACTGCAGAACTACCTAGTTCGTCTTGTACCACTTTAGCAAATATTCATGTGTGTTACCTATAAGAACAGTGTGAGTTTCTGGCATTTTTGTGAAAGTGAAAAGATAACTTTTTATGTGAAGCTCTCAGAGCAACAGAAGAAAACATTAGTAGATCAAGCACTTCATACTATTTATCTGATTGTTCAACTGGAAAGAAATGGTTGAGAAAGCAACTAAGCCATTTGCAAATGTTACTAAAAGCATCAGCATGCTAATACATTGCATAGTATTACAGGAGTTAGAAGAGGGCATAATACATGTCTTTTATACAAGAGTCTAAATTTCATCTACATTTCAGCCACTTATTTCCATTCATATATTCATATATTCAAGACAGAATAATAGGGAAAAAATATGAAAAGGAAGATCAAATTCAACCATCTGGATTCTTGTGGCCTCAGGTACACGCCATTATCTATGTAAACATTCAGTGCTACTAAAGTCATCTAACACACAGGCTGATTGGGCATTTTAAAAGCTGAGAATTCAAATAATTTGGCTCTGTGTCTTGCTATTCTTCTTCCTACTTGGGAATATTAGGGGGTCCAAAAGTCCGAAAGTATTTGCAAGTCTGTGACCCTTTCCCTCAGAAAAAAAAAAGGGGGGAGGAAAAAAGGCAACAAAACTGAACAGAGAAAAAAAACCTCAAAAACATGATGAAAGATTAATATTTTAACCAAAACCAAAGCTTTATATATCCCTTCATCTGGTTATATGTTGTAGACCAACACTATTATTGTTAACAGAAAAAAGGTTTTCTGTGGAAACTGAGAACAATTCAAATCACAATCTCGACTCTCCATCCCATTCAATCAGGTTGCCCAAGATCCCATCCAACCTTGCCTTGAACACCTCCAGGCACGGGACATCCATGACTTCTCTGGTCAACCTTTTCCAGTGTCTCATCACTCTCATAGCAAAAAACCTCTTTCTTATGTCTAGTCTAATCGTGCCCTTCTCCAGTTTATAACCATTGTCTCTAGTCCTATCCTTACAAACCTTTGTAAACAGTCCGTCCCCAGCTTTCTTGCAGGTCCCCTTCAGGTTTTGGAAAGTTGCTATAAGATGCCCTAGGAGCCTTCTCTTCTCCAGGTTGCACAACCCAAACCCTCTCAGTCTGTCCTCATATGAGAGGAGCCCCAGCCCTATGGTCATCTTTATAGCCCTCCTCCAGACCTGTTCCAACAGTTCCATACATTCCTCATGTTGAGGATTCTGAAACTGGACACAATACTCCAGATGAGGTCTCACAAGAGAGGAACAGAGGGGCAGGATCACCTCCCTTGGACTTGCTGGCCCCACTTCTTTTGATGCAACCCAGGATATGGTTGGCCTTCCGGGCTGTGAGCAGAAATTGCCTACTCCTGTTGAGCTTCTTGTCAGTCAGCACAACCAAGTCCTTCCCTGCAAGGCAATTCTCAATCACATCATCCCCCATTCTGTATTGAAATCAGGAATTGCCTGGACCCAAGTGCTGGAACTTGCACTTGGCTTTGTTGAACCTCATGAAGTTCTCACAGGCCCAGTTCTCTAGTCTGTGCAGGTCCTTCTGGATTACATCCCATCATAATTTCACATACAATTTAAAAAATATTCCTCAATATTTTTAGCATGTTAGAGAAATATATATTGAATAACTGTCAGTTTGATCATTTGATACCGACATTTGTAATCAAAGTATTCAGCCCATCCAGGTTTTCTATACTCAGTACTAAAGTCACTTCAGATATGTATCAGACACTACTGAAGAAAGCTGACATGAAGAATATGAAGATGAGAATGTACAAATCTGTCTGAAGTAGATTAAATCCAGCCAGTTGGGTTTCTATTACCTCATTCAGAAGAGTACACCCTGTCCTCTGAGCCCTAGCTGAATAGTTAATTTTCAAATTCGATATCATTCCTGCAGAAAATATTGCATGGATTAAACTGGAGACTTTCATACAGGCAGCATAACTAATGACTTGATTTTATTAATACAAGCAGTTGGTAGACTGTGAACCAAAGCCCAAACAGTGATGGGTGAACTTCAAAGTCTTTGTTAGCTGAATTACTAAAGGGTTCCAAATATTCACTATTCATCTAAACATTTTATAAATTATTTGCATTTACCAGTTATGCAAGAAAACAGGGAGCATAATGAAAGCAGGCACTGTAATAATTATGACACCTTGTATTCTGGTCAGGCTGCTAACACCAGGAGAAATTTTGAACATTATAGCTGCTTTAGATAACTAGGTTTAGGAAATGTAGAAGCCATTAAAACGGAAATTCAGGGGGTTGAGTCTTCAATTGCTATTGTTTATTCATTCTAGTACAGTGACTCAGAAGCAGAAATTGGAATCCTGGCTTTACATGCATTAAGTAATGTACAAGCATTTAGAGAGATATTCAGTAAGTCAAAATGCTAATCTCTTATGATTTTTATGAGGCAATAGCAACTATTAACAGAGGTCTTAAATGTGATAATAGATTTGTTGGTGTTAGGTGTTATTGCAAAAGCTTTAGACAAAATTCAAAAAAGGAAAAATTCAGCTAATACCCACATCCTGAAAACACTTACTCCAGCTGTTTGAATTAGTTTTATGATAGGGTTTATTTTGTTTAGCCCCACTTAGTGCTCCGGCAGCCAAAACTAAAGTTTGTTCTTATATTGCTACAGTAGAAATCTACGCAAAGAGTAAACATATTCTGGAAATAACCTTTAACACTTATAAAGAGGTGAAGTCAGAATTTTTAAATAAATTTTATTTAATTCCCCCTCCCCCAAGGACATGCTTTTGTTCCTGTAATCAGTCTCTGCAATTATTCCAAAATGGAGTAACATTAACTAATCTTTGTCAGAGGTGCATCCACTTTGCGAAGATATATTCAAAGAGTCTTCATTAGACATCTAAGTGAATATAAAGAAAAATGCTTACAATAAAATACCATGCAGTTAATCGAAAGAGGAAGGCATTTCCAAGAGCCTCATTTTCAGCCACATGAATAACTTTTTCCCTTTTAGTAGCAAGGCAAATGACAAAGACAAGGAAACCAGACTTATTTGATCCAATTAACGGAAAATCATAAATTAAACAAGACTCAGTGTTTATCAAACACAATAGATGTATTTATGCAGTACAATAATGAAACAGGTTTGAAATATTAATGACCAGTCTATTAAAAATACATAAACTTTGCACACATAGCATTTTACTCAGAGCCTCCAATTCAGATGCAGCCCTAATTGACTAGCTTCACTTTGAGACTTCTTTTATCTAGAATATTCACAAATATTGAAGGCAGTCATCCTGCTCCTCTAAATATTGATCGCTGCTTTAATGTCTTGGGAGAGGGGGAGAGTTATGTGATTGTAAGCCTTTAAAAATTTGAATCAGCAATGATTTAGCAATGTTAAATGTTAATTTTTTTTTCTACCTTTTACAATGTTTTTTAGTTCTGATTAAACACCTAACATCTGAAAAATCTAAACTCACTTTCTACTTTGCTATACATAAATCGTTATTTAAACCATAAACTTAAAAGTATTGAAAATGGAACAAACTTTCACCCTTGCACTATTGACCTCCATAACAGATAACTGGAACTTTGCTTGGCTTACGAGTAAATCTTAGGGTCAAGACTACTTTGGAGTAAATATGGTCATCTTTGTAGCCCACCTCTGGAACTGTTCCAACAGTTCCATACATTTCTTATGTTGAGGATTCCAGAACTGGACACAGCACTCCAGATGAGGTCTCACAAGAGAGGAATAGAGGGGAAGAATCACCACCCTCGATCTACTGGTCATGCTTCTTTTGATGCAGCCCAGGATATAGTTAGCCTTCTGGGCTGCAAGTGCACATTGCTGGCTTATGTCAGGCTTTTCATAACCAGCACACCCCAAATCCAGTTACCTGTGAGAGTCTCCTTAGAGGTTGATGCAAAGGTTTAATACTTGTAGTTTGCAGCCTGGATGAGGCACAGCAATGCTCATCAGAAAGACAATTTTACAATTCCAGAGGCAACAAGTAGTTTAATTAAAGTGACAGATTAAGACAAATTCTGGGCCCATTGACCCATCTGTCAGATAAGGGGTTCATTTTTTATCTCCCCTCAAAAAAAGGGGTTTTAGATATCAATTTTATACCTTCTCATAACTTTTTGTGCCTCTTGCTGAGGTGGGACAGAGTCAATTAGTATGTGTTGATTGGTCCTTGGCAAGGCCATCTGTGTCATCAGAAGCAGGTACTCAGCATTTTGCTATTCCTTCAAGACAAGGAGCTCAGTACCTGCTTTTGAGGGTGTTTCTGGTTGTAACTGAAGCAACTTCAGGATGTGAGGCCTCTGTCTCACCCTAGATGTCACTTAGACCATATGACTATTAGACTACTACCCAATCTGTCTGTTTTACCAGATGCAGTCATCCATTGCTTCTTGCGAACTGCTCTGATTTGCAAAACCAAGCTCTTCATGTTTGGCTGGACCGCTGGGCGGTGTCCAATGGCATGAGGTTTAACACGGCCAAATGCCGGGTCCTGCACTTGGGGCACAACAACCTTATGCAGAGCTACAGACTGGGAGAAGCCTGGCTGGAAAACTGCCAGGAGGAGAGGGACCTGGGGGTGTTGGTCAACACCCGACTGAACATGAGCCAGCAGTGTGCCCAGGTGGCCAAGAAGGCCAATGGCATCCTGGCTTCTATCAGAAATGGTGTGACCAGCAGGTCCAGGGAGGTGATTCTCTCTCTGTATTCAGCACTGGTGAGGCCGCTCCTTGAATATTGTGTTCGGTTCTGGGCCCCTCAGCACAAGAAGGATGTTGAGGCTCTGGAGCAAGTCCAGAGAAGAGCAACGAGACTGGTGAAGGGGCTGGAGAACAGAACCTATGAGCAGCGTCTGAGAGAGCTGGGGTTGTTTAACCTGGAGAAGAGGAGGCTGAGAGGAGACCTCATTACTCTCTACAAGTACCTGAAGGGAGGTTGTAGAGAGGAGGGAGCTGGACTCTTCTCCCAAATGACAAGGGACAGGATGAGAGGGAATGGCCTTAAGCTCCACCAGGGGAGATTTAGGCTAGAGATTAGGAGGAAGTTTTTCACAGAAAGGGTCATTGGGCATTGGAATAGGCTGCCCAGGGAGGTGGTTGAGTCACCTTCCCTGGAGGTGTTTAAGGCATGGGTGGATGAGGTATTGAGGGACCTGGTTTAGTGTTTGATAGGAATGGTTGGACTAGAAGATCCGATGGGTCCCTTCTAACCCAGTTGTTCTATGATTCTATGATTCTATGGTATTGCCATGGCCTGGACCCACAAGCTACACACTGATGTCCTGTCAGTCTGGCCTCAGTGCCAGGGAAAGTCATGGAACAGGTGATCTTGAGTGCTATCATGAAGCACATGCAAGAGAACTGGGTGATCAGGCCCAGTCAGCACGGGTTTACCAAAGGCAGGTCTTGCCAAACCAACCTGATCGCCTTTTATGACAAAGTGACTCAACTACTGGATGAGGGAAAGGCTGTGGATGTGGTCTTCCTGGACTTCAGCAAAGCCTTTGACACAGTTTGTCACAGCATTCTGCTACGGAAAGTGTCAGCCTCTGGCCTGGACAGATGCACACTCTGCTGGGTGGAAAGCTGGTTGGCTGGCCGGGCCCAGAGAGTGGTAGTAAATGGTGTTAAGTCCAGCTGGAGGCCAGTGACAAGTGGGGTTCCCCAGGGCTCAGTCCCCACTCAATGACCTGGATGAAGGCATTGAGTGTACCCTTAGCAAGTTTGCAGATGACACTAAGCTGGGTGGAAGTAAAAATTCTTATATAAATATTGAATAAATATTAAATAAATATTAAATAAATATTAAATAAATATTAAATAAATTCTTGCAACTCTAAGAGAGTGTTTAGTCTTTCAGGTTGAGCTTGTTTAGCCTGTAGAAGAGAAGACTCTGGGGAGAACCTTTAGCAGCCTTCTAGTACTTAAAGAGAGCATTAAGGAAAGTTAGGGAGGGCTTTTTCATCTGAGGATGCAGTGACAGGACAAAAGATAAAGGTTTTAGGATGAAAGAGATTTAGATTAGATATTTAGAAGACATTTTTTAATGTGAGGCACTGGAACAGGTTGCCCAGAGAAGTCATGTGTGCCCCATTTTGGAGCTGTTCGAGACAGATGGATGTGGCTTTGAGCAACCTGATCTAGTGAAAGATGTTCCTGCCCATGGCAGAAGGGTTTGAACTAGATGATCTTCAAGGCACCTTCCAACCCAAACCCCTCTGTGATACTATGTGATTTTGTGTGAGTCTGTGTGTGATACTGGAGAGAAAGAGGACAGGGAAATCAAGGCAAGGCAATGCAAAGCAAAGGCAGGAAGAAACATTTCTATTTTTCTTCAGTACTTGGAAACAGCTGAGATATACCCATGTCAAACCAAGTAATTTTCAAATTGATAATAATGGTAACTTTTTACTTATGCAACGTTTTGTGGTCAACTCTCTCAGCTATTTCCCTTTTACTTCTGCATCATGTAAAAATCATTTGTATAAAGCTGTTGCCAGCTTTTTATGCTTTTATACTTGTAGATTACATTATTGCAAAGGAAGGTGAGAGCACTAGACACATGCTAAGTTGACAGGTCAGCAAGGAACATTAGTACACTAATTGATTAATCCAGGAACTGAAAATACCACATTTCAAAAAGCACGCTCTGTTCCTACTAGTTCATTAAGATCTCATATCATTCCATGAGTGTAATTTGTGCCTCATGTTCCCATTGAACTTTAAAAAGTGTCACATCTGCCCATACAGTATCCCTTTCCAGAACTGAGGTAGAAAGCTTATGCTTTGAGTGTAGATGAGTGAGGAGATGCTTCACTTAATGTCTGAAGAAATTTGTACAGAGCAGTGCATAGATGACACATGATCTGTGACCACTGTGAAGTTCTTATGAATTTTAATAACTGCTATGCGTATTCTGAAATATATGACAGTTTAACTACTAATTTGTCAGCTGCTTTTCAGAAGAAATATTATAGTTCATACTTGCATAAAGTGTAGACTTCAAATTTAAGATCTTCATAAAAAAATCATTATGAAGAAAAGAGTCGTACATCCAAAACTACTCATCTTTTTATCAGCTCCCATTTTAGGAATTATTGGTGCATCATTTGGGGTCAATACCTTGCTTTGCAAGTTAAGTTGTATTACCTGGCAAAAAGTAGATACTAGCATAAAAGGAAGTCTAAACTTGGTAGGGCAGAAGGAAGAAAGATGTAGATAGGAATCTGCTTCATAGAGAATCACTTCCTTCAGCATCAAAATGGACTGCATAATGATATCTGTATGTATCTGTACAGAAAAGCCCCTAGAAAGTGTCCCAATATACTCGAAATATCAAAAGACACCATGACAGACTGTTTAACTTCAGCAATTAGAAAGATAAATATTGCACCAGAATAATTTATGCATTTCACAATTAGCATCTAAGGCAGAAAATAAGAAATCATACTTTTCTGTAATATTTAGGGAATGCTAAGCAGAATTATATATTCTATAGAAGATCTAGAGTCTTATAGTCTTCTCAGGTTGTGGCAAATCAAACTAAGTTGTGAATTCAGAACTGTATTGTTGTAAAACTAATTCAGCTGAAAGCATCATCAGGCCTTTGGTCCAGAGGATAGATCCCTTCCATATGTGATAAATTCGGAGGGGGGTTCAGAAGCGATAAACTGATTACTTCATACATTTGAAGCAGTGCGAACTGAAAAATTTATTTCCCCAGCTACTCTATGCGTGTCAGTTAGGATTGCTGAAATGTCCATCATTTTATTATCTGCACACTGGGGAAACCAAAGACAGAATCAAGAAGCAGACATAATTTTTGGTGACGAATTTAGGATTCTGCTGGTGTTTGAAATTTCTTTACCTTCATCTTGTCCCCAAAGTGAGGTTGCAATTGTTAAGAATATAGAGATTTCTGGACTACACCTCAAATCTGTAAGAAACAGCACTAGAACTTAAAAGCAACATCCACATTCTATACAACTGAAATTTTAGGTAACCAAGGAGATTTTGCTGCCTTGTGTGTTACTGCTAAAGTTTCTTAAAAACCTGCAGCTATGTATACCTGAAAAATGAAGAGGTTGACAGTTATCTCCATGAACCTCAGTACTGAGTGCAGGTGTCTGAGTGTTGTGAGTCAGGGCTGTGGGGGTGGTCTCTGTGAGGAGAGGCCAGTGACTTCTCTATACTGGACACAGTCATTTCCATATGGCTCCAATGGACCCATTGAGCAGCACAGCTGAATCTCTCAGTCAAGATAGTGACATCCTGGGAAAGTGTAGTTAAGAAAATTAGAAATGCTGCACAGCACTGAGGAGTCAGAAAAAAAGCATGGGAACCAGCAAGCCCAGAGAAGGAGATGTTTCAGGCACCAGAGCAGATGCCCCTTGTAGCCTATGGAAGAGACTATGTGGGAGTAAGCAACTCCCTGCAGCCCATGGAGGGACCAGACCAGAGCATGTATCCACACTGCATCCCAAGGACAATCCCGCACTAGAACTCATGAAGAGCTCATGCTGGAACAGGATTTTTCTGAAGAACTCCAGCCCATGGAAAGACCCACACTGGAACAGTTTTGTAAGGACTGCAATCCATTTAGAGGACTCATACTGCCACAGGAGAAAAGTATGAGGAAAAATGAGCAGTAGAGATGAACTATTATGAACTGACCACAACCCACAATTTCCCATCCCCCTCGTGCTATTCAGTGGGGAAGAGGGAAGAGATAAAGAATGAGGAATGAAGGAATCTAACTGAGCCTGAAAAAAATGTGTAAGGAGGAAAGATGTTTTGATCTTCTACTTTTTTTTTCACTATCTGAATCTATTTTATTTAGCAATAAATTAAATTAAATTAATTTTCCCCAAGTCAGGTGTGTTTTTCCTGTGATGGTAATGAGTAAACCATCTCGCTGTCTTTATCTCAATCCAAAAGGTTTTTCTTCATATTTTCTTCCTCTCGTCCTGTTGAGGAGACGGAATAGTGACCAGGTGTATGAATATCTACCAGCCAGCTAAGATCAACTCATCACAACATCTGTTCAAGATTTTGTGCTTCTGATCACTTTGCTTAAGGAATGGGATATAGCAAACATGTAAAGTGTGTGCCAACATACACTAATGCCAAGTTCTGTATGATACATTGCAGTCATAAACATATTCAGTCAGGTAGACTAATTTTTGCACAAAATTTACAGCTAACTAACATTGCTTGCTCAGAAAGTGGGAATTTCAGATTGAAAATCTTTCTCAAACTAAGAGGACAAATTCAGAATACTGGTAACAAAGATAATATCCTATAAAAAGCAAAAGATAAGTGATATACTCTATAATACGGTTTATTGTAAGTTTCTTCTTTTTCTGTGTTTTATCCAAAGTTTCTTGAAAGAAAGTACATAAATAATATGTAGAATCCCCAGGTGTTTAGTGGATGAGTCAATTAACTTGTGCTTATATTTGTCTTCTCAATATTCTTTTCCTCTACTACATGCGATGAATGATATCTTGCCCTTGAAAGGCTTGAAAGCTGAATTGAGATCTGGTTGATCACAAGGGTGTATCTCTCAGCCTTGTATGTGGTTTATTTGGAGTGCAATTCTTTTTCTGCTATAATAAAAGTTATGATTTATTTCCTTACAGTAAATCATCTTGACAGCATCTTTCAGTTAAACAACAAATCTTAAGTGTCACCTCCCATCATTGTGTTAGAAATGTTTGCTCTGACAGCAATAACAGGTTGCATCGTGTTCTGTAGAAAAACATTATTTCACCTTAGAAATTTTTCAAAAATGGACAAGAGCAGGTTTGATGTGACCAGGAAGCTGTGCAAGTGTATCTCTTTACTCAGATGTTCACACTGCATCAACTAATGGTAAGTTGAAAAAAACTACTCAGAATCTCTGAGAAGCTTACATACCACAATAAGGTACAAGATACAGAAGGAGGATGGGAGTCAGTCATCGTAGTGTAGTTATCCAGAGCAGCTTTAGGCACTAGGTGGCAGTCCTAGACAGCTAGAGGCTGGTCAGAAAGATAAGAGACTCCTTCAAGTCTCCTGTCATATCTGTTATCCCCGTGTGATTATGACCTAAGAGATCTCAGGTAGCATTAGATGTCTCTTTCGGGCAAATGAATACTGCCCCAAAAGATGGTAACAATGGTCAAAGAAAGTTGAGTTTATACCTTCCCAAAGTTCTGCTACTCTAACTTGAAGCTTTTCAGTATCTGTTACATAATCAATACTACTCAAAACAGATGGTTAAAAATAAATACTCAAAAAATGTCTTCTGCAATGATGAAACAAGTCTTATTTAAGCATTCCTTTTTGAATTTTTTTTACTGATCTTCCAGACGGAATCCATATTGGCAATTGTCCTGCCTGAGATGCACTTGGGCTTGTGTAAATTCATGGAGCTTGCACAGACCCATCCTTCAAGCCAATCACAGACTGCCCTTACCCTTCCTGACAGTTCTCATATATGGATTAAAAGGGGCTACAAGTGATCTCTGTTGAATACCTACACCATCCAAGACTACATATAACTACATATAATTTTACTATTGTAGTCTACTACATAGACTACATATCATTTTAGTGGCTTAAAAATTGCAAAGGCAGTTTTGACAGTTTTATTTTTGAATTATCTTTAACCAAAACAGTGTGTGTGTCAAAAAATGACCTATAATTCAAAGACTTGTCTTACTTAGGAAAATAATTCTAAAAGAAGAAATTTTTCATTTCTTTTCTTCATTTAGAATTATTTTCCTAAGAATATTTCAAAAAAGAAAATTTCTAAATTTTTTTAAATCATAATTAAAATAGCAGGGGAAAAAGTGAAAAGGTTCTCTATAGGACAGTTAATTTTATTTGTTTTATTATATTCTGCCATTGAATTAACTGGTAATCTGCCAGTCCATTGCCACAGAAACAAGGCCACTTGAAAATGTATCCTGTGTGTTTTAATTCACACTACTAAACATTTTCCCTTTAAGAGAATGTCAAATATCTCAATGTCTGAATTATAAAATGAATAAGCTAGGATGACTATCTGAGCTTTATCAAGTAAGAATTTCAGGAGGAAAATTAATATGTGCAAGGAAATAAAAACATTAATGTACAATTAAAGATACCTACTGAAAAAAGATAAAGATACCTACAGAATTTGCATGAAAGAATGCCCTTCGTCATGGTATATTCTAAATTGCTATAACATAAGTTTTGAAACCATAAATTATTTTTAATGTAAATCTATTCTATGATTTCCTTTTTAGACAAAAGAAATATAGATAATCAATGGCATTGGGTGAATGTTAATTGTTTCCATTGTTTGAAGCCATTAGTAAATGAATGAAAAGTTCTTCAAAGTTAAAACTTACTGACTTCTATATGGTTTAGACTTTCAAAATCAATGAGTAAAACATCTTTCTCTTACATTTTGCATCTGTTTGTTCAATTCATGCTCTGTGGAGGAGTATTTTATCAATAGATATAAGTTTTCTTAACTGTCCCCACACTTGTTTCCAAAAAGAGTCTTTCCTGTTCCCTGAAATTTCACATGAATTTTGATAATCTATATTATTTTAGGGATCGTGCTATCAAGAAAAAAAAAAAAAAAAAGAAGATATATTTGGTGTCCAAGTGTTGTGCAACTGCCATGAGACAGAACTGTTATGTGAATATGGAATTATACATAGACTAATTTTTGTTTAAGCTAGCACACCAAACAGTAGGTCAGTTGTGTAGGCATAATACCGTTTTATGTAAGACAGATATACCCTCAGAATATTTGCAGTAATTATAGATGCAAGAGCATCTCACTGAAATACTTGTAAGCATGCAGTTCAGTAATATGTAGGAAAAAAGTGTGATTTTTCGTGAGTAACTCTTTAAATAAAACTTAAAGCCAAAGTAAGTTATGCAACTGGGTCTCCTATAGCTTGTAAACATGTTGATTGAACACAGTAGAAACTAGTTTCACTTCATAGCAAAAGATAGCAAAGACTTGGTAGAATAAGCTTAGTTGTCCTAGCTTTCCTAATCTTCATCTCTGAAGACATCTTCTCACCATCTTCACAACGATCTCATGTTTAAGAGAAGAATTATCTCATTCCCCACCATCCTAAGTTTTTGTGTAGAACCAAAAAATGTAAAGCTTCATTCTAAAATTCAGAAGGTATCTCTAGAAGACATAAAGATTAATGTTCTGTTAAAAGTACGTACAGTTAAAGAACGTTGTTTAGTACCTTTTCTAGTCAAATTCTGAGTATCTCTCAGGGGTGGATATTACATAGTCTTTCTAGGCAATGCAATCCAGTGTTTGATTACTCTTATAAGATTCCTCCTCTCTTTTTTGATACTAATAACTTTCCATGCTCCCACCTGAGCCTGTTGTCTCTTGTTCTGCTGTGAAGTTGTGAAAAGCTTAGCTGCCTTTTCTTCATACCCTTTCTTTAGGGATTTAAAGACAATAAGACCCTCATCCCTCTTAGATTTCTATTCTTAAAGATGAATGAACCAAGTTTCTTCATCATCTTGTGCAGCTGTGTGCTCCAGCTTCTGACCTTGGTGGCCTCCTGCTTTACACTCTTTGTTATGCCGATGTCTTTCTTGACATGGGGAGTCTAGAGACAAACTCATCACTTCAGATGATCACAAGTGCTAGAAAGAAATAATGTCATCCTTTGACCTACTAGATGCATTCTGGCTAATATGGTCCACAATGCAACCTTGTAGTTCAGCATATCAGCAGTTCCTCCCAGACTGGTGTTTTTAGCAAGCATGCTATGTCTTCATTGATGCTATTAACAAACCTGCTGAGTGGTGCTGATCTTGTTATTGAGTGCTGAGAAGCACTACTTGTAGCTGACCACCAGTTGCGCTTTGCACTGCTGATCTTCAGAATTTAGTTTTCCATCTACTTCATTATCCACTTATATCCCACACCCAGTTCATACTGTCTTCGACGACAGAGTGTACCATTTAAAAGTGAAATGTTCTTGCAAGTGGGAAGCTTGTGGATGCACAGGATACTATGATATACGCAAGTAAAGTAATTAGTCTCAGACTGTGATATAGTGCTCCTCTGTGTCCGGTAACACTGTAGAGAGACACGGCACTTTCAATATACCTTTTCATAGAAATATGCAGTTTAAAATGAACATGGTTTATTTTGCAAATGGGGGATAAATATACTAGCAAACAGCAGTAAAAAGTTATTTTCATCTACCTGCCTTTTGAATGACAGTCCACACAAATAACTGCACATATAAATGACTGACAGATCACATGAGATTATTGCAGGTCAGTATGTATAAGATCAATACCTTGTATGCATTTGCTTAGAAAAGAGGTCTGTATTTATCAATGAAGGACTAAAAGATTCAAATCATTTCTCTTTAATAAAATAATTGTGTAATGTAATTCTGATTATATGGAACCTTTGTAAAATATGAAGTCCTGTTTTCTTCATAGTGGAGTGTTTGTTTTTAAATGCCAATATTTTGAAATAAAGGGGAACATTAAGGATAATTCCTTAATTTGGAGTGCTACGTGAAAATTACTTCTGTGTAGCTGATATTGGTTGTATTGTTTCTTTCACTCTACTTCTTCACCTCCTGTTCTCTCTTTTCCTCTGTTATCCTGCATTGCCAAATACTCAAGGTGGGTGATCAGATCCATGTTACCTGTCTCCTACTTTAAAATTTTTAAAAATATTGATATTGCCTGAACTGCACATCAGTATTTGTTGTTCACTTTCAGGCATCCTTATCCTGTTACATCATTTTACCATTAGGTCCAAAGTTATATTAATGAGAAGTGACTTAACATTATAAACACTTGTGTCCCAAGACACATATTCCCTCATGAAGCCTGAAATGGAGAGGAAGGTGCTTCTATATATCTCCATACTAACAAGGTACTAGAACTCACATCAGCCTTATGAATTTGGGCCTAAATAGAGAAACTGTTAAACCTACATTTATCTGATTATATTCTGAATCAATAAGGCAGAACACGTTTTGATCCCAGTAGTTATTTTTATTCATATAAACTTAAGAAAGTGTGCTCTAACCTGCTGACCTTCTTCACAATTCTAAACAGTTTCAATCTGTGAACATGAATTAAAGAGAGGTAGTGATGACGTTTGGACTTTTTTTAAAAAAGAACAACTCGGCTCCAGACATTCTGTCAACATAAAATAAATTTAAAAAAAAAAAGTACCAAAGTGAGAATGTTTTCTCACTAACTGTTAATATCATGATTATGTCTTATACCTCGTTTTCAGTCCTCTATCAAGAGTTATGTAAAAAAAAAACAAAACACCACTATATATATGTTTAGCATTCCTGTCTTCTGTTTGAGATATTGTCTATGTCATGAGTGCTACCATGCTTTCATAATCTTCCTGCTGATAGGGAACCGAAGGTAATATTGTACTCTATTAATCAAGAAAATTTATAGAGCTTTCTGCAGCCTACCAATCAGTTCATAAAGAAAAACAACAAAAAAAAAGAAAAATGAAAGCTTAAATTAAAGACTGTTTCATACTTACAATCAATACATCTCAGCTTTAAATCTATTGTGCACTTTTGTCACTTGAATAACAAGGGATTATATTTTTAAAGAATGCTCTGTTTAGCTTTACTTACAAGAGTATACATAAAAGAATAAAATATATAATTTATTAAAAAATATTAAAACAGAGAATTTCTCAGTAAAATGTTTTTATTTCTCAAAGAGTTTAAACAGATTTCTCTCTTACAGCCAAGACAGACACTGAATGCTGTGACTTATGTGAATGTCCTTGGCAAAAGGATAAAATTATTTTCCTGTGAAGGAGATGTAGTTTAAGCCAGTGATGTCAGAAGCTAACTGGACACCAGTGAAGCATGACCATAAAGAACAATCCATGCATATTTGTATTTACCCCAGAGTAAAAAGCAATTGCAGTTTGATCAATTGATTGCAGTCCTCACCTGGGAAATCTGAAATCACCACCTGTTGTTCTATTTGAATGCCAGTGTGACACACTTCGAATGATTTCAGCAGAATATAAAACACCATTGTACCTTGGGGAGGACACTTACTGAGTTGTGCTCATTTCTGTTTAAGCAACCTGCTTGCAATATGGTATCAACATTTGAATTGTGGTAGCTGAATTTCTTAAAGCAAGCATTTGACAGCAAATACAGTTTCTCAGAAGCTCTGCAATAGTTCTTAATATTGAAAAAGTACTAGAAAACAATCATCCTATTGATATCTGTAATTATATTCATATATTTATACATGTGTGTGTGGTTCTCACCTTACTTAATTCCTACAAAAATAT
The DNA here is from genome assembly GCA_033558105.1 of Coccyzus lansbergi. Taxonomy (NCBI): domain Eukaryota; kingdom Metazoa; phylum Chordata; class Aves; order Cuculiformes; family Coccyzidae; genus Coccyzus; species Coccyzus lansbergi. Next base: position 1,285,581 of record JAUMJK010000379.1, read on the forward strand.
GCTTTGCCATGATAAATCTTTCTGAGATGATTATTTTCTGTCTTTTCCTATGTACAAACCTCTGTATTTCTAACCAAAGGCCACAAATAATTTGTTATTTATCTCAAATTTTAGTTTAGTCATTTATTTAAATTATTTTAACCTTATATAATGTTATTAAAGCTTTATACTGTGAAAATACTTTCATTTAGGAAAAAGATTGAGGATTCTTACAATTTTTTACACATTTTTACTCATTCAGTAGTGAATGAAGAGCAAAACACTGCAGCATTTTCTTTCATGGAGAAAGGGCTGTTAAGTTAAATGATAAAATATCATTGGACTGACTGATACATAGATACAGAGATCACACAAATAGATCCAAATTAAAAAAAATACAGCATGGAGTTAATCTTTTGTATAAACTAGAGCATCTTAAAAAAATCTGCAAAAATACACAAACCTAAATATACATTGCTAAATAAGTTATTTCATTATATATAGAAATGGAAAATAAATCCACATCATTATTCCATTTTTAAAAATTTTGTTTTGAGTATATCTTTACAGATCCTATAGCTGAGTGAATGTTAAGAAAATATTTGCATTGCTTTCCAAACTGAAGAAAGAGAACATCCCTTGTACATTATGACTTTTTTAACAAGAAAAGGAGGCTACAAAATAGAGCTGTCCAAAATGGATCCTGCAGTACAATGCAGCATTTTCTCTACTATTCTGCTGCCATTTCAGTTTAAAACACAGACACACAGCAGTAAAAGTCTTGGAGTAAAGACAAGTGAGCTGAGACAGTCCTTTTTCAACTGCACTCTATTAGTTGTATACTTCCCTTTGTAAATAATAGAATGATGCTTTAAACATTTATAGAGCCAGGCATTAAGATTACAGTTTCACAGTCAAGGTGACAGATGGACTGTGTGGTCATATAGAAAAGCTAAGCATAAACCTATTGTATCCCAATCCAAATGTAAAACAAAACAAAAAAAAAATACAATGGCAAAAATTTAAGCTGATTACATATACAGTTATTTATAAGCTTTATCCTGGACCTTAGGCAATCAAGTACATCTAACCACTGCAGTCTAGTGGTGAATAAAGATTGATTGTGGTAAAGCAAGGTCTTTGTCAGATGGTACTTTGTGGAATTTGCTGTATGGATGATTAATGTGCAAAAGGTCTGCTTATAACCTTCTGGATTTTTTGCCAGCTCTTGCTGCCATCTAGTGATTGAAATTATCCTTTCCTTTCCTTTCCTTTCCTTTCCTTTCCTTTCCTTTCCTTTCCTTTCCTTTCCTTTCCTTTCCTTTCCTTTCCTTTCCTTTCCTTTCCTTTCCTTTCCTTTCCTTTCCTTTCCTTTCCTTTCCTTTCCTTTCCTTTCCTTTCCTTCCTTTCCTTTCCTTTCCTTTCCTTTCCTTTCCTTTCCTTTCCTTTCCTTTCCTTTCCTTTCCTTTCCTTTCCTTTCCTTTCGCTGCTTGCCTGGTTTTTCATCAGGGCAACACCCGCCAGACAGCTTCATTCTGTTGCGTTTATAGCTACAGTCCTGTCTAGCAAGAGTGTTCTTCTAGCCTTTCCTAGAGATTTAAGGCTCAACAGTAATGATCAAGGTCAGCTAAGAAGTGAAGAGCACTATTACAAATTAGCTACCATGTTCCTAAAGTCAGCAATAGATGGAAACATTCTTCCTTTGGTGGAGAAACCTCTTTCCCACAAGCTTGTGCAGAATAGGGAAAATATCTCCTGAAATATCTGCCAGAAAAAAAAAAAAGGAACTGTATTGAAATCCACATTTTGTGTTTTAATCTGTGCACTGGGCAAATTAACAACATTATAGTAATGTAATTTCCTTTATACTGGGAAAGAAAAAGTACAGCTCTATGTACTATGATTAGAAATTACATACATTTTATTCAAAGGGATACTTTTAATGTGTCAGAGCAAAGTGCTGAATTAAAACCCTGAACTGCATTACTAGTTTACAAACAAGAAAATACAGTTAGAGATTTTTCTAACTCTGGATTTTGTTTTAGAAGCTGAATGCCACAGTGGGACAGCGTATAACAACAAAAAGTTCAGCAGTTACTTCTGAAGTCTTGATAGGGTGTTATGAGAGCGCATCAAGACATACCATACTGGCAACCCTGCAGGACACATTGTGCAGTCTCCACAAAACTCTGAAAGCTGCTCTGAGTCACAGTTTTATAAGTTCTTTCCTATTGGTTGTAGTAGGATATTAAAAAAAAAATAAATAATCAAAGGTTTTCTCTTTCTCAAGGGTATCAGTCTTTTTAGGCCCTCAGGAGATTCACCTGCCCCACGTGCAAGAGAACATGTAACTTTAAACCTGACAACATCTTCTCAAACAGTCAAGCAGTTAAAAACCTTTTCTGAGGATACCTAATGAGCTTTTCATCAGCTTTGCTAATTAAAGCCTGGTTTTGCTGATTTCATAGGAAAGGAATCATTTAAAGGTTTAGATACAACAGGGCTTCAAGTGATATGGACTTACCAAATAAACAAAACTGACTGTGTTTCAGCACAAAATGAAGGATGATTTAAAAATTGTTTTTGCACTGTCTCTTTAGAAAAAGAGAAAAAAACCCAGACCAAGCAAGCAAAGAACCCCAATCTCTGATATATTCTGGAATTAACTATTTCATTATAAATGTAGAACAGTATAGTAATGACTAAGGTTTGGTTTTTCTAATTAGCAGATATGACTACTACAGGTATTTCTTTCTTGTTTTGCCTAGTATTTACCTCATGTCAAGTTTAATTAAAATGTTTTTTAATGTTTCAGAACACTATATAAATAAATTTTGTGTAAAAATTGTCCTCAGAATTACAAGGAAGAAAATTTGCAAGACAAAGATCAGAAATCCTGTGTTTGTATTTTTTTTAAATGGTGCATGTAGCATTTGCCAGCAATAACTCATCTACTGCAGGGCATTCCTCCTTTGTTTCACAGTAGTTATTATTAAGTTCACATCTTAAATCCATTAATCCTACTGCAGCACCGATACTTTGATGAAAGAAAGTGAGAGTGAAAGAAAACGTACTGTAGGCTCAAATACAGGATTTGTATTACTAAACTTGAATTGACCATAGGAGAGTGTTCTAGTCTTATATATTTAGGCCCAGAGAGTGGTGGTAAATGGTGTTAAATCCAGCTGGAGGTCCAGCCCTGTTCAATGTCTTCATCAATGACCTGGGTGAAGGCATTGAGGGTACCCTTAGCAAGTTTGCAGACGACACTAAGCTGAGTGGAAGTGCCAGTCTGCTGGAGGCCAAGGCCAAATGTCAGATCCTGCACTTGGGGCACAACAACCCTATGCAGAGCTACAGACTAGGAGAAGTCTGTCTAGAAAGCTGCCTGGAGGAGAGGGACCTGGGGGTGTTGGTCGACAGCCGACTGAACATGAGCCAGCAGTGTGCCCAGGTGGCCAAGAAGGCCAATGGCATCCTGGCTTGTATCAGAAATGGTGTGACCAGCAGGTCCAGGGAGGTGATTCTCTCTCTGTATTCAGCACTGGTGAGGCCGCTCCTTGAATACTGTGTCGAGTTCTGGGCCCCTCACCACAAGAAGGATGTTGAGGTTCTGGAGCAAGTCCAGAGAAGAGTGACGAGGTTGGTGAAGGGGCTGGAGAACAGGCCCTATGAGGAGCGGCTGAGAGAGCTGGGGTTGTTTATCCTGGAGAAGAGGAGGCTGAGAGGAGACCTCATTACTCTCTACAAGTACCTGAAAGGAGGTTGTAGAGAGAAGGGAACTGGCCTCTTCTCCCAAGTGACAGGGGACAGGACAAGAGGGAATGGCCTTAAGCTCCACCAGGGGAGATTTAGGCTGGAGATTAGGGAGGAGGTTTTTCACAGAAAGGGTCATTGGGCATTGGAATAGGCTGCCCAGGGAGGTGGTTGACTCACCTTCTCTGGAGATGTTTAAGGTGTTGACCAGGTGCTGAGGGGTATGTTTTAGTGTTAGATAGGAATGGTTGGACTTGATGATCTGGTGGGTCTCTTCCAGCCTGGCTATTCTATGATTCTATGATTTAGCAAAATCTCCACGGTAGTTAAACTGAAAGAACTTCTTGTTCCTAACTCATTTTATTTTATAAAATAGAGCAGGGTGAGTCTTTCTTACCAGATGACCACTTCATTCATTCTCTGCTTTCTTTTAATTTTGATTTCCATTTTTTTCCTAGTCTTAAAGAAAGATAGAAGTGAATACTGAAAAACATTGACCATGTTGGTAGTGATATAACTGTGTTAATAGACATTGTTTCCTGGCTTCAACCTCATTACCCTTCTTTCACTTCCTAAATGTTACTCCATCTTGGCAACTTTCCAGTAATTTTTTAAATGCTTTCTTCAGCCATGTGAGCAGTGCAAATGAAATCAACGAGACTGTTCACTAGTATACAAAATGTTGAATGTGCATTGCTTTTTTTCGAAAACCTCCTGGAATGATATCATAGATTTTCTCTTTCCTGATACAAAGACACATGGATAATCTGGTAATAAAAAATATCATCTCCTTCCTGTGACCTCACATTTGTCCTCTGCAGTGAGGAACATCATTCTTATCACTCATTATTTGGCAAATAATGGTAGTCAGTGCTGTGTCTGTTGTTGGAATACATTCAAAAATCATCTTAACCTGCGTGTAACTACATCACATTTAGACAAACTTTACATTCAAAGCAGCATTGAGGAACCTTTTTATATAGTCTGTTTAAAACTGAATGTCTAGCTTCTTTACTAAAGTATCTAGAGGAAAATGTTAAATTTTATCATACGCTCCCTTGAGCCTTGAAGATACATGGAAAAATAATTAATTTAAACCACTGCTTTTCTTATACTAACCTTTAAATTATTTTTTATGAAAATGATGACATCATCTCAAATACAGTGGCATGAATATGCTGCTATAAAAATTATGATGCTGATAACTTGTTAAACTCAATACATTTACCTAGGATGCAAACTATTTTTTTTTTACCACACAGATAAAAATATTAATGATGCATTATTATTGATAAGGATTATAGACATTATTCATATTTTGTACATGCAATTAGGAAGATGAAAAATTCAAAATCAGATGTATGGTTTTGGCAGTCTAAAGCAATATGTACTTCAACTGCATATGAACTGGAAATTGCTAGAAAATTATTCTTTTTTGTACCATTGGTGTGGATTTTTTATTCATCACCTTAGCATACACATGCTGAAAACTAAAAGTGGGACAAAAAGGGAAGAGGAAAAATGGATAGAATCATAGAATCACCAGATTGGAAGAGACCCACCAGATCATCAAGTCCAACCATTCCTATCAAACACTAAACCATGTCCCTCAGGACCTCATCTACCAGTGCCTTAAACACCTCCAGGGAGGGTGAATCAACCACCTCCCTGGGCAGTCTATTCCAATGCCCAACGACCCTTTCTGTGAAAAACTTCCGTCTAATCTCTAGCCTAAATTTCCCCTGGTGGAGTTTGAGGCCATTCCCTCTTGTCCTGTGCCCTGGCACTTGGGAGAAGACGCCAGTTCCCTCCTCTCTCTTACCAGTTTTCTACCCAGGAGAGTGTTAGAATGTCTCTAAAGTTTCTACACGTACACAAAAGTTTCTAAGAGGTAATTATTTATATTATCTATACTATATAAAATCTCTTTGAGTTTATGGCTTTCAAAATTGCCTAGAATATATCTAAATTTATTTACAATACTGGTCATACTTTGTGAGACAATATATACATCCAAAGGACAACCAGAATTTTTTTATATGTTACTAGACAGGTACCTGTGTCCAAAAGGATATATCGTTTCTGAGTTTGGTTAGTCTTTTTCTTTCTGTTTTGTAATGCTAATAGATAAATCATGGCTAAATGCTTAGGAAGCAAGAATGTGTCAGGAATCCTTATAATATTGCTCTGGGTTAGCCTTAGCTAACAGGCAAATGCCTACAAAGCTACTTGCTTGCACCCTTCCTTAGGAGGACAGGGGAGAGAAAAGAGGACAAACAAGAAAAAAAAGTATATTTTGGGTTGAGATGAAGACAGTGAGATTGCTAATCAATTACTGTTACAGGAAAAATAGATTTGACTTGGGTAAAATTAATATAATTTATTGCCAATTAAAAGCAAAATGTATTTACTAATTTGTGTAGTGGAAAACAAAACAAACAAATAAAAAAACCAAAATGATTTCTCTACCCTCATTCTCAGCATTGCAAGGAAGATGGGGGATGGGGTTCTCTCTGCTACTCCCTCCACCTCTCTATTTTATCCTACTGCATTGTAGGTTTTCCATGAGCTGTAGTCTTTCAGGAAAAAAAATATCTGCTCCATCATGGGTCCTTACACAGGCTTCAGGTCATCAAAAAATATTTACGCCAATACGTGCTCTCCATGAGTGACACTGAGTATTTCCTGTGCCATGGATCACCTCCTTTCTTTCCCTTTGACCTTGGTGTTTCCTCTGCAACCTCTGCATACTAAAGCCTTCTCAAGTGCACCCAATACAAATGCTAGATTATTTATCTTAGTAAAGATGTGAATGACACCATATCCCACTCAAATTCTTTCTCTGCTGATGCTGAAACCGTTCATTCTAGCAGGTAAAACAATCAAAAAATGAAAAGACTTAGTTGTAGAATTTGTCTTTCTTATCTAATGTTCATGCTCCTAACTACTGTTTGCTAACTTTGACACTACTGGTGTCAAAGTCTTTACTGAAGTCTAAGTAGACAACATACATGGATTTTTCCACATCCACTTAGCAGGTAACCTTGTCTTAGAAAGAGGTCAGTTTAGACAAGCAGGACTTGCCTTTCTTAAACCCATGCTGATTAGGCCTGATCACCTTATTGTCCATGTGATGGTATTCAAGGTGATCTGGTCCATAACCTTTCCTGGCACCAAGGCCAGGCTGATCCTGCTTTTGGCCCTTCTTACAGATAGGCATCATATTTGCTAATAACCAGTCAACTAAGACCTGCCTATTGCTCATAAATGATTGAAAGTGTTGTAGTGAGCACTTCTGCTAACTCCCTCAGTGCTCTTGGATGGATTTCACCTCGTCCCATAGACTTGTGCATGTCTGAGTGGTGTAGCAAGTCACTAACCATTTCTTCTTGGATTACGAAGACTCCATTCCACTCATTGTCCCTGTCTTCCATCTCAGAGGGGTGTGTACCCAGAGAACAACTGAGCAGACTACTAAAGACCGAGGCAAAGAAGGCATTAAATATCTCAGGTTTTTCCTCACCCTTTGTCACTATTTTTCCTCTGCATCTAATAAAGGCTGGAGATTCTTCTTAACTCTCCTTTTATTGTTAACGTATAAAAATATTTTTATTTGTTTTTATGGTAGTGGCCAGATTAAGTTGTGGTTGAGATTTTGCCTCTCTAATTTCTGCCTGTATAACCTTACAAACTCTTTGTAGTCCTCCTAAGTTTCCCACCCCTTCTTCCAAAGGTCATAAACTCTCTCTTTTTTTTTCTTTTCTCTTTTCGTCCAGGTTGGTAGTCTTCCCTGACCACTCATCTTTTGGGGTACATGTGACAATCTGCTCCTGTACATTTAATGTTTCCTTCTTGAAGAATACTCAGTCTTCCTAGACTCCTTTGCCCTTCAAGGTTGCGTCCCAAAGGATACTGTCAACTAGTCTTCTAAAGAGGATGAAGTCTACCCTGCAGAATTCTGAGGTAGTTTTGCTGACCTCCTCCTTATTTCTCCAAGAATTGAAAACTTTATCATTTCAAGGTCTTTATGCTGAGGATGGTCTCCAACCACAAGTCCTTCACCCACAAGTCCTTCTCTGTTCACCAACAGGTCCAGTGAGGCAACTTCCCTATCTGGCTCATTTACCAGTTGTGTCAGGAAGTTTTCTTTCACACGCTCCAGGAACCTTCTAGACTGTTTCCTCTGTGCTGTATTGTATTCCAAACAGACATCTGGGAAGTTGAAGTTCCCAATGAGAGCAAGGACTAGTAATAATATGACTTCTCCCAGCTGCTTATAGAATAATCCCCTCTTCTTCTTTGCCTATCCCTTCTCAAGAGTTTATAGCCATCTATTGCTGCATTCCAGCTGAGCAAGTGATTTCACCATGTTTCTGCTGCTCAATGACTTCCAGCTCCTTCTGGTTGTGCCCATGCTGTGTACATTGGTGTAGATGCTCTTCAGGTGGTCTGTTGATCCCACCTCCATTTTAGGAGGAGAAGCCTTAATTCCTATGGGACCATTCTCAGCACATTGTCCTTCAAACATTGGTATACCTCCCTCAGGCTTATCTCTAGCAAGCCTGTTTTTAACTTTTTCCCCTTTCAAATATAGTTCAAAGCTCTTTCAATGAGTCATGCTAACTCCTGTGCAAACATACTTTCCTCTCTTTAAGACAGGTGTACCTCAGTTGCTGCCAGCAGGCCCAATATCATACAGGTGGACCCATGATAAAAAACCCAAAATTCTTCTGTTGACAATAGGCAGGAAGGCTGCTGAGGGTGTAAAGCTGAGTAAGATCAATCTGCGACTGTATGACATTTCTCAGATGTCTCAGAAAGTTTGTGACTGATCTTTGATTTGGTTTAGCTAATGCTGCTGTAATTAAGTCACATTCTTACAGAGTCTGTTAGTGTTGACAGTAGAGAATCATTTGATACTGCAGGTTTTATTTGAGTTAGTATGTAAGCATTGCCTCATCAATCTATGCAGAAGGAAAACTAGAGCTCTAGGAATATGGAGTTAAATCAAAGATTTATGAACTATCTACAGAAAAAAATTTCTGGATCTTTTTGCTACTTTTGCATCATGAAAAAAAGAAGAAAAAGAAAAATATAAAAAAGAAAGGGAAAAGCTAAAATGTTGGAGTCTGGTTTTCCGGAATGTTTGGGTTTTAAGCTGATAATGTTAGACAAAGCTATAGTGAGACCATCTGCTCTGTGGGTTGGAAGAAGGTCAGAGTCGGGAGGTAGGCTGTTCTGTTAATTGTCACAAAGAGCAAGCAACTAGGATATGTGACAACAGAAAAAAAAGGGGCACAAGAGTATCAAGATGTGTGGTAGGAAATGAAGTAATGAAAGGGACTGATATTGAATATCAAAGCCAGGAATAGACAGTTCTAGAAAGGATGGTACACTAAACCTTTGCAATTGTATTAATTAAAAGCCCTTGTGGCATCTGTCATGTTCTCACAAAAAGTTTCCTTTGTCGATCATTATATTTAAAGTTCTTCCATGACAAGACTTAATCAGACTAGCATCAGCAACATTGTGAAGAGTTTCCAACTTATAGAATTGTATAACAAGATGACAATTTCATCATCTTTACGAATAAATGACACTGACGCGTACTTCACAGCAGTGCTTTAAACAAGTAGAATGTGACATGGTACTTCAAAAATTTAGCAGTAGTGAAGATCTCTTTTTAAATAAAAAGGAAATAGCATTGCATTAAAATGAATTAACATTATCAATTATATTCTTATTTCAATGCATGTTAGAGAAAAAGGTAACATCTAGACACTGCAGTTGCTGTATTGGCAAATACTGAAACTATTACGCACTCAAAAATAATTCACAAATTGTATTAAAATGTAACGAACAGAACTGATTTAAAAAACATTGTATGGAAAGATTTGTCCTTGGAATGTGCTGATTGGATTAAAATACTGTTTTGCAAGAATGCATCTAGTTTTTCAAATGGGTTTTTAAAGAATTGCTCAACTACTTCGTTTCATAAAAAAACCCTTTTTAATGACTTCTTTAATATCAAACTGTCAAAATGAAGTATCTTAACAGTTTTATGTCAAGAATCTTATGCGTTCAGAACCAAATGTTTAAGAATATACCTTACTGTGCAAAATCCTGATTATTCTTTCTTTAGTTATTTTTTCTTTACAGAAATTACCAGAACATGAATAGAAAGCAAATCTCCAGGAACACATAAATGAGTTTCTAACTGCCACTATTAACCACTGTTATAAAGGTTTACCCCAAAAGAAACTGAATATTTTATTAAGAAAACCCCAAATACTAATAGCTCTTGCTTGAAATACTAGTAGCTCAAAATATTTTTCTACTAAATGTGCAAATAACAAATATTTTTAAATGGAAACATTAGTAATAATTCACTGGAATTAAATTTCAATAATACTCCTAAAAATTTTCTTTTCAAAGTTCTTGCATGCACAAAAAATTAGAAATACATGCCTTTTTGCGGAGTCTATAACACTATGAATGGATGGAGGGTTTAAAATACATCTACATGTGCCAAATACCTAATTTGTCAGCAAGTTCAGTTTTCAGAAGCTGTACATCAAATAAGGATGTTGTTGAGGTTGTTTGCTTGGTTTTTTGCTTGTTTTTCTAAAATGGAATATTAAAATCACGAAAGTAATTTTCCCCAAACACAGGAATTTTTGGATGTATGCAATATTAGACAATTTCAAAAAGTTTGGGGAATATTGCCATTTCCCAGAAATGCTCTCCTTTATATTGCTTTCCATAGCTTTTCAAAAAGACCTGTTTTCAGAAGAATTGCACTCAACATATTGACATGTAGTTTAGATTTAATTTCTTCTCATTTAGAAAATATGTTGCAGTTTCATTATGAACAATGGTTTCCTGGAAAAGTATAGGTTTTCACTGTATAAAGAATCTACTTCAAACATAGTTAATTTGTTAAAAAAAAAAAAGAACATAAAATACATTTGGTCAGGTTAATACTACGTTCCAGTCTGTGAAGGGGGACATTAATCTTCTAAAAAATAATTTATCATAAATCATGGCATAATAAGGAGATAACATATTTAGTTCTAATTTTAAACATTCTTTTTCTTTTGAATATTTTCTTCATCTATCCTACAGTATCAGTGTAAAGTGCACTCACTATATCTCTTCTGGTTTTTTTTGTAATAAAGTTCAAAGGAATAAGTTTACTTTAAACTCTTTTTTTGGCCACTAGGTAATGAAAATTCATTATATTAGTGAAATTAAATTAATTCATTAAGAAAAGGCTGCAAAAGTAAAATGTTTATGGGTCTATGCCATCAAATTTCTCTCTAGGAGCAATTAGAATCCCATCTGTCATTTTCTTGCTACTGTACTGGTTAACTACAATAAATAAATGCAATTTTCTGAAAAAGAAGATGTTAACAATGCAAGTTGTACCTAACTTCCCTTGAAGAACTAAATCTACACTCACACAAAATTGGCAGCACTGCCCACAATATGATAAATCATTTCTTACTGAAAATGTTTTGAGATGCATGAGGTTTATCATTCGCCTCACCCAATAAGCTATGAAGACAGCAGCCCAAGTTATCTAATGAGTAAATACTGAAATGTACTCATTCAAGTCAATTATGCATCAGCTTTATCTTGACATATTTCATAGAATCATAGAACCATGGAATCATAGAATAGTTCGAGTTGGAAGGGACCTTAAAGATCGTTGAGTTCCAACCCCTCTGTCATGGACAGGGACATCCCACTAGATCAGACTGCCTTAGTCCCTATCCAACCTGGCCTTGAACGCTTCCAGGGATGGGGCAGTCACAACTTCTCTGGGCAACATTTTCCAGTGCCTCACTCGTCTCATTGTGAAGAAATTCTTCCTTATGACTAATCTAAATCTGCCCCTCTCCAGTTTACAGCCATTGCACCTAGTCCTATCACTACAAGTCTTTGTAAACATTCCCTCACCAGCTTTCTCTTAGGTCCCCTTCAGGTACTAGAAGGTTGCTATAAGGTCTCCTCAGAGCCTTCTCTTCTCCAGGCTAAACAACTCAAACTCTCTCAGTCTGACAAATATAATCTATAACATACTTTTTAAAAATATCTGTCCAGATAGTGTCTTTGTTTCTGTGTAGTCTATGATCCAATGTTGTCTTCTTCCCCATAAAATTATGAACAAGTCTCTCCTCACTTGCTCCCTTCCAATTCCTTCTTGGTTTTCTTACTCAAAGAGTTCGGTACTTGAAAGAATTACCAAATACGGTAGAACAGTGATTGCATCTCCTCATTCTGGTTTGTACTAAAGTTTTAATGTGAAGATGGAAAAAATATAACTTTCAAAATAATGCAGCAGAATTAAGTACCTCATCAGCAAAAATCTAGTTTTTGACTCAATAGTACACAACCTCCCCCCCAACTTCTATTGACATCTCAGCTGATTGACAAAAGCTTCTCAAGTCTCAAAACAAACTATGTTCTATTTGCCCTCTCTTGTGGTAAAACAGATAATTCATTTAGAAAGTGTGGTGGAAGATAAATTCCAACAGTGGAATTTCCAAGTGGCTGACTTACAGATTGTTTATACTGAAACAACTCCACAAACAGAAATATTCATGGGTATAAATCATTATAGGAAGAATATAATCTGAACTAAAAACATTTATATGATGTTGCAACAAATAAATACAGCAGAAGGACGAGGTCAGCACTGACTACATAAAGCTATTACAAAAAACAATTATGAAAAATTGTGCAGATTTTGGAAGAATATTTTGCTACATATATTCTGAGAGAAAGAGGGAGAACATAGTGCAAATTGTATTAGAAGTCTCTTATGTCCATCTATTATATCAAAGTGAATGCCCCATATTTCAAATTTTAATGTTTGTGTTTAGAGAAGAGATTCTTGAAATAGCGGCTCATGCAGAAAACACTAAGGGAAATTTTTCAGTAGCCGTGTTATCTGATACCACTACAATAAATCAACAGAACAATTCACTCAACACTTCATTTGTTGAGAAAGAGAATCAAACACATACTTTTCCATTTCCTGTCAGGGAGAATATTTGTCCTATTTATTTCTGGACATTTCAAGAAGTGCCAGACACCTGTGCTGTTTAGATCCAACATTAATCATTTCACCACCTGTGTGTACTCTTATTCACATCATCCACCTCCTTTCAGTTCCAATCATTATTACCATTTCCTACAACAATAGGGAACAAGCAGCTGGCCTGACAGAATTTTGTTTCTCATGTAATTAGCAAAGTATTTTGATTTTTTAATTATTTATCATTTATATCTTGGCCCATTCTTCTCACATCTCTGGCAATCTGTTGCTTACACCAGAGATTTATTTTGGTCTAATGGATTAACAATAAAAGGATCTTTAGGAATGCTACTGAAGGAAGTTTTGTTAATGGAGATTACCAATAGTGTGTTCCTTTATTCCTCAGGTGACTTTGTGTTTCGTCATTATAAAACAATGTCTAATAGATAGAAAGGAATCAAATTGAACTTCATCATTTTTCATGCTAAGTAACTTTAACCTTTCTACCAAGACTGGACTGCAGCAATGAACAATATATTCACATAATTTGGATAGTTGATAAAGTATGTATTCAAGGCTCCACTCAGAGACACTAGTGTTTATGCTATACCTTGTGATGCTTGGTTTTCTCCTACTGCAAACAAAAGTCAGTTACATAAGCAAAAAAATATTTAACAAAAGAGAGAAAGAGAAATATTAAAAGGTAGACAGGAAAGGCTACTAGAACATATTTAATTCCTAAAATATAGCTATTATTATCAGTCTTCTCCTTTGATGAGCCAATTCTGAGGTCAGCAAATTAAATAATTTCTCTTGTAGTACTGCTTGACTTACATATTGTGGCCGTAAATTTTTGCTACAGTAGCCATGGAGTTTGTGGTTTGTGCTACTCCTTCTTTGATACCCATTCCCACACTACAGCTCCACCAGCATCTTATGGTACCTCCAGCTCATAGGTGAAGTGCATGTAACACAGAGCACTGTCAGTTCTGCATAACAGAAATTTTTAAGTATCTTCTCACACTTCATAGTATATTTTTTGGCAAAGTCTCCTGAACTTCTTCAGATTATAACTTTTACACTGTAGTAACTATTACCTACTATTGGAGACACTACTCACAGAAGGTACATATAGAAACAGTTAGTTGGAACAGACTATTACACACTGGCCCTCATGAAGTATACCTATATTTATAAGACAAATGCTTCTCAAATACAATAAAACAAAATATGATCTTATCAATTGTCACATTTCAATTATTTTGCCTTTTATACTGGATGTTAAAAATGGGGTCATCTTTTTTTTCAGGCTTCCTATTTTTCTTGGAAAAGAAATACCATTTGATTTAATCTTCCCTTAGGGCTCTGCTACTAGGTTTACATAAAACTGCAGTTGAATCCCAATATCCTATCTAAACATAACTCTGAGATTGCAATCCTGAGCAGTATACTCCATGAAGAGATCACAGAATCACAGAACAACCAGGTTGGAAGGGACCCATCGGATCTTCTAGTCCAACCATTCCCATCTAACACTAAACCAAGTCCCTCAATACCTCATCCACCAGTGTCTTAAACACCTCCAGGGAAGGTGACTCAACCCCCTCCCTGGGCAGCCTATTCCAATGCCCAATGACCCTCTGCATGAAAAACCTCCTCCTAATCTCCAGCCTAAATCTCCCTGGCGGAGCTTGAGGCCATTCCCTCTCGTCCTGTCCCCTGTTACTTGGGAGAAGAGGCCAGCTCCCTCCTCTCCACAACGAATGTAGCAACATGCCGGTTTTGCCAGAAGCACAGGTCAGTAGGAGGTATTTATTCTGTACAAAATGAAATGACAACTAAAAGTAGCACGATACTTTAAGTGGCGAGAAGAACAGCTAGAATGCTTTTGTTCATCTGAACGTTATTGATCGATCTATTGATGCATCTATCATTTGGGCTTACTTTAACTGGAAACTTTCTCAAAAATATGCACAGCATTGATAACTGCACACTAGCAGTTTAGTTTGCTGATTCCTTCAACCTATTATTTAACTACATACTGAATGAATTTATGAAGAAATCCAAGGCCAGAAATCACTCAAAACTAGATAAGTAACAAATTAATTTTTCTTTTATGTGTTGGGGAACAGAATATGAAATTTTATTAGTGTCTTGCTTTCGCAGAGGGATGAAGGATGTAATTCACTGTTTTGTATTAATGAAGAGTCACTGTAGACCAGAGGACTCTGTAAAATAAAGGGAAGAGCCTAAAATGCTCTAACTATTTATAATTATATGGGCTGATGAGGAAACTGTAAAAGAGAGGTAACAGGTTTCTGATTCTATCTCAAGTTTCTATACCTAGATTGCTCTTAGTAAGTCCAAAAATAGTAACTCTGAAAGTCAATGTACCAAAAATTAGGTCTATTTTGGAAAACAATAGTGAAAGAAAGACTTCTTCTCTTTCTCATGCATTTGAAAATTGTCAGAAAAAGGAAAAATGGAGGATGGAGGACTTCCTCTCCACACTTTCCCTTCTTTTATACCTCCCCCTCCTGCTCCTTTCTTCACTTCTCTTCTTTTTTTGTATATAAGTACTATGTTTTAAAACAAAACCAATTATTTCTTATTTAGTACTTGTTACTTTCTGTAATAGAGTGAATAATTTTCCAAATGTTAAAAATTCGCAGATATGTTTGTCATATTGTTCGGAGATGCACTCAAAACCAGAGAACTTGAATATGTGTTTAATGTTGAGCCACAGTATATTAATGTCTTTGACCCTTTGTCTTTTTGAACACATTTTCTTTCCTTAAATAAACACAACCCCATTTAATCTCATAAGTATGTTGATTGCTGAGTAAATGTCTGACCAAGGCTTTACCTAATTCATCACTTTCAAGGCAAAAGAGATTGCTGCTAATATCTAGTCTGACTGCTTCCATTTAATCACTTTGTTTCCCATTTTAGCAGTGACTTATTCCTCTGCTTTTGCTTCCCCCTCTTCCCTCCTGAGAATCACATAATTTTTTTCCTTCCTTAATGAACTTTCAAGGATTTCAGTAACCTCAGGCCTCCACACATTACCTAGAAGACCTGTTTGTGTTGCTACACCAATCAAGTCTCAGGTTTACTATTTGTCCTTTCATTTGCATGTTATGTAACATTTAACATTTGTGCATGACTGTGCACACTTATCTACTGATATTTCTTATATATTTATGAAGTAAATAAGATCAGGAATTCATAATATCTTTTTCCATTATTGTTAACACCAGCCAGTTTTCCTCTGTGTTAGGAAATTTCTGTTTGTGGTCGCATTTGCCGCTTTAGCCTGTAAAATGTTGATTAAGTTTAGGCTGGACATTAGGAAAAAAAAATTCACAGAAAGGGTCATTGGGCACTGGAACAGGCTGCCCAGGGAGGTGATTGAGTCACCTTCCCTGGAGGTGTTTAAGGCACGGGTGGACAATGTGCTGAGGGGCATGGTTTAGTGATTGATGGGAACGGTTGTACTTGAAGATCTGGTGGTCTCTTCCAACCTGGTTATTCTATGATTCTATGGTCTAGAAATTCTGCTGGATACCTTTTGAGATACATCAAAAGAAGGTACCTTCCATGAATAAAACTTACTTTACATCACTGGAGAAAATCACCTTCTGCATGTGCTTACATTTTCCTCTGTTAGTTATACTTATAGCCTTAATGTACTGCAGAAATCACTAAGGACTGATAAATTTTGAAGAAGGAAGGAGAAAATGTTTAGAAATCCTAAAATACAAATACATACAGATGCAATCAAGACCTAATGACATTGTAATGGAAGCCCCCAGAGAGATTTTTCTTTTATTTTTCCACTACCAGAACTAGGTCAGATTACGGTATCATCTTCACTTGCATTGAGATCATCGAGATATGCTTGCATCCTCATCTGTGATTAGTAACTAGCATGTTGCACAGCCAACACAAATTAACCATGTAATGAAATCCAACATATTTCCAGAATAAGACACTTCAGAATCACTAAAAAAAAAACTATCAACCAACCAAAAAAATAATCTAACACAAATCCACCCTGTCATTTCATGTGTTCATGGTGACAAAGGACACTTAGAAAGCCATTGGACAATCACTGGTTTACCTCTCTTAGAACTTCAGAAAGCTGGAGGATAGTAGAATCATAGAATCACAAGGTTGGAAGAGACCCACCAGATCATCAAGTCCAACCATTCCTATCAAACATTAAACCATGTACCTCAGCACCTGATCCACCTGTACCTTAAACACCTCTAGGGAAGGTGAATCAACCACCTCCCTGGGCAGTCCAATGATCCTTTCTGTGAAAAGGAATCCTTTCTAGTACTATTTTGGACACAGGACACCCTATCTGAAAGCAGAAAATGTAAATGGTGTAAAACTCACCTTTACATAAATAAATAAATAAGGTATATTGTCAAAAATATTTGTGTTTCATTTGCTCATCAACTGATTAATTACCTAGATTCAACCTCTGATTGTGTAGATTGAAAACCTATTCAGAGGCATCTTCTCAATTTATCAGTTTTCCAGTGCAGTATTAGTATGTTGACCATATCAGGATCTTATATAGCAGCCTAGAACTACTATTTAGTAGATGTTTCAGTTATATGCGTTGTTAGTATCACTTTTGATCCTTCCAGAGTCACGTATTGAATATGATCAAGTTTACCAAAACACAGATAACACTGATAGATGTGGATAACTTTTGCCCTCTTTTAGATGGGACGCAGTCAACTTGTGTTCTCCTAGATGTCTTCAACACCAAATAACCTATGAATACCAAGTGATGCTCCTCTCTCCTTTCCAAAGGACATGTGACGCTGTGAAAAAGCGAATTTTCAGAATCTTTATAATGACCAGATAAGTATAAATTGCCCTTTACACGGTAATAAATTATTCATACTTTTTTTCATCCTTTTCCTCCCATCTCTAATAGCACAGTTTCTTTGGATGACCTGACAGAAGCACTGTCATCTGTACAGAACTAGGGATAAAAAACTAAATTCAGAACAATGGCTATTTAGGACAAAATACTTGCATTGAAAAATTCCTGTCTTTGATACAATGAACTAACTCCCTATGCCTTTTTAAAAGACATTATATTCCATTTCTTGTGTGCTATATTGTGTTTTCAAATTTTGTTATCAATGTTTTTCATCCAGAAATTAACATAATGGCGGAAAAGTCTCCAGCCTATTTCTGCTTGAGGTTGATAAGAATATTCTCTCTCTTTTCTTCCTTTAAAATTGGCAGTAAGTAATTGCATGCAACCATTATTCAGAAATAATGGCAGAAAGCCAAGGAATTTGGCATCTTTATCTTTTTAGAGAGGTCCCTACCACAAGCCAATTATTTCCCATGAAAATAAAGCTTAAAACCATGGAAGCCTGCTGATAAACCCTAACTGTAAAGATCTAAGTGTCCATTCATTTGGTCTTCTAGTAAGAAGATAATATTAATTGGTTGCAGCTTCATTTAAAGAAATAAACTTGGAAATATAAGGACAAAAATCTTACTCAAGACCAAATAAGACTTTATTTTAGGATACAACACACAGGCATGAATTTTTGCAGATCTCCTCTTGTTTCTGAACCAAACAAAAAACAAATAATCAAACAACCTGTCCAAAATTTACACATGAAAAACAGCATTTATTCACAGCTTACCTAATTTCCAAACTTCATATGAAGTAGGAACCAGTCTTCTGGCTATCCTAGGAGAAAAAGGTTGTCATTTAACTTGATGAGAGGATGACTAACACATGATTAAGGCACCAGACTCTCTTTACAGCGTTTACCTTAGGTCCACAGTATCTCTCATATGTACTGCAGCCAAATGTCCATAGTGCATCTACACTCGTACAAGTAGTTACAGAGAGGCATAGAGCAGACTTGATAAGAACCTGTCCTTTCCTAATAACTTAGGAGGGAGGTGGTGTTGATTTGACTTTTTTTGTCTAACTATGTGTTTTCATAACTTTCTTGAAGAAAAAAAATTGGTTTGTATTTAAAGTGATGAAAAATTATGGCTAAAACTCATAATTTAGATTTTGGGGAAAGAAAGCATTGGAATTTTTCAATCACAGTTTTTAATCTAAAATATAAATTTATCAAATTGCAAGGGTTTTATGTAGCTAATATTAGAAAATTCTTCATGTGCAATATGGACAATAATTGTATCCAAAAAGAGAGGCAAATTATCTTTAGTATGTGTAATTGATTGTTCCCCAGGGCGCAGTGCTGGGTCCAGCCCTGTTCAATGTCTTCATAAATGACCTGGATGAAGACATTGAGTACACCCTTAACAAAGCTGAGTGGAAGTGTCAGTCTGCTGGATGGTAGGGAAGCTCTGAAAAGTGATCTGAACAGGCTGGACTGCTGGGCTGAGTCCAATGGCATGAAGTTTAACAAGGCCAAATGCCGGGTCCTGCACTTGGGGCAAAACAACCCTATGAAGAGCTACAGACTGGGAGAAGTCTGTCTAGAAAGCTACCTGGAGGAGAAGAACCTGGGGGTGTTGGTTGACAGTTACTGAACATGAGCCAGCAGTGTGCCCAGGTGGCCAAGAAGGCCAATGGCATTCTGGCTTGTATCAGAAACGGTGTGACCAGTAGGTCCAGGGAGGTTATTCTGCTCCTGTACTTGGCACTGGTGAGACCGCTCCTTGAATATTGTGTTCAGTTCTGGGCCCCTCACCACAAGAAGGATGTTGAGGCTCTGGAGCAAGTCCAGAGAAGAGCGATGAAGCTGGTGAAGGGGCTGGAGAACAGGCCTTATGAGGAATGTCTGAGAGAGCTGGAGTTGTTTATCCTGGAGAAGAGGAGGCTGAGAGGAGACCTCATTACTCTCTACAACTACCTGAAAGGAGGTTACAGAGAGGAGGGAGCTGGCCTCTTCTCCCAAGTGACAGGGGACAGGACAAGAGGGAATGGCCTCAAGCTCCACCAGGGGAGATTTAGATTGGAGATTAGGAGGAAGTTTTTCACAGAAAGGGTCATTGGGCATTGGAATAGGCTTCCCAGGGAGGTGGTTGATTCACCTTCCCTGGAGGTGTTTAAGGCTCGGGTGGACAAGGTCCTGAGGGGTATGGTTTAGCGTTTGATAGGAATGGTTGGACTCAATGATCTGGTGGGTCTCTTCCAACATGGTTGTTCTATGATTCTATGATAATTGGTATGGGATTTAAAAATCAATTTCAGATACATTGCTGCCTGCCTGAGAACAAGAGACAAGAAGTAAACTTTTTCTTTTTCCCAGGTGATTACCTTGACCTGCCTGATGGCTCTATTTTTTTCTCAAATAAAATCTTCAAAGCTGTCACAGCCATCTTGATGTACAACAGGGAACTCTTATGTGGTGAAAAAAATTTGCACTAGTTCACTTCTGTCTTTTTGAGCAAGAGATATAGGAATACAGATTTTTTTAAAGTCAGATTTCTTTAAAGTATCTTGGTCTGGACATCCTAAAAGAATAGTCAAGACCAGAAAAAAAACCCGCAAAAAATAGGTTTAAGAACATAAAAATCATAGACTTATAAAATCACTAGGTTTGAAAATATCCACTGGATCATCCAGTCCAAGCATTCCTATCAATCACTAAAAAATGTCTCTCAGCACCTCATCCACCTGTCCTTTAAACACCTCCAGAGAAGGTGACTCAACCACCTCCCTGGGCAGGCTGCTCCAGTGACCAACGACCTTTTCTGTGAAAAATTTTTTTTGATCTTCAGCTTGAGGCCATTCCCTGTTGTCCTGTCACCTGTCACTTGGGAGAAGAGGTCAGTTCCCTCCTCTATAAAACCTTTCAGGAAGTTGTAGAGAGCAATAAGGTCTCCCCTCAGTCTCCTTAATGCTAAACAACCTGAACTCCCTCAGCTGCTCCTCATAAGACTTATTTTCCAGCACTTTCACATCAACTTAAGGAAAACAAATTAGAATTTTTAGTTGTATTCTAACTTTCTGAGAACTATTTCTCAATTAACTATCAAGTCAATACAGCAGAATCTTTAACAAACACAAATTCTGTTTGTTCAAACAATGAGTATCTCTTTGCTTTTGTACAAGGTTGCTAGTATCACCGTACAAGATACAGTAAATAATACCAGTAATAGCTCTCTACCTCATTATAATATCTTCCTTGAAGTTTTATAACTCCCTGGTGAAAACTGTGTGATGTTAGCATTGTGCTTAGCTATTAATTCTTAATAGTACACTTCTTAATATCCATATTCCTTGAAAAAATAGTCTAAGCACATACAGATAAAATATAGTGTATCTGTATCTCTGTTAAGGAAATATGATTTACATTGTGCTCCTTAAGATACTACTGAGTGAGGAAATCCATGTTTCTATTATTATTGTTAGGTTTAGTGTTTTTATTACAATACCACACAATGGCCCACAACATTGATGGTCCACTGTGCTAGGTATTGTGGTATGAGTTAAGGGAGACAAGAAAAAAATCAGTACTAACAAAATATTATTTTTTAATATTAGTTTTTCCTTACTAGTCTATGTACTCATTTATTTTTGAAGTGTTCCCTTACTATCTCTGGGTGAAATTGAGACTTTACAGGAAAGCTATTATATTGAGATAATATAATAAGACTAAAAGAAAAAAAGGTAGGTTTTTGAGACATATAATCGATAATTTCAACTGGGGAACCCCTGCAGTCTACCCACATGGGGAAATACTGATCAGGATTCTGCTTAATTGACCTTTCTAGCTACAAATAGAAAGCACAGCACTATTAGGGCTGTTATGGGGAAAAAACAACTCCACCCAAGCTAGATCCAATGTAATACCTCAGACTTATCTTTGTTCAGTGTCACAAAATCACCAGCCCCAATCAGTAATATTGTCAAATTTTCATTTTTCAGATTTGTACTACTGTCGTAACCATAGATCCTCCGATTGCTCATGAAGTCTCTTGCTGAGCTTTGACTGTCCTGACATCATCTCCAGATGACAGTTCCTATCTTCATTCTCTTTATTCAGTCTCCATTGTCTTTTTGGATTAGAGCTCCACTATGAGTTCCCTGTTAACTCACAACGGTCTTCTGAGGTATCTGCTTGATTTCCTGGGTTCTGGAATCATTTGCTTTTGCACTTGGAGGATTCTGCCCTTAAAGATCTGATAGCTTTCCTGGGCTACTTTGTTCTGCAGAACTGTCTGACCTCAGATGCCATTTACCTCTTTCTTTAGGAAACTGAAATCTACTCTCCCAATATGCAAATCTGCACTCATTTATGAACTTGAACTCCCATATTTCATAGTTGCTACTGACAAGGCAGTCACTGACTAGTTTTGCCTTGTTAGTGGATAGCAGGTACAGCTCTATGTCACATTTGGTTGGGCAACCTTATACCTGTGTCAGAAAATTATCCCTGAAAACTTTTCATCAGAATGAAAAGGAATCTCTGTCCTTGGAGATATTCAAAAGCCCTATGGACATATTCCTCAATGATGTATTATAGGTGACTCCGCTTAAGCAAGATGGAGTGGACTTCCAGAGCTCCCTTCCAAGTTCAACCATCCTGTCATCCTGCAGTTCTGATACTCTCTAGAAATCTTTGTGACTACTTGCCTTCACTGTTTTTGCCTTTCCAGCAGATGTCTGAGAGAGAAGATTTCCCTGCGAAAGCCAGAATCAGCAATACTGAAACTTCTTGAAATTGTTTAAAGAAAAATTCATCCACTTCTTCCCCCAATCAGGTAGTCTGCAAAAAACTTCTACCACAACTTTACTCCTACTAATTTCTTTGATTCTGAGTCCTGAAGGAGCAGTAAGAACTATCTTCTCCTTTTCTTGCTTTTGTGTATGGATGATAATTCTACACCTAGTATTTCTAGAAAGATATGTCACTGTCACAGCTTCACCCACTGTTTTCCCCAGGAGATAGACATAATGTTTATGGTACCATGCTCTGTGATGGTAGAAGTGTTTGGAGGAAAATCTTAAATGGGCATTTACACATCTATAACACTCATAAAATTTACACACCAGCTGCTTGCATTTCTCAAACAACACCTACTTCCAATCCTTTCCTAAGTAACTTGCTTAGAAACTAGCTATCTAATAGCTCCAAATAATGTTGCAAATAAGTGGAACAGTAAGACAGAGGAGTAAATTTGTATTATGAAGCAGCCTATTGACAAAATACATAGATGGGAGAGTAACCTTTTCTCAAATTTCAGAAAATTGCCTGAGGTAGGTCACAATTTGTACTACTTTTTTTCTAAAATATATTAGTGTGTCAATCAATAGAGTAAATACATGATGCTGCCTCTATTATTATGAGACACATTAAGGTTTTATGCGTGATTTGTAAATGTTCATCCTTTCATATATTTGAGGTGCTTTCCCAGAAACTTAACAGCATCACTTTATTTGTGAAAAAGGCAGGTTTTCAATGTGTTTAAGGGAAACAAACAAATCCGCAAATCAATGTATGCATTGAGTCCAGTTTTTTAATACTCCCAATTAGGATTTCAAGAGCTTTAGCAACAGTGACCAGCTGCTACCTTCATGTAGTCTACAATTTTTTGTAGAATAAACAGTAGTTTCATGACAAAATTTTCATAGCAGTTAACATTATTTATATTATCAAATCCAGGAAACTGGCTGCAATTTCTGCCAGTATTCTTGCAGTTTTCACCTAGTGAATTGGCTCCATTCCAGTTAATCCTTTTGTATTAGACAGGTTCTGTGGGAATGCATTTTGGAAAGCAAGGAGGTAAACAAATATGAACAAAATTTTCTGGCTAAAGAGGTCTTTCAGCTGATCTAGTTTAGGAAATGGAAGGTGAAATTATAGACAACTTCAAAAAGCTGTAGAACACATATTGGAGACCATAACTGAATCATCACAGGATCATAGAATGGTTTTGGCTGGAAGAGACCTTAAAGATAATCTAGTTCCAAATTTACATCTTCCACTTGACCATTTTACTCAAATCCTAGTCCAACCTGACCTTGAACACTTCCAGTGATTTGACATCCACTGTGTCCCTGGACAATTTTTTTCAGTGCCTCACCACCTTTATAGTGTAGCATTTCTTCCTTATACCTAGTCTAAATCGACCTTCTTCCAGTTTAAAGACATTAACCCTTTCCCTATCACCTACTCACTCATGTAAAATGTCCCTTTACAGCTTCCTTGTAGGCCCATCTTTAGGTACTGGAAGGCTTCTGTAAGGTCTTTCCAGAGCTTTCTCTTCTCAGGGTGAATAACCCAAACTTCCTCAGCCTGTCTTCATAGGAGAGGTGTTCCAGCCCTCTGATTACTTACCTTCATGGCCCTTGTCTAGACTCGCTTCAACAAGTCTATGTTCTTCCTATGATGGGGGCCCCAGAGCAGAATGTTTATATCAATGTAAGTATTACTATGACTCAAGGCAGCACTGCATCTTACATCCCAAGTCAGATACATGGTACAGAGCATCTTTCTCAGCTAATTTTAAGTCACTTATCTGTTTTCTTCTTAATAATTAACCTTTTTTTAAAAAATTCTGAATCTGGCAAGGAAAATTTGGATAATATACTAATATATATTTCTTTAGGTTCCTTATACAACAATCATTTTTGCAACATCATTTTGAGCTCTAATCTAAAATGCCTGCATATCTTACCCTTATCTTACCTGTGTGAATGTGCCTTTTTGATAAGAAAATTTGGTAATGCAATTGTCTGTACTGATCTACATCTTCAAGTTATTTTAGTCTCTCTCACATTTGGGCAAGTACTGGAATTCTTAAATGGAAGTAAGTTACTAAGAGTTCTGTGACTATTGGTACTGTGATATATAGAGAAATCCCAGACACTGCCTTCACAGAAAGAAAAGGAAGCAGATATTAATTTTTAGACATACCTTTGAACAACATCAGACTGACTTTTCTGCATGTACTGATGTGTGATGGCTAGTCTAAATATCTCTGTTGCCCTGGAGTGTCCAAGGAAATGTGGTTGAAGTCAGTTATATTTCTGTAGAATATTTGGGGACCAAAAGGTACATGTTCATATATTGCCACACTTCATTGTTTTGCTGTTTGTGTTACAAGTTTTACATTAAAATTATCTGATCATTCACTGTCTTGTAATTAGGTTCATGCTTAAGCCTTACTGGCATCTGAAAACAAACTATGCTTTGGATTGGTTTTTTTTGACTTATTAGGGTCATGAGGCTATCGGCTGATACAGTCACTGAGTCACTCTCCATCGTATTTTCAAGTCATGGCAGTCAGGAGAAGTCCCCGATGACTAGAGAAAAGGGATCATCACACATACTTTTTAAAAGGAGGACCCTAGGATCTACTGACCAATCAGCCTGACCTTCATGCCTGCTAAGATCACGGAACAATTTCTCCTGGAAAATACATCAAAACATATGGAAGACAAGTGAGCAGAGACAGCTACATAGCTCCACCAAACGCATATTTTACCTGACTTGTAGCCTTCTAAATTAAACAGCTGTATCAGTAGACAGCAGAAGAGCTACTGGTTATATCTACCTGTACTTCTGTAAAGTCTTTCTTACTGTCCTCCAAAATGTTCTTGCTAATCACTTGGAGAAATATGCTTTTGATGGCTGGACTGTTAGATAGGTAAGGAATTGGATAGATAGCTGTGTCCTCCAGCCAATTAGTTACAATCCAGTCAAGAGTCACAGTTACCAGCCCAGTGTACAAGAGGAAATTATTAGCAAGTGCTGTCCCTCAAGGTTCCACACGGGGACAAATCTTCATAAATAACACGGACAGAGAGATCAAGTGCACTCTTAGTAAGTAAATTTCTAATATGAGAGGAACTTTATTTCCCTACCTGAATTTGTTTAATTTAGTAATTAAAAATGAATGAATGGATGGATGGATGGATGGATGGATGGATTGGATAACTGAGAGAATAGCTTTACTAGAGGAAGCAAATTATGGTTTTACTTTATTGCACTTTACTTTGTTTCCATTGTATAGTAACAATTAAATGATATAGAATGGAAAAAAGAGTTCAGGGGTCATCTTTGCCACACCCCTCTGCCTTTTGAACCTTCACAGCCTTAGGTGCATGTTAATCCAGGAGCAGTAGAACTGAGGAGGAAACATCTTCCAGTGTATTACAAATGTTTGATCTGGATCTCAGGACATTTCCATGAGGCATTTAGATTCACATCTACTGTCAGGGAAAAGCAAATACAAATCTTTTACTTTTGGATCATTATTTTAATCACCACATAATTTGCCAAATTCTTGAAGAATTGTATGATACAATTACAGATAGGATTCACTTCAAGATTAGGTTTCTCTTCACAGATTAGAAAATAACAGTCAATCTTCTCTAGCAATTAAAATTCAAGCATCTAATCCAACATAATTTACCAGATGAAAATCTGTCAAGGAACTGGTTTCTAGCCTCATAGTACTCTCACTCGTTTTCTCAGAATGCTTCAAAGCATTGACTTGTGTTTAACCCCATATATTTTTTAATCTGACTTTCTCATAATACAAGTAGTCATACACAGGTAATGCTAATGAAATGCAACAAACTACATATTTACATACCAACATAATCTGAAAAAAAAATTACCATACGAAAAAGAAATGACAACATATCTGAAACGTTGCAAAGGAGCATGGACATTCATATTTTAAAAGACAGCATTAAAATAAATTTAAAGTAGAACATTCAAGATCATATCTTCAGAAGTATACACAGTCTTAACAAGATTCCAAATTCTTTTGTATTGAAATCAGTATTCAAACTTATTTCCTGATTCTTATGCCCAGTTATGTTTTTTAACTGCCATTTTAATCATAACTCAGAGGTTACGTAAGAGGTTACATTTTTTGTATCCAGATTCATAGACGACTTCCTAATATCTACGTATGCTTTCATAAATACTCATTCTAACTGAAAAAAAGACAGTGAAAGATACATATTATAACACTAAGATGAGATCATATGGCCTAAAGTTTCTCATGCAGAGGTTTAGATAGTATATTAGGAAAAATTTCTTCACTGAAAAAGTTGTCTAGCATTGGAACAGGTTGCCCATGAAAGTGGTTGCATCACCATCCCTGAAGGCATTTAAAAGACCTATAGATGTGGTGCTTAAGGGCTGGTGATCTTGGCAGTCCTAGGTTTACAGTTGGACTTGATGACCTTAAAGGTCTTTTACAACTGTTCTTGTTTGGGCTAAAGCAGAACTCTTTATTTGACTTTCCAGCTTGATAGTTGTCACCAAGGCAATGGATCTTGATGTGTAGAGAGGTCACTATTCACACCTATTCCTATGTAATTTAGGTCATCGCAGAGTCATTGGTAAAGGGGGGGTCACACCTTCTGGGAGGGATGTATAGGACAGATGATCCAACCTGGCCAATGAAATATTCCATATCATATGCATCATATTCAGTATAAAAGCTTAGAGATCACAAGGATCAGCCCTCTTCTTCAATGGTCAACATTCAGGGAGGACCTCATCTGTCTGCCTGGTCCTCAACCAGTCCCCATGTTCCTGAATCAAGTTCCTGGATCCAGTTCCTAAGTGCAGCTCCCACCTGCCGTTGAATCTAGTCCAGGACTTACCCTTCACTTGTCCTGCGGTGTCAGTGGTGATGTATGATTATGGAGGGAGATTGAATTGATTTTGTATAGTCATATATATATTAGTATTTTCTTATTAAGGTTATTATCCTTCTTTTATTTTTATTGTTGCATTAGGACTGTTTTAATGTTTGTTTCCAAATCACAAGTCTCTTTCACTCTCATTTCCCTTTTCCCTTTCCTGGTGGATTGAGACTAAAAGCTACTCAGTCTTAGCTACTCACCCTGGCTACAAGAGTTGCTAAAATAGAACACCAACCTAAATGATTGTGCAATGTTACATTTTTTTGTGTATACATATATTAAATATATATCTTATAACTATGCTGTAATACCATTACATAGACTATAACCATGAGATTATTAACTCAGAAATTCATCAAGGAGTTTTTAATTTGCTCAGAAACTTCCTATGAAATACTGATTTTATTTAAATAAGAAAGATCCAGTGACTTTAGTAGATAATTTTAAGGCTGATTTCTCCAAGGAGTGACAAAATTAGGACAAAGAGATAGCACAGACAGATAAACAAGATGTATTTTTCTCTAAAGGGAGTGCAAGACACACTGTGTTATTGTTACATTATATTTAGAGGAAAAGTTCATTTTTTGTATACAGGCAAGCAACATTTGGAAGAGGTTGCATGCTTTGGACAAATAGTTTTTGAAATAAATGTAGCTCCTTAATTTCTTTAGGGATTACAGCAACTAACATTCCATTCAACACTTCCAGAGAGCAACTTGATTAACTGCAGTTCTGTGAAACAGATTTGCCTAAGTATCAATTTCCTGTCAACCTGTCTGCCATCTCCATGAATTATGCAAGCAATTGTGCAAGAGCAAATAGTTTTTATGTTGATTTTCCAGGATGTGTTCTATCATTTCATCTCATTATGATTAAAAGGTATTTTCCTTGACTAACAGCTTGCATAAAATTGGCAGCAGTGGCCATTTCAGGACATTTAGTTATGCAATTATTCTTTTTTATATATTTATGTTTGCTCAGCTACACATCCAGTAACTGAAAGACACACAACTTGTGCACCTTAAGTACTTTATTATTCCATGATAAATAATATTAGCTTGAAAATGGCACAGGTAAAGAAACTATGAAGTGTAACTCTGTGATATTATTTATAAGATGTTATGCTACAAGAGGCTTCTGATAGTATGCAATTATGTGTTGTGCTTATGTATCCTCCATAAGGAAAATATATAATGTGAAGTATTTGATAGGAATGGTTGGACTCGATGATCCGGTGGGTCTCTTCCAACCTGGTGATTCTATGATTTTGTGATTCTGTGATAAGTATTTCACAGTAAGGTATCGATTTTTGATTGTTGTTTTGTTATGTGTATAAGTGATTCTGAATAAAATGTTCTTCCTCCATCCACTATTAGTATTTATATTCACTCTGAAAATTCTACGAACATATCAAGTTTTTTATCTATTTCAAGTTCATCCACACTGTAAACATAACACTAGTGTGATCCAATTACATTCTAGGATTTAGAAGACACTAAAAATTCAGACAGTGGCTGAGACTGAAGAATGTGAAGAAATAATTCTGAAAATTTGAATTTGAGGCAGATTGACTAAAGCTACCTTAAGAATACATTTTTTAAAAAAATAGATTAAAATTATGAAAAGCCCTAAGCATGATTAAAAAGGAATTTCCAATCTTTTAATGAAAATTAAATCCCCCTTGAAAAGAAACCTAAACTTGAAATATAGGTTTTAATCCTTAAGTTTTGACATGAAAACTGATTGTATATTTATCATTTTTGATGTATTATACAATTGTGAAATTACACTTGCTTGCTTTTGTTGAAAGTGCATGATTACCTGTTTCTTCTCAGCAGGAATTTAGCATCCTATACTCTGTAATGTGGTCTATTTCAAGAAAATTTTTAACCCATGTCCTTTTCAATCTGCAAAAGCAAAATTCTTGAAACCAGGAATTATTGTGTCTTTCAAACCATGCATTAACTACTTTAGTGCCACCATTTAAACTGCAAAAGTTATGAAATCTCTGAATACCTCTGCTGCATATCTTACTACACCCATGAATGATACTGTATCTCTAACAATGAAGTCTTTGAATATGTAAGCAATAAAACATCCGTGGTCTGATGGGAATCATAGAGAGACTCCAGCAACTAAAGCAAAAGCTCATCAGATAAGATCAAAGTGAGAGTTTTAGACTAACACTCACAGTAATCTTGAATGGAAGTGTAAAAGGAACTATTTTCCAGCTCTGTGTTCATAGCGTTCATGCCACTTTTATGAATGTTTTACTGAGGTCCAAGAAACTGAGGTTGTTAATAAAGGCAATTTCTTACTGAGTGCTCTACATAGAGAAATGACAAATGTGTATATCCAGAGATACTGTTCCCATGGAAACCATAATTCAACCACTTTGTGCACATATATTAAAGAATGTTTATGCAAGGGAGATAAGATATGGTTTCTCTGGGAACCATAACTTTGACTTCACAGACTTTTGTGTGTGCTAAATGTCAACCATTATTTTGCATTAATGTATCTTGTACTTTCTTTATTGCATTGTATTTGCTGAATAGCACACTACATGTTTGTACAATGAAAGGATGTTTTGTAATATTTTCATGCTGAAGATAAGACATAATGTGGCAATGAGAGCTTAAATTTGAAGTTTTTACTCTTATGAGATTATTCTTTCAGTTGATAAGCTTGGAGTTGAATTATTGTTTCTACTTACAGATCTGCACAACAACAGAGCCATAATCACTTTGCTTTAGGGAATTTCACTAGTAAAAACATTACAAAACTCAATTTACTTTTGAATATTACACTGTTAGTTTTCATCTTCAATATAAAAAGAAAGTTAGAAATGTGGAAACTTAGAAAGGAATTAGTCCAATGTTCTTAGACTAGTTAGAGTTTAGCTTTTTTGTCAGAAAATGAATAATAAATTCAAATTTACACAAAGCTCATGTTACATCACAACAGCTAAACAAGATCTCCAAGTCTTGTAAATTTATAAAGTAATCTTGCTCCTCACTATAAAGGCAGTCTAAAAATGTCCTGGAAATTTTCCGTGCAGGTTCAGTCTTCTTATAAAGTAAAGTGGTACCAAGATGTCAAAACAAACAAACAAACAAAAAAACTGGAAAAAACGATTTCATTACAAGATTTCAAGAAAAGGACCTACACTTTTTATTTATTTATTTTAGGGTAGGAGAGAAGTGCAAGCAAAAATCTATTTTCTTTGCCCCATACATATTTATACCATGTTTAAACTCAGTATGGTGGTCAGATCTGCCTGTGGCTTCCAAGGGCTACTCTAACCGCTTTTTACAAATACAGGAAGATCTATTAAGTGCTATTCCTTCTACAGAAACAGTTTCTAATACAGAAGTTTGCAATTGAACTAAATGTTAAACCAATAATACTGCCATGGAAATTATGTACTTTCTCAACATGGGAAAGTATCAGAGAACAAAAGAATCAATTACATTTCTACATCTTGTTTGAATGTGGAGTTGGAAAACTGTTAATATGCTCACCCAAATGATGGATGTCAGAAGCACTTCTACTTGATAAGTTGATAGGCCTACTGTCTACCAGGTGAACTATCGGTCTGGATCCAGCCCAAAGAACCTCTGGCGTCAGTCAGAAAGACCAGAATTCAACACTCCTTTATTGCTTTTAAGTTATGCATTCATGCTACAGTGGCAGTAAGTATAAACTGGGAAAACGCTAGCCAGTTCCTAGTGGCGGTGAATTCACCCCAGTTAGCATTAAAGCTCCCACACAATCACTTTCTCACTCACTGCCCCTCTCTTAAACAGGAACTGGGAGAGGATGGAAAGGACAAGATTGAGAAAACTTGTGGACTGAAAAAAAATAGGAAAATCACTCACCAAATTACTATCATAAGTGAAACATTCTTAACTTGGGGGAATACAATCTCATCTATTGTCAGTTAATGTTACCTAAGTATTTAATTACAGTACTAGGAAACAATCTGTACTGCTTGGGGTTGGGATAATTTTCTTCATAATAACTTGCATGGCACTATGACTTGGGACCAAAGCAATTTTAATAACAGATCAACATTCCAGCTGTTGCTGAACAGCGCTTAAACAGTGTCAAGGCCTTCTTTGTTCTGCATGTCACTCTGCTTGACCCCATGCTCAGCTAACCCCAACTGACCAAAAGGATGTCCCATACTATATGGCACTGTGCTCGGCAATAAAATCTGGAGGAAAGAAAAAGGAAGGGAGGATGTTTAGCATTTGTCTTCCCGAGTAACTGTTACATGTGATTAAGTCTTACTTTCTTGGAAATGACTACACATCTGCCTACCAATAGGACATAGTAAATGAATTCCTCTTTTTACTTCATTTGCATGTAAAACTTTGCTTTATCTATTAAGCTGTCTTTATGTCAGCACACAAGTTTTCATACTTTTCCCCGCCTGATTCTCTTCCCTGTCCTACTGATGGCAAATGAGTAAGCAGCTGTGTGGAGCTGAGCTGCCTACCAGAGTTAACACACAGCAGGAGACAAGCATTAATCACGCATTGAAAAATAAATTTCCTGCTGCTTACCCAGGCTCAACATCACTGTCATCCTCCCTTTATCGCTGCGGGGGCAAGTGAACCTCACAACAAATCAATATGGTTTCAGATGAAGTGCTTTATTATGGGTTAAGTCGCTGTTTATATAGACCAAGCAGGCCAAACATGATTGGTCACTTCTGTCCTAGCAACCAGCCTTCCTTGGCAACCGCCCGACCCACATAACTTTGTTGCTGGCTGCAAACTCCTGCCCCCCATCTTCAAGTTTCATCATTAACATAACACAACAAAGTCATTACCAGCTTTTGTGACTTTACCCAGCTCCACCCTGCCAGGGCACTTGAAGAAACAATTCCCAACATCCCTTCTCTTCAAACATCCTTCCTCCTCTTGTCCTACTCCCTGCTTTACTTCACTCCAGTCACATTTTCCACTCTCCTGTTATCACTGCATATTACACTTGGTCCCTTTATTGCAACAAGAATATTGGAACCGGTGCATGGCTTGGGGGGAAGGGGGTTACCACTCCTTATTTTTCACTCTGTTTTGTCTGCTGCTCTTTCCTTCTTCCTTCTTGCAGAGCTTATGCTCTGGCATGGTTTCTCCAAGTGACACAATCTCTTTTTGGAGATTTATCTGCTCTGATGCAGGATTATCCATAGAACACCATTTGTAGGGAGTACACTTGCTCTCTCATGGATCCTCTAAAGGCAACAGATCTCTGGGCCTTTAGTGGACTTCCCTATTTTGGAAATGAGTTTATAAAAGAGACAGTTTAATTGAAATGTGAAGGGCATATGAGGACATAATCTGGAGAGTTATTTGACTTTAACTTTGCAGTAGATTTCTACCAATACGAATTTGCTCTTTTACCAAACTTTAACACAAATAGTCCTGCTAAAGTCAGTGAGCTTTTTCATGGAGCAAGATTCTTCATGGAGCAAGATTTTGGGCTAAGTTATCAGAATCTATGCCATAATGATTACAGTGAACCATTAGAGTCTTGACATTTATCATTCTGTGGTATTTACCATCAGAGAGTCATTTGCAGTTTCCCTATGCTTAGAATGTGGAGTACTGCAAATACCGTATGAAGTTTAACTACCATCAGCAGTAAATGTCAATTTTTTAATGGAACTTTTATATGTAATATGAGTTTAGAACTGAAAATCATCAACAAGTTTCACTTCTGAGCCCTTTGTTTTGTTGTATCCTTTATTGTGTCCTGTAATTTTAAATTTATTTCATGTATATTGAAATTCTTGAAGACTTCACTGTCAATAATTTAATCAGTTTCATTTTCTTAGAAGTTCATGCCAAAAAAACAGTCTACACAAGCATTCTCAGAAAGTGCAAGCATTACTGTATTTAATAGGTAATAGTTAGCAGTTTGGTTTACAACGTTAAAGCATAACCATTCTTCCTTAGCTAGATGAACTCTATAAAATTCCATACTATTATCTAATGTTAAAATAAAATGCTATCTAGAATAGATGTGAACCATATTAGAAGTGTTGGTATTATTCTCAGACAATTGAAAGAATATATATAAGTACAAATATACACTTGCACACACACACACGCACATTTCTCATTGGACCTTTCTCATAGCACCATTTTTTAAGGCTGCAACCTCTATTTTGTGTACAAGCCTTGTTTGTACTTTCTTTTTCTTGTACACCATGGGAGAAACAGTAAAAACTAACTACAATTCAGTAACTGATAACATTTGATGGTTCTTAAATCATCCTCTTATGTCTGAAGTATCCGAGGGAAAAGGATAAAAAACAGTTAATAAAAGCAAAGCAAACAAACAGAATTAAAGAAGTAATAGCACCTGTTCCAGCACTTAGCTGCTAGCCTGAGGTGTATGGTAATACTGCTCACAGTACTATTCACATCAGGTATTGATGGAAAGTACTGCAATTTCCAGTGAAACCAGCCACCTTATATGAGTTTCTGTGAAGAAGGAAGTGCTAAGAGGAGAAGGTTTAGGTTTTCATTTAATCTGCAGTCTGAGGAATACCTGGAAATGAAAAGATCAACTGGATCCTACTATACCTTAGCCTAAGAGTTTGGAGATGGCACTGATCATCTTACGTGACTGGGGAAATAAGTCCATTGGGAGTTAAGAGGTCTTAAAAAAAGAAGGTGAGAACTGTAGAAAAATAGCTATTTCACCAGCCATTTTAGACAAAGAAAAAGAAATAAAAAAGAGCCTGACTTTAGTTTTGTATAAGAAAACATAGGCAAGTAAAGGGCTTTACTGGAGAACATCTAAATGACATCTTAATTACAGTTTTTAGCAGAAAAATAATATTAATGCATAACTAGAAATCTGTCATTGCAACTCATACTGACATTCTTAAAACAGAATGTGACTCTGAAACAGAGTCCAAAAGTTTTAAATGGATAACAGACTGTGAATTTGGAAGATTAATTTGTCATATTATACAGTTTGACTTTTACAGGGAAATTTCCTACAGAAATTTTCAAGAGAAAGCAAAGATATAAGATGACATGCAAATAGAAAGACTACTTGATGGTACAGGTTAATAGATATTGTTTAGTAAATGTAGTTATGCATTTTAATATTGATCACTGGTTTTCTAAGAGAAGAAAGAACAAGTAAAAATTAATTTGAAGTAACTGAAGATTCTTCGCTGGTGAATAGTCTTCCTATATTACGATACAGTTTAAAAGGGAAGGGAATAATTTGTTCCATTTTGAGCTAGACCGTATTAATGGGAATTATAGCAATGGACAGAGTAAAAGATAGAAAAACAATGTTCTACCCAAGAAAAACCTGATGGTATAGAAGCAATAAATGATGCAAATAATTAGTGAAAATTGACACACTACTTTTTTTCACTGCAAACAAAACATTAAGCTTAATATACAGATGTAGCCTTAGAAGTAGTATTTTTTTTTTCAAACCACGTTGATACATGGAAGTCCTGAGAGGTGACTTTCTCCCAGCTCTTTCCTTAATCAGAATTCATGTATTAAATTTGTTATTCACCATCACACATGGCAAATGATGTTGGTCCTTAAAAATAAAGTGTTATTTACATAAGGGTAAGAGAGAGAAGGTTCTGGTTTTTTGGTTTTTAAATATCACTCTATTTCTAGTTTAGATGTAGCTTCATGTGAGGCACAGACCAGTTCTTTCAGATTAGTTATCCAGTTTTCTAGCAATATCTTTAATAAACCTCCTTTCATGTCAAGATGTCAAATGACCTTTCCAACACTCGCAGTGTTGTCCAAGAAACCTATATAGCATATAAGCTATATACTATACCTGATATTTTACTTAAAGAAAACAGAATAGCAACATAGTTAGGTCAGTTAGCATATACAGTCATTTATTATATATGATGTTTTCCAAATAGAACCAGAAAGTCTGTCAGGATTTTGTTCACAACATGGAAGAAAAATTCTTGAAGAATAAAATTAAGGTTTTTTTACACAATCCATACATTATACATTACTGTCTATGGACAAACATTGGACAAAAAATGAAGATATTTAAGATATAAAGGCAAAGGATATAAAAGAATAATTTCTACTTAATAATGTTTAGACTGCTATCTAATCCTTCACAAAACTGAGAGTTTAAGGAATAAAAGCTTTTTCATATACACAACCTTTTTAATAGTTCTGCTTACTATCCTGGAACCAGTAAGGATTAAGCTATACTATTAAGTATACACATACTTATGGACAAATTATTTTCCCTCAGAATTTACAAAAAAAAAAAAAATCAACAAAAAAAGTCCCCAGAAATAATGATGTCTTGCTTTCTTTCTCTAAACAGCAGACTTGAACTGTATAAGTCTCCTGCAGTCTTTGAATCTTCACCAATTTTTTTCTGCTTAGTACAGACAAAAAAATAACGTCTTAAAAATCTTTCCCCCTTTTTCACTTCACTGTATTAACTTGAATAAGTGATAGTAGACACATATTTCCCATCATGCCCATCACTGCAAAGAAAGAAAAAACTTTAAAATTTGAAAGACCAGTTATTTACCCATTTATGCTCTTCCAGTGAAACGCTAAGCAGCATTTACTTATTATTATTCATCTCATTTACTAACTTTATTAAAAAATATTTAGAAAAAAGTGGAAAAAACTTTAATTACTTCTATGGAAACTTGTTCCCATATCTGCATAAAAAAACTTGCTGTCATTTATTCAGAACAACTAGGCTTTTAAATAACCATGAATACTTGCCTGACAACAAAAGGTTCCTTAATACACTAGACAATTAGCCTTCTACTGTTAAATATCAATCTTCTCATAATAGCTTTTTAGAAAAATAGGCTTAAGGTCATGTGTACAGTCTAATTAATAAAGAAATAATTATTGGGAATTGTTACT
The DNA here is from genome assembly GCA_033558105.1 of Coccyzus lansbergi. NCBI lineage: Eukaryota > Metazoa > Chordata > Aves > Cuculiformes > Coccyzidae > Coccyzus > Coccyzus lansbergi. The sequence goes on from JAUMJK010000379.1 coordinate 1,321,924, forward strand.
GTTCATTAACTTACATAGGCAGTATCTTCACTCTTCTCTTAATTGTCCTAAACACTTTTGGAGAGGTTTTCTCTAGTTACTTCCTTTTTGCACTGTTCTCAAAATCGACATAAAGCAAAAGATGTTCTTTGTCCACAAATACGGTAAACCTACTAAGAGCACATTCAGCCTAATCATTATGGGTAGAATTTTCTTAAGAAGTCTCCAGCATTATTACACAGTGTTTAATAAATATTGTGTACTTCATTAGCTTGGTACTGATAAATCACCTTTTATTTTAATTGAATGTCATCTCACATAGAATATTTTTTCCTGTATTTGGATACACCATTATGAGCATAGATAAGTTTTAGTAGAAAGCTTTCTAAGCATCAGAATCAGCATATTTGCATTGAATTATAAAGATGGAACAACACAAGGGAATTAGAATCACATCAGAAATTGAATAAAAACAAATTATTCTCTAGATAATAAAGAAAAGAGAAAAATACAATTGCATGTCAAGGTTATAGATTTCCTGGCATTTAGAGATACTAAGGAAATATGTGATTAAATTTATATGAAACCTCATTTGCTCCTCATTACAGAAAATATTTCAAAACAAAACTACAGGCAGGCTGCACAGTATTTCCATCATCTTTGCAGCCCTTCTCTTGACCCTATCCAGCCCATCCACATCTTTTTTGTATAGAGGAGATCAAAACTGAACGCAGCATTCCAGGTGTGGCCTGACAAGCACTGAGAAGAGTGGAGTAATGACTTTCTAATCTCTGCTGGTGATGCTATCGTTGGTGCAACTCAGCATCCTGTTGGCTTTCTTTGCACAAGTGCACAGTGTCCACTCATGTTGAAGTTATCGTTCACCAGAACCTCAATGCCCCTTTCCACAGAGCTGCTTCCCAGTCAGATAGAACCCAGCCTGTGTGTCAGTCCTGGATTATTTTTTCCAAGGTGCACAATCTTACACTTGTCCTTGTTGAACTTCACAAGGTCCTTGTTAACCTAATCTTCCAACCTATCCAGCTCTTCTTGCAGTGTGACTCTCCCTTCTAATGTGCCCTCTAATTCAATTAATATGGTGTTATCAACAAAATTCATCAGGGTGAACTTCATCCCATCATCCAAATCGCATGTGAAGACCTAAACAGTCAATGAGGCATACAGATGAGGCAACAGCAAGTAGTGCTGAGTGCTAGATTGAAGTGCGTAGGGGTGTTACTGGAAACAGGGAAATCCAAGGAAGAGCTGAGAGACCCACTAGGAGCTGCTAGATCTCCTGAGAGTGCCTGATGTGGCTTGAGCATTGCCAGGAGCAGTCAGAGGAGATTTAAATGGCCCTAGGGAACACTAGCAACCTAAGAGGAAGTCAGAAAGGACAGTTATTTCTTGTACAGGATGAGCAAACCTAGTCCCTCAGTCTCTCCTCACAGGATAAGTGGTCCAGATCCAGCCATCTGGGTGGCTTTCCATAGAACTTTTCCAACTTATCAATATCTTTCCTGTACTCTGGGTGTGCATGCAAAAGTGTGTAAATATAACCAGGTACACTACCTAGATGTGGTCTTGCAATAGCTGAACAGAGGGAGGTTTTTACTCCCCTTAACCTTCTGATTGTGCTGCTGTTCATACAGACCCATATACTGCTTATTGTCCTTCTGTAGTCCCCCCAAAGAGTTCTCCCCAGAATGTCTTCTCTTTGGTTCATCACTTACTGGTCTGCACTGCTGCCAGATTTTTTTTCTCTCCAGAGGACAGACTTTACATTTGTCTTTGCCAGATTTCACCAGGTTCTATCAAGAGGTTTGTCCACATAAAGAATGTCAGCTCTGACCTTGAATGTATCTAATGGTCCCTACCAACTTAGTGTTACATGAAAATTTAATGACAGTGCACTGCATCACTTTCTCCACACCATTGATAAAGATTTTAAATAGGATATGTTCCCAAACAGAGCTTTATGGTAATTGTTAACAACATCCAACCCATGAACCACAATCCTCTATGCCCAGTAATCAGATCTTTTTACCTGCTGATTGATTTTTCCACTCATCCAGGCCAGAAAATTCCAAATTCTATAAATGAACATTATTTGAGATAATTTCAAAACCTTGCTGAATTAAAGATAAGTTGCATCCACAGCTCTCCTTTCATCCACAGATGATGTTATTTTATCACAGAAGACAATCAGGTGGAAGGATTTTTTTCTTGGTGAAAATCCATGCTGACTGTTCCCAGAGGATTCAGTCTGAGATTTTTCCAGGGACTACAGTAAGGCCGACCACATTGTTGTTTCTCATGTTGACCTTTTGAACCCTCTTTAAGATGACTGTTATATTCCCTTTTCCCCTGTTATTGGAGATATTATTTGATTTCTGTGACCTTTTGAGGGTAATAGGCATGAGCCTTGGAAGGACACTAACAACTTCATTCATCATACACAGATGCAACCTGTCTGGTGTGATGAACCAGTATGGGTTGAGTCCTGAACCAGTCCTCATTGGCAGTTGATTTTTCCTGTCTGCCTTAAAGTGTAAGCACAGAGGACCCAGAGACCTTCTTCATGAAGACTGAGGTAAAGGCATTAAGCACCACAGTCTTGTTTCTGTCTTCTAACACTAAATTACTGATTTCTGGGTTTCTGTTCTTCTTAGCATAATGTAGCAAAGATTTGGTTTGTGAATTGTGACTGTGTGAAACTGATGCCCAAAATATTTTCATGTATTCAGCTTATTTTCTCATATTAAAAATACGTTAATATATTCACTCATAAGCAGAACTAACCTGTCTATAGGACTTAATAAGGTAGGAAATAGCTACACTACAATAGGAAATTCACAATTTCTCCTTATAGAATAGATAAAAATTCATAAGTAGGATCCCACAGAGAGTTTTTGAACAGATAATTTGGATTTGACAAACACAAAAGCATAATATTATGTATTTGGGAGAGTCTCTGAAAAAAAAAAGTTTTCCCTTTGTTCTCAAATATGAATTTATTGAATTAGAAATATTCAACATATAATGCTTACACATTACAGATCATAAGCCTACACATGCAAGTTAACTTGCTTTCCTATATACCTGATTTCAGCTCACTTCAGTTCTTAATATGACAGAACGAAATGCAGAGGTATGTTTTTTCTTAGATTAATTGAAATATCTGCTCTAGTAACCTTATAAAGATCGATTGCCTTGATTAAGATCAAGAGCCTTCCACCTTATTTAGCATTTTTTTACATCAGATGATATGCAGAGTATGCTATCAACTTTTAAAGTCTTTTGTAAATTCTCTATCTTTTATAAGAAACCTGAGGGAATTTTAAAATGAAAAAAACCCCAAACAAATGGTTTACTCTAATGAAGACAGAAAACAACAAGTAGAATGTCACCCTGTGTGACGGGAGAACTCAAGATCATGCTCAATCTCAATATAGACTGTCTTTACAAACAAAATTGTTCCTTTAAGACTTCACACAAATTAACTGATTTGCCATGATGAGTACTTATGAAAAAGCACATTCAAAATGTCTGAAATACTAACATTTTTTTATTTAGTTCTTTTCCTTGACCATGACCATTTGCTTTGAGTACAAACTTCCAACACTTCTGAAAGTAGGTTCTTGTCTATATTAAATGTGGGTTTTCTTTTCCTTTGAATTTTCACTTAGGCTGAAAGGTTAAGTAAATTTGGGAATTTCTACAGTGTGCAAAAGACTACAGAACACAAATCCCTCAAGTGTGTGAGCAACGTACAGTACAAGGACTGGACTTTGCTAATCAAATGAAGCATATTGTTCAGAGTCTCTGAAGAATACTGCATAAGTATTTTTGCTCAATAAAATCCCTAACTGACTATTGCCTTGATCACCATAGGCATAACCTCTTTTACTCTCAAGAATATACTTCCAGGGCTTAGTTATCAATGAGTTCTATTAATATATGATGTGAGCACTGCTCAAACATTTTAATGTCTTTATCATTGCAGTATACTGAGAAACAGGAAAGACACATAGCTGTTTTGTAGTAATTATTCCAACCTCTCTTTAAAAACAAAAAAGTCAAATAAAAGAATCAACTCTCAAAGCAACCAGAGGTCACGTTATTAGGGAGAGGCTGTATGCAGATGAATACTATACTTTTAAAACTTCCTAGGTAATTAACTGTCGTTCCTTTCAATAAATTTGAACTATAACATTATAAGCAACTTCTAAGAGGAATCCATGTAGTATGAAACAATGTGGAATGAAATAAAGAATCAACTTTTCTGTGCCTTTTGATGAGTAATGACATCCGCATATGGGGAAAAAAAGGAAAAAGTAGTATTTTTAGCTCACATAGACCGTTCCAGATGGTCTGCTGAACACACTAATTTCTTGTCACGTAGGAAATACTAATTATTGCTTTAAAAGAAGTAAGTTAAGTAATTCAGTAATTTTTTCATCTGCTATAGCATTAAAAATAAGTAAAAATAATTTAATTTAATTTCTGTAAGTTAATATCTGTGTTTTCCTCAAATTGTAAATTCTTTTTGACTCTTCTAGCTGTTCTTTTTATGTTGAGTCCTATATGGACATCCCAGAACAAAACTGCAAATTTAGCCACCTTATTAAAAAGGGAAATAAATCAGAATTTTCCATCAGAAAGTGTAAAAAAAAGATAGCATTTTGTGGAAAGGTACTGTAAAGTTACAAGACAGTTTCAGAGGACAAAAAATAACAATATAAAGGAAAAATCATTTTTTTAAACACTGTTACATCCTGTCCATTAGAAGGAATGTTCAGAGTAGTTATATTTCCTGTGTCCATAACCAAGTAATAAACATGCTAAGCCATTTATTTTTATCTAATGCAAACCCTTAACGTTTGTAATCATACAAATGTACTGAACACCATACCTCATAGTACGAGAATAACCACATCATCTTGTAATTTCTGTATTTGTTGGAGGCTCTGTAGCTATCTGTTCACACCTGTACTGTTAGAAAAATGTAAACAGGTTATATAGACTTGTTAACCGCTTACTAAAAACAAGAGGTAGAATTGTAACAGTCAATTACATGAAAATGAATAATATTATTTAAGTTTGATGTTGGCACCTGAATATGGTTGAGTCATAAATACCTTAAGAAAAATCAAGTAGCTTTAAAACAAAGTATATCCTTTACTTATTTATAGTATGATGTATAGAACAAAATGTGAAATACTGTGACTTGAAACAGATTCATTTATTTTAGTAATTACATTGCAACTGAAATGAAAATGAAAGAGAATTCATTATATGGTACTTCACGTAGACAAAGTAAGGAAGTATGAAAAGGATAAAAAGAAGGGAGAGAGAACAGGAGAAATAGACAGGGACAACAGATGGACAGATGAGGGATGACACTGAAGTTCCTGTCCAAAAAGATAGAAAGGGATTTACCCAGATGTTTAAAAGATTACACCTGGAGACATTTTGTATTTCCAATGAAACGCATGCACATGAAGGCAGCATATATGCTAATTTGTTTCTTTCAGGAGGCAAGAACTGTTCCTGTACAGGAATAAAGCATAGAACACAAAAGGACAAATAATTACAACAGTTCTTCAAGTAACAGCCTGATCTCCTCTGTATACATGCTATGGCACTGATTGGCTTTATTGTCTGCAAGATGAGAACTTCAGCTTAAAAGAAAGTTTGATGAGGTACTTAGGGACACAATTTTAGTCGTAGACAGATATGATTGGAGGGGATGACCTCTAAGGTTTTTTCCAATCTAATGATTCTATTATTCGACCATTCTATTATTAAGCTGTATAGCCTTACACTTGGCTCTACAACTCAAAAATTCTAGAGGCAGTACCTCTGCAAACACTCACATGTTGTATTGTCACATCTAGTCAAAAGAAAAATAAAAGCCTGACTAATGAATAGATCCTGCAAAAATAACTTAAATCTTAATGAAACCAGAAATAATACTGTATGCAAATTAATGTACAAGTTTAAGAAAGCATTTACAATGCTGACTATACCAACTGCAGAAATTTCACAGAATCATAGTACGGTTTAGATTCTAAGGGACTCCTGGATGCCATCTGGTCCAAATTCCTGGCTCAAGAAGAGCCTCATAAACCAGCTGCTCAGAACTGTGTCCAGACTATTTTTTAGTATCTCCAAAGAGAGAGACACCATAGCCTACCTGGGCAATCTGTACCAGTACTCAGTCTAACTCACAGTAAAAAGGTGTTTCCTGATATTCAGAGGGAAACTCCTGTTTTTCAGTTTATGTCCACTCCTGATCACTAGGCACCACTCTGGGCTAAACAGTCCCAGATCTCATAGCCAGAAAAGATATATAACCCACTCCTTTCTTCGTCTTTGTGGCCCTTCATTTGACTCTGCATTAGGCCCATGCCTCTCTTGTACGAACAGACCACAACTGTTCAAGCATGGCCTCACTAGTACTGAATAAATGGGAATTATAACCTCCCTTGACCTGCTCGTAGTGTTTTGTCTAACACTGCCTAGCATACCGTTAACCTTCTTTGCTGCAGGGGCACACTATTACTTCATATTCAACTCAATGTCCACAAGGACACTCCAGTTCTTTACTGTGAATCTGCTTTATAGCTGTTTAGCTTCTAACATATATTGGTGCAAAGGGTTATTCTTCCCCGATGTAGGACTTTGTATATTTCTTTGTTGAAATTAGAGTCAAGCCCTTTCTCTAGCCTGTCAACATCCCTCTGTAATGATAGTAGAATCCTCTGGTTTGTCAGCAACTCCTCCCAGTTTGTTGTCATCTACAAACTTGCTGAGGTTACACATTGCAAGATTTAGACATTATCCAGATCATTAATAAAGATAGTGAACAGGATTGGACTTAGTACTGATCCCCGGGGGTATAACCACTAGGTACTGGCCTACAAGAAGACTGCAAAACTAATAAATCTGTACTAAGACAGTACATTTCCACAATAATGACATTTTTTAAGATATTGACAAATTAAAATGATGACTTTCTATGAACTGTTCACAACATTTTCTAAATATTTGCTTGACAGTAAACATCTTGATGCAAATAAGACTGGAGAATAAGAATTTATTTTCCTTACTGAAGTCCCCTGACTTTTATTCCTTGTAACGTCATATTTGGATGACAATGCAATAGCGTAGTAATAATTTACTCCTTGAGTAGTAGAAGAAGATATAAGATGGAATCAATCTGAAATGGTATTCCAGATATTGTGGTGAAATCACATGCACATAGGTGTGCATGCATATGACCTGACCATCTTTCTCCGCTTCAAGCATGGATTTTTTTTTAAAATGGCAGAGTAAAAAGTGCAACTTTTTTAAAAGTAGCACAATTCAGCAGGGAATGGCAAAGACATCTCTACAGTTACAAAGGAGCATAGAGATTCCATTTTTGTAGTTTGGCTGTTTCTAGGTTAAAGAAAAAAGACACTATTGGTAAAATCTTGTGACAGAAGTAGTGAAGCTAGCTAGATAGATGATAACCTTATGCACATGTGCTCTGGGTGTGCAAGGGCTGGAAAGCTGAAATATTCTGGATTGTGACAGCAGGAATGACTTACCAGGAGAGTCAGTTCAAGGGGCAGCACATAATGATGATACAGTTGACATTGACGATAAAATAAACAAGACTTGAACTTCCAGATTTACAACCTCAAAGTAATTTGCCTGGTTTCACAGTTACAAGAGGCAGTTGGCAGGCAGATGAGTGGTGAGTGTATCTTGGATGTTCTGTCTAGGATGTTTGTCAGCAAGTAGGTAATAAAGTTTACGGGAAGCATTCCTTGCTAATATCTATGGCAAATAAGTCACCACCCTGTTTTAAGAATTTATATATATAGATATGGTGTGTGTCATGCCACATTGCTCCAGGGCTGTAGAATGATGCATCCACTTTACTGTTGTAGACTTCTCTTTCACAAATCGGAATTGATTTCTGAGTCAGGAAAAAGAACTTTTTGATATGGTGTTATGGACAAAAAAGAGATCCCAAACATAGTGACTGATGTTCATCTAACATTCTTATTTAGCTCTAGCTTTAGACTGAAGTATTCAGGGGGTTTTTTACTGTTCTTTTTCCCACTTATTTTCAGTCAGAATCTAATATTTTAATCTTTTAATAAGATAGTTTTAAAAATATTAAACAACATTTATTAAAACATTATCCTGTCTGGCAGTAGCACACAATAGAGAAGTTCCATATTTGAATGAAGATGATAGGTAAGCTCCCAGACGACCCTCAGCTGCTTTAGAAGTAGATGCCAAAATAGAACTGATTGTCTTTCTGAATTGATTAATCTATGCAAAATTTTCACCTGGTTAAAAGATCAATAAGTCAAGTGAGAGAGCCTCTAAGTTTTATTAACTCATTTGAGAATGAACTCTTACTGCGGTAATAAAGAGTGGGAGGTACTGGCAAACAACAATGTATCCTGTTTATGGGCTATTTTTTTCAAACTGGAAGTTTTGGCTCAGAAAAAAAAAAAAAAACCCATGAGGAAGGGAAAGAGGAGGGACTGCAATTCATCACAGACAGATGATAATAGGAAGCATGTTACCATTGAAGTTCTACACAAAACAGAAAGGTGGTTTCATCCCAAACTAACGTTTGTTAGGATTTTTGATTATTTTACCTCCATATATTGGTTGGGGGAAACACAGAAAAGCAGCCTTCATGAATTTGTATTACCCTTTAGACTACCTGAAATATATTTTTTCCTTTCCTCTTTCTTAGTAATCAAATGAAAAGCATAGACTACTGGGATGTAAGCAAAAAGGAGAAGTAAAAGGTGTTTTAAAAGTTATGTTCCATTAAAACTGGTTGTGTGGGATACTAGTGCTTCAAAGAGCATTTAGGAAAACAAGTAGCAAGGAGTCATAATGCTGTTTTATAATCAATTATTGTAAGATGCGTGTGAACACAGACACAATAACCACCAAGAAGTCCCTCTCAGTCATTTATGTCATGAGGAATGAAGATCTAAACTATGAGTGTTTAGCTTAATGTGGGGAGGCAGAGAGAAAGCAACAGAAATGCATTGATGGATGCCTTGCAATAGATGATGACCTAGTTCACAGCTTGTCGACCAGGATTAGAGAGCAGACCTATGCTGGTAACGTTGTGTGTGGTTGGTGTCTGAAATAGATTTCCTGATCAGGAAGAAGTGAATGAGATCTTCAGAAAATTGAAAGCTTCATATTTGCAGTTTCTCCTGGGGAATTTGAACCATTTAAAATTGGCCTTCAGGAATCCCTGAGAGGTGTGGGAAAGTACCCAAGACTTGTAGGAATGTCCCTGAGACAGCGTAAGGAAAACTGACCCTCAATGGGGTATGCTCAAGCTGGCAAATTTAAATAAACTGGACATTTGTGGGACAATTTGGGACAAATTTGTAGGACCCTATGGGATATATCCACAAGTTCTGAAAGAATTGACTGATGCCGTTGCAAAGCCACTCTTGATTATGTTTGAAAGATCATGGTAACTGTAGCAGATTTCTGAGGACTGGAAGAAAGCAAATGTCACTCCAGTACTCAAGAGGAAGGACCCAGGGAACTATCCACCAGTCAGCCTCTTCTCAGTCCCTGAGCAACTGATGGAGGAAATCTTTCATATATATTATTTCTATGTAAATGGAGGGAAAGAAAGGCAATGAAGGGGAAATCATGCCTTAATAACCTGACAGGTTTCTCTTCTTGTGGGTCAAGGGATGAAGGGAGAACAGTCAATGTTATCTTGACTTTAGTATATCCACATCAACAAACTGAAGAAATGCAGATTAGGTAAGTGGACAAGTGCAGTGAAGCAAGTCCAAAAATGGACCTCAAAGGTAATTAAGGGATTGGAACAACTGCCTCATGGGTACACATTGAAGAAACTGGGACTGTTCAGCCTGGAGAAGAGAAGGTTCAGGAGAAAGTTGTCATTGTATACAAACACACAATGAGGAAGACTAAGAAAGATGGAAGAAAGAAGATGGACTAAAGAAGTGATATCCAGTGACAGAAAAAGAGGCAATTTGCACAAATTCTACTGCATTGAAATCACAACCCAGTCTGGATAGTCCAGGGCTTGCCAGGGTAATACCCTAGATCTTCCCATGAAATTTATGGGCTCAGTACCTGCTGAGCTAAATTAAAGCAAAACAATGCCAAATGATTTGTCCAAAAAGGAATTTATTTGTGCAGGCATTGTTACGTATAAGATTGGCATTGGCTTGCTAAATCCGTGATAAGGAAAAAAGTGAGAGAAAGTAAGGAAAGGGAAAGAGAGGACAAGTTGAAGGACACCAGCTGAGCTCTAGTCCTTTTCTCTCTCCAAGGATAATGAGTGCACTGCTACAAATTGCCCATCTTTCAGAGTATTATTCACAGATTTTGATTGGCCTGTGCAGTAATTGTAGCAAAGCTCTAAAACTCAGTTAAGGGGGCTTAGGGAGGCTCTGGAGTCCAAGATGAGTTCAAGGTATCATTCTGCCCCTGTTCTCCCTACTAGCAAGATCACAGCATGACCTCGCTGAGTTGCTTGTGAGAGTGATATAAAGTTGAAGAATAGTGCCTCTGCCATAGTCAAAACCAAGTCATTTAAGGCAGTCAGAAAGAATCAGTCTCTCTATCCAGAAGAAAGGAACTAATATTAAAATAATTCAACTAGAGAAAGTTGATGACTTAAAAATTAGTTTACTGATCCACATCAGCTTTATTCATATTGTTCTCCTTCAATTTAAAGAAAAATATTATTTATACAGAAGAAAAGGAATCCACCATTTCCCTTGAGTTTTAGAAGGCATATTTAGAATACTGGAGAAAACATAATGTTTGAAGACTGTAAAATACTAATGCCAGTTGTGATCTAGTCTGCTTGACTTAGAAATCTCAGTTCAACAACAATTTAAATGTGAGTGAACTAGCTTGATAAAATTCCCACTGGAATCAATGGAGAGAGACAGATTTCTTTGAAAATCTGTGAAGCATGCTTCAGTTGTATAGTGAATGTTATTTCTGTATTTGGTAGGGACATGAGATTTCTTTTCTTGACTCAAAGAAAAAATATTAGTCATGAAATGCAATGTTCTGAACTTTCATTTTAAGTCAAACCCCAGTCTGGATAGTTTAAGTTTGCCAGAGCTTTCTTCATACATTCTGTCTCTGCTCTATTTCCTCATGTGAAAACATGATGTTTCACCTTTCTTCTTTCTTTTATTTTTCTCTTGCGAAGAAAGTTAGTCTTCCAGATTTAACCCTAACATGCTTCCAGATCTGGGGAAGCCCTATAAGATATGTGAAATGTATTTATTTGGAAAGCTGGGCAGAGTCCAATGACATGAAATTTAACCACGCCAAATGCCAGGTCCTGCACTTGGGGCACAACAAGGGCTACAGACTAAGAGAAGTCTGTCTAGAAAACTGCCAGGAGGAGAGGGATCTGGGGGTGTTCGTCGACAACCGACTGAACATGAGCCAGCAGTGTGCCCAGGTGGTCAAGAAGGCCAATGGCATCCTGGCTTGTATCAGAAATGGTGTGACCAGCAGGTCCAAGGAGGTGATTCTCCCTCTGTGCTCTGCACTGGTGAGACTGCTCCTTGAATCCTGTGTGCAGTTGTGGGCCCCTCACCACAAGAAGGATGTTGAGACTCTAGAGCGAGTCCAGAGAAGAGCAACAAAGATGGTGAAGGGTCTGGAGAACAGGTCTTATGAGGAACGGTTGAGAGAGCTGGGGTTGTTTAACCTGGAGAAGAGGAGGCTGAGGGGAGACATCATTACTCTCTACAACTACCATTGCTCTCTACAACTACTACTCCTTGTTTTGGAGAGGAGGGAGCTGGTATCTTCTCCCAAGTGACAGGGCACAGTACAAGAAGGAATGGCCTCAAGCTCTGCCAGGGGAGGTTTAGACTGGACATTAGGAAATTTTTTTCACAGAAAGAGTCATTGGGCAATGGAACAGGCTGCCCAGGGAGGTGGTTGATTCACCTTCCCTGGAGGTGTTTAAGGCACAGGTGGACAAGTTGCTGAGGGGCATGGTTTAGTGTTTGATAGGAATGATTGGAATTGATGATCCAGTGGGTCTCTTCCAACCTGGTTATTCTATGATTCTATGATTCTGTGATTCTTAATTAACACCTTTATTTATAAAATCTTACAAATAACAAATACTGCTTTTTGAATACATGATTATTTTGTCCAAAGAATGAGGTAGAATAATATGGCGAGTGTCCTGGAAATAAGTTCATGGTTAATAAATTCTTTGTCATTGAAGAACAGGAATAGGACCTTGCAGAATGAGGAATCTGACTTGAAGGGTTAGTTTCTACATGCAGTTTATGTATAGCACACCTGTGGAAGGAGAAGCAGAGTTCAAGAAAGAAAAGCAGAAAATCCTTTACAGAAAAAACATTAAACATAGAAGCTTGTAAATGATGTTTAGAGGAAAGATGTACAATGTACCATGATCAAGGTGAAAAGCAATTCCAGAAGAGCAGGAAAGCACTTCATTCAAGAAAAAGACATGTTGACCAGTGGTATTTCAATTTCCTTGACAATTCAGCCAAGGATATCTGTTCTACAATCACTAAAGAAACATTTAGGCACTTCAAAGTGGAATAAGACAACAGCTTTACTGTTCAATGAACAACAGGATAAGTGTCAAATGGAGAAATCGCCTTAGGAAATGGTCCCAGTGTAATATAGTGCTTGGAGATGGTGAACATTTAAGGTCTGCTGATCTCATAAAGTCTAAAAATCTCTGGAAAGTATGTTGCAAATAAAAAGTCAGAACTTGCTAACCATGCTGGACTCTGTAAAGCAATCTAAAGAAAATGCAACCTTACCCTTAAATGGTTAAATTGGAACCTGTTACTCACAAAATCAAATTTAGGAAATTTTATTAGCTAGGAAATAGTTGAAAGAGGGTGTAGTCAGTGTTTGCAATGAAAATCTATGCTTGCTGAAATGTTGAATGAGTAATGGATTTTAAGAATCTGGAATAGACTAACAGACAGATGTTAAAAATATATGAACTGTTGTGGTTTGGTGGATTTTCACACCCCCCTGCAATCATTCAGTATGTACTATTCCAGATGATCTGAAAACAGGATAGTAAGTTCTAAACAGACTAATACATTCTTATTTCTTCCTTAAAGGATGAACCATGTTGAAACCATTAGTATATGTGATTAAAGGTTCAAGAAGAATCCACAAACAAGAAGAATCCACAAACAAGAAGGATCACAGAGGAAAAATAGCAATAATATAATCAAGGAGAGAAGTTGCTGCTCAGGTCCTTCTTATAAGTGTCCCAGGAGAGACTCAGCGTCATGGGTTGGGCAGCATATCTACCACCAGGAGTCATCAGAAAGAGCTCTTCAGACTGCCTTGCAGACTGAGGGATATTACTGTCTAGTATCCAACTAATACTGGGATGCAAGGGAACAGTGCTTCTGAATTTCACAAGACAGTATGCAATGTTAGGGGAGGAAACAAAGGTGGAGAAGGGAGGGATCGAACTGCTTTGGAGAAAACTAAGGAAGCAATAATAAAGGAATAAAGGGATGAAAAAGGTCAGTCACGTAAATCACTGCTGGTCACTGCATTTGTATTGCCATACCCTGCATCTCATCCCTGTGCCATGTCCTGTCTCCTCATTAAACAATATTTCTATTTTCTAACTTCTCTACAAAGCCTGCCAGATCTGGTGGCTTCAGTTAAGAATCCTGTTTGTCCACATGTATGTATGCACATGTGTGTGACTGTGCTGAGGTAACTGAAAACCAGAGGACCCAGGGGCCAGCCACAGGGTAGGCTGAGTGTCCAAGGTCAGTTACTGGCTTTCATCTTGATTCACCAGGGTGGGGAAGATAATGAAGCCCTTGGTGTCATTTATGTTCATGTGAGTGCCATGACAAGTGCAACTCCTAACAAAAAACCTCAAAAGATAAATATCATAACCATCAAAATTTTGTGGTGTTACTTACGGCAGTTGAGTAGTACATAAATCTGAATAATAGCCACTTGCACAGAAGGAAGTTTTCTTTGGTTTTCCCTCCAAGATATTTCCACTAAACAATTAAAATATATGATCAAAAAGAAAAACAGGTCTACGTGTCCCTAAAACATACACAGTCTCAAGGAATCTGTATTTTCAGATAGTTTGCTTGAGTTTTATACAACCTAGATTTCTTCTACAAAACCTTAAGACTGACCTCTACTGATTTTTCCAATTATTTTCAATCCAGATGACATTTTTCTAGAGATGGTAAAGAATCAGAATAATTTTATTCCTATTCATATTTAGAATCAAATTCTTATGAATATTTATTTCACTATGATCTATTTAAAGCTACTGAAGCCAATGGAATTATAAAATAGCACCAAGACTCAGTCCAACTTTTAAGTACTCATTACCAACTGTGGCAGAACAGAGGAAGGAAAAACTAAAAAGTTTAGATTTTAATTGAATTTACAAGGTCATATTTTGTAGTTATTCGTTTTCCGGAAGACCAACTACACTGCCTGTAGAAATCCTTGTTTTGAGTTGTGGGGGTTCTTTTTGGAAGAGGCACGTTCAGTTAATTCAAGAATAACAAGAAACTCTTTGAAAAAGAATTTCATTTATAGAAGAACGTCCTCTGAACAGAGAAGGTCTAGTATGTGAAAAAAATCTATTTCCCTTGAATATACCTTTTTCATCAATGAAATTGAACTAAAATATTTTGATACAAAATGTAGTACAATAACAAAAAGAGGAAAGACATGGGTTTGTGGGAATGGTCAGAATTAACTGGAAGCTTCCTTCCTGAGGCAACTGTGTAAGTTAAGAGGAACATTTAAGAAGGCATAACTTCATCCCAAGCTAACCTGTTTATGAAGAGGTTTTGAGGTACTTATAAATTAAATTTTAAATTTTCAGCCCTTAGAGTTTCTCTTTTCAAACTCCTAATAAGTTCTAATTTTTATCTTTTTTTCTGCTTTGAACATTCTTCCCTTCCTTCTTTTGTTTTGATTGCTACACATTTCTCACCTTTATCACATAAATTCAGTCTTTCATGTTTCTGGTCTTCCTATCTCAAGAGTTCCACTTAGCCTTGCCCTCTTTGTCCTTTACTGTAGTAAATACTCAAATACACCTTGCCATCAAGCATTACAAATCACTGCCTCATTTATTATCAAACCTTGTTAAATCTCTACTTTATGTCAATAAAAAATATTGCTGCTTCTCTCTTAAGAGCAAAGTTCATCACTCTATCTATCTGCAACAGTGCTTCCAATATCACTGGCTGTTATACAGTCCTGTGTAACACAGGCTGAATCTGACTGCATAGTAACAACTCAGAAATGATCTTAGACATTTTACAGCAATGACGTAGCTATGTAATTTAGGTGGTAAAATGCTAAACTGGTAATTTGGGCTTCAAGACTTATGAGAAAACAAAATCTTACTTTTAGGCATACGAGAAAAGCAAACCATCATCTTAATTTAATCAGTAGCTTACAAATGAAAATTAATTTGCTGCCTCTTCATTTTGTAGCACAGAATTACAGAATAATGGAACATAATTTAAAGATTTCAGAAACAGAGTAGAATGCACATTCAACAGAGATTTATGAGAAGGATTTCTTGTTTGTTTTGGGTTTGTTTGTCATTTTGATATAACAATAAACTAATGAAATCTAAACAGGGCAATGCTATTTTGAATAAGAAATCTTTGGGATTACTGCAGCAGCAGAATGGTATAATTCTTACCTCACTGCATTCAGTGGTACTGCCTCAGTACTAAAGCGGTAGAGAATTACAATGATTGCGTATCTGTGTGTACGTGTAAATTTAAGCAATAGTGACATCTCCAAAATTTCTACATCTGATTCATTAATGACTGGTACTGTTACGCATACTTATTTTCTTTGTGCTACTCTAAGTCTTTAAAATGTGCTATATTTGTCGGAAAATGCATTGTTCAAGCGTAGTTACATAAAGTGTAAAAAATGCCTATTTTAAAGCATAGTGCGCCATCTAGTGGAAATATATTGCAAACAGCACAACAGTTAGAACTAGGAAAGGTAGTGAAAAACACTAATAGCCTCTCCTGACCTGAGCAGCATTCGCTCACTATCCATTTGTGCTTAGATTAATGACTACATGACATATTTGTGAATCTTTGTTTCCAAGCTATGGACAAATATTTGAAACACTATTTGAGGACTTGTTGTAAATTATTCAAATGAATGGGAATTGAGATGAACTATTTTGAAAGCAGTAGGGTCTGTTTAACAAAAGCTAGCTTTCAACAGCAGAAGCCTAAGAGCTTAATTAACTGCTCACTGAGACACTACAGAGCAATTTACCCTCCACAAACAATTCCTGTGGCTTGTTTTTCTTTTCTTCATACTGGGGAGTATAAGAAAATACAGGCTGTACTCCCTGCTCTTGCACTGACATACAAAAGCACATTTTGAAAGAGAAATTTCATGTAATTAGAGCATCACAGGATCATATAATGTCTGAGGTTGGAATGGGTGCCTGGACATCATCTGGATTACTTACTCTACTCAAGTAGGACCTTCTAGTACCAGATGCAGATGACTATATCTGGATGACTGTTGAAGATCTCCAAAGATGGAGATACCACAACTTTTCTGAGCAACCTGTGCCAGTGATTAATTACACTCAGAGGAAAAAAAAAAGGTGTTTTTTTATGTTTATATGGGACTTGCTGCAATTTGGGTTTTACCCAGTGACTCTTGCCCCATGACTGGGAACCACTGAGAAGAGCATGGTTCTGTGTTCTTTAGATTCCCCCTTCAGATATTTGTCTATATTGAGAAGTTTCCCCTGAGCTTTCTCCTCTGTAGGCTAAATGGTCCCAGGTCTTTCAGGCTTTCATCGTAGGACAGATACTCCAACCCATTCATCATCTTTCTGGTCCTTCATTGGACCTATGCTTATCCTTTACTGAAGAGGCTGGAACTAGATACAGTATTCTAGGTGTGGCCTTATCCAGTGCTGAGTGGAGAGGAGGGATCACCTCCATCAACTTCCCGCCAGTCCTTTTCCTAATGCAGTCCTGGATATCGCTAGTCTTCTTTGCCACCAGAGTATAGCGCTGGTTCATTTTAGACTTGATATCCAACAGGACTCCCTCATTCTTTTCTGCAAATCTGCTTTCCAGTTGGGTCAGCCCTGTATATGCTGGTACACTCATGTGCTTTGTTACCACATATTCTGATGCTATCATGTATTCCACTACATATTCAAAGGAATTATTAATATATCTTTTCAACACCTTTCAAATGCACACATCATTACATGTGACGCATTATAGATGAGACACCTAATAAATCCAATTTGGAGAATATATCTGTTAACTGAGAAGGCATTCTCTGATTTTGGTGGAACAACTAAAATGTGACCTTCTCCTCTATTAGCAATTGTCATTTCATCTTCAGAAAGATTTCTGCTGGCATAAGTGCACCAGCCATCCTCACAACTGCTGAGTTAATAACTGAGCATTAAAGCATATCCAGGTGTGGTAGTATGCAGCTCCCTGTCTTGCGAGCACCTAAAATGAAGGGAGGGGAGAGGAGAGGAGAGACAGTTGTATTCAGCATTTCTAGAGGAATTCAGCAAGAATTATTTCACCCATCATCACAGTGGAAAATTGTGGTTTGAGAACCTTACGTTGTTGCTGTTTGGTTTAGTTAGTTCATACCACTCCAAGACCACGCTGTTTCTAAAAGTCCTGCTCTTGCTCCCAAAAGACACACAAGGGCAGGACCAAATTATCTCTTTTCACATCAGTGTGGTTTAAACAGACTGAAGCTAATTGTGAAACTGCACCCCAGAGGAAAGCTAGCTGATGAGCAATACCATTCATCTCAGATACTCCCAGCGCTGGCTCACAGCTCCAACTGCATTGTGAATTCAACGACCTCAAGTTTCCCATGCCTCTTGTGTGCTCACTGAAGAAGGAAAGCTATTCTGAGGTTGCAAAATCTCACCTTAGTTCTCAGCTACTGTTAAGATTCAAGATTATACAAGGGCTATACAAAGCAATTAAATGAAATGTGGAGTCATTCCCCCACAGTCACCATTTTTGACACTGGTGTTCATACACTAATGACTAGATCACTTCAAACTACTAAATCTAATTAAATTCCTGGAGGAATAAAGCATTTATCAAAGGAATCTCAGAGCTATTTACTGTTACATTTGAGAACTCTTGGAGGACAGCTGGGATTTTCAAAACAGAAGAGGAAGTGCATATCATGCAGATTTAAAAAATGGGAGAGGAGGAGGAGAGAGAGAGGGAACAAGCTTCCTGATCTTGTAGTCTAATCTTATTTCCCAGGAGCATACTGGGAAAAAATCATCAACTGATCTATTTATAGCCTTTTGAAAATGAAAGGCAGTGTTAAGTCACTTCAGAGCAATACAACCTAGGTCCTATGTGTAGAGAGAAGTATAAGTCACTGTCTCTTTCTAACTTTTAACGTTGGTTCAGATGACCTTAGAATAACACTTAAGACACATGATACAAAGCAAAGAAGAAATTATAGAGTGGGAGTAAATCTTGCTGGAAAACTATACAAGATGAATAAATTAGAGGTTAACCATCAAAATGACAGACAGTTTTGAGCAGGGTTCTTCAGTGTGTTATTGACAGTTTCTAAACTTAACGAAAATCAGCAAATGTGAAATCACAACAAAAAGGAAGACAAGGGCTGGGATGTATAAACATGACCATTGCTTGTAAGACTGAAAGAAAAAAAATACAAGGGGAAAAAAAAATATCATCTTTGCTTATAGTCCAGAAAGCACGTAAAAAGAATGTGCAGAAGTATAAGAAACATGACTTATGAAGAATGACGGTAGGTATGAGGACTGTTTAGTCTGTGGAAGACTAAGAACATAGTCTTTTTATGAAAAAGTGTTGTTGTTGCAAAGAAGGGAGTAATTTATTTTTGGTGTCCACAGGGATTAAGAAAAACATTTCCATTACAGGAGGTATTTAAGGACAGATTTGACAAATATTCAGTACAAACATTTTGGACATAGTTAATTTTAAAAGTAAAGGAATAACTTTTATGACTTTCAAGGCTGATTCCAGTTATAATTTCTATGACTGTACATGACAGATATATTGACCGAACTACTAAACATATTTCCCATGTCCAGAACTAAAATTCTCAGAAGTGTCTGGTAAAATTCAAAGTCATTTCTGTCCCAGAGTCTGTTTGAAAGTTAAGGAAGGAATCAAAGCTCTTTATACAAGCTTTTTGCCTTTTTCGTTTTTTTTTTTTTTTTTTGAGGAAATACTGGAAAAAGACATGGGAAATCTTTGAATTGTATAATGTCTGTGTCCTTATACTTTTCTTGAAGTTAAGGTTACTTGTAATGTCCACAGAAATACTTTCCTCAATGTAACTTCTGAACAATGGGTATCTTTCATATAATTAAAAGATATCGTTCTGGGACAAATTAATCCACCTCTTCTTGTTTTTCCTTTCGTATGGCAACCTCTTTTATTTATACATGCAATATAACACATGAATGCAGAATAAATTACTTGCTCAAGCATTTTTAAAAAAAAAGGAGAATTCATGAAAGGTAGAAGAAAATGAAGTAAGGTTTCAGATAGGGCTCAGAATTCCTGTGTAGAAAATTTGAATCAGATTATGTGCCCTATACATTAATTTTGCTCAGACAATGATACCAGAACTAGACTCATGCAAGTCACAGACCACATTGATTCAAGTCATATGGAAAAGGGCATGAAACTCTTCATAACTTGAAATATTAATCACACTGTGATTGTTTTGCACCAAACAAATGAAAGAATCACAAGAGTTTATTTTGTTTCTAATGTCATATTTCCCTGTTCTACAGGGCTAGCTATACCTTAGACAGTAGACTAGTTTCCAGCTTCATTCAAACATGCAGGACCTGTAAATCTTTACAAACCCTGCCAAATGCTCTATCACCTCAGAATAATTGTTTCTGTCCTTTTTAATCTATGTGAAAGGCTAAACACATCAAACAGAGAAGTCTTACAGCATCACCAGAGGTCTCTAGGTTGAGATTACTTTGCAAAGGAATAAGAAATGAATTCTGGAGAAAACCACCATTATGAGCTCCAACAAAACCCATTTTGGTTTCATCTCTCTGGCAGCCCATTGATTTCTTTGTTCATACAGTGACTAATAATGCACATTCTAATTCTTTACCTTTCTCAATGAACCTTTGTAATACATAAAAACCTTCATGTGCAGATAGTGTTTGATATCAAAAAAAGATAATAGCAAAAAAAATAGCCATAACCCATCACAGCTGAACATGTAAGTAACTGACACTTGATGTACCTTATAGGGATATGTGGTTAAAGTTGGTAATAGCTTCGGGTGTTTTAATGGGGGCCAAATGGAAGAAAAGTTTAGAAAGATTCGCTCTAATTAATTTATATATTTTAATTCACCCTTCCTTTAAGGAGAACTTTAAAATTCTCCCAGTCATTAAGTAATCTGAAAGCCATAAGGAGATGAAGGACAGGGAATCAAGAGATAGAACCAGCAGTACCATTAACATTATGTTATAGAAGAAAACTATATACTGAAATGATCCTGATGAGACCCAAGTTGATGGGTTAAGAACAGTTGTGAGTTTCTGAAGAAAGTGACTGTAACCAGGAAAAACAGTCAACATACAAAGGTTATGTTATTAAAAGCAACTTGACGTGTCTTATCATTTACCATGATTACATCTGTCAGGGCATATATTCACATACAATTTTTATCAGATATATAAGTTTTTTTATTCACTGCCAATTAAGGCAGAAAGCAGAAAGAGAGGAGTCTGATTAAGTACAAAAATATTGCAATTTTTGTAAGGAACTACTAAGTTAGGTAGGTTTTTTTCATTTTTATCTTTTTTTCCATTAAATCTTCCCCTCTTTTCCATCTCATGCACACATTTCTTACCCTTCTATAAATTTGGACTAACTATTCACCTGTGATGTATTTATTTAATGCACTATTTATTTCATTCCTCCACATGCTATCTCTTTCAGACAACAAAACACCTTCATAAGAATTGCCTGCAGGCTACACACTTGTACTTTATTATGGAACTTATCATGACATGATGACTTTTCCAGGCTCCAGCTCTAATGCACATGGTGTTTATGTAGGTCAAAAGAGTAAAAAAATCTGTGCTTTTGCTTTTTTTCCCCTACTTCATTGCCTTTTTTTCAGCACAAATGTTTCAATGGGTGTTATCCATTCTGAAAAAAAAAAACACAGAAAACTTTACAGATGTGACCTCTTATGGAAGGAAATTTGCTGCAGAATCTATACCTTTTACTGTGTTCTTTTCATTCGGCTCCTGAAAACATCTGGTGAAACATTGTGACAGTGCAGCTGTATAGCTGAGCAGACAGCCTCTGACATTTCTGAAAAGGTAGCTGCAAACTAAAAAAAGAACATATATACAGATATATTTTCAGGTGACAGTAAACAGTATCATGCACATCTGTCTTTCTAACACAGAAGGAAAGATATATTTAAACCTGTATTAAATAACTAGAAAAAAAAAAAGAAAAATAATTTCCAGGACAGAGAACAGCTCACTTCCACTCAACTAGAGTTTTCTTATACCAGAAGAAAGCCTCTTAACATCTTCTCCTGTTTTGTTTTGGCTTTTTTTTTTTTTTTTTCGTTTTTCTTGCAATCCATTTCTTCTGAGCCAAGATGTCCAATAATCTTTGCCTGTATAAATAGGTAAGCAGAACCATGTTCATGAACTGAGTGTCCATGGATAGAACTGCTTTTTAGAAATCTCTGAAGATTTCTCTGTGATGGGATGTTTGTTAAACCATCACATCACTATGTCTCACAAAAATTGTGCTGAAAGTCAAGCTTGCAAATTGCTTTGTGATTTACTTATCAAATAAAGTTATATAAGAAGAGGACTCCGAAGGGCCTAATCATTCAATAAATTAGCATACAACATAAAATATGCTAGGTATTCCCACTGATGGAAGAGATGAGATGCTTCTACTTCTCAACTAACTTTTTGCTCTTACCATATCTTGTTCAACATTCATTATCTAGCCCCATTTTTAATGTACTAATTTAAAAATAAGCCCTTTATATATTCATTGCATCTGAGTAGAAGTTATTACTTTATGTTATATTTCTAAACTGTCAACCTGGTAAAATTTAAGATAAATTCTCTGCACCATAACAAAAGAATTATTTTCAATTTCCCAACAAAAAGACTCACCAATTCAAAACCAAATTTCCAAATGAAGCATTTCCAGAAAAACAGCCTTTCTTGCTGTTTCATGTGTCCTAGTGCTGGCAACACTGAAATGTACGTCTGCTTACCTTGGGTCGTACCTGCCACTTACATCTAGCAATTCCAGAGTCTGTAATTTAGAAGCAATAAAAAAGTTACTTTTCGAGTTCCTTATTATGAAATTAAGAAAATACAAAACTCTGGGGCCTAATTGAAGTTCAGCTCTTGGATTGTCAGTAATTACCATGAATGTAATGGCTCTGACTAACCTTCATAAATTTTTGAATTTTGAGAGTCTGTCTTAAAGATTCACGACATGGACGCTAAGTTTCTTGAAAAAAAATCTTTCAAGGCATGTAGTACCAGAGCTTGGCAGTCCTTCTGCAGATTTTCAATTCAATTAGACAATCCTTTGAAACTGCCAATGCCTAGAAGCTTCCAGCCAAATTTGAGATGAAATCAAATACTAAGGAAACAACATTCTCCACAAAATGGAAGTTCCCTCAGCTCTGCAGTTGATCAACAGAGTAATGATAATGCTGTTAAAACACAGTATAAAATTGTTTTGTGAATAAAAAATAAACCCCAAGAAAATGTCTATACATTTATTTTATCTGCCACAACATCTTACTATCAGTACAATCTATAAAATAACTCAATCTTTCTTCATCTGCATATGAACAGAATTAAATGGAGGAACTAAATATACTTGCTTTTTTATTTTTTTTAATGGGACAGTTTTCCTGGTGAAGGTAGTTTTCTACCTTTCTTCTCTCTTTCCATGTAATATCTTGCAGCTATCTTAGCAGGTGATGTAAATTGCCTTTTCTACATATTTTTAGTATTCTGCTGGTTGTAAGAACAGTACGATTTTCTTTCTAGACATAGCTCTCCCCCTGACAACAGGTTTATCTGCAACATCTTGTAATTACTTGATCTCACCTGGGAGTTCACTTTTATCTTCTTGCATTTCATACCTTTGTAGTGTCTCAGTTCCAGCAGAACTACTAGGTCTTACTGTAGTTTTTATTGCAGTGAAATCCTCTGTGGTGGAATGGCACATAATACTGCTCTCAGAAAAGTTTCAAGATGTTCTTTGTGTTCTGTTGTTATTGAAATTAACTGATGATTCCATGATCATTCAGGATATGTTTTCTGGTGGTTTAGTTGCTGTTCTGTTGTAATTGTCACTACAACTGTGGCAGTAGCAGTAAGAGCTAAAGATTAGAGATGAACTGACAAAATTTAGAAAAGCCAGCAGTTTTAACTTTCTTTTTGTCTTGAATAGATTTCATACAGAGCAGGATCATTGGCACTACAGAGTCACTTATTTTTTGTTTAAGAAAGTTCCTTTTAATTAAGATCCAAATAGGTTGAGTTGCATAAACAAAGATGACACAGCGAAATGGCATATCATGCCTAGAAGACTACAACTTTGCATTTATTAAAACAAACAAAAAATATCATAAATGGACAATATAGGGAGATGTACAATGTAACTACAAACACTAAAATTAATTGTCTAGCTCTGTGTGTTCATGTGTGAACTACATGTCAAGACTTCAAACAGGGCAAATTCAAGGAAGATCCATGAAGAAATTCAGTTGCTAAAAAAATGCTTATAAAAGTATCAGAAATGTTCTAGGTATCCTTTGTGAATTCCATCTGTCTTTCCTGAAAGGTACATCTCCCTTACTCCCGTGCATATCTGCCAGTCTGGACTTTTTTGACAGTTATTAAGCATATATAAATCCATCATGAATCAGCCTAACTGAAATATTTCATTTCTGATTATGACCATCTCAGAGCTCTTCATGTGTGAAACCAGGAAATAAGGACTATTTTCTTTTTTTATACTAATTGTATTTGTCTGCTTGACTATCTGAGTTATTGATTCACCTATCTTGTAAGATTCTGGCAGAGTTCTTCATAGTCTGCCATCATCTTCAGTACAATGAATAATTTTGTATAAGCAAAGTTTGTCATTTCACTGATCACTTTTTTGTTTACAGTACATGAATGAGTATGCTCAAAAACCTACATCCCAGAGCACAGTTCTGGACAGAACTCCAGTTACAAGCTCTGTCCATGGAAAAGAAAAGATTATTGATCTACCCTCTCCTTTTCCTGCTTTTGAAATGACTATTCATCTTAGCTTTTATCTTACGACAGTGAAAATTCCTCAAAGTCATTTCGTGGTAGACTTTGCCAAAGATGTTCAGAAGTCCAATTGTATCAGTAAGATGATTCTGACATGCAACCTTCCGAAGAACTCCAAGCGGTTTGTAAGGTGACATTTCCCTTTACAAAACTCCTGTTGACTTGTACCTAAGTGGATCTAGATTTACTCGGCTGTCCAAAAACTCTGTCTTTAAATGGAATGGTAGAATCCTCCTGCTAGGTGATTTTGACTATTTTGCCCTGTATGAACATCAGTCTCAGTGCCCTATAATTTCCTGCATCTCACTTGGAAAGCTTTCTAAGGACTGACCTCTTTACCACTAATTTCACAACTATTTTATCTCTGAATTTCTTATAATCCTTAGAGATAACCAAGCAGAATACTGTTTTCTTAGCATAATATTTGCATCTTAAAAAGGAAAAATGAGTCTTTTTGATGACATATATATCACACTTCTACAAATTTCTAAACAAAACTTCCTAGAATCTTCTCCATACTTTTCTTCATGTTCATTAAAAATACGGTTATATATTCTTTTTTTTAATGAACAAAGAGAAAGAGTGAATTTTATTGGGGGGGAAAAAAATTAGTTAAGAATAGGACTACTGCATGTTAACCTTAGATTTCTAGATCGTTTATGAGGGGTTGTTTTGTCTTGAATTAAGACTAAAAATTTAAATGATATCATGCATGTTTATTCTAGAAATAAAAAGATCTATCAAAGTACAAAAAAAAATCTAAAGCAAAAAGACATATATTTAAGTACTAAATATTTCTCATCTTCTGGTAACAATAAGATTTAATAAGATTTTAAATTTCTGAAAATAATGCTGCTACAAGACTTGCTAAAGAAGGAGGATTTCATATAAGCACATTTAAGAGAAGCATACACTGACAACCTCACAAATACAAATATGGTTTAGTAAATACAAGTCAGTTTCATCTCATGAAAGTGGTTTATTTACTGGTTGCGACTATTCAGTGCTAGAAGTCATAAAGCTTTTCAACTGGAGTGTTTAGAACCATGAAATCTGAGAATCGGTGTTCTGATGAGGAACTGTTGCCATATCCTATGGAATGTCTGTTTTAAAAAATGGACAGTATTATTGCAACTGCAATTTTGTCATAACTTCTTTATTCATTAATAAATTTCCTTAATATTCTTAATTGTACTCTGGGTACTGAGACTTTACCTCTAGGGTTAAACAGATCAAAAATCCTGTAGTTATCGGGTCCACTTAAGGCTGCTGAGATCAGACAGTAAAATTAGTATTCTGAGTGACTCTAATTCCTCATTAATGACTTCTAATTTATTTGAAACCTACGTCTATTTTCCTAAAGAACTTAAAATGTAATGAAGTCCAAAAAAGCTTTCCTGTTTTCCAGTTTCTTGAACTTTCTGCTAAAGGGATGAAAATGTCTGTAAACCTTTTCTTACACTTAACTTGGGTTTTTGTAGGTTTCTTCACATCAAAAGCTTCTACTTCCTGTTGACTTTCTATGCAGGATGAGGAGTTTTTGCTGTAGGATTCTACAAGTCCTCACATGTCACAGTTTCCCAGGGTGAATGTTTATTATGTGAAAGACTAATGTTTCTACATCTTCTTCCTATTCTCTATTTCAGAAAGGATTTTTACAGAAATTGAAATTCTGACTGCATCTATGAAAAATTATAGCTCTTTACTATCTACAAGTAGGAAAATATATTTAGCCTTTGAAAATGTTCTACCCTTTAAAACAGAATGTTGCGCATACATAATTTTCACTTTTTCTTTAAAACAATCCCACTGATCCCACAGCATAAGCTATGAGAGCCAAATGACACCGAACTTCTTATGACTACTGACACATCTAGCTAAGGGAGTTGGACATTATGTAGAGAACTATGTCTTCACACAAGATTTATTTTAAATTCCTCCTCTTTAATAGTGGACTGTTTTGGTGATTTCTCGTATATCCTTTAGGTGTTTTTTACTTTCCAGTCATTTTGTCTAATTTAAAACCTTTATCTTTTCAGTGAAAAGAGAAGCTTAGTTAAAATGGAAAAGATCATCCTAGTCTTTCTTATACTCTGAATTGTCAATTAATTCTGCTTGGTAGCACCTTCCCAGGCTCAATGTTTTCTCCTGAGAGATCATACCCTGAGGTAAATGTTCAATAACATTTTGTATTTCTGTGTAGAATTCAGAATGTACTTCATACTTAGATGCCTAAGTTTTTCCCCAAAACACCTCATTCAGTAAGCCATTTCTGGATATTTGTGGGGGTTTTATTGCAGACTATATACTCTCAGTTTTCCAAATTGCACTGCTGCCCAGGGCATTCTTCCTAGTAATTTTCTCCCCAGACTCACCTAAACCCCTGTCAAACAGTAGGGAAGCAAATCAACAAGGAACTTAACTCTTGTAGAAATTTTCTATCTGTATTGCAGGCAGCTGTTAATTTTTTTTCTTTCAAAACAGTATTTTATTTTTTTTCCTTCCACCAAGCATCTTCACCTTGTTTACCCTCAGAGATTACATCCTACAGATTCCTTAGCATTAAATAAGTCAAGGGAGTCAGAATGAAGCTATTTTTGAAAGAAAAAGGCTCTGCTACTATACCATGAAATACAAAATTGTGAGTCAAATAACTCTTTGAGTTCAGTTTCTGAGTGTCTGGGCTACAAATATTGCAACTCCAAGCTCCCATAAATATTAGATATGTAATAGGAGAATGAAGTGTGAGTAAAATATGGAACAGCATAAAGCAGAAAAGAGAAATGAAATACAGCTTGCTAAAGATTGCCCAGCACAACATGATAAGGTGGTAACAGAAAAGAGGATATTTTTCATATAAAGCAGCAATCAATACATACGTAACAGGAGAAAGTTTTTCCAAAAGTTTCTGAGCTGCTAATGGAAAAATTAGTAAGAAAACAAAGGTCCACAAAGAATATAATAAATCAGGACTACAGGATCCTAAAGTACTTTTCATGCACCAAACGTCATGACATTTCATTTCCTACTTTTCTGCCAGGAATGCCAGGCCAACAGGATGATATAAAGCCTTATAAGCCTTTCTGGTTCATTTCTTTAATGGATATTTAGTAATGTGTATTAAAATAGACTTACAGACACACAAGAACTAATGTGTTTTCATTCGGTATCCTTATTTTCTGTTCATAAATACTTCAAGACTCCCTGTACTCATGTGTTATTTTCTAGGAATAATTAGCAAAGGGTCATGCCTGTTTCTCTCTTTACTTAAAAATGAGCAATGCATTTAGTTCTGATTTGACACACAGTGTAAATTTACACAGCATAATGCAGTTAAATATCTAGATCCCAGGATCACAGAATCACAGAATCACTAGGTTGAAAAAGACCCACAGGATCATCGAGTCTAACCATTCCTATCATCCATTAAATCATGCCTGCCAGTACGTCACCAACCCAATTTTTAAATAGCTCCAGGGATGGTAACCCAATCACCTCCCTGGGCAGCCTGTTCCAGTGTCCAACAACCCTTTCCATGAAATATAACAGTTTAACTACTGGGGAGATTTTCTTAAATCATAGAATCATAGAATAACCAGGTTGGAAAAGACCCACCAGATCATTGAGTCCAACCATTTCTATCAAACACTAAACCATGTCCCTTAGCACCTTGTCCATCTGTGCCTTAAACACCTCCAGGGAAGGTGAATCAACCATCTCCCTGGGCAGTCTGTTCCAATGCCCAATGACCCTTTCTGTGAAAAAAAATTTCCTAATGTCCAGCCTAAACCTTCCCTGGCGGAATTTGAGGCCATTCCCTCTTCTCCTGTCCCCTGTCACTTGGAAGAAGAGGCCAGCTCCTTCCTCTCTACAACCTCATTTGCTTCTTTCATAATAATTTCTGTGCAAAAGCCAATATTAATTTCTTATGAAATGCTATTTAATGACTGCTATTAAATGAATTTTAAATGACAGTTAAATTTTACTATTTGGCCCAGGGGTGTATTGATTATACGGAAATTAATATTAAGCATGAAAGGTAATTAAAATCAAGGGATTTGTTCCATCACATGTTTTCCAACAGTGTATTCCACCCTTTGGTTCCTACCCATAGTAAGCTGCTTCTGTTCATAAACCATCTCTAAGCATTCCTGCTTTCCTGTTTCCTGTACTGGATTGTAGCATAACTGGATCAAGCACTTATTTGAAGAATAATATAAAATTCTTGGTTTGGTTAACCATGCTTTTTCGTGATCTGGCATGTGAATACTTCTGGTTGACTTTTGTTTTTGATACCTTCCCAGCAAAATAAGTTTTTGCACACTTTTAAAGCCCTCTCCTGCACTTGGCCTTGGCCATCTGAATAATAAAGATATTAATATTGCGTCACTATGGTACTATGAAAAAGCAGATCCTCTACAGTGTATTGGTTTGGACTGAATTAACAGTAAAGAATTACATTTAGGCATTTGGATTAATTTATTTTTTCAGGCTTCACTGTAACTAATCACCAAAGAGATCATCTACCATCTCTTTCTCTCTTGGTTCATCTATTACATTATATACGAGTGAGTTTATTCAAAGTGGACAAAGGATAGGTTGTGATCACTTCACTTATCCAATTAAATACAACCTAATTCAGTAACTATCTTCAAAGAAAGGCAATACAAATGAAAAAAGAATAAGAAATGTCTACTCTGTATCGAAATAGGCTGGGACACTTCATCACGGGAAATCACAGCTTGGGAAAAAGTGGGTATGAGTGGTATATGTACGAAGAAGTTGAAGAGAAGGGATAGGAGCTAACAGTTCCTTATATTTACCAGTGAAAGAAGAAGGGATCATTAACAAACATAAGTAGGATGCAAGTTTAGAGCAAAGAAAGGGATGTGTTTTTTCATGTGATGTGAAGCAGAGCTGTGGAGAACCTTGCACTTCCAAAAAGATTACAAGGTTCATAGGAAGCTTCAGTGGACACCTGGGAGAGTTGTGCATTGTGGGTGATTAAGTAGAGAAGCTGCATGAGAATCATGAAATCCCCTGAGCTGAAATCACTTGGAATCTGAGAGCATGTTAGGAAGATATATACCTGCTCGTAATTAGTGCTGGAGACAGGTTTTGGGTCTAGGTGGAGAAATGGACTGAACCAGTATTTCTGTTCTTATGTTTCAACCCCATAAATTTCTGTTCTATAAAATAAGAGAGTTGTTTGTATACATCTCCACTCTCATGTTCTCACTCACCATTGCATCACCAATCTCGCTTCTTTCCAGTAGCCACTAGGGAATGGAATTCCTGCTGGTTAATTACTCTAAAAGCTGACAAACCTGTCGACTGCTCTCACCACAGCAGCTGTTCAGACATTCCATTATATATAACCCATGTAATTCTGCCCCATCAACTTGCCAAACAGCATGCAGTTGGCTGTGAAAACAAGTCATGGCAATTGTTCCTTTATGACTGGCATGTATCACCTCCTCAGTAACTTAGATCACAAAAACCAGAACATCTCTTAACTATATTGCCTGTGCACTCTTGTCCACATCAATACAGTTAATAATGATGCATACTTCTGGTAATGGAACAAGTAATTACACAGCTTCCACAAATATCTTTATATTACTCCTGAATGCATACAGCAAAATAAACTAAACATATTTGTTCTGAAACAATTTTGGTAATTTCCGCATGTTTATGATTCTCTCTGCAAAACGATTCTGTACATTGTCAAGGCAATAACTACTCAATGGTTGTAGATCAAAGCTAGACTGAACTGGAGTTAAGTTTGGGATTAAATAACTATAAATAATATGGCACCTTTTAGAAAATCATAGAATCATAGAATCACTAGGTTGGAAGACACCCACTGGATAATCGAATCCAACCATTCCTATCAATCACTAAACCATGTCCCTCAGCTCCTTGTCCACCCGTGCCTTAAACACCTCCAGAGAATGTAACTAAACCACCTCCCTGGGCAGCCTGTTCCAATGCCCAATGACCCTTTCTGTGAAATTTTTTTTCCTAATGTCCAGTCTAAACCTCCCCTGGCGGAGCTTGAGGCGATTCCCTCTCGTCCTGTCCCCTGTCACTTGGGAGAAGAGGTCAGTTCCCTCCTCTCCACAACCTCCTTTCAGGTAGTTGTAGAGAGTAATGAGGTCTCCTCTCAGCCTCCTCTTCTCCAGGCTAAACAACCCCAGCTCTCTCAGACATTCCTCATAGGTTCTGTTCTCCAACCCCTTCACCAGCCTCGTCGCTCTTCTCTGGACTTGCTCCAGAGCCTCAACATCCTTCTTGTGCTGAGGGGCCCAGAACTGGACACAGTATTCAAGGAGCGGCCTCACCAGTGCTGAGTACAGAGGGGGAATCACCTCCCTGGACCTGCTGGTCATACCGTTTCTGATACAAGCCAGAATGCCATTGGCCTTCTTGGCCACCTGGGCACACTGCTGGCTCATGTTCAGTCGATGTCGACCAACACCTCCAGGTCCTTCTCCTCCTGGCAGCTTTCTAGACAGACTTCTCCTAGTTTGTAGCTCTGCATAAGGTTGTTGTGCCCCAAGTACAGTACCTGGCATTTGGCTGTGTTAAACCTCATCCCATTGGACTCAATCCAACAGTCCAGCCTGTTTAGGTCCCTCTGCAGAGCCTCCCGACCCTCCAGCAGATCAGCACTTCCACCCAGCTTAGTATCATCTGCAAACTTGCTAAGGATGCACTCAATGCCCTCATCCAGGTCATTGATGAAGACATTGAACAGGGCTGGACCCAGCACTGAGCCCTGGGGAACCCCACTTGTCACTGGCCTTCAGCTGGACTTAACACCATTTACCACCACTCTCTGGGCCCGGTCATCCAGCCAGTTTTCAACCCAGGAGAGTGTGTGCCTATCCAGGCCGGAGGCTGACAGTTTCCTTAGCAGAACGTTGTGAGAAACTGTGTCAAAGGCTTTACTGAAGTCCGGGAAGACTACATCCACAGCCTTTCCCTCATCCAGCAGCAAAGTCACTTTGTCATAGAAGGCAATCAGGTTAGTTTGGCAAGACCTGCCTTTGGTAAACCCATGTTGACTGGGCCTCATCATCTAATTCTCTTGTAAGTGCTTCATGATAGCACTCAAGATCACCTGTTCCATGACTTTCCCTGGCACTGAGGTCAGACTGACAGGCTTAGAGTTCCCTGGATCCTCCCTGCAACCCTTCTTGTAAATGGGCACTACATCAGCCAGCCTCCAGTCCATTGGAACCTCCCCAGTCTTCCAGGACTGTTGGAAGATGATGGAAAGGGGTTTGGCCAGCACATCTGCCAGCTCCCTCAATACCCTAGGGTGAATCCTGTCCGGCCTCATAGTTAAAAGATATTCATAGTTAAAAGAAATTCAAATATGTGTAGTTATTGAAAAAAAAAAAAGAAACCAAAACTTAGAACATCTGAACAGTCCTACCTCTGCCATAAAATGAGGCCATAAAAAAATTATGTCAATTGTCTATTTTTAAAAGTTGAATTGCATTTGAAAAAACCAACAAATATTCCGTTTCGGATTCTTCCTACTAAAAAGTGAAATAAAGTTGCAGTCTCTATACTTCTTCTGTGTGTCTTTTCACATTACATAGGTCCTTACATTTTCTATTCTTCACAAGAATCAATCCACACATAAAATTGCTAAACCCCTGGTGGGGTTGACATCAGCACTGATGCTTACATTTCCAAGCAGTTTTCAAAAAATCTCACTCTTCCACACAGTTTAACAAAATCAGGTGTGAATAATCCCTTTCATTTTAAAGACTTATTCCAATCAAGAAACACATCTTGAGCAGCAAAAAGAAAACACTTACAATGTCTTTGTAGGTGTTAGAATTTCATAGAATCATAGAATAACCAGGCTGGAAGAGAGTCTTCCTGCAGTTGCATGCATCAAGGGAAAATAATATGCTAACTAGTGGCTCTGTAAAGCTAAACTCACCTTGCCCATAGAATGATGTACCATTCATATTACAAAAAGTCTTAGAATATTGCAAATAAACACAATCTACAAAGCATAAGAAGGAATTCTCTTACTTTTGTATATCCATTGCTACCGCAAAGAAGTTTTTTTTCTCCTGATGTTGTATCAATGGAGTGTTTTATTACAGCAAGACATATTACACTACCATAAGCTGTGAAAATGTTATTTTATCTTCTTTCAGAATATTGTCACAACTTGTCCATTAAAATTAATCATTAGCATGTGAACCACAAGCTGTTTAGCAGCACGGACTCTTCAGCTAATAAAGACCATTTCTCCCTCCCAAGTCCCACAGATGGTGAAGTGGGACATTGTAAGGCTCAGTTCCTTATTAAAATAGAAGGCTGGTTGAAGGCTGGTTGGCAAAGTCTCCTGGGAGACAGCACTTGAGGGGAAGGGAGCCCATGAGGGCTGGGAGCTCTTCAAAAAGGAGATCCTGGCAGCTCAGGAGAAAGCCATCCCCGTGTTCTGGAAAAAAGGCCGGTAGGGGAAAAAACCAGCTTGATTGAGTAGGGAAATCTTGAGTCAAATTAGGAAAAACAGGAATATTTATAAGCTCTGGAAGAGGGGACAGGCCTCTTGGGGGGACTACAGGAGGGAAGCGAGGCTATGCAGGGAAAAAATCAGAGGGGCTAAGGCTGAACTAGAGATCAGATTGGCTAAGTCTGTAAAAGACAATAAAAAATCTTTTTATAAGTATATAAACAGTAAAAGGAGGACAAGGGAGACCATACAGTTCCTTTTGGACTCAGAGGGAACAACAGTGACAGGGGACGAGGAGAAGGCTGAGGTACTTAATGCCTTCTTTCCCTCAGTCTTTAATTGTAAAGACTGATGTTCCCTCTGTGTAGATACTATGGAAATAGATGAGCAGTGCAAGGCTCCCATGGTCCAAGAGGAGGTGGTCAGAGCCCTGCTTGGTCAACTGGACACCCACAAGTCCATGGGGTCAGATGGGATACATCCTAGGGTATTGAAGGAGCTGGCGGACGTATTGGCCAAACCCCTTTCCATCATCTTCCAGCAGTCCTGGAAGACTGGGGAGGTACCTCTGGACTGGAGACTGGCTGATGTAGTGCCCATTTACAAGAAGGATTGCAGGGAGGATCCAGGGAACTCTAAGCCTGTCAGTCTGACCTCAGTGCCTGGGAAAGTCATGGAACAGGTGATCTTGAGTGCTATCATGAAGCACTTACAAGAGAACCGGGTGATCAGGCCCAGTCAACATGGGTTTACCAAAGGCAGGTCCTGCCAAACCAACATGATCGCCTTCTATGACAAAGTCACTCGGCTGCTGGATGAGGGAAAGGCTGTGGATGTGGTCTTTCTGGACTTCAGTAAAGCCTTTGACACAGTTTCTCACAGCATTCTGCTACAGAAACTGTCAGCCTCTGGCCTGGACAGACTCACACTCTCCTGGGTAGAAAACTGGCTGGATGGTTGGGCCCAGAGAGTGGTGGTAAATGGTGTTAAGTCCAGCTGGAGGCCAGTGACAAGTGGGGTTCCCCAGGACTCAGTGCTGGGTCCAGTCCTGTTCAATGTCTTCATCAATGACCTGGATGAGGGCATTGAGGGTATCCTTAGCAAGTTTGCAGATGACACAAAGCTGTGTGCAAGTGTCGATCTGCTGGAGGGTCGGGAGGCTCTGCAAAGGGACCTAAACAGGCTGGACCGCTGGGCAGTGTCCAATGGGATGAGGTTTAACACGGTCAAATGCCAGGTCCTGCACTTGGGGCACAACAACCCTATGCAGAACTACAGACTGGGAGAAGCCTGGCTGGAAAACTGCCAGGAGGAAAGGGACTTGGGGGTGTTGGTCGACAGCCGACTGAACAAGAGCCAGCAGTGTGCCCAGGTGGCCAAGAAGGCCGATAGCATCCTGGCTTGTATCAGAAATGGTGTGACCAGTCGGTCCAGGGAAGTTATTCTCCCTCTGTACTCAGCACTGGTGAGGCCGCTCCTTGAATACTGTGTCCAGTTGTGGGCCCCTCAGCACAAGAAGGATGTTGAGGCTCTGGAGCAAGTCCAGAGAAGAGCGACGAGGCTGGTGAAGGGGCTGGAGAACAGAACCTATGAGGAGCTGCTGAGAGAGCTGGGGTTGTTTAGCCTGGAGAAGAGGAGGCTGAGAGGAGACCTCATTATTCTCTACAAGTACCTGAAAGGAGGTTGTGGAGAGGAGGGAGCTGGCCTCTTCTCCCAAGTGACAGGGGACAGGACAAGAGGGAATGGCCTCAAGCTATACCAGGGTAGATTTAGGCTGGAGATTAGGAGGAGGTTTTTCACAGAAAGGGTCATTGGGCATTGGAATAGTCTGCCCAGGGAGGTGGTTGATTCCCCTTCCCTGGAGGTGTTTAAGGCACGGGTGGATGAGGTGCTGAGGGACTTGGTTTAGTGTTAGATAGGAATGGTTGGACTAGAAGATGCAATGAGTCCCTTCCAATCTGGTTGTTCTATGATTCTATGAAAGTCTTTACCTCTATACAACTGTCATTGAGGGTCAATAAGAAGACAACGTACCTGAACTTCACCCAGTAACCCTCAAAACTATTTGTCAACCTTAGGAGGAATAAAGCTGAAGAGAAGTCTATTGTCAAAATAACAAACATTTGAATGATTAAAAGAGTTTGCAACAGCATTCTTGGCATGATGATATTTTTCTCACTTCTCTGAAGAAGCAGAAGAAAATAAGGCCCGCTAAAACAAAAAGTAACGAGTCTAAAAACCATCAGAGCAGAAACAGTACTAAATACATTTAGGAAATAAACTAAAAGAGCCTTGGGCACAAACAGAAAGGCAGTAATTATTTTATTACTCCCTTTCCTCCCTTTTAGTTAGTGAGATTATAACTATATTTTATTGCCCTGGCCAAGCAGTCACAGAAGTCAAAATGTCTGTTTGTCCTTGTGCAAGTATAGCCAGAAGAAATTTGTCCTGGCAAGCAAGTCTATCAACTTTGACTAATGACATCCAACAGGTCTTATTTCTTGAGGGAAGGATTAATTTCTCATTAATGGTAATTGTAATGATGATATCACAATTCATTACCCAGTTCACTGCCCAGGAAAAGACTTAAGGAGGTCAGTGTTATGCCTCAGCATCGTAATATATTTTTCCATATTTATTTATTTATGCTCAGTTCAGATGTGTTAAAACAGAATTATTATGCTGTTGAGCAGATGAAAGTAGCTGTATCAAAATCTACTCTCACAACATAACATATGCAGATGCCACCTCTTGGACTCATCAGAAGGACTTTAAATCCCTCGCCTTGTCCTGAAAAGAAGTCACTCAAGTCCAATGAGAGCCAAAACAGAAGTCCTGTTACCAGACGCACATTCAGATGCCATTCTTCCCACATCACCTGCTGCAGAATCTATACGAAGGTTTTACCTTTATGTTTGTCATGTAAAACTTCCTTTTGGCAACTCCAAGGAATTTATTTGTCACAGACTCTTAGATATACTATCTTTCACACCAAAGACTCACAAACTAGTTAAGAATAAGCAGCTGTTTGACAACATAAAGCAAGGCTACTTGGCAGTTTAGGACAGGAAGTACAGAGAGTTACCATATGCAGCTTTAAAAATTAGGGCAATATCCAAACTGGAACATAGCCAAGACACTAGATCTAACAACTCTATTCCCACAGGCTCTGAGACATTTATTTCTTAATCCCCTAAATCTACTTTAATTGTGTGTAAGGAAATGTCTGTCTTAAAAGAAAAAATAACAAGGGTTACTGTAGTTCTTTTACAGCTCTTTGTCTGCACATACCACTCAAATCAAGTTTCCTCCCCACTATTACACTTCCCAGTTACTGATCTCTTCTAATCTGTTCCTGTTTCCTATCATTTTCTCAGTTACTCTGCTTCTCTTGACTCTACTTCATTAATTTACTGCTAGCTCTTCCTGCCTGCTGCTCCTTGTTCTAACCCTTTAATTAGTACCTTCTGAAGTTGATTAAGGTACCATAGAAACTCTGATTCTCACTGATAGTTGACTGATAAAAAATGTGGAATAGATAAATAAGATTGAACAGCTGTCTTGTCCTACAATTAAATTTATTATTTTTTCCACGTTTATCCTTACAACTTTTGCATTTTCACATAGTTTCGTAACTTGTGCATTAAATCAGTTGTTCTGCTTTGTGACTACTTGTCAAACAACATGTTTTTAGAGGTTTCTGGATAACAGATTCTGAATAACAAAGGAATTCTCTCTTTGGGATGTTATACTTTTTTACCACACTCGTCACAATACAAATAATCATTCAGTTTTCTGGGAGTCATGAGAGATCAAATATATTAAATGCTTGTTCATATCAGGTTTATTCCAATTTTGGAAAGTCATTTGAAGATGTGGTTTGTATCATTTTATTCACAGATAGCATTTTGGTGCTGTGCATTAAGAGATTGATACTTATTTTGCTGGGTAATTTAAACATCATAAAATAATTCCAGTAACCAAAAGAGTTAAATATAGAATCTATATAATAGTAAATTTAATTCATAAGGCAGTTTGATTTTTCAAACTGAAAATTAAGAAATGGACAGGCACTATGTGATGGAAGATAGATTTTTTGAGAAGTGTTCATTACTTAGAATCTCATTTACATTCATAGACAGATTTTTAAATCTCAGTGATTTAGAATTGCATATCCAAGAACTATGTTGTAATCGCCACTGCAATAACCACTGTGTCAACATTTTAGAGAGGCTTATATGTATTACATTGGCATAAACTACCCTTCTGCGGTGTCCCTATAAAACATAGTTGCAAGACACTCTGAAGTATACTCCACTCTGTTGGGTGGAGTTCTGATTTCACTTCTGGCAATGGTGTATGCTTCAAAGGCTGTAGAATATAATCTCAAATCGACATTACATAGCTGCTTCTGAAGAGGAAGTAACTTCTTAGAATAGGGTGTAGTCTTCACAGATGTTTAGCCTGGAGGCTATAAGAGTCCCTGGAAAATAAATGAGTTATGGCTGGACAAGTCCTAATTCTGCATTTGCAACCATATTACTCAGAATAGTTTATAAGCTAGCCCTAAAACTAAACTCTAGAACTGCATGGCAAGCTAAAGTAAATGGCACCCAGGAAATAGGTTTTCCTTAACCAAATAAATAAATAAATAGGACACAAACAAGGAGATAGTAAGGAAGATCATGCAAATTGTACCAAATAAACCAAACCAACTTACTTTTTCAGTTTTAATTCAAAATAGAACTTTAACTCAAATACAGTCCTTCTTCTCATTTTATAAAAAGTGTCAGTGAAAGTTTCTTAAACTGAATTTTCAAATGGAAATTTGTTTTGAGTCATCTCTGTCATGTTTGACTCCCTTCTGACTTATTCATGTGACTGAAGCCTTTGTTTAGAGAAAGTGAACATGATTAGATGAGATTAAGTTTGACTAGGTTCACCTGCCCCCTGTTTTTTATCTATTCACCTTTCTTTACAACAAGAATCTGGTCACTTGCCACAGTAGGATAAAAAGGGAAGGAGAAAGCATAAATAATACAATAAGAGAGCAGGAGAATGCTTCTAATATCTCATTTTATGTAATAACTTAATTGCTTATTCAGAACAGTTGGTTCTCATGTAACAGGAATGATGATTCCTGCAGCAAAAGTAAATAAATGTAGAAGATTTAGGGTATTTCACAATTCAATTTGCAGGTAAAATTTTCTGTGCCAAACAGTTTCAGTTACTAATTTTTTCTTTAATTAGCGTAAAATACTGAGAAATTAATTTAACACTAAGACATTTCCAAAGGCTGACCTGTGACAGAGGTGCCCAATTTCTGTATACCAACACTCTTAACAGGACTTAGATGACAGCTTGCATTTAGTATCTTTGACAACCTGAGTCTAGAGATTTGTTCCTAACACAACGATCTCATCTTTACTACATTAATAAGTAAAGGTGTATTGAGTAAAGTGTTAAATCTCAGTGACTGGAAGTGGGTGCTCATTGCTTGAAATAATTCACCCTGTTTGCTAAGAAATCTAACTTTGTTCTTTACATTTTAATCCTGCTTATTGAAACACTTAAAGATCTGTGATTTTCGTTAATTTTTCCAGTTTTCTCTTCTTTTGTATAATTCAGAAATCTACAGAAAGGAATAACTTCAGATTTAAGAACTGCAATTTAATGACAATACTTCTCATTCTTCATGACAGAGAATGGAGAGAAAGGAACAAGAATTACTTGCATTAAAACTTTGTCTTACAAAGTCAGTTTTGACATACATATGTCACAAATCCAGGATTTTTCAACCAGGTAGCCCCATGAGACGAGATGTATTTCACTTAGTGCCAGGTGTCTAAAAATTAGAAGTCTAAGTTTTGTTACTCATCTTCATTTCCCAGTCATTAATGGAAATAGACATCTCATAAGAGAAATTAAGTTTCTTTACATTAAAAAATAGATGAGAATAATCTATCTAGAATCATAGAATTGCTCAGCTGGAAAAGATATTTGAGATCATTGAGTCTAACCATCCCTGTCTACTACTAAACCATATCTGTGAGCACTTCATCAAATGCCTTTTAAATACTTCCAGCAATGGTGACTCAATCAACTTCCTGAGCAGCCTGTTCCAGTGCCTGTTCACCCTTTTGGTGAAGATATTTTTCCTGATGTCTAATCTGAATCTCCCATGGTACATTTAAAGCCATTTCTTCTCATCCTGTCACCTATAACTTGGGGGAAGAGAACAAAAACCTCCTCTCTACAACCTCTTTTCAGGTAACTGTAGACAGTGATAAGGTCTCCCTTCAGTCTCCTTTTCTTTAGGTTATACCACCCCAGTTCCCTCAGATGCCTCTCATAAGACTGGTTCTCCAGTCCCTTCACCAGCTTTGTTGCTCTTCTCTGGACATGCTGCAGCACTTCAGTGTCTTCCCTGAAATAAGCGACCCAAAACTGAACGCTGTATTTGAGGTGTAGCCTCACCAATGCTGAGTACAAGGGAACAATTGCTCCTCTGGTCCTCCTGACCACGTTGTTTCTGATGGGCCAAGATGCCATTGGCTGTCTTGGCTACTTGGACACACTGCTGACTCATGTTCAGTTGGCTGTCAACCAACATATGCAGGTCCTTCTCTGCTGGACAGCTTTCTACCCACTCTTCCCCAAGCCTGTAGCTCTGTATGGGGTTGTTGCATCCCAAGTGCAGAACTTGGCACTTGGCCTTGTTGAACCTGATACCATTGATCACAGCCCATGGACCCAGCTCATTCAGATCCCTCTGTAGAGCCTCCCTGCCTACAAGCAGACTGATACTTCAGACTTCATGTCATCCACAAAGTTAGTAAGTATATACTCAATCCCCTCATCCAGACCACTGATAAATATACTGAACAGAACTGCCTCCAGCATGGAGCCCTGGGGAACACCACTTGTGACCAGCCTCCACCTGCATTTAACTTCATTTACCACCACTCTTTGGGCCCAGCCACTCAGCCAGTTTTTAACCCAGTAGAGGGTACACCTGTCCAGGCCTGTGGTAGCCAATTTCTCAAGTAAAATACTGTAAGAAACAATGGCAATGTTTTTATTAAAGTCTAGGTAAGCAATATCCACAGCCTTTCCCTAGTCTACTAAGCAAGTAACCTTGTAATAGAAGGAGATCTGGTTAGTCAAGCAGGACTTGCTTTTCATAAACCCATGCTGACTGGGTCTGATCCCCTTGTTGTCCTGTGTGTACTTTGTGACAGCAATCAAGATGACCTGCTCCATGACCTTCCCAGCACCAAAGTCAGACTAATAGGCTTGCAGTTCCCTGGATCCTCCCTCCAACCTTTCTTGTAAATGAGCATAACTTTTGCCAGCCTCCAGTCAAGTGGAATTTCCCTGGTCAGCCAGGGCTGCTCGTAAATGATAGAAAGGGGTTTGTTGAGCACCTCCGTCAGCTCCCTTAAAGCCCTTGGGTGGATCCCATTCAGCCCCATAAACTCGTGAATGTCTAATAGGTCAAGTAGGCCTTCTAATAAAGAAGTTTTGACTTGTGTTAAGATGGAACTTCCTCTGTTCCAGTTCATATTCATTGCCCTTTGACCTGTCACTGGACACCATTAAAGGAGTCTGACTGCATCCTCTTCACATCTGTCCTTTAGATATTTGTAAGCACTGACAAGAACCCTCCTCAGTCTTCTCTCCTCCAGGCTAAATAGACCCAGATCTGAGTTTTTCCTCATAAGAGA
Source organism: Coccyzus lansbergi (assembly GCA_033558105.1). NCBI lineage: Eukaryota > Metazoa > Chordata > Aves > Cuculiformes > Coccyzidae > Coccyzus > Coccyzus lansbergi. The sequence goes on from JAUMJK010000379.1 coordinate 1,362,602, forward strand.
AATGCTCCAGTCCTCTAATAATTTCTCTGGCTCTCCACTGGACTCTTTCCAGTAGTTACTTGTCTTTCTTGAACTGGGAAGCCCAGGACTGGACACAATACTCCAAATACAGCCTCACTAGGGCAGGATAGAAGGGGAAGAGAAACTCCCTCAACCTGCTGACTGCACTCGTCTTAATGCACCCCAGGATACCAACTGCCTTGGCCATGAGGGCACACTGGTGGCTCATGGTTAGCTTGGTTGTTCACAAGGACTCACAGTTCCTCCTCCACAGAGCTGCTTTCCAGCCAATCAATCCCTAAACTCTACTGGTTCATGGGGTTATTCCTCCCTAGATGAAGGACCCTACATTTGCCTTTGTTATACTTCATTAGATTCTACTCTGTCCAGCTGTCTAGCTTGTCCAGGTATGATTGAAAGGCAGAACATCCTTCTGTTGTACCAGCTACCGCTCCCAAGTTTGTGTCATCAGCAAACTTGCTGAAAGTATGCTCTGTCCCCTCAGCCATGTAACTGATGATTATGTTGAAAAAGACTGGACCCAGTACTGGTCTCTGAGGAACATAGGCTTACAGCTAAATGCTGCCAGTCACAGCTCTCTGATCTCTGTGATACAAGCAGCTTTCAATCCACCTCATGGTCTACTCATTTAATCCACACTTCCCAAGATTATCTATAAAGATGTTATGGGACACGGTATCAAAAGCCTCGCTGAAGTCAGGGTAGACAACATCTAGTGCTCTCCCCTCACCTATCCAGCCAGTTATGCCATCATGGAAAGCTACCAGTTTTATCAAGTACGATTTTCCCTTGGTGAACCCACATTGACCTCTCCAATTATGCTTCCCCTCCTCCATATGTTTGGAGATGACATCCAGAAAGAACTGTTCATGGAAATCACCATCACCTTTCTGGGGATGGAGGTGAGGCTAACTGGCCTGTAATTTCCTAGGTCCTCCTTCTTACCCTTTTTGAAAACTGGAGTGACACTGACTTTTCTCTAGTTCTCAGGCAGCTCTCCTTTTCTTGAGTACTTTTTAAAGATAATAGAGAGCAGCTTAGCAATAACATCTGCCAGCTCCATCAGCATTTGTGAAGAACCCCATCAGGGTATATGGATTTGTGGATGTCCACTTTGCCTAGATGATCTCTAACCAGATCTTTCTTGACAGTCTTCCTTTCTCCAGACTTTCTCTCCTTCCTCCAGGGTCTGGGATTCCTGAGGATCAGGCTTAGCTGTAAAGACTGAAGCAAAGAAAGCATTCAGTTTCTCTGCCTTTTCTGTATCCTCTGTCACCAGGGCGACAACTCATTCATCAGTGGGTCCATGTTTTTCTAGTCTTTCTTTTGATACTGATGTACTTGGAGAAGTTGTTTGTGTTGTCCTGGATGTCTCTTGCCAGATTTAATTCTGGATGGGTCTTAGCCTTCCTCGTTTCATCTTTACATACTCTGACACTGTTCTTATATTCCTCCCCAGTGGCTGTTTTTTCCACATTCTGTAAACTTCCTTCTTCCATTTGAGTTTTTCCAGAATTTCCTTGCTGATCCAGGAAGGTTTCCTGCTTCCTTTACTTGATTTCTTTCTCTTAAGGATGTACTGGTCTTGAGCTTGGAGGCAGTGGTGCTTGAGTATTAACCAATGCTCTTGGTACACCCTTCCTTGTAACGTTTTAATTCGTGGAATTCCTCCAGGTCTTTGAAGAGGTCAAAGTTAGCTCTCCTGAAGTTTAAGATTGTAATTGTGCTTATTGCTCTGATTCTTCTAAGCAATATCCTGAACTCCATCATCTTGTTGTCACTGTAGCTAAGGCTACCCTTAACTTTCATATCCCCAAGCAGACTTTTATTTGTTAACACAAGTCTAGCAGCACACTTCTTCCCATTGGCTCCTCTACCACCTGTGTCAAAAGTTATCATCTATGTTCTGTGGGAATCTCTTGGGTTGTGTATACTAATGACTTTTAACACTTAATTTCACTAAGAAAGCATGAAATTTAGAATGTATGGAAAATCTAAGTTATATCTAAACAACGTTTGCTGTTTCAAAGTGTTGTGGCTTAACTGTTAGGTGGCTAAACCCCACACACCAACTACACATTCCCTCACAGCAAGATGGGAAAGAGTTGGAAGGATAAAAGTGAGAAAACTCGTTAGTTGAGATAAAGACAGTTTAACATGTAAAGCAAAAGTTGCACATGCAAGCAAAGCAAAAACAGACATTCATTCACTCTTTATCATCCATTTATCAGGGCTTCACCATATGTAACTTTTACCTGGGAGGACAAATGCCATAAATCCAAGTGGTCGTCCTTCCTCCTTTCCCCCCCAGCTTTTATTGCTCAGTATGATATCACACAGTATGGAATATCGCTTTGGTTAGTTGAGGTATGCTGTGGTGGCTGTGTCTCTTCTCAACTTTTTTTTCAGCCCCGGGCTACTCGCTGATGCGATGAGGTGGTAAGCAGAAAGGTATTACTTCTGTGTAAGGACTGCTCAGCAATAACTAAAACATCCCTGTGTTACCAATGCTGTTTTGGTCATAAACCTATCATGCAGAAAATGGTCATAAACCATGCAGAAACTGTTGTGAAGAAAATTAACTGTCTCAGCCAAAACCGGTATAATATAGAAGAGAATAATCTTTCAGGACTTCAGGACTTTGAATAAGCAATTTGGTAGGTACAGTGCGGTAGCACACAAGTAGTATATCATGGTCCTAATTAAAAAACCTAGATGTCTTAACTCTCTTTACAGTATTTGGAGTCTCTCAATGTTTTATAGTTTGGCAGAAAGTACTTTTAATTAGAGACAATGGTCAGTATTTAACTTACTGGTGAATTAAATACCTTGAAAATTGCAACAAATTTTATTAATTATTACAGTAAAAAAAAAAAAATAGAAAATCGTAATCTGTTTTAGTTTGTGAAAATAATCCTATTTATATGCCTTCATCTACAAAGGAGTAGAAGTGTAGATGACAACTTTTACTGCGTAATTCATACACTGCACAAATGTGTGAAGATACTTTTTGTTGTAATCTTTTACATTTTTTTAATATGTAATTGAATTAACCTTATTTTAAGAAGCACAGGTGGAAAAAAAATCTGGCTTTACTGTTATGATGGCATATTAATCTATCTATAAACCCTTACTAATCCTCTCCAACAACCACCTGTTATCCACTGAATTCAATGATGTCCACTTATGTGTATATGCCTTTATGTGCACACACAATACAAATTTAGGTGTTCTCCTTGTGTTAAATATCAAGATTCTGACACAGTTTTAGTTTTTGTACGTACAAAGTATAATCCCTTTCAACTTTATCCTTTATTTTCTTATTGAGGAAATGAAGCTTACATTTCTAAGGTTTAAAATGTTGGAAAGTTGTTTGCTTATTTTTCCTTTGTTAAAAGGCTGGAATACAAAATCAGTCAATAGTCTCATGAGGTTTGCAGATGTTCATTTAAAGGTATTATTCAGAAAAGAAGCAGATGTATTTTCTGGCAGACAGCTCAAGTTGCTGTGACCCTCTCTCCCTCAGAAAGCTAATTTACTAAATAATGCAGTGAATAAGACCTGTTGTGAAAAAGAAAATAGTTACATTTCTCAGCAAAGAAGGTTACTGCAATCAGTACGACGTCCAGCTGCAATCTGAAACAAAACAATACTTTTACTTAAGGCCTTATACTATACGGAACTAAAGAAGCAATCCCCAAGGCTTTCTTTCACTATGCAGGCAAAGATAATAGGTTGTCTCACAGGGTCAATCATTCCACAAATGAAGGAGAAAATGGTACTTTATTGTAGTTCAGGTAGATCTGTGATAGCTAGTATCGGTACTAGGGACAATTGAGACAGAAGAGAAGGAGGAAGACAGGTTGTTCTAGAAGCAACATAATGGTGCTAGATGACAATATCCACATAAAATGAAGATATATAATCAAGATGGTTACTTTTGGCTACTTTTGACAGTAGAGAATGAGCTGGCATTTCTGGCATGCAGTCATCCTGAAGAGGACATTTATATTCCACTGCTGTTGTTGGGAAGTAAAGGCGTTAATTTGTCTTTACTGATCATGAAGAAGATGGAAGATAACTAGCTGAAGTGCAGGTATTGACAGCATGGGCATCTGGGGACTGATTTTAGTTAATTAAACAGAGGCATCTGCTGCAATCCAAGGATTTGTGGTTAGTTACAGACATTTTTGTGAGAAGAACAGACATAGCACATGATCCATGGGAGATCCGGGCCTTCCCGACTACTGTGCTGAGATCAATGGCATGAGGTTTAACAAGGCCGGGGCACAACAACCCTATGCAGTGCTACACACTGGGAGAAGTCTGACTGGAAAGCTGCCCAGAGGAGAAGGACCTGTGGGAGTTGGGTGACAGAGACTGAACATGAGCCAGCAGTGTGCCCAGGTGGCCAAGAAGGCCAATGGCATCTTGGCTTGTATCAGAAACAACATGACCAACAGGTCCAGGGAGGTTATTCTCCCTCTGTACTCAGCACTGGTGAAACTGCTCCTTGAATCCTATGTCTAGTTCTGGGCTCCTCACCACAAGAAGGATGTTGAGGCTCTGGAGCGAGCCTAAAGAAGAGCGACAAAGCTGGTGAGGGGGCTGGAGAACAAGTCTTATGAGGAGCAGCTTAGGAAACTGGGGTTGTTTAGCCTGGAGAAGAAGAGGCTGAGGGGAGACCTCATTGCTCTCTACTACTACCTGAAAGGAGGTTGTAGAGAGGAGGGAGCTGGCCTTTTCTCCCAAGTGACAGGGGACAGGACAAGAGGGAATGGCCTCAAGCTCTGCCAGGGGAGGTTCAGGCTGGACATTAGGAAAAATTTTTTCACAGATTGAGTCATTGGGCATTGGAACAGGCTACCCAGGGAGGTGGTTGAGTCACCATCTCTGGAGGTATTTAAAAGATATGCTGAGGGGTATGGTTTAGTGATTGATAGGAATGGTTGGACTCAATGATCCTGTGCGTCTTTTCCAACCTAGTGATTCTATGTGATTCTGTGACTACCTGAAGCCAAGTTGATTCACAAAGGAGCCTTAAATGTATTTAAACACCTATGACTAGATAAATGAATCAAGTCTCTAAAGTTATCATCTCTACCTGTTAAGCATTGATTTAGATTGAAAATATATTCCGATATGATTTAAAACTTTTCAATTCTGCAAGTCTTCGACCACTGTCAGTAGCAGAGACTTTGTTGCTACAAATTCAGCCATTAATTTGCACCCTCAATAATCATCTTTCATCATCTGTGACTCACATTAACCAAGCACTTTCTAAATGATTGGTCGTGTATGATAAAATGCAATGTTTCCTCATTGTGTAGTTACATTAGTGAGTTCTTATGACATTTTTACTTTCTATTTCTACCACATGAGTACTCAGCTTAAAGGCAATAGAACAAATAAATTAATTTGGCATTTTGAGAAGTAGAATTTCATCTGGCTTATATAAATATAATTTTGCTGGAATTGATGGAGTTTTCATTGTTTACACCAATTGAGACTTGACATAGAATGAGGTTATGCAATATATTTGACCAGTACAGCTTGATACTTTTGGTATGAATACTTAATCTGATCGAGTAAGCATAGCAAAAGTCAAACTTTCCATTAATGCTGAGGTTTTTATTTTCTTTGGACTGTGGTTACCGAATGACTTATGAGGTTCAGTGTTCTACACCTGTCTGTCTTTCCTTGTTGTTAGGCTCCTGATGAGTGCTAAGATTCCACAGTCAAGCTTTCCCACAAGAATTGCTTAACTCATGGCTTCTGGCTGGATGCTCAGGCTTTCTTCTAAGTTCTCCAGCTCCCAGACTGGCCTCATTTACCACCGGGTTGTCTTGGCCATCTGCCCTCAGTATTTTTTCTCTGTTTTTCACCTCTGCTCTCTGCTAGATGATGTTCTTTTCTCCAACTGCTGAGTGGACAGGAGATCTCTTTGTAAAACTTCCTCCTAGTTCTTTCTCAAAGCGATAATTGAGCATAATAATTTATTTCAGCTCCTTCTCAGCATGTTCCTTGACAGGGAGCAGCCAAAGGCCAGAGTGAACATACTGAGAGAGGGATGCATTATTCTCAGCTGGTTCAATACAGAAATGTGGCAGCAGCAATATTTGCTATTAGTTTTCCTGGGCTTTGAAAAGTTTGAGGAGTGAGCAGGATAACTTGCAGAAGTCTAAGGGAGGTAGAGGTGACATTAAAACAGGTATGTCTGAAGAAAGAGACTCAGACATAAAAAAACACACAAAAACCCCAATATAGTCTCTATCAACATACAGAAGAAGAGTGGCAAGCTAAAGATGAACCTGTCTAGGAAAAGCTGATGTATAGTAAAATAAAATATCTGAAGAAATGCATTTCTTTTAATATTTTCCCTTGTTAAGATAAACATTATTTCATGCTATAACTTCCAGTTTATTTAAACTTATATTTCACAAATGGCAAAAATGATCTTGCTCTTGACATTGGTGACAATGTAAAAAAGTAAGCCTATAAACGATTTAAAAGTCAACACAATGAGACAGATTGTTAACCAGACTTTATCACTAAAGCCTTCAAAATGTCCTATTAGCAATCTGGGAAGAATAGAAAACACAGTTGCACTCTTGGAAAATAGAATAAATTGGGTTGTATTTTGGCTTACCCTATATCTAAACCAGATAGAAACAGAGAAGCTAATTTAGATCTCACAAACTTTGTTGGAACCAGGGATAAATTCATTAAAATAAGTCAAAAATGCCTAGCATAAAAATGCAGTGGAAAGTTAATACAAAGAAGTCTAAAAGCTTTAATAAAGTTGCATGATTCTTCAGTGCTAGAATCAGGTGTTACATTTGACAGCTGTGTATGCTAAATGCAGCTGGGCTACATAACAGCTATAAAATTAGAAATCCCCACTCATATATGAGGGCATGTTTGTGATTGATAGTAATTCCAGCCAGAGATTAGCTAGAAGATTTTGGTACATCTGTACTTCTCTATCTGAATTTATCTTAGAAAGACGAAAGACTAGAGGAAAGCAGAAAAGTATTACTAAAGGGTCAAAAAGTGTAAGGAATGAAGGAAAAGTTTGAAATACGGATATGCTAGGGTAAATGTGCAAAGGTAAGGGTTTATTATGGGGCTCACAGTTACTCAAGACTCATATATTAACAAATTTGAGAAACGTAGAGAAGTTTATTAGCAGATATTTACAGCTAAAGCTTTCATACTGCATTCACTCAATATCTAAAATTCACCATAGGGGTAATTTTGATGGTTTTTTTCCAATAGAATAGGTTACTCAAAAGGCAAAATAGCACAGTGACTTTCTATTTATGATTCATTTAAAATATTTTAATGGTAACAAAAGAGTTCATGCCTCACATCACTTTTACGACTTTAGAGTTCATGCTGGATCAAATAACTAATGTTTTTAAGCTTGATGACAATTTCTAATAGATAGCAAAACAAATCTATATATATATATATATAGTTTGTTCCTAAGTATAGATCAACTTAATCATTATTAATGATTCTAACCTTGATATATTGATCTTGGGCAAAAAAAATATGTTTTCAGTAATAAACATAGATAAGTGGCTTTAATAACTTTAATATATAAAAACTATCTTGAATACCTACTTGTTCACCTTTGATGGATACAGGGTCAGGTAACATCCATGTTTAATTCTCACTTCATGCGCTAGGGGGTTCCCTTCCCTTCCTGTTATGAATAAATTCCTAAACAGTTTAACATATATATTTAGGTTAGCAGGAAAAAATGTTGAATGTGTTTTTGATTTGCTGCTATTTTAGGTAGAAAAATTTATTCAGCACATTAAGCTTTCACTATACGAAGGATTTAAACTATAATCCTGTCTGTAATAGAAGGATATGTAATATTATCCTGTATTTTGAATCTGTTCATTTGCAGTTATAATATGTTTCAAAATTCTCGAGCTGTATGTGAATGATATTTTCTAAAATAAGTCATATTTTATATACTTATTTGTGTATATAACATTTTTGAACAAAATCCCAGCCCAAAACACAAAGGTACTATTATAGAGTTATAGTAATATCATAATATCAATAAATCATAGAATCATAGAATCACCAGGTTGGAAGAGACCCACCAGATCATCCAGTCCAACGATTCCTATCAAAATACATAAGGATAAACAAATATGACAGAACAAATGAGTTTTTTTCCTGTTTTTCTTTAAGTATATTTCTATATACTGAAATCAAGTGAACGTGAATTTTAAAACACTGTACCATTGTGTTTTCTTTTACAAATATGAAAAACCTAATCCATCAAATTATATGTGCTATGGTATTACATTTAATCATGTTTGTTACATAATACGGCAGAGATCTAGGAGTTTTGGTTGTTATAGTGTCATCAGAGTTCAGAAACACCCATTAAGCTGAGACTAACTTCTATTCAATGATTGACTATACCCTCCCAGAAGATTCTGTGTTACATTTAGAACAAATCTGGTGGTAAAGGGAGTGTTTTTGAGAAGGATGAAGAGAAAGAATAAAACTAAAATTATACTACACTTGTCCAGTATCTTATACTCTTGTAATAATAAAAATAGCAAGTTAAATTGAAAACTTCTGTTGAATCAAAGCTGTTGAAATATTCATGCATCAATTATAGTAGGAAATAGACTGTAGTATAATGATCCTTTAAGTTAAATGCACTCTTTTTTTCAAGCTGTTTCTGTTTGCATCTTTTTCCATGCACTCAAGCCTAATGTAATCTAAGCAGGACTCAATGACAGGCTGAAGGCATATATTCTGTATCTATGAACAAATATCAACTCAGCAGTCCTAGCTAACATAGTAGATGATGCAGACAGCTTTTCAGTAGAAAAAAATCTAAGTGTCTTTGTTAAGGCAAGCTGAATGTTTCTCCAGACTCTACTGGCTTCTTTCATTAGATTTCCACTTTGTGGGAGCTAGACAACCCAGACTATAAAAGCACATATAATCATTTATCTCCACTCAGGACCTAAGTGTCTTCCTAAAGTGTTTGAAGAGAAAATATTGTCTTTTTCTGTCTAATTTCAGATAGGAAATAATATTATGAGTTTAAGTCAGTTCCTCACAAATTCAATGCCACTTACAAAAGGTCTAGGTCTCCAAGACTTCTGCACAGATATTGCAGATATGATGTAAGACTTACAAAGAGGCCCATGCTCCTCTAAGTAGAAGCTGGACTCCATACACTAAGGCATCTAGAAAAAAAAAAAGGTAGTTGTCTAAGCTGTGTAAAGTCCTAAGTTTCTTTCAGGTTCTAAAAGAAAAATTGTTTATTTCAGTGAAACAAGGAGTAGGTCTGTCTAGACTTACCTATTGAGATGTTATACAATGTGCTTTGCAGCAAGAGCATCTTTCATCCATTTTCTGCTGAAATGCATAAATCCTGAAATTCGGAGAGCAGAAGTCCCTTTACATAGAAATGATAATGGAACCGTGAGGAAAATGTTTTCCACCTTCAAAGTCTTCATCCTAAGAGGGCTTTAGTGGTGCTCTCTGCAGATGTGGGAACTGATAAGCATGCCTGAGTACTATCATATCACAACCAAAGGAGTTCTGCTGACATCATAATTATGAAGCATGACAGCTTTTTATGGTTTGTATAAGTATATAGCAAAGGAAACCACAAAGTATTCATATAAAAATAAATATGTAAATTACCTTGGCTCAATTTACAACAGATAATTTGATAAGCAACAGCAACTTTATCAGCTGAAGCAGTCTGAACTTATTCTGAGACCCTGTAGACATAGACATAAATATTTCTGGGAATTTGGTTTGAGGAATGTATGTCCCCAGCTGTATGTTTTGTGCATGTCCTGAAGGTTACTACCACCAGAGCAGAGCCAGTTACACGTATATAGTCCATGTTTCTCTTTTGCCACCATACACTGTCAAAGATCTTTATTTAAACAGGTATCTACAGCATCACATTTTCTGGTGGGTTTTACTGGTTGCTGTATTTAGAATAAAAATGAGAAAAATAGTGTTGAAAAGCCTATGCAGCACTGGTGATGAGTAAGTTACATGAAGTATCATATCTTGTGAAAAGAAATGAGGGTTATATGTAAGTAATTTCTTAAACAAGTTTAAAGAAAAGACAAGGTATGGACTGATCATGACATCATCTGGAAAGTGTGATTCCTTGCATACGTAGTATTGCATTGCTGACAAATTGGCTAGTGAGATATTTTAATTCTAATTTTTGTCTGAAAATACTCATCAAAGTCTGAGGAATCATATTTGATCTGACTGATAGACAACAGTATGGCACAGTAAAAGAGATCTTATTTGTTCATTTGTTCATATAAACAGGATGGTGTCAAATTTCAGACATTACTTAACAAGTCAGAATTCAGGTCACCAGCTTACTGATCACTGCATATTACAATGACACTGCAGGCAAAGATTATTAATTTGTTTACTTGTGTTTGAACATATTAACATGAAAGAAATCATCACTATGTTTATAGTCACTTTCCATGGGTATGGAATTCAGTATATTGATGGATTTTATCCTTTTTCCATTTCGCTAACATTCACTTCACATTTAGTAAATGGAATACACATTTTGCTCACATTCACTTCACATTTAATAAATGGAATACACTCATGATGAGTGATGTTCCTTAGGGGTCAGTATTTGTTGACTGGTGTTGATTAACATCTTTATCGCAGATAGTGGGATTGAGTGCATTCACAGCAAGCCTGGCAATGACACCAAGCTGTGTGTTATGGCTGACACACTGGAGGGAAAAGATGCCATCCAGAGGGATCATGATAGGCTTCAGAGATAGGCCTATGAGAACCTCACGAAGTTCAACAAGGTCAAGTGAAAGGTTCTGAATCTGAGTCAGTGCAATCCCAAACAAAATTACAGGCTGGATGAAGAATGGATTGAGAGCATCCCTAGAGAGAAGGACTTGGGGCTGCTAGTAGTTGAGAAGATCAACACAAGTCAGCATTCTGCACTTGCCTGCCAGAAAGGCACTGGTATTTTGGACATCAAAAGAAATGTGACTGGCAAGATGAAAGAGGTGATCCTGCCTCTCTACTTCACTCTTGTGAGACCTAAGCTGGAGTACTGCATTCAGATCTCTAGTCCTCAACACAGGAAAGATATAGATGTGCTACAGTGAGGCCAGAGGAGGATCACAAAGATGACTGGAGGGATGGAGCATCTCCTATACAAGGACAGGCTAGAAGAGATGGGTTTTGTTCATCTTGGAGAAGAGAAGGGTTCATGGAGGTTTTATAGCAGCCTCCCAGTACATGGCAGCCGGGCAGGAACTAGATGTTTCCTTCTGACCCAAACGAACCTATGATTCGATGAATAGCATTAAAATATAAGACCTGAAGGAGTGCAGTTACACTAAAACTGCAAATTCATACAGCATGTGAAAGTGAAGACAATTTTAAACTATATAATCTTTTGTTATGCCAAAATTTATAAAGATATATTTAAAGAACATATCCTGAATTTCTACCTGTAAAAGACTGCATACTTTCAATACTACTGATGTGCAGACTGAAGTGCCCATTTGGAAGTCATCAGGTTTCTAAACATGACCAGTTTAACAGAAAGATTGCCTGAAAATTATTAAGGTGCTTCACATGTTTTAAGTGTTTCAGATTAGAAGCAATAAATCTAGCCAAACTGCCCCACAACATATTTTTAAGAGTTATTTTTTAAAAGGCAGCATAAACTTAGCCTGTGATGCCTGTTATGTGATCATGTGTTTGACTGTCTGAGTATGCCCGTTCTTTATTTGACAATCATCACCTGCACCATTTTTAGCATATGTTAAACCTGGTTTCTACTTTAAACACAACAATGCAGTTTCTTGGTTTAAATTGATATTCTTTACTGAAGTCTGTGAACAAATATTGACTTCAATTAGACTATGCTGATTTATATATCCAGAAAATTTACCCCGTTGTATGGAAATGAGTTTTATAACAATATATTGTGTGAGCACTTCATTTGGCCCAAAGAGTCCTTCACTGATCATGGTAAATACTTTTCCTTATGGATGTCTCCTCCTAAACCTTAATCAAATACCCTGCACTTCAGCATACATCAGTAGTCTACACTAATTAAATAAGTTTGCATGAGGTTCTGCTACTTTCAATTATCTCATCTAATATTTTCTCAGCTCCTTAGCATTTAGAAGCACCTTATATATAACTGCAAGGTTATACGGTATAGCATACCACTGTCAAGATCTCAACTTAGATAAAAAGGATACCACCTAACTAATTCTTTTCCAAAATGTTATGAATCACATGAAGTTTTATTAAAGTAAATATGCAGTCACACAGTATCGCTTGACTTGAGCACTGCAACAGATCTTAAAAACTTCAGAAAGCTTTGCAAGTCACTATTCTGAAAGTTTTGGCCTAGGGAAAGAATGTCCAACAAGCTCTCTAAGACCTACATCAAAGTATCTACACAATAAGAATGTATTTCAAGGAACTAAGGGAAAAGGCAGATATGGGAATGACTCACATGAAAGAAAAAATATCTCCCTATGCTCCACTGTTAGGCCCTTTGGTGAGCTTAGTGCATTGGTCCATCAGCTCGATCCTCACTTACATTCTCTCAAAGCCATGGATTTTCCTTCCACAACAGCTCTCATGTATACACAGCCTCAAAAAGTCAATAGCATGCAGTTTTAGCATATGGCTCAACTGAAAATGCCTCTGGTACAAACATAGCTCAATGTTGATCACTCATTATAATAAACTTATCAAACTTGCCAGACAAAAAGGAGGAGGTCTTAGGCAAGAAACCACTAGAAGTGGCAAACGTTTACACCACCCACCTCTAGTTTAAAAATAGAGTTGCAGATGGGAGTAGGTGGCTCAGTTTGTTTGCAAGGTAAAGAAATCAGTACATATCAATTTTCCATTTGTTTAATTCATCCTGTTTCATATTACTTACAAGGTAACAAGAGGAGGACTTTACTCTAAAACTACCTTCTTCTGAAAATGAACTCTTATCTGTGCTGAAATTCCAAATTGCATTTGTAATCAGAACTTATGTTGTAGATATACATCCTTAAAAGCTTAAAGAATGCTTACATCAAACAGACCAGATATTATTTAGTACTCATAAATATTTGTACTTTATACTCATAAATATTTAGACTTCAGAACTTAGAAATTTTACTGTTATCTTGCTTTTCAAAAATTTCTAAAGCAGACAATAAAAAAGGCATAGCTAAATGCTTCCAAGATATTGAGAACAGGTACAAAGCAAATACGCTTGTGACAGTAACCATTTTAATTATCTGAAAATTAAAGAAAAATTACAAATATATCTATCTGAGGGTGAATGCAAGGCAAAAGCATGAGAACTGAAGGATAAAAACTAAGACTAACATTAAGTTTCAAAAAAGTGACTTATTAAGGAAAGAATGGTTCATATAATACTTTGACAACTCAGTTCATTTTTAGTAAGTAATAGATGATTAAATCCATGCTCTGGCACTAAAGAATCCACTAAACATGACCTCTAGGATATTAATGTTAACCATCAGTAACTTTTAGAATAAATGATGTGAAGAACTACATCAGTATCTGTGCTTGCATTCAGAAGGTGAAATTCTAATTGTTTTGATTTATCAGATTGCACTAAAAAAAACCAAACAAAAAATATTAAACTACATGCTGCAGGATGTTCTGATTAGCTAATTTTCATTGCCTTGAAAATAGCCAGTTGTAATTAGAAGAAAGTCAAGCATCTTAAGTATAGACTAAGAAAACAGAATGCATACATAGAGCAGGATAGTTACTGACTTCCTTCTATGCCAGACTCCATGTCAAGAGCAAAATATTTTACTGCTTTTGACTAAGAATCTGGATATCATCAGAGTAGGAAAGAGGGAAAAAATAAAAGTACATGAAGAATAAGGGGAAAAAAATACATTTATGACACCCAGTTAATTATTTCAGTCCTCTAGAATGTCTTTCAAACTGTGAGTGCATGAGGGACTTTTCAGAAGACATTAAATGATCTAAGCCACATTTTGAGAATTTAAGACATCCTCACATATTTAGATGACCTCATTTGTTTCCATAAAAAATCGGAAGAACATCTGGCAGGAGCGGAAAGTCTTCTAAAGCTTTTTAAGGAGTAATGGTTTAAACTTGAAAAAAACAAATGTCAGTTTATGAGGGATCACATTACCTTCTAAGGGTATGTGTGTACTGAAGATGGGCGGAAGCTTCAGTCACAGAAACTGGATGTTGAGAAATATTGCATTCCCAGAAACATGGATGCAAAATCTTGTGCAGATTCTTTCGGATACTTGAAAGGAAGATTCCAAAGAGCTAATTAGAAGTAAATTTGTCATGATACAAAAATATGAGGGAACTTTTAGTTACCCCACAAAGTTTTAAATCCATACATCATTTAAATTCCTGAAAATATGCTTGAAACTTGTAGAAACTGGTGAATTCTCAAAATTTAATGTCTGAGTGCTAGGTGAATAAAACAATTACATGACGAATCATAGATTTTTAAGATATAAAAAATTTGTAGCAAACTTAAATACTCAAACTTATAATCTGAATTTTTAGGAGATGTCAAAGAGCTGTTCACTAAGAATGAACTGCACCAGGCATATGAGCTATAATTCCTTGTAGTCTCTACTTACAAAGGGTCTTGTAGAACTGGGCACAAAAACTGACTAAAAATAGTTGCCGTTATGCATTAACTTGGAAAACAAAGTGCTAGCATATATGTTGATTAAAGGTAATGAGATCAGAAACACTGAGGTTCAGTGGCTGTATTAAAAAAAAAGGAGATTTTGGATGTTAAATTGAAAGATTATTCTAGTACTAATGTGCAGTTACACATGTAAGATAATTGTTTTCTTTTTGCCATTGTTAGCTATATACACAGAGGATAACTAAATTGTCTCCTAGACTACTGCAAAGTCTATGGTCTGGACACCTGGATGCAAAAAGATACAAGATCTTCAATTTGACTAGATGTTTTTAGATTTCCTTTTGGTTTATGTTGCCTGCTTGAAGGTATTAATTGCTGGGTATTTTCCTCTCTTATTTTTTTAAGACACCTTGATTCTGGAGACTGATTTCCAAAAATACTAGGAAATTTGATCACAGAGAGTCCTGAGAAGTATCTGAGGAAACATCACTGTAGTCATTGTCATCTTTCCCTCCTCCCCTCATCCCCCTTAGATGTCTACTTCTGTCCATTTTCCATCAACAAGACACTGGTTAGATGAACCACTGGTGACCACAATATTATAGTCTTAAAAGTTTTTCCAATACAAGCATAATTAACCTATCATATAGGCTGGATTATTCTCTTCTGACTGAAAATCTAGGTCCAGTACTGAGCCCATAAACATCAGACTGAAGGAGACCAGTATAGAAATGTTGGCAAAACAGAGAGAAATTTTTATTGATGGCCAGTGACCTGGTCATGGAGGCATCAACTAAATCAATTAAAATTCCTGAAACTGTTTTGAAATTCTTTATCAAACTAAAGAGCAGAAAAGGAAAGAAAGAACTTTTAACAAATATTAGCATTATCTGAGATCTGACTTGGAGTTCACATGAACCAGTCACCCTAAGCATCCTTTCTATTTGCTGGAAAGACTCAAGCATGTTATGATGCCTAGATGTCTAACAGGAAAAATGTCTCAAGTCTTAAAAGAACCTGCCTGTAAAGTTGGCTCAGAGAAATATACATCCTGTCTCTATTATTTGCATTAGCCTTCTGTTAGCTGCTGTTACCTGTACAAT
Organism: Coccyzus lansbergi; assembly: GCA_033558105.1. Taxonomy (NCBI): domain Eukaryota; kingdom Metazoa; phylum Chordata; class Aves; order Cuculiformes; family Coccyzidae; genus Coccyzus; species Coccyzus lansbergi. The sequence goes on from JAUMJK010000379.1 coordinate 1,378,436, forward strand.
TGCAAAACTGAAAGTACAGATGCTAAAAGGTAATATCAGGATAGCATTCTAATGTAAAAGAAGATCTAGAAAGGTCACTGCTGCTCAATGCCAAACAAGGCATATTAGCAGAAATTATATAAAACAGATGCTTGTGGTTTGTAAAATAGCTTTATTGTTTCAAGAATAAAGAAAAAAAAGTATAATATGAATGAATAACAGACTTAATGAAGACATACAACATGATAAGTAGTACAGTAAAAAAAAAACCCAGATATTTGGTTTATTCTTTTTTCTACTTATAAATGAGACTAATGGCAAACTGGGAGGTTATTTAGATTTGTAACAAAAGATACTCTCTCAAGTAGTGCAGAATTGCCACAAAATATCCGGAATTAAGCAAGATTTGAAAAAAAGGATCAGAGATTCTCATGAATCGGAGATACTCAAGGAGTAGTAAAATTCATTCTTTAAATACACAATGTGGTCATGTAAATTGATGCTATACTTCAGAACCTAATCTGATTTCTGACTCTTTGAGAGACACAGACAATGACAAGATAGCAGACTTTCTGGAAAGGATTATTTTAAACAAATCTGTGAATTATTTTGATTCAAGAAAAGTAAGATATAAATTAAATATTCCACAGACCATTGTAATCTGCCTGAGTAGAGTAGAATTATGCCCGCTAGCCAGAATTGAAATCACAAGATTCTGGCAACCCTATATCCATCATTTCTGTCCCTCACAAGATATGTTCCACATAGAGTAGAGCACTATAAGAACCAAGCATTTTGGTTGGATCCCGTGTCTCAAAGGTCTTGATTAGTGCAATAAAAAGTAGACATGGACATAGGCATAGACAGCTAGGAAAACAAAAGAGGAGTTGGTGGATGATATTTCGGATACACATATATCCTAGCTTTTAGAATAATTTCAGGATATTTATAAAAAGGTAGACATAATCAAATTGAAAACTAAGACTGTATTTTTTCATATTTTCTCTTTCTGTTGGTTTTGGGTCTTTTTTCTGAATCATTAATTTTACACATTTTTTTTGTCAGAAAATATGAGGGTTAATTATTTTAGCTATCATGGGTATTTACTTTATTTATGGTGAATTAAAACATCTACAGAGGAAGACAAAACATTTTTGAAGTCCATAGTTCCTGACCCACTGATTCAAACCCTGAAGAAAGTAGTTTTACAACTGCTACATACAATAATTGACATACCTAGCATAAGTATTTAGGCTGCCATTTGAGAGTAAAAGTGAAGCTATCTCATTTGTAGGCACAGTCTTCTAGATTTTACTATAGTAAGTACTCCTTTTATTCCTTCTGCTATGATAAAAAATCAGGCCAGACACGTTATACCTTATCTTCTGATGAAAATTAACTTGAAAGCTTATCTCTGTGTATAAGGGTCAGTCTGTAAATTATTTGTGGCACTGGTAATGGTCTTATTTCTCCTTTCTATGACTGTTCTGTATTTCATCAAATACTAAACACATCTATCTGATCTAGCTGAATGAGTCCTGGTTCTTGTGCCTCACGCACTTGACATAACTTGCAGGGTAGGATTCTGTCCTACAGCTAAGCTACTGAACTTTTAATTTTTCATTATTTACATTCATATCAAATGCCAGAGAAGATTAATCACTGTGGTACTACTCACAAACATGTATTCTGTTTTGTTGGTCTCAGAAAAATTTACATGCATCTTGCAAAATATCAGTGGATTACAAAGGGCAAATCTTACATAAACCTTATGAAGTTTCTACATTCCCTAAGTACGTTATGAAAAGCTACTAACCACTATGAAAGAGCTCTGTTGCAGTTGAAAGTAAGTAAAACCATATTCACGGTATATGAAATATGAATCCTTGCCCTCTTTGCAGTGCAGAGTATTCAGGACCTCCACCCTCCATCTGCTAGCCACAACTACGAAGGGGAAATGAAGTCTTGAGGACTGAGGGATTATTGAACCAATGGTCACTACTGTTGAGCTGTCCATACGACTTCCCATAACTATTGTCAGCATCAATTAAGTTAATAGAGAGCCCTGATGCCCACAGCAAGAAATCTCACAGAACTTTGGGAGTTTGATTCAAAAAATTAATGGAATTCATTATCAAGTAACAGACTGACTGCATATGACAAATGTACACAGTGTATTTAAGTACGAAGTTTGGGATAAAACTATCAAAGGAGTCCTTAGCCTACTTAGCCTTTGCAGTGTCTGAGTGCTTACTGAAAATGCAAGGAACATCTAGTCATATTCCTCCCTTTACCATATAATTCCCTATGCTCATTAGCATTAAACTGGATAGCATGTTGCAACAATTTTATGAAATACCAGGATCCCCTTTGCATGACAGAGGGGAACAATCCCCCCTACTGCTGGCTGTACTGTCACTAGAACCATGCTTCACTGTCTGTGAAGGATCTGCAAGACAGCAGAGAACTGAAGACTCCTGTGCCTGATATTCATTCAATAAATTAGGATGTACTTTCTTTAACAGCATCAAACTCTAAATGTCTGTCTCATCTGTGGATGTCATTTGAAAATTAAAAAAAATAAACACATATACTTATGCATGGACTAAGAAATCCTAGACATTGAAATTAATCCCAAATTTGAACTGGTTTTGTGTCTCATGCTACATTTTTGTAGAATATTAGTTTTCATTGCAGCCTTCTGCTAAGAAAAATAATCAGTAACAAGTGGTGAGGCAACACACAGTTTAGGAGGATCCTGCAAATACTTAAACTCTACATGTACCTTAAGCAGAAACAACACAATATGCTACATTTAAAAAAGAAAATATATTTCTTCATTGTGAATAGTGAGCTGGAGCCAAGAACACATCTGTTATGAGGATTCTACTCTGGTTTTCTGTTCAGCATTCCTGAGAACAAAAGACCTTTAAAGAAAGATAATTTGCAAATGTATATCTGTTGAGAAATTTGTGTTATTTATTTGCTATTTTATTTATAATATGCCGTACAACCATTGCTCATCATTAAGTTCAGTAAGATAAAACTGAATTTCTCCTGAAGTGATAATCTAAAAAAGGTGCATTAGTGAGAGAAAATTTTATCAGAGTGACAGAAGAATGTAGCTATACATTTTGATGAACAGTGAGTGTTCAGTGACCCAAGGCAGAGGAAGCTATGAATGATTTATAGCACTGAGAAATTCTCTAGTTTGGGTGATTTAAGACATAGGGTTCTATCTAATTAAAAGTAAGTGCAGTATCTACTCTGGTCTTAACTCTTTTATTGGGTCCTGGCTTCAATAAAATTATTTTCATGTTGCCCACATTGCTATTTTAAGGGCCTCTGTATGGTGTACTTGTTGATTTATTATTATCTGATTTGCACATTGAAAATTATTACCCTCAGGAGAATTACAATGGGATTTGATTCAGATGTAAATAAATAACAGAAGAGCCCTGAATTCTTAGCACAGTTTGCTTCTTTTCCTGGAGCTTTCCAGATTTCCAACTTGCCAGAACATCTTTTCCAAACCCAAAGGCATAAGTTCACAATTTGTGCCCCATTTTTTTTTCTTTCTTGGGTTTTTTTTTTTTTTAAAATGAACAGCTGCCTCTGACTTCAGGAGTATGACTGTCTTTGTGTTCATACCTGTTTTAAAGGTAGGCTAGATAAATTATATCAAAACTTTTTTGATGTCTGAAAAGAACATTCTGTTATTTCCTATAAAAATAAAATAACCTGGTTCAGCAAGTACATAGACACATATTTATCTATCAAAACTAAATTTAAAAACTAAACACACAGAATAACCTCTTATGCCTAACAGTTAAACCCCCATTACTCCTAACTTCTACACATCTGGCTTTCTGAGGGAAATTCAAAATCTAAGCTCAGACACATAAGAGAGGAAATCAAGCAAACTTGCAAATGCTGACCAGAGAACTGCAGAGATAGGCAGAAGGAAACATGGAATCCTGAACTTCTCCAGAAACTAGGTGTCTGAATGGGACTGCCTGGCATTCTTCTAACCATCAGGAGTAAACAACTATTTCCTGAAGATTATCTGTAAATTATCCTTGAAAGAAACAAAACAAAAAAATGCACAGTGTATGTGGCTATAGTTTACAGAATTGCTTGTCAGTCATAAAATACACTGCTGTATGCAGTTCGAAGAACTGTAGCTGAGCAGCAACAACTTTTTAAGTACCTTCAGACTAATAACAGGAGCATGTTTGACTACATAATTCGTGATCTTATGTTTGTTTATATCCCTGAGTACAATATTTTTAATTCCTAGGCATAAACTTTTTTCCCACAGCTTTATAGCTTCAAACCTAATGATGACATAGGAAATCCATCCAAAATTCAGTGAAAATTATCAGAATGGCTTAATACAATTTTAATTGACTAAAATATGTAAATTCGCTGTTCTTTACCATATGGAGCTCTCCTTTATGCTAATGAGCATGGAAGGGTTGTGCTCTAATGCTAAGGATAACCAGGCATACAATTTCACAAGCAAATCTGCAAAGCAGGAAAATCATAGAATCACAGAATAGTTAGGGCTGGAAGGGACCTTAAAGATCATCGAGTTCCAATACCTCTGCCATGGTCTGGGACATCACACTAGATCAGGTTACACAAGGCCCCATCCAGCCTGGTCTTGAACACCTCCAGGGATGGGGCATCCACCACTTCCCTTGTAACCTGTGCCAGTGTCCCACCACTCTCATGGTGAAGAAATTCTTCATAATGTCTAGTCTATATGCAGGAGTGTAAAGCAATACAAGAAAAGTTAGAAGGACAGGGAAGAAGTAAGCAACTGAAAAGAAAGTAAATAAAAATGATCAAGAATAAAAAGGGTAAGATGAGGAAAAATAACAAAGAACAGGGAACAGTAAGGAATGACATGAAAATAGAAAAAAAAGACTGAAACTAATATTGTTGCAAGAAGACATTTGAGATACCTACAGTGTTTGCTAACCAAAAAGCTGATATAAAATGTACAACACATTTACATATGAATTAAAAAGACAGTCCATCAAGACAACTCATAGAATAGCAAGCAATAGCATATTCATGCAACAGCTTGAGTTTGAATTTGATCTCTAGGTAGTGAAAGGTTGAGAAAGCCATATACATTAACATATACATGAAATAAAGAAAAGAAGACAACAAAACCTGAAGAGTCAAAGGAATATGAGAAAAGAAAGAATGATCTGGGGAAGGTGGAAAATGATAAGCTATAAAAATGGATCTAGAGTTTAAGACAGTTTAAGGCTTTATGTATCACCAAAAAACTAATACATATTCCAAACCCATTAATTTTGTAGCACTTAGGGGATGCTTTATCTAAGAAGACTCATCACATTGCACTGAAAAATTTTTGTGAATGGAATGGCTTCAGTTTGAAAGACTTCACAATTCACATACAAATTGTCCATTCTAGAAGGTGAACAACATGCCTTCCATCTAGCAATCCGACTTCAGTTCAACTTGAGAGTTGAAGCATCATTTGCTAGTGCCTGGGGAGGTCATCTAGACAATAGACTTTCAAACACAAGGAAGCAGAAAACTTCTTCTCACTACTTTTTTCTAGCCTGCCTCTATTCCTAGAATTAAATAAATAAGTAAGAATCCCACTGCAAGCTCAGATATGGCTCAGAGAGTTTCAGGACTACGTCAAGAGCCGAGTAGCTGTGCCGCTAGGAGAAATGTAGTTTCCTTTGGACTTCAAATCATTCTGTGGTTAGCTAGAAGATGCAAAACAGTTCTGAAAATATGCAGAGGTCCATGAATGTCAAATATTGTCTCAGCATGATTAATAGTTATCTAAATAATTCCATTCATTTAATTCCTTATGCCTTCAGTTCTCCTTTGGCAATCTCTTAAACTTGAATAATGATGGCTTTGGGTTTGGGTATTTCTTCAAGACTGCAAACAGACTGCTTCTCTCTGAGTATAAAAAATAGATCTCAGGCATCACCAAAATATTACAGGCAGTATTGGAATAGGTTTGAGAGTACACCTAGGTTTGGATACAATAACTAAGTTGGTAGGAGAGAAATTATTTAGACTGAAAACTTTATTACAAATGAATCAGAAGGAAGATAAGGGAACAATTAAAATACTTTAGATTCTTTGAAGTTTCAGATTCTCCACATCCTTCAAGGTCAGTAAAGAGATGACCTAGATTAACTCCAACAGATGTATTCCAATTCAGTAGATGTAAAAGACTTACAAACACATTTTTAAGCATAATTCTCTTAAGAGAATCACAGAATCATAGAACAACCAGGTTGGAAGAGACCCATCAGATCATCAAGTCCAACCATTCCTATCAAACACTAAACCATGTCCCTCAGGACCTCATCTACCCATACCCTAAACACCTCCAGGGAAGAGTTCTGGTTCTAATGGAGAATGAGAACTAACTATAAAAAGATAAATATTGCAGTCATATTAACAGCTTTATAATAGTAGAAAAAGCACCAGGCTGCTGTTACATAGTAGCATTTAGGATGCAACTGTCATGTACAGTATGGTTCCATGCAGAAGCACTGGAGTTATTAAGAATATGACATCTTTTTAAATATTGTATATGCTTATATTGTCTCAATTTTTGCACTGATCTTTCCTATGAAATTTCATAAAGTACCAAACTTCTTGTATCTTGTAAAATCATCAACTCAGTTTAAATTACATCTATCTTGACTCACTGACATTCAGAGTACAATAAACCTAAGACCCAAATATTTTGACCTTTACATAGAAATGAAGGTACTAAGAAGTTTAGATAGCACTCTATGAATAAGCAGCAGTTGGCATTGCTAGGATATAGGTAGAAAACAAAATAATACATAAGCTGTGTACTCACAGGCCTTGCTGGTTTGGGGTTAATGTTTGCAGACATCTTTTTAAACACAACGAGGCATTAGCTAATATAATTTCTTCATTGGTGCAGTATTTCTCCTACAACTTTTCTCAAACTACTTTGCAACATAATTTCAGTAAGCTTTCCTTATGGACATTACATTGTCTTCTCCTTCATCTGAAGACAGTGATAAGCCTAGAAGACAATCATAGTGATAAGGAGAAACTCGTGGTTACTTTTACTATAAAAACCATCTGTTACAATAGTTTTAATTAAATCCTGTCAGCACCCTTGCATTTCCTGACTAAAATAAGTTTGCTCAAACATAAAACACATACTTAAAGAAAAACGTGCACAAGATAAATCATCTGACTATGACCTCCTGAGTTTTCACTGGTTTAAATTTTCAACCAAAAATTACTGAGAAGCTTAAGTTACTGATGCTGTATGTACCTAAGGGTATATTACAACAAGCCAATCCTATGATTACAAGACTCAATGAAGGAAGAGTTAAACAAAATGGAAGATACTGTCTAAACTCCTAATTCTAGAAAGATGAAGTAGTTTAAAACATAATATTTCAATCATTCTTCTTTGTCTTTCCCAAAGAGATAAAAAGTATCCACCTTTATAATAATAAACTATAAAAAAAATTTTTTTCTATGTTTTCTTTTTTTATTTTCCTTCAGAAATTGTTAGCCATTGAAAATATTGTAAGTATTAGTAAAGCAATAATAATATTTTTGTCTAATTTGGTTTTATTGGTAACCTTAGGGCTAGATTATGGGATTACATTGTTGAGTAAAATTTGAGAATCCAACATTTATATTCATGTCAGTTGGCTCAGACATATTCAAAAAACAAGCAGAGCTCTAATGAAAATTATCTGTGTAATTGTCATTAAAAGATAATGGATTCAATAGTAGTTATTATTTTCTCTAAAAATAAACATATTTTCTTTTATTATTTCTGTCTCCAAAGTGAACATACATCTCTAGATAAAAATGTTAAAATATGGAAATTGTGATTCGAATATTTCTGGAAATTTTGATCCATATGTAAAAACTGTGTTGAGGTAAAAAAACGGCTTTCCTCACGTATTCAAATCATTCAAACAGTTAGAAACACTTCTACAGTCTTAAATGTCCACTCAGAACCAATCTTACAAGAGTAAGTGTGGAACTGTGTTGTAGAATATAAATTGAGTTGTTAAGATTTAGCCCTGTCACTATTTAAGTTTCTAATCCTCCAGCTGTGCAGATGTGCACCAACTCTAGCAAAGCCCTGCATGGGTGCAGGGATATGCCTAAATAGCCCAATGAATGTCCAGAGAAAAAAACTTTCATAAAAATTAGAATCTTCCCATGTGATTTATGGTGCTTAAACTCTGAATTTCTACAAGTTCATTAGAAAATAAGTCACATTTATTTAAAATACGTGCTTGTCTATGACTGTGCAGTAAAATGCAAAAACAGATTATGACGTACAGTGGACATGTACTATATGCATTATTTTCATTGTTCAAAGAACTTTGAAGTTTTGTCAATTTTAAACTACTGAGTTAAATAAATGTTAAGAAATCCTGGACAAGAGTGCTCTAGCAGAAGTGGGGACACTTCAGTCATCTATAAAATGAGCAGTTTATTTTTCCTTATAGCAGTACATTCTGTATTCTCTTTCAAAAACACCCAGCCTGTAGGATATTAAATGTGTTTGGTTTTTAATAATACAAAATGAATCACTAAATAGGAAAATGGTGCATTTATCAGATAGTGTCATTATACCAGGATACTATCAGAAAATAATTCTCTCTTGCTATTGCAGAAACACCAGAACTATTGCAGTGATCCTTGATGCATAAGATGAGATCCTGTTTTTTTCAGAAAAGTGAAGTTAAACCTGTAACAATGTTACAGTACAAAAAACTTTGCTGAATTATACACACATTATTTATGATCTGTTGAATTTGGGAAATTGTGGAGTATGGTATTCTCTGCATGCAAGGGCAAAAAAATCTAATCATAACTACATTAAATAGTATATCTATTTGAACTGTTCCCCTCTTTCACTAGACTGGTGATGAAGAGTGGAATTACCTGGACACAAAGCATTAGAGATGTGAGGAAAATTGAGGTATTCATGTCCTTTAGGTTGGTTATAAAGATAGTATCTAAGTAACAATCATAATAAAATCAAATCCCAGTATATTCTTATCATTTCAACGAATGAATGGTTGTGGTCAATTCAATGGATCTTCTTCCATACCTAAAGAACACAAGCACAATGATGTAAAAAATCTTAAAAACAAATGTCTATGTATTCCTGTTTTCACTTTTCCAGCAATCCTTGATACCACATTCATATCCTACATAAACCACACAACACTAACAATTGACTTTCCGTATTGTCTCAGTAGGCTTATTACTGAAGGGAGAGTGGTTGCATCTATAAGAAAAACTGTCAATGAGGCCATACCCTGCTGGACAGCTCCAAATTAATCATATAACTTATTACAAAACCAGCATTTCCCTTCTTTTCCAGATGACAATGATTATAGTCAGCCATGGAAAAGTTTCTCCAGATGAGGTGCCTGAAGGAGAGCACTAATCTGACTCTTCTGAAAGAGCAATGCTTTCCTTTCCCAGAGGCTACAAAACTCCATAAAAGAATGTTCTCCTTGGCTTCCCCCCATTTTTCCCCCTCAACATACATTTCTCAATTTATTAGAGAGCTTCAGAGCCTGAACTGCAAAATTTAACTCCTGCATATCTGAGGTGAAGGGGATTCAACCTGATTAACTTGACTTTTCTTAAAATTTCTTTGTTCTTTTCCATCTTATATTGAAAAGGCAAAGAAAAGAATAGAAAAGGGGGGGAAAAAGCACACAAGTAGCCATCAATGGATAATCTGCTTCTTCAAAATTGCCCTTTTTCTAAGGTACTTAACCCATGAAGTGACACAGAATAAGACAAGAAGGAAAGACTTTTCAGGAGGGATAACCTACAATGTGGTTAATGAAGGCCAAGAGGTTGCACTAAGCTTGCTGGTGGTCTTTTAGTTATAAATGACAGAACAATGTGATAAATACTTAGGATAAATCTACAAAAAACAGGTCATGTGTTTACTTTTCAAGAGCCACTATACCCTTTCCTACCAATAATGGGGGTGGAAAAAAAAACCCTTAACAAACCCATGGGAGAATCTGAGTACCCCAAACACATAAGGCTCTATTTCCTCTAGGGAAGGGAAGAAAGGGCTAGACACCTGCGTAGCATTTAGTACCTTGATCTTTTCAGAGTAGGTTTGAGATTCATAAGTAACTAAGATGAAAGCATATGTCAGAGTGATCTTTGCTGTTCCCACAGTGGTCATGGAACGGTTCCTAAAAATGTAGTATAAGCTTAGGTTGCACTGGGTGTTTTAACAAGAATTTCAGCAAAAAAAAAGACTTGAACCAATGGAGTCTGACACAGAGGCAGTCTGCACATATTCTCAGACCTCTTTCTCATATGATAATTGGTCATGAATGTCTTTGGAGATATATAGATGTCTGTTTAATAAGGAGGGAAATCTCCATCCCTGGTGATCAAACTGAAAAGGTCATAAAGTTTATTCTTTTTTCTAGACTTTACTATGTAATTGGATTTTTTATGAAGTGAGTACTATTCTTAAAAAAAACTAAGGTATAAATTGAAGAGGCTATTTATTTTTATCTTGAAGTTTGTAATGTATCTCTTTATTTCTTCTTTCTCGTACGTAAACCACTGTTTTGTTTCTCATTGCAAACTGCAGGAACTCCATATCAGTATCCAATAAACAAATCAATGCTACAGACAGATGTTATGCCTCAAAACCAGCAAAAATGTAAACATCTGCTCTAAATCCACAAATGAAACATGTTTTTCTTGGGGACATTTAGGTTTTCATTTCCTGATATATCATCCTTTTTGTCTCAGGCTTCTTATGGAAAAATCCTGAAGCTATTATTCTAAATAAATGAAAGAAGTCCAAAGCAATCAGAAGAAAAAAAAAGCAAACACAAATGCAATCCTGATTAAATTGTTTAGAATATGTGATCACAGATAGATAAAACATGGTTAGAAATATTGACTATATATTTTCTTTATTTTTTCCTCCAAATAGGTGTTGAGAAGTCTTTGCATTTGCACTTTTGTCTTTTTAATTGGAGGATTACTGCAAATGAGTAAAGACTGGATAAAACAGGCTTCTGCTGTTTTGAATAAAGTCTTGAATATCTTGATATGTATTTTTATAATGGAACTATTATACAGGATTATGGTATCATGCAGTTCGAGTTTAAAATCAGTGCATAATTATATAATATATAATAATACATTAAGGATCAGAAGGCACTAAGGAGATAATGCCTGCTGTAACATCAGCAAATGTTAGAACAGTAGTAAGAAACAATTGACTTTGATATGGCGGGCAAAATCAGTTTGAAAAACTTAAGTGTCTTTGACATTGTGATCTTTAATTATGGTTGAAACCATCTTTCCTTTGAAATGTACTTAAGGACTGAAAAGAAACAAAACTGAAGACATTAGCTAGTGATCTCACAGCGGAGCCTGTAAAAGCAAAGCTGAATATGCAGATTTCTCAGAAAGGTTTGACTTGGATGGACATGTACTAATTAAAGAGAGCTTTAGGGCTCGTCATATGGATAATTAAACATTTTACAACTCATTATTTTTTGTAAGATACAGTTTCTACTGTCCAGTCAACTCTCTTCAAAATACAAATAAAGCTATCAGACAAAATTAACCAAAGATGAAAACCCAACATTAAAGGAAGTGGATGTTTTTGTTTTAGATTTCAGCGTAGTTAAGATGTACCGAGCATCTTTATTGATTCCCGACATGTAATAATAACTGACATGCTAAGTAAGTTTCTATATACATCATGATGTTTAACAATATTTCCTTCCTATAACACAAGTATATAGAGTATACTTGAAAGAGTTTGACAATATTTGACCATATTCGCAGCCATGAGATTACAGTGGTAATTTATTACATTGTGCTTCATTACTGGATCCTGACCTATTTTTCTATTGTAAACAAGGGAGTTATTTTTTGTATGTTACTGAAAGTAATGTCAAGACTTGCTTTCCTGACACTTTCACTGTCATTTTTCTAGCTTAATATTAAATGCAAAATTCATTACAAAACTCTCCACAAACAGAATATAAATGTTCATATTTTATCTTTTGAGAGTCAGCATGCTTAAATCTGTGGGAAGATTTCAAGGTACTGGCATTACAAAATTAATTCTATTTCAAAGAATTAGACAAATCTTACTCTTACTATTAAAAAAAAAAATGACAGTGTAGATTCTACTCATTTTTACATTCCAAAAATATTGACAGTATTTTTGTAAGAAACTGAAGAATTTTAATTTTTTTGTTTCTTTTTAATACAAGTTATTTGCTTAGAATACTTTTTGGAATATCTGGATGTTTGATCCAGCTGAGATCAGAGTCATTAAAAGATTTGTAAATAGCCATTTGCCTACATTGGTATCTGCATGCTCTAAGGATTTTTAAACATGAATTCTCTTAAGGCTTTGTTCCAGCTGCTTTGAACTAACACCATTAAATTCTGCTTAAGTTATACATCTGGTCCCTGTTGTTGAAACAGGACATACTATATTTTACAAAGAACACCAAAGAGCAGTCAAATGATCATTTATGTGTTTTACAAATACATTTACATAGTGTGTGGCTGCTATGGCATTTGTGTCCCTGCTTACTCCAGTGTTGCAAGTTGAAATTATACCATTGCTAAATTCAGATTATGTTATTAGTAAATACCAGTTCTTAAGTATGAGAGAAGGAATGCCTAGGAGTAACATCAGCAATTCAATACCCAGGAAACAAGGTTAACAAAATCTTAAAACTCGCTGATTTCTACTTATTTTTAATCTTCCTGAATAAGTTCTAATACTTTACTTTGTTGAAAGAAAGTACAACCAAACTCAGATATATGCTGTTTGACACAATATGTCTTGCTAGTATATTACAGATATACAGCGTAATGCGCTTCAGAACTTGAAAGAACATTACTTGTGTAAAGTTCAAAACAGAAGATCAATCTTTTCAAATTTTTCAAATTTTCATTTAACGCATTCAACTATATACTATATATATTAACATGTATGGACACACATACTATGTATCTGATTGAAAAAAACATAAAAAAGCAATAATAGGAATAATAGGAATGTGTTATTAGAATAACAAGGTTAAAAACAAAGAATCATAGAATCACCAGGTTGGAAGAGACCCACCGGACCATCGAGTCCAACCATTCCTATCAAACACTAAACCATGCCCCCCAGGACCTTGTTCACCCGTCTCTTAAACACCTCCAGGAAAGGTGAATCAGCCACCTCCCTGGGCAGCCTATTCCAATGCCCAATGACCCTCTGCGTGAAAAACCTCCTCCTAATGTCTAACCTAAATCTCCCCTGGCAGACCTTGAGGCCATTCCCTCTTGTCTTGTCCCCTGTCACTAGGGAGAAAAGCCCAGCTCCCTCCTCTCTACAACCTTCCTTCAGGTAGTTGTAGAGAGTAATGAGGTCTCCCCTCAGCCTCCTCTTCTCCAGGCTAAGCAACCCCAGCTCTCTCAGTTATCTCTTCACCAGCTTTGTTGCTCTTCTCTGGACACACTCCAGAGCCTTAGAAAGGAAACAAATTGCCATCACAAAAGAAAGAGGTCAACACAATTTAAAGCTATATGACTGAACAGATCCTGTGGTAAAAATACTCAGCTGCTGTACAAAGTCTTGCTAACTTGATAACTGCAGTATAAAGAGCTGGCAGTTACATAAACTCAACACTACTAGATAGAGTCATTAAAGTTCTTACAATGTATTCGAATCATGTGAATCATGACGTTATCTTAGTTGCCTGAATTTTTTTGCTGCCTAAAGTGACTTAGAAATGCTCTAGAAGGAAGGAAGGAAGAGAATACCTTAATTAATGAATGCCATTGAGGACACATTTATTTCCACCTTGCTAAGGCTAGTACAGATTTCAGAGTGATGTGAAGGAATCAAGTGGTTTCAGAGAATTCAGCGACTCAGAGAATTTAGTGTCAGAAAGATCAGTTTCTGCATCAGGGTTGGACCTGAAGACAAAAAGTTTCTCCTTTCCTTCAAAACAAAGCAACAAAAATAATCAAATTATACTATTTTACTACACCAAAGCACACATACAACATTATTCTTGCATCAGACAGAATTTCATAGCTATTACACTTTAGGAAACTCTAGAACAGAGGGACTTAGAAATTAAAGGAGGTCTACACCAGGAGATTTGAGTACCTTGGGTAAAATTGACAGATAACTCCTAGTGGTAAAGCTGAGAAAAATCCAAAGATGTATTATTTTTTTACCTGGATTTATTTTACCAAGGGAGGTTAGTTGGAGTTTTACATTTAGATATGAGAACAAAAAAAAAACCAAAAACCTAGGTACATGCCCCTGATTCCCAGACAAAATACTTTAAGAAGCTTAATTAAATATCAACAATACTGTAAAGAAATTGCATTGGTTCAAGTGAACACAAAGCCTGGCACAAATATTTATACTTACCCCAAACAGGTATACTCATGCTCCTGCAATATCAGATGGACTTCCAGAGTAGATCTTTGTGCTCACAAGTGATGCGGGATCTTTAGGCTATTACAGTCTATCAGGACTTTCAATTTACTGAGAGATCAAGGCCAGATATCCTCTGAGAGTGAGTTTCACTGCATTCCCTGAAGACGTACTTGTCAGAATTTCTGATGTGCTCCTTTTATAAGAGAGATTGAAATAGATCTGTAATTTAATAAGCAATAATCAATCATTCCTGTGTTAATCACAGAGAGAATATATACATGAAAACCCAGAGAAGACATAAAATCTTATTTTTCAGATGAATAAACTCTTAGGACTTTAAGCTTTTTACTGCTTATTGTAACAGAAGTAGTAACTCGTAGAACCAGTTTCAGAAGATATTGGGGAAATTAACAAAAGCTGCATCTCAAAGAACACGTTTCTTAAGTATATAAGGATTAAGTGGAGCTCAAGAAAAAGCATAAGTGCAATAAAAATAGGTTATGTTCATTTTGGGGGAGAAAGGTGACTGCCTTTTTTTGAACCATTCTGAGATTTAATTTCAGTACAGGAAAAGATTCACTTCGGACTAAATGAATCCCTTTTGGCATTTGAATTCAGCAACTTAAGCGCTTCCTATAATTAAGTCCAAAGAAATACTTATTTTAGGCTTAAATAAATCCCTTTGGAACTGTCAATGAATGCTAACTTCTCTGGGCTCCAGAGAGATGTAGGGGTCCAGGGATTTCTCTTAAGTGCTTCATTACCCATTAGCTTGCAAAATACATTTATTTTCAATACCTGTAATATGATATTGAGTTTTAAGAAAGTGAAAAAATCAGTTGAGATCCAGCAGGAATGTCCCCTTCTGAAATCTAATATGAAACTAACTTCAATGCCAGTTTTTTTCCTGATGGAGTGCAAGTTAACATGAAACACCATACAGGAAGCTTTTTTCTTTCTGCTTTTTAGGCACGCTCTCCCCACCCCCCACCTTTGAAAACAACATACAAAAAAGGACTCTTCTGCTGCCTGCAAGAGGTGTCTAATTATGAGCTGGAAACTCCATTCATCATCCAGGTGTTAGAAAATACAGCCCTCTAATAGCAAACCATTGCACTTCAGTGAACTTGCCCTGCAGGGGATCAAACTTTTCAAGGCCAAGCCTAGGGAAACCTGTTCATAAGAATATGGAGGAGGTCTATAGTTTTGTTTATAACAGTCCTTCCTTAATTCCTGTTCCTCCTCCGCTATACCCACAGAGATTTAAGAAAAAAAAAAAATCTGCAGAAAAAAAGCAGACTAATTCAGCCACCTGTCCAGCAGTTCTTTCTGGTGTAGGAGGTCAGGGTTGGGTCTCCTGTGAAAAAGTAAAACAAAGTATGTGTGCATGAGTAGCTATCAAGGATTAATGTAGAAAAGGAATTGAAAGGAAAAAAAAGTCAATTACATAACAGGAAATTTAAAAGAAAGTTTAAAGTATCTTGAACAAATGAAAAAGAAGAGATGTTTGAGACAGCACTACAAGTCATCTAATATTTATATTCTCACTCCTGAAGTTCAGATCGAGTTTCATTCTTTTTCTTTTTTTTTCTTCCTTATTTATTTGGAACTTGAGGGTGATGGGATAAACAGATATCTTGTACACTTAAATAGAAGCATCTGTGCATAATAGTCATATAAACCCTTATGTCTGTCTTTCTGACATTTCAATTGAATTTTATTGCAGTTCTTAGAGCACTGACAAATGTAGATCTTTCACCCAATTGGCCAGAGCTCTGACCTTGCAAGAGTTTAATTTTAACCAGTGTTAAACAGCCTAGTAGTCAAATTCCACAATGTGTATGCCAAGAGACCTATCCCAGTTGGTGCAAAATACACTGGGTGTAACTACATTTGAGTTTCAGTTCAGATCAGGAATGTACTTTTGAAACTAAATCTGCTATTACTGTGGAATCAGTCTCCTTATAATGTCATCTCAAAGAGTGGTAAATGGATTTGTTTTAGCTGAATGTAAAATGGAAAATGTATACAAGGAACAAACTTAATTTCTTCCAACTGTTAATGGGTGTCCAGCCCATGGGACCAACCCAGAGCTTGTGAAATGTCCTGAAATGCATATAGTTTTGACATACCAGCATAAGATTTTTCCTTCTGCATATCCACTACATCTTGCTTCTTACAAATCCTGACATAGCGTGTGAGCATCTCGTGAGCAACAGATCCTCCTTAGACCGATTCTCTCTAGCTAGTCTTTATAGTGCCTGTATATCTCTGAAGTGACATAATCTTTTTTCTGTACCGGTTGCTTGTAAGCAGTTTAGTTAGCCTGGAAAAGGAAAGTGAATATTACAAAGTAACTTCCTCCACAAGAAATTAATATGAAAATATTTGTAATTTCAACAAGAAGTAGTAGAAAACCAGTGGAGTTCAGTATACTGAAGTAAGCTCAAAACTCTTGCTTACGGTGTTAAATAGATTCACTTCATGTTATATGGGCAATCTACAGAAGTTACCACTTAGACACACCCAGGTCTATGGAGTTGAATGAGATCCATTTGAGGATATTTAGGGGGCTGGTAGAGATGTTCACTAAGCCACTTTGAATCATTTATCAGCAGTCCTGGCTAAGTGGGCAGGTCTCAGTTGACTAGAGGTTAGCAAAAATGTTACTGACTTAAAAGAAGGGTCAGCAGGAGGACCCCAGGGACTACAGGCCTGTCAGCCTGACCTCTGTCCTGGGGAAGGTTGTGGAGCAGATAGTATTGAGTGTCATCACATGGCACATACAGGACAACCAAAGGATCAGGCCCAGTCCCTTATCTGGATAAGGGAAACAATGATCTGTACTCTGACTGGCGAGGCTGCACTTCAACTACTGTGTTCAGTTTGGGTCCCCTCACTACACAAGACATTGAGGTCCTGGAGCATGCCCAGAGGAGCACAACAAAGCTGGTGAAGTGTCCGGAGCCCAAGTTTTATGAGGAGAGGATGAGTGAACTGGGATTGTTTAGTTTGGAGAAAGGGAGGCTGAGAGAATATCTCATTGCTCTGGAGGATGCAATACAGTGGGCATTGGTCTCTTGGCCTAAGTAACAAGCAACAGGATAAGAAGAAATGGCCTTAAGTTACACCAGAGCAGGTTTATATGAGGTATGAGGAAAAATTTCTTTGTCAAAAGTATAGCATTGTGAAGCACTACAACAGGCCGCCTAAGGAAGTGGTTGAGTCACCATCCCGGTGTGTATGTAAATGTAATGGTGTAAATGTATGTAAATATATGGTGCTCAGGGATGTGTTTTAGTGGTGGACTATGCAGTGCTAGGTTAAGAGTTGCACTACACGGTCTTCTCCAACCTAAAAAATTCTATGATCCTATGAATCACAGAAAATTAATCATGTGTTTGATTTTAAATGCTTATCTTAGGATGAGATTTTCTGATGATATATCCCTGAATATATATGTATGCACAGATACTTTCACACACCTAAAAATACAATATACATTACACACAAATAAAGATATATGAGCAGTATATTAATATATATTATCTGAAGGGAATAGTAAATATAATGATCCTTCACTGTGTAGCCAGAGAACCACTTGATGTCTACACAGAGTATTTAGTATATTCAAAGACCCAGACTAAATATGGGCAATCCTAGGCAACAACCTCAGTAGCTGTTTTCTCCTGGTTCTGTTTTGAAGTGAGCATTGCTCCTAGCAAAGATCAGATGTGTGTCTGGATGGCAGTAACATGAGATATATTTATTTCAGCATTGTGATACACTAATGTAACTCAGTGATATCCAGAATAAATTTCCACTGTAAGCTTTTTCAAATACAACCTCTAAGAGTGGGAACTCATTTTCATCTGCCCATGTAGAAATTCACTGGGTTTTCATTTCCTAACAGGCTTCTAAGTATTCTGTGAAGCATTGACTCCTTGAGGTCTCCTAGTACCACACTGGTAGAAGAGTACAAAAATTAATATGCACCAAAGTTCTAATACAATAAAGATGTGTTATTCTCCTATAATTATTTCCATTAATTTGAAGGGTGTCTAATCTAAACAATAGCTTTTAGTTATATTTGCACTGAGTCATTAAAGGAAACACAGAACTCATTCTATTTCTCAGAGTATTTGCTAAGATTATATATTTTCAGTTGCTGCATTTGGAAGCACTCTAAACAATGTTTGGGTTTCAAATTCACGAAAACTCTGAAACTCTTACCTTTAAATTTTTCCATCCATCCATCCATCCATCCATCCATCCATCCATCCATCCATCCAATCTTTAAATTATCTCAGCCACCTCAGAAACATCTACTGTTTAATTCTTATCTCTGTCTACAAAGTTTGCACCCTGTTTCAGGCTTTGCTTTTGTTAATTAACCTTGTAAAAAGTACAGACCTCTTTTTTAATGACAATTTTAATGACAATTTTGACAATTTTTTAAAATGACAATTTTAATAACAATCTGATCTTTTTTTGGAGGTCTAATTAAAATAAACCCTCTTGTAAAGTATTATTGAGAGAAAAATTTAAACTCATATGTTTTTCTTGTTATTTTCCCAGTCACTGAACCCTGCATTTCAATTTACTGATATTATATGTGTTTTCTTTTAACTAACTTTCCCAGGCCTCTGCTTCCTCTGCAAAGAGAAATCTTTCCAACTGTATTATCTCCAAACTTCCATGTTGACGGAGAATCATTCTTTTAATTCCATTGGGAGGACAATGCCCCTTTGAATCATCTGCCGAGGAGATATGCTGCTGTATCTTTCATTATTTTTTCTTCCTTTTTCCTCCCTAAAGGAATAAAATGTCTGTACCTCCATCAAAAACTGAATGAGTAGCTACTTCTTAGATTTTCATTTGTGTTCTTTACATTCTGCCCATTCCAAAAGAGGAGGATGAACTTGACTTGCTGCACCTTCTAATATAAGTAATTGATGACTGAAACATCAAGTGACCTTCTGCAGAACCCTCCTTACATATCTTTTATCTTACACTTTATGAAGAGAAAAAGTCTAAGTACACTATTACTAAAAAAACTATGAAACCTGTTGTTTATGCACAACAGCAAAAATATATGATGAATTACATTTATTTGAAAGACAGTATTTATTATGGTATTACACATACAGGAAATTCACTTTTTTTTTTTTTAATAGACAAACAGTATGAGTAAATGATGAAAGGAAAAAAAAAACCAAGGAGCTAACATATTTTTCCAAAAGTATCCTCAGGCTGAAAGATTTTAAAGGCATATATCGAAATCTGTAAGCATAACAGTTTGCCTCAAAATAATCTTTCCCATGTATCTGAATGATTCAACAATTCTATATAAACCTTACAGAATTAGACCACTACTTGTTCTAGTTACTGACTGCCTAATGATAGGCAAATCTGTTTAGTCACTTTTACAACCTGCTTATACGTTTGGATTCCATGTTATCCTGTAACTCTGAGCTCCTTTATTTTAATTTTTAATTAACACATTACTGGATGCACATTATTGATTGTCACTAGATACTTGTGAGAAAGAATCATAAGAAAATTACATTGCCATGACCTCAGAAATTATCATCCCTGTTTAATTTTACCCTGGCAAGATCACATATATCGATTTCTGACAGTGTTTTAGTGATGTAAATGACACAATGTATGTTTAATATGTTCTGTTCTTTACTTCTTTCACCTTCAAAAAATTTTCCTGATGTCTAATGTGATCAATTTGATAAAAAGAGCCCCAGTCAAATGATAACAAACTCTCATCTGCCATAGTTACGGGAAAAAAATGATTCTTTTCCTCTTTGGAATATTCTTTTACATTTTTGAAGGTTATTGTCATGACCTCTGTAAATCTTCCATTCTTTAAGGTAAATAACATCATTTCTTCCATTCATTTATCACACATTACATTTTTTCCACACTTGTGGATTTTTTTTGTTGCTTTCATTAAAATTCTCTTTATATAGACCACAAATTATAACCCTGTGGTACCCAAATTTGAATTCCAATTGATACTTTAATGTTGCTCATGGAACAGGTAAATCATTTACATGTCTTGCATCATATTTAAACATCTCAATTTGATTGCCTTCATAAAAATGTGGTATACTGAAATTTTGTATCCCTGTAATCTCAGGACCTTTCTTAAAATAGCTATTAAATATTTCTTCTCATCTTGCATCTTTTCAGTTAATTATTCTTATTTTATACTGACTGTTGATAAATATCCATCTCCTTTTCTTCTCCGACAATGTCACCAATAAGTCAAGATTGTTTTGAATGTCAGTCCTACTCTTCAATTTGACAAGTACAGATGGTCACGTACCAGTCTCTTTAGGACTTTAAAGACCTCCATTGCATACCACTCATAGTTGTATTTTGCTGAAGATTCCTCATCTGTGTACAGACACTTTGGAACAATGTTTGTGGAACTCTACGGAAGTCTATGGAAGTCATTGCATACCAGTGATTAGCCAGTTGATCTTCAGTGTACTGCTTCTGCTCTTCAGCGGGACGATAAGATGTCACAAGGTCAATATACATGGTGCTTTTAAACACTGTTTACTGAATCAAAGATATACTTACGTTGCTTTCCAGACAAGAGTTTATGAAATAAGTACAAATGTCACAAGCAATCTGCAGAAGAATTAATATACTGATAAAAGAGCAATATTTCAAACCCCAAATCTTTCAACACTGCACATAGTTTCATCGCATTTAATTTTATGCAATGCTTTCAGTTTGGAAAGCAGACAGCTGCGTTGTATTACTGAAACACCTTTTGCATACCTGTCCTCGTCTAGGTTCCTGGTTTTATTGTGCAGGTCATAAAACACCCTTGGTTCTAAAGAACTTTTACATACATTTATAGATTTGATAGTGGAAAGTTATTTAAATTGCTTATGCAGTTCACCTCTTATAGTATAAAAGTAGATCTACCAGTCAACTCATACATTTCTTGTCTTTACCTTACTATTAGTTTCATCCAGAATTCACTGAAATCAGCATCTTAATTAAACAAAATTTTCTCTGTGTTTCAGTGCTTTGTAGTGAGACTTCATCTCTGCTGATTGCTTTTCCTGGTCAGTTTGTTGAACCCCATAGTGACCCTACGGACTTCACAAAGTCTTCAGCCTTCTTTTTCTGTGGGACTTTTTAGTAGCAGCTATTTGGCTTTCATCATTAAACACTACGCTGTGGCAATTTAGTCATTAGTCTACTGGTCGTATGCTATTTTTGGTATGTTGGCAGACACAAACAGTGATGAAATTGCAAATGACAGGAAGTCATTTCAGTGAGCTCAGGATATTTGCTGTTTTAATTAGAAAACAGTAGTGGCAATAAAACACTAAGTAAAATACAAATTATTGTGTGGGTTTTTATTGTTCAATTAAGCAACAACTTTAAAGTTAGTTGTTAGCATAACAGTTTAGCATACAAAAATAACATAGCACAAAAACATTCATGAACTGAACAGAGGATTGAAGATATGTGTGTCATTTATACATATGTGTGTGTATATATATGAAAACTGCACAAATGAAGACATGCATTTTAACTATGAACAAAAATAAAAGACATCAAGGAAGCAGTAGAATTAAACTTTTTTTTCCATAAGGTGGATGTACTAGGTTCTATAAAATTTCTTAGTACAGATGGCTAAATGACACACATTCTTTGTTGTAGTATGAGCCTGTTACTGCAAACATAGAGCTAGAGCTAGGAAGAGATACTGATTTTTATTTATTTTTTTTTTTTCAGTAATGTAAAACATTAAAACATTAATCATGACTCCAGGAGGAGCATTTACCCTACATATATTTAAACATCCCAAACTGGTGATCAACACATATGACCATTGCCTTGGTCTTACAGTGCCATCAGTAAAGGAAAACGAAATCTTTAGGATTTGTCTCATTTCCACATCTAAGAACGCAGACAGTTCGAGTTGATTGCCTGAAAACTATTATGATCAGCTCAGACTGAAACATTTAACTCCTAGAGACCTAAACTCAGGGAGAAATGTTTCAAATTTGGAGGAGAACTGGAAGTTTTGGAGATACTGATTATTTCTTCAAGTCAGTGTCAAATTAAGACATCATAAGAGAATATTTGATTAATCTTGATCTTGTAAGGTTTTTGAGCAAATACTTCACCATAAGCATGCAAGTAGCCCCAGTAACCTCATTTGTAACGTAAATGTAATGAAATGATTCAGCTAATCAAGACTGGGATTACGTACCAGTTACATGGGAACCAGGGATTTTATAATCTTATCCGTCTGTCAGGTATCGTAAATTATATGGACTCTATGCTCTAAAACCTGATAGGTAGTGTTACTTAAACGTATATAAATTAGTTTAATAGAATTCTGTCATTTCAGTTCTGAAAGATACTGAAAAGAGCAGTACTAATATGTTTGCAAGGTATTTATGTCTTCAGAGGAGTTAGAATCTAGTAAATTTTCACAGCTAACCACTTGTCACAAGATTAGTCAATCTACCAGTGTTTAATTAAACCAAACATTCCTAATAAGCTCTGATAACTGACTAGACATCATAATATCCTAATCCAAAGTCTGCAGTTCTTAGACTGTTGCCATTTGAAAACTTACTTGAACTGACTTTGTTAGAGTTAAATCTTGATGCAATTTTGAAAATATATTAATTTTGATATGAAATATATTTTCTCTTTAAATAAGAATTTTCATTATTTTGTGCATTGTGACCTTAAAATCTACAGTGGAGACAAATTTCATATAGAAGTATAATCAGGTTATCTCAAAGAAAATTCATGCCATATTACTAATACTAAGCCTTGCTAACAAGACTTTCCCAATGTTAGAAAATATTAATGGGAATTCACAACATGTATTGAAAAATATATAAGCTGCCCAGGGATGTAATATTCTGTACTAACACTCAAAATATTCTCGTTCACACGTAACAGTCACTACAAATTCACATCAAATTGATCTTCCTTTGACAACTCAGAACAGTAAAGAAATGCCATTATTCACATTGGAGTCATAAAAATCACATTACGCTACTGTAAAAGGTTTCTTGTGTAGCACAAGAAATAGCTTGATTTTGTCATATGATATAGCTAAGGAGAGAAAATCTATTGTTTCCATAGCTGGTAAATCAAAAAAACATTTCCTATTCTTTCGTCTATTTTATTTGAACACAAACCTGTGTATCTCTCAGGGTTATCCACATATAGGGTATAACCATGGCTACTGAACACTGACAAGAATAAATAGATTTTACACAGGTTTTGGTTTTTTTTTTTTTTTCAAAGATATGTTCATTTCATGTGCATCTTTGAGACTGAGGTAATTATGACTAATAGAAAAAAAAAAGGCCAAAGACGGAAAAGAACACTTTTAGCATTATACAGTAAACATAGATGACAGCAGCCATTTTATGGAGATGTTTTCTGCTTTGCTGAGTCCATCTGGGTCCCTTCTATTTATTTATTTATATTAAAACAGATAGGTATACTTTCTATTGCACAACACAGATTTGAAACCTTTGGCTATGTTATTGTGCTCATGCACAAGACATAGTCTAGAACATTTAATGTTTTCTAATATATTTTCATATAGTTTTAACAATATTCTTATTTCATTTATTACATGACAAATGTATGATGATAAGTACTTCATAAGAGTAAGTACAGTTCCTTTATTACTATTCAGAGGTCAGTCAAAATTTTGACTGCATTAAAGAGAAGGCAGACTGGATACCATATAAGAGAGTCCTGAGTAGGACTGTAACCTTTTTTCTTTCCTTGAAAATAAAAATCCTAGCACTTCCATAACACTAAATGTATTATCATCTCCTCCATAAGTAACTGCCCTCACATTATTATCTAATTTCCCCTTTGAATTGTCTTTGCAGGATTTAAAACCATTTAATAGTTAATGTTCTATCACTTATATACTAAGGGATTGCTATATGGTAGCAATTAAACTACATATTGTAGCACCTGCGCATACTGTTTTATTTCACATCACATTTTCCGGATGTCACAGAACAGGTGATAGAGCAACACAGAAAGTCTCATTTACAATAGGGACACATTTTAGCATGCATAACACTAAGTCTTATCAGACTTCAGCTAGACCCATGCAAAATCAGAGACCCCTGCAACTATAAGAAGTTTACAACAGTAAAAAGCATAACTTCTGACCAGCATAGTATCCCTTTCCTTGACATAAATGTAGAGGCAGAGAGAAAGATCCTTCCACTTTGCCTACCCTGTGAGTTAATCACAATGAGTTAAAGAAGTATTGCAAGATAATGGTAAAAAATTCCTAACCCTGATGTCATGTCTTCTCTCTTTGCAATGCATCTCTTTTCTCATATATATATATATATATTTATTCATATACATATATATTAAAGATAATTTTAGTTAAGATATTACTTTATTAGTGTTAGATTGTCCAGCACAGTAATTTTTCTTTTTATACTTCAATAAATGAAGTCCAAACCTTAATTGATATGAAAACAATGGCAGTACTGTCATCAGGCATGTTATTACTGTGTAATGGAATGTGGTGACCTGCAAACCTGTTAAAATTCAACCCAGCAAGTCTTTAAAAATGTCTTAAACTAGCTCCTACTCATCCATCTATCTATCTATATATACATCATATATATAAAAATGCACTATTTTATTTCTTATTTTTCTTTCTTCCACAATTATGAGACTTGGTGTATTTTCTGCTGGAACCTTAAGAATCCACTCCTTCCCAAAACCACTCTTTTTACCGCTAGAGGGCCAGTAGATACTAGATTTCTTTAACTTGCCCATTAGGTAGGAAATGCTGGAAGAATTAAAGTGAGCAGAGGGCAAATATAGTTTCTGGCACTTTGTCACTGCTTTGTTTTGTTGACTTGAAACTGGGCACTGTTTAGGGAATATACTTGTTTCAGTTCATATGAAGTAAAGGTTTGAAGTGCACAAGTCTCATGAGGGGATCAGAACTGCATGAGTAAATATGTTAAGTATCTGGTTTATGCACTTTATTATTCACAAATATTCTCCACACACATCAATATGCTAAATTTGATGTTTGTATGAATGACTGTACATGCACACATTCATTTGAATTCAGCTGCAAGTAGCCTGAAGGCATGAGAGAACTTGCATCAGTTTTTCAGAGACATTTGATAGTTAGGGTATATCAACAACATTCCTCACCAAGAAATGGTAAGAACATTCCTGTGGTATAAAATTAAATGAAAAAAAAATATTACTTTAGGTTATTTCTATATTTTTCCTTTTAGATTAATGCTGGTTTGCAACAATTAGGGTAGAATGAATTAAAACTCTTGCTTGAGGCCATTAAAAATTGGCGCAATGCAGAAGGATGTCTGATGGAGCTTATGAATCTACCTCAGTAATATCTGCTGGAATGATTTTCAAGTGCTGGCTAAAGTGCATTCCTGTGTATTTCCACTTAAGCCATCTGCCAATCTTAATTCTTACTCCTGAGGGAGGAAATCTTCCAGTGCTGTTTTTCATTTAATTTGCAAGGACATCCTGTTTAGGTACTTATCAGAAGAACAGAAGAGTGGATGCCAAATACCACAAACCTTCGTTTAGAAAACTTAATGGGTCAGACTGAAGTAACAAGCTATATTTGAAAGCAGCTGCAGGGTTGTTCCTTTATATTTGTTAAAAGTATGTTGCTTTTTTCCGGACAGATACACTTATGCATGTCTCTTCAGTAACTGTAGCCTGTTTCCTAAACATGAAAGGATTTTGCCAAAAGTTGCTAAAATTCACCAGTTTGATGACTAAGGATGAAGTCCAAAAAAAATAAGCGAGCTATGCAGGTAAATTGTGACTGACTTAGGGCACCAGTTAGCTTAGTTGCCTAAACAGCCATTGACCACAGTGATCAATGCAGCAGCATTTATATACTCAGATGCCTAGAGTTCTGCTACTGTACTTGTTTAGAGACACTGTAGTTGTGTCTGTGCCAGGGATCTTAATACCTATCTCATACTTCAGGCTATTTGGATCAAGCAAAAGAAGATTTTCTGTACCTAACGCCTGAAGTGCATTTTTTGGAGGGAGAAGGCAAACAAGGATAAAAGGAAGACATCCCACTTAGGGCACACTCAAAAGCACCATATAAAAGTGCAAGCTCATAGTTATCACATGGACTGCCATTTCAAACAGCTGACAGAGAAGGGCTGCAGGTTTGTTTTCCTCTTTCAAAAACTGGAGCAGCAAGGAAGACTCTCATGTTAAATATTGGACTACTGTACAAAATTACTTCAGTCAGAAACAGAAAAGAGAGTTTATGCACTCCCTAGTGGTAAACACAGTTGCATCCACCTGTCAGGAGAAAGGGGTCTTAAGTTCCATTTCCTGATTCAAAGTACTTATCTTTCTACATTAAAGAGTCATTGGAAAAAAAAATATACTAACTTTAATGGCAAGAACAAGAATGCAGAGAGAAAATGAAGCAGACAAGCAGGGTCCTGCCTCAACGTGCTAATAAAAATTGCTGTATTCTTTGCACTGTGTCTCTGGGAAGGCTGTATTCCTACAGTTCCTTCTGGTTTCACAAATAAAATTACCATCCTGGGGGAAAAGTACAATCAAGTTTTGTGGTCAGTGTGATAAAGTCACTCCACCAGATCTGTCTGCTTCCAGGAACTATTTTATGCCTAAAACTCATGTTGACACTGGGTGTAAAAGTCATCCCCCATACAACATAAACTGATCCATTTTAGCTATTGCCTTAGGGGTTTTTTACAGGTAAATAACATGTTTTTGAGCAGCAACTCATCTTATCCTACATTGACTACTTAAGCAAAGGTCAATAATTGTAACCATGAAGGGATCTATGTCCTTACATTGAATAAATAGTAGTTGAAATAGCTGCTCAAATGCTAAGATCTACAATATGGACACTTAAAATTAAGTGAGCAATGTTTCAGTGGGAGGTTTACTTGCATAAGAATAGGATGCTTAGTCTCAGACCTTCATTTTAACTGACTACAAAACAATCAGTTAAGATCTGACACAAAAAAAACCCATTTCCAGCTAATAATGTAAAAAGAACCCTAAGAACACATCCTGAATTTTGTCTTGATAGCAAATAAAACTTGAATGAAGGCAAAGATATAATTTTGGAATATTTTCCTGCTAACAGGAAGAAAAGAGCTGGACTAAAGGTAGCCTGATATACTGTAATTAGCAAGCTGTGGATACTTACTGCTTTGAAAAACAGTCAACGTATCAATGTTCATATTAATCTATGGTTAGGAGCTGTCAAAGGAACTGTCAGAAAAGGAAAGGATATAGTCTGTTCCCCAGAACTCACCAAAGACTGGCATCTAGAAGTGTCTTTGATTCTGTGATCCCTCTGTACAGAGCAGCAGGGTGGAAATGTTTTTTCATTATAAGATTATCTAGCCTCACATCCGTCTTGGCCTACATGTACTTTTGCAATGCTTTTCTGCTCCTATATATGGAGCTTTCATAAGGCAGGTCCTTGCTCCTTGCTGAAAGAATTAGCACCATGTAATTCCCTTTCTTGACTTCAGATCCAAAACAAGAAAACCTTAGATTGCCAGCCAAGAGTCTATGTGTGGCTAAACAGGCATTGGTTGTGCTTGCCTATTAATGAAGACCAAACTATGTTTCAAACCTGAAAACAATGTACTGTTAAAATACAGGTGGAAGGTGTTCCTTTATGTTTATATAGTACAGAGAAACTGTTACTAAAACAAACACACACAAAAAAAAGAAAAGAATAAAAAAGAAAAGAAAAATACAATGAGGAGTTTCACATCCTGGTGGAGGAGGGAACTAAAAAACTAAACACTGCTAAAGTTGTGACTCAGATGTATGACTGCCAGGAAATTTAGAGTTAAGGATGACATTCCATTACAAGCTCATGCTGTTGTTCCTGTTTCAGAGTTCTCACAGTGATGAGAGAAAATCACATCGTCTGGACTGTCTGCTGGAGTTCCTAATGCAATCATTTAAATGTGGCCTTCCTCTATCTGGATATTCATGAACTCCTGGCTTGTAATGACCCATTTTGAAATGTTATATTAGCTAAAGGAAGAGCTAATTTGTTGCAATAACTGATCCACAGAACTGTTACTGAGTCTAGCAACACAAAACTAACAGATTTTTTTGAATTTTTTTCATATTTGCTATTTAAAAATGACGTTGGCTGTGGAAATATTTCACTAAGAGATTCTATCTGATCCAGCACTGTTAACTCAGTCAGGAGAAACCTCTCCCAACAAAGCAGCGTTCATTTGCTCAAACACCTTAGCTATCATAAAGATATTTTTAAAAGTACTAATTGCAGCACAACAAGAGGCGGTTTGGCAGGAGTATGAGTTCACAGTCATGAAAGACCAACATATCCACCTAGCCTATCATTTGACACTTTGGAAAGAGAATAACCGATTCAGCTATCAGCCCACTGTTACAGACAAATTATGTTTGGATAAGCAGCTTATCAGAAAGTTGCAGAAACTTGCTTGTGAGGGCAGATGCATAGGAAATGAAGGTCAAAGAGGATTTAATCCAGTCAAAATCACTGAAATAATCTGGGGACAACAAGGAACATAGTATCAATGTACCACACTCACATAGCCTAACATCAGCTTCCCTTTTTTTTCCTTTTTTTCTTTCTCATTCTATTAAGACTATTAAAATTCAAAGAACTACTTTGCAATTGTGCAGGCATTCCTCTGCATCCTGATGTTTGTTCCTATCAATTGGCTCTTTATGCCACTCAGTCGAGGCCGGATGTTTGCAGTTGCTGGCAGCTGTTGTTCGAGGCCCAGTGAACAGCTGATAGACTGGCAGTGTACATTGAAATAGTGCAGCCCAGAGCCTGGGAAAGGTCCTAATGCTGAATACTCTCAGTTCTGATGGGTAATTAGCTTAGTACATGCAAGATTAGAGAACTAGTACCGAAGATAGTACATCTGACCTGCTTTTCAAAAGTCATTAGAAACTAGAAACGGTAATTCTTTCACAAGAAATGCGAAGAATTTTGTGAATGGGACTGGTTGGCTTTTTTTACTGAAGAAATTCTACTAGAAGTTGAGTTTCTCTGAGCATTTGTTCAAACAAATGCATTTTTAAGGGGTTTGGGTTTTTTTGTTATGATGTAGTATAGTATATTAAAGTATATTAAAGAAAATATTTAAAAATAAAGTTTTATGTATTTCTCTCTGGAATTTGTGTGTGCTGCAAATGTTCAGATACAACTGTTTGTACCAGTTAATTGTCTTTTTGAGGGGTGGAGAATCACCTTCCAAATATTAAGAACCTCATTTCTTCTAGATCTGATTTAAAAAAAAATAAGAAGCGGAGGAAATAGAATTTAATTTACTTTTTTCATTCTTCTTTATTTTCTCTGGAAATTTCAGTATTCATCATATAGACAGGATCAGACCCAATGCCTAATGAGGTTAAATGATATCTTTTGTGCCCTAAGAGAATCTGCTGCAGTTCAAGTAGTATCTGTATACATGGGAGCTGGTGTGTGTGTGTTAGAACATATCACATCCTTTTCCATACCCTGCATTTTGAATGAGCTTCTTTCAGGATCATGAAGCTCTTGGAAATTCTGATCTAAGCATGGCAATAAACATTGTCTCATCCAGTCCTGACACTAGTTCCCCACACTCTGGCAATATTTTCATCAGTTTCTTTAAAAATGTATAAAATTCTTATCGACTTCATAGATGTTTTTGAGGAAAAAAAGAAAAGTTGATGTTTGCAGCATACTTGAAAGAAAAAGTAAAGCATTATCATAGCTGCCGGTCCAATGCCACAATTCTTATTAAAAGTTCAAGAGTTTTACAGCAGTGTGGATTTTATGTCTTCTCTAACATTAATGCTCTACCTGTATTTGAACTTGAGAAACGTTACCTGTGGTGTGTGTTACCCTTCCCTTACTGGCCCTGCTGTAACCACTAGCAATGTATCATTAGAATCTGGGCTTTGACAAAAGATACAAATAAGATCTTTAGCAGATGTAGGAAACAATAGAGAAGGTAGATGAGCATTCACTTTTTCTGTTTTAGCTTACTGTCATTTCAAATTGCAGTGACATTTGCTGCTGGAGGAAGTTGTTTAGGGAATAAGATAAAAAGGAGAGGAAGTCCAGGTTTAGAAAAAAAGGCATTAGGAGCAGATGTCAGGAAAGAGAAAGAAATAGTTGTAGTAATTAATTTTCTTGATTTACTTCACTGGGGAATGAGAAATTTGTGAGGGAGAAACTGTTGGCTTCTCCTGTGGCTGGAAGTCAGCTACACACCTGGGGTACAATGATACATGAGAAACCATAAATTTTAAAGAAAGCAGTCTAAAATATTACTTTCATAAACATGTTTAGGATTGGGAAGCACTCATATTTCCATTTGCCTCTGTCCATTTTCAACTGACACTAGCTGAGAGAAAGTAATTTAGATACAGGAAAACTGAATAAGTGAACAAGTTAGTTTGTATCAGATCTCTCTGAGATTAATTCTTGGGGCTGAGATTACTGCTTCCAGGAGAAGGGAAACGGGAGCTGGCATGAAGTATTTTGTAAGTTACTATCATTTATTTCTATCAATTACTGAATATTCTTAGTATACCAAACTCAGTTTAAAGCAAAGACACAGCTCCAAAGAGATTTGTCTCAGAGACGTTGTCAAAAGCTGGTTAAACTTCATGTTATTACTTTAAAGTCAGTCGAAAAACTACAGATTGGTGGTTATAATCAGTCTAAAGACTACAGATTGGTGGTTATAAAAGCAAACAAGAAAAAGAAAAAAGGTTACAAGTGGAACGATCTTCTTTTCTCATAATTGTTACCTCAGTACAGGAGAAGTACATGACACGGTGCCTTCTTTCCTATTTAGGAAAGAATCTAGCAGTACAGACCACACTGTTCCTGAGAGACCTCTACTCTTCTCTACAGCCTCCACTGTCATCCCAGAAGTGTTGAAGTGATTTTGTGTCCTTCTTGAAGACAAAAGAAGGAGTAGTTTGAGTGTTTCCTAAACCAGAAATCAGACACACAATTAATGTAATGCTACGAAAGCATCTGAATCAGGAAGATAATATATTAATTAATCATGTTATCATGGTGGTTTGTGTGGACTAATTTATTTCATCCTAAAACAGAAATGTTTTTTAATTTTTCCCATTTTAAGGGTTTCTCTCAATTGGATCATAGTACAGGTGTAGACATACACATTATAGATATATAAAATTAAATGAAGTCATTCCCTGTACCCCACCCACCATCTCCCCTTTCTCTCTCCCAGAAAGTTATTTCATTACTTTCCACAGTCCATTACATGAGCACTGCTAAACTACAAGAACTTTATGATTTACTCCACCCATCCTGTTTATATGTGTCAGTGTGGAAAGCAAATAGAAATATCCCAAAGCTAAAACGGTAGGAAGAGGAATATCACTAGTCCTTAGCACTAGACATGTGCCCACATCAGTTATTGGGTTGGTGAGGCACCATTTCTAATTTTTTAAACATTTCCTCACAGTAACAATTCACCAGACAGGAGAAATAGTTGGTAAAAATCAACAAGTTTCTGCTATATCAGTCAAATTCAGGCACATATTCCAAGAATCTGTCTCATTATCAAGGTAGTACAAGCTGAGTGCTCATATGGTAAGTACGATTTATAGGTTTTTACTTGCAAATTTCAGCACTTTCAGGTGTTACATTTTTGTGGCTTTATACTCACAAAACAAACTGTTCCCGGCATTAACTGATCAACATTTGTCTCTCAGTAGTATATGTTTAAAATCACAAATGTTTTCACCTTACTCTTTAAGATTTCTTTTTAAGCTGAAGTAAGAAACAAAAAAATCCTTAAGTACCACACAAGTAGCAATGAGTGTTAACATAAATCACAGAATATCATAGAAGAATAGTAAATTACAGTTTGCCTGCAGACCAAGTCTCTCTTAGATACGAAAACTACTGCAGTGGGCCACTAAATTATACCAACTAGTCACGGTCCATCACGATAAAGCAAGACTTCAATATTACTGCTAAAATTTCATTAGAATCAGCCTCAGGGAACTCTAAAAAGAATTGGGCTTCTGTCACAGGTAAAACAAGTAGTTGTACTTAAAGTTAATTTTCCTATGATGATAAGTCTCCCACCTCAGTTATTTCATTCATTAAAAGCTTTTTATGATTTGAGTTGAAATTTTCTAATATTGATTTTCCCTGGGGTTTAATATACTGAGGAAATTTCAACAATTATGGTTCTCTTCAACTTTTTAACACCTGACTATATGACTTCAGTATATTTTAAATGTAATTTTGTATCAAATACATATAAAACTACTGTCTTGATGATGCTCAGTCACTAGCACTGTGAGCAAGGCTTTTTAATCAGTTGAACTGGAACAAAAAATTACATTTTAAATATTAGTCCTTAAAACAATGAGTTAATGTTAACAGTCAACTAGGAATAAACTTAGGGATTAACTTAGTCTTTCTATCGTGCTTATCATTATAAAATGTGGTTTATATTACTCTGAGATGTTTCTGGATTATGTAATTTTTTTTTACTTGAAAGCTGCATTTGTAGGAAAGGAATTTAATCAATAATCTCATTTATTCATTCTAAATGTTAGCATATTTCCTGCTTCTATTAATTTTTCCCAGAAGTATATGCATATTACAATGACATAAGCACCAAAACCAGTTCTCTGTCTAGGACGTGAATGCGCTAGATCTCTCAACTTTAACTAACACAAAATCATCAGCTCAAAGCAATTTATTAGGAAGGCTGAAAAGTGTCTCCAGGTCAAAATTTAAATACTAGGACTGGATCAAATAGGGGTCATTGGTAAAACTGATTTTATTGGAATTTCAGAGTTTGAAAATACGTATATACAATACATAGTAAAGTTCAGTTATTCCAAGAGCTGATCATATACAATTTCTGATTACATGTGAAATTTTAAAAGTGGACATCTTCAGCTTTTTTTAAAAGTCAAACTTTAAGTGATTTCAGAATATTGTACTTCCAATACCTTGAAATTCTAGCCTCCAGTCAACATGGTGAAACAGCCTGTTCAGTTAAACTGTGTGTTACTAAATGTCTGAACACTCACAGAATGAAAACTTTCGTCCTATCTCTTCTCCAGCTGCTTAGTTGCAAGGACCTTGAATAACTTAGGAGAGATAATTCATATGGAAGACACTCATACAGGCACAATGTGCTTGTCCTTCTTATGGTCTAGGTGCATGTGTGTTTGAGCATGCACTGCGGGTTACCACAATTTTCTCCCAGTATTTCTGAAAGGTTGATTCTGATGTATCCTTGTGTGTGGCATACTCTGTTGCACTCTCAACCTATTGATGAAATGTGAGTAGAAATAGATCTTTCACTCAGTGACTGGGCTTAAATTTGGACTTTAATTGGACATATTCTTATTGACAAAGGTTTTGGGGTTGGGTTTTTTTTTTCTGACATTCAAGAGAGAGGAAAAGCAAAAAAGAAAAAAAATTGCTAGAAGTGATACTTTCATGGCTTTATTTCAGGCACTCCTGAAGCTGGAGCCATTCCAACAGACAATTTGTGTGTAGACCTTGCAATATGTAGAATTACAGAATTTATTAAGGGGAGGTGAGAGATTCTACCCTAGTCAGAAAACAATTCTGCACATGATTAGTAGTACAGGGAGTTTCTTTAAAAAAAATACTAGAACAAAAAAACAGAGAGCTCATGGAAGGTAATCCAGAAGATGAAGAGGGAAGAAGGTCTGAAAAGGAGCAGGACAAGAACAGGAAACAGAGATGGGAAAAATTAAAGCAGTACCACTAGAAAAGAAAGCCAAATACTCCTTTTAGGGAGAAGAGAGCCTATCCCTCAGGAGACCAATGAGAGTATTGATTTAGGTAGAAGCTGTGAGACCACCAAAAACAAAGGAAGAAGAAGGAGGTAGAAAATAGGACAGTAGGAAGGGGGATAGCAATGTCTACAGTCATATCCAAAGACAATTATATCTAAATGAAATGGCACACAGGCTAGAAAAAGAAGAGACATAAATGGTAGAGAATGCTTTAAGATTTTGCCTTGCGTGTATCTGCAAAGTCCTCTTCCAAATATCTCTGATAGGGGAGATATTTTTTTTCTTAGAAACCTAACTACATATATATATATGTTCAGATACTTTTCAACTACAGTCAATACCATGAGTAAACTTTGTTCCTTTATAAAAATCAGTGGACTGATATATTGAGTTCATACTGTAATACTTGACACAACAAGGAAGTTGTATCTTTTCCGCCTAAGGAGCCTCATTCAAAACCATGAATCTCACCTGAAACATTATAGCTAAATGAAAACTTAACTTTCTTCTTTGTTTTCAAAGTATGTTATTTGGTATCATGTTTGTCATCTACTGATTCCTCACTGTCACTTTATTTTCAGTTAGGCAAAACTGGCACAAAATTAGTGAATATGTTTACTAATATTAAATGTTTAGATATCTTCTCTGAAAAACAAGAAAAAATGTAAGAGAGAAAAACATAACTCAGTGCCTATCCTCAAAAATACTACTAAGTCAGAAAATATAATAGGAAAGCTGTAGAGTTTTTAGCTTTAGGTGATTTACATAAACAGAAGCACATAGTGCTTTTTGGGGTTTCCTACAACATTCCGCTTATCTCCACATGGATATGGGAAAGATGTGTGTCATTTGGTTGTCCTGTATCTGACCTGCACAGATACCTTGAATGCTCTAGTGAATCTTAATGGGATAACTTGCCTGGTCAAACAATTGAATATAGCCATTCATAAGACTGAGTAGGCAGTGCTCTACTGCCAAAATGCAGATTTTTTGATGTGAGCTAGTCACCCACACATGTACTATTAATATCAGGGAGATCTCAGTAACAAAGTAACAAAGATTTAGAGAGTTACTGAGCTCACTCTAAGTTATCAACATTCTGCATCACTCACCTGAATTCCTTTCTAAGCTCCCTGAGGCTAGGTTCAGCTGTTCACACCGAGTTGATGTACTGTGGTTTCCTACTCAGCTTTCAGCTGCAAGTCAGGAAGTCTGTGGCTCTACTTTGGTTCTTGTGCTGTAGATTCCAGGCTTATGCAGCTGTGCAAAAGGAACTTAAACAAGTCCTGGATTTTCACAGACAATAAGGTCAGGTTAGAGCTTTATAAAGATTTGACAACTAATTTAAAATGTCTAAACTTAGATGACTGTATAGTGATAATAACTTCAGATAGTACTTTGAGAAGCCTAATTTGATCTGAAAATACCTTGGGTTGGAAGAATCCCCAAAATATTGATATAGTAAGGTCCTATAATTTCATTATAACTATTTCAAAATTATATTACTTGTAATTTTAAGCCATATGTATATAAAATGTATATAAAGTATTCATTCATGTGACAACATTTTCTAGCTTTGTCCTCTCTAAAACAAAAATGATTCTTAAGTACACCCATTTAGAATGTAAGTTGTGGGGTTTTTTTCCAAGTGAAACCAAAGTAAGATGGGAGGCTAGGAATGTTTATGTCTAACTAAATCATAAAACAGAACAATTTCAAAGAGCAGTTTTTGGAATATAGCTATCTAAAGTCTCTGGTATAAAAGCAGGGAGGAAATCCATTGCTTCACTTCCCACTATTTTGAAAACTGTCATCTGGTTGATAGCCAGCCCTGTTTAACGAATAATTGACATGAAAGAGCATTATGGCCCCTGAAAATGTTTTTACACTGTTCACAACTGTAACCACAATATCCTTCTCAACATGTAAGCCTTCATGCAGAACAAAGCTGCTGTGGTTGCTGCCTTCCTACAGTTCAAACTCTAAAGTGCCAGACTTGGCATCAGCCTATCTCTTATTAACATCAAAGGTTCTCAAATTAAATACTATTAGTGTTGTTTGGGATTTTCATGAGCAGTGCGTATAAATACATATCTCTTACACTGTCATTGTTGTGTTATGCGTCAGCATTGATGATGACTCTGGGACACAGACCCCTGATTCAGAGCTGGACTTTGAATCTCCCGCATTCAATCCAATTTGCAGAAGTTGGGTTTGTGTTCAGTGTTTGATTTAGAACAGTGTAAAAATTAAAAGGAACGTCAGATTTGCAATTGAATTTTCAGACTTTTCTAACATCTTCCACATGTGACTCCCTTTCACTTTCTCTCCCTCTACTATTGTCTTTCGGGTTATATGCCTGCTGTGACATATCTACTTTCTCAGGCATAGACATTCACCCACTCAGCCATTCTCAGTGAAAAAACTTAGAAATAATTCTGAATAAACCTTTCAACTTTTAAGTGTATACTTTTAAGGTGGTTTAAATGAAAAAATTCAGATGTTTTTGCTTTCTTTGAACCCTCTTCTAAATGTAAATCATAGAGGAAACTCACATATTTCTAATATTATTTCCTCTTTTTAATAAATGAAGCAATCGATTGTAGTTCACAATTTCCTAAAAATCATTGCATCTTTCCAAAACATAATTACTATTTGTAATAATAGTATAGTAGTAAAGCTCACTACGAAGTGTCCGTGCCCTAAAGCTTGCAAATCAGCATTTGACAATAGTGGCTTTTAGACATCTGGTTTTGGAAAAAGATTAATTAAGTGGGTCCCTTGGTTTTAATTAGCTTGGTTTTAATTTCTACCTCTTGTTCCCAATTTGCTTCTCTTTAGGAAGAGGTAAGATAGGTAAGATATCATAAACTCAGCAGGTTTTCAGTAATTTTCATAAGTTTCCCATCTGGCATTGATTTTATGTCAGTAATCCTTTCCAGGTCCATTCACTTTTGTAGGTCTTGTCCCAGTGAAGGCAAAAAAGACTTGAGCACATAGTTGTTATGAGCGGAAATTACAGCCAATACTAGTGAAAATAAAATAAATGAGAATCTATAGTAAAAGAGAATCTAGGATAACCATCAAGGAATTGATAAAAAAGAAACAATGACCTAAAGAGTCCTTCCTCACCTTCAACGGGGTTAGGTAGGTGGTTTGATTTTAGTAATTTGGTTTTTTTCTACTACATAGTGAACAGCTTTTGGCCTAAATTTTACTGATATACTTAATGTGTGTCAGCAAGACTTTGAGGCACATTATGTTGCAGCAAATACGTAGAATAACTTTGAATATATCTGGGATCGTTTATAATTTTATGCAATTTTTTTTGCTATGAGGGTCATTAGATTTTAGTCAATACATGTTTACCATGAAACTGGGAATAAGTTTTTTTAAAAAGATTATTTAAACAATATGTTAAGTACAGTCACCTTTTTTAGTGATTGCTTGTTTTTTTTTTAGTTAATACAAAGGATAGCTTAAATAAATGACAGTCCTGCATATATAAATAGATACCTGCAGGAAGAGTTTGTGTATAGAAGTCTGATATACTGTCTGTCCTAATTACCTTGAATGTGTTCTTCATTCTCCCCAATCTGACTAGAACTTACAAGTGTTTACCCTGGGGATATCCTTCCTACATTCCTTACATATGACAGAGGAAAGAAGTTGCAGGTGAATGGTTGATTCTTGATTACATATTGGAATTTAATTAATATGTATGTACAAATGCAAGTATCCTGATTTTTTTTGTTGTTGTAAACCACAAACTGCTGAATTTGAGGAAAAGGTGGTAAATCTTCTTGTTGACCCAAAATGAATTCTTTGAAATATCTCTAAATATTCATGTTTCTTTTTGATATAATTTTATTTCATTTTTTCACTCTTGAGTGTAATATATAGTAAAGTGGAAAGGCACTGTATATCACTATAATTTTATAGCACCTTAAAATTATTAACAAGTTAATGATCTGGTTGAAGATGGAGATACTTTAACAAACAAATATACTCAATTGAAATGCTGAATTTCCTCATAATATCCTCAAAGACTTCATAAACTTTTACCTCAGACATTAAATAAACCTTTTCTGCAAAATTCTTCATTGACATTAAAAGGTGTAGTTGTACGCTGTCTCTTCCTAATACTTAAGCATATCACAGGTTTGAGTTCTTCAGTATTTTTTACCTGTAAAGCAATCAGCACTGACACAGAATGTTAAAATTATACAGATTGGTATAGATACTATCAAGATTCAGACACTGGCATTATAACTTATTGTACTGTGACTCAAACTTATGCTTATAGCATCAGAATTGTCATAGTCTTATCTGATGGTGAGTATTTGTTATAAACTAGAAAGATATAGAATTTTGCTGTTAAAATATCTGCTTATTATTCTGATAAATAAGAAGTATCAGTTGTAAGTCATAAAAAGCAATGAAAATAAAAGGCGGACAGTTATAAAATTTAAACAAACGTCTTTGTTGCTATGCCACTCTAGCACAAACATGGCCAAGTCTTTCCAGTTAATCAAAAGGAAATATTAGATAATAGCTGTGAAGTTTTTGACAGTTTGTTGAAATATCCTTCTTTAAGCAACCTGAATTGAAGTTTGCTCCATCTAAAAGCAACTAGCAGCGATGTAAAATACACTCTTAAAACTCTTAAAAGTTGCTACAAGGCAAAGCAGGAGCTACTATGGTTTCTTCTGCAGAAATATGCATTACATGTGCATTATATAATTACTCAGACATCGTCTCCTGTTCAGAATAGCAATGCAGATGTTTGCCATCATGCGAGACAAGGAGAGGATGACATGAACATCATGCACTGTTACAAAGAGAAGGATGCTTAATCCCACTGTCCACCATGGGATAAATCCTTGTTTGGATAATGCAGTTAAGTTACTTTAAAAAATCCCTTGGGAAAAGACAGAGCTGCTTATGATTTCTGCAGCCAAATTGAAACATAGCACATGTAGTTCTATACCTGCTATTTGCCTTTCTAACCAAGCTAACAGAAGTATCTCTAAATGGTCCTGCAAAAAATCTACAGCCTGGACAAATTTGTAAATATGCTTCATACTTACTGCATTATGGCAGAATGGCAATGTCTTCAATAAAAGTCAAACAATAAAGTGCTCTAAGAAGTTTTTGTTAAAATATGTGCCTTGATTGAATATACACAATAATACTATGTCCAGCACATTGCTCACTATTGATCATGGTATGAATCACTTAAGATTGAACATCATCCAAAATAAAGCAGAAATCCTGCTCCAGCCCTATTACCATGAAAATTATATTGAGACAATTGTATAACAGTGAAACTGTGGAAAGTAAAAAAAAATTGCTATGAAAAAATTTTGCATCACAGCATTTCAGTCTACTATGACTAGTGATCCATACCTAAGAAATATAAAACCACAGTCAGATTTTAAAAGACCAAAACATCATTAACAGTAAGAAAGAGATCTAACTGCAATAAAAAAGTATTTAGAACATATATCTACAGAAGTTTTGCAGCTTATAGGAGTTTGTATCTCAATCATGACGCATAGTTTTCCTTCGTGTACTCAGTGACAAATCAGAACTTCCAGAGATGCCATTACATTTTTTCTGAACAGTTTATGCTAAGTCACAAAACTGATACTCAGTTCAGGCTGATAAAAAAATAATAGAGAGGTGGAAAGCAAGTCAGTTGGAATGTCAAAAGGGCAAGTCTTTGATTGTTGATCCATAATGTGGGAGACTGCAGCTGAAAACTTGGTACAGTGAAGAGCAAAATAACTAGTAACACCAAAACACAAAAATCTGAGAAAAATACATTGCACTTAATGAACTGCAGAAAAATGGTGTTATAAATAAGGCACTATACTCCAGGGGTAGGGAAAAATTCCCCCCATTAAATGGAATCTGGTACAATCAATTCATAAGACATGCCATTATCATCACGTAATAAGAGAAAAGCCATCTTTACCGAACATACTTTATTACTGGCTGGGAAAAAAATACAAATATCAACACTAACCAAGTCATCTAACAATCCAACAAAGAGTCCAAAGGGGGTTCTACCTTTTAATTCATGGAGATTTTTTTAAATATTATGGTAATGTTGCTCTTTATGGTACTAGAAAGATCAATTTAAAAGTATTTTTCAAAGTATCTGACAACATTTGCATAGTGTTCCCTTCAGGAGATTTTTACTTGCACATTTCCCTACATATTTCCTTGGGTTTGTTGGCATTTTTGCTATATTTCTTCTAGAGAATACCTTCTTAAAGTACTCAATGTGTTCAAAAATTAATATCTCATTCACCAGAGAAGTCTAGTACTATAGAAAAAAAAATTCTTGGAAAGGTATGTCATAAGAATATATCAAATTGTCAGTGAGTTGTTAGAAAAATAGAGTATTGATAAAAATACAAAAATACTACAAATTGTCAGTGAGTTGTTAGAAAAATAGAGTATTGATAAAAATACAAAAATACTACTTTTTATTTTAAACAGAGAGAAGTATTTCCTTGTGAGGGAAAGAATCTGAGGCCAGACTGAGGGGTTTTTTGTTGCTGTTTTTTGGTTTTAATCTTATGTTCGTACAGTTCACAAGCATTTAATCCAAAATCCAGCTTTAGCATTGGTTTAGGCACTCATTGAAAGTATAGAAACACTGCAAAAAAAAAATTAATAAAACATTCAAACCTAAAAGAAAATATTTATCTTCAGTATGTCAGTACAAAAGCATTGCTTGTTGAAAAGAAACATTGACACTTCGGTGATGGAATATGGATGTTTTAAGAGAACAAAGTACTGTCTTATTGAATTCATACTGAAGTCAGGCAAAGAATGACAAAGTAATATTTAGATAATTTATGCCATGATCTGTTCATTTCCTGTTACCAAGGAAGAGGCAGTAGCCAAAATACTCCATACTTCCAGATGTCATTGTACATCTGCAATTATATGGTTGCTTAGCACACTAAGTCCTCATTGACTGAGTTAGCATAGTTGTTCCCCCAAAAAAACATAGTCAATAACAGATGTTTTAGAATGCAATTCATGTTATTTTGAGTTTATTTTTAAACAGCTTAGGATCAATCAAGTGTAGGCTATAGATATATAGCCATAAGGTAACGTGCATTTTTT
This sequence comes from Coccyzus lansbergi, assembly GCA_033558105.1. Taxonomy (NCBI): domain Eukaryota; kingdom Metazoa; phylum Chordata; class Aves; order Cuculiformes; family Coccyzidae; genus Coccyzus; species Coccyzus lansbergi. Next base: position 1,419,969 of record JAUMJK010000379.1, read on the forward strand.
CTGCATTTAGGTAAGGTTAACTCCAATAAGAAAAAAATTGCTTAACCTGTACATTTTATAGTGGAGATACATTTCTCTAATTTGTAATACACTTCAACTTTCATTAAAAATATATATAAATATATCTGTGCTGGCCCACAGAACTGAAATTTCTGTATCTATTGTGAGATCTTGCCAAACGTGATACAGAATTCAGAAAATACTAAACAGATTTTGCAGTCATTGCACAAAAAAACAGATATGACACAATATAGAGAGACTGAACAGAAGTGGCATAGTCATCAGATTATTCTTTGAAAGAATGTTTTTGCATTACTTTTTTAAAAACACGAAAAGTCAGGTTGTGTAAGAAATATACACACAATTACAGCCCCCATCATACTAAAATGTTTTCAGAATCAGTACTTTTGTGCTTCGCTTCTTTATCATTATTTCAGTTATAAAAATATTCATTATTTCATTTCTTGAAGACTCTTTTGAGATGTGTTATAGCTGAGGAAATACATTGTTTGCAAAAGGAAAAAATTACAGAAATTTTCATTATAAAAGTATGGACTGTCTTCTCCTTGGTGACACAAAGTAATCCTTGAAATGAGTAAATAAATATAATTCTAACATGACACTTCCTTCCCAGATGCCTTTAAATTTCCTGAAATATGTATTTAAACTGATCCTGCCAAAGAGGAAAAAAAAAGGAGGGGAGAAACCCTAAACACTCCTTTAATCATATAGAACATTAAAGATCTTAATAATAGGAAGCAACTCAAAGGTATGCATAAGAGATATTTTTCTATGAAGAAAGATGGACAGAATGGTAAAACAAAGAAAGGTTACAAATCAGATGATAAAAAAAATGCATGTTATGAAAGAATTGTTTCCTGTTTAGGAAGAAGGAATAACTAAAATAACATGCACAGAGTTTTTCACTACCTGTAGGAGGAATGACTTCAAAGATATAGCTAAGCAGCCAAAGGTTAAAAGGAAGCATCTGATCACATTTGTTAGAATCTGTTTTAGCTTTTTGTATGGAGATGTGCCACTTTTGCACTTCTCTTAATTCCAGAAGGAAAGGATACAGTTAGAAGGTTCTTCATTGTCTGTAGATACAGGAATAAACTAATAACCTCTCTTTCATCTCTGTGATGTTAACAACTTGAGTACTGTCTCTGCAGACAGAAGTAGAGACTATGTGAATTGTGAGGGCTCAAATTAAAAAGAATACTTAAAAACAATCAAATTAACAAAACCCATCAGACCTCTTATCTTTGCCACTATCATTTTCTCTTCCAAGGCAAATAACAGATTTATTTGGACTGCTGCTGAAAAGAATGCCAAACACTCCATTACATAACATGCAAAGGAAATTTTCTCAGCTTTTTTTTTATTGCATTTATCTCAGATGACTAGAATAACTAACCACTTCTTGCATGTCTTTTTTCACGCCTATTAGCATTTTTCATTTAAGTACCATTGCCTCTTCTGCAATCACTTGTTTTGCTTCCTTCCCAGCTGTATAGTTCTTTCAAATTAGCAATCTTTTTGGGGAAATTCAGATATCACTGTCCAAAGGAATCAAAGCACATACCCTTCATCTAATTTATGTAATGTTATATAATCTTCATGTAATCTAGTCACTGTCAAAACTGTATACTAGAAAAATTAAAAACTATAGCTCGTCTTCACAGCTGATGACTTGAACCAAGTGAAACTATTTTATTAAAATTATCTGTAATTCTTTTCCTCAAAAAGGACCAGGCACTGCTCTCCAGAAATTCTGAACTGTCAAAGACTAAGAGGAGTCAGGGAGTATATATATATTTTGAATTTTCCTAAAAGCCCAATCCTAGATCTCATACTATATAGCTTAATAGGCAGTTTTTAAGTTTATTGAGATATCTGCCAGCTCTGTTGTTTCTCTAATTTTTAAAGGGCTGCACCTGACTTAAACAGGTGGAGATAGATGTAATTCGACCAGTAATAGAGAATATATCATGAGAAGCCCTGGAAGCTCCCAGCTCTCTCAGTGTTCTTTATTACAACATTCACACACCAAAATGCTCCTCCACCAAAAGCAACCTACAGAAACCAGAAATGTTTACTAGAAACTTATTCAATAAAAATAAAACTTTGAGGAGGAAAAATGTGGAAATGTACATAATGAGTTCATTCTTTTAATGCATCAGAAAATGCTGCATTTCTCAGGTGTGCTGGATGTGTTGCCCTGATCAAATGAGCAAGAAGACCACTGCTTGCCAAGTGTTCTCTGGCTTTCACAGTGTGCGCTGAGTAGTTCTGCTGTGCATGTGGAGCACACACAGAGCAAGTGGCCTCACAATTTGGAAAGATCCTGAAGAAGACAGAGGTGAAGATGAGTACGCTTTTGCTGCCAGAATTGTTTTGTCTAGTTCAGAGTGTTTCTGACATCTCCAAAATATGGTGCATGAAACATTTGAAGAAGGACAGAGGGTACATGAATTTCTTTATGGGTCAGACAAACCTTACATGTCATCTGTTAAGGCTACATGTCCCAAAGTACAGTGTATTCTTCTGACATCTGTTAAACATCCTACCTATTTAAAAAACTCTCCAAACCTTCTCTTTTTTTTCTCAAAAGCACTTAAAAGACTAGGATTAAAGAGGAGGAATGTGTCTTTTAAATGAGTATGATCTCCAAAAGCAGCAAATACTAACAATCATGTAGTTTATGCAGACTATTGGGATTTCGCACCTTTTAAGAATTTTAAGAATTTGCCACTTTTAAGAATAATGTCATCCAAGGCTGCCTTCACAGTCAGTGAAAACAGAGAGGAAGGTCCAGTGGAATTCAGACTATATGAAGCCTGAATTTTTCTTTCTGCTTCCTTTTCAGTAGCTGAAGACTGTAAAATACCCTTCAAAAGTAAGAAAAATGATTCAAAATCTGGAAAATTCTCATTCTCTTCTTGTTTCAAAATTTATTAAATAATTTGCTGTAGAGGAATGTTAATCATATGATTACCACAGACAAAAGGATATATAACTGAATCCACAAAATATCCTGAGACTAAAATATTTTAAAGGTCTTATTTTGCTGAATAGCAATAACAATTAGTTAATTTTCAATTAACAGTTTATGTACCGATTATATAAAAAATAAAAACAGTTTTAATTGAAGCCATTAAGAGCTAAATAAAGACAAGTAGTGAATCATGCTTTTCTACCCCAAGTTCTATACTACTTATATTTCTGAACTACATTACTTATTTTCAGCAACACAGCACCCTACCAGCAACAGGATGGAAATAAAGAAGACACTATCACTAAAAGATGTGCCCCTAATGTACCCACACACAACTTTCCACTCTTGTCAGTTGCAGATTTGTACAATAGTTAGGGCACAGAGTAGCCTTTCGGAGCTTTTAGATTATTTTTGGTCTTCTGTGCTGAGCCAAGTAGGCACAATTGCAAGGAAAATTGCTAATTACAAAAAGACATAGTTCCATTAAAATGGAAACTAAAAATATATGTGAGTATTTATGAGCTATCATAGCTCATACAGACAGTATTAATGGCTTGTTTGAATGGTTAAGAAAGCAGCAATAAACTGCAAGAAGAGTATTTAATGCCACAGAAACAACACATCAACCCATCACACAGCATTTCTGTGCAAAGTAAATTGGTCTTTTCTCATTTTTGTTTACAACCGGCTCTTCATAGACTAAACTCCAGTAAGTTGCAGAGTTTCTGATGTCCTCTCTCTATATACAAACAGTGCATTCACTATAAACACAATGAGGGAGGTAGGAAATAGAACCCCACAATGAGACCTTGAAAAGCTGGCCTGTCATGAGCAGAGCTGGTTGATAAAGAAAAGTAGTGGGGAAGACAAAAGGTAAGAGAAATTTAAAACACTAATGATTTAAGTAAGAAAATATCAGCTTGCTTTCTCTGATTTCTGCAGTAGTGAAACCTACAAAGATTTAGTTTTCAACCAGAAACAGAACTTCATTTAGAAATAAGTTCTGTAAGGAACATTTCTGTTTGCATATGTAATTGATAAGTGCCCTACAGTGCTAAACAGAATCACTTTGGTTTTAGCTTAGGTTCCAGTGTTTACAAAGCTTCCAGACTGCTTCCTATGAACTGCAAAAGCTGGTTTATATTCCATAATTTTCTGCTACATAAGGTTTACAAGAATTGAGTACACAGTAACATGATTTTAAATCTTTCCAGGATGTATTAATGTACAAAGATACTAGTAATGCAATTAAAAATTAATTTTCCAATATACAAGCACATAGAAGCTTTTGAACACAGATCATCAAATATCTGTTGCCTCTTAGGAGGATATATCTCTTACATATTCATACACTTTGGCATGTTGTACTTTCAGGTTAAGGAATTAGGTGGCCATTTGAGGCCATGTTCCAATTAAAAAGCTTCAATAAAAATAGTGTTGCAAAGTAATCAATATTTCACTAGTACTATACCACTCACAAATAAGTAACAGTCACTCTGACTATAGGGTTTTAGGTCAAAAGAATATCTACTTTTTTGATTAAAAATGAGGCAAAAATACTAAAGGAACTTTACAGTGAAAGCAAAATTTCTAATAAAATGTAATCTGGCGATTTACTTATTTGTGAGAGTAAAAGACCATGTCTATTAGGAAATATACTTGATAAATAAAGTAGTCACTCCTAATCTAGCCCATCCCCTAATTTTTTTGTCTGCTTTGCATGCTGCTGAAAGAATCCCCTAGACATCAACATATAATCTATGTTGTTTTTAAGGAAGATGTAATTTTACAGAACCATCCCCTCACCCTATCTAGAATTAGTAAGGAACATCATCAAGGAAAGTAGATACTAGAATGTACTCCTCTTAAAGATGGTAGCAATTAATAGACGGCAAGTCTATTTGTATTTCTATATTACAATAGAGCAATAATATTTCAGCAGAATGAGTACGATTTCATACACTGGGAAAGAATCTAAGAGGCCTTTTTCCACAGAAAACTTCCAGGATGGTTGGAAACTAAGAGATACCTAGGCAAATTCAGGAAAGATTCCTAGAAATTTTCAGAAGTATAAAATGCTCATTGATGTGAGTAGGAAACCTAATTCTGCCATCTTAACTTTCAGGCAATACTAGCTACTGCCTTTGAAATCCATTGATATGCCTATATTCCTAAATGACAGTGTGCCGTAACTCTGATGTCAGATGGGTCAGCATGGCACACAATTTCTTTCACATACCAGGACAGACTGACCATGCACAACTGTCAAATGAGACCAATGTCAAGTGTTTAACATTCCCTTTCTGTGGTCATGAATTTCCTGGGATGCTACAACACGTTAATCATAGAATCATAGAACAACCAGGTTGGAAGGGACCCATCGGATCTTCTAGTCCAACCATTCCTATCAAACACTAAACCAAGTCCCTCAGCACCTCATCCACCTGTGCCTTAAACACCTCCAGGGAAGGTGAATCAACCACCTCCCTGGGCAGCCTATTCCAATGCCCAATTACCCTTTCTGTGAAGAACCTCCTCCTAATCTCTAGCCTAAATCTCCCCTGGCAGAGCTTGAGGCCATTCCCTCTTGTCCTGTCCCCTGTCACTAGGGAGGAGAGGTCAACTCCCTCCTCTCTACAATCTCCCTTCAGGTAGTTGTAGAGAGTAATGAGGTCTCCTCTCAGCCTCCTCTTCTCCAAGCTAAACAATGGTATAAACAATTAAATTAAAAAATTAAAGCGTCCTCTCTCATATCATCACTGTGCAAAAGCTAAAACAGAACTGTGAAGACTCAAATCTATATACATCCTTCAAAATCACAATGATCCTTTGATAACTACTTTGACTCACAACCGGTTTTACATCACCTTAATGTAATATGTTTGTGTAACCTACTTAGGAGAACATCTTGTAACATTATGCCATTTTGTTCAAGTCAAGAAATATGACATTGTATTCAACCTCTTATAGAAGTTAACCTAGTCTGTAATAATTTCTCTTGGCAAATCATCCTGTTTTTATGCCTTATGCATCGCTTAGAAATTTTGATTGTTTTCACGTTGTCTGAGGACCGAAGGTATACTGATCAGTGTTTAATTTCTAACCTAAAAATTTGAAACCAGATCAGGTTTACGTTAAATCCCAGTTAGAAAAAGATGATATCACTTCTTCTGCACATGTTCAAATCTAAAGTAGGACTACTGTGAAAGTGATTAGGAGAAACACTATAAACTCCCTCCCTACATCTAAGCAATTCAAATTTGAACAAGCAAAAGCAAGAAAGGAAAGGCTACTTGTTCTTTCTTTCATACCTAAGTGATCGACACAGGCAAATGGAGAAGCAAGGTTAAAGTTTTGAGGACATTTGTTGTCGAGAACAGAATAAGAGTAAATTAACTTTCTTAATTCAAAGCATTTATAAGATCATGTTCCTTACTATTACGATATGTTGCACTGCCAATTTACAAGAAAAAAGTAAAAGTTAACATGAACGATGCCAAATATGTACTACAGTGGATTATAAATATTTGCCAAAGATGTGGGGAAGCCATGTAAACACTGCAGAAAGATAGGCTTATAGACAGGCTCTACTGAAAAAAATGCAGAAAATAACATTTTCTTCAATTTCTTCCATAACAACATTAGAGTTCCATAAACAATTTATTTTAAATAAGAAGCTAGTAGATCTTGGTGTATATTTTTTAGTATTCAACAGAATGAGTCCACTTTTTCAAAGAATTAAAGAGTATCTAAGAGACAGTATGTAAATACTTCAGAACTCCTCTGAATATTGTTTGCAATAGATCATGTGATATTTAGCAAATTTCTGCAACTTACTTAAACACTTAGCCAAAACAAATGAGGAAATAAAGGGGTGGGGATGAGGAGAGGGACGAGGAGAGAGTAAGGGAGGGTAAAAAGTTATTAAAGAAAAGAGATTTTAAAAAATCTTTATATTGTTTTGAAATTAGAATGACATGCTAGTGCCAGTTCAAGGCTCTCCAGAGGCCTGTAGGATATTTACATTGTAAATACATGTTAATTCTAAATGAATGATATGAAAATACCAGTAGAAAGAGTCTGCAGTGCATAGACATGTGTCTCCAAAGAATTTCTACACAAGTAGAAAAGCTATGAAAATTACAAACATTTGTAACCAGTCTCCTGGATAAAGATGCTTTTTGCAGATGACTGGAGTAAATCATGTTAGGAATTTTCACAGCACATTGTTAAAAAAATTGAACTAATTGCATAAAATCACTGGATATGTTGAACTATGAAATGAGTTGTTACAGAATTTCCCTACCAACTTTCCAGTTTTTGGTATTTTTATAGTATAAAATGTTACACTGGTCTCTGTGGATGCAGAGTAAAACTACACAAACATTGGCTTTGTGTATAGAACCATATTTTAGATGAATTAATAAAAAATGTTACATTTCTGGACACAGTTTATGTGAGGAGATAATGAAAAGTCTGTTTTCTAAATCTACTTGGACCTGAGATACCAGAACCACTTCCATCACTACTAAATGCTAATTGCAGTAATCCTTCATCCATTTCCTTTCCACAACAGAGTAGAATGTTTCTTCTGGGGATACCTGATATAACTATCTCAGATATGTGCATGTCTTTTTTTACACTGTTATCTACTTCTCAGTCTGTTACTCAGGCATTGAGATCTTTATGTTCTTTTTCTTTTTTTTTTTTTTTCTTCATATTGATTCTCCCACTTCAGCAGGAAATTCTCTAAGGTATACCAATTCTCTAAGGTATGACAACTTGGTATTCATTTGGAAACCTGTGAATCCATGGCGATCTTCTCAGGACTCCATGTATTACAAAATTCAAGGATAGAATTCAGGGCTATGTTTACATACTTAGCAGTAACATATGGGGTTTGATCCTAGTCCCTAAATTCACATCTGCCTAATTGTCTTTCTTTTTGTTTATGTCTTTCTCAATTCCTCTAGTTTTCCTCTTTCTATATCCTCTAGTATTTCTCAGTATCTTGCTGCTTCTTGCACTTGACACCAGTGAGACTATACATGAGAAAAGATTCATATCTCTGTATGAATTCATTTAGAAAGATCAGGAAAAATTGTAAAATCAAAAAATAATTCTTTCATTCAACAAGCTTAGAAATAGCTTGTTCATATTTTTCACGAATTTTGGCAGTGAGCTCCTTTTAAACATCACCTGAAAGTTCTTGTAGGCACTCAGAACATTTTGGATGTATGGGGAAAAGTGATATTACACTACATGCAGTGTAACAGCCTGACATTAATAAAAAACATTATGAATGTTCATGAACTTCATACTCAGTAGAAAAAAGAAGTCCTCTTTAGATAAACGCTAACATCAGTAAATGAAGGTTGGGCACATCTCAAGACCTCTTGAGAGCACTTTAGTTAACCTTCTACCTCCCTTGCATACCTTTATAACCAACCAATAGGAAATACTGCTGTTACTACTTCTGATTCAGGTTTTCTCATCTGAAGAAAGCTCTGAGTTTCTATTTCCTCTCTCTTTTTCTCTCTGTCTCTCTCAAACAAGTGTGGATGTATTAACCCTGTCTTTCATAGTGCTTCCTAAAGGTTGAAGTACTTGCCTAGAAACTGTCAAATTTCAGTTAATGTGTTCCATAAACTAAGAGTTTGGAAAAGTTGCCCATTCCCTTTGCAGTTCTCAATGGACTTGTCATGTGGCAATATACGGAGTCTAACTTCAGTGTATATTTCAAACTTCTTGATTCCCAAGACCATTTAGGTAGCCTAGGTATCTCCAGTCACTGCCAGAAAGCCAGCCCACAGTTCCACTTACATCATCTTCCATTTATTTTCTCTTTACTGAAACAGCAACCTCTTGATTTGACATTGCCCTCATATGCAGCAGATTTAGCTTTTCAAAACAGCTCATTATTTCCCTGCAGGCACTTAAACATGTCTTCATCCTTGATATCTATGAGAGACATTAATATCATTAAAATTCTGACTCACTGAAACCACTGTACCTTGTGGACAAGTAGTATGCACGGTTCTTATGTATTTCTTTAGGTGTTTCTTGGTTTCTATTTTTACTCTTATTTATATAATCTATATTTAGGATCCTGGTTTTGTGATTAGTAGTTTCAAACAGTTTCTTAACAAAATGACAAAAAAAATGAGGTGTAATTGCTAGAAGTCTGAAACTTTTAGTTAAGAAAATCAAAATAATGTAAAACGGGAACACGGTTCATTTTGGACGTAAGTTGTACAAAGAGTAATGGAAATAGGTTTAAAAGCTCTGTAATAGTATGGGTTTGAATCTCTTATTAGTATCAACATTTGCTTTCATTGTTCTAGACCTGTTTTCTTCAGACATCCTTTCTCTTTTTCCCCCTTTTTTTTTTTTAATTATTTTTCCTTCTCTTTCTTGACATGTTCTTTTCCTTTTCCCTCATTTCTCCATTGTACACTTTCTTAGGCTCATAAAGACAGACTGTTTAAACAGAGGGCAAAAAAAATCTTGTCTGATTCATTAAGGAGACAAGGCATTCATGTACAGAACACTACAATTTATAAATCTTATACCTGCACTCATTTAGGATAAGAGGTATCTGAAAAAATTGAAAATATTTTGTAAGAAAAATATAAGTAAAAATTAGATTCAAATGAGATCTGTAGTATTTACAATATGTGGTCTACTGTCTAATGTAGAGATGTAGAGATATAGGCAATTCTTACATCCTTATTTCTCCTTTGGGATTACAGGCCTAAACCACCAAGACTTTCACAAATAAGTTTACTGAACATAATATATACAGTTCTTATTCTTATGTAAACAAACAGGCTATGACTTGAAACCACACAATGGCCTTAATTGTACAAACCATGTTTTGCTAAAATCAATCCAAGTCATAACTCCAGTAAGCAACCATCTGACTCTTGAGCAATCTGTCAGTAAACTAATAAATTACATCAATGTGGAGAGAGGAAGAACAACTCTTTTTATGGGCATCTGTTTAGCACCCGGGAATAGCTGGGTTCAGATGTTGCCAGCTCTAATCATGTAAGTAAATACTTTTTTGCTTAGAAGCTTCTCTAAATGTTTTAGGAAGTAAGCAAGATACAAAGGATTTTTCATTTTACTTTTTCTTACAAATAAAACATGAAAAAATGAAAAAAAAGAAAAAAGTGAAAAAAATGAAAACATGCAAACATGTAAGTAATCAGAACCCAGTTTATCTCTCAATCCTACAGTCCCTCTATAAAAGAGCTAGAGCAATTTTTGTTCAATCTTGGCTGCACACACATTATGACAGTAAAACTTCTAATTTGAAAAGCTTTTCACATCCGTGGTACATCCTGAGTAACAAGGGTCATTGAACTGAGAACTTAAGAATATGTCTTGCTTTCAATATGTGAGTTACCTAACTGACAGTAACAACTGCTGTTATTCTTTATTTTTTCATAGCAAACATTTAATGACATTTGCACAGACAAACAGGCAGTCCAACAAAGAGAAGATGCTTGGAGATTAATATATACTAGTTGGACATATCCTGAGTAATTTCTTAGGGTTAAAAACTGATCACCATACAGATTTGGGATGTGATCTGATTAACCATTTTGACAATGAAAGAGGTCTAAAAGTTAAGAAAATCTGAGTTACTGATCACACTGAATTAAGCTTAACATTAAAATAAATTGTACAGAATTAAGTAAGCAACAGGAAAATAAACACTGAATATATTATTATTTTTGTTCAGATTTATGATAACATTATTCTTCACTCATAAAGCAGATCTCTGCATTGAGGGATGCTGGTCTGTTTGAGGAAAGGAAGGCTCTACAGGTGGATCTGGTTGGACTGGATGATACACTAAGGCCAATTGTATGAGATTCAATAAAGCTAGATACCAGGTCCTGCACTTTGGTCACAACAATGCCATGAAATGCTGCAGGCTTGGGTAAGGGTGGAAAAAACTGACCAGAGGAAGGGGACCTGGGATTGGGGGTTGACAGCCATCTGAACATGAGCCAATGGTGTGCTCAGATAGCTCAGAAGACCAACAACATCCCAACTTTTGTGAGATATAGTATGACCACCAGGACTTGGGAAGTGATGGTCCCCCTGTACTTGACAACTTTGAAGTTTAGTGAAGGCAAACTTCAAATACTGTATTTAATTTCGGGCTTCCTGCCACAAGAAACACATTGAGGTGCTGAAGTATGTCCAAATAAGGGCAACAAAACTAGTGAAAGATATAGAGCACAAATTTTACAAGGAGCAGATGAGGGAACTGATGGTATTTAGCCTGGATAAAAGAAGGTTGAGGGGAGACCTTATAGCTCTCTACAACTACCTGAAAGGAGATCATAGTGAGGCAAGTGATGGTGTCTTCTCCTAAGTAGTAAACAATAGCACAAGAAGAAATAGACTTAAGTTGTGTTAGATGAGGTTTTGATTCAATATTAGAAAAAAATTCTTTACCAAAAAGTTTGTAAAGTATTGGGACAGTCTACCTGGGGAAATGTTTGAGTCACCACTCCTGGAGACATTTAAAAGATGTGTAAATGTCACACATAGAGACATGATTGAGTGGTAGATTTTTGGTGTGTTAGGTGAAGGGTTTGACTTGTTGATCTTAAGGATCTTTTTGAACCTACATCATTCTATGATTCTATGACTTTGTTATTATATGTGTGTGCATGTAAATGTGTATATATGTATGTATATATGTATGAGAAACACAAACTTCAGAACTGTTTGATGGGGAAAACAAGCAACAAATTTTGCTTGTTTTCAACAACACGATCTTGATGAGTAACCCTGGTTACATTCCCTGTTCATTCTATATATCTACATTCCTAGACAACACTGAGATATCTACAGGAAGGGATGCCTTCAAATGCATGGATATGTAGACGTGAGACAGGATAACTCAGACTAAAACATTTCTGTGAGGAGGGCCCACCCACTTGCTTTCTGGGTGGGGCTGACAATCCACACAACTGGCCCAAAAGCTCCATTTGAATCGGGAAGTCCTGATCTGAATGACAGTCTGCAGGACATCTAACCTTTCCTACTTTCCATCTTTCCCTAATTAGACGACAGCAAGCTAGCCCACCTCTAGTTTGAGGGTCAAATGTGCAAGTAGTAAAATGACAAAAATCACTGTTGCACGCGGTTTGCAAATCCCGGTAGACTTCCTGGAAAACTTCCATTTTTTAATCTCAAACACTGCAGATAAACAGATTTCTCTAGACCTTTATATTGATACTTAGAGTTACATCTGAGGACTTAGAGAGAGTGAGTATGGAAATAAAAATTGGCATCTCCATATGAAGAGATTTTCACTTACCTTTTCATACACACTGTGGGACTGTCAGGAACATCTTTAACAAACTACCATAATATCAAGATGACACCTTGACTGCCATGGTAGTGACTATGTGAGCCATGAACTGAATGTGGGAAATGTGATGAAACAGCCCTTCATCAAATAGTAGCCCATAACCACGTCTGCATTTAGGTCTTACCAACTCTGTTATAAAACCTACTGAAGTAAGTGGTAGATTTCACTAAGAAAAAGTAAAGAATAAAACACAGCTATAACAGTGAGTACAGGAATCATTTAATAGCTATATTTCTCTTACATAAGGCATAATCTTTAGTCAATAAAAACATTTTTCATGTCAGTCAAGGCATCAATACTGTTACAGTTTGTATTACAGGAAAGTTTAGGCACTGCATTCAAAAGAGGGGCTATGGCACCAACCTTGCCAGCAAAGAATAAAGTATAGTCAGAACCCTAAACAATTTATGAACAGATAAGAGAAAAAAAGGGGATAAGAGGAAAAAAAATAACATAAACACAGAAAGTTCATTAATGTTTTGCAGCTGTTTTATTAGTTCCTTCCTTTTTTTTTTTTTCTTCTTTTTCTTTGTTGACTAATAATGTTGGAAGATGAAAAGAAGGACAAAGTGGGTGGTGGAAGTAGTGGAAGAGGAATAAAATAAGAGAAAAGGATGTGTCTACTGCAGCTAAAGTGAAGTTGAAGTGAAATGACTGTGAGGGAAGGGGCAGAATGGGTTTGAAGTAAACAACCAAGAAAAACTATAAGTAAGAATGCACCCATATGCAGTACTTTACGTCTTCAAAGCACAGGAAAAGTATGTATGAAATAAAGTTAGACGTTCCTTCCATTTCAAAGTATTTAGTCTTCAGAAAAGTGTTTATAACAAGAAAATATAAGTAAATCCTTGAGGGCAAAGGGAGTGAGAAGAGAGAATCCAACTGACAGGTAATTATACAGAGACAGTTTAATTTTGACCATTTGGCAATACTTCAAAAATGCAAAGCACCATAAAGATACACTCCACTTTAGTGAAAAGAATTCAAAGTCCTACAACCAGTTATCACTTACTTTTGAAAAAAAAAATCAACATTGATTCTATGTTTCGAAGTATACAAGTGCGATGAAATAAGTTTAGTAAAATTTAAAGATTCTCATTAAATGTATGAGTTTATAGAACAAATTTATATTATGCACTGTTTCTGCTTATTTGGAATCCACTATATGTAAATCTGTGTTATGCCCACATCACATACACCAATACAGGTCCATTTACCTCATGTCACAAAAGGTATAACAGAATTAGTAAGGGCACAACAAAGACAGCAAAAATGATCTGGAGAAAGGAATAGCTTTCATATGAGGAAAACATGACTATGCCACTTCATCCCTGGGGAGAAGTGATTGTGAAGAGATGAGGCAAGAGTCATGAGTGTCAAGGAGAAGGTGAACAGGAATAGACTGATATCTCTGAATTTGTAGTTTCCTTTGTTTGTTGGAGCACTAAGTAAATTTAGTTGGAATAAATCTTTACTTTGAGTGGCTGGTTGTCTATTTTGTAGTTGCCTCCACAACAGCCAGGTTTCCTGGGGGAGCTGAAAGGAATTTAATAAGAAGAGAGGACAGACTGCACTGCTCTGGCATAGGGAACAACCAGACGAGCATACTGGCTAGCAACTGTTTGCACAAGACTGGCCCATTTTGGATCCTTACTCTTCAGTTTTCTTTCTAAAATAATCAAAACCCATCCCTTTCCCCACTTTTGCTTGTCCTCTAACATTCCCACAGAAAGTTCTATTCAAGGTAAAATACTCTCTACCTGCATGCCATAGAGTGTTCCATTCTCCAGGCAGCAATTTAGTTAGTCCAAAAGGTACTCCACCATTGATTTTTCCTGAGGGGTTTCATACCAGGACATCAGGGCTGAGACTCCACTGGGATAGATCTGGGAGGCACCCAGACAGTGTGTCACTTCCTTTGAGTCTAAAGTTTTTCACATGACTTTTGTTCTCTATGCTTCTCTAGCATTGTGGAGATGGACCTCTGAAGGGCTGCTGGCTTCTGGGATTGACCTGGAATCCCCCACCTGCCATTGTTTCTCTGTACTCATGTCTGTGTGTGTACCTAGCTCTTAGCAAAGGTAGCATTTATGGTTTTCAATATGTCCCACTTCATATCTAATAAAAGAATGCAAAATAAGTAACCATAAAATCATAAACAATGGAGTTGGAGAGGATCACAAGGAGTTAGGTAACCAACTTCCTGATGGAAAGATATACTATACCTGTACCATTTCCACAGAGAGGTTTTAATATTTGCTTCCACATAAGTGGACATTGCTTAACATTCTCTTTCCACAGCCTATTACCGATCTCAACTATCTTTGCTGCTAGAAAAATTTTACTAAATTTTAGACTTAGCTTAGCTGCACTTAATTCTATCTTACATTGCTGCTATTCATGCTAGTCATGGAAAACTGCTTATTCTCATCTCCTATTTTTACCTCTCCTTAGCCTGTTGTCATAGCTCCCTTCAGTCTCCTGAGCTCTAGACTAAACAAGCCTAATTCGTCCAATTTTTCTTCAGAGGTTATATTTCCTAGACCTATAACCATTCTTGTTATTTACTGTTGGACCCAATCCAATTAGTTTGTATCCTACTTGAAGCATGAAGCCCAAAATGGGACATAACACTGCATCTAAGACCTAACCAAAGCCAGAGTTTAACTGTTTCATATACCATTTAAACAATGCATGCAACACTTAAGCGTTTCAGTACGATGTTTGCCTTGCATGTTTATAATCTATGAGATAAACTAATTTTGCTAATAATTTTCAGTTTATGACTTGTTATGACCCACAGATATCTTTCAGCAGCATGTCTGTACTTCCTGTTATTCTCTAATGTCTAGTAGGAAAAATGTTTGATAAAACATTTCCACATTTCAAAAAAAAAATCATGATCTGCAGTCATCACTTGATGTTTCTCTTCCTTCTTGTCATTACCTTTAAAATCTTATCCAAAAGCTAAACTTATAAATACTGATTATAGAAGTCTTTTCAATCTGAGTTTGCTAATATGATTGGGGGTTTTGGTTTTTTCCTTATTAGACTGTGGTTTAGAAAAAGAAGGACAAAAATTTATTTAAAGACTGCATACATGATCTGTATTACATCACCAATCCCTTTCAAGTTTTTAAAGTTGTATGGTCTTGGAAGGAATATCTACAGATTCCGATTTTATTCACCCAACTCAGGTAAAGGAAACAAGAGAGCATTTAGCACTGAAAGACAGTACGTCTAGATTAGATATTAGGAATAAATCCTTTACTACAAGAATGGTGAGATACTGGAACTAGTTGTTCAGAGAAGTCATGGATTTCCCCTCTCTGGAAGTGTTCAAAGCTAAACTGGACGGAACTTTGAGCAATCTGGTCTTATGGAAGATGTTCCTGCCCATATCAGGGAAGCTGAAATTGAATGATCTTTAACATTCCTTCCAACCCAAATCATTTTACGAATCAACGACCTATTTAGCAATCCTCAAGTAAAACTGCTATTTGAGATATTTTGAGTCTACTGAAAGGTTAATCTAAAAATCCTTGGTTGCTAGACCTGAACTTATATATCTGACCTGTCCTTTCAATGCCTAAAAACTCCTTAGAAAAATTTTGCAAGTTTCTTCCAGGAACATATCACCTTGGAGAGCATTTTTTTCCTTCCGTGTTGTCTTAACTCATAAAAGATCTACTTTACATAAAAGATTCTTCAGATTCTATATGGCAGTCTGTGTTGAATCAAAATGATGACCATTGAATCAACAAGATTTTGAAGAGCATAAATGAAGGCTGAACATATCATAATCCACCCTGAGTAAGACATTGTGCAAAAATGCACACATATACACAGTGTCTAGAGTATTTGGGGTATATCAATCATAAATGGTGAATCAATTTACAAATGTCTTTTCATTAGCTATGAATATATGATTTAAAATACTGGAGTTTATTCACTTTCTAGTTTTGAAGTATTTAAGGTATAGATTATCAAATCTGTGCAACTTTGCATCATATGTTGTGCATCGTTATAGAGCAAGAAAGTGACAGAAGGAGCAAAGAGGATGACATGAAGGCGGATGGAGGCCTTAGGGTTTTCTATAGTGTTTTATTCTTGGAGGAAGATCTTTAAGAAAAATAGTAGATATCCTGAGACCCATGATAAAGTTACTGAAATCAGAGATACAATACCTGGCTGTTTATCCTACAAGAGTTAGACATTGGGTTTGAGATGCTTCATACAACATGCTATGAATATTTTAAGGATAATAGGAGGGAAATGAAATAAATTACCTTCTCAAACAAAGTAAACTTCCAATGAAACTGCAGGCAAAAGATTAAATACAATGGATTGTAAGGTTGGTGGCATTTCAAAAGAACTTTATAGATTTTTTAAATATTAAAAAAATAGATTAGATGTTAACACAGAATTTAAACCTTTAACATATAAGACCAGAAAATTCAAATATTTCTCCAAGTTCCTGCAGTAAAAGTTCAGTCTACCAAGTAATAAAATCCATGATCTACCTTTGCAAAACTAATCTATAAGCTTCTAAATTACTAAACCAATTGTGGCAACATTTTTAGAGTTTATATTTAATACTGTAATGCAGATCTTCATACTGAATTTATTCTTATAACTGCGCATGTAAAGAAAATTCCTTCATTTGTAATAACTTCAACCACAAATGAAATAATACAAGAAATGTGTGCATCCTTTTCTACCTTGTCTATGTGCTTTTCAGAAAATTGTTTCTGCCTTTCATTCTGCTGGAACTCACAGAAGCTAGTGATTAACACACCACATGCATTCTGGCCACATGCTATATAATATTTTCATTTTCATACAGCACAGTTCCTGTAGAAGAAACCTTCATGTGTTCCAGGAAAAGGAAGTCTTCCCCAGAAAAACACTGCACAGTGGTAATTCTGATCACTTGCAATTGTTTATGAAATAGTAAAGATTATATGCAGCTTTTGAAAGGCAATTTCTGAGATACCACATCTATTTTTCATTTTAAGTACACAGAAATAATATATAATTATTTCTAGGAATAATTCTCTTGAGAATGTCTATTTTCATGTTAAATAAACTGTTAGTGTACGTAGGGAATCTGAAACAGACACTAAGCTTTTGAAGAACCATTTCTACACCTTTATTATATTTGTCTTCTGTTTTAACTTAGATTTCTTTTATATTTTGCTGTTTTATACAGGGATCCATAAAGATTCTAGTCTCAAAAATCCTAGAAATATTGCTTGGAAAGTATACCTGAAGGTCACCTACTACAAACTTCTCTTTCAAGACAGGCTAAAATAAAAAGGAGATCAAGGTAGCTATGGTTTTTTTCCCTTAATTAGTTGAAATAATTTGCCAAACCAGAATTTTAAAAATTCCAATTTCAATGGAAATATATCTTGACATTTAATGTTCACAAATATCACTGTGCATATTTTACAAAATTTTCCTCAAGGTTTCGATCAGACAATATTTTCCTCAATATTTCAGTGGATTATTTGAACAAAGCAAGGCATGACATCCTATTTTCTATTAATGCAATTTTAAAATAAATTATTAGAATGTGACATTTTTAATTTTTCTTATAAGTATGTTTTTTTAATATTATCATAAGTTCTTACTTGTGTATTCTCCTAAGTCATATAAAGTATTTGACACATTCATGATTTTTTTTTTTATTTTTTTTTTACATAAAATCCAAAAGACGAAGTTTGGGGCAGAGAAATTTTTGAATCTCAGAAAATGTAATTAAACTTGTCAAAAAAATGGACATTAACACTCCACAGATTAAGATTATATAATCATAGAATCATAGAACAACCAGGTTGGAAGGGACTCATCGGATCTTCTAGTCCAACCAAATATCTCTTCTAATGACAAGAGGTTATACCTTGTTTTTCAGTAGAATAACCTTGTAATACTTTTCTGGGTGACAGTAGACTTAATATGAAACACCTCTACCCAGGAGGATCCATGAGAAGAGTAAATCCAGAGGCCAATTGGTTCATCCCTGTGCTGTAGCAATTCAGAGTAGAGGATTTCTGATTATGTAGTTGTTTGAGACAACACACTGTATTAAAGGGTGGAGGATGAAAGTGAAATAGTATGCTTGCTAAAGTTCCTACAAATTTATGAAACATTTACTATTTCCTGCTTAATTCTCTGTTGAATCTCATTTCATTGTACCTACAAAGTCAATAGAGAACTCTAATGCAACTAACTACCTCCCTCCCAAATGTCTTATACTTGGACTGATTTTAAGCATTGTATAGAAAGCAAAAGGGCTATTAATTTTCTTAAAGCTGTGAATATACTTATGTAAGGAGTGAAGAATCTTTCATAATGCTATATTTATGAAAATCAGAAGAATGTGTATCTTTAAAGAAGAATTCAAATGACAAAGAATATCTGACCTTTAATAAAGTATGACAGTGCCAATCTCTAGAATTTATTATTAGAGATAGTTTAGTGTATAATAGCTCCTTATGTTGGAGACTCCTAACAATTCCAAAAAATGTAAAGGGAATATAAAACTAAAATAGTTGTACACAGATCAGAAATTAATTATCTTTTTCTGCTTCTTAGATTACCATAACTTTAACCTCAATTTTTCTCCTCTCTAGGGTCATACAACTGATTACTTTTCATTACCAGGTCACATTTTCTTCTCATCAGTTGCCACCTTTCACAAAAGAACACCCCCCTTATGCATACAGATTAAAGCGTTTTAAGTTGTAGCATAAATAAATGCCTAGAAGTCAACTGAAAATCTTAGTTATTTCCTATAGCTGCAGGTGCAGAAGTAGTGTAATGATGTAGAGACAGCTGCAGTCATAGGCTTCGGCCAACTGGACTATGTCTTCAGAATGACATTGAGTGTAATGAAACCTCACAATGTTTACTTCCAAGAATGTTATTGCTGCAGTTTTAAAAACAGCATAAATCAAGAGACGTGGTCACAAAGTACAGCTGAAGTTACATTATCTTTATTACACCCCTATATATTTTCCTCATTACAGCTGAAATATGTTGACATTACCATTCACACTCATCTATAATGTAACTAATAATTACACTGCCAGAAAAAAAATTGAGAACAAAAGATATTGGAAGGCTGGAATTAATCAAATAACTGACCCATCGAATTACAACCAACTAGAGTAGTGGAAACTTTAAAATTCCAAGTACAGTTAAATCATAGTAAGCTCTCATGAGACTAGCAGAGAATAACAGACAAACCATTGTCACCTACAAACTTTTTCTTCAAAAATTTTCATATTGAACTCCCTTTTGTTTTATGCCAGTGATGCCATCCTCTGTTAAGAATGCCACATAGGAGAAGGAAGATAAATTCAAAAACTTAGCATCAGGGATACTGAATGTTCAAGGTTCTGTTCTCTTTGCCAGAAACTGCATATGAGATGTGGTCTTATTTTTATTAGAACAAACAAAATAATTTGTGATATATGTAGGCACTTTGGCAAATAACAACTAGTTTCAAGACTGCAATTATTTAAAACAGAAACCACTTTCACAAAGCCTCGTCTTATATTTTTCAATTGTATTGTAATTGTTATCAATTATGAAATAGTTCCGCAGCCACAATTTTGGACTCAGCTTTCCTCCTGTGACAGATCCCTTGGAGTATGGAGTGTTCACCCTAACACTGCTGGCCATTCTAAATGGTCATACCCACAAATGGTTAATGCAGAACTTTTAACAGCATTCAATATTCACTTAGCATTTATCTTACTTTTGTGAGATTAAGCAAAACATTAAGTAATGCTACCATAGACTTTTCAGTTCCAGTCCCTTGTATTAAGCAACAGAAATGCACAGCTTGTCCCTTTTGCTTATTTTACAGCAGTTTTCAGTAATAAATAATTTTTTTTAATTATTTTTCCATATTAAATTTCTAAACATATGGGTGCAGTATCATAATGCAACAGCAATCATTAAAAAAAAAAAAAAAAAAAACACCAAACCCACAAACCTGACTGACTTCAGCATAGCAGAGTATGAACTGTTTAATATATCAGAAGTAAAAAAAAAAAAAAAAAAAAAAATTAAATGTTCCATTTAGGATAACTTTTCTCTTACTGTTTAAGGGTAATTCCATATGTCTATAGAATAACATCAACTAATCTCCGTCAAATTCATCCTAGACAGTAGACCTGTTATGAGCTTTTCTTCCTACTGTCTCTTTTTCCCCCTTGGCTCAGTAACTCCTGTGCCCTATTGTTGCAGGAAGTAGCAGAATAATTTTCCATCTCTCCCGAAGTATTTTCACCTTGGTTTCTAACTAAATGCAGTAACCAACTGTCTTCAGCGAGGCTCTAGATTATCCTGTCCATAGTAATTCTCTTACATCAAAGATTATAATGGTAATTTATATCATTAACTGATCCAGCCCTGTATATTTGACACTTTCACGGGTTAATTATACACTCAGTCATAACAAAGCTATAAATGCTGTTTTAACAACAATAAATGATTAAGTAATAAAGGCCACATTATGGGAATTTCCCTGGAGAATATTAGATGGTTGGAAGTAGTTGATGGTTTGATTTAGTTTGACATGTACACTTTGGGTGGGTATTTTTCTTTCCTGTTCTATATGTATAATTTCAGTAAGCTAAGCATCATGCACTACATCTGTTATTTTGAGGGAATGAATTCCCAGTGCATTAGCTAAGAGGAATTCATTCATATATTTGCTAAAATCATGGGACTCAGCACTGTGAGTAGCAAAAGCCCTACACACTTTAAGAATTTTCATTACATGTGTGTACTCAAACGCACAGATATACATATATAAACATGCAATTAACACCTAAATCTGTAAAAAATCTTTATATACATATATATATATGAAGATCAGAATGATGTCTCTAGATCTACTTATTGCCTCCTGGGAGTAACAGGTATACAATTGCACATAGTGTACTCTGAAACAATTACTCCAAGTACAGATAACTAACAGCTGGTACTGGTAGTAGATACAGTAAAAGAACTTGGCAGATGTTGACAGCAAAATCCCTGCATATATATTTATTATATTTTGAACATTTACTAAGCAACACTTGGTTGGTTAGTATCAATTGCTTTGAATATATTATTTTGTATGAGAAAGAAATCCTGCCAGTTACAGAACTGGAAATATAAAGTACTCACAAGCACACTATCTAAGCATAAATCTGCCTCATAAAGGCTACTGTGACAGGTTACCAAACCTACAGATGTCAGGGTCTCTAGGTCAAAAGACGGCACTGGCTGCCCCATGCAGTGAGTCATAAGGCTCCTAAAGCCAGGGAGACCTCTAAGGTCCATCCCTGCTGTTCCAATGGCCCCTGCAAAGCCATGAGGCTATTGATCCTGTAGGTTGAAAAATAATTTGAGATGTTTCTTGCAGCAGACACATCCCAGGAAATCAGGGTGCCTTGCAGCTAAACACTCATCAACTTGTCTCAGCTAGTCCCAGCACTTCATTGTAAGGGATGAGGGGTGAAAAAGTAATATTTTTTATCAGAGTATTTGAGAAAGTAACATCCTATTTCCATAATCTCATTGACTTTTGTTGTATATATTAAGTAAACAAAAGGACAGAATAATGTCAATGGAGAATTTACTATTCTAGTAATCAGTACACACATAAACAGTAACAGACTTTCATCAGAATAATTATTTCTTCTATCAAGATGATTTGGCTTAGCACACAATTTTGATCCATTCATATTTGTTAAAATGCATGCAGAATATGCTGTACTCATTTCATGTTTTTAGTTTGAGAAACTCAAAGCTTCACATATCTGTCCCCCAATTAAAATAGCAC
The DNA here is from genome assembly GCA_033558105.1 of Coccyzus lansbergi. Classification (NCBI taxonomy): domain Eukaryota; kingdom Metazoa; phylum Chordata; class Aves; order Cuculiformes; family Coccyzidae; genus Coccyzus; species Coccyzus lansbergi. Next base: position 1,442,214 of record JAUMJK010000379.1, read on the forward strand.
GTATATTTTATTCCTTCAAACCACATAAATTCCCAAATTTCTTGCTACACACTTGGCTAGTTTTGTTTTGTTTTTCACTGAATTTCCATGTAGAAACACCCTTTTAGGAAATCAAAACTCAAAATAGTCCTGAAGGAAGCAATGTGGTTAAACCATCTACCCTTGAGCTATGCTAGATTGTAACATTTCTCTGCTTGAAAAAAAAATCATTCCTCTTCTGATTGCCCCTTTATCCAGCTATTTTGTGACACTTTCTTAGAGCTGTAGTATGGTGGTTTCTGTTACATGTATGTGAATTGCTTTAAATATTTAAAGAGTTAAAAAAGATACTTTTTTTTACCAGGTAGTATAAATGCTGGTCAAATTTCTTTTTGTGTATATATACATATTTGTATCTCAGTTCTTCCTTTGAAGAGAACCGAATTGTGCATGCATGACCACATGCATGTAACAACTGGAAGGATTTTCACCATTAATTACACCTCTAAACAATCCAGAGATGCCTGGAGGACAATAGGAATTAGAAGAAATAGATGAAAAGAATAAAGGAAAACAGCAGGAAGAAAGAACTCTTTGTAATCCTCTCTCACTCATTTTCTGTGTATTATAGCTCTAATTACTTCCCTGATGATAAAAAGAAGGCATGCAGGAGAAAGAGGGATTCATATAGAAGGAGAGGATAGTCTTGAATTACATATAAACTTAGCCATAATCATCATCTGTATGGTGCAGGCTAATCAGCCTCGCTAGCCTGCAGGAGCTGTGCTGGGTGCCCATCCTTGAACAGGGTAGGGACACATTAGGGCAGTGGCTATAGCTGGACTGCTAAGGGCTGTCTCATGTCAATATAGCTTTAGGGTTAAACTCCCCCTGGAGTAGCTGGAGAGGCGTAGAAGAGTGTCAGAATATAAGTAACAAAGCAAACAGCAGGATTCAGTACTTGAATGTGTTCTCTCCCTTATTTCTTAGCAGCGCAGGTAGACACACACGTGTGGCTCAGTCATAAGAGAAAGATTCCTTAACCGCGTATGAAAAGGGTGGCAGGTGAGATGAAAACAGTCTTTAGATGAACTGTAAGAGTTTCATCTGTACTGTGAACATACTAAGGATTTGCACACATAACCTAGCTATTCAGAGAGCAACTTGAGTAGTGGAGGCCATCAGACAATTGAAATAAATAGTTGAATTCCCAGTCAAATTCAAAGGAGGCATAGAGTGAGTGACAAGTGCTATGGTGAAAAATACCAAAGAAAGTAATTACTTCTGAATTTAAAAGAGAGTAAGGGTGAGTAGGTCTGAGCATTGTAATAACAAGGTACAACACACTCCAAGACAAAAATCATACCCAGTAACAATTTTGCAAGAAAAGCGACCATGAGCTGTTTTAACACCTTTCAAAATACTCTTTTGCAGAGAAAGCATTACCATAGCATGAATTTTGCTCAGTGTACTATTTTCTATTTTTTTTCTAGGAGATGGGAACATATCTAAAAGGGAAACTGGAGTCTGCAGAATGATAAATTTGCAGAATTTGTTTATGAGAGAACACTATATAAACTTCCACCAGCATAAAATTTCATACAGTATTCACACTAACTGTAGGAACTTATCAGGACTTCATGAAGCCTAAAATGTCTTTTTTTCTCTGTCCTTCTTCAAAACCACAATAGATATAGGGCAAAATGTGATCACTTGATATGGAATTGGATCGAGGAAAAGGCAGAGAGGTTTTTATTAGAAGTCAGTTATTTTTGCAAGATAGTAGTTTCAAAACAATTTTGTCCAAATTCCGTTTTCTACAGTTGTGATGCGAATATTGTTAATAGTGTTCCTCTCACCTGTCAGCTAATTTTATGCACTTAAAAATTAAAAAGAGAAAATCCATATTCTGGCTTCCCTGTAGCTATCCCCAGATTCCACCAGATTCTTCTTTTTTCTTATATATAAGTTGCCTTTATATGATTTTTTAGAATATTTCTGTGTTTAGTTGATTAACTTGCCTTCACATAGTGGGACTTTACTGAATAAAATTTCTCATTAAATGGTATTTTCATTAGTCTTTCTAGTCTGTCACCATGAAGGAAAAAAAAAACCAAAACCACAAACCAACTGATTAACACAGTTTCCTTCTGGACTATGGAAAATGTCCTCAGTGGAGAATAATACTAGCACGTTCATCAGTATAGTATCTCAGTACAATTGAAAGACACTTATTTTTCTGTTCTCCACTTTTCAGAAGAGTTAAAGAAAAAATTACTGGTCATGTCTGATGCAAAGTTGGATTTTTCTCAACCTTCTATTTAGTTATTCACTGCTTTTGGCTTGAATCTTAACTTTACTGGGGATGTTTGCTAGTTGTTTTCATGCTTGCACAAATTTCCACTGGGGAGGAGCAGCCCTTTCTCTTCTTACGAGCTGTTTTGTCCTGCTGTTTCTCGGCTGTTTGCTGTTCTTTGCTGCTGCTTCTCCTTCATTAACTTCTGGTTCCTGGAGCTCTCCCAAAGAAGTGGGGGAAAAAAATATAATATTTATTCTTTTTATTTTTCTTGTGGAGGTGAAGAAGGATTTGGGATTTTTTTTGTTTGTTTGTTCATTTTAGTCATTTATTCACTGTTCAAACTGGGTACCTTACAGATGAGTGAGAACGATCTTTAGCATAGGGAGTTTTTTGCAAGTATTTGCAATTACTTGTAATCTAATGCATTCCAAAGTAAAAAATAAATTATTATTCAGAAACACTCTTTTATGAGCCATAGATCAGGTAGAATAAGGAAGTTGGACTCAAACCTTATTAAATGGGGTATGGTTTAAGTGTTTGGCTTTGAGGTAAAATTAAGGCTAGGTTTCAAGCCTGTCTTAATACATAACAGTGGTAAACTCACATACAATTTCTTGCTTCTTAGAGCACAATATGATGAAAACAGAATTTGACTGCATCCAAATTGAAGCTATAAAAGAGGCCCCTTCTAATTTTGGATTTGATCCAGGATTAAAGCCACAGTGGTGGATTTAGAACAGACTGTTTGCATCTGACTCCTTCTCCGCAATACTGGAAATATTTGGGTATGAGATTCTAGGTTTGGCCCATCTGTATCTGGTAATGATAGTGAACCTTGCCAGAGGCAAATAAATTTCTCCTTGGCCCAATTCATATAGAACATATTTAGTAAATTAAACCCACTAAGGAACAGGAAATACTTTTAAGTGAATAAATAATAATCATAGAAACATCCTATGTGGAGTCTTCAGCTGGCACAAAGGAATGTTTCACTATCTGTGTCATCATTTACAGAAAATGAGAGCAATTTTACCACCACCTGAGTCTCTGGTAAAGCTTTAATTAAATCACATTCTCAGATTCAAAGACCATTGAAAATTGCAACCTCTGACTGAGATGCAGATACAGAAACTCAGTTTTCAAAACTGAGGTGGCCAAACAATCTCTACGGAATATCTTTTTAGATGGATAGCAAACAAATACAAAAATATTTGAATGATGCTTGTCCAGGCTGTGTATGAAGAATGCAGACTTTTTCCTCCACACTACGCTGGGGACAAGGAAGAAAGCTTTTCTCCTATCATTTCAGGTATATGTCACTGCACATGAAAATTCAGGAAACTCTTGCTTCTCTCCAGTGTGTTTGATAGACATATTGAAAAGTATAAACATTACTGAGTTAAAAATAATTTAGCTCTAATTTAGGCATCCAAAAGTCACTAAGGTAGATCTCTGACATATTCACCATAGATTACTATCTCAGTCTAAATTAGATGATCGCCTTGCCTGATGGTAGATCCTTTTTATCAATCACAAGGATACAGGAATGTTGCATAACAAAAACTATATATTTTTAATGAACATATGAGGGGTGAAAAGGGAGGGAAGTTGATCAGACCTGTAAGAACACCAATGTCATTCATAGAAATAAATTAAGATGGGTTTGTCAGGGGGTTCCCTCCACCCCCCCACCCCCCAAAAAAAAAAAGAATCAGTTTAGATAACAAGTTTTAGTTCAACTTTTGAAACTGGAAAAGTAAGAGACATCTAAAAGCAGGGCTTTCTGACGGAAAGTCATAAAAAGCAGGGCTTTCTGACGGAAAGTTATAAACAAACCCAGTTATAAGTAGTCATATCAATTGTACATTGTATACAACTGCAGCTCAGTGAAATATATTTTGAAAGGTGCAGAGATTAATGTCATCTTAGTGACTGCATCCAGCTAACAGATTCCCCAGCATATAATGGCAGTAATGGCTTTGTGATGAGCTGTCAACAAAATTTCTGGAAAAGAAATTAAATTTGAGTAACTCCATTTATTCAGAAATTATACACTGGGTCACTGGAGAAATTTTGATTTTCATTTGGAAGATAATACATGCGTGAAAAAACATAAAGTGTGTGAATTTAAAAAAAAAGCCAAAAAACTTGTGCTATTATGTTAATATATCTTTAGAAGCTTCTAATGTATAATAGGCCTTTACGGTTTTAAGTGTTAAATTTCAACAGAATTAATTTGATTTGGCACTGCTGTAATCATTTTTATTTTCCAGAAAGTCTCAAATACTACTACTGAAGTGTTTGTAACCCTGACAGAAGTTTCATCCTAAACATTAAATGTAGTACAGATAATAAATTTTGCAGTCAGTTTGAATTTACAGAATCTTCATCCTGAAGTCTCCATCACAAGATTGTGCTGGGGTTTATCTACCTGTAAAAAGATAACTTTGTGCACATAGATTTGAGAAAACACATACCACATTGCCATACCTATGGGTTAGTTTAAAGAAATATTTTAAAAACACAAACATAAATATTTTTCTATCTGTTACTGCTCTTTAGTTTGTTAAAAAATAGTGTTTGGTAACTAATCAACTGTTTATGATCTTATGTAACATCCAGACAGTAATAGCTGTTGAGATGAGATCATCATTCTAATTCTTAACAATTAGTCATTCATATACATGTACCTATACAGCAAATAACAGTCTTGGAGAGGGGTGGGGGAGGAAGAGGAGAGGGGAAATAAAACACAACTTTTTGCTAACCTTGGGTGGTCTCTTTAGTCATGTTAGATTAAATATGTTTTTTTCACTGCAGGTGACTTTTTAATTGTTTTCTTATGGCAACTCATTTATTCTAAAGGTTTCTGTTTGGCTCGTGTTAGTTTTCTAAGTTAATGATTGTGTGACAACACGCTGAGTACAGGTGGCAAAAGGCAATGTTAAGAATGTGGGTATTACACTGTGTGCTTGAGGCTACTGATGTAGAGAAAATCCTGCTTGCCTTAATGCTGTCTGCCCTCCCTGGGGTTCGTGGTTTGGAAAATGAAGAACCTGCAAGTGTCTTCAGAGAAGACAAAACCAGAACAGGCAAATCCAGAACAGGTCTGAAGGTGAAGCTCAATGTGGTTTTCACAAACATAAATTATTTTTTCTTGAACACCAGTAAATTTCCTTGATGTGTACACAAGCTACAATATGACCATCTAGATCACTAGATTTCTAATGGATTGAGGAAAATCTCATTGATAAATTGTGAAATTCTTCCTCATTAATGCCATAGGATGCATATATGTTATGCCTTTCTGATCATTGTCCTGGATTTTCCACTATTTATATTCCAAATCGTCCATCCTAACAATAGCAACAGTGTGAAAAAGTCAAGAACTGAAGGTAAGATCCAGCTTGGAGGCAAGTTTTAGCTATGAGACATAAACCGTTGAATCTTTGTATCACAGCTTACAAATCACTGCTGACAATAAACAAAATAATGGGGCAGAAGCAAAAGAAAGATAATGAAATTCAGGCAGCATAGACTATACTAAACTTCAGGACAAAGGCTACACAGAGAATATCAGCTGTGGAAGCAGCAATTGACCTGGCTAATGGGTCTGATACTTACATACTTCCCTTTATGTCACAGAAAACATATGGTTGTAATTAGCTGACATGAAGGAAATACCATCTGAAGCGCTTGTTTTCTGATTGGGATGACCTCTGGCCTGGTATGAAGACAGTTGGAAGTATTTGCTCGGTGTTGCTTAGTTATGTATGTAGCGGCTGAGGGGCAATTTGAACAAGTAAGAGAGGTTTTGCCAACCATGCTTAACCTACGAAATTATGCTGTGGCACATAATAAACTGAGAATATTTAAAGCAAGTTGGAACTAAAGTAAAAGAAATAAATGCCATACTACTGCCACTTTCACATGCATTGGTAAAAAAAAAAAAAAAAAAAAAAAAAGAAAAGGAAAAAGAGGACAAAAAGAATGACAAGAAAAAGTTTTCAATTTCATTCTCGCCTGGAACTACTAGTGTACCAGTACAGGTTCTCAGTGGTGTGAATGTAATATGTCTTGGAGAGGCCAGAGTTTTTAATGTGTTTGATGCACTCAAGCCCTCACCACAGAATACACCTTAAAATGCAGAAACATTGCAACTTTTATGCACATTAAATGAGCTGTCATCTGCTCCATCTCATTTCCTGATTCTTTCTCTGTGTTGTCTGAGATAGATAGTTCCATAAGATACATGTAGAAACTCCGCCTAGGCTTCTCAAGTGGTTACTGTTAATTCAGTGTGTCTCTTCCTGAATAATCTTCGGAGAAAAATATACTTCCTAAATAGAAAAACAGATTTTCTACAAAGAACTGCAATGTTTTGTAGCAACTTTAAAACTATAACATACAAGAAAGTTATATATTTTTCTTTCAAATTCTAGATGTCATTTTTAAAGTTTCATGAAAAAACTCTTTTTTAAATTCCAAATACCTGAGAAAAAATAGTTAGGGTACTCCTGTTTAATTTTTTTGGAAACAATCCATTTAATTCTTTGAGGTTCAATAAGACTTTTCTATGATATTCGTTATTTATGTAGCTTGATCTTTTTCATATTACAGCAACAGACTCAGATTCCATATTAAATAACCACCACAGTTTCATTATTCCGTTTCACTAAGCTACATTGAAGATATTCAAAAGGAGTGACCCATGGAACTCAATTTAACTTTTTTCCAGTAAAGAGGAGGCCATTAAGCCTGGAAGGATGTCAGTGGTAATCTGGGGCTGCTTTAAAATTCTGCAGCTATATTGTTGGTCTTGATTTGAAGTCCAGAAATATCACTTTGCCTGATATTTTCTGTTCAACTGGATAAAGGCACTTTTCCATAGGAACAAAAAATAAAAGCAACTTGTTAACGACTGTTGCATCTTTCAGTCACTATAATGTCAGCACCACTTAGGACAGATTTCAAGTGTTCATCATTCTTAGACTCTTCCAGCTGCCTGCACTGTGAGCTGTTAAAAGACAGGAGCATGAGCCATAAAATGTTTTTGTGGGTGTTAGCTAACAATTTGCAGGTGCATATCATCCCAGGAAAGCTTTTAAATTATATGCAATTTATAAGCAATGCTTGAAGCTCATAATGATTATGTCTGAGCAAATTAGTGTCTTTTTTTTTTTTATTCAGTTTTTGAGACTCCTATCAAGTTTGTGGGAAGGGGACAAGAAGGAAAGGTTGTTTCAAACATGCAAAAGTCGGACAAGAAGGAAAGGTGGTTGTTTCAAACATGCAAAAGTCAGACAAGAAGCTTTTTTGCGTTCAGTGTTTGTTAGATTAATTGGAGTAGGAAGACATATTCTTCCAAATACTTTAATTTTACATGTTTAATAGTGTATTTGGAAGGGCAGAGACAGGCAGTTCTTCCCTGACTGAAGATTGGAATTTGGGATAAGTAATCATTTAGGTAAAACAAGAAATAATCTACAAATATCCATGAGTTAAGACTGCATCCTCTGGTGAGATTTGCATTTTAATTATTTTTCTTATGTTTCTCTAGAATTCTGTCCTTATAGTATTCATTCCAATGCAGATGTGAAGACCAGCAGTTGTAACTGTTAGCTTGCCATGGGATCTTCAACATGTTAAATTTTTGCAGTTCTGCTTTGAACAAACTATTTAACCTGCTCCTTTCTCTCTCTGAGATGTCTTTGTAATGGAGATGTTCGTGGCTTTTACCAGGTGACTGTGATTTGTACAGTTGATGGAATCCTGTGGTAGAGGAAGTTGGGCATGATCGAAGCCCAAAATCTTCCTTCTTAATTTCAAAGTGCCACAAAAAAGCAAAGATGCACAGTCCAAAGATGTAATGTTGGAAATGAGCTTAATATTCCAGAAAGAGAGTTGTAAAAGCTTGTACGTGGTTTTCTAGACATGTGAGGTAGGATTCATTTAATTGCATATGAACAGGTGTTGGTGTTCAGACTGGTCACTCCCTGTATGTATGATGTGCTTAATTCACAATTTGATAAAATATTGACCAGAGGAAATAAGGCCCTTTTATTTCACTGTTAAAGAATCTTACTGGTCTGTATGTAGGCTTTAGTGTGGAAGCAGATGGTAACTATGTGTGTTCAGCAAATACGGACTAGATCTTTTGATTTTAATTTCAGGTAATTCTTAGCCTTGAGGATCTCTCACTGTAAAACCTAAATTACTTGAAATTTTCTTTTAACATTACTCTGTCCTTTGTAAATTCACCACATGAAGATTTTAATGTTACATGCTTTATAAAACAACTTATATATTCCATGTTGCAATGTAACATTCTTAGATGTGTATATGCTAGCTCCGCCTAGAAACTTTATTAATGTAAGAAAGAAGTCAACAAATCATAATAATGGAAAACAGACAGATTTTTTCTCTTCTGGCCTATATATAAAGTTCACTTTGAGACAAAAATAATTAAATATTTTAAAAGCTGAAGATGGCCCTAAGGAAGGAACTGAAAAAGACCAGCAAAATGTCAACCTTTTTCTCAATCACCACAATTTTTTCCTGTGGCTGGCTATTTTCATTTCGTTTTTGCTGTACTAAAAATAGTTAACCCCAGAACTCCACTGAGAAATTGCCTTTCCATTTCTGAGGAGGCCTGGGGATATGGAATGGAACCACAATAGGCAATCTTTCCTACAACAATCACGGAAGACTGAGAACACAAATAACACATGTGGGAACCAGTTACACACAGATTTTCAGCTCATTCCACAGGACAACTGAAATGTATCTTAGTTAACCCCAGTGCACCTCTTCTAAAGTGGAGCCACTCTGGGTTCAACATCTTTGCAAAGCACTTGAGATCTATGCTTAAGAAGAGAAAGACAAGTGCAAAGCATTATTATATTACTGTAGAATATTACTGGATGGAAATGAAGAACCAAAATAGGAGGGGGTTTTAATACATTGGGAGGGAAGTTTAATTATTATTTTAATGGTTTCTGTATTTGTGTGTTCCTCTGGATGAACTCCATACTGAAAGCTTAGTGTCCAGGACTGTACTTCAGATCTCAAAACGTTTTTAACTACAATCTGGTTTCTCTTCGTTGTCTTGGAATTTTAGTATCTCTATGACCAAACCATTGTTCATTCTTCAAGCAAATCTTCTTTATCTGTAAAGAATATGCAACCACTTCAGGCTTCATGTAACTGATATTCTCAAAAGCCTTTCCCAAACAAACAAACAAATTAATAACACCACACACACACACAAAAAGAGACAAGAAAATAAGAAAAAAAGCAGACAAACCAGATAATTTATTTCCTTAAATCTGATCACTTTTAGTAAGAACTTAAAATTTTCTTAAAGGGTTATAAGCGTTTTATTAAAATGACTAAGTTAAAAATAGACTTGATAGATGAAAATAATATAGTTTTCATATTTGCTGGTAGGAAATGTAGGAATACTTTAAGCTTTTGGGAAAATGTTTTACGTATGAGAGGACTGGAAGAATTTTGTGAAACCTCTAGAATTATTTTCAAAGGTTTTGCTGACAGGAAACTTGTTCTATTTTAGAAAGCATTATTTCCAGTCATTTGAAGCATTATTTGTCGAGTAAGTCACACTTACTAAAATCTGGGGGTCTTTTAACTTAGTGGAGGATTTACCTAAGCCATCAATAAAGATTTTTATGTGGAAGTTTTGCTCTATTCCTAAAACTACTGAAGGATGAGTTCTATACCTTTCTTTGGAAAGCCAGACACTTCCTGTTTTGCCAGAGATAAATTTAACTACAACCTCAGAAGGTTCTGAATGATGTTGTAATTCATAACACACATTCTTAATATTCCCACATTCCTCTGCCATATGTATATGAGGGAAGATGAGCAAATCAATATTGTTTGATTATGCGATAGGGAATTGGGCCCCTTCAGGTTACAGGGTTCAGATGGGCAGAATGATCCAATTTCATCTCAGCTGATTAGGACTTTTTGTTAATTAGTACTCCATTAGACGTTGAAAGTTATGAAACTTATGTTAATGATATATATATATATATATATATATATATATATATATATATATATATATATCCTGAATTTTTGAAGAGTATACAAGTGTTTTAAAAAGCATACATTGAGACAGTTAAGTTATACATTTTTGAGAGAAATCAGACATTTTAGAAGTTCATTGGTTAATTCCCGAATATTAGTGGGATTTATGCCCGACTCAGTGTAACAGGATTCATTGAAACCTAAGCTTCTTAGGAATTTAATATAACCAGTTATTACTGATGCAAAATCAGTGCAAAGTTAAGAGTATGTATTATCTACTTTATTTTGGAGGTTGGATAAGCAGAGTCCTATTTCATTATAAGCAGAGACCTACAAATCCAAAGTGAAGGCTTTCACAATATTTCCCACATTGATTTTTACAAGCTTGGAATGGAAACATGCTTTGTGATCTCTTTTCTGGCATTTCCTTTGTCCATTCTGATTAGTGCAACAGTGACTTCAGACTACTACTGGGCAATATAAGAAGTAATTTACTCAAAATCATTCACATTTCCTTAATTATTCACGTTCTTTTTCAGTCAGGCTTTTTTTTCTCCATTGGCCTCTACAGTGTTGTTCACTTGCTAAAGCACTTTATGAAAAAATGCACAAGCCTAAATGATAGACAAAGTACTTAAAGCAATGGAATCTCTCTCCTAATATGAAAAATCTATAACGGATTCAAACTAGCAACCAGATATCAATAACATTTGTCATCAGCTGCACGTGGAAGAGACTAAAATCACATCAATGGAAAGAAGAGCAATGTATTTTTAGTCAAAGGATAATTAGTATGACGAATAGAATTACCCTTGACTAATGTCCACCTTCAGAGAAACTGATAAAAGAAAATATTGCTTTATCCTATCCTACATTGCATTGACAGGAAAGAAGAAGCCATGAGAAAAGAAAGCTGCAACAACAAAAGAAAGCAAATAATAAAAAAAAAAATTAAAAAAATAAAAAAAAGAAGAAGGTATCCAAAACAGTTGTTGTCTAACTCTTCAAATTGCCATTTCCACTCTGAAAAAAAAGCATTCAAAATTCACAAATGCAATCCGGTTGATCCTCAACCCACTCAATTCAATGCAAGATCTTTCAATTGTTTTTGTGATAAAAGGAAAAGCTTACATAGAAAAGATAATAGAAATGATTACTATTTATAAGATGGGACTTCTGAGTTAAAGTAAGTGCAGGTTTGGCCCTTTTCAAAACCTTATCCCTTTCCTCATATGTTCTTTCAACATTTATTTATAAATGAAACTTAAACTTAAAATGTCTCCCTGAGGTTCATCATTAGAACACAATAGACTGTTTCAGTTAGAACAGAACTACAATCATCGTTTAGTCCAACTGCCCGACTCCTTCAGGGCTGACCAAAAGTTGAAACGTTATTATAGGCATTGTCCAAATGTTTCTTAAACACTGACAGGCTTGAGTCATCAGCCTTCTCTCTTGGAAGACTATTCCAGGGTTTGATTGTTCTCTCAGTAAAGAAACGTTTCGTAATGACCAGTCTAAATCTCAGATGCAGTTTTGAACCATTCCCACATGTCCTGGTACTGGATACCATGGAGAAGATAACAGCATTTCCAATCCTCAGGAAGCTGTAGAGAGCAATGAGGTTACCCATAAGCCTTGTTTTCTTCAATCTAGACAATAACTGAGTCCCCAGATGCTCCTCATAGAATATTCTTTCCAACCTTTTCACTAGCTTTGTTGCCCTCCTCTGGATGCATTCAAGGACCTTCACATTCTTCTTAAATTGTAGAGCTCAGAACTTCATACAGTAGTCAAGGTAAGGCCTTACTAATACAGAATACAGAGGGATAATCACTTCTGTTTACTTGAATCAGGTAACATAGAATAGTGTTCATTCTGATGTCAAAAGTAATTGTTGTTCAGAAGGTTTTTTCTTGGATTATTTTTGCTATTTTGAAATTGATTGGATGCCTTTGTTTTGACATTTATTTACACCACTGAATTTAGCAGAATAAAAAACAGGGATACTCATTTAAAAATCCATTTCCTCTATTCTAGAAAAAATACTCAAAGGGACTGTAGGCTTTCTGATAAAAATTAAGGCATTTTATTTCTTTTACTAAGTTTAATATGTGAGGGTCTGATGTCTCAAGAGATAACTGAGAGAGCTGGGGTTGCTTAGCCTGGAGAAGAGGAGGCTGAGAGGAGACCTCATTACTCTCTACAACTACCTGAAGGAAGGTTGTAGAGAGGAGGGAGCTGGGCTCTTCTCCCTAGTGACAGGGGACAAGACAAGAGGGAATGGCCTCAAGTTCCGCCAGGGTAGATTTAGGCTGGAGATTAGGAGGAGGTTTTTCACACAGAGGGTCATTGGGCATTGGAACAGGCTGCCCAGGGAGGTGGTTGATTCCCCTTCCCTGGAGGTGTTTAAGGCACGAGTGGATGAGGTATTGAGGGACTTGGTTTAGTGTTAGATAGGAATGGTTGGACTAGAAGATCTGATGGGTCCCTTCCAACCTGGTTGTTCTGTGATTCTGTGATTCTGTCTCCTGGGATAGGTCTGGGAGTAGAATGGCAGAGTGTTATTTGGACTCCCTCTCCTGATACTGTCTCCTTAGGTGTTTTTATGGGTGTGACGGTAAGTTTTATCACAAAACCTAACCTGAGTCTTACAAGTTAAGCACAGGTTGAGTCTCTGAAGGTTTTGCTCATACTCTGAGCTGTTCAGTTGCACCCACTGATTGAGTAGCATACCATACATGGCTATTGATAAAGAAATAGTCCCTACCAATCCAGGGAAAAAAACCTGAACACAGAAACATGGTTCCAGTGCACTCACAATATAAATACATTACTTTATTCAATTACATACTGAATATTTAGCACTTCGTTTGTCTGCTTGTACCCAAACTAGATGTCACAAAAGGTGCCTAGTTCTTTCACCAAAGTATTGTAACACTAAAAGTCCTTGAATTATCAACAAATTATTATTTTTACAAATGGCCAATACTTCCCCTGATGGAAAAGTTTGAAGGTAAATACTTTCAAATTTGCTTTGCTTTTATAATTTCATTTGAACTTATTAGGATCCTACTCTTCTAGAAACCAAATCTTCAGAACAGGTATTATTCTGCAGCCAGTAGCTGAGAAATCAGGGGATCTCAACCTTCAAGAGAGCCAAGTTCCAGCTCCGTCTTGAAAAGAATCTGCTATTTGTTTGTACAGTTCTTTAGATTTTGTCTCCTTTTTATCCCCTGCTATTCATTTCCTGTTGTAGTCACATTGGCACTAAGGAGCATAAAGGCCTGTATTCATTCAGCTTAGCTTAAAAACTTAATTACCACATTAAATTGAGGCAAGCTTCAGCACCTAAGAAATAAAGAGCTTGCTGGAGGTGGCAGTGTTATGCTACTGACTTCCTTAAGAGGCCCAAGCACAGATGTGGCACTATTACCTTTCAACTCAGGAGAAAGAGTATTGCCACTGCTGGAAGTAGACCGCTGGCTTTGTACTGGTTTTTCAAGACCTCAGGACTGAAATTTGACAGATTTACTTTTTCTGAACTCATCTTATATGGATCTCTGTTTTCACTTGGTTTAAATGTAAGTACAATTTTTTTTTTTTAATGTTGACTTTGCTACACTTAATCTGAAGGGATTGCTTTTTGCATGGTATAAACAAAGCTTTATATAGATAATAGTAACCAGGAAAACTATGTAGGTTAATTTTTTTATGACTTTAACAAAAATACGTGCAGAATCACAGAATCACTAGGTTGGAAAAGACCCACTGGATCATCAAGTCCAACCATTCCTATGAATCACTAAACCATGCCCCTCAGCACCTCATTCACCTGTCTTTTAAATACCTCCCTGGAAAGGTGACAACCACCTCCCTGGGCAGCCTGTTCCAGTGACCAGTGACACTTTCCATGAGTTGAAGCCATTCCGTCTTGCCCTGTGCCCTGTCACTTCGGAGAAGAGGCCAGCACCCTCCACTTTACAACCCCCTTACAGGTAATTATAGGGAGTAATAAGGTCTCCCCTCAGCCTCTTCTTCTCCAGGCTAAACTATCCCAACTCTCCCAGCCACTCCTGTAAGACTTGTTCTCCAGCCCCTTCACCAGCTTTGTTGCTCTTCTCTGGACTCGCTCCAGAGCCTCAACATCCTTCTTGTGGGGCCCAGAATTGAACATAGGATTCAAGGAGCAGTCTCACCAGTGCTGAGTACAGAGGGAGAGTAACCTCCCTGGACCTGCTGGTCATGCCATTTCTGATACAAGCCAAGATACCATTGGCCTTCTTGGCCACCTGGGCACACTACTGGCTCACGTTGTTGTGCCCCAAGTGCAGGAGCCATCATTTGGCCATGTTAAACCTCATACCATTAGACTCAGCCCAGCGGTCCAGCCTGTTCAGATCCGTTTGCAGAGCCTCCCTACCCTCCAGCAGATCCACACTTCCATCCAGCTTAGTGTCATCCACAAACTTCCTAAGGGAGCACTCAATACCTTCATCCAGGTCATTGATAAGGACATTGAACAAGGTTGGACCTAGTACTGAACCCTGGGGAACCCCACTTGTAACTGGCCTCTACCTGGTGGTAACTGTATTTACCACCACTCTCTAGGCCTGACGTCCAACCAGTTTTCAAGCTGGGATAGTGTACTCCTATGCAGGCCAGAGGCTGGCAGTTTCCATAGCAGAATGTTGTGAGAAACTGTATCAAAGCCTGTACTGAATTCTGAGAAGACCACATCCACAGCTTTTCCCTCGTCCAGCAGCTGAGTCCCTTTGTCATAGAAAGCAATCAGATTAGTTTGGCAAGACCCACCTTTAGTGAATCCATGTTGACTGGGCCTGATCACGTGGTTCTCTTGCATGTGCTTCATGATAGCACTCAAGATCACCTGTTCCATGACTTTCCCTGGCACTGAGGTCAGACTGACAGGCCTGGAGTTCCCCAGATCCACCCTGTGACCCTTCTTGTAGATGGGCACTACATCAGCCAGCCTCCAGTCCAGTGGTACCTTCCCAGTCATCCAGGACTGTTGGAAGATGATGGAAAGGGATTTGGCCAGCACATCCACCAGCACCTTCAATACCCTTGGGTGGATCCTGTCTGGCCCCATAGACTTGTGGGTGTCTAGCTGGGCAAGCAAGCCTCTAAACACCTCCTCTTGGATCAAGGGACCCTCATTCTGCTCCTCTTACTCCTGGATGTGTACACAGAGGGAACAACTTTCCTTACTTCTAAAGACTGAGCCAAAGAAGGCATTAAGTATCTCATTAGGATATTAAGAGCCTTGTCCTCATTCTCTGTCACTGTTGTTCCTTCCGCATCCAATAGGGACTGAATATTCTCTCTAGATCTCCTTTTATTGTTAATGCATTTATAGAAAGATTTATTGTTATCTTTTACAGAGTTGGCCAATCTGATTTCTAGTTGGGTCTTAGCCCTCCTAATTTTTAATCTGCACAATCTCACTTTCTCCCTGTAGTCCGCCCAAGACTCCTGTTCCTTCTTTCAAAGCTCATAGACATTCCTCTTCTTTTTAATGTCTCTCAAGGTCTCCCTACTTAACCAAGGTTGTTTTTAACCCTGTCAACTCCTTTTCTGGCACATGGAGACTGCTTGCTCCTGAGCTGCTAGGATTTCCTTTTTGAAGATTGCCCAGTCCTCGTGAGCTTCCTTGCCCTTACAGATTGTCAAAGCAATACAGACCTGGTATGAAAGCAGATGCCTTGAGAACTGGAGACACAAGATGCAGTGGAGAGGATTACAGGCTTAGAGTCAGGGTAGAGATTGATGCTGGATATCCCATAGCCATAAACAACTCTCCAGTTATCACTTAAAAAAAATGCAGATCTAGAGCTTGACAAAAGTGCTTTAGCAGTAACACTGAACGAAGACAAATACTTGATTATGTAAAATATGTAGTATTTTTGGATTCACCATGAGCTTGAAGACAAGTGAAGAAAAAGCAAGCTATGAAAAGATGTTAGTAAACATATAAATGGAGAATACCAGAGTATGGAAGATGAAAAGATTCTTTCTTTTTAATTTTCTGTAATAATTAAATCTGGACTAATAATAATTCTGTGATTGCAGTGTAAAGATTTCAAAAAAGCTACAATAACCTCTTGGATATTCATATAAGACATGTTTTCGCTTTCATTCATAAGAAGTTTTTAAGCAACAGGCTACTCTCCAGGACTCTGGTTCAGGCAAATAAATAAGAAGGTCATGGGCTCCTTTCTGGGCTACTTTGGTGAGTGATGAGAAGTGGTAACAACCATGGAGAGCAGGCACCACCTAGCAGATTATGAGAACTGCCTGCTTTGCTAAGACTAAACAGTGCTCTGTGATTTTGTAAGATCCAAAGCATTGGTTATTTTATCTCAGGCAGTTAACAATGCAGCCAAATACAGCTGTGGAAAATAAAACAGTTGTTAAAGGCCATCAAATCCATAAAAGACTGCCTTAGTTATAATGCAATGGAGAATCAGCTTGATTATTCAAATGGCAAGTCCAACAGATGAGCTTCAGAAAGACAAACTCCTCAGTGCTGCTTACATGCAATACTGAAAGAATCTGAACCCATGTTCTTAAAGCTATTTGATGACATCAGAATCTTCTTTTCTTAGTACAGCCTGTTGCTTCTTTGTTATGCAGTTAGTGATTGCCTTTTAATGGCTCAATATGAAGTTCATAATTTTATTTTGAGTATTTTTTAATACTCTTCTGCTCATTTCTTTTTTCCTGCTGATACCACTTAAAGGTCTGCCAAGAACAGACTGGCAAATGGTTAGTATTTGAATAATGAACATCTCATTCAATGTTTTGGAGATAATTAGGAGATTGCATATCTTCAAGAATAAGACCATCTCCTTTTAGTCATAAATTGTTCACGTTTATGGATTTTTATAGCCTCATGTCACTATCATTTTTCAAGCTTATAAAAACACATAGATATTTACAATTTTGAACACTCAGAGCTCCAACCTGATTATAAAACAACCTTCCATCAGATCCCCTAGAAGTTATTTCTTGTCGTTCATGAGCAACCACTTATTTTAGTCAATACAGGTACGTCTGATAGTTGTCTGGATGCAAGTAGCTCTTGTTTTGCAACCTGCTCCACTAGAAATAAGAGAAAAGTTAACAGAAGGTAACTTAAGTGGCTTATTTATTAGAAAGATTTCATAATATCCTGTGGGGAAAAAATAAGACCTACTTAAGTCTTCATAACTTGGCATTATCTTCTGCCATGTTACTCACTGAATCTTTTGTGAATTTTAGAATATATTTTTCTCTTGGATATCTGTCTAATGAACCATACTATATAGTAGCTTTCTGAGAATATTCTGCCTCATCAATTAGAGTAAGAAAAACAAAATAGTAATCCTTTTCCCCTAAGATATAACATTCAAAGTGAGATGATCATAGGATAATAGAATACCAAGTCTGAAGGGACCAAGGGACCTCAAAGATCACCTGATCCAACCTTCCTTGGAAAAATTATGGTTTAGACAAGATGGCCCAGAACCCTTTCCAGCTGAATCTTAAAAACGTGAAGTGTTGTGGAACCCCCTCACTTCCCTGATAAAATTAACCCAATCACAGATTGTTCATTGTGAAAAGTGTCCTCTTGTTTCCAACTGAACTATCCACAGGACTAATTTGCATCCATCACCTCTTGTCTTTTCCATGTGATACCTTGCAAAAAGGGAGTCTCCGTCTTCTTTGTAGCTACCATTTAAATGCTGGAATGCAGTCATATCCTATGCTTTCTTTCTCAAGACTGAACAAACCCAGTTTTCTCAGCCTTCCCTCATATGGCAGGCTTCCTAGTCCTTCAATTATCTATGCTGTCCTTTTTTGGACCCTAATCAAGTTGGACAAAAATTTAGACTTGTGTTTTTTGAAGTTATGGTTCGATTTTCTTTGTAGAGGAAAAATAAACCAAGCAAACATGGAAGGACAAATAACTACAACACCAAGGATCCACTTTTCCCTCTAGCCTTAGTGAATGTTTAAATACCCAGCAGTCAGTGTGGTTGAAAGATGCATCAAACATAAGGACATATGGCAAACCAGGATAAACATCACTTTGTATGCCATCCCTCAAAAAATAAAAATATCTCTGGATCATGGGATTTTTTGCAATTTTCAGCTTCAGTTTTCATTCCAGTGAAATGTAACAGACTTTTACAAGCAGTATGGTGTTTCTTTAGTCAACACTTGGCTGTATCCTCAGTTCTCATTCTGCAAAAGTCCAGCAATATGCAGGGAGCCATGCTGATATATGCCAGCTGTGGAAGTCATCTGTTTTGAGGAATACAAGTTGATCAAACCATCATAGACAAATGTAAAGAAGTCCACATTTAATCTACATACCAACCAACATCACTCGCGCATTTATGGAAAGTATTTGACATAATCAAAATCAGTGATACAACTTACGAGACTTGCCCATTTTTGGTACCACAGAAAGAGCAAAACTCATGTATTTTTTCTCAGTTTCCAGTTCAGAAGTTAGCATGGGACTATTTAGAATAAGGATTTCCATTTAAGAAGTTCTCCACAAACCAGAATTCATGTTTTCAGGATAGAGAGCAGGGAATGAAAAGAAAGTAAATAATTATAAGGAGGACCATAGTGAAAATACCAGGTAGGCAAAGTCCAATGTCAGTTGCATAAGCATAGACATTAACAGTGAGAAATACCAAATGTCTCTTTCCACTTGGAACTCCTTTTTGACCTCTAATCTTTAGGACTGTAACTTTATTTATTTCCCCAGGGTGGAGACAGAGGAAGAACTGTTTCCAAAAAGTCAAATAAATTACCTTTCCACTGTGGTTAAGATCCTAAACCCCAAATCACCCACATTATGCACACAATTTAACTGTTGGGTTCTCTCTTGGAACAAAACAATTCATTTTTTCCAGGTTGAAAAATAGGGTGTTTTCTCTTGTTCTGGGAAAAAAGACTTTTCCACAGACTACATCCAGGATTTGGAAGGAAGTTTTGCACCTCTGCTTGATCAGTCACCCAATAGGATCCTTGGCAAGTCCTTCACACTCCAGTACCCTCGCGTCCTCTCATACCACTTTCATGCAGCACATGTTTCATTAAAGAGCATTATTCTTGTGAGGCCTTGCATTATTTCAGACACATTAAGCAAAGAAAATGAATACTCTCAAAAAAAAAAAAAAGAAGAAAGAAAATTCCAAATAAAATTAATTAATTATGCCCCTGGGTCCTGCTAGGTGAGCCCAAAAAAGGCCAATTCAGGAATACGCAGTCTGTCTATTCTCTAAGGAATTATCTCTAAGTAATATGGATGTAGAACTGTTTGGTTTTTTTTAATTAATGAATTAGAGGGAAAAAAAATATATAGAACAAAAAAAATGCAAAGAACTGAGTCCAGTGGAACACCTGCATTTAGGCAACAAAGGACATGCTTGATGTGTCTGGTTTATTTCTCTCTAGCAAAATCTTTTCTATGGAAAACTAAAGAAACAGATGGGTTACATAAATGAACACATATTGTTTTCTTCCCTAAATGTACTTCATATAATGGAAAAATAAACAGCAGTAAATGCTATCTAACTTGGCTAGTTTAACCTTTTATCTACATGCAAATAGCTCAAGAAATCTGTTGTACAGGAGAGAATACACATCTGGTTTACATGGAAGTAAGTTTGCCTAGTAGTTCATGGAAATTTTATTAGTATGGTCTTTCCTACTTTCAAAAGAAAACCAGCATCTTTAATAAAGGTCAACATTATCTTATTAAGTTGGATTTCAAAGAAAATGTAATTTTTAGAAATAAACCTTCTTTATATTTCATGCTTTACCTAAATTTCAGTAGGTAAAAACCATGCTGTTGAACTTTGAAAATCTTTTCCTCCTGCACCCTTCAATGAAAAAGAGAGCGAAATGAGAGGAAAAAGATTTACTGGTTGGAAACTAGAACTACACCTTTAATGAAATTGTAATGATAATAACGAAAATAATTAGAAAACAATGAAATATATACAAATAAATGAGATCACTCCCCCATCCCTTCATGAACGTAAGTCACCATAAATGCTGCAAAGCACACATGAGGGAATAGGTCCACAGGTAGGAGGCAGCTGGCCTCAAACTGGATTTGGGAATGTGTGGATCAGATATCAGGAGCAGCCAGACAAATAAGGTCCTCCCTGGATTCATGTCATTGCAGAAGTGAGTGAGACCCTCGTGATCTCCCAGATTTATACACAGTATGATGTATATGGGATGGAATACTCTGCTAGTCAGTTTAGGGTCACCTGCCCTATTTGTTCCTCCTTGCACATGTGAATCCTTTTCCACTAGTTTGAAGATGGCCTTGGTTAAGTATAACACTGGCATTTTTGGCTACCAATGCCCTGTGTTATCACTTTAGAGAAGAACACTGTCTCAAAATCATGCAATTAGTTTTCAGAGAAATTAAGTTAATTGCAGCAACTCAAGTTGTCACAAAACTGACTCTAATTTAGCTCAAACTAAAACAATATTAATGATGACAAGACTATGTATAAGGAGTATTTAAATCATTCTTTTATGTCCTATTATTAATGTATCTTTTTAAAAGATATTAAAGCCTTTTCTTATTATTACTGAAAATATTACATTCAGAACAGGAGAATACAAATGATCATGTAAGAAAAAAAATGAAGAAGGAATAAAAGCATAATAACTGCATTAAATATATATATATATATATATATAATAGTGTATGTACTATTCATTGATTCTCAGCTATGACTTATAGCTTGTTAGGATTTGAATTCTTGGTCTTGCTCTTGGTTGAGAGAGCAAGAAGAGCAAGAGTATCAAGTTGAGATGAAGAGACCAGAAATGCCTCTGCCTCTTCCATGGATGAAATGTCCTCAGTAAGAAATAGAGAAGAAAGCAGAAAAATCCTGTGGTGTAGGACATTTCCTCTTGCAGGAGGACCTTGTAGCTAATCCATTTTAACAGTGGCCGTTTAATGGCTTTTCTGTTCTGTGGGGGTGCAAGCCGTACGAAACTAAAATAAGATAATCTAAAATTTTGATACCTAAAATCTAGGAATTTTAGTCTGAATTAATTTATATGCGTTATCTGTAACAGGTAACTCTAAAAGGCAGTTTAGGTCATGCTAAAATAGTGGCTTAGAGATATAAGAACAACCATTACTCATTTATTTCCAATCACTACACAGGAAACCTAGGGAGGTGAGCTTAGAGTTCAACTTTCAGATATCTAAATTTGGAACATAGAAATCCCACTCTAAATTAAAACAATCTATAGCCACATGTGGACTTCTGCAGATGGGTTAATTCAAGAATTAATTCTTAATACCTGGTGTAAGCATATGCAAGATGTCTGTAATGGAGTTGCACATACACACTTCCTTTATTTCTTTAAATCACTAAATGCGAGAGGCAAAAGTCTAGAAGGCACAGATCAAACTCATGGCTACATGACAGTTGCTGCTTGTAATTTGACTGAAGCAAAGCAGTCATAAACTTGGCTTTACAGGTTAGTTAAGCCAGGTTTACAGCTACTTTGCTTTGCCTAAGTGGAACAAAGGAACTATAAAGTACCACTTTGTCTGGTCATCAGATAATAGGTATGTAAACTGCAATACTGGTATTGGCAACTCATTTAGTTTGTTGTCCATCTTCCCTCTCTAGCATTGGTATGTGACTAAAAAGTTATTGCAGTTCTTAATTCCCACACCATCTGTTGTTTTGAAATAATTCAAGTATTTTTTAGCTAAATTGTACCTCATTGGAAAGGTAGAAATATGATATTTCTGAGTAAGAGAGGTGCTAAACATCATTTTGTACTGGCATGGGTATTGCTATTACATGCATCGTGTCAAATCAATTGCATATAAAAGTCAGGGTTTTCATACACAATACTATAGTAAAACATATATACAAAGAACCACACAATGATACAGATTATAGGTAGTATCTAGACTCAAATCTTTATAGGAATTACTGTGTCTATATTGACAATGTATAGATAAGTAAATATCATGAATGAGTTAGAATGCTTTGAACAAAGAGTCTGTGATTTTTTTTTTGCAGCCTTTTACTTGGCAAAGTTAATAACTTGCTTTGTTGAGGAAGAAGCATGACTAAGATAATGCTGCAGACTGATACAGTACATTGACACATTTATTTTCTATTTATTTTATATATTTTTCTATTTTAAAAAGCAATATATTTTATAAAATAAAGTATTTGAATTAGGAGCGTCCTGGGAAATACCACTACGATTATTCAGTCATCTAACTGAACTTGTGTTGAACCATTTTCTTTTTTTTCCCTTTGAAGAGTTTTGCAGAAGCTCAAGAAAAAGTCAAATCTTCCTTCCTCCCGAATACTGAATGCAGACTGTTCCTCACGCCAGTAAACACTGCATTTTTGTAAAGAAAAAGAACAGCTGGTGCATGAAATCAAACTTACTCACACATTTCAAGAAAACTTCTCTCAAGATACATCTTTAGATAACCATCAGTCTACAATTCTTTTATGCATGAATATGAAACCTATTAAACTGTAAAGACAGGAATATTTGTTTTGTGTGTGTGAGGTGGTGTGTTTGGCCTAGCAGAAAGGCTTCTTATACCTCTTGGCTCCCACGGGCTTGTGGAATAAAAGTGGGTTGTGCATCAGTAGTTTTCTGTGGGCTCCCAGGCCATGTCAAGCAGCATCTGACATGTTCTTCATTCAGTAAACGGGAAATACTGCTTTGCAACATGGTGCCAGGAAGGGAGCGTAGCCGGGAGAGGAGGCTATGGGGGTTTAAAGATGCCGACAGTCAATATACATTCCAGAGAGTGGTTAATGGTCAATAAAATCAGGGGTTCACTGAGGCAAGACAGAGAGGAATGTCCAACTTGTTCTTTTGATTGATGGTCAGCCGAATGCCAAGGATCAGGAGAAAACCAGCACAAAAAGACATTTCAGTAGGGAAAACAAGGCATTAATAGTGAATATCATGACTAACACTGATGATGATTTATAGTCTGGCTTGCAGACAAAACCACCAATCTGGTATGGAAAACTCCAAGACCTTTTTCAGAAATGATAGAGTACACAACAGCTTCAAAGTTTCTTTTCGAGGCCTGTTTCCCTTTCACAATCTCTTGTAACCATTCAATTTACGAGGCCATCAATCCAGAAGAAGTTCTAAGGTGCCAGTTTAAGAATGAAACTGAAAATATTTCTGGTCAAGAAATACAGTCCTTGCTTCTAGCGTGAGAGAGAGTAAATATAACTTCATGATGTGAAGTAATTAGATATGAGGCACTTACACATATAGAAAAACACTTATATGACAGGTTTATGTTGTGACAGTAAATATATAGCTAAAAATGTTTTTTGCAGGAAACACAACTTACACACGATAATTTATTTTCCTGAAAAGAAATTTATTTCAAACAAAGTTTAATATTTCTATTTTTTTCTTGACTTGATAAAACATGCAATATAAAATGCCTGTTAGGCAGCTAAGTTCTTCCTTCTCCCAGGGAGACTTAAATAGCAGTCTCATCTTACAAAAGAAATGCCAGTTGTTAGGTAACAGAATCATTCTATTACATATTAACACAATTTGCACTTAAGTAATTTATAAAAAGTTACTCCAGGCATATATTGAGAGAGACATTTGAAAATACTCCTGCTGATTAGACAATTTACCTGAAAGGTTATTTATGCTGTTTCAATCCCCATTCTGAATTAGACAATAATGTGAACAGTTAGGCTACAATATATTCTTAGCAAGCTTATTTCAACCTTTCCTGTTGACAATATTGCACTTTAGATAAAATGTTCAAAAGGTCATTGAGAAAGAGAATAAGAATAGCTCTCCAGCCTTCTAGCTAGGACACTCTCCCAGGAGGTGAAAACACATTGACTACCTCTCTCCAGTAAATATTTAATGGAGTATATGCAATGGAACAGTGTCAACATGACACATTGAGAGAGCCCTTTTATGTTAGCTTAAAGTTAAGAGTAAGCATTTAGAAGTGTGAGATATGGGTTGAAAACAATTCATGCACAAAGGTGAACTGAATATATTTTTTTCACATCCTGCAAACTGCTGCTTGAGTCTCTGAACATTCAAGAATTTTCTCTGCTTCTAGATACTTGAGTTTGGGGTCATAATTCTTAGGGTTGGGGTTTTTTTGATAGCATAAATTGCCACAATTTCTTCATGGATTTAATTATCAGCAATACTAATATTTTTTCTGTTGTTACCACTAGCTGACCCCCACAATGGAAAAGTGATACTGAGTTCTGATTTGGAGGCCTTGAATATATTGTACAGAGCAGCAACAAATATTCCTTAAAAAGATAATGGACCAGTTAGTTTTGTTAAACTAAACCAAGCTAATTTCACTGACTTCTTAAGATGCTGTTCACAAATAATATCAAATTTCAGGGGTATCACCTGATACACTGGGGTGCGGGGCTTCTATTCAGAGATTGCTCATCAGGTTGCAGAAATGGACTAGCAGGAAGCTCATGAATTTTCATTAAAGCATATGCAGGATTCTTAATCTGAGAAGACAGAACCCTGTATATAGGTAGAAAGTAGCTTTGAATAAAACCATTTGGGAGCTCTGGACAACTGGTTGAATGTGAGCTATTTGGTGTGCCATACTGCAGAGATAATTAACACAGGACGAGTTGAAGGAAGTGTTTGCTTCACCCTACTCAGCATCTATGAGACCACATCTTCAGGACTGTGTCTATTTTTAGGGTCCTTGGTACAAGTAAGACATGGATGTACTGGAACAGAGGGAGCCAACTAGTTGATCAAGATAGAGCTCAGTTCATAGAAAGACAGAGAGGGCTGGACCTGTTCAATCTGGAGGAAACCAAGGTCAAGGGAGGCATGTTTCTCTGCAACTACCTTACAAGGGTGTAGAGAGAAGATGGAGCCAGATTCTTCTCAGACCTGCACAGTAACAGGAGAGGGAATGCACAGAAGCTGTAACAAGGGAAGTTCTGATTACATGTAAGGAATTTTTTAATTCACAGAGAGTATTTTCAAACAGGCTGTCCAAAGAAATTGTGTAATGTCTGTCACTGGAGATACATAGCAAGTCCAAAGAAGAGCGATGAAACTGGTGAAGGGGCTGGAGGACAGGCCCTATGAAGAGCAGCTGAGAGAGCTGGGGTTGTTTAGCCTGGAGAAGAGGAGGCTGAGAGGAGACCTCATTACTCTCTACAACTACTCGAAGCGAGGATGTAGAGAGGAGGGAGCTGGCCTCTTCTCCCAAGTGACAGGGGACAGGACAAGAGGGAATGGCCTCAAGCTCTGCCAGGGGAGATTTAGGCTAGAGATTAGGAGGAAGTTCTTCACACAGAGGGTCATTGGGCATTGGAATAGGCTACCCAGGGAGGTGGTTGATTCACCTTCCCTGGAGGTGTTTAAGGGACGGGTGGATGAGGTCTTGAGGGACTTGGTTTAGCGTTTGATAGGAATGGTTGGACTAGAAGATCGGATGGGTCCCTTCCAACCTGGTTGTTCTATGATTGTATGATTCTATAGAACTCAACTGTACATGGTCCAGAGCAATAAAATCTAAATAGGCCCTGCACTGAACCAGAGATTGGACCTGAGGACTTCCACATGTCTCCACTGACCTCAGTCAGTTTATGGCTCTACTGTTATGAGTTCCAATATGAAGAATTGTAGACAATGATTTAGTAAGGATGCTACTTACATTTCTTTACTATTAAGAATGTCATTGTCAAACTTTAAGACTACCAGTCAACATAAAACACTGTTTTTCTATTTTATAATTATTATATGTATATTTTTATTAATTATTAGATTTTTATTATTTATATTAATTGTTTATGAATATTGTATATTATTTATATTATATTAATAACAATTATTGTTATACATAGATGTCTTTTTTCCTCACCTTACACACTTTTGACATTCCTCAGAAAATGCTAAGAGTATATTATATTTTCTTATATACTCCCAGTATCTTCACATTATTTATGACAATGACAGTTTTTCTTGCTTCCTTCTTCTGGTCTTCTT
Source organism: Coccyzus lansbergi (assembly GCA_033558105.1). Lineage (NCBI taxonomy): Eukaryota > Metazoa > Chordata > Aves > Cuculiformes > Coccyzidae > Coccyzus > Coccyzus lansbergi. The sequence continues at coordinate 1,468,624 of JAUMJK010000379.1, forward strand.
CCACCAAACTGCTGCAAAATTCCTAGCACTCACAAAAATTAGATATATTCTTACTCTTCTAAATACAAAATCCTGCTTTCCCTTTTCCACAATATTGGTTTCAAGATATTTAACTTAAATAATTTTGATTTTTTTTAACTAAGAAATACGTATCTATGTGTTTAAGAGAAAGAGAGATAAATTTGTGAAAAATAAAATTCTCAAGTCATGATGGGATAACTTTGTTCAAACATCAATACAAAAACCTCTACTCTCAGATACGCACAAGTAGCTATGTATATGTATATAAGTTCAAGCACACAAGCATGCACACACATTAAAAAATCAGAAGAAAAATGAGTCTCTCAAACTCAGTAGTAAATGTGAACACCAGAGATTTATCTGGGTTTTATGTGCAGAATTTTCTCTTTGGCTTTTACATTACAGGAAAAAATAGTATTTATATTGGCAAAGGTTCTTTGCAGATATTGAGCTACATGTACTGCTTCTGAAATTGAGAACCCCTTATGAAAAGGAAACACTTGAAAAGACTTGGGGTCACACCTTAGGGTGTGACACTTGTTCTATAATTGAAAAGTATCACAGAAATGTAATTCCACTGGTTTTTATTCCTGTTTGTAACTCTGTATCCAGGAGAAGCTACTTTTGATTGAAGAGGTAAACAGCCATGTAGTAGATGATACTTGCTTTGCCTCAACAATTATGTATCTTTTCAGTCTTTCAAAGTTGTGTTAAAATTCCTTTAGGTAGAATACTTAGTTTAATTTACCATATTAAGGCAGTTTCCACAAGTTTTAGCAGGACATGAAAATAATTGATAGGCTTATCCATGGCCCATCCTGGCCACTATTCTGCCTCTGGGCTTGGAAGTAGGAGATACTTCTTGGAAAACGCATGCAGACTTGGCCATAAACCTTCTTCTGGGGAGAGAAAACCAGAAAGGAGGGAAGAATTGAGAAGCTGGGCCAGAATGTGAATCAAAACACATCCAAATTTCTGAGTTCAAATGGTTGCTGTAACTGCATCCCATGCATCCCTATGTTACACTGGAGAGAGTCCACGTTATGTATTACACCTGTTCTTAGCTACTTCAATAAAAAAAAAATAATTTTAAAAACCCAACAAAAAGAAGAAACTATGCTGAAAGGCAGGTGTAGCATGTTCTGACTGCATCTGCAGCATGGACAATTAGGAGAATAGGGTTTTGCAGCAGTCAAAACCATGGTAACTGCTGGTGAACCTAGATGTAGCATGTGATTATCCACAACTTCCAGCATGCTAGTAGGTGTCATTCTACTGTCAAATTTAAAGGTGATTTTGTAGTTCACTTAGGCAGAAGGCTTCTTAGATAAACCAAGCAGAAGGGACATAGGAGCAGGTCTCTGAGAGTAAGTCTGGTATGTGGTCATTGTCTTCTGAGGGACTGAATTTGGCTTATGTGTAGCGTAATATAAAGAAAATGTGTGTACAGGGAGAGGCACCTGTGAAGTTCTGCTTTCTTCATACTTGAACTCTAGATCCAGAGCCTCAGTGACTTAGTCATTTTAGTCCATGAAATGAAGCAGCTTATGTATCTGCTAACAAGAGAAAACATTACAGTTTTGCATTCTTTTTGCCAAAAAATTGAAAACACTTTCATTCAGATGTAATACGACATACTCACCTGGAACTCTCATCTCTTCTGTACATAAACACAAAATCAGGTGAAGGAACAGAATACGTTTTTTTTCTTCCATATAAGGTCAAAACGTATCACCTAGAAAAGGAGACTTCAGTAAGAATACCCTTCAATTTCTTCATAGTCTGTTTAATTATTTTGTCATTCCGTGTAGTTCATGCACACAAAAGGTATACATATATGCATAAACAAATGTAGTCATTCAGGAAGATGCTCCCAACCCACTGCCCTGAGCCTTGTGAATATGCATAAATAGAAATACACATATTTTTTACTTATGTGTATTACAACCAGCAAGTAGGACTCAGAGCAAAACTAATAGCAATAAAGAAATATGCTTAGTATAGTAATTCTCAGCCTCCTTTCTCCAGAACCCACTACTACCAGCCTTTTATTCTTGTTGCTTTCCAGACCTTTTCTCTTTCTGACAATCTTATATAACTGCCAGTGATAGCTGCAAATACTGACATCACCTTGAAATAGCATCTTGAGTAATTCTTTTGTAAATAAACTTATTTGATTCACATTGTTATATGATGTGTAGCATAAGCATGGACATGACTGACATGGAGAAACCTATTAAGTACATAGAGGATACATTCAGGTTCTTCCTTTGTTGCAGTTTCTACTTAGAAAGTTTTCAGAATTTTCAGCATTTGGTATATGAAGCCTATGAAACACATTTCGCAAGAGCAAAATGCTGCAAAAATGCAACAAGTAATTTAAAGAAAGTTGCAAAACAGGTTGTAATATCTTTGGAGTCAATTTAGTTCTGTCAAATTCATTAAGGTCAAATGGGAACAACTCTATTGCAAAGTCTAACAAAGAAGGAGGTCTCATGCATTTTCAGTTAAACAAGAAAAATTTTGAGCAATGCATTGGAATTCCTGAAGTCTGGTTTCTTATGGATTTTGCTTCTCTTGTTTGACTATAAACTTTGACTGAAACTTTTCCCATAAAGTTGGCTTCTTTAGTAACAAGGAGACTTGTTTTTGATTTTAGGAGAGGAAGAACAAACAGAATGAGACAGATAAAGAGAAAAAGATAAATGACAGGGTAGATATGATTGCATAAACCTTGTCTCCTTATGTAATAGTACTTCAGTAATAAAATGAAAATCTTCCATAACCACAATCAGATCTCTTCTTAAATCATACATTTCCTGTACTAGCATAAGATGATGTCCTGATCCCATCCTGTCACCAATTACCCAGGGAAATCTTCAGAGGTTAGAGGACAAGAGAAAAGCTTACTTTTAGGGTTAAGAAGCATTTCTAAAGCAAAGGTCGGCGTTTTAGGAGATGTAAACCAATGTGAATTCTTGGATAAGATAACTCCAACAGCTTTTTTACAAACTACAAACACCAAATCAGCAAACAAAATGCATTCTACCTTGAGTAATTGCCACAGGGTAGAAAGAAAGGATTGACATAGATAAACACAAAGTGTCAGAGTCGCTGTAGTAGCACCTGCAGCATTACTTGAAAGAATAAGACAATCTCTTTAGGAATGATTCATTGCCACAGTACTGAAATACATAAAGATCAACAACTGTATACTTGTACAAAGAGTTGTGCGTACAGTTCATTGTTTCCCAAGTGCATTGACAATACTTCATTACAAGAAATTCATACGCTACCACTATGTGAAAAAATAATCTTTCAAATAGTCACAGTATTTGCCCTTAACTGTCAAAATTATTGCAACTAGGAATAAAGGTGAATACAACTTGAAAGCTGCCATTGCAGATCTATGGACTATGATGTATTGAAACTCCATGTGTTTTCAGTCTCCCATACTTTATACTAATTTTCATTGCAATGTAAAACACAAATGACACTTTATAGACTTTTATTCAAGAAGGATACCAAAGAGCCAAACATACATACAGGAAATAAAACAATTATCACCTTATTTGATAATGTATCTAAATATCCTACCTGTCCACTTCTAATATATTTTTTTCCCTTTGCCAGGGTGCTCTATTGCCATTACAAACTTATTTTAATATGTATTTTCCAAAATCCAGGGTAATCCAATCATGCATGTGTGTGCAGAGAACATACGTGCGCTACTCACACTAATTGACCCTGGTCCCTCACAATATGGACATTGAATGAGGTTTTATTTCTTATGAATACTCTTAGTTGCATGCCTTATTTGCTAACCATGGGAGGTGGGCATTTAACCTGTCAAACATTTGTAAAACACCAAAAGCAATGCAACCTTTGACCTGGGTCACTGAAACTGCACCCACTTCTTGTGATTTTTCTGTTCACCCATCCTGTTTCATATATTTGTTCCATGTCTTATGAAGCATGCAAACAGAGTATGATCTTTGACATTCAACCACCTGTGTCCCATACTTTTTGTGTGAAAGAAATAAATGACAGGCCTAGAGATTAAGACCAGGCCTCTCTTTCTCTCTCTTTCTGTCTCTTTCTCTCTCTTTCTGTCTCTTTTTCTCTGTGTGTTTTCATTTTTTTTTTAACTCAGGTGTTTTGCTAGATGAGCTACAAGACCTTTTGCTAACCAACTCTCTTTATACTTTGTGGAAAATATACATTAGACCATTCTCTCAAAAAAAATTGATGGTAAAGTCATCATTGGCTTCAACATAAGTGATAAAATTTTTTGATACTGCTTTTTCATAGTACATTAAAGACAAGAAAAAAGATTTGTCATTTGAACCGTATCTTTTTCTCTCCTAGCCTTAATATTACAGCATCAGTATGCTGAGACTTCCCCATATTAATATAGGGATATTTTTAATTTTAGTCATACTTTGGTTCAAAACACATTTCTAAGAGGAAAAAAGTGCAAAATGTATCATTTCATTTTTTTTGCAGCATATATTCATGCTTATTACCATTAAGTGATGTTAGGTCAATTAAAGTAAGAATGATCTTGCTTAACTTCAGTTGTTTGAGTTGGACATCTTGGCTGAGGTACCCCTCCTGATTCCCCCATATTCAGTGCAGGGATACAGGATCATAATTTTCTTGGGTAAATCATTCAATGGACATGAGATTCCCTTCATTACTCAGAGGAAATAAATTTGGGCAACTTGAGGCATAACTATCAAGTGTTATTGTGGAATCTCTCAGGTATGCCGTTGGGTTACCATCTACTCTTTTGGATGGTCACAGATCTCTCTTTCATAGGTCATACTTGTTGACCAAATGGAGATGCCTGAATAACAACAGTGATATGTCTCAATGTTGCAATGACCTTACATTTAGGAAATTGAACCATGTATTTGTTCTAGACATCTTACCTTTTTCTACTGGCATTTCACTGAATAAAAATCTACTCACATTCTTCAAATATCACATTAATTTTAGTAGGATTCTATGATTCTAGGAACAGTTGTAGGTTAGTGAGAATGTTTCATTGACTGACCCATAGTGAACATAGTAGACTCCAGAAGCTGATATTAGTTTAGACTAATAGTAAGTCAACGGAACTCTGTAGACAACAATATTTTACAGGTTTAATTAAAAGCAAAGCGAAGTCTGAATTCTTCAACATAAGAAGCTGAATATCGCACCATTTATTCTAATTTTATTCTTTGTTGAAGTCATATTCAGTAGATGAACACAGTCAAGCTAATCACAGAATCACAGAACCACAGAACAACCAGGTTGGAAGGGACCCATCGGATCTTCTAGTCCAACCATTCCTATCTAATACTAAACCAAGTCCCTCAAGACCTCATCTACCCGTGTCTTAAACACCTCCAGGGAAGGGGAATCAACCACCTCCCTGGGCAGCCTGTTCCAATGCCCAATGACCCTCTGCGTGAAAAACCTCCTCCTAATCTCCAGCCTAAACCTACCCTGGAGGAGCTTGAGGCCATTCCCTCTCGTCCTGTCCCCTGTCACTTGGGAGAAGAGGCCAGCTCCCTCCTCTCCACAACCACCTTTCAGGTACTTGTAGAGAGTAATGAGGTCTCCTCTCAGCCTCCTCTTCTCCAGGATAAACAACCCCAGCTCTCTCAGCCGCTCCTCATAGGGTCTGTTCTCCAGTCCCTTCACCAGCCTCGTCGCTCTTCTCTGGACTTGCTCCAGAGCCTCAACATCCTTCTTGTGCTGAGGGGTCCAGAACTGGACACAATATTCAAGGAGCAGCCTCACCAGTGCTGACTCCAGAGGGAGAATCACCTCCCTGGACCTGCTGGTCACACCATTTCTGATACAAGCCAGGATGCCATTGGTCTTCTCGGCAGATGCAGAAATAAACTTTAGTAATTAAATTTGTCTGTTTCTGGTATACAGAAGTAAGAAACATTTTAATTATGCATTTTAAAGCTATCCTTCTTAGATCATCAGTACCACGTTCAGCTTACTCAGATTTATTATTTAGATTTTAATAGACGTCCAAAATTAAGATGAAAACCATATCAAATGAAATGTTTCAGAGACATACACGAGAAAATACTGTAATTCCTTGCATTTAATTCAATGTAATCAGACATGAAAGAAAGTTACAAATATTAAAAAATTCAAAAATAGTATTATTTAATAATTAATAATTTCATGCTTCCTTTACCATGGTGTAAGGAGGCAAAGAGAAGCCAAAGATTGAGGTCACAGCTGCAAGACTAACTTAAATGAAGGCCATAGCAGGATCAGTGGTTTGCAAAACTGGGAGGGAGCCATTAGAAAATAAAACAGCAGTATTGCCTCATGCTGTTACTACCAGATGGTTTCAATCCTTCCGTTCTTCAACTTCTGGCTGCATGGCTGAGCCAAAATTAAAAAATATACCAGATGCACTTTTTTGGACCACGTCCCATTTTATGTTCTCCAAATCACAAATGGAGGAAGGGTGAGGAAGAATGAGCAACATATACAGCGGCAAGTTTAAAGAGAAAAGAACCAAAACCATACAAAATATGCAAAGCATCCAAGCAGGGCACAAGAAGTAGAAAAGACTAGTCACAGGAAGCCTATAGAAAAAAAACCACATATTTGAGCAGTAGACTAGTGAAAGAAGTTGGAAAGAAATAATATCCAGCCATGAGCTGGCAGTAGAAAGGGAATAACTGTACTTATTTTGCTCCAGAGAAGTAGAAAAGTATAGGACACGATACTAGCAAAACAGTGGTGTTGGTTTCCATAGGGGATCAAACATATGGACCTGTTAGAACAAATACAAAGGAGGGCCATGAAAATGATCAGTGGGCTGGAACTCCTCTTCTATGAAGACCTGAGTCAGGATTGCTCAGCCTGGAGAAGACAAGACTCTGGGGAGATAATGTTGTGACCTTTTGTTATATACAGGGGACTTATATATAAGGTGTAGAAACACTCCAACTCCACCTATAATGACAGAATAAAGGGCAATGGGTTTAAAATGAAAGGCAGTAGCTTTAGATTAGATATAAAGAAGAAATATTTTTATAATGGCAGTGGTGAGATACTGGAACAGGTTGCCTAGAGATGTTGTAGGTGTATCAGTACTGGAAGTATTCAAAATTTCTTCCTAAAACCGTAGCCCCAAGCCATCCAACTCTTTGAAGAGAAAATAGTGAGTTGCATTCAACTCACTCTGCTGAAGAAAGTTGACCCATACCACAGGCACAGCAGATTTGATGTGATTGCAAGACCCAAAGTGGCAACACAGTGTCGTTTTACAAACTGGACTTGTAGCAAATGTTCTAGTATCAGTTTCACAAGAACATAATATATTTCCATTTTGTTGAATAAAATGAACATCTATTTTAACAACAAATACTTCAGAAATAAGTCACCAGGATTTGAGGCTGAATTAGTGTAGTTATGAAAGACATGATTTGCAACTGGTTGGCAGCTGCTTTTGATTGGAATGTTTTTAATCTCAGAAAAATAGAAATGTGCTTCCCATAGTTAATGGATGTATTATTGGCAAGGGATAGTAAAATAAACTCAGATTCAATTCACCCTCTGCAGCAATGTTCTTTATCATAAAAAAAGCAACTACTTCACTTGTTTCATTGCTGTCTTGATAAAAATCAAGGCCTCATTTGACCCCATGCTACAGGCAAGTAGAATGTTCTCCTCTAATGGAATGATTTCTTATTTCCTACCTTTGATCCTTGTGAGTCAACCAACCATATGAGGCCACAAACTCATAAGTTACTTTAAATCACATCTTGTGATTTTTCGCTTTATAATAATTTCCACAGGATAGCAAATCTTTTGGTTTTCTATGTGGTTTCTTTATTATCAGCTTTTACTAGAGTGAAGCTGAACAGCAGTTTTATGATAAAGCCCTGATAAATAGAGATAGATCCTTATCATGGAAGAACTTGGGGTGCTTCATCAAGTTTAACTCAGCTGTGCTGATTAACATGGGCAAAACCAGGAATGATCCCTGTTTTAGGACTTAACTCTAAATTTAACACCATTTGCAAGATCCTTGGTATCAGCAGCTCAGGCACACCTTTTAAATGAGAGAAATCAGAAACTTCTGTATGTGACCAAATGAGAATTAAGAGAGAATTCCTGGAGACGTAATTATGATTTGCAATAAAATTTTAAGTATTTATACTGAACCACTATGAAATATTTTGTGCTGATAATCTGAGTAATTTTCCTGACTTTGTCTTAATTTGTAATTGTTAGCACCATGACTGCTTTAACTCTTTTAAAAAAGTTAGATTATAAAAGCAGATGTTAAAATGCTGACCTGCACCTTAATCAGTTGCCAATTTAATATCACAGCTTACAAATACAATCTCTCTACTAGATATAATACAGAAAATGTTATAAATGTCTGTGAACAGTTATGTATCAAATTTTGTGGTTATAAAGATTTTATTTTTTGCTATTTGTTATTCACATTGTTTCTCATTTTATATTTCTTAACACAAAGACTTCTAAAAGTTCTGATTTTGTCTGTAAGTGTGAGTCCTGACTAAGTACCTGTTATTTCTTTTTATTTCTGTAGTAAAAGAAAAAGTAATTTCTTTGAACCTTTGCAGTGTATTTTCTTATTCAAGTCAAGTAATGTGTACAGAAGATGGGATTTTAAACAAATAAACTAAGAATTTGGGGAAAAAATAAGGTTTTGACAGGAAGAAAGGAACAAAACTTTGATAGAAACAATCAAATTATTTTGTCTTTGAATATCAGAAATTTCTACACTTAATTATGGGAGTACATGAAAGATTTGTTGCCCTGAAAAGAAAAAAAATCTGGTTTAACCATATTCCAATTATATTAATATCTAACATTCCTCTCTGAACACCTACTACAATAATTCTGATAACTAACCGTAGCGTTTAACTATCACAGAACCACAGAACAACCAGGTTGGAAGGGACCCATCGGATCTTCTAGTCCAACCATTCCTATCTAACACTAAACCAAGTCCCTCAAGACCTCATCCACCCGTGTCTTAAACACCTCCAGGGAAGGGGAATCAACCACCTCCCTGGGCAGCCTATTCCAATGCCCAATGACCCTCTGTGTGAAAAACCTCCTCCTAATCTCCAGCCTAAATCTCCCCTGGCAGAGCTTGAGGCCATTCCCTCTTGTCCTGTCCCCTGTCACTTGGGAGAAGAGGTCAGCTCCCTCCTCTCCACAACCACCTTTCAGGTACTTGTAGAGAGTAATGAGGTCTCCTTTCAGCCTCCTCTTCTCCAGGATAAACAACCCCAGCTCTCTCAGCCGCTCCTCATAGGGTCTGTTCTCCAGCTCCTTCACCAGCCTTGTTGCTCTTCTCTGGACTTGCTCCAGAGCCTCAACATCCTTCTTGTGGTGAGGGGTCCAGAACTGGACACAGTATTCAAGGAGCGGCCTCACCAGTGCTGAGTACAGAGGGAGAATCACCTCCCTGGACCTGCTGGTCACACCATTTCTGATACAAGCCAGGATGCCATTGGCCTTCTTAGCCACCTTGGCACACTGCTGGCTCATGTTCAGTCAGTTGTCAACCAAACTATTGCAAAAGAATCACAAACACTGAGAGAATTTAGGTTTCTAATCCTGGTTTCTGCAGTTTGGAAATAAGCATCTGAGCCTAGGTGAAAATCAGGTTCAAACACACCTTTCTTTAGTGCTTTCCTTTATCTTAGACCTTGTACTTCAACTGGTTAGCTGTTCCAAATCCCACTCTGATGTGTCTGACTCTTTGTTTTCCTTTTGCAAGTCATTTAAGTCAGTAATTCAACACTGTAAGCACTCAGAAACAGCAGTCAAACTTTTAAGTGTTATAGGTTCCTCTTGATGTAAACTTCCATTTGAGGTCCTTGCTGGAACTAAGCAAGAGAAAAATATATGAAAACTGAAAAGTCATGTAGGCCACAAGTTTAGTTGAGCCAATTCTAACCCACAGCATGGTTCAGATATAATTTCTAAACAAGGTGATTCAATATGAGATGGAAGCATAGTCAGTTTTCTACCTTTTTTTAAATGAAGAAGTAAAAAGCACATGGTAACATCATTCTACCACAAAAATATTGTAACCATATTTTTATGTCTGTCACTCTAAATACAATATATCTTAGCTAGTCCATCAATTTGATGCCACCTGCCAAAGTATCTTTTATAACATTACTGAAGGCAGCATGAAATTTACAGGAACAACATCACAACATCAACCAACATTTCACACAGCTTGGGGTCAAACAAGGAAATTGTTTCATTTAACAGGTTTGCACCAGAAAAGAAATTTTTTGCCCGGAAGTGTTGTTCCTGGAAATCTAGACCCTAGGGGTACCCTAAGAAATGTCAACTGAGATAATGACATTCATATATTAAAAGGGGGATTGTGCTCTGCAAGAGTTAATATGCTCAGTGTTCCACCAAATCATTATCAAAGTTCTTGACAGACAGAGTCCAGATTATTTTGAGTCACTCAGAGGGCAAATGATAGACTATAGGAATGGATTTGTTTTTCTTCTTTTCAGCACTAAAGAAAGTGACTATTCAATTGATTTTTGGAAGAGTTCACCATCTCATACTTACATATTGTTGTAATTATTTTTTTTCAATCTATGGTCTCCCCTAGCTAGCTTTAACCTAGACATTGGCCAGAATCTCAGACCAAGACTCCCGTCCAACACAATCCCCAACACACTCACAATCATTTATTCATATTTTTAGTTACTTATGTTTTTATTCCTCTTTCCCTTCTATTTCTTCCCCCTCAGCAAAATCCTGGTCCTTTAAGCCATGTGCTTCACATCTGTTCTAACACAGAGTAGAAATTATTAGAGAGAATTATAGTTTACCTTCCAAATGCTTTTCTTTTTCTTTCCACCTGCCATTCTCCTAGAAATATTTGACTTCCTCTCCTCATTATTGCTCAGCTCTAGTAGCATATTCTGTCAACAATATAAAGCATTTTAGGAAATGGCCCATGCATCAATGGCACAGAGGTAGGCGAAACCTTATACTGTAAAAATTTAATTTAAGAAGAGGTGTCTCTAATCTCAATTAGTAAGGATTTCATCCAGTCTTTCAGAGGTGTTTGAATTTGCATTACTATGTGTTTAATAAAGTTGTATACCAATAGCATGCGACTAACAGGAGGTAGACAGGCTGAGCAAATAAAAATTCTCTATTGAAATCCCAAATTTGGGAACACAATCTGTGCTTACAGTTAACTGCATCATCTTCAGGATTTGTCAAAGTCAGATTTCACAGAAGGTCAAAGGTGGTTAGTAACTTAATAAGTTTTAATATTTTGTCTGATTAAATAAAACTCATTAATTAATGTTTTTTATTATTTTCTCTTTTTTCCCATCAGATCTGTTGGAAAAGAGTGGGTCACATTAATCGACATTCCTCAGTTTACATAAAACTGAGGAATTAAACAGTATACTTTCACTTTATGGGACAAAGGTAGGTAGAGGTAAGACACAGCAAAATTCTACTTTCTGCAGTTTGCAAATAGACTTATAGATAATGCTGCTGGTCAGTAGATTTCATACAGTCCAGAATCACTGAGTAATTGAGATTAGAAATTGCCTCTGGAAGTCATCTGACCCAGCCTAATCCTCTTCACTCAAAACAGAGCTCAATTAGATTGGGTTTCTTGAGTGGTAGCCTGCAACGCTTTCAGTAGGATTCAACTCACTCAACTCAAGTAGCTTGATTCCTTTGCTTCCACATCAATATTTAGTGCCAGTGGAGATCATATAATCATAGGATCATTTAGATTGGAAAAGACCTTTAACATCATCAAGTCCAACCATATACCTAGCACTGCCAGGTTCACCACTAAACCATGTCACCAAGCAGCATATAGAATCATAGAATCATAAAACAACCAGGTTGGAAGGGACCCATTGGATTTTCTAGTCCAACCATTCCTATCAAACACTAAACCAAGTCCCTCAAGGCATACATACATACACATCTTTTAAACACCTCAGGGGACAGTGACACAACCATTTCCCTGGGCAGTCTCTTCCAATTGTTGACAACCTTTTTGGTGAAGAATTTTTTCCTAATACTCAAACTAAACTCATTCTGATGTACATGAGTCCATTTCCTCTCATCCTATCACTTGGTAATTGGGAGAAGAAATCAACACCCACCTTGGTACAATTTCCTTCCAGGCAGAGAGCAATAACATGCAAAGGGAAGCTGCCACTTCCTTGAGTGGAAGGCCAGGCAGTACATGTAGGCACAAGGGGCACTTGACAACAAAGAATGAGCAAGTGAACCATTACCTTCCTGTCTAAATTTACACACCTAAGACTTGATATGGTGTACTAAGTATCAGCATAGATTCCTAGCTGAAATGTAAACATCTACACTCACTACATGTGCCTAAATTTAGACATCTCAATGCATCTGAAATAGAAACTGAATCCCAGCCCTAACTTTCAGATGGCTAAAATAAACAGTATTGTATAGACATCCGTTCTCTCATGCCAAACTACATAAAATAGAATGCATTGAGGAACAGATTCATGTATTTATTCCACTTGTGGAACAAGAATAGATCAAGAGGAAAATGGCAAATCTGAAAACATCTCAGTTTTTGTATGAACCTAAACTTTTGATTCTACCCCTTCATTAACATCTAACTACCTTCTGAGCACCTGCCTGCTTCCACTATTTTATTGCCTATAAGGGAACCACAGAAAGCAAGCTATATACATGATTAATACAAAAATTACTAGTTTTTCTCATGTTGTGATACTGCTGCAATCCAATATCACCGATATTTTAAGTTCCTGGTTTTAAGCTGAACTCACTACTGTTTTAGTACCAAGGACACAAATTCTATTAACAAATATTTCAGTTTTTACCTCAGCTGCTTTATTCTTTTAAAGATGTAAAATTTGAGCGGTCCTAGACTAACAATGTATTATAAAACACATAAGCAAGTCTGTGCATATATTTTTTTACCATCTTATTTTCAGATTCTCCTAATACTCATAAAGTTCCTGACTGTACTAAGAAGAACAATCTCCCTTTAAAATGAGTAGTGCTTTGATCAGGTCACAGCTGGAGCTTAGCACATTAGACTTTCACCTCCAGATTCTGTACAGATATGAGTTTGAGGTTCCATATTAACAATTCTGGGCTAGGTTTAGGTTTGTCAGTGTTGCAGGCAACAGAATGAAAACAACACAGGACTTGACACTATTCCGGAAGTTTTTCAGTCATTCATTTTCTGCAGAAAAGAAGATTGGCTCAGCGTAACAAAGACATTTAAGTTAAGGAAATGGGTAGCATTATCAGAGTTAAACAAGAAAGCTTTACTGAAGTCCTTTATTATTATTATTTTTATCTCCTGAATCATACACTTGGCAAAATCTCTTTTCTTGTTCCTAGATAAACTTGAAATCTTTGCTTCCTCAGTTTATTCTGATTATGCTTTCCAAATTTTCCCTTTTGCATGCCACAGATTATGAAAATCCAGTCTTGTTCCTCATTCCTGACCACCTTAAGTGTCAGGAATGACATTCAGTTTTAACACTTAATTGCTGACCATCTGGGAAAATTGCCCGAAAGAATGTTGCTTTATAATGGTGTTCTGACATACTTTTAAGTTAAATAATATCAAGCACAGTTTTGAATGGGTATCAATGAGAAAGACTTTTAGGCTATAAATATGATAAGAATCCAAATGACCTACAGAAGAATACATAGTCATTTACTGCTCCTAATTCCTATAAATGCCAAAATTGTCATTGCAAAGACTTTTGAATGACCTCGAATTTTAAATTGGATCATACCTTAGGAGATAAAAACTTAGAGACTAGCAAAGAGCTAAAGATGGGTCATCTGATCCTTTAAGTGCACATTTTATGACAGGTTTATATTTCCTCTGGCTACAGGAAGTTTTGTATATGAAGAAGTGGAAAGCAATAAGTCAGTCTTGCAAGGAATAAACTGTTACAGGAATATAATAAACTCTGCAAACCCAGCTGGTCTCAGAGAGCCTGCTAGCACCTTTCCCTTCCTGTTAGAGCAAGTAACATCTGTTTCTTAAGTGAAAGAGTGTGAAGAGAATGAGCACACATAGCTATGCACAGAGACATGCAGGTGAAGGAAGTGATTTATTATATTTCAAACAGATTGTTACTCCTGCAAAAACAAAAGTGGGGCCAAAACGTGCTTCTGTAAAATGATTTGTGTTTGACACTTATTCCTTTTTTTTCTTTTTTAGTTCTTTGGTTTGGTTTGGTGTTATGATTTGGGTTTGTTGTTTTTTTAATGCGAGATGGAAGAAAACCCGTAGTAATTTTATTAAAGCGTAATACAAAAATACAGAATAGAGAAAAATCTAATCAGCACAGTGAATGAAAACAGACCTCATAAAAATCATTAAGAAAGGAGCTCCTGTTCTTAATACAAGACCTTCTTTACTTCAAGGATTATTTTTGCCAAAACCACTTCTACCTATTCTAAAGCACTTACTGTTGGATTGTTTAGTTATATAGAGGTTGAGGAGTTGGGGTGTGTTCAATGGGAAAAAACGTTCAACGGGAAATCTAATGGAAACATATCAGTTGTAGTGAAATTTTATGAATTTCTATGACAAAGATTCTACTTCTCAACTCTCTATTCAAATGCCTGTCTCATCTTATGAAAAGTAATTGCTGATCAACAGCACTAGCTGAAGTTTTAGGAACTATCTTTAATAAAATGAGTTTAGGTCAGCAAGGCTGCACCTTGTTAAAGGTATAGCAGAATATGAATAAAGCTATCTAAATCCAGCTCTGTCTTTTTCCCCAAGACAAAAAGAGGTAGATTGTTTGCTGAACGCATTATCAATATCATAAACCTCAAGAGTAAAGAGTAACGAAGTAAAACATTAAGATAGGTAATAGCATAGATTTTAAAGAGATCACACCTAAATCTAATTAACTTTTTTAAGAAGTAAAAGTAAAATTGCTAATGGTAGTATAACAGGTGTAATCAACATTCAAATTTGAAGAAGGTTTTTGATACAGTATTGACTGGTGTAAGTGCTTTAGATAATGATATGAAGAAGTCCTCAGCTGGTTGAAAAAATTGCTTCGAACGTGAAAAAAAGTTGCTTTGAATATGAAGCCATATCACATAAACCAAAAGAAAGTTTTCTGTGAACCAACATTTTCAGACCACAAATTTTTTTGCTTAGATTTTTCAAAGCAGTTGTTATTACTAGTTCTACTAGTCTACCTAGTGAGAATCGTAGAACTATATACGTGCTTAAAGTGGAACATACATCTAATTATCTATTGAATCTTCAATATTAAATGAATACCAATTGGTTCACACATAATGACCATATTTAGGAGCAGGTTTTTTTTCCACTAAATACAGCATTTGAAACTCAAGAAAAAAAAAAAAAGAAACAATAGATCACTCACCAGTTCTTGTTTTCAGATTTGGGAAAACTAAAGTTTCTCCAAAACTACTTGGTTAACCAGAGAGTAAAATCAGTACTTCAGAATCAACTCTTTGATCCTTCAGCTTGAAAACAGCCAGCTACACATTTTTTTTCTTGTTATTTTCTGTATTTGGTAATTCATAGATCTATTATACATTCTTCTTTTACTGATCTAGTTAAGTCTTCATTATGTCCTTGCAATTATTTTCTCACTCATTTCAAAGAATTCTTCACTATTTTTGGATAAACTCACCCACAGACACAGATGAAACAGCTGAATTGATCAGAACAACATGTTAGTCTACCTCTTTTGTCCAGTATTGTTTGGACAGAAATTGTGATAACCGTTCTAACACAACTTTAGCTATCGATGCTAAAAGGACTCTTGATTTCTTTCCTGCAAAAACTTCTCTATTATTGTCTTCCTCAATAAAAACAGGTAGCAATATTGTGTTCAAGCCCATAATCATAGAATCATAGATTCATAGAACTGGGTCAGAAAGGACCTTAAATATCATCTAGTCTTGTCTAGACCCTAAAGATCATCAGCCTGACTGCCATGGGCAGGGGCACTTTTCACTAGGTCACATTGCTCAAAGCTTCATCTAACCTGGCCTTGAACTCCTCTGGGGATGGGGCATATGGAATCCACTCCTAAGGATGAAGAGGACGGCTCTCACAACCTAGAAACATTCCATAGGCTGCATCCTCCCCAAACAACCATAAAAACATCCTCTGTGTAAAAGTAGAGGAGAGTGATTGTCTCAGGATATTCCCTTCTAAAAGGAACAGAGGGACCCATCTGCAGACCGGACCCGGTCCACAGGGACTTCTGCTGCTTACCTGGTGCATCAGTGAAGGATGTAACTAGAAAACTTCCTTCCTTGGTCAAAGAGGCAGATTATTACCCTCTGGTAGTATTTCAAATTGGCAATGACAACATACAACACAGAAAGCTGAAAGGCATTAAGAGACTTCAGAGGTCTGGGGGGAACAATGGAGGGCTCTGGGGCACAAGTAGTGTTTAGCTAAGGAATGAGGAGCAAGAGGTCAAAAAAAATCAATTGATTAATACCTGGTTCTGAGCCTGGTGTGAGGAGAGAGGCTTTGGGTTCCTTGATCATGGGGTGACCTACACACTCCCAGACTTCCTTACTAGGGATGGGGCATGCTTGTCTCCTAGAGGGACTAAAGTCCTTACTAAAAATCTAGCTAGGCTCATAAATAGAGCTTTAAACTAGATGTAAAGGGGGAGGGAGGTGAGACCAGGCCAGTCTGGAGTCAGCCTGGCAGTGGAACTCCAGTGCTTGAGAGAAGGTGTGCTGGCAAGGACCACCAGTATGTCACCACAGAGTGAGTGGGGGTGACTACATCTGGTGATGATAAGGATGAAAATGGCATTGAGGGGTTAGATATTCCAAGGACCAGTCGATTGGGAATGAACACTATTGCCTTTATAAGAGCTGAAGTTTCGCCAGCCCAGCTGAATTGCACTTACACCAATGCACACAGCATGAGCAATAAGCAGGAGGAGTTTGAAACTGTTGTAGGGCAAGGAGAATATGATGTTGGTGGGATGTGGTGGGATGACTCGTATAACTGGAGTGCAGCTATGGTGGAGTATAAACTCTTCAGGCAGGACAAGAATGGTAGAAGAGGTGGTGGGGTAGCCCTCTTTGTAAGAGAGTGCTTTGATACCCTCGAGATCAATTATTGTGATGACAGGATTGAGTGTCTGTGGAGCCCACAAGAAAGTCAATATTGTGATGGGAGTCTGTTACAGACCACCCAGTCAAGAAGAAGCAGTTGATGAGCTCTTCTATAAACAACTGGGAGTAGTCTCAAGATCGCTACCTCTTGTCTTTGTGGGAGACTTCAATCTTCTGGATATCTGTTGGAAGTACAATACAGGAGAAAGGAAGCAGTCTAGGAGGTTCCTGGAGTGCATGGAGCACAACTTCCTCACACAACTGGTGAATGAGCAGACAAGAGAAGGCGCATGAGCAGAGTAGCCCTTGTGGAGGATGTGACAGTTGGAGGACAAAGTAATCAAGAGATGATAGTTCTTTCAGTTCTGCATGAGGTGAAGAGGGGGATTAGCAAAGCAATCACATTAAACTTCCAGAGAGCAGGCTTTGGACTGCTCAGAAGGCTGGTTGGCAAAATCAAAAAGGAAATCCTACTGTACTACTAATAATATCTGTTGTAATTTTTTGCAATGATAAAATTTTAATTGGACTGTATGCATGGTAAATTCCCTTGTAGTGATAACAAGAATTTTAGTGTAATGTTAATATCCATCTAGAATGCTTCTGCTAAAATCAATGCCCCTTAAATTACGGCTTGAACAACACCACTGCTCTGTACATCTCTTGACACATTCTTCACTATCTCTGCCATTAAGAGTAATGATCTTTTTCTGTCTTTGCTCCTCAAACCCTTTCTGTCTTAAAGTTTTACTACAAGATTCAGTAACAGGAAGTAAAGTCTTGTTCTGTATAAAAGTCTGAGGATTTTTAAGTATCTCCATAGCTATAGAAAAAATATTTTATCACTAGCTCTTCTCCATATTTTTTTAAACATAGCAAGAATACTGTCTAAGAATAGATAAATCTTCTTAATCCCTCTATAAAACACTTTTTTTTTTCTCTGAAGCACACTAAAATTTTCAATGATGCATGACTGATTTATAAACAGCAGTGCCTGTCTTATTGAATATTATGTTCTGTTCCTCAGTATGTTCCTACAGGCTAAGTTATATATTGTAAGTTGTCTCTATGAGGACCAACTATTGCTGTGTTTGTTCAAGACCTCCAGAGTCCTGGTTAGTACTCTTTATTTCCATCCACTATATATCTGTCTCTCCGATATAGGCATTTAAGATTATTTCCTGCAAATGTACCCTCTAATATGTTAGAATTAATAATTATAACACAAACAGTACATTTATGAGGCCTGTTCACTTACCTTTCCAAGAAATGCTGTACTGAATGGAAGTTTGGAAACAGTGAAGTAGTTCCTATTATCTTCTAAGTTCACTTAATTTTCCATACTTTTCTTTCCCATGATCACTCAGTTTCTGAGTTTAAAAATATAGGTAAGAAATTTAATTATACCATTTCATCTCGTTTGATGCACACTTGTATTTATTAGCATGTAAGTATATATATTACCAATTTTTAAAAGAGTGTTCAAGAGGATGATATCTTCGTAGGGAAAGAAATAATTTTTACCCTTTCATTGAAGATGAACATAATTCAAAATACTCTGGTGAAACACAAATATATATACGTGAAACACACGCACTCACATATATATATGTGTATATATATATATGTGTGTGTTTCAGAGGCTTAACTCTATAAATAACTCTATAAATATATTATATTAAATACAAATATATAATATATTATAATATAATATATAACATATTAAATATAAACTCTTAACTCTATAAATATATGTATATATATACATATATATGTGAAACACATATATATCTTTATTTTTATATATATATATGTATTTACATATATGTGTGTGTGTGTGTGTGTATATCTACATGTATTTCACGTGTATATATATGTATATATATACATATATTTATAGAGTTAAGCCACATGGTTAAAGACTTAACCAGTTAAATATCTTTGCATATAGAATACTTCAGCTTTGAGTGTCATTTACCCATCTAGAGGACATTATAAGTTTAGTTTATCTTTGAATATCTTCCTAGAAAACAGTTAAGAATGAACAAGAAGTATGATTGGAACACTTAAAAAAGAAATTGTTCATATTTTACTCTGTCAATTACAATTCAATAAGTACAGCAATTTAATAGATATAAAGAAAATAACCACAGAATCCAACAGCGATATCTTCTTGTAAACATTCCTCTTAACCACTAATATTAAAAAGTCATTCAAGTGAAATATGTTAAATATATCTAACACAAAAAAAAGCATCAGGGCAAAAATCTTTTGAGTCCATCTTTAATCCCTCTTATTTTGGAAAATACTGTGCAATAAAGCAGGAAAGGTATGCTCTGAATTATTATTTCACCAGGATACAGACCTCCATAAAATATTACTTTTTCTAGAGATCTACACTTTTCCAAGGTATTTTAATCTTTTTTGGAACAGTTTGTTTCATTTGAATTAGAAAATAACTTCTGAAAAACTCTACATGTGGTATTATATAACATTCCTGAACTCCTTCAAGAGAGTAAGGGAAACTTCTCAGCAAGACGAATTAGATAGGAGTCATACAGAGCCACACAGGTCTTCCCAATATTAGACTGGCCTGCAATATGGATGACTGCAAACAATCAGCAGGCTAGGAACCAAGACCAAAATAACAATGGGAAGAAATTAAACCAAATGCTCCCGAAGGCAATAATTTCCTTATTATTTTGATATTACACATTTCCTCTTGGAAAGATCCATACAAGTGCAAGTGTGGGGAAAAATTATATTTGGTTCATGTTTACTTGTGTGCCTGTCAATGGATAGGACAAGGCTCGGTAAGATATCTATTTATGTCACAGCTTGTCCTTTTAGACTGTGTGATGACCTTACATGTAATTAAGAAGCAAATTTTACCCTCAGTGAAGTGTGCAAAATTATTTAAAATCATCACATATCCAAGGTAAGTATAATTAGATGAAATATATTTGTATTAATACTGACCTTGACTCACTGGCATTATCTGTACATGTGTGTGATTATTAAGGCAAAAATTTTGGACCTAATACAATATATAAAGATTCATGACCACAGAAGACCATATTGTTGTTTCAAAGCTATCTGAAAAAAGCTTTAAGGAATAAAGCTGTATTTTCATACAATCATGCAATCATAGAATGGTTTGAGCTGGAAGGGACCTTAAAGATCACGTAATTCCAACACCCCACCTCCCCCACCCCCACCATCATGAGCAGAGACATCTTTCACATGATCAGGTTACTCAAGATCCCATCCAACCCAACCTTGAACACTTCCAGGGATGGGGCATCCACAAGTTCCCCGGGTAACATGTGCCAGTGTCTCACCACCCTCACTGTGAAAAATTTCCTCTTTAATTCTAGTCTAAACCTTCCCCTCTCCAATTTATAGCCATTCCCCCTAGTCCTATCACTACATACCTTTGCAAAAAGTCACTCTCCACCCTTCTTGATGGCCCTGTTCAGGTATTAGTAGGTTGTTATAAGGTCTCTCAAGACCTTCTCTTCTCCAGACTGAACAACCCCAACAATCTCAGCCTGTGCTCACATGGGAGGTGCTCCAGTCCTCTGATCATATTTGTAGACCTCCTCTGGACCCATTCTAACAGTACCATATCCTTCCTATGCTGAGGATTCCAGAACTGGACACATTACCCCAAGTCGGGTCTCACAGAGGCAGAACTGAGGGGCAGAATCACCTCTCTCGACCTACTGGCCACGCTTCTTTTAATGCAGTCCAGGATATGGTTGGCCTTCTGGGCTGCGAGTGCACACTACTGGCTCATGTAGAGCTTCTCATCAATCAACACCCCCCATCATTCTCCAAAAGGCTTTTCTCAATCACCTCATCCCCCATCCTGTACTGAAACTGCAGATTGCCCTTATCCAGGTGTGGGACATTTACTTTGGCCTTATTGAAGCTCATGAGGCCGCTCCTTGAATATTGTGTCCAGTTCTGGGTCCCTTACCACAAGAAGGATGTTGAGGCTCTGGAGCAAGTCCAGAGAAGAGCAACGAGACTGGTGAAGGGGCTGGAGAACAGACCCTATGAGGAGCAGCTGAGAGAGTTGGGGTTGTTTAGCCTGGAGAAGAGGAGGGGAGATTTAGGCTGGAGATTAGGAGGAGGTTTTTCACACAGAGGGTCATTGGGCATTGGAATAGGCTGCCCAGGGAGGTGGTTGATTCACCTTCCTTGGAGGTGTTTAAGGCACAGGTGGATGAGGTATTGAGGGACTTGGTTTAGTGTTACATAGGAATGGTTGGACTAGAAGATCCAATGGGTCCCTTCCAACCTGGTTGTTCTGTGATTCTGTGATTCTATGAGATTCACACAAGCCCACTCCTCCAGTTTGTTCAGGTCCCTCTGGATGAAATCCCACCTTTCTGGTGTGGCAACTGCACCACTCAGCTTGGTGTCATCTGAAAACTTGTTGATGGTGCACTTGATCTCATTGTCTATATAATTCATGAAGATATTAACTAGCACCTTTCCCAGTACAGACCCCTGAGGGACACCACTTGTCACAGATCTCCATCTGGACATTGAGCCATAGACCACTACTCTCTGAATACAACCATCTAACTAATTTCTTATCCATTGAACAGTCCACCCATCAGATCCATATCCCTCCAGTTTAGAGAGATGGGTGTTGTGGGGGACGGTGTCAAAGGTAGTACAGAAGTCAATATAGATCGTATCTGTTGGTTTACCCATATCCACTGCTGCAGTCACCCCATCATAAAAAGCCACTAAGTTCGTCATCCAGGACTTGTCCCTGGTGACGCTGTGCTCACTGCCACTAATCACCTCCCCATCCTCCATGTGCTTTAACATAACTTCTAGGAGGATCTGTTTCATGGTCTTCCCAGACACAGGGGTGAGATTGACATGTCAGTAGGTCCCAGGGCCACTTTTTCTAACCTTTTTAGAAATGGGCACAATGTTACCCTTCTTCCAGTCACGAGGGACTTCTCTTGACTGCTGTGACTTCAAATATTATGAAGGGTGGCTTGGTAACCTCATCAGCCAATTATCTAAGGACTCTGGAATGCATCTCATCAGGTCCCATAGTCTCCATTATGTTCAGGTTCCTCAGGGGGTCACAAACCTGATCATCCCCTACAGTGTAAGGGGTTTTACCCCTATGGTCCCCATCTTGTTATCCATGGACCTACAACAGGTAACAAGAGCAGTTGTCAGTGAAGATTCAGCCTTCTCATCATCTGTTGATAGGAGGTCATTATTTTTCATTAGTGGGGGTACTGTTTCTTTAACCTTCCTTTTCTGATTGACAAAATGACTTGAGCAAAGCAGAAATAGGGACTCAGAGGTGCAGATCAGTTTCCCAGTCAGCACACTCTTGACAGCAAGATCTTCAGTTTAAATGCTAGCTCAGGTTACCACGCCACTAGCATCTCCCTCCACTGCACAGAGGACAGAAGTGCACCACTGGCTTTGCCTTAGCTGAAGCATCACCTTGCCATCAAATACTTAAAATGAAATACACTGCAAACAAATGGCAAAACGTGTATGAGACAGCTATATAGCTAAATTGATGCTAAATGCCTTGCTGAACAAGGACATTAGCTCTCTCTTGATTTTGTTCCCAGGGAGAGTAAGAGTAATAACTGAGGGTATTGAGCGATACGCAAGGAAGATTTATCTCTTCTTTTCCTACTTTACATGCTAACCTCCAGGGCAACTATGAACAAACATGAGCTCTTCAGCTTTACAAATTATTCTGACTATTGCTCTGTGATTATGTCTGTGATCTGTACACCATAAAAGTCAGAAGCAGCACTTAAAGCTCTGAGTATGCAACAGTGCACACTTCCACCCTAAATGTACTAAAAGAAGCTTTCAGTATTGTGTTTCTTTGACCATCACAGGTTTAGAATGTTTTCTTCTGACAGTGATCAGAAATAAACTACAATCCCTCTTTGGTAATATGTAATCTAGATCTTAATCATCTATTTATATAGACATTTCCCCTTTACAAATAAATGTAGAGTGAAACAGAATAAATATTCATTTAAAACCCAAATGTTTATGTTTTGGAAAATTCCTGTTTACCAGAAATTCTTCAAACAGAATGTTCTCCAGCTGCAGGGAAACTTTCCATGAAAATGCTTTTATATTCATTGCATTCACTGTTATAGCAGAGTGACCTTCTGTTGGGTAATGAGTGAGTTAGGGTTTCAGGTTACATTAAATCCTTCCTTCTATCTGTAGCAGGAAGGCTGTGGTGGTGTAAATTAGCTGGTTAGCTGATGAAAAGGCATGATAATACCACAAAGAATGCAAAATCTGTTGATGTCTATTGACAATTTAATGACCGATATGTCCTTTAGAAAAGGATTTCTTTTTAAAAAAAAATTCTTTATGTGATAGATAAGAGTACAGCACCATACAAGACAAAAATTACAATTCCTAACTCCTTTGCATTGACTTCCCAGACACTTAGAAACACGTCCAGAGTACATTCTGGTTGACAGCAATACTCTAGGATGATCATTCATACTGTATGACTTTCACATGGTTACTTTCAAAAGGGGCGGCCTTGCCACATAGTTAAGTAATTTCCTACTAGCATCTCCCTGAAGGAGGCTAACATGCAAAAAACAGTCTGCCACTTCACTGTAGCTCAGTACATTTGGAGAAGTAGATAAGACCAAGCTACAAATATTCCAGAATATGCTTGCTATCTCTCCTGCATGGGTTCACCTGAAGCCCCAGCTCTACGTCCTCTGATCCTTTTCTGATTCCTTGATCTTTCTCTTAAGTATACCTCAGAGAGGTAATGCCTGCCTTTGCCATCCATCATTTCATGCCCTAATCTTTTCTGAGCACCCCAGATATATATAGTTTCTTCCTGGCTAAGTGGTCTCCATGGCCCTCTCATAACTTACCTCCTTATCTAAGGACCAGCTTTCTCTTGTGAAATATGCCAGACACACACGTGTGACCCATCATGACACCAAAAGCTGGACTTCATTTGATGGTTTAATTTCTTACTGATAAAATATTTAACAGGAGGTTAGTCATAGATAACATTTGGCATATTTCCTGGAAATGCTATGGGTTCATTCTTAAAACATGTGAATTATTAATGATGTTTTATAAAGCACTATTAGTGAGCCCTTCATGCCACTCAATACATTCACAGGAGGCTAGCTTTTCCAACTCAAACCAAGATCTGTAACATGTAGGAAACAATAAATAATAAGTATAGGTCTTCTTCCAGCACAACAACACCACCAAAGTGAAGAGAATCATCCAAAGAATGAGGAATTTACTTCTTCACAGAACCAAACTGAGGTATGCTTTGGATAGCAATAAACTGATTTTTTTTGAGCTACAGTATGAGTGGAGGGAAAAATCACACAATGGTCAAAAAAAGTAGTAATCATAGAATCATAGAACAACCAAGTTGGAAGGGACCCATCGGATCTTCTAGTCCAATGAAAATGACTTTGTGAAATGCTGCTCATTACTTGCTTACTGTGAAGTAAAATATCAAACTACAAAAGGTATGTGTGGCTGTATCAGAAACTCATGCATGTTACTACTGGTTAAGCAGTTATCCCAAGCTTAGTGAAATCAGTAAGGACACTACTGAGGGAAACAATTCATAATGGGTACTTCTGGTTGTAAAATATTATAATCTTTCATTTAACATAAAGATTATAAAACTAATTCCTCAAGCAATATACTACAGTCTGATTTTTTTCTATTTTTTTATGTGGACATGGAACACACGAGGAATCAGAAATATCTGTTGCCTGAACGTAGATTTTGTCAGTCCTTGCCTTCTACTGCTTTTCCAGGAACAGAGGTTTCATATCATTTGCAAAGCCAAAGCTGTCAGAAAAGTTGGTTAGAATCATCAATAATCTAGCTATTAGGTTGATAGAGCTAAAGGCACTGATTCTCTCTTGCCCTGCTTCTCACCAGGAGTGCTTTGTGCTACTGTCTGGCCTTTCCTTCTGTATATGGATCCTCTTCTGTCAAAAGAGGGCTAGGTCCAAACTCACCTTCTAAACTAAGAAACGTGAGTAGAGCCATAGCACAAGATTCAGGGTCAGCATAGGGTGGACATGACAGTCGAGCATAGGTCCCAGGTTTCATCTTTTCTAAACAGATAGTTCATAGAGTTCCCAAAAGAGGAAGAAACTGTCACATGGGTTAGTACTGGGTACTTGTTGTTCAGGGAACAGCAGAGAAGAAAAAAATATGCTGCTAAGGTGCGAGCTGCTGTAGCACAAGTGAGTTTGTTTTCTCTGCTTGATTTGTTTATTTTTCTACAGTCCCCTCTGTCTTGACCCTCTCACAACATTACTATATGGTCCGTCATTATGGCAGCTCCGATCACGTGCAGAAACCTGTTTTAAATAACCACCCAAAAGACCAGCAAACCTACCTCATTCATCTTTAAAAGGCATGTTTTATATGAAGATAAAAATGAAATTATAAAAAAAGACCTGTATTTTTGGTTATTTACAGTGGTGTTTGGTATTTTTTCTCTTGTAATTCATAGAGCCAGTACTTGCTGGAGAATATTCCTCAAGTCTCTTTTACTATACCCCTTTCATTATCCTTTTACATATTACAAACTATCCTTCCAAGTGGACTCCTTTCTGATCTCTGTTTCATAGGAGGAGCAGAGATTACAATCAAATAAGTGCAAATCACTTCAGTTGCCTGGCTAGACTATGAGGCTATCAGCTCTAAAAGATCACTCGTGTGTGGCTTATGCTTCCAGCAATGGGTAAAATGCATCTTTAAGGTCTTGTACTAACAATTCTTGTAATGAGCAAGTAGTGATTGGAGTTGTGCCAAACAACATCAAACAAATTCTTTGTGATTACATCTCCGACCTTAAATGTAAGGACCCAGAACAATCAGTAAAACTCTGGTGCCCCCTGTTCCTGGATAATTTGTGTTAAAAACAAAACAAAAACAAAACAAAACCAAAAAACCCTAAGCAACCAACTAAAATACGCCCAAAATAAACCCCCAAAACAAAGGAGTAAAGAAGAGAGAAAAGATCAGATGCCTCTTTTTTCACTGTTAATTTTTTATAATGCACTGTCTTCTATAGTTCTTTTATCTTAACTGACATTCATCTCCTTCTGCTAGAATAAAGCATGAATTAAGATGTCTAGTTCCTTTTAGACAGGTTTTCTAAGGCTGAGATCAATTACTTCCTTTGCATACTACGCATTTACTGTAAGTGCTTCACAGCCTAGACCCCAGAGAAGGCCAGCTCAGTTACTGTGGAGACATAAATGCATGTAGGAAAGGGATTAGGTGCTGATTGATACAGACAGTCAATTAGTACTTCAAAGGGAAGTTGACTCCTTGTTTTATACACACAGGACATGGGATAAAAGATTGTAGTTTGATGTCTTGTAATCTCTGTTGCTTCAGTGTTGACCAGGACAGCATGATACTGGAAAGTTTCTCGGAAGTTAGAGAGTCCTGCTTTGGTTCCTAATGGAATGGAAGCACTAAGAGAAACAATGACATTGTGTGATCTGTACACACTAGATTTCCTAAAGCATTTCAGGCTGCAGTGACTCTCTGGGACTCAGTCTGTTCAAGTCAAAAGTATTCTTAATCTCTGTGATGTGCTGATCAAACCTTGAACTGTCAGGTCAAATTATTTCCACACAAACAGTTCTATTTATGATTAATTAAAATTTCTTCTTGGTTGCATACAGTCCCTTTTAATGTATAATCTCTTCATTGTATAGTGATTGGGAGTATGAGTCCAATTCCTCAAATAAAAAGGCAAATTATTTCAGTGCATGTTATGCCAATGTTGAGATGTATTAAGCTCACCCGCTTATGAAAGTCATAAGTAAATGAAGTAAATTGCACTCCAAAGTGTAATTCAACCTATCTAATTTTTTAGCTGTCTTCAGCACAGAGTAGTCACTCTCTGAGTTGCTTGTCAGGGAAACATACAACAATATTTCATTGTCAGTTGTTTTCTGTTTTGTGTACTGAACACAAGAGATTTTTTCAGTACCTAAAGCTACAGCAATAATAATATATAAGAACTGACTGCAGATTCCTCATAGGATGTTTTAAAAGTGTGATTAAACAAATAACTGTATGAAAAGAATGCATTCAGGTTATTTATTCATTGGGTATCCATTAGTCTGGCATAATGAAAGAAAATTATATTTCTTATCAAATTTACAAGCTACATATTAATTTTCATGGTCCTGACATTGATTTGCTCTGACCATAATAAGCAATGTTAACACTGATCTGCTTCGATATGTGTGTGCTCCTCTCAACTCTTCCCGCTCACTTACACAGGTTTATCATTCTTTGAAACCAAGGAAATGTTCTTCCTTTTTAGGTTATAGTTCACAGACATCACATCTTAGGAGTTTCCATGTCTTCATATTTATATTTTCTAAGCTAACCCAGAGGAAACCATTCTTCAGTGTAACCATCAGAGTGATATTACAGTGCAGATAATGTTTTAAGTACTATGCCCTAAAATTCAAAAAGGCTGAATAGAGGTTTTGATGCTTTCTGGTTTTCAGTTGCAACCTCACACTGTGGGTGCATTATGTTACAAAGTTTTGTTTCTGTCACAAGGTAACAATATAACTTGGAATTTTAATTGCTCCCAAATCCTACTGTTACCTATATCCAGTGCCAGTGCTGTGATAGCACTGTGATAACATGTTCTAAAGAGTAGAAATAAATAAGCACGTCTTCAGTGATGAAAAGCTAAACAGTATATCAGCACTCCTCTTGTGATGATGGGATCAACTGATGAGAATTTTACCTAGAAGATAGGGCTCACTATACAACATAGAAACAATCCTTCAGCTACACAGTGCAACCAGATCTTTGACTACAGAAGTTAAAGAACTATCTAACCTTCGGTATATTCATCTCCATAAGTTGCAAATATGATTTTGCTTCTCTTTCATCCTCATTTATTTAGCACAGATTCAGTTTTGCAGAACAAGAGAACAGTAAGGTGTGCCCGAATGTTTTAAACTAGCTTTTTTTTTTCCCCTGTGGCTTTCAAAGGGAAGAACATCTTGAAATCATTCAGAAAGCAATTCCTGAGATCTTAACTGAAACAAATCTATTGGAAAAAAATGTTAGGAAGTCATACTTCAGTTAAATTGAGTCCTGGTTCAAGGACATATTAGGAAAATAAAGTGAGGTAACCATACCTGACACATAAATAAGAATAAACAGTTCTCGCAGCAACTATTTTTTAGATGAAGAAACAGTCCTATAAAGCTTTAGCTTTTTAAAACCCCAAATATTGAAGAACTTAATAGAATTGTAAGACTGCTGACACTTTCTCATTTTATCCAGCAATGATATTTTTGGTTACAAACTGAGTCTGCTAAGGTTTGTGTCTGTATTTCCTATATTGCTCTGATAAGCCCATCTGGTTCCCACATCTCTTTTAGTAGTTATACCACAGATAAGCAATATACTATCACAATAGATAGTAATATAATATCACAGTAGAACTAAGCCTACGCTATAATGGAGAATAATACGCAAACACTCCTGCTGTAGTAATACTGCAGAAGAAATCTCTTTTTTCATCCTGCATTGATGTACACAGGCCAAAGAGCCTGTCTTTTCTACTTCAAACAAATTCTACATTGCTTCCCTGGATTGTGGAATTTTAGAAGATGCTCAGTCCTTCATACTGCCACATCATTAGCTTGATCTCCCATCCTTGCCCAGGGTTGTTCACTTCCAAAGAGCAGTCTGACAAAGACTACATGCAAATGATTAGTCCCACTCAATAAATTGTTTTCCTTAAATGCCTCTACACTTAACCACCTAGTATTTTGTATCTTTTCTGATTCTGACCCTCTTTTCAGGGCACATTAAAACACATTTTCCATCAAATCCTCTTGCACTTCTTTTCCATGATGCAGAAAGATAAAAGTTCTCAAATCTTACCTCACTACTTTATTAAGGGAGAAGTGAAGAGAGAAACAATTTTATCCCAAGCAAATTTCCACAAGAAAATCCACATTTCTATCTACTGCAAAAAGCTATTCTTATTAATTGGTAATATCTGGGGTTTCCAGTTTAAAAGTCATTAACTTTGGCCAACTGCATTCTTACTTAAAGCCAGTAAAGTTTTATGGAAAACGTACAAAAATCATCAAGCAAAACATGTTTAATGTTTTAAATCCATCAGCATGAAAAATGGGTTTGTGTTGAAAGCCCAAGCAGGTAAACTGGGGTTTCTGGTGTACTTCCTAAATTATCCTCATATTTTGTCTGGTGGATTTTGTTGCAGGGATACCAGCTCTCTCTCCACATAGAGCAGCAGTGGAAATTAGGGAACGGTACACTGCAGCAACAACTTTTCTGGCTCTGTATGAAACAATTTAATCCTGAAAGTATTTTGACTGCATTTATGCACTGTTAACTTCCTGAATCTGGGTGTCTCAAAATTGTGCTACATTCTGTTACACATAGAGCATCCTGACATGACCTTAGGCATCTAAATAAATTTCTGTTTTTAAAGTCTAACATTCAATTATCCTGTTTTCATTATATCCCTGAATAGACCACTAAGCACTGGAATTTCCTTTTTTTTTTTTTCTGATTGTCAGATCTATACCAGCCAGAACTGTTGAAATACTCAGAATCAAGTTCCAGCAGGATGAACAAAGCAGACGTTTCTGTGAATTACCTTATTTCAGAAATTAATCAGTGAACATTTCCATGTCCAATACAACAAAACCACTGGAGCAGATCTCTCAAGAAACAGGCTATAAATTTTTAGTGTTACTTCCAGCTGGAGCTGGGACTAGAAAAGTTAGCATCTGTGTGCAGTACAGAAACTTGATGACGTGTCATAAGCATAGGTCTTTGCCTAAAATGGTTCACTGTAGATGGGACCCTATAACACACAGGCAAAGGTACAACAAGCATTGTAGCTGAACTCTTTCATTTACATGTCTAGTTGTTCCCACTTCCTTGGTGTTTAAATTTTCAGTCTTAAAGCCTTATATGTGTTGCATGTTAGGGATCTCAATATGCTGGCATTTATATGCTGGTTTATTTCCTTATCCACTCTCCAGGCATCCGGTTCTGCATGGTGCAGAGCACCTAATGAAGCTAGAGCAGATGATGCAAGTAGCAGGTTCACATAATCTAGTAGATAAAATCTCACAGTCTCTATACTCCAGTTTATTATTCAAATGTTTCCCTCTGTTTAACCTAGGCTGTTCCTCTTTGCAGATCCACAGTGGCAGGGCCTTCTCTCCACAAAGAACATATGATCCTTGGCTCCAAAAGGAAAGAAGACTGAGTTTATGGCAGAATATTTTTTTTCCCTCAATGGCTGGTTTTGGCTGCCCTATTTATTGGGGTGTGTTTGTGAACATAGTGAGGATTCCTGCCTAACTCAACACTGAGTTTGTCTTTAATCCCAGCATAGCCCAAGCTCCATTTCTTCTGCCTAGTGCCCTTACACAGTGCCCTGCTTGATATGAAAAAGGCAGGTACAAAGTAGCCTTTTCATACAGCACCGGGCCTTGGACAATGTTCATGCTGCAAACTTCCTCCAAGAGGACATAGTATCCTGAAATTTTCTTTTGTTTTCCAGCACTGAGCAAAGAGATAGTCACCTAAATCAGATAGCATATATCCTGTAATAAAGCCTTTGGATCATTATCAGATTCAGAAAAGTCACTTGCTTTAAGTTTTATTGTAATTCAAGAAAGATCTCTTTCTCTGACAACTTCACAGTGTCACTTGTAAATTAATTTTAGTATGAAGAAGTTAAACCTATTCAGTGCCTCAGCATAGGGGGCTTTATTTTCTACTGTACCATCATTACTGCTAGACTTCATCGTTCTTATGCAGGAAGACAGTGAAACATTTTGTGCTATTACAGGGATGTTTCTTTTCTTCTCCTTTTTTCTTTCCTATCTTTTTTTTTTTTTTTTTTTTTTTTTCTGAGTCACATCTCACATTTTTTGCTTGAAAATAGGGTTTTTTTTTTACTCTTCTGTACTTGAAACATTGCAGCACTTACGTTGTACAATGAATGTTTCCAAAGGACTAAACTTAAATTTAGCTACACAGATTCCATTTGACTGAATGGGAAGTGTGCAGCTTAATCCTATGCAACTATTTTATCATTAAGAACATGTTTTTCAGCCAGTTAGCATTTCAGTGAAGTAGATTTTGGAACAACTTCGTGACATGTCTGTAAATCCTAGCAACCAATTCTTAAACAGATGCTTTCTAAATAGGTTCTTTAATACTTTTATATACTTCAGTATAATTTCATGCTTTTAAAATTGAGAAATACTGGTGTGCATTTCTCATCTTCTTAGCCTTAATTTCTGATTCATAATCCCTCTACAAACAACAGGTTTATTGATTATAAAACCTTTGGCAAGTCGATCTTGCCAGTGTGTGTCTTTTCTATGAAAATGTGAAAAAAAAAAAAAAAAGAGAATTGGTGACTTGGAAATGAGCCACCTTTATTTTAAGGGCTTTTTTGCAGTCAATGTGTTGCCCCAGCAACCTCAGTCCCTGCTGTCTGGCAGAAGACAGATTTCTTTGGTTCCATCATGATGCAAAGCTAAAAGAAGGAAGAGAGAGACAAGCAATGAAAATTCACTATTTCATTATTCAAATATGTGAATTACCCTGAGCTGCAGCCAAGCCATGGGTCTTATCCAGTGTTCTTCAACACTTATTCAAACCCTGATGTGCTGCAATGCTTCATTTCCATTAATTAAATAATTACACCAAACTCTGTGTAAAGATGGCATTCAGCTGAATTCAGGCATTCCAAAATACTTATTCAGTAAAGCTGAAGCTCATATTATTATTGACAAAGATTCTGTTTATTTCCCTAACAGAATCTTTTACTTTTCAAACCAGAATTTTCACAAGTTCCTTCTTAAAAAAAAAAAAAATTGTAAAACATCCAATACCCCCAAAATGAAACTGATGAAGTTTTTCACATAGATGAGAAAAAGCAGAATTTAGTGCACCACAACTTTAGTTCTTTGTTCTTAGTTCTTTGTGTAATATCTTGAGCATGTTGTATATAATCTATTACAGTTAATACACCTTAAAGACAGATTTCCTTGAAGTTGATTAAAAAAGGATTGTTATTGCTTACGTAACATGAAGGACATTGTTATTAATGGAAAAATGTGGTGCTTGAGCATGTTTATGTAATAAGATTATGTATTGGCTTTTCCTGTGGTCTGTCTTTGGTACACACAGTCACAGAACACTTTGCCTTCAATCAGTCACATGGCTGAGGAGAAAAAACAACTAAGAGAAATAGAATCATAGAATCACCAGGTTGGAAGAGACCCATCGGATCATTGAGTCCAACCATTCCTATCAAACACTAAACCATGCCCCTCAGCACCTTGTCCACCCATCCCTTAAACACCTCCAGGGAAGGTGAATCGACATCCTCCCTGGGTAGCCTGTTCCAGTGCCCAATGACCCTTTCTGTGAAAATTTTTTTGCTAATGTCTAGCCTAAATCTCCCCTGGCTGAGCTTGCGGCCATTCTCTCTTGTCCTGTCCCCTGTCACTTTGGAGAAGAGGCCAGCTCCCTCCTCTCTACAACCTCCCGTCAGGTAGTTCTAGAGAGCAATGAGGTCTTGCCTCTGCCTCCTCTTCTCCAGGCTAAACAACCCCAGCTCTCTCAGCTGTTCCTCATAAGGCCTGTTCTCCAGTCCCTTCACCAGTTTTGTTGCTGAAATAGCAATATAAAACATTAGATCACCAACTGCAAAGAATTGTCAGGAAAGGGGAGAAAAGTATCTGAAAATGCATACAGAAGTAGTCAACAGAAGCCAAATTCGCTTTGCCTCAGAGTAGATTGATGACAATCAAGAAAGTGGTTTATATGATGTGCAGGATGCCATATTGTGGCTTTGAGATCTCTTCTTTAGTCTCTAACATTATCCTCCATCTTTATACACAATACAGGCATTGGCCAGACAAAACCTCATTGCATAGCAGGAAAATCATAGATGAACGGCATCAGACAGTAGAGGTGACAGCAGCATTGCTTAGAAAAATATAAACAAGGCAGCTTATATACCAACCCACAACTCTCAGTTACCACTCTGTGAAGATCGGGAAGGAACTGATGTTCAGCTAGAGAAGAAACTTCTTTTCACTCATTACAGCACTTTTTCCACTACATTATGCTACTAGATGCGTCTATGGGCAAACAGAGATTTTAACAGAAGGAGAGGATGGTAAAACCTAAAATAAGACCATGTATTATATTTATAAGCAGTTTGGTAACTTAAGGAATGCCTAGGGAGCTCTGAAGTGATACACTCTGTGACAAACTAGCTGTGATATCAGATGTGAACACCATTCTCTGGTGTTCAGTCTTACACCTCTAACCATAATGTGAATTCCAAACACTTCCCTGTTGTCTCATGTGAAATATGTCAAGTTTTTTTTGACAGAAATGTATTCTTCTTCCAGAGAAGTTTTTACTTTCATCTCTGTCAGATCATAATGGGCAGCACTTGGAGAAGTATAAAGAAAAAGCACAAGCAAAACAAAGAGGAAGAAGATATTAATGATCAGAGGAGAGACATAAAGGGTACAGATTTCCCTCTGTCATGCAGATCATGAGACATTTGAAAATCTTTGTACTAAGAGAAAACTAGACGTTTAAACATACATATCAAATAGCATGTGAAAAAAAATGAAGTGGCAGAATAGTGATGACACAAGATCATTGAAGTTTATCAGTACTGAATGAGAGGCTGCTGAATGGGACAAAAGTTCAGATCATGTTAGGAGCAGATGAACAGAGATATAAGAAAGTAATTTCAGAGACAATTGTGAAATGAAGTATACTGAACTATGTTTTTAACATATATATTCTTTTTCACCGGCTTTTTTTTTTTAAATTCCAGCGTATTCACAGATGTTCTAGTGGAGAGAATGAAGAAGAAAAAGTTGTCATAGATAATTCCTTAGGATTTTTTATGATGAATTGTCTGCAGGAATCCTTATGACAAAATACTGTGGAGTCTAAAAGTAAGATTTTAAAAATAGTTTGATAATTCATGGAGATCCATGAAAGATTAGTACTCAGATGTCTGAATGTAACTCAAGGTTAGGGTTTCCAAAAGCTAAGATGAAATAAACTTTGTAGATATGGGGGTTCATGTAGGCTTTTTCTTTTTCTACAGAAATTATAGGAAAAACTCTGGGACAAAACAGAAGTGTGTCTTCAGTCCCATCAAATATATCCCTCTTGTTTCAGTTTGTGTTTTAGACCCCGTGTTGTCCCATCCCATCTCATCCTTTCCCTTCTTCTCTTGAAATTACTTTTTAGAATACAGTTTAAATAGTAGTGATAACTTTCATTCATCAGTGTAACTGTCCTTAAATTCTGCTAGTTTCTCTTTAGATTCTACAATTTCAGCTGGGGTATAGGCATGACATTACTATGTAGATCCTTCACATAATTTTATAAAATTATCTAGTTGCATTTCCCAGAGAATGACAGGTAGTCTCCATCTTCAATTTTATTTCCAGTAAAACTGAGGGTCTGCCTTACATATCTGGAGAAATACAACACAAGTTTTTATGTGGTACTTCTTCTTTTTCTCAGTCTTTTTTTTTTTAAGGGAACACATTATGCATTGGATAGTGTCTTTTTGTTCAAAAGACTTGTATAGAGTTATTGTTCTGTTTAAAATAGTCTTCCTCTCAGGGACAGGAGCATTTCAAAAACGAGTAGAGCAATGCATTGAGACAATTATTGCTGATATGCAAACTCAGCGGAAATCAGAGATCTCTAATGAGCATGTAACTGAAGCTTGTGTATGTGTATTAATGCTGTGCATTTACTGCAGAATAAGTAGAAGTAATTGCAGACAGTATTAAAGAAGTATTTCCTGTAAAGACAAAGAGTATTAATGCCAAGGACCTTGAAGGACATCGCAGTGTAATGTTTCATTCACCTGTCTAAAGGAAGATGATTTTAAACAGAAATGAGTTCAAGGGTAGATGGCATATCTAGGGAAGCTTATGGTCCAAGAGGAGACAACAATAATATAGCTTGTTCAGTCTAGCTGAACAAAGATTGCAAAGATATATGATTACTGCATATAAATCTATTGGTGAAAAAATGTATGAGAGGAAGAAAGATTATTTAATTAAAGGATAATGGTGGGGGTAGAAAAAAGTGCATCTGAATCATTCAGGCTTAAATACAATCTCAGAACTAAAAGAAGGTTTCCATCAGAATGATAAGGTACCAGGAGAGTTATCTCACTACAATAATGTGGAAAGATGAAATAACTAGCTTTATTCTCAGCCTTAATCAGTTTATAATAAATATCATGTAATTCTTTAGTGTGCAATAATAGGGTGTTAAGCGCCCTGAGCCATGTGGTCCTTTTCTGTCTCTCAGTATTCAAATTGTACACCCCCAGTGAAATTTAGGCAAGAAATCTCTCTTTCCTAGTGATCTTCACTCATCAAATAGGGAAAACATAGTTTTGCACAGTACTATAACAAAAATGACATGAAAATATAAATTTAAAATTATGCAAGAATGGAAAATATCTAAATGCATAGAAGTGTTAAGAAAAAGGATACTGAAATTGCAAGAAAATAGTACAAAAAAAGATTTGATTGTATGAAATACTTTGCATAGAACAGGTTCAGAAATATTGAAGTCAATAGTCAAGATCCAGTTTATCTCAAGCTGAGGTTAATAAGCATTCCACAAAATAAGATATAATTGATATAATTTTTACATCACTAAAATAAAGCATAGTACATGCAGCAGCCTACTTTCAAATTAGTTTCAAAGAAAGAGAATGATGTCTCAATTTATACTTCCTGATTCTGTTTATTTCTTCTGAAAATATGTCAGGCAACATCAACTGAGAATAGAAGAGTTGACTATGTTTGCTATCATTTTCCTAATAAATAAATCACGTTTCTCTTCAGCTATGTATGCTTTCCAGAGACAATCCTCTCTGTTTATTCTCTGCCCTCATCTATCAGGAAGCTTACAGATGTGATCTTCAACTTACAGACCACTAGAGCACTGCTACTGTTAACATGAATTGAAGCAGTCAGAATGTTTTCTGCAATAGCTTGATATGAGAGAGACTTTACAAGGAGTTAAACTGACTCTTTTCTCAGTCAGTCAAAAGCAAAAAGTGAACATTTAGTACAGCGTATCTATGCTTGACATTTTAGTACTAAATTCATTTTATTCCATCCCATCCAAAGAAGGGTAGTTCCCAGCAAATTGTTGCAAGTCTATTACAACAGGGATTTTGAATAGTTTTTTTAAAAAAACTACTGCCATCTACTCCACAGTTTTTTTAGTTTCAATGAAGTCTGCATTTCCTCTTACTTTCAATATGACTTAATGTGCTACCTCATATCAATCAAAAAATCTACCACTTCCACAAGACTGGATCAGAGAAATCTGATGTAACTTACTATAAATCAGACAGAAATGGTGGAGGAAAACACAGAGCAGTGGGAATAAATTAGTGCATGGGAAAACAAAGACATTTCAAAGATCACGTTTGCCACATAGAGGCAGAACAGGAGCACAGGTAAAAAGACATGTGACAAGACATGGGTTTTGACCCTGCTGTAGAGCACACAACTAGGCTTTCTGATTCTAAGGTTCGTCATTCTTCCTGTACCATTTTCTTGATGAAGGTTATCTCATGCTTCTCCATAAACACACCCAACATGTCTTACTTATAGTACTGATACAGTATATTGCAGTTACATCCTAAAATAAAGTCTAAGCATGCTAAATTCATGCTCTGCTACACAAATAAGCATTGAAAAATGTGAAAACAGCTACATTACTATTCTCAAAAATCAGATAACAGCAAGCAAGAAGAATGGAAGATTTTTTTTTACCTCATTAATACCTGGTTATCATCCCCTTAACTCACATAATTAAAATAATAACTCACCCTGAGTTTCCTTTGTAATTCAGGGAAAGAGATAGACACTTTGTTACTGGGCCAACCTAAAATGAAAACAAGTAATTTGTGCCCTGCATTCAGCTTACCTGAAGGCTTAAGACCCAGTATAGAAATGACTAGCCTTCCAAATATTAAGAAAACGTACTTCCCTTTAAATAAAAAAGAGAGAGAGAAATGTGAGGATTTATAATCACTGGTTGCAAATTAATTTGCATATACAGATATAAACAAACAACTTGTCTTATTTCCATTAGTTGAAGCTGATCAGCTGAAGATTCTGTGTTTAAGGATACTCATGTTTTATGACAAGATAGTTAGAATGAAAGCATATGCAGGTACAGACTTCACTTTAAAAGGCCAGTTATTCAACCACATAATATAGACCTGATCACCACCACTGATGCGCTTTGGCCTTGAGCTGTCAGCCTGTACACAGTAAAAATCTCACTGGCATGTTTAGAAAGGTTAGATGAAATATCTTACCATTTTGCAATTTTGCAGCTTTGTAAGTATTCTTTACAATGCAAGCAAAGAAAAAGCATGGTAAAATCATTCCTGCATGGAAAGCAGTGAATAATTGCATAAATCTTTCTCTTCCTTCAGAGTATTTAATTTAATTTTTAAAAATCACCCAGACCTTCTGGCCTATGAAAAGCCAGTACTTACAAAGGCTGATGGACTTTGTATTTCCTGACACTTTAATAAAATATTACGCAGTATAAATGCCTTATTATGTATTTTATTTATTGATTTAAGTAGATTTTCTTCCTTTGAATCATTACTA
Source organism: Coccyzus lansbergi (assembly GCA_033558105.1). Classification (NCBI taxonomy): domain Eukaryota; kingdom Metazoa; phylum Chordata; class Aves; order Cuculiformes; family Coccyzidae; genus Coccyzus; species Coccyzus lansbergi. The sequence goes on from JAUMJK010000379.1 coordinate 1,506,645, forward strand.
AACAGAGCTGTTGTTTTCTGAATTGGTTTTGCTGTCTCAGCCACATTGAGGCACAGACGCTTTTTTGGCTTCCATCTGAATGAACAATTTTCTAGTTAGGCACACTGGATTTGGAGTCGGGTCAATAAAAGCTTTACTGTGTCCTTTCTCTTTCCTCACACAGCTCACAAAAGAGAACTAAATACCATTCACCCTTTCACTGGCCACTGTGGAATCTTTAGCAATGCAATTCTGGCTGGGATGAGGAAACATGGCAAGAAATTGGAAGAAACACAAATAAGAATCTTTATTTCCCATGCTTGCTGTCCTGAAGATCTGTTGCCTCTGGGGATGCATGTGAATTTCCTGCACTTTAACTATTTGTCTCTGCCATTGAATTGCTTTGGAAGTATAACACGTAAGATATCAAAAGACAATTTAGTTTAATCCAGCTGAATCTGATGTCATTAACTGTAAGTTATTTGCAAAAAGACCATTTTGCGTGGTTCTTGGCAATGTGACCATAAAGGATCATTGAACAGGTTCCATGTGAAGAGTACTTTTTAAGTTTTGAATAACAAACTTAACATTGGCTTAATAAAGTGTTTTCACTCTAATGTTTGTGGATAGATGGAAAATTATCTTCAAAGATTCTACATAGTTTGTAAGGATGTAGTCAATGCATCAACATTTATTTTGTTGTTCGATTTTGCTTGCATTTTAATGTCACATAATGTTTTCTTAGGTAGTCTATTCTCGGTAAAAACTACTAAGGTAAGAAGATACAATTTAAATTTTAGACATTTCCAAAATAATATCCAAATGATGCTTTCAATTTCAAGCTTCTCAGCTTCACCAACAGTTTCTGTGTGTATATGTCTGTCTGTCTGTCTGTCTGTCTATCATCTATGTCCTCCCAGTCTTGAAGATTTTTCCTTTCCTTCATTTCAATGCTGATCTGATGCACAGAAAGAGGAAACATTAAAAAAAATCCTAGCACAGAAGCAACTTTCCTATAAATTTAAACATAGTCATAATTTCACCTTACGGCTTTCCATGTGCACATACAAGTCATGAAGAAGCACAAGAGCAAGTATACAAAGTCATTTTAGATATAAATTCAGGGCTCATCCAAGACCAGAGTGTTGTGACACAGGCAGTGATGTAGTTCAGTGAAACTACAGGTAGTAAAAGACATGATCAAAGCCCAGAACTTTTCCCAAGTCCTGACAGTACTTCAGAAAATCAAAACTCTGTACACAGTTTCAATATACAGTTATACTTGAGAAAAATGTGGCTCAGTGCACTTGAACTATCCTGACCTACCTGCCCTTATTCGCCAAGCGTTTACAGTAGGATTCAGTATACAGTCTACTCATGCTTTGTGTCCACAAGAAAACCTGAAACTTACTTAATTCCACAGAGAATTACTGCAAAGAAGTGCTGCAAAACAGCCAAAGAATTTCAGCTTTAAAATGAGCAAATGAAAAGCAATCACATGTGTCATATATTGAACTAAAAAACAACGAAAGAACTGGAATTAAAGAATATTTTTTTGCATTTTCTCCCTTTAGAGATAAATCACATGATTTGAGATTTGCTGAAGAATTCCATAGGTTAATTTGCAGACAATTCGCTCATTGGAAAACACTATCCATTTGCAACATCATAACTTACATCTCTAATCCCCTGATTAGAAAAGACACAAACAACGGGGGTCATTTTAAAGCTGGCCTTTTGAACATTTTCTTTCAACACCTTTGATATGAACTCTCTTTCAGTAGGATTTTCAACACATTAGATAGATCATCAAATGTTGTCTCATGGTAGTTCTGTTGAATGGGGGCTATTTAATACGTACCCTGTTAAATTACATATAGCGTGTCAGTTTTTATTTCCTCTTCTTTCACTTTTTTATGACAAAATAAACACTTTGAATAAGAATAGAACTGTAAGACGCTACTGCAAGATTATGTTCTGTTCCAGAAAACAAATTCTTAGTTTGCTAAGAATTTTTGCATCATCATCACTTGCTTTTAGTTAGAAGAGAGATGATAATCCTCAATTTGAAAGGAGACAGAAAGAGGGAGGAATAGAAAATACAGGATGTGAAGGGGTTTCAGTGAAATTTTTATTTTTCTTTCATGTCATCCTATTCAACAACATTACCCTCCATTCACATATCCTTAATTTTCAAGTGCAACTAACAAAAATCCAAGATTTTTGTGTATAGATATTATTGGTTTTCTAAGGCTTGGGAGGCAGCTTTTTGAAATGTAAAGAGAACAAAAACCATGCTGAAGAGACAATCCTAAAGAATGTGTGTGAAGAAGTTCTCAGAGAGGTTGTCCAGTTGAATATCTTATTAAGGATTTATTATACCCGTGAATTAACCTGTAAGTTTTAATTTTTCTATCAATAATACAAAGTGGCAGGAAGCTAAAATCTTGACAAAATAGAGTAGAAATGCTTTAGAAAAGTACTAACCAGTTCTAGAAAATTTGTTAAATATTTGTTCCAAACAGGCATGATCACACTTTGACACGGATAAAGTTCTTAGCAATATTATTAGAGCTACATATAGTATCAAAATTAATATATTATTGCTATCCCATATGTTGACTGAAGACCATATTCCAACAGAAATAGTGTGATGCAAGAATTTTTTTATGCAACAGAACCATAAAAAACAACTGTATCTTAGAATACATGACCAGGACATAATGGGAACATAGTCCAACTGGAAAAAGAAACGTTATCCTGAACTATGTGATGATGAGAAGATTGCTTTAAAGTTATGGTACAAACAGAAATGAAAGCAAATATATTTTTAAGAATTTCTATTTTTAACAATAAAATTCTTGAAAAATTAAGGTAATTGGTAAAAGTTTGGTTCGTTTGTGAGATTTAAAAATATATAAATCTTGGAAATACTTTAAGCTGCATATGGAAAAGCAATATAAGTACTACAATTGAAAGAAAAATGATTGAGAGGAAAAGACCCAAAACCTAACTAAATAACTAATCGATTCATGCTGAGAATCATGTAGTACTCAATTAAGTGAATAAATCTTCTGTGTGATGTTTCACTGCAGCTGTTGAGATGTGCGTAAGTGTTATGTTCCTCAGATTAGACATCCATTTACCCATTTCTGATCTTGATCGCATCACAGCAAAAAAAATATGAATTTTAAAGGGAAAGCTAGGAGTCAATGAGGAGGAGATGCAAGAACAGACTGAGTGAATAGAAAGCTGTGTCTTGAAGGTCAGGATATGTAGGAGAAAAGTAAGTCTTGCCAACTTTCAAGCTAAGCTGGAACTTACAAAGGAAATTAAAACAACCAGTAAAATATTTTTAGCCACAAAAATAAAAAGAGAATGAAGAAAGAGGAAGTGGTGTGGTAATTCAGCAAGCATAGGGGAAACAACTATAGTTAGTTTAGATAGGGCCAAAAAACTCCTTGGATGCAGTTTTCAGGTACTACAATGATTTGGTACATGGAGGCAAAGTCAGAGGGCTAACAAGAATAAGAGTATAAAAAAGGAAATCGCCACAAATGAGGTGGAAACAGCATTGAAAGAGTTTAATGTACTGAGGTCAGTGAGCAAATAATTATCCACTCATACAGAGTGAAGTGATCAAGTGGAGCCTTGACTCACTGTGACAGTTTAGAACATGTTCTATAACCATCTCTCTGTCTCTCCCCTTGCAATCTTGGTTTCTTGGGTTTTTCTGCGTCGAACCTTGTTATATATTTCAATGCACTACTATGAACTGTTAGATTATTGTTATTGGCTCACATGACTAAGATCTCGGTGAAATCTGGGCAAAGTCGTTCAATCTACCTTGTGCTTTCCTTCCTGAATTACAAGGTAAGGTTTAATCTTAATCAGCCCAAAACCTACTCTTTACTTTCAAGGCTGTCCAGGAAGCTTCACACGCAAGTTCAGATAACAATCTCACTAGTGGTTTGAAGAATTTCAGATATTGCAGTGACAAGGGCCAAAATAATCTATGTGTAGTCACACTTCAGAAGAAAAAGAAACAAATGAAACCACCTACAGGACTTCTTTCTATTTAAAATTTTTATTGTTTATTTTAAGGTTATAGGAACAAACACAGAACTTCTATTTTCTAAAGATGATCCTGACTCTTTTAGTGGAAACATTGGAAAAATAAAAAATGAAAAATAAAAGCCATCTGTTAGCCTAAGAGGAAGAAAAAGATTTCCCCAGTGACAAATTTAAAATTAAGAGGAAATTACATATAAAGCATTAACACGGAGAAAGCTGAATTGATTGTATCTGAACATATATAAAATAGTTTAAGCATTAAAGGAGAGGAAAAAGGAATGTCTCCAAGGACCAAGGGACCACAGAAGTCATCCAAAAGGGGCAAGAATATAAAAAAGAAATATAATGTAATCCTTAAATAAATATTAGGTTTATATATTTTCTTTTAAAATGCCATATTTTTTGTATATCTGCTCTGCAGAATATATGCAATTTGGTTTTAAGATATAGCACTGTAAATAAATTAACAGATAGGCAGACAGACAGTTAGATAGATAAATAAAGATCACTTATCTCACAGTGCCATCTCTAGGGATCTAAGACGTCTAATCCCAAGCAGGACATCTTTTTATAATCAGTGCAAGTCAAAATACACCTCTAGACAAAATTATTCATGTCGGTATCTAACTAGGTCAGATTATCTGCCCTTGGAATCCATTTACTCCTGCCTACAATGTGAGCCTAATCTAACTTGCTTGAACACTTTCAGTGGCCTAAATTGGAACAAAATAAATCACCAAATTAAAGGAAGAAATTTCTTATCAGAATCCTAATGTGCTGACAAAACAAATGAAAGAAGCAGCTAACCTGGCAATATGAACAAGATTAAACCAGGTTGTTACTCGTGTTTCATTCTCAGACTTCTCCAGACATTCAAATGCAATATCCTTGAGCATGCAACATCTACTCTCACTTTCATCCTATAATATATGTTTATCAAGTTCCAGCAAAGCCCTGGCATTATATGAGGTAGTTTTCACTAAAACTAAGATCCCTCTTTCCCCCAGCCTTCATCAACCCAAAGTGGCTGCTGCACAAAGTACTGTGTTGTACAGCCACGGCATATCTGCTCTAGAGAGATCTAACCTTAAAGAGGGTAGGTACACACAGTCTACACTGGATTGGAGCCAGAGATCATTCTCTTGGGTGGATATATTTAGCAGTGTAGAAAGTGCTTATGTCTTCCTTACGCAGCTGCAAAGGGAGATAACTGGAACATTAAACAGGAAGATCTAAGCAGAATCAATAAGAATGTCCATTTGGACAGCAGACAAGGGCAAGGTTTTTTATAATTCCTGACGCTGATTTCTTTCACAGATCATTAGAGAGCAAGGAGGCTGGCCCATTTAATCCCCATTTCATATTCTGCTTGTCAGCAACTTTGTGGCCTTTTTAGAAAGGTTTCCACTTATTTTTGCGGTCTCTTAATGCTATGGTCTTTCCACTTGATATAATTGTTAATCCACTTTTTCTAAATTAAGTTGAGTGAGTAGAAGGACTTACAGAAGAGCTGATGCAGTCTGTGACACTGGGGAAGTTGAGTAACAAATGCTAACAAAAAACCCTAAACTTGGCAGTGCTTCAGTCCTTATAAATGGTCACCAATTATTTAAATAGTCATGCACCTCCTAGCAAATAAAATTCTTTTTATATTTCTACATTCAATGAATATTTAGATTATAGAGATCTGATAATATGCTCTAAAAGCTTGATGTAATGATAACCGATGTACAAAAATACAGAAAATTATGAAACAAAAAGCTAGAGTCAAAATATCAGTGTGCATTTAGGATGAATTCCATAGAGGCAGGACAGTTACACCGATCCAAAACCAGTGAGGAGCAACTTTCATATTCAAGTCCCTTAAGATTTAAAGGGTATAACTTTTTGTGTTTTAAGAGGTTTGTAAGCAACTGCAGATACTAAGCTTTGTGTCTAACTTTGAGCTAACCACATATTAAATTACTACAGGCTCCTTCCTAGTGATCAGTTCTTTCAAACAAGAGGGAATGGCCTCAAGCTCCACCAGGGGAGATTTAGGTTAGACATTAGGAGGAAGTTTTTCATGGAAAGGGTCATTGGGCATTGGAACAGGCTGCCTAGGGAGGTGGTTGATTCACCTTCCCTGGAGGTGTTTAAGGAATGGGTGGACAAGGTGCTGAGGGACATGGTTTAGTGTTTGATAGGAATGGTTGGACTCGATGATCCGATGGGTCTCTTCCAACCTGGTGATTCTATGATTCTATGATAACACTCTAGTGCTAATTTTCATCCCAAGACATCTTAAATGGCACTACAAATTTATGCTTAGGCAATTCAGTCCTGTCCTTAGTTAATTTTAATTTGACTTCATCCTTTGTCATTTGACTTTTAATAGTAGCTATAGTTTGTATGAAAATATCAACACCAGAACAATGTACTATAAATGTGTCATAACCTGATTTTGTTAAAAATATAAAGTCTTTTTTTATCAGCATGTTTGTTACAAGACAGCCATGTTGATGTGTGGCATCTTGGCTTAAGGAGTTATAGAAAACTTTTTCCCAAACACCTAATTTTCCAGTAAATATACAGCCTCTGTTAGAAAGAAGGATGAAGCAAGCATGTTCTTTTACAAGTCTAAATCTTGTCTTTGTGAACAGCAAACCAAGAATATGAGGCTGGCACTTTCAATAAGTAGAACATTCACAGAGATAATCAAAAGTTATTTTGGAAAATGCCTTTGCAAATTACAAGAATGTTGCTTACAGTGTCATCAGACCTCATATCAGTGTCTTTCCAGTTCCCCGAGTAAAAGATATGTTTACTTACAAGTTTCTACTGTGGTGTCTACATTAATTTCAAGGCAAGGTCAATGATCCTTTTCTGTACCTTGTAACCCTATAGGAAGGAACCCTTGCTGAGTAACTCCAACACTGAACCCATTAGTTCCAGTCATCAGTCAAAGAATTTGTCAAATGAGGTACTGTAGCCTCATGTCTTATTTTCTACTGTGTGCAATTTCATGTACAGTCTATCCCTGTTACTTCTACTTAATAGGCTGATGGCTTATTTTGGTGGGTGTTTTTTGTTTGGTTAGTTTCTTCCTGAAAAGAAGAGTAGGGGTAAATAAAAATAAATAGTATTAGGAGATTCAGGTTTTAAATGTCTTAACCAACAGTTTCCAACGTGCTTGCAAGAGGTATTCTAATTTATCTCATTAGATAACTTGGCGATAAAAATTACTATAGACATCTGTATACACAGAGAAATGTGGAAGACTACATCACTGAATTTGTAGGTCAATGTTCTAAAGAAAGGATGCAAAAATGACGTTTTTTAGTTAAAGACATCGTACGGATGTGAAGAGGGCAAAAAACCAATCAGCAAGCAAATTAATGGAGGTTTATAGCCAAAATGTGTTCACAGAGAAGTCCATTTTCAGTCTTTGATTGGCAGAGTAAATCTTTGCCTATGGCAGGTGGAACTGTACTCCTTGCTGCTTGCCTCTGGTCTGCCTTCAAGAAAACTATCTACAGTAACATCTGTTAATGTCAGTAGGAAAGCTTTTTCTGTTATTATTGTATCAAGGTAGAATGCAAGTGCATTAAATCATTACATAAAGTACTGATGTCTTGCTGAATGCACAGAGAGTTTCAGCTGTCACTTAGAGATAATTTGTGGTACAGATGCCCTACCTTTACTAAAGTATAAATGCAACAAATATCCTTGAGAGCAAATATTTTTGAAAGCCTCAGAAGGGTAGATTAGTTTTCAATATAATAATAAATATTGTAATAGAGAGCTGTACTGTGTTTCATTTCAAGGAAATGAGTTGGAAATCAGTTTTGTAAGAAAGAATTAAGGTGCATGTATATCTCTGGTAGGCTAAACCAAATATTTAGATTTGATCACCTTCTGAAATCAAAGGTTGAATTTGAGAACTACTTTCTAAAACTGTTGCAACTCAGACCCATATTCAGTCAGTACATGTAAGTCAAATCAGCCTCCAGGGAGAAATTTAGCTACAATTACAAAAGGAAACAATCATTAATATTTCCCCTTATACCCTGTTTTATTGTTTTATTAATGTTAGTTAATCTAGAATGAGACTCCGAGGATGTAAAATGTCCCTGTGAGAGCCAAAAGTGGCAACTCGGATTGAAGATTCACAGGCACTGTGCAGGCACAGCTTTTTATTTTTGAAGTCATTCACAACAGGGACAAGCTGAACTTGCAGCTACATATCTGAAAAATAATACTTAACTATACTACAATGTGTTCTTTTACTAAAATCATCTTAGTCCCCAAATATCAGAGCTTGGAAACGAGGCATCAGTGGGTCAGGACTAACTCTATTTAAAAAATAAATAAATAAATAAGATGGATCTTGTTGCCTTTGGGGATTTTATGCTCCTAAAAATGATTTAAATTTATTTTAATCAAAGGAAGAAAATGTCTTGTACAAAGTTGTACTGTGTTGTCTTCAAACAGAAAATATTTGTCTTAACAGGAATGAGTTGTCTTTTGTATATCAAAAGTGCCTCTTATTCTCTTTTCTCATGAGTGGGTATGTGTTCTGCTGAAGCTGTGTTAACGATCACCTTCTTTCATGCTCAGTCCCTCATCTCTGACTTGAACAGTAGGGTACATGCAGAAGCCATCGTCATGGGCTCAGTCAGGGCAACTAGATGAAAGTACCTGTACAAACAGGCACAGTCTGGCCCTTGACCTCATAGTCATGGCTCATTATGCTCCTCTCTGTCATCTGTCATGGAGACCCTGTAGAGATTTGCTGTTTGTATCCTGCCGTGTGCTCTTGCAAATCATTATTCCCCTCCTATACTATTCATATACATGCTCAGGATGATCAGGTCTCAGTGTTCTGTAAATGAAAGCCACCCAGAGGCAGTATGCCCTAGGGGATACTGGGACAGTGATCTTGAATGTCAGAGCCAGTGTTCTACCTGTATGCTGCACCTGCTTTGATAAATACATACAAAACTCTTTTAAAATGGAGAATTATAAGCACTGCTGACATTTTGATAAACTGACATGCAAAAAGACCTGGGTTTTTTTTTTTGTTTAATATTAACTATTTGTTTACTGTTTAACCACCTCCAACTAAAGATCTGTTTTAAAGGGTTATAAAAAAGGTATCCTAATCTCTTAGTCATAAATGTGGTTTAGAATCTCTTTGCAATGTAGATTACCCTCAGATGGGGACTTTTTTTGAGGCACACTACACTTCAAATCTTAGTAAACTTTCACTACAATCTCCAACAATTAGCTGAAATATCTCAACAAATTGTAATTCTCTTAAGCAAATCCATGTCTTAATGTGAGAAGATATTGACTGAGAAATGTAACTGTTTCATGTTTCTGATTGTCTTATGCTGCAGAAAGCTGGACAATGTTCACTTCACACAAATATATGTAGTTGATTTTTTTTTAAAAAGTGCATTTGGAAGTGAGGAATTCAAATGTCTTTTCTCTGTTCCTGTCTTATCTCCAGTTCCACTGATATCTCTGTTTTACAAAGATTTGAAGGTTATACACAACCAGAAAGAGGATGGCTTAATTTAGAAAGCATGAAAGCTTCATAGCATCAAAGTGGGAGCTTGAGTTAGAAACAGTGTAGATGAACAACAAGGATGAGCAGAGACAGAGTCTGACCAAACTAAGTTTAGAAGAGTCTTAGGATTCCTCCAGTTCCTAGGTTTTTATAGTTCTGTAGTAGGAATTATGATGTAACTTGCAAAATTCCAAAATATTAGCTTGCCATAAAGTACAGAAAAGAGGTAGGGAGGTGATGCAAGAACAGTGATGAAAGGTATACCCATTTAGTATAGTTGAGATATTAACGGCTCCATAATAAGGTGTAGAGGAAAGTGGAGCTGGTTGGTGAATATTCCAAAGCCAGTATACAAATTCAAGATATTTAAAAGCCAAGAATGTTGCTTACACAGTGAGAAAGTAACACAAACTTCTCTCTCTGTAAACCAAACTGCACAAAATTAAAGTACTTGTCACCCAGAATGAGCTAACATTCACCCTTATGGGGACAGAGTGCAGGAGTGGATGAACCAAGTTTCACGTCTGCTCTTTCAAAAAGAAAACTTCAGTATACATCAGTCTTCCCCAAAGAGACAAAAACCAGATATAGCCTCCTCTCAAAGACTGGCTTGCTCTCTTAAGACTACTCCACTACAGCTGTAATGAGTCATGGCATTTTATTATTATCTTACTATCAGCCATTAACCTACAATGACATGGAATGGGATGACCAGTAGGTGTTACCTTCAATATAGCTCAATGGCTTCAGAGTTAAGCAAGGCACACGCTTATCTTTTGAAGGCTATACATACCTCCTCTAATATTATAGTAACTGTAACAGCATGTGGAAAGTAAGAGTATCTTCTTCATTAAGGTTGTCCAATCGAGGACATTTTCAAAGCATAATAAGAAAAGATGTAATGATAAACATGAGCCAGAAAATCTTGTAAACAAAGGATAAGGATGACAATGGAAAAGACCAAGAGTGTCCATAGAGTAGCCAATGGACCCTTAGTAAACTGCAGGCACAGATTTGGACAGAATCAGTTGGGGATTTGTGATTGACAACAAGGGGAAACAGGACAGGTTTAGGATATTTGAGGAGGGTCTATGGGTCTGTGGAAAATTTGTGAAGGGATGTTTAGAGGAAGGGGGAGCAGGAAGAATGAAGGAGGAATAGAACAAAAAGCGGCCAATTGTTTAAAATGGGACCAGTCAGTTTGCTATGTCTGATAACTGCAATCTGTCCTGTCAGACAGAATCACACACATCTCAGTGATGCCCAGTGAGCTGACAAGGCAGAGGCATAAAATGAAATACAGGTGATTCCACATAAATATAAGGTAAGAATTTTCATTTGGATGAGGTTGAACACTGGCATGGGTTGCCCAGTGAGGTTGTGGAATCATCTTCCTTGGAGATATTCTAAACCAACTGGATAGAGCTCTGAGTAATCTGCTCTAGCTGACTCTACTCAGTGCAGAGGCATTGAGCTAAATGTTCTCCAGAGGTCCCATCCAACCTCAACGATTCCATAACTTTGTGACTTCTTGTACCATGCACAGTGGTGACTGGTTACTTCCCAAAACAGGGCAAATATTGAATTGCAATGATAGTTACTAGGTTAATTTCTTAATTTTCAGAAGTGTGGGTCAAACTTCTTATTTCCTCATCTGTTCAAGTTTGGATGTAACCAGACTCAGTTATCTGTCAGGACCTCAGACATCACGCAACAAACTTAATTTCCTTCCATTTCGGGGATGTGTTTTTCTTCAGGGATCATTCTATGTAGTGTATTGCATACATTACTGAATATGCACCAAATTATTTTTCTTCTAAACATCACTCTTTAACTTCTTTAGTAGTAAAAGTGTGGAGGAAGACGTGGAGGAAGAGGCAACTTTTGTTTACGATGTTTTTTAGAACATACAGAAAAGCAAATCATAGTCTTAATGGTTTAGTGGTTTTTTGGCTGGCTCATTAGCTTCATGTAATGTGCAATAGATATATTGCCAAAAAACATTTTATGGGTTTTATGAACAGTTTCTTCCATCCAAATGCAGAATTTAACAGTGCTACAATGTTTTATAACTTCCACTCTTTTCATATAGCTTGTCTTTAGCCTAAAAACAGAAGTCTTAACGATTTTCATTGCTTCTAGCACCTTCTGTGAATTTAAAAGTGATGTTTCAGTGGTTTTGGACTAAGAGCCAGCATTTTCTGATGAACAACAGGTTCACATAGTTTGAAATAATGAGTGAATTCCATGTACATGCTTACTATCAACAGATCATTAAGAAAGTAGTTAATTTTGTGTGAAAACAGTCTTGTTCCAGCTCTGTCCAAACGTCTAGCAAGTCAAGCATATTAAACAACCAGGATAATTCTCTCAATTTAATTTTAAAAACATAATTATGGTTACTTTAGACCATTTTTTTAATTCACAAAATAAGATGCATACGCTCCTTCAATTGTATCTAAAACTTAATAACAACTGCTGACCAGAAATGAAATGAAATTATGCAATAAACATTGCACAGAGAAGAACTGGGCCAAAACTATTTTAATAGATTATGAAAGGAAGTAATTTAAATGTGTAGTTGATTTACAGGCAGAAAGATGCCTTCGCATTGACAGAATTTCCAGCACTTCAACTTTTTTTGGCAGACTTTCAAGTTTTCCTTACACAGAGGAAGGAAGACCTATCTTTTTCATTTATGTGTGGTTACTATACTTATATACACTAGGCTAAGGCCCCATTTTCAGTCTTCTAGCAACACAATATTCGACAAAACTTCCTTAAATAGTCAGCTAAGTTTTCTTTCTGAAAGGGAAGATCTTCACAGGCCAGCTTAAATTTAAACATTTTGGCCAAAAGATATGTTTTGCAAACAGATGTGTCTTTCCATATAAAGAACTTAACATATATTTTGTGAGAACACACTGCATTGCTATACATATCCCTGGTCATGGGAGGTATCAAAGAGGTGATCGCTACACACTTTACTCCAAAGTTATCAGCAGGCAAAATAGCCTCCAAGTAACCATAACCAGCCTAATTCTCCAGTGGCCCATGGCTAAATCAGAGTTGTAACACAGGGTTCCAGTTGGTAGCCTGACTTGCCCGAAAGCCTAGAGCCTGTGAACTCTAAAAATATGAGGTAGTTTACTTAGTAGCAGGTCTACCTTTCTGTTGCAAGATAATAATACATTGCAGTTTGGTAGAATTTAACTAAGAGCAAAGGAGTATGGACTGAAAAATCTACAAATTAATACCCATTCAACTGTTTGTGTACTGCAAGACAATATAGATGCATCAGCGTGACATTGAGTGTACGCCCATTAGTGCTGTTGAAAGACAGGATTATGAGTTCAACTACAAAACTGCATTAACACTGTTACATACTCTTCAGGATATGAGCTTACATCTCCACAAGACATTTTGCAATACTGAAGATGTATGCCATGTAGTTTATCATCAGTCACCTAGAAGCTTCATTGTGTCCTGCAGACACATTTGGAGCAAATGTCAGGGACAGCCCATGACTTAGAGTTCTGAATGCAACTAAAACTGAAGGCAAAATAAATTCAAATACAAAAAGACCTATGTGTGTTTGTAGACAGATTATGTAGACAGAAATTATATAGCAGTTATTCTAAAGAACTGAAAGGAAATAAATGAAAAATTATCAAGCATTGTATGTGGTTCTAAAATTATTTCTTTGAAAAAAAAAATCTGTCAACCACCTTTGCCGCAGGGAAAGAGACCAATATATTTCCAGATGAAATGAGAAATTTTCTCCTTGTTTGCAAAAAAATTATTGATTTAGAAAAATAAATTAGCCTTCTTAAACTTAGGTTAAGCACTGAATCTTCCCAGAAAAATTAAAATTATTGTCCAATAGACTAAATGCTCTCTTTTTTTTGGTATGTATAATTCTTACCTACATTTTGAAAGCGGAAACTGTTCGTGTTTGAAGAAAATAGTTTTCTGATGAAGTCTACTATTTGGAAATGTACTGGGACAGGCTAAATTTTGAAAATAATTTCTATGTTAGAAGAAGAAGCAAGGTATTTATTTTTTAAACATCTTGAAATCCTTGATGTGTCTTAAATGACAAGCATGTGACTCAACTAATATTTTGAACATGCATTTATGTACAAAAGAGGGGAATTTTGAGCCCTTTTTAAAGTGGTATATACTAAAACATTGAGAAAGGTCCACATGTTTATATGCATGTTCATAGCCTATCAGAAACACAGAAAGACTGTCTTGGTAAAGTACTAAATTATTTTTCTGTATAAAAATTTGACCTTAGGCAAACAACACAAAATTTAATATTTTCTCCACAAACTAGGAAAATGTTTTGTTTTCCTTTGGTTTATTTCCAACTATATCTATAAAAAAGAACATACTAAACTTTGGGCCAATATGAAGGAATTTTATTTTATTAAATTGGAGAAAGACTGAATACCACGTGTGTGATTCTCCAGTTATACCTGAAACAGCAGGAAAATCTGCTATTGCTCATTGAACCTTGCTACTGAGGGAAGCTGAATAGATCTTTCATTCGATGGTTCAGGAGAGTCATTTCAAATCTGTGTACCACATGTAAAATTAGTTCTGAACTTGTCAGCCTCAAGCACGCCCTTCAGACATGGATCATTAAATTCAATCATTAGTGCTCCAGGGAAAAGAGTTAAAAATTGGGGGTTCCTTATATTGCATTCTATGATCTCTCATTAAAACTATATATTGGCTTTGATTTTTCAAATGGAACCACCATTTATACTTTTGACACATGAAAACTGTGACTGATGTCTTTCTGAAGAAGATAACTTCTTAAAAAAAATCCTAACCAATTAGTCTAGTCCATGCCTAATCTTTATCTTCATGTCAGTTCATAAACAAGACAAACTTAAGAGAGGCAGGTATAGTGATATAGGTCAAGCCTTACTGCATTCTTTCCTATACACTTAGACTTATTTCACGGTGTAGATATGTAAAGAAGTTGAAGTGAATCCTGTCCCAACCCTACTATGTCTTCTTCTTCTTCTTTAATATGTTAGTATTTCTTATTCATACAGAGATGAGTGGGCCTCTCCACGCTGCTGAATGGAAACAACCAAGAAGAAAATTTGAGCACTAGACACTTAATTGTTCACAGTTCTTTTAGTTCACTCACTACCTTTCTTTGGCATACTTCCTAATAGCAATCTCCAAGATCGTAAAAGTGCTTCCCTACATTCAGCAGTAGGAATATGGAACAGTCCAAGATGTTCGCTCTTTTGCAAAAGAACTGGTCCCTGTTTACATCTAGGAAGATGTAGGCAAAGTATCCTTCCCACCAGCTTTGGTCATAAGAAGTTAGACTCTGATTCAAGGTCGTTGTCTGGGCTTTGTTTTCTGAGAAACAAGCCCGGCCGAGGGAGGAGTGTCCCAAGACAGAGGGTCTTACCACCGTGAAAAAGGCACCTGTAATATTAAGGCTAAAAAATTGTCCTAAGGGGTCAGTCTCTCCTTAATAATGGTAAAGAGAAATCAGATTTCAGAAAGATATCCAATTTTCAGACAGCTAAATGTTTGTGGATCATACCAAAGAGGTTTTAAGAGGATACAGTGTCCCAAGGAGATACTTTAGTAGAACTTAAAAAATATTGTCCAAATAACTTGTAAAAAGTTTCTCTTATAATTTCAGTGACTAATGAGAAGAAAAGAGTCCAGAAGAAAATAGAACAGAAACCCTGCAAAGAATAAGCAAATTTGTCTGCTTCTAGCTTGTTCTTCACCGCATAGTCCTGGCAGAGTATCTCTAGCAGGACATTTACCAGGCAAATGTGTTTGTGTTCTGCCATATTGAGCCAAGACATTTTTACCTTTTTTTCTGAGAATACGCTGCAACATTGACAGTTGACCTTTTGGTCATATATTCCTGTACAAACACACTGTGTAGTCTGCTATAGGCACCTAAATACAGTTGCTCCAATAGTTAAGGCACACCTGTTCCAGAGCTCTAATAATATTTCACATCCTCCCTCCTTCAGATACATGCAAAAATAGAGTGAGAAAAGAGTTTATAAATCCAACCCCAAACCATGACATTTTCAGCAGTAGCTAGATAACTCTCCTACAGTATTACACACTCACAATGCACAAGCTTAGTGAAGCCACTCTAATATGCTTAGGAATCATAGAATCACCAGGTTGGAAGAGACCCATCGGATCATCGAGTCCAACCATTCCTATCTAACACTAAACCATGTCCCTCAGGATCTCATCTACCCGTGCCTTAAACACCTCCAGGGAAGGTGAATCAACCACCTCCCTGGGCAGCCTGTTCCAGTGCCCAATGACCCTTTCCGTGAAAAACTTCCTCTAGATATCTAGCCTAAATGTCCCCTGGCAGAGCTTGAGACCATTCCCTCTTGTCCTGTCCCCTGTCACTTGGGAGAAGAGGCCAGCTCCCTCCTCTCTACAACCTCCTTTCAGGTAGCTATAGAGAGTAATGAGGTCTCCTCTCAGCCTCCTCTTCTCCAGGATAAACAACCCCAGCTCTCTCAGACACTCCTCATAGGGCCTGTTTTCCAGCCCCTTCACTGGCTTTGTTGCTCTTCTCTGGACTCACTCCAGAGCTTCAACATCCTTCTTGTGGTGAGGGGCCCAGAACTGAACACAGTATTCAAGGAACAGTCTCACCAGTGCTGAGTACAGAGGGAGAATCACCTCCCTGGACCTGCTGGTCACACCGTTTCTGATACAAGCCAGGATGCCATTGGCCTTCTTGGCCACCTGGGCACACTGCTGGTTCATGTTCAGTCGGCTCTCAACCAACACCCCCAGGTCCCTCTCCTCCTGGCAGTTTTCCAGCCAGGCCTCTCCCAGTCTGTAGTTCTGCATAGGGTTGTTGTACCCCAAGTGCAGGACCCGGCATTTGGTCGTGTTAAACCTCATGCCATTGGACTCAGCCCAGCGGTCCAGCCTGTTCAGATCGCTTTGTAGAGCCTCCCTACCCTCCAGCAGACAGCCCTTAACAATAGGGAACCACTACATTACGAAGCCACTGCTTCTTCTACGTCCTCAAAACAGGAGATAGTAGTATTGTTTAAATTTAGTATGTGGTTATGATAGTCTAAACCAAGTATCTCAATAGTAAACTGCATATTCAGGCACCTCATCTAGATTCTGATCTAAGTGATCTAGGTACAAACTCTGACTTTCAATGGTCTTGGAAGAGAGGATGAATGACAAATGTAATTTGTTTTTCCGGAGAACATTCATGTCAGTTTCTACATGTTTGTTTGTCTGTAAGTCTAGCTGGATGTTAATCTGCAAAGTTGAAGTTTTTCCTGTTTTGGCAATGCAATCCAGAAGTTTTTATTTTCTCACTAGTAAGGAAATAGAATTTCTATGCATTTTTACATAAAAAAAGTAAATTTTATGCCATTAAAAATATCTAACAATTCTGGTGAAGAAGTTCTTCTGAAGCTGAGATTGCTAAATAGTCCTGGTGGATCATTAATACTACAAACAATGAAAAAAACCGACCAGGTAACATCTGAAAAATGAGAGATACAGTTTTAACAAGTACTACATGCAATTTAAAATTTGAAAAATACAATATTTGGCTCTGCATCAGTGACGCTGGAAGAATCATTTTATCATAAGTTTCTGCCCTCCCAATGAGAGCACACAAATTTATTCTATAATAAATCGAGACTCCTGCTGGGCTATGAATGAAGGATTTTTAAGGTTTTGGCCTTTAAAAGTGGTTGGGAATGTAAAGGAGAGAACATAAAAGTTCACAGTCAGGGAGGTAAAGAATCATGCCGGCCAAAAAACACAGAGAGCAAAACCAGCAACCAGAGTAACAGGGCACAACCAAGTAAAATTGCATTCATTTATGCCTGCATTTCATCTTACCTTTCGACATGAAACTGAAGGGGAAAGCCTGGCTCGTCCACCTCAGTTACATA
Organism: Coccyzus lansbergi; assembly: GCA_033558105.1. Classification (NCBI taxonomy): domain Eukaryota; kingdom Metazoa; phylum Chordata; class Aves; order Cuculiformes; family Coccyzidae; genus Coccyzus; species Coccyzus lansbergi. The sequence goes on from JAUMJK010000379.1 coordinate 1,524,207, forward strand.
ATGTCACACACAATAGTATCATATGTGTTTATCAAGAATTACCCAACACGTGGATGTACAGAAGTGTTGACCCTGAAACTGTAAAAGCTTCAGTCAATGAAATGCTGTTCATGGGAATGTAGTATACTTGAAAGAGGACACAATGACATTTAAACATGAGAGAACATTGTATTACAGTGTACAAGTAAGACAATATCACAAACGTATGAACAATGTCTTTAAAATTAATACTTCCTTGCCCATATTTTAAAAGGCAAACATTAACCTTCTCAGAAGTATACTGGTTAACTTTTACACTCATCTTTGACTCCATAGCCCTTAATTATTGTCACCCATTTAATAATTATATTTTGTTTCTTGGTCCTTAGATCTTACAAGGGCTCTAATATAGAACATAAGACCAAAGACCTCTGTTACAGAAAGAGATCATCAGACATAGATTAAGTAATTTTCACCATAGAAAATTTTCAGTTTAACTAATAATGAACAAGGATGATTGTCCCTTTGTGTCTTCCAGGTTTACCATTTCTTAAATGGTAACACCTTTATCTCCTCTCCACTTTGATTTTCAAAACATTTTCAGGAAAACATATTTTTTCATGTCAACAGTACCATGAGATATTTATTTTTCTTCTCACTACTAATACTTATAGTCCTGACTGAATGACAATACAAAGTATGCAGGATTTCTTTGGTGGATTGGTTGGGTTTTTTCCAACAAAGTCTTGTTCAATTAATAGAGGAAGACCCAGAGTTTAGAGCTGGCAATTTTCAGTTTAAAATGTTGACTTTCCCAGCAAATCTACATGTGTTCTTAAGATTTCATGGTGGATTTTTCATTTTGGGCAATGATATATATATAGGAAACTGCTGGAGAAGACAGCAAAAACAGTTATGAAAAACTGTGTACAGTAAAGAGGAATTTATATGAGAACATATGCAGAGAAATGTGGAGATCTAGGAAAGATCAGAGAAGGCATAGCTTGTCTTATGAAAAGAGACTACAGTCAGCAATGTTTGTTTAGTCTAGAAAAAAATCTTGGGGGAAGGTATGACTGTTTTCTGTGTATAAATAAAAGGTAAAAGAGATAAAACAAATGGAGAAGAAACATAAGAAAACTCTGACGCAGTGAGAAAGTAAATATGGTCACAAATGGAATTATTTTGGAATTAGAATTAGATGTTTAACCATCTCAGGGAAGAAGAACCTCCAAAATTTAACCAGAAAAGGATAAAGGATCAGATCCAGGTTCAGATTTGGTTCACTTTGGTTCTGGAGCAGTTTTGAGAGAACTTAATTAAATGCAATCATATAAGTTACTAAATAGATCTAACTTTCAAGATGGTGTTGCTGCTACAGCTTAAAATTGATGATGTCCAGAGGTCCCTTCTAGCATAAGTTATGTTTGCTTTTTCTTTAAGGCAAGCTGCCTACTGAGGTCAGCCTCCATGATCTAGAAACTTCCTGACAATGATCTTATGAAAACATGCCAATTTCCACTTAATTTTCATTGGGACAGACTTCCCAGCTCCCAGTGGAACTAAAAATGACCAATCAGAGAAGATCTTCAGAAAATTTTCCTAAAGCTTGTGAGAATGCTGACTCAAGCTGCTATTTTGTCATGTACTTACATTTCAGACGAGTGACTTAACTACAACACAATTGTCTCCATATTCACTTATTGTCAAGTGGTTAGGTCTACAGCAAGGCGCAAGATTGCTCTGTTGTGTTTATGAAGATAATCTCCCATATTTCCAGAGTAAAAACCCTAGTAGGACATTCTCTCTGCTGACATTTTAATCATGATCTAGCCACTGTTTCAACTTACTGTAGCTGTTCAGCATTAAAGAAACGTTTTGAGGAACAAAAGCTGGAACCTCTTTTCAAAACCAAAGGTTTGCACTGGACTGAAATGTGACGCTGAGAGATATTAATTTTACAAACAGACCTTATTCCATGAGGTGATATCATTCACTATCATGTTATTATAATTATGATTTGGCAAATGATGGTTATCTTCATTCAGATAGTGATAAGGAAAGATGGATTCAAGCTTGTAATGCAATCTGTAGTAAAAGTTAATTGTGTCACTTTCAGGCTCAGCCACCTGAAATAAGATGTTTCAACTTGTACAGTTTAATATTCTCATCCTCAATCCTATTTTAATGGGTTTCCAAAGATAACTCATTTATAATAGCTAATTAACATTCATTTTGTTATAGATTAATTGTTTCCCAAATGCAGTTAATAATTATCTTAATTAGTAAATTCCAGTAGATTTTTTTCTGTCAGTATTTTTGCTCATACTTATTGGGATTCTGCTTGTGATGCAAGACAAGGACCATAGACCAATATATACTCTAAATGTACTTTTCAGGCTAGATTGTACATTTACCGTGCTGGTGGACAAATTTAGAATATAATTCAGAATCAAAGTAAAATATTAAAACCTATTAAATTTTTCTTTGAGAGATTCAAGCATTGTGGAAGACAAATTGAATAACTCTGTTCTTAAGTCAAGAAACTGTATGAAACCAGACAACAGGGAATGTGAAACAATGAAGGTTGTTCTAAATCACATCAACTCTCCAAAACCTAGGCAAATCATAGTTGTAAGTTGAAATCTGGAGAGTACAAAATTCATTCCTGAATATAACCATCTGAGAGTACTCATTGAAATGCTACTAGGACCTCACTCTTTCAATAAAAGATGCTAAGGGAGATAACGATCATAATAAAACTGAAGGGATGAATCTCTTGCTCAAAAAGTGAGCTCTTGTTGAAGAATATCAGCCCGTGATTCCTGCTTTCCAAATCACTGTCCAAACCAGAGAAACTCACCTGCTTATGCAGCAGAAAAGAAAGGGAAAAAGAGTGAGATTCTGTGGAATTGAGGAGCAGCACTCTTTATTCACCTTGCTGATGCCAAGCAATATACAAAAGAGACACAAGTATTCACAAGGCCAGAAAAGGATTAGACAAGACGAAACATGACTGTGATGCTGAAATGTAACTAGAGATCTGAAATGTGTCAGGAATCCTAGGTTCCCCATGCCTGCTGCTAAAAGTTATTTGTGTTTAATAAAAAAATATTTAAAAGGTGATAGAGGAGACATTAGCCTGTCTTTACCAGATAAGTGAACTAACCACAAGTTTCTTTTGAACTACAAGAATTAGGTCAAAGTGAAAATAAAAAGCTAAAACCAGGAAACAGTCTGGCACATGTATACCATAATCATACATTAGACATTTTACCAAGGGCACAATTCAGTTAGACACACTTTTGTTCCTAGCAGCATTTGAATCATTCTCATGTAACTAAGGCATTGAAATGAAGCTGGTACATGCGGTACAATGGAAGACCCTGTCCTCCTGGCTAGATGCCAGGCAGAATATTATAGGATTGTTTAAATGGCACTAAACTAAGCCTTGCATCTTGGGAAATTTCTTTGCCTTCCGTATGCTGTAGTCCAAGAAAGCGACAGGCACCCTGTTAGCTGTTCCTAGTCTTGAGATGGGAAACCTGATACATGCACCATCTCTTCTTCTGGAACAGCTGACGAAGAAACTGGGGACAGAACTGGATGGAAGAAGTGAGAATTAAGACAATCTGGTGGGCTTGTGTAGCTTACAGAGTCAGGGAGAAGACTGAGAGAAGACTGGGAGAAAGGATGCAAGCTTCACAATTTGGCTTGAGAGAAGCCAAAATCAGCACATAAAATCTTAAGGAGAGATAGCATTGTATTTGATGTTGATAGCACCAGTGCAGCTGCTCCTGCATCTGACAACATAGCACTGCAAGATATCAATAAAACAGCTGTTTTCTGCTTAGTCACTTGTTCTTTTTCCTTATCTTCTTAATCTAGTAATATCTGGGGTTCTTCTCAGGATGATTTTGTGTTCATTTGTGATATATGACATTTTGTGTTCAAGTCACTATGGATACTTCTGACTTTTCTAGAGTGAGGAGGAATGTTGCTTGAAATTCTAGAAGTAGCTTTAGGTGGAATTTATTTAGAGTATGCCAGTAGCTAAAACATAGAGAACGTATAACGCTTTGGGAATCAGAGACAAAAAAAAGGTCCTGAAAATGAGTGTATGAAAAACATGCTACTATCTGTCAGTACATAGTTCATTTCCCAAAGCACATTTTTATAAGGGCACTGTTTTCCATCCCCCCCCTTCAAGTATATTACTCTTTCATTTTTTAAGTTACATAACTTGAATAATAAATATGATCGTTGATTTTATAATTTTCTAATTCATTACTCACTAGTAAAGGATGGAACAAAAAATTCTCAGGGACGCTTGGCAATTCATAATCCACTTGTCAGAGTATTGCTGCATTACAGACAGAAGCAGACCTTAGAGACAGTAGCCCTGTCACATTAGTAATGTTACATTTTTCACTGGTTTAAAATCAAAAATACAAGAATGCAAGCCTTAGCCACTAGTCAGTGTTACAGGACTTAAAACATATCATTTTGCTTTCTATTCTACATTCAAATGAAGAAGCACATTAGAATTCCTAGTCTTTTACAGCTCTGAACAACTGTGTCTACCTATTGTTTTCAATTCCACATTTTTTTGATTTTCCAGGCTGTAAAATTCCCTTCTTTTCTGAGTTGGAAGCACTCTTTAGTTGAGTGGTTTTCTGTTTCCTTGTCCTCCTTTTATCTCTGTGTAATCTTACTTTCAGTCTGCTTGCCCTACTTAGAAGTTTCTCCTTATTTTTCAAACAGCTCCATCCCACACTCAGTTGCCTCTACTGTACACACATATTCAGGCCATGAAACACTTTTGCAGCAACAGACCACGAGGTATAATCTACTGACCATTACCTGTGGGCAGTGAATTTTGCAGAAGAACCATGCTAAGGTGGCGGAGTCTCAGATGCTGGTTCAATGCAGAGCAAAAACAAGGGTGCACTGCTTCCAAGGTTAGCTCAGTACACGTTTGACTGGTTTTGGACACTGAGCTAAAAATCCCTGCCAGACATGAGCTGGCTCCCCACAGAGTCATTCTCACTTGTCTGTAGCACACTCTCAAACACACACTTCACTATCTATGTCATGCAAGGTGTCTCATTCCCCCCCCCCCCCCCCCCCAAGACCCTGGATAATGAGTATAACAGTATGGTATTTTGATCTCCTACCTATATCTACCCATATCTTCCCCATAAAGAAAGGCATGCATAATATATGTACTGTATATTTTCCTAAATTTGCATTGGGATGGAAACAGACCAAATAATTTCATAGGTATTTTCCATTGCAACAGACTGAAATCTATAACTGAAGAAAGAGGAAAATTGTTAGATACTTTGAGAAAATTTACATTTTCCCGTGCAAAATCAAGAAGTATATTTAAAAATAAAGTTTTCTGGTAATTTTTTTTCTATCAAGACACAAAGTCAGTATTCTAAATGCAAGGAGTGAATCACTCCCAAAATATGTTGCTGTGTGTGTATATCTCAGGTATGGTTTAGCTGAGCCATTTTCTTGTGGAAATATATCAGTCTTTGAAACATGCTGGCATGAAATATAACTGAAATTTAGTTGTGAGATTAGGATCTGTTAATTCCTGAAGATCCAAAAAAATCATCATGACAGATTAATAGCACAGAAATTCTAAGAAAATTTATCGAATATACTTAAACAGACTTTGAATTACCTGTGAGCTAATTAGAAATGGCTCCAAAGCTGGCCACTGTAAAAGACTTCTCAGTAAATTGTTTTCAAACCCTAGGGCAGGTTGTAGTCATTATGTTTCCTTTACACAAGATAGTCCTTGTTTAGCAGCTTGCATGTTACATATATCCTTTCACGTTTACCTAATATTCCTATTTATATATTTATTTGACTTTTTAATGCTATGCTATTCCATTATTGGGTCACATGGACATTTTTAGAATGGTTGCTGTCTCTCTCTGTCACTGGCCCCATATAAAACTCAGTATTTCAGTTTACTAGGAAAAAAAAGAAAAAATGAAGATGAGAAAAATGAAGAGAGAAGAAAACACAAGGAAAAAGAGACAAGTGAGAGAAAAGGGGAAGGGTAAAATTGAATGAAAAAAAAAAGAGAAAGAAAATACAAATCTACAAATCCATAGAACAGAAGACTATATCAAAAAGGAAATAAGTGCATAGAAAATTAAATTCTAGACGTTATATGAGACTACTGAAATTCCTCAACCTGCTTAATTATCCTAATTCTATTTAGATTTTAGCAAGTGTTTAAGCATCTGCGAGACTAATCTGTGTGCAAAAGGAATGTACAAAGCACCCATCAAGGTCTTTTGCTAAATTACTGGGGGTTTGGCATGTTATAGTGGTGGTGCACAGTGCACTGAAACTCTCTTGTCTGCAGTTGTCTTTCAGTAAGTTCCAGATGTGAACAAGATAAGAATCTGACTGGATGCAAACACAGACCCACCCCCACCCCCCCATCTCCCCTGTTTTATTTCCATTAACACCATATCTGTACACTGAGTCAGAATACAGTCTCTATTCTTTTACAGAATTCCTTTATCCCACAACACTTCTTTGTAATCTTCCTCCCACTCTGCCCTAAGTTTTCCTAGTAAGCCTATCATGAAGCACTTACATGAGAACCGGGTGATCAGGCCCAGTCAACATGGGTTTACCAGAGGCAGGTCCTGCCAAACCAACCTGATAGCCTTCTATGACAAAGTCACTTGGCTGCTGGATGAGGGAAAGGCTGTGGATGTGGTCTTTCTGGACTTCAGTAAAGCCTTTGACACAGTTCCTCACAGCATTCTGCTGCGGAAACTGTCAGCCTCTGGCCTGGACAGACACACACTCTCCTGGGTAGAAAACTGGTTGGATGGCCGGGCCCAGAGAGTGGTGGGAAATGGTGTTAAGTCCAGCTGGAGGCCAGTGACAAGTGGTGTCCCCCAGGGCTCAGTGCTAGGTCCAGTCCTGTTCAATGTCTTCATCAATGACCTGGATGAGGGCATTGAGGGTACCCTTAGCAAGTTTGCAGATGACACAAAGCTGTGTGCAAGTGTCGATCTGCTGGAGGGTAGGGAGGCTTTGCAAAGGGACCTGGACAGGCTGGACTGCTGGGCAATGTCCAACGGCATGAGGTTTAACACGGCCAAATGCCGGGTCCTGCACTTGGGGCACAACAACCCTATGCAGAGCTACAGACTGGGAGAAGCCTGGCTGGAAAACTGCCAGGAGGAGAGGGACCTGGGGGTGTTGGTTGACAGTCGACTGAACATGAGCCAGCAGTGTGCCCAGGTGGCCAAGAAGGCCAATGGCATCCTGACTTGTATCAGAAACGGTGTGACCAGCAGGTCCAGGGAGGTGATTCTCCCTCTGTATTCAGCACTGGTGAGGCTGCTCCTTGAATATTGTGTCCAGTTCTGGGTCCCTCAGCACAAGAAGGATGTTGAGGTTCTGGAGCAAGTCCAGAGAAGAGCAAGGAGGCTGGTGAAGGGGCTGGAGAACAGACCCTATGAGGAGTGTCTGAGAGAGCTGGGGTTGTTTATCCTGGAGAAGAGGAGGCTGAGAGGAGACCTCATTACTCTCTACAAGTACCTGAAAGGTGGTTGTGGAGAGGAGGGAGCTGACCTCTCCTCCCAAGTGACAGGGGACAGGACAAGAGGGAATGGCCTCAAGCTCCGCCAGGGGAGATTTAGGCTGGAGATTAGGAGGAGGTTTTTCACACAGAGGGTCATTGGTCATTGGAATAGGCTGCCCAGGGAGGTGTTTGATTCCCCTTCCCTGGAGGTGTTTAAGACACGGGTGGATGAGGTATTGAGGGACTTGGTTTAGTGTTAGATAGGAATGGTTGGACTCGATGATCCGATGGGTCCCTTCCAACCTGGTTGTTCTGTGATTCTGTGATTTGCACTCACGTGTACTTACACTGGACTTAATGCTGAAGAGAGGTATGATTGTCTAGGTCCAATTCACACTTGAACGAAGAGCATCCAGAACTGCTTCATTGTGCATTATACAACTGAATTTAATTCCAAGTGAAGTTCTAATAACATGCAAAACTGCTTAAGAATAAAACCGCATTTTCATTAAGTCTGCAAAGTCATATCATTCTTATCAGTATTTTGTGTTACTAGTTCATATCAAACACGAGCTTTGCCAGATAAATTAAAAAACTCATCTTTAGAATAACATCTTAGAATACAATATAACAGCCCTTCAAGTCAAAGTATTTCTGCTTCTAATTACATATGTCTCATTGATATATTCTTTTTTATACAAATTTTTCAGTTGGTTACAAGATCATTAGAAGCAAATATCTAAAAAATACCCATAATTGTTAATACAAGAAATTTAAAACACAACTGAAAATCAGGTAATGGAGAGGAGAGGAGAGGAGAGGAGAGGAGAGGAGAGGAGAGGAGAGGAGAGGAGAGGAGACATGTGTGTCTTGCACCCACAACTATGAAAAAGTTTGCAAATCTGTGATATCATAAACTATTAATTATTTCCACACTTAGGAAAATATTAAAATTTATTAGGGTGTTTTCAAGATATGGAAAATATTCCACAAGTGAGGTAACTGTAATTTAAGAGACATGGAGTCAAAAATGAATTATTAAGATCATTTCTACAAGAATGAATATAAGTATTTTCCATATTTCACTACACCAGGTACAGTATATGCATGAATATACAACTTAAATACTGGCATTCATGGGGTTTGTGCATATGTAATAGCTATCCTATCTATTTTAGGAATTTCGAAGGCATGGGTTGCTCAGGTATCTAATTACTTTTCATATTTATGTAAGTTTAAGGACTAAAAGAAACTTAGTATATGTCTCCCATGTTTGCTAGCACAGTATTTAAACTGAAAACTGTCTGCAGAAACTTAGGTAACTGCCATGACAAATCAACGTTGCTGTATTCTGAATGTTTACATTATTAAAAATAAATGCCATTAGAAGAAATGAGAGGGCCTGGAGCATTCCACAGTGATGTTATGTTTTCATTAAGAATCAAGATAATTTACATATTTCAAGGCTTGAACTTGACCAAAAGTTTTTATAGAACTGGATAAAACCACAATACCAGCATATTTTTTTTTTTAAATTTGCTCCTCTTAATAGAAGAATGTGTGGTAGTGCCAGAAAAGCAAACAGCTCTAGTGTCTTTACTGTGATTACTATTTCTTTTTTAATCTATAAACTTCTATGATAAGGTTACCTGCTTACTGGATGAGGGAAAGGCTGTGGATGTGGTCGTCTTGGACTTCAGCAAAGCCTTTGACACGGTTTCTCACAGCATTCTGCTAAGGCAACTTTCAGATGGAGGTCAGTTACAAGCGGGGTCTCCCCGGGTTCAGTGCTGAGTCCAGCCCTGTCCAATAACTTTATCAATGACCTGGATGAAGGCATTGAGTGCTCCCTTAGCAAGTTTGAGAATGACATTAAGCTGGGTGGAAGTGTCAGTCTGCTGGAGGGTAGGGAGGCTCTGCAAAGGGATCTGAACAGACTGGATCACTGGGCTGAGTCCAATGGCATGAGGTTTAACAAGGTCAAATGTCAGGTCCTGCACTTGGGGTACAACAACCCTGTGCAGAGATACAGACTGGGAGAAGTCCGTCTAGAAAGCTGCCTGGAGGAGAAGGACCTAGGGGGTGTTGGTTGAGAGCCAACTGAACATGAGTCAGCAGTGTGCCCAGGTGGCCAAGAAGGCCAAAGGCACCTTGGATTGTATCAGAAATGGCATGGCCAGAGAGGTTATTCTGCTCCTGTACTTGGCACTTTCGAGACAACACTTCAAATCCTATGTTCAGTTCTGTGCCCCTCACCACAAGAAGGATGTTGAGGCTCTGGAGCCAGTCCAGAGAAGAGCAACAAAGGTGGTAAAGAGGCTGGAGAATAAGTCTTATGAGGAGTGACTGAGGGAACTGGGGTAGCTTAGCCTTGAGAAAAGAAAGCTAAGGGGAGACCTAACTGCTCTCTACAACTACCTGAAAGGAGGTTGTAGAGAGGAGACTGTTAACCTCTTCTCCCAAGTGACAGGGGATAGGACAAGGGGGAATGACCTCAAGTTGTGCCAGGGGCGGTTCAGACTGGATATCAGGAAAAAAAAATTCACAGAAAGGGTTGTTGGGCACAGGAAGAGACTGCCCAGGGAGGCACAAGAACCAGAAAAAAAGTCCAGACTGTACCTAAACTGGAAGTTATGTGTAGTGTGGTCCCCAGTTGTGGCAGCCCAGTGAGGACCCTGTCCCTGCTGGAGTGCCTGCTGGCTCTTTCTTGTGGTCATATGGCAAATTTTTTTACCCAGCAAGAAAGACAGTACTGAGGGGCGAGGGAGATGCACTGCAAATAGAGGATTAGAATTAGGAAACTTGAAAACAAAACAAAAATAAGGCTTTGAAGAAAAGAGGTAGAGCAACATTTGGCAACCCAGAATGGGTTATTACTCCTTTCTTTTCCTTCTTTAAAAGTCTAAAACTGTCAGCACAGCCTTGTACAAACCATGAACCTGCAGTAATAGCAGCCTTGTGGATTTTCCAGACAATCGGGCAGCAGAAAGTCACCTGATCCATTTGCGACCTGGTGAGAACCAGCAAATATAATAGGCTGCAAAACACCTGAAACTGCTGGCATCGCGAACACTTCCTGCCTAATTCTGTTGGACAACAGACACAAAGCCGGCCCTGTAATTACATCCCACCCTGATCTACATTTGCAGTCATGTAATTAATACTTCCTCTGTAAAGCAATGGAATAATTTAGAAAGCAGATTTTCAACCTTAGTCTGGGAAAACTGAGAGAGTGTGAGCTTTGCTTGAGCATTTTAGCTACAGGGAAATGCTTTTCTGGTTCCATTTGCTTACAGAAACTGTAATTAGATGCTCAGAGCTCTCTTTGTGCTAGGGGAGAAGAAAATGATACTTCCTTCCTGTTTAAAAGCCACAAGCGAGGGCGGGTGAGGGGAGCTTTTACTTATTCAGGGGACTTTATGAGAGTGATAAATGTAGATGGCCATTCAGACTCAGCCAGCTGAGAAAGCGTTGTGATATCCCATACAGGGAAACATTTAGCTTATTGTTGTGGAGTTAAAATTATTCTTCTTATAAATCCTTACAGCTTTTCAGTAGGCATAGCAAAAATCCTATCTAGATTATATACAGAAAAAAACCCCACTTTTATATTGCTTATCACACCCACCCCCTCACAATAAACTTGGAGAACTGATTTTTTATCTGCCTCACATTTCCTTCTCTCTGTATATTAGGTACAGAAGGGGGGGGAAACTTCTGGGCTTCTAAGATACTTCAAAAAGTAAAAACTAAACAGAAGGACATCTGGAAGTTAGCTGTACTGGAATTGAGTAACACAGTAAGGATCCTCAGGGCTCAGATATTGAATTTCCACCTCACTCTCACTCTAGATGGAAAGTATCAAGCCCAGGAAGGTGTCCTGGCAAATAATGGCTACAGATCATCTCATTGCTGGGTTTACACTGTAGCAAAGTAGTGGTCGACATTGCACATGGATTACCTGCTCAAGAACTCATGGAGTAATAAGCATGCAACTGTGATTTAACCCTAATAATACCTTCAGAGAGTCTGATGTGGGGGAATGTTGGAAAATAAGTAGAATTTTACAGTTAGTTTAAAAAAAAAAACCAAACAAATTTTAAATATTTAGAGTGACCCCTTTACAATTCCTTCTGTGCCTTTTGTGTGCTTTGGGAACACCATCCATGCAATATCAAGAAGGTATGACTGATAGCTGCCTTCTTCAAAGGACTTCTACTTTGTATTGTGGGGCTGCACAGCTGGCCTGAGTTCAGGCTTTTTCGTTGCAAGGGCAATGAAAATACACAGAGAGGTTCTTGAAGGTCCCCAGGCTTCAAGTTATTCCTGAAGATAAAATCTTTGTCTTTTCAAACACAGTACAAAAGTACCACAAAAGCAAAAGTAACTTAACTATTATTCTTAGACTTTTTAAAGGATGGATTGTGAGGACACAAATGAAAAAATACACTAACACTCAATAGGGCACATGTAAATTTTACTTACTTTGTTAATTTAAGATTGTTGACTTTCATCTTTACTTCCTAATCACATCATATACAGGCAGTTGTTTTTTTAAGAGCAATTTTGACTAAACAAGGAAATGGGCTTCACAGAATGATACAGCATAGAATACTTCTAATCCTCTGATACGAAAAAAAAGTAAATTATATGCGGTTGAAACATGTTATTGTTGCACTCACAGAAGTTGTTTCCATTTTAATGTTTTTCAGGAAAAAAAATTAATGAGCATGTTTGCTTCATTGGTAAAAATGAAATTTAGTAATTTCTTCCACAAAGAGTTTTCTGATTTACCACACTGCACATGCAAAAAGGAGTTATTTTCTTCCTTTTTTTCCAGTGGTGATGTTGCATATTCAGAAAAAAATTGATGAGTATTGGAAGAAAGAGCAGGTCTCAAGCATGTGAAACAGATGATGTACAGTTAAATACTGTGTGCTGGAGCGTATTTATGGTATCTGGAAAGTTGGAATGGATGATTGGTCTTTTGATCTCTATTTCAAATAGTGATAGATTTTTCAAGGATGTAAATTCAGGTTAGACTTCTCTAAAATACTGCCACTAATCTCAGTTTCCTTGTGCACTTATGACATTAGTAAATGAAGACCTCTGTTCCTACAGTACTCCCCTCCTAAAATATCTTCATTTGCAAGGAGAGATCAGAGAAAGGTGGAGACAATGCTATATGGCATCTATATGCTATATGGTGTCTTTAAAATTATCATGTTATTGAAAGGCAAATAGGAATAATATTTTCATTTATTTATGTTATGAAACATGAGCTTTCAAAATCTTTAGGGCGAGGATAAGCAACATAGTGAGGATCACAGAGTCACACAAAAATCTCATGCATAATCCACAGGAGGACCCTGTAGCCACTACAGTAATTGCTTATGTGGAAAATAAGTATTAGGAAAGTATCACTAATGGAATTTATCTGCTGAAAACAGCACTAACTTCGAATAATTTTCCACAATGTGAGTTATATATTTGCATCGCTTCTCTATGTAGGACAGATGGAGCATTGCCTTTTGTGAGCAGCTTGATTGGTTCCTTCAGTATATTACTTCACTGCATAAATCTCTCTGAAACAAGAGCTACTGTAGTATCATTGAATGTGTCTGAACAGAAGAATATCATATAGGGATGATGAGCAAAAAAAAAAGATTTTCTCCCAGAGCATACTGCAGAAAGGCATCAGAGACTATCAAGAACAAGATAAACCAAAGGAAGAATTTGTCACAGTCTCCTTCCTTTGAGATAAATAAAAGTGGGGGGTTTTTTGCATGTGTCGCAGTTACCCTACCCATGGAATACAGAATACAAGGTTTCACCTTCAAAATGTTTGTTTTCAGTGGATTTATAAAAGTTCCATTTCCTTCAGATTTTAACGTCTCCACCTCCTAGTGAGTTTGTGCTCATTAACGGACCCATGGCATTCTCCCAAAGGAGATGCCAGATACAGTGATAAAATAGGACAAGTCCGATTTTGGTAAACAGTCTGTTAATCTGGTTAAAAAAATCAAGTATTATCACACCCAAGGTGAGGCTTAACACATAGTATAGAATGTAGTACATTCTTGCCCAATTCCTTTCATTTGACTGAGGATCCAGCTCTCATGTCCCAAAAGTGTTGCTAAGGCTATTAACTTGAAGGAATTTAAAGCCTTATATACTCAACAAAATCTATACAGTTAGTAACTTTGCAAACTCTGTCACTTTTTACCCTTAACCCATAATTTCAGAGTCAGTGGAGTACGCAGTCTTGAAAGATACAAAGGCTTTTTTCCAAGAACTTCTGCAAAACAATCTTATTTAAACCAACAACCAAAAAGGACTTCTGAATTAAGCATATGACATTAATTAAATCTGTGCCAGTTTATTTTACATCTGACGTTGTGCATATGATCCTCTTAATGCTTAGAGAAAACATTCCTCTCGTCAACTGTTCTCATCCGTCTGGCAACTCATCTCTATCATGTTATCAGTCCTGTTTAAAGGAACGTGTTCTGTCATTTACACTAGAGCCATTTTCTTGCATGGGCATCACCAGCCGTGGCCATTGAGAGAGTTAACTTGCACTCCCTCTGCTGGCTATCTGGCTGGTGGTGTGGTTACAAATCACAAAATAACTGGGGCCAAAAATTTAGCTGTAATCTGGAAGTTAATCCACTGGTACAGCACACACCATGTTCACACAATGGGAAACACCACAACAGCAGCAACGCAAAACAGGACCAGAATGACAACTACATACTAAAATATCTATTTGCCTATTTCTGTGGAAAGGCATCCAGGAAACTATACAGAGCTCTAAGGCATTGAAATAGCAGGAAAGAGGAAGACTAACTTGAATCATATAAGGGCGTTGCTTGAGTTAGAAGCAAAGCTATTCCAGACTAGAAGAGAAAGACAGAACATTTGTGGGTCCTGGTAAGAGCAAAAGACTAGCTTCGGTCCTCTGAATGATCTCCTTTAGATTTCTTCACTGATTTTAAAAGGATTATTCCAAAATTTCTAGCTTAGGCACATTAAAAAGGCACTATAATTTAGAATATGGAGTGCTCTTACATCCAGTACTGGATGGCAGGTCCTATACTAATGCTGTTTATTTTCTATTTAATTTGCATAGTTTGATCTCTTTCCTTTCTGATTTTAAATCAGGAAGTAAAGCACGACTGCAATATTTTTGTTCTGTCCTTTCCGTGATGACAGTGGTGGAATCTGTCAGTCCCAAGTTTATGTTTCTCTTTCTATGCTAAGCTGCAATCTCTGTAACTCTTCAAGACCTAGTCCTTTTATGGGCAGGCATACTGTCTGCAGTGCAGTCTATTGTGTATTCTGACTCCTATGGCTTGTGAAATTAACCTTGTTTATGGCACTCACAACAGCAGCAGATGAAGCCAAAGTCAGACGTGGAATGTAAGGGTGCCAGATGTCCCAATTTTCATGGGACATTCCCACATTTAAAGAAAACTCCCACATCCTGTTGACAGGAATCATTGTCTCAAAACCTGCACATGCAGCACCCTCCTCCCCTTACTTGCAGGGTGGGAGCAATACATGTGGGACTTCCCTCCTACCCTGGGAGTGTCTCAGATTCCTGCAGCTGCAGCACCTGCAGCCAGAGATGGGGAATAATAGAGAGGGGTTTTGGAGAGAGGGGGAAGGGGGCAGCACAGAAAAGAGCAGAGAAGAGGAAATCAGGCAGAGAAAGAAGGAACAGAAGTTTTAGAAGAACAGTAGGAAGATAGGAAATAAATGGGTGAGAAAACAGAAATATTTCTAAAAACAAAAGAAAACTGCTTTAACAGTTGCAGGAGGATGAGAGGAAGAGAATAAGAATGAGAATATAAAAAGTAAGAAAAATACAAGCACATTGGAAAAAAGGAGGGCAAAGGAGATGAAAAAAAAGATAAGAAAAAGAGAAAAGTCAATTAACAACAAGGTGTCAAACAGAAAGACAAAGAAGGAAAAAATGAGGGAGAAACCAAATAATGTCAAAATCAGAAGCTCCCACTGCACACAGGCAGTACATATTAAGATCCATACTAAGATCCATGCTGTCCCTTTCTCTCCACTCTTGCTTGTTTCCATATTTTTGCAGAGACTGCATAATACTTTGTGCTGGAGTGGCTGGTGTGGGGAGCTGCCAGGGACACATATGGAGCACTGAGCAGCCCTGCACAGCACAGGAATTGCCATGAATCCCAGGGCTGCCTCGCAAGCAGCTGCTGTTGGAACAGTTATACAGTTTAATGACTGCTTTCCAGATTCTGTTGGATAACAGATGAGTGAGAGGGGGGTTGGAACAGGAGACTGAAACTGAAGGTGCAAAGAAAGGCCAGCCAAATTTGAAGTATATGTTGTGAGAGCATCCCAACCCCTTGCATTGATGTGACTAAAAGCAGCTCTTCCTCATGGCTCCCATAGGCTTCTCTATTGTGTAATAATCATAATTTATCAATTAATCATTTATTAATCATAATTTAGCCTAGAGAAGAGGAGGCTGAGAGGAGACCTCCTTACTCTCTACAACTACCTGAAAGGAGGTTGTGGAGAGGAGGGAGCTGGCCTCTTCTCCCAAGTGACAGGGGACAGGACAGAAGGGAATGGCCTCAAGCTCCACCAGGGGAGATTTAGGCTAGACATCAGGAGGTAGTTTTTCACAGAAAGGGTCGTTGGGCATTGGAACAGGCTGCCCAGGGAGGTGGTTGATTCAGCTTCCCTGAAGGTGTTTAAGGCACGGGTAGATGAGGTTCAGAGGGACATGCTTTAGTGTTTGATAGGAATGGTTGGACTCGATGATCCCATGGGTCTCTTCCAACCTGGTTGTTCTATGATAATTTCTTTAAATATTTGAAAAAACATATTTTGCTTTCTTATTGTCAGTTCAACTGTCTCTCCCCATGAGAATCTCATGGAAGAGATATAGTTTGCTGGTGCCCATTTGCTTTACTTCATGGAGTTTCCTACACCTATTCCATTCTAAAGGAAAGGATTTACTCCTGAGAGATATGTAGGTTGAGAAAAACCCTCAGTTCTGTATGGAATATGAATTTTATCTTTGCAGATCCAATATACATCACTGCAAATCTATCAACCTCACTATTTAACCAGTTTTCTTCAGACATCCTTGTTAGAAGAGCGCTAGCTGGGCTATAGAAAGCACATGTTACTTTGGGGAAATTTTATCTACCCAGTTCAGTCAGGAGAAAAGGAGAATAACATGGGATTTGGTATAGGTAAGAATAAATGTGAAATATTTAATATTTATGCACTTCTAATTCTGTCAAAGAAATGGTTTTTATAGCTGTACTTGAGTTCAAAGTCAAGTTTGCCAACTTACGTGGCTTGTGTCAGCTCTATCAATTCTGCCTGCTTGGGGCAAAGGCCAAGGGTGAACCTTGCTCCCCTTTTCTTGTCTTCTGCTACACAAAGCCTGAAATTCCTTAATGAGAGAGCCAACTGACTTTCCACATTTGAGGGTCTAAGGGATATCAGTATGTGCGGAGGATGGATGACAGGGAAGATGCAATCCAAAACCAGACTTCGACCCAAACCCAGACTTCCAAGGTGCTATGGATATGTCCACTTCTTGTTGTCCATCATGGCACAAGGCGATGGATGAATTTATAATGTTATATTTATTTCAGTAGTCCTCTTCGTGAACTAAACTGAAGGCCATCCTCTTAATCTGTGGATTCTAGCACACGCCTGCCAAGCAATGTTTGAAAATCACCTTCCCTCACAGGTTTGGGAAAGCATGCTTGCAAGAAAGAAAAGCAACATTAAGTGCTTTCAGCAACAACTGTATTAGCTACAGTGAGTCTGTGTTCTGTGTAATATCTGTCCATTTGCCCTGTTAGCTATGGAGAACTAGTATCTCTCATGACACTGAAGTAGAAACAAATCTTACCCTGAAGACAGCTGGGTCCATCCCCTCCAGAACTGTACAATCTTTGATGAAATTTTTCTGGATTTCTTATTTGGTTTGATCTGATTTGGGAAAGGGGGTGGTACTGCATTTCTCTTTTCCCTCCTGGGCCAAATGTACCAAACCCAGCACCACAACAAATCAGGTTATGAACATACAACAGAATAGGAATTGTATTGCATCTCCATGGTTGCTCGCAGTGAGGATTCCTTGGCTGTCCCCAGTCTTACAGAAACTGATTTGTGAGAACATGGATTAAAGGGCGTGTCCCAAGATACTGCTTACCCTTTGATTTCATTTCTAGCCTAGGGGCCACATTTGACTATTTACCTTTACATCACCTCTTCTTTTCATAACAAAGCTGAATAAGGTGGATGCTGTTCTTGAAAGCAAGTTTAGCAAAAATGTCACAGAACTCACGTGCTTTCATAGAATGTTTTTTTCATGGGCACCTTGCCAGCTCTCCTTAAGCTCACTGTGACAATCATATAGAAACTTGGAGTGGATACAGAAGGTTTCAAAGGAAAATGTTGCAGGGTCATCTACAAGTAAATGAATATTTTTTTTCTTCTAATATATAACATTGAATGTTCTCCTCATAGAATCATAGAATCCTAGAATGGGTTGGGTTGGAAGAGACCTTAAAGGTCATCTAGTTCCAACTCCCTTGCCATAGGCAGGGACATTTCCCACTAGACTAAGCTATTCAAGGTCCCATCCAACCTGGCATTAAACATTTCCAAGAAAGGGGCATCCACAACTTCCCTGGGGAACATGTTCCAGTGGCTCACCACCCTCATTGTGAAGAATTTCTTCCTGAAGTTTAACCTAAATCTTCCCCTTTCCAGTTTGAAACCCTTTGTCCTATAACTACATGCCCTTATAAAAAGTCACTCCTCAGCCTTCCTGTAGGCCCTGTTCAGATACCAAAAGGCTGCTATAAAGTTCCTTCAGAGCCTTCTCTTCTCCAGACAGAACAACCCAAACTATCTCTGCCTGTCCTCATATGAGAGGTGCTTCAGCCCTCTGATCATCCTTGTAGCCCTCCTCTGGACCCATTCCAGTGGTTCCACTCCCTTCTTATGTTGGGAATTTTAGAACTGGGCACAATTCTCCACACTTCTTTTGATGTAGCCCAAGATATGGTTGGTTTTCTGGGCTGCAAACACACCTTGTCAGCTTATACTGAGCTTCTCATCAGTCAGCAGCTCCAAGCCCTTCTCCACAGTACTGCTTTCAATTATATCATCCACCATCCAGTATTGAAACTCTTGTTAGTATCCTCTAACCACAAGTCTTAAACCTTAATCTTAAATTGCCAGCACCAAGTAATATGGATCTCAGTGGCGTTATTTTAGGAATTTTTACAATCTTGCTTACAGATACATTTTTAATCTGTTAATCAGATTTCAGTGTGGCTAATTTTGTCTCTCCTGGTTTTCCTATGTTGCATTTTTTCTTGCTTAGAATCAGTATCAAGATATGTGCATCATAAATTTTCTTTTATAAATAACAGAACAGTATCATTTTTTTCAGCATCCTGGAAAGTCCCCGTTTTGTAAGGGTTGTTTAAAATCAACATGAATGTCTGAAAGAACTCATCTGCCAATTCCTTTAATACTCTTGGCTACAAGTTATACAATCTACTGGATCTAGACGTGTTTCCGTCTTAATTTTGTCATTTAATGCCTTCATCAGAGACTGAGGGAATAAAATGTACTTTTTTAGCATTGCAAGAAATGAACAAATTCTTCTACTTCAAGTACAGAATAGTAATATTTACTGAATACATCTGTCTCTGTTATATGACTGAGAACATTTATTTATTAAATATCTTTGGTTGCTCTGAACAGCTAAAGTGATTTTTGCTTCATATAGGAACTATGTCATAGACAGGATTATTTTTAATAATTTAAATAATTCTCATTGCCTTATACAAATAAGATATATTTGTTTATCTGGGTTTTTTTGTATTTTGTAACTTTATCTTCCCTTACCTACTGGTTGTATTCTTAGTTGAGATCTTTAATGCTTTGTTTTTATTTTATCCGTTGACCTCTGCCATTTTTAATTTTTTTCTCCTCACTGTGCATTTTTAATCTAGCTTTCAATAAAATAAATTATCTTTTGAGATTATAAAATTGGGATTTGAAGTCATGAGATCTAATAAATTATGTGTTAATAATGGGAGGGGAGAGGAGTGTTCTTCCAATATTGTCAAATTTGGGAAATTAGCTTTCTAAAGAGCCAATCATTTTTTGCAGAAGCCTGGGTCATAAAAAAATGTCAATCAGATTCTTATTGATTGTGTTAAGAAAGTATCAATTTCTACTCAAGCACTTAATTCACCATTTTCTATCCTAATGTGATTATACATGACATAACTGTAGTCAGTTCTACTTTTCAGAACTATTTCCATAATTTTCAGGTATTCCTTATACAAAGCAATGTACTCATGACTTCATGAGATCTCAAGGCTCACTCCCAGGGTAATTCAAAACCCACATGATAATGTAATTTTTTTTTAATATTTTATTTGAAGCTGTTTGAGGAGCTGATGATGTCGTTGTCTAGCTGGTGACACACATATCTTTTTCAAGTCAATACAAAATTTTATGAATTATCACTGAATGCTTTGACTTACAAGCACAAAATAAACTTCACTTAATTAACTTGTTTCAGATTTTGCCATATCTGTTTTGAAAATTGTTTAACTAGAATAAAATTATAAATTTTTAATTCTGACAGTAAGACCATTCCTTTAAAACGTTAT
Source organism: Coccyzus lansbergi (assembly GCA_033558105.1). NCBI lineage: Eukaryota > Metazoa > Chordata > Aves > Cuculiformes > Coccyzidae > Coccyzus > Coccyzus lansbergi. The sequence continues at coordinate 1,544,466 of JAUMJK010000379.1, forward strand.
CATAGGTGTCTGATACAGAATCTATTTTCATTTCAGAATGATCCTTCTACTAAGCTAAACAAAATGCATCACTTTCTTTAGGTATTTGTTTTCCATTTCAGTCTATATTTTCTCAAAACTCCAGATCAAAAGAGCTTATCCATCTCACAAATAAAATGTTGAAGCAACCAACAGAAATCTGTTGTATATGCGACAGTTCTAATTCAGTTTCTAGTGAATAAGAAAATCTTGCCTTCTACCTTATCTTCCCAATATCAAGGACTGCTTGAAATCGAAAGTTCATGCTGGGAAGGGTCTTAGATCTGTGAGAAATTCCTTTAAAGGCAATGGGACAGTGGTACAGACTGTCACGAACATGCGAACAAGAGCTCTACATATCAGGTTTTATACAGAATTAATATATAAATTTTAGATTTTGCATTCATGAAAATGTTTGCTTCATTCCTTTAAGCTGCCTACATCATATAATATGGCATCTGTTCCCTGAAAAGATGATAGATTTCTAAAACATTAAATCAATGAATAGTGAATTATTTTGTTGAAGCAAAATTATTTTCATTGCCTAGGTATGCATCCAAAGAATAAATGCTTTTCCAGATATTCTAACTTACACAATTTTTTCATTTGACTATTGGTAAATTACTAATAGAAGATCATGAAAGTGGCCAAATCAAAACAGTTGTAAAGTTTTCAAATGACCATAATTTAAGCCTTGACTGTACAATAATTGAATCATAGAATCATAGAACAACCAGGTTGGAAGAGACCCATCGGATCATCGAGTCCAACCATTCCTATCAAACACTAAACCAAGTCCCTCAGGACCTCATCCACCCGTGCCTTAAACACCTCCAGGGAAGGTGAATCAACCACCTCCTTGGGCAGCCTATTCCAATGCCCAATGACCCTTTCCGTGAAAAACTTCCTCCTAATCTCTAGCCTAAATCTCCCCTGGTGGAGCTTGAGGCCATTCCCTCTCGTCCTGTCCCCTGTCACTTGGGAGAAGAGGCCAGCTCCCTCCTCTCCACAACCTCCTTTCAGGTAGTTGTAGAGAGTAATGAGGTCTCCTCTCAGCCTCCTCTTCTCTAGGCTAAATAACAGTTTCTATTTTCACAAGTAAAATCTTGCCTAGAAAAGAGTAAGTTTTTAACACTTATGTGTGCTCTCTCTTCAAAATTCAGTGGGAATTCAGACGATTATTTTTCAGACTCCATCCCCCAAAAGGTACCTTTAGATATCCTCACCTTAATTAAGATGCATAAAAATACATCAAAATGGTATGAAAACATGTACAACTAAACTAATAAATGAAGTGAGAGCTAAGATATGCACACATACTATCATACTTTGCAAGCAAAGACTTGCAAAGCCATTCATCATCAAAACAAATCCTGCCAAACGCAACAAGATCTGTCATACTCTAGTCAAATTGGTAAAATTAATGTAAAAATCAGGAATGTAATGTGATGGGACTAATCCTAAGATACAATACAACAGAAAGGAAGATTCTCAATAGTGCAATGAAGGAAAATGCTTGTGATACACTCTAGATATTGAAGGTGGAAACACCAAAGGCTTCTTTCCTCTGTCAAGCCTTACAAAGAGTTTTGAAAATATCATAAATATTTCTAATGTACTACATAGAGTTTACAAAAGGTTTTCATCTTGTTTTTAAAAAAAAAAAAAAAAAAAAAAAATTGGACTCCCAAGTCCAAAATTTCTGATGAAATCATTGCCTGGTTTCAGATTCAGATTTTTTGAGGCCTAACCTATTTGGCATTAGAACTGGAAAGTAGAATATTCAGAGCTCAAAATGCCAGTTACTACACACTTATGAAAGTCTGACCACTAGTGGCACAAAATCACCTTCTGGAAAGGCAGCCTCCCTGTGGGGAGGCTATGAAAGCTTGGAGTATTATTTAAATTGACCTTTGAAATTATGCAAATCCACAGAGTGGAAAGAGTTGGAGGTCTTGCAGGGTTTTTTTGAACAAAACCCAGAAAAAACAGGGTACTTTTCTAACTTGAGGGTCTCCCTGTGGCACGGCATAGCTCTGCTGCTTTGGAAGGGCACTAGGAGGCATTTCATCCAGAGAGCACAGGTGCCCTTCAGGGGTTACCAAGCCATCCCTGATGAGGGAAAAACAGATGTGTTACTTCACAGGCTTTAGCAAAAGATTTTATTTTCTTAAATAGTAACAAACAAACAAAAAAACCCACTACATACTCTTTCCTATGAGCACAACATTGGCAGAAAGAGGTAATTTCTTTTACTGTGTCAATGGGTCTAGTTTGAAAAAGAGACAAGTTTCAGATGGACCCATTAGTCTAATTAATGATATCAGGCCTTGCTTCATTCATATGAAGGAGAGTATGCTTTATAAAACACTACAGCTGTTTGCCATTTTTCATACTATTTGGTCAAACTGGCATCACTGGCAAAACATATTTTAAAAACTTGCTTGCAATTTACACCTATGTGTATTTTTTATTAAAAAACTTACTCTGTTAAACAAAGTTTTTATCCCCTTCTATGCTTAACTCAACACATTTATTTATGTTATTGATACTACATGTTTTGCATAGTTATCTCTCTGCTAGTTTAATTTTTATCCCAGATACAATTTTACTTAATGCCTTAATAAAATCTTTAATGTTACTATAATATTTTTATTATTGTCACTCCCATAGAGCACTATGTTCTGTATTGTAAAAGGTCAAGCTATGTTAATAGCAGTTGACAACATAGCTTACAGCTTGCAACTTCAGACTGAACAGGTTTCAATTCCAAAGCAAGAAGACCCAAGATTCATGTGAGAAGGCTAACTCACAGGATGCAAAACAAAATCTAAGACCTATTTAATCTGGGTTTTATCTCAGCACTAGATTTTTTTAGCATTGCACTTTTGAAATCATAATAATACTACATGTTCCATTTTGAATGCAAGAATCAAATGCATTGTCTTTAGGTAGGGCTTGAGTTTTCCATCAGGATCTCAGAAACAGTCCGCAGGGTCTCACAGATCCCATTATTCAAAGTGGTTGAACTCCTTTTTTAACTGTAGTTGGTACAAGACTATTGCTTGTAATATACCTTTATCACTGCATTTACTTTTAAGTTATAAGTCTGTTTTGCATCTGTTGAAAAAATGCAGCCTGAGTACACATGGACTGAGGACATAGTTATTTATCTAGTTAATTTATTTTATAAATTTACACTAAAACAAATAAGGAGCATTACCAGCATCTAGCTGTTCTTCCTTCTGAGGCTGTAAATCAGCAAGAAAAGGTTTTTTAAACTGGCATATTGAAGGATCAGGGTTTACAACATGTTGTTTGAAAGTGTTCTGGTTGAAGCAGCATCTGACATTCTGATTGATAGCCCCTATTTCTTTCCTTATTGTCACAAATTACTTTCAGGATGCTAGTAATAACACTGTGTTAGACTCCTATAAAAGGTGCAACTCTCCAGCTGGGCTTTCACCATGAAAAGTTTTGTCGTATTTCGCTGAACATTTAAATCCAGCATCCTGAAGGACTGCGTGGTGCAGAAGACTGGTAGTAACAACAGAATAAAGAGCCTTTCACTTCTCTGTTCCTAGCAAAAGCTCAGGCTCAGTAAATAGCAACTGGTATTTCTATGCACAGACTTTTCTGTGTAAAGTAAGTTTCAGCCAGCCATTTGTTAATTATTAACCTGAAATCTTTTTCATTGATAGGCCTAGAAGTACCCTGAAGTGTACTTTGCCGTGATATATGGACTATGAAACTCAAGTTCAGAACAAAAAAAAAGGAAATTATTCTTGAAATAAGATGCATTTTTGTTATTCATCTCCTCACTATATGATTCATAAAACAAGAAGAAAAAAATGAGAGGATAGGAGGAGAAGGAAGGAATACATCAAGAGCTATTAAAAACAAAGACATCTCTGCTCACTTTGTGTGTTTTTCCTTTTGAAGTATTTATTTCATATTATAAAATACATTGATCTGCAAAGACCTAGATTGCATTAGACAGGGAAAATATTGCAGGGAATATTTGCCTGTTTGCATGTCATATTCTTGTCCAGGTGTCTAATGTCTTTCACAGCTAACAGCAGGATGAATACTTAGTTTGACCTCGTGTGGACAGTCTTGTGTTATTATGGCTTTGCCTTATGTTGCTAAGCTGAAAACATCTGCCTTCTTCACAGCAGACTCAAACTCTGTGGTTTAGAAAGTTATAATTTCCATTTCCTAGAAATGTCAACATTTTTATCCTTTAAATTTTTCTTTCTCTTTTAATGTCCCTAGTAATTTTTTTTCTGGTTTTGAAGACATTGTGGAAAATACAGTAAAATAACTTGTGTTGGCTTAGTTCTAAGATTGCCACAAGCTGAGTAAAGGTTGATTTCTTCAGCTAGTGGTAGCTGTATCTGTGTCACAACATCCAACAAGATTTTCTGATTCTAGTCTGAGATGCTTACAGAAACCAAATCCCAGGTTCATACTGACAGCTTGACTGCTTGTCAATTTGTGAGTTGGAGTTGACATCAACTCTCCCTTTCCTTACCTGTCCCTGCATGACCATTAAAAGAAACAGAAACATGCATTTTATGAGGGAGAATTGTACCATATACACAATCACAGGAACAGGGCTCATCCTGGGCTAATCTGTGCCAAGGCAGTTGTGCTCTTATGTGGGTTATGAAGCTGGGGTAACCGGTCCTTGAATTTTCTTCTTATGACTCCAAATGCCTCCAAAATTGCAGGATTACTGTGACTTTGGCAATTGCTCATGTTACTGGAGCTTTTTAAGCTATTTCTGTCTTCTGCCAGCAAATAAATTTGATAATCTACTATCCAAAAGTCAAAAAATGCGCAAAAGAGAAAGGAAATACAAAGACTTGGTTCAGCTGCCAAAGCACAGGCATAAAATATCTTTTGAGATACCTTAGAACATCATGCTGCCATTCAAGTGCTGCATCAGAAGGGTTTGAGGTATCCCCATGTCCTTTGTCATGATTCCCAGGCATGTGAGCATGCCCTAGACACCATAAGTCATAGAATCATAGAATCATAGAATCACCAGTTTGGAAGAGACCCATTGGATCATCGAGTCCAACCATTCCCACCAGTCTCTAAACCATGCCCCTCAGCACGTCATCCACACCTTAAACACTTCCAGGGAAGGCAAGTCAACCACCTCCCTGGGCAGACAATTCCAGTGCCTAACGACCCTTTCACTGAAGAATTATTTCCTTATGTCAAGTCTGAACCTCCCTTGGTGGAGCTTGAGGCCATTCCCTCTTGTCCTGTCCCCTGTCACTTGGGAGAAGAGCCCAGCTCCCTCCTCTCTACAACCTCCCTTCAGGTAGTTGTAGAGAGCAATGAAGTCTCCCCTCAGCCTCCTCTTCTCCAGACTAAACAACACAGCTTCATCTCACTGTCACTAGATGCCTGAGTTTAGGTCTCTGAATTGAGGCATAGATAAGATGTAGGTGAAGTAGATGGTTAAACTTTCATGAATCTTATTCAAAAAAATGTCCGATTTTGAATCTTGATTTTGACACACTTCTCTATTACCATGATGAAAACATTTAATTTTCCTGCCTTAACTTCCCTATCTGACATACAGAATTAGTTCTGCTATATATCTATGAGATATAACAAGAATGGTTACAGTGACAGTCTACTTAACAAGTAAACCGCTCAGTTTTTACTAGGATTTGTTGTTTGTTTGGTAAGTATACATTATAATGCATGAAAACCTTCTGTTAAATTTGAATAAATTTTAGCAATTGTATATGGTTGTCAGCAGAAGAATCTGTTTCTCCGTGTAACATGACAGGCAGGTTTGAAATCCTCCTAAGTGATATTCTTGTGGTCATAAAGGACAGATATGGTAGTGCCGAGTAAAACCTTAGAAAGTCATCTTCATCTCAGTTCTGTAGCACATAATATACAACATGCACACAGCACCATGGATTTTTCATAGGAGCCTCAGGAGAGGCATAAAACTGAGCACCCCTGGATATAACATCTGCAAACTGCAGAAAAGACCAAAACCTGCCAGAAGCATTATTAACCATACTCCAGGAGTTTTCAAGCAGATGTCGTACCTATTAGGGAACTGCAAATCACAAAACAGCTCAGCTTGCTTTCCAGTAACACTACAATATGATTCAGCATCTGAGAAAATCCTTAATGTAACAATAGCAAAATTATTTCCATCTCATGATGCCTCAGAAGAGCAACTTGTAGACATCTGGGAAGCAAATATTATTTTTTTGGACACAAAGTCCTCACAGTCCAAAGTATGCACTAGATCTGCAGTGAGCAGCATATTCCTACTTATTTTCAAGACAGCATTATTATCCTGCAAATGGAAGCCAGTACAAAAAGCATATTACCATAAAGCAATAGGAACTGATATCCAATAAGTTATGAAACAAACAAACAAGAAAAATATATAACAGGATAAAACCACGCTAAGGTCTACTGCAAATAACCATGACAAATCTCTCTTCTCAGCTCTAGGACATAGAAGATAGGTAATGGTTCCTTACACATACTTGGAGTGAACAAATGTCAAAAAAGAAACATCTAGGTCTGATTTTTTAATCAAAGTTAAGCCAAAGGTTTTTAATTGTGGCAGTACTTCAAATTCAGGCACCCGTTTTTGAGAGGTAGTGAAAAATGAAACAACTCTCTTATTTTTACTTTTATTGTTACTTTTTTCATGAGGAAATTTAAATGGTTCACCTCGAGTGAAGAAAGTTTATATCCATGTGTTTTAAAAGAATACTTTTCTTAAACAATCTGAGGAATAGGTACTAAGAAAACCTTTCATTGTAAAGTGCAGGAAAAATCAGCATTTCATTACAACTATTAATACTACAAAGGTATCATCAAAGCTGAATAGCTTTAAATAGTCATGCTTTGGCTGAATTTCATGATCTTCATAATCTCTTGATGTCAGATAATTTTTCCTATCATTTTTTTTAAAGAGACATAAAATATTAAGACACCTCTTTGCAGAATATTTAATTTCCTGTATTTGACATAAATGGATCTAATTTATGTGTCTGTTTATAACATTACTTTATCGGACAGCTTCTCCGTGAAGCAGATTTAATGTCATCTGCAGATACATCTTTGATACACATTATTGGAGCAGTTCTCTCCACTACTTGCAACCAAGTCACATCACATGGCACTGGTAAACCAATACCAGAGGTCTGTAAATGAATAGCATCTTGTGGCAGCTTCTTTTCAAATACCTGCATATAATATGTGAGGCAAAGGAGACAGAGAGAACCCACATCAAGGAGCAAGAAAAAACATGGTATATGATAGTGCCGCAACCACTGTTGCCACCTGGTATTTCCCTTTGGACTTGCATACATCTAAAAATTAGTTATTCTGCAAGATATGAATCTACTGAAGTATTCATCTTTAAAACATACATGCTTTGGATGAACATTCCAAATGTTCTCAGGTCAAGAACACTGAAGCAAGTCAGTCACAAAAGGGAAAAATTCTAAGTATTAACCTAGAGCTAACTGTGTTGCAGTGTGTAGTCTGCACTCTTCAGAAAGAGCAAAGCTAGGAGGCTGTTCATTCAGCACTAGGAAGGTATGAGAAGATCACCCATTTCATTCACCTGTAGATTAATCTACCTCCTTGAGAACAAGGTGACAACAATTGTATTTTTCTCTTGCCAATATTTTCATGTTAAGTTTTCTTAGTAATACATCTGTGGCTTGATGAAAATAGGCCATTGTCCTTCTCTGATAAAATTATTTAACCACCAAGATGTATTTGTCTTGTTTCTCTCAAACTGTTTTTTTGGTTGGTTGGGTTTTTTTGCTGTCAGTTTTACATTAATTTATCTGATTAGATAGGATGAACAAATGAGAAAGATGCAAACTGTAGAATCCCCTAGAACCTGTGAAAGAAACAGAAAAGCACATTCCCTCCTATTTCTGGTGGGTGAATGTAGAAGAAGGACACAGAAGGTCAGATGCAGATGTCTCATCTGTTCAGCGAAACAGTGATAAGTCTAACAAACATTGAAAGACAAGTATTGGCTCTATGAGCTGTGGCCAGAAACCTTTTCTTATATTGCTATGCATTTGGGTGAGATGGATAATGGTTGTTCACACAGGTAATGATTTTCTTACACGGGCATGTCTCTTCAGTAGCTCATATGAAATGCACCATGTTGGTTTTGAAGGCCAGTTATATGTTGGGATATAATCAGTGAATCAGACACTGTGACTAGTTTCACATATAAGAAAGCAAAAGATAAGTTTCCACCCTAAAGTTTTGATTCTTTTCTGGAATGAAAACAATGTCAAAACAGCATTTTGCCTTCAACAAGATACATGCAAAAACATTGCAGTAACTTATATTTTATTACTACTTCAATGTATATGTATTTATATAAAATGCATACTATAAATACGTCTTAATATATGTATATTATGTACTTTGACATTTTATATTTGCATTGATTTATGTGTTTAAGTTTCAGGAGACATACCAGGCTGAAGTACCTCGGTTTAACGTAGGAAGCAAAAGCTTTCTTTCCTCATCCATTAAACTGCCAGGAATCAATGTATTAATGACAGTTAAGGCACTAAGTAGCAATTATTCCTATATCTGCTCATTTTAGGCAACCTCAGCCTTATCTCTTACTTCCTTCAAGATAGGATAAAATACAGAGTCAGGTATTATTAGCTGAATCTATAGATTTCCTTCTAGCATTTTACTGCTACACTTAGCACAAAAACAAGTTTTAGGCAACCACAGCAGGGGAATTTATGACCTTACAAATGGAGGCAGCATGTGATAAATACCATACTATCAGTTCTTCAGGTAAGTAATATGTGCTCTTGTAAAGCCTGTACTGAAAGCTGAGTAATTTATGAAGTAAAAGAAGTCTGGCTTCTTTAACCTCTCATGCTAATTTACTTTAAGATAACATGAGGATAGATTTGTGTACCACCCTCTCCTGTGTTTTTTTAATTGCTATATCCTCTCTCTTTCATTAGTGTATCGTATTTCTTCCATTTATCATGTAAAAGGAGTGAATGTTATTTCACCTTTAAAACTGAAATCCTTCTTCCCAATACAGGCTGATGGTTTCCAACCTCCTTTTTTGAAGGGGTGGGGGGAAAAGAGGAAATTGCTTTTCTGGCCAGTGGCCATGCTGAAGTTGAAAACATGTCTTTTAGTAAAGGTAAAGCATCCTAATGAATGACTTGCTTTTGAAAGAACAAGAGACAATCCTTCCAGTCATTCAGTATAAGCACTAACAGAAGAAAAAATAAAAAAGAAAGAAAAAAGTTAACTTCCCGTAAGTACTGCAGCACATATCATACTTGCTATGAAAGATTTTGGTTTCAGCCAACCAGCCTTCTGAACCTGGTTCATTAAAAATTAGAAAAGGCTGAGGTCCAAACTATGTTCAGCTGACTTATGAGTTACAAGAACAGTCTCAATACTGCTTAGAACAGAATCTTTAGGAGGACAGATCATCTCTGAGCCCTTCCCGTAACTACAAAAAAAGACATTTTGCTGCTGGAGCATGCGCAAAGAAAGGCAATGAACTTGGTGAAGGCACTGGAGCAAAAGTCTTATGAGGAGGAACTGGGGATATTGAATCTGGAGAAGAGGAGGTTGAGGGGAGAATTTATTACTTTCTACAACTACATGAAAGGAGGTTGTACTGAAGTGGGTATTGGTCTCTTTTGCCAAATTATAAGTGATAGGATGAGAGGAAATGGTGTCAAGTTGTGCCAGGAAATGTTTAAACAAGATATTTGGAAATACTGTTTCACTGAAAGGGTTGCCAAGCATTCAAACAGGCTGCCCAGGGGAGTGATTGAGTCACCATCCCCAGATTTATTTGAAAGCCATGTATACATAGCACTTAGGGACATGTTTTAGTGGTGGACTTGGCAGTGTTAGGTTTATGGTTTGACTCAATGATCTTGAAGGTCTTTTCCAACTTAAACAGTTACGTGATTCTTTGATTTTTCTTGTGTTCCTAAAAGTTCATAGAATCATAGAATAATCAAGTTGGAAGAGACCCACCGGATCATGGAGTCCAACCATTCCTATCAAACATTAAACCATGCCCCTCAGCACCTTCATTTCTTTACAGATGGAAATTCTTGTGTTTCATGCATCAGATCTCTCATCTGTCAAGTCTCACAAGGACATCTCTGAAATCCTGCGGCCTCCCAAACACACTTTGCCTGTGTTAGACAAATTATGCCCCTGGCTGGTACCTAGATTCAGTTCAAGCTTAAGTAAATGCATACACTGATCAGCTGTATAGTGTTTGAGACATCACTGATCAGTTTTTCAAGGACTCTTCTTGCTTTTGGGAGCAAAGAAATACCAGTAAAGTAGTTCTGAGCTATTGCTGCACAATTTATACGTCAGGATGACTGATCCATTGAACAGAATATTATTGTATCTGCAGGAATAGAGAGTAGAAACATACAGGGCAAGAAGACATATGGCATTTTGACTCTCCACCTGCTTCCTGAAGAAGTACCATGACAAAGCCTTGCCACTTGATTTTCTGTCAAGGCCCTCCATTCTTGTAGCACAGAGGTTAATATTTACCTGATTCATAACAGACTTGAGCAAAAAGTAATAGTTTAGGCAGTCAATCTAGCAGTGAACAGTATGCTGAATCTCTTGATATTTCTTTACCAAGAGCCAGAAAGTATCACTGGTACCTCTCCATTCATCTTGTGTAGAGTTACAAAAAGCTGACATGGCACTTAATTATTTTGGGATTTATCAATAGTCATTTAAAAGATAAGAAGTTCCTAAAATAATATATAGGTAGCTAATCCATCCTGCAGTTTTAAAATCTACAGATATGGTCAGGAAGAAATTCAGACATGCTCTATAGATGCAGATTAGAAAGCTTTGAAGGGTATACCCTTAAGCATATGTAAATACAAGAGCGTCTGACTACAGAGATAACAACTGTGAAAGTATGTAAGGCAGATGCCATCCAATTCTTCTGTCACCTAGCAAAATAAACTAACAGAATATCAAGAACAAGGAAGTAAGAACACTGACTCTAGCTCAACTACTACTTGAATTGGTCTTACAAGAGGATCAATCTTATCCTCAGAGTACTTATTGCACACGGGTAGAAAGGATAACCTTTTTTTTTCCTTTTTCTCTTTTTCTTTTGTTCTTGCTTATTTCCATTTCAGTTTTTCTTTTTCATTTTTTATTAATTATTAACTACATAAAACAACAGGTGATCAAACAAATAATGAATTTAGAGTGTGGATGACTTATTACTCTTCTATGTAATCCATAAAATATTATGTTACATGGTTTAGTTGATTTTAGAAAGAGAACATAAAGCATAGATCATCTAATCTGGCCATTAAGCTGTACCATATAAAGAAGACCCTAGCAATTCTCACATGCTTTGCTTTTTCAGTTAGCCTTTGACTAAACAGTTAAACCTGGATAATAGAAGCTGTTAACAAACTTACATGTCCTTCATGACTGACACATCTTGGCTACCTAGCAAAACAGGGTAAACTCTTGGCTCAGTGACAGAAAGTTCATTATTATTCTAGAGACAATCATGTCACTTGTAGTTTTTCAGTTGAGACTTTTGGCAAAGTAATATCCATAAAATTAAGATATTTTTGTTTCTCAACATCATCATTCTTTTGCCACTTTAAGGATACATTTTCTTATTTGTATGTGAACAATTTACCAAAAAATGAGGTAGGAAGCAAAGTTGGGGTAGGATGCTCTAGCCCACTCTGTGTTCTCTCTCATACCAGGAGATACTGCCCTGTGTCTGCTTGTATGAGGACATGTTTTCTTTCTCCAAGTAAAAATGTTCTCCCCTTAAAATTGAGTCATTCTTCCAGATTGCTTCCAAATCAACAGGAGTAGTAGCATGGAAGAGGTTTAACATCTGGAAGAGCTCAGTACTTTTTGCACAAGATTGACCTGCACAGCTTCAAGAAGTCCAGCACATGGGTTCTGGGGAGTTTTAATACCTCAAAGATACATTAGGTTTATTACACCTAGGCTGCAAACACTGAGATATAGACATGTACCAAGAACTCCTGTTTTGGTCAGTGATATTTGTCTTCTGAAGGTAGAGAAAAGAATAAGAAAGGTCAGAAAGAGGCCCTAAAGGATATTGGATTTGAAAGGAGAATACATTGAAGTAAAAGGCAGAATGAGTTTCAGATGGTCACATCACACAAGAATGAGTTAGGCACAGCATTTTCCAAATAAAACAATAGAAATCTTTCTCCACCAAGTATTTTGTTTACACAATATGTTTAAGGCATTTCAGAAAATCTTCAGGACATTTTCAAATGTCTTTAAAAACATATAGTCACTATCCTCACATCCTCCCTATGAAAGCATGCTATCTTTGTATGAAAAGTGTTATTTTAAAGTGTTTAGATCAACAGAAATTTGAAGATTACTTTTTTTGAAAAAATCCTTTAAAGAATTTGTCCGATAGTTTTTTCTATCTATTTGTTAGTATGTTATAGTCTATTATTATACTATCATCACTGTGAGAAAACAAAATCCCCTTAATACAAAAATACCCTTGTTCTGCCAAGAATACTTATGTTCTTTGTTCAAGATACTGAACTTTAAATTAACACTATTATTATTTTAAAAAATATGTCTATTACTGGACTAGATTACAATCTATCCCCCTAGCAAACTACTAGAGCTCATATTCAGATCCTGTCTACTGCAAAGATACTTAATAACTGTTTCAGTATTTTGCTGAACTGAGGTCTCTCCTAACAATTTTTTTAAGTATTCATTAAAAATTTCTTTTCTCTTAGTCCTGTTCAGTTGTGCTCATGTCAGGAACCTAATGTCAAAGCTTGGAAGATGCCTTAAAGGGAAGACATCATTTAGCTGAATTTCTTTGAGATATCTGAAGTTGCTTTTCTGTGAAAAATGTAGCACACTGAAAACTCTAAGACAGTATGTCACAAAGACTTTATAGCAGCCTTGAAGTAACTGGAAAAAACTTACTACTCAAAAGCTAGTTCATGCATATGATTTTCGTTGATGACTGAGAACTTGGACTAAAAAAAATGATGTTTTGTTTCATTAAAAAGATGGATAAATAGCATTAAGAAATGCTGTTTAAAGCATGTGGTGCATTTTCTCCTTCTTTTTACTGTTACTTCCTTCTTAGACATATCACATATTTGGATGCATCCAGAGAGGTGTTTTATGCAAAAGTTATGCATCATTTTGACAGATACTTAGTAAAGCAAGTATACATACCATTTATACAGTAAACCATGAGAGACAAATCTGTAAGACCTACAGGTTCATAAGTTCACATGAAATGTTTTATTATGCTAACACACTTGTTTTAAGTGTGTCTAAAATTTCAGCAAACCTAACTTCTGCCCTAAGCTAAAGCTCCTTCATGATTTACAAATAAGAGCAAAACTGTGCTTGATATTACTGCTGTAATGGAGACAAACAGGAAGGAGGAATATCGTGGTATTTGAAGATCTGGAGTAAAACCCACTTACCAGCCAGAAACACAATCCTCAACAGGGCTAGACTATATCGTCTAAATTCTACTGAAAGGAGATAAATCAGTCTAGTGGGATTTGTGTTGTTTATATCTCTTTTCAAACCAAGCTAGTACATTAAAAGGTCTTTCTTCTTCCAGGTTATTTCTGTATATCATAAATTATTAATGGATACTGTGCAGCTATCCATTAAGATCAGACTAAAACACAATGCAGCTTCTCATATTAGCATGTGGAGCCCCAAATAAAACTATACCAGTACTTTTCCAGTTAGTATAGCTTCAAAAAACAACTTTAATAAGTCATTATTTCTACTCTAAGCCTTCAGATGTTGTCTAATGCCCTTTTCTCATCCTTTCCCTTTTCCTCTTTCTTGCCCATGACATGCACACAGACAGAGAAACACAGTTGCATATGTTCCTGCCGATTTATGTACAAGACTTTCTTACTGCTCCTTTGAATATGTCCTAATACTAATGTTCCTTCGATAGTCAAAATGCTTGCTACTGAACAGCACATGTTTTTTTCCTATGGGATTAGAGAAGACATTCTTGACCAAGTCCTGGTAAAGTGAAAAACTCTTACACAAGCTGAAGACGTATTAGATAATTTCATAATGCACCACAAACTGATAGAAGGCTGTTAAATTCTGTAGAGACATTTTGGCACAGTCACACCCAATTTATATGAGAGCATCACTTTTTTTAAAGCATTATGGTCCCCTTTTGTTTCCAGAAGTTCAAGTAAAAGCAATTTCCCCGTGCAAACAGCTCCCCTCTGAATAAAGAAGGATTTTCAGAGAAAATATGCAGACAAAATAGGCACCGAGCTTTATTTGAGACATTTATTTGAGCTGGGTTTGCTTAGCCTGGAGAAGAGGAGGCTGAGGGGAGACCTTATTGCTCTCTACAGCTATCTGAAGGGAAGTGGCCTTTTCTCCCAAGTGACAGGGGACAGGACAAGTGGGAATGACCTCAGGCTCCAGCAGAGGACATTCAGGCTCAACATAAGGAAAAAAATCTTCAGTGAGAGGGTCGTTAGGCACTGGAACGGTCTGCCCAGGGAGGTGGTTGATTCACATTCCCTGGAGGTGTTTAAGGTGCGGGTAGATGAGGTGCTGAGCGACATGGTTTAGTGTTTGATAGGAATGATTGGACTCAATGATCCGGTGGGTCTCTTCCAACCTGGTGATTTTATGATTCTATGATTGATGACTTACTCTGATTAAAGTTTATCAGAATTTTGGGTTTCTGCTAAGGAAATATTCTCCATGCCTATGTGTTAGTGTGTTGATTGAGAAACACTCATTTAAAAAAAAAAAAGTATGAACCTTGCATATACTTTACTACATCCTTCCCTGTAGGAACATCTATACTCTAAGGGATGTATTAACTTTATGAAAGAGATTATATGACGTAGTGCTTGTAATTTCAAGGGACTGGATTCTCTGACCTAGAAAATCTCTCTTATTCATACATTGCTGAAATCTTTAGGATACTAATCCAATACATTTTACTTATTTTGATATTTGGCTTATGTACAAGATTATACTACAGATAACTTTACTGCAACATTGATAGAACTGTATATTCTTCTCCCAGTAACGATTTTTTAAACTGGTCCAGACTTTGTCTGTCTCCCTATGAAGACAGCACGGTAGAAAAAGAAGAAAAAAAACTGATGTGAAAATGTGTTCTGTTACATTCCATTCAGAATTCATGCAGTTTCCCTGGTTTTACCTTCAACATTTTACTGCTTGCAAATACAGTTGAAGTTAACAAAAACAGGAAAGACCCTCCAAAAAAAACATGGAAAAATCATTGTTCTTTTCCAGAATCCATGAAACTATATTCAACAATGAATTTAGGAAAGTTAATGCTGAAGTTCTGAACAAAACATTTTCTATTTGGAACATCTAAGAGAGCATTTTAGGCAAGGAACAGTGTTTAGATTAGTGACAAACAATTTAATTTATAGACGTACTAAAATTACATGGAATGTGTGGCAAAGTTTTTTCCAATTCTGTCAGAACCAAAAGTACAAAATTATACCCAAAGAGAAAATTTTCAGATTGGAAAACTACTCAAAAGACAGGGTATAAATGAAACAATGCAGGTTGGAGGGCAGGACTGTTGGTTTGGTTTCTCTGTTGCAGAAGTGATTGTTAAATACTTCCCCAGGTTCTCTCCTCACCTACACAGTCATTCCTTATAAATCATAAAGACTGCTTGTATTTATATTAGCAACCTTGATCACAAGCCAAGTTCCTTAAAATATTCAGCAATAACAGATCTCACAGTGTCAACATTTTTGTCATAATAAGGAAGATGAAATACAAGGTGAAGTCTTGGATGACTCCGTTATTCCTCAGTTTACAACTTATTTCTGACATGAAATGTGAAGGGCTTACAAGGAGGTAAAAATAATAGTTCTTTTTAAAATAGTCCATTATAAAAATTCCATTTTCAATAGACAAATTTTTACCAACTTTAGTGATTTCTGATATTAAATAATCCTTTTGCTCCTATTTAAGATAGATAGTTGTTTATTTCTTTCTCTTCTTAAAGGTTAACTTTCTGAATGAGTAAACACTGAAAAAAAAGTCTGAGGACATGCAAGACAGCCTGAGGTAGACATGACAATTTGACTGAATTTTTGCCTAATTTCCTTTTCTTCTAAATATTCTTAGTTAAGGTGCTTCATCATCTGCATATCCTTTAAGCAATAGTTTCTTTCCTGGTCACCAAAGTTCGTGTCCATCCCTCACCTTTTAAGCATTGAACTTTCAATGTGACACTAAGTACCACCTCCCTCCTGTGAGCTGAGTCAGTGTGCCATATTGTGCGCATGTTGTATCGATAGGAGGCACGATATAATGTTCTGTATTTTGATTTTATTTGATCTGCATGCATGTATTTCTCTCTACCCACATAGCTAAGAGTTATTGTGTATTCTACTGGAAATGCTAACATGACTGGTTGCCATGTTTGGGATAAGGTCTACATCATTTGTTCTAAGTGAGGGATTGACATGCGACGCTAATCCATATTTAGTTAAAGATTTGGAATGTCACAGTCTTTCAGATTCTTCTACCACAAACTCTGCCGAAATCCTACTTAATGCTTTGTATCAAATAAGTCTCCTTAAAGTTTTATCAATATTATAGTGAGCAATTTCTGCAGGAGGTACCAAATGTACCAATGCATTTATTTTCCCTTCCATTCTTCCATGCTCATGTTCAAATCCCTTATAAAATATGCCCACACCTAAATCTGCCTCATCTTGTTGATCTGCATGTAAAATTCACATGTTGGCTTGTGTAAATGTAACCCAGCCATGAAAATAAACAGTCTTGCAAACACTGAGGTAACTGAAAAAAAGTCTCCCTTGTTAGATTGCAATTAGGGGTATTAAATCCTGATAGCATCCTGAATTATGCTGAAGAACAAAATTCTAAAGGTTTTTATTCCTTTATGGAGGTTTTTAACCTTAGGTTTAACAGCTTAATCCGGTGGGTATGACAAGTTAATACGGGTATTATTTCATCAGCTGTTACAAATGACTATTTCCCTTGCAGTATAGTGCTAAATGTGATCACTTTGAAATTATCAATATGATCAGCTGGGAAGGAAGTGCAGGTTCTGAAGAGATCCCAGCATATCTGTCAGAACTAAATGTGTGCTTTGCTTCCCCTTTATGAGCTCTCCTTCTTTTAGATACTAACGTTTGCTAAAAACATGTAGCATTTGTTTTGTATTTCAATTTTAAAAGCTTCTCTCTGCACTCAGGCAACCACAGTCTACCAGAAGCCTATGGTTGTGTTTTTTTTTTTTTTTTTGTTTACCTAACGTTTTAAAAAATCAGAGTAAGAAAGTATTAATAGGGGTTTGAAGCAAGGTGATACAGCTTTGCAGGTAACTCAGGAGAACACTTTCCAACTATGATGGGTAGCAGGGGAAAAAATGTATAGAAATACTTGCTTTCAAATGTAACTAATACAGATACTAAGAGAGAGGGAAGATTAGGGAGACAAGGCTGTAAGACACTTATAGAAGACTAAGAGTTTGGTTTGGGGCTGAAGTGAATTGTATGGGATTCAAGAAAGTTAGATGTCGAGTCCTGCACTTGGGCCACAATAACCCCATGCAGTACTACAAGCTCTGGGAGGCACGGCTGGAAAGATGCCTGGTGGAAAAGATTCCAGGGATGCCAGTTGACAGCCAGCTGCATATGAGCCAGCAGTGTGCCCAAGAGGCCAAGAAGGCCAACAGCATCTTGGCTTGTATCATAGTGTGGCTAGCTGGACTAGAGAAGTGGTCATCCCCCTGTACTCAGTATTGGTGAGGCCACATTTTTAACACTGTGTTCAGTTTTGGGCCCCTCAGAACACTAAGGATATTGAGATGCTATAGCACATGCAAAGAAGGACAATAAAGCCGGTAAAGGATCTAGAGCATGAGTCTTATGGGAATGGTTAGGCAACTGAGGTTGATTAGTCTGGAGAAAAGGAGGCTAAGGAGAGACCTTATTGATTTTTACAGCTACCCAAAGTGAGGCCATAGTATCACAGAATCACAGAATCACAGAACAACCAGGTTGGAAGGGACCCATAGGATCTTCTAGTCCAACCATTCCTATCTAACACTAAACCAAGTCCCTCAAGACCTCATCCACCTGTGCCTTAAACACCTCCAGGGAAGGTGAATCAACCCCCTCCCTGGGCAGCCTATTCCAACGCCAAATGACCCTTTCCGTGAAAAACCTCCTCCTAATCTCCAGCCTAAATCTCCCCTGGGGGAGCTTGAGGCCATTCCCTCTTGTCCTGTCCCCTGTCACTTGGGAGAAGAGGCCAGCTCCCTCCTCTCCACAACCACCTTTCAGGTACTTGTAGAGAGTAACGAGGTCTCCTCTCAGCCTCCTCTTCTCCAGGCTAAACAACCCCAGCTCTCTCAACCACTCCTCATAGGGTCTGTTCTCCAGCCCCTTCACCAGCCTCGTCGCTCTTCTCTGGACTTGCTCCAGAGCCTCAACATCCTTCTTGTGGTAAGGGGCCCAGAACTGAACACAATATTCAAGGAGTGATCTCACCAGTGCTGAGCACAGAGGAAGAATCACCTCCCTGGACCTGCTGGTCACACCGTTTCTGATACAAGCCAGGATGCCATTGGCCTTCTTGGCCACCTGGGCACACTGCTGGCTCATGTTCAGTCGGTTGTCGATCAACACCCCCAGGTCCCTCTCCTCCTGGCAGTTTTCCAGCCAGGCTTCTCCCAGTCTGTAGTTCTGCATAGGGTTGTTGTGCCCCAAGTGCAGTACCCGGCATTTGGCCATGTCAAACTTCATGCCATTGGACACTGCCCAGCTGTCCAGCCTGTTTAGGTCCCTTTGCAGAGCCTCCCTACCCTCCAGCAGATCGACACTGTGATAGGATGAAAGGAAATGGCATCCAGTTGTGCCAGCAGAAGTTTAGACATAGTAATACAAAGTATTAATTCACTAAAAGGGTTGTCAAGCATTAGAATGGGCTGCGCAGGAAAATTGTTGAGTTACTGTCCCTGGAGGAATTTAAAAGACAGGTAGATGTGGTGCTTAGTGGCAAGGTTTACTGATGAACTTGTCTTACATTGGAATTAGATGATCTTAAAGGTCTTTTCCAACCTAAAGGATTCTGTGATTCTGTTTAACATGACAAAGCAGGTATTGATGGTGACAGTATGGTTAAATCAGCCATAGTCTAGAACCAAATTTTTTAATGGATCCTTAAAATAGAGTACCTGAAATATGGCTGCATGTAATTTACAATATTTTTTTTTAACTGGCACAGTAGAGAACCATACAGATGGAAAAGGGGAAAAAATTTTAACTCAAGTGTAGAGAAAAAATGTAGTACTTTTAGTGGAACTGCATAGGGCTAATACAACCTTACATGCAGTTGCACATCTTTTTCTGAGTATTTGTGGGACAGAGGGCAGTATCGTTCTGCAGAGTCTTCAAGTTTTGTGGCTACAGAACAAGCTATTCTTGTGCAAGTTTAGGCAACATATGAAGCAATGTTCATAGGTCCTTATAATCAATGTCAGGTTTTTCTGCTGAACGTACTACACTGACACCATTGTACAATAAAAGCATTTCCTAACAGCAGTATGGATTTTCTTTAATGAATCCCTTCTAAACCAAACCCATGTAAAATAACTGCATGTGATGTAGAAAGATCATCCTTGGCATACACATACGGTATTGCAAGAATCTGGCACATTGTGTTTCATTACATTTAAGCCAGATAGCCAGAAGTAGCCAGGATTTTCATTTGGACACTATCCAACCATTGTTAATCATGAAAGACATGGTACAACAAGTTGGCATTTATATATGTGAATAATGGAATATTTCTTTAATTCTGTAAAAAATTCCTAAATGAACTAGTTTTCTTTCCTTACAAACTACCCCTTCTGCATCCGTTCCAGCTTCCATTGAAGTCAAAGGAAAGCCTCCTATTGATTTCAGTGGGAGTCAGTTGAGTCTTATGAAATTCTGTTGCATGATGTCTCCTGACTTCCTTGAAATCTGTTGCAAATTTGCTCTTGATGTGCAAAATGCTTGCCTTGCAGCCTATAATGCTATAAAGCTGTTCTAAGGACTGTTACTTATCTGGCACCAAAAAAAAAAAAAAATATATATATATATACAGATAAGACAAACTGACTTTAGAAAATGCTTTGTAGTTGGCCCAGAATTATAATTAAGAGCCTAGGAAAATTAATAAATACCCTGCTTTCTTACATGAGTCTGGAGAAAAAACATTTAGTGTTCTTGCAGGG
The DNA here is from genome assembly GCA_033558105.1 of Coccyzus lansbergi. NCBI lineage: Eukaryota > Metazoa > Chordata > Aves > Cuculiformes > Coccyzidae > Coccyzus > Coccyzus lansbergi. Next base: position 1,564,858 of record JAUMJK010000379.1, read on the forward strand.
GTGTGTGAAGATTTTGTTGAAAAATCTTTCCTCTCAAAAAAACCCAATGTTATTCCATTAAGAGTTGCGTTGCAGAATAAATGCATTTTGTAACTTCTAAACGTAAAGAATATAGTAATATATTTATTTAATTATATTCCAAGACCCTAAATGAATAATGTTTTCCTCCTTTAAAGTGTTTCCTTTTGTATCTGATCCAATTATCATCAAATCGAAAGTAAAAGTATTATTAAATGCGGATGCAAATTGTATGTTACTTGAGATATATACGTTTAAGTAGTAAGTGAATGATGCATAGGTAGAAATCAGCCAAAATATTTTATAAAAGGCTTCATAGGTTTTTTACAAATTTTCACATAATATTGTATTCAAGCACTATGCTACTTGTTTTTCCTTAAAGGAGTAAGTGTTTCTAGAAATTAATGTTAAGATTATTTTGTCTTATGTATTGACCAAGCAGTTGTCTCTGCTCTCTTTTCCCCTTTCTATCTCTCTGGAAAGGGCACAGTTTCCTATTATTTGAGTAAACTGTCTTTGCAATATCTCCAAATAGTTCCAACTCTAAATAGTTGAGAGATTTTGTTGAGGGGGAAGGGGAGGGAAGGAGGGGAACAGGCAAATGAGTATAAAATAAGTTAGATTTTCTTCTGAGGTACTGGAAGAGCAAGGAGCATGTTGTGTGGGAAAAAATAATAGTACCTTTCTTTCTTTTTTATTCAAAATTAAAGCAATAGTATATATAGCCAAAGACAGCAGAATAGATACTTAGATTTCCCCTATCCCTTTCCTCTCATACAGCACTAACTTATCTTGTTACAGTGTTAAGAGAATTATTTTTGGTTTATAATTTTTTTGCAGCATGTGATATTTGTACAAGCTACAAAAAAGATTTGCCAAAGCTAAAATTTTAATTGTACCTCCTAGACGGTAGACCTTTCCTCTCTCCCTAGGAATTGCATACCTTCCCACATTTTTTAGCTCTGAACGGAAGAGATGTCAAACAAATGTCAAAGAGTTTGGGATACTAAGAGGAGACAGGAGAAACCTAGAAGGTTTTCCTGGGTCAGCTCCTTACAGCCCATCCTGCATGTGACAGAGAAGCTCACTCTTCCTTTGAGTTTTGTTTACCTTTTTTTTTTTTCCTTAGCTGTTTGTCCTATTTTCTTTCTGCCTTTGCCTTTGTAGTACATCTCCAGTTTAACTACATCTATACCAGTAAATCAAACAAGCCTAGGACTGTTCTTCCGTATTGGGGACGACTGGAACAGCATGTTCTACATCCATATTATTAAACTCTCTTACCCTCCAAAACAGAGTGGTCTTTTTCAAACTGCTTATTGTGAACAACCACTGATGATGCTGATATCTGAATCCTAGCCAGAAGTTTTATGGGAGAAAAGCGAACCAGGGACAAAGCCATTCCACTGACAATTCTGACAGTGTAACAACACAGACAATCCACTACTACCACTCAGTTACCTGGCATTGTTCAGTTTACTTATATAGCTGTAGTCCTCACATGCTGGGCCTGTTCCAAAATCTGCTGCAACCGGTGGAAAGATTGCCATTCACTCTGCTTTTTTGCTACCCTCCTGCTTCTGTTTCCTACTTCACATAACAGCATGATGAGAGGGAAATAAAAAAAATGTTGTATTATGAATTATCACACTTAATAAATTGCTTTTATGTTGCCCATCCACAAGCCAAACAAGTGTTTAGTGCCTTTTCACATCTCATCACAGTAATGGCAAGGTGTGAACTGAGATTTTTACCTACAACAGTGCCAGTCCTGTTTCTGATAAGAGCTTCTACTCACTACTACAGTAAAAATTACAATAACTACTAGTTTAATCAGTACATGTTCTGTGTGCCTTACTGTCTTCTGAACACTGGATTTTGTTGGGAAAGTCATAGTTGTGATTAACATAAGCATGGTACAACAAACACCTAAAGAGATAAAATGTATCTACCCTACACTAGTAACTCCCTCATGTTCCACATTTCTTATTTTGAGGATATAAAGTGTAGAAACTACTTAAATGGAAAAGATGTAACTACAGAACTGAAGAAGTTTACTTTCCAGAAAGTGATTACCAGAATCTGTTTCCTGGTTATTTTGAAAAGTTCTCATTTTGATATTCAAATTCACTTAGTACTCTGTTCATAGAAAAATTCCCTGCTATCCTAGCTTTCCAGGTTTTAATTTTAATTCCTGTTATCTTTTACTTTCAAACACTTATTCTATTCCCTTACTGAGCTGGAAAGAAAGACAAGATAAAATAGAAATCTGTCAAAAATATATTATGTACTGTTGTTAAGATGGCACTTCTGAGAAACTGCTGCTGAAGGAGGGAACAATCAAGAACTTCATGACATATTCTGGAGAGTTCACAGTAACATTTCTTCCTATCCTTTTCTTTCAAGAATGAACTTTCTTAATTATCTTCTTTATGATCTCTTCATTTTTTTCCAACTGCATCACCAAACCTAAACATACTGGTTACAATTTTGCAAACCACAAAAGCCCAAAATCAAGCTTCCAAAAAATGTTTAATGTGATTCCACTAGAGTGTACAAAAGATTAGGAAGTAGTATTCAAAGAAGAGGAAGTTAGAGCTTCTGTTTACTTTGCCTTCTATTTCTTAAATGCTATTTTTTTTCCAATGCAATGGAGTAAATATCTTTAAACAAAGTGAACGGGATGTTCATTAACGATCAGCTCCTCAGCTGCACAATAGGGCAATTAAAACATTAATCATTTTATCTTTGGTCTGAATGTGCTATTATTTATAAACTTAGAATTTTGTTCCATGAGATTAACATTTCATAGCTTGCAAATGTTAGGGTTTTATAAAGGCTTAATGACAACATAGCATAGCATGATGCATCCTATGGCACATGAAATCCAAAATGACAACATTGCACTTGAAGAGCAAGGTGGTAGTGCAATCATGCTGTTGTGCTTATTCCATAGATAAAACTATACCTAAAATTCTGAACTCTTGAGAATAAGGTGAAATTCTTTTTGAAAGAAAGTTAATACACAGACAGAAGGAAAGTTTCTGCCTTCAGATCATTATTCCCCCATTTATTTGCCTTGGAAACCGAAGATGTTGGCTGAACTTCTGCATTCATTCTACTCCCAGGTAGTTATGGAATACTAAAAAATCAGAATCAGGTATTGAGTAGAATTTACCTCCAAAAATGACTAATTTTAAACAAAAAAAAAAAATAGTTTCTACCCCAGGAGAGGTAACTGAGGTGAAGAACTGAACAGTGACTCCAGAACCTTTGGTTTCAGGGGTGACAACAGATAATTCATATGATCATAATTCCACTTAGTTCTGAAAATGGGCAGAATAGCATTCCCTGCTTCCCACAGACTTTTTATATATTTTCAGTTCAGATCATAGGTTAAGACCATAGGGTCTCCTTACTTAACACAACATTTCCATCTTCTCAAAGAAGTGCGTCAGTAAATGTAATGACAACGTGATGATATTTGGTGAACATATGGAAAATTATTCCAGCTTAACTTTTGGCTTGACCTCAGAGCTGTCTCATCATCATGACCTGGTGAGGGACCTCATGTTCTGGACTTATTGTTGGACCTGGTCACTGTCTCAAATCTATTCTGCTTCCTTGCTGTAACATGAGCTTGGGCTGTCTGAGTATTCTTCTAAGTTCCTGTCCCTTAAGGAGCAGCTGGCCCTCGGTGGCAGTTTGTTTGCCAGGTTCTAGAATAAGATCAACTTTTGCTTTCAAGCTAACAAAACAAGAGGAATACATTTTAATTTGGATTTATAAATTTACAGAAGAACAAAAATAAAATTAATGGATTACCCAGTTTGTTTATTAGGCATTTACTCATCTTGAATTAAGAAGACGTACTGGAGTTTCAATTCAGGGTTTCAATACAGGCATAGAAAACTTTGTCAAGTGAACCCAACAAAATAAAAGTAGTTGTGGTGTGTGTTGATGAAGTGCTACCATCCTGTGCTTTCTTTTGATGTTCATTAAAAACTATAGCTAGACATATAAAAAGCTGATATTTTTTAATTCAGATTTTGCATATTTTTGTGTTCCATGGGTACATTTATTTTGTTCTTTTAAAAATTTTTATTCAACAGTTGGCTATGTATCTGCATGAATATCTGAGCACAGTAAGGAGTAACATCTATGATTTGCCAGTAAATTCTCTAACATTTTTTTCTCTGTCAAAAAGGCAGTGATAGCAAGATCACCTTAAACTCTCTAGAAAGCTTCCAGTGAAAAAGAAAAGAGATTAAATTCTCTTCCTACAAACAGAGGATGTAAGAAGTGTGCAAGAATCTGAAGACATTTTCCAGCTGCTGGGTTATACAAGTATTTCACAACCTTGGAAGAAGCTCTTGTTATCCAAACAGCAATGCTATTACAGTTGATTAATCTTATTCTTGATATTCAACCAAACTCTAGAGCGATTCTCTCCTCCTTCTTCCAGGAAATACTGTTCCACAGTATATAATGCACATGAATATAAACAGCATACAAATTACTTTTCTGTGTAGATGTTGTTATTACTATGCCAAGCAACTTAGTAGGTGGAGTAAATGTTGGTATTAGTAGCACATTGTTATATTCCTTCCAGAAGCAGTGCCTTGAGTCTCTTTTATTCTTTTATTTCATTACTGTTAAAATATAAACAAAATTGGATGAAGCCAGAGTTCTGGAAAATGCTTATGGTGGGAAAATTTATAGGCCAAATCTTATGGTTTGCTAAGAGCAGAAGAGGGGATTAGAGCATACTTGACTCAGTCAAGCTCTTCGTTCAATGGAATCCCATGACCTTCGCCAAGAGGTGTTTCTTCCAGCATCAGAGACACTACAATGGCTAAAGCCAGGTGAGGTTAGTCCTACCTCTGTTGTCACCAAACTGGCACATACACTGATGTAACATTGTACTAGCATTTATGATAATATTGTCTTTTTCCCCTGAACTTCTTAAATAGAAATCTTTGAACTGTAGCATGGAATCTAGATCACTTCTAAGTTTGTTTTCATAGAAGACTTATGAAGACGGAGAAAGGATTTGTAAATGTATAAAGGAAAAACAGATAACCATCAGCGTGTTTGATTAGCATAGTTCACATATAAATCATGATCTGCAGAAGTTCTCTTGTTTGCTAAAATAACTTTCAGAATTCTCAGACTATTGCTTTCACACTACGTTCTAATCAAGGAAGTCTTTTCATTGGAGAAAATGAACATTACAGTGCCATAATTTTGGTGTATACAGCTACTGAATGACAGCTTCCAAAGAGAAGTCTTCTAATATGATGAAGTCCAACTTCAGTTTGTACAAAGCTCTGGCATAAAGAACACAAATTAATTAGTAGCCTTTCTGAAATTATGTTTCTTAGTTTTGGAGAATAAAAATACTACTGCTAGGACATAATATACATGTCTTTCTTAAAATTCATTAACATAATCTTCCTCTTTTCTTTCCCTAAAATGAACTTTCATAACTGCTGGGCAATTGCCTACCAATTTGATATATGCCTTGAAGTATTTGTAATGAGAAAAATGAACTAAAATACAGGGGTTTCTAACGTCCCTAACAAGTAAATGTTAGTTAACCTCTGTTTTTAGGATTCTCTCTATTTTGACTTTCTAGAAGTTTCACACATGGCCAGCTTCTCTGAAAAATAACTGTAAGGAAAATACTGATTTTTCTACAGAAAATGTATAAGAATTAGTATAACCAGCCAGCTGACACTGTTGTTGCAAATTGAAAGACAAAGATGACAGCAAAACAGACAAGTAGAAATCTTTGAAAAGAGTTTATGGCCTGCATAAGGCTGCATTTTAACATCAATTAAAAAATCATTCAAATCTTCCTTTCTCGATGCTTTCTAGTCGTTTTAACAAAAAGAAAACCATACCTTTATAACAAATAAGAGATGATAGTTACATCCAAAGATTAGCAAATGGGCTATGTTAAAAGGTAACAAGGTTATGATTGTATAGAACAGCAAAAGACTGCAAAAAGTTATGAATCTAGAAATAAGAATGACAGTTCTTTCAAAACTTCAGTTCTTAAAACAGTGTCTACAGTCACTGGTTTCTGCCGTTGCAAATAAAGCAGGCAATTTATGATTTCTACTACGCTGCAAATGTATCACATACTTAAGGCCAAAAGTTACAGAGCAGTTCCTTTAGAGATCCTCCAGGAGGAAAAAAATACAAATACCATCCAAATCCTCCCCCAAAACACCCCTTAACCCGCCCTGTTCTTTGTAAGAGTTCTTTGCAAGAACAGGGTTGAACAATGTGTGTTCTTTTTAAGAACAGTAAGTGAACAATGTGAACAGACTTAATGAGGACAATGAAAAAGTCTTACTTTTTTGCATTTGTATTTCCTTTAAGTATTTCATAATGAGACTGCAACATGAAACTCCTCAGAGCTAAGTCATCCAGCTTTTTGAGACTTCCCATTATACAAAACAATCCTTTCAGATAGGGTAGCCTCTTATAAATGTCCCATACTAAAATCCTTCCTCTAGTGCTTTCCACACTGTTCCCTAAGAGCTTGATACAAGTGCAGAACAGAACATCCTGACAGACTAGAACATGACTATTTTCTCAGCTCCCACATTTGCTTCAAAATGTTTCCAGGCTATGAGGTCCACCAGTGTGGAATGGCTCAGGTGTATTAAGTTCTCATATTGTCTGAAACACCATGGTCACAACCAGACTGATAATTAGGAATAGTCCCTCATCTGAGTAAATACCTAGCCCTGAGCCTGGGAAACGACTGGCAAGTTGAAAGGTGCCCTGGCCAAAACCATGAGAGGGAATGCTATGACAACGTGAAAGAATAAACAGCTAACTTCAACTGCACAGGAAAATTCCCTGTTACTGCTTAATTTACTTGTAACATGCAATGACTAGTAAGTCCTTGAGAAATACTTAGGCAAATGAAAGGTAACATTTACTCTTATGCACACACAGATTGATGAGGGACATTCATGTTAAGAAATAAAAATTTCCCTGTAAAGCACCAAAAGCAAGTGTCTCCAGGCAGTTATAACACTGTATTTTACAAACACAACTCTTACATGCTAAATGTCCTTGACTGGGCCATTTCTTCCTCTGTAGATGAAACTGTAACAGTATGGGAAGAATAATAAAAGGATTAAATAATTTTTACATAACATCACTAAATCAAGACAGATTATAACATTTGTACTTTAAGTCTGTAATTAGAAATCAGAACTGCTTTCACCAGTGTCAGTGAGAATTTCATAAGGACTCATACTCAAGGACTCATGTGAAGGTGTGCTGTTGCCTAAGCTGCTTAAGCCCATACAAGATTATGTTGCCCCTATGAATGCGGAGAGGTTCAGGCACTTCAGGGTAGGGAGGCTCTGCAAAGGGACCTAAACAGGCTGGACTGCTAGGCTGAGTCCAATGGCATGAGGTTTAACAAGGTCAAATGCCGGGTCCTGCACTTGGGGCATGACAACCCTATGCAGAACTACAGACTGGGAGAAGTCTGTCTAGAAAGCTGCCAGGAGGAGAGGGACCTGGGGATGTTGGTTGACAGTTGACTGAGCATGAGCCAGCAGTGTGCCCAGGTGGCCAAGAAGGCCAATGGCATCCTGGCTTGTATCAGAAACGGTGTGACCAGCAGGTCCAGGGAGGTTATTCTGCTCCTGTACTTGGCACTGGTGAGACCGCTCCTTGAATATTGTGTTCAGTTCTGGGCCCCTCACCACAAGAAGGATGTTGAGGCTCTGGAGCAAGTCCAGAGAAGAGTGACGAAGCTGGTGAAGGGGTTGGAGAACAGGTCTTATGAGGAATATCTGAGAGAGCTGGAGTTGTTTATCCTGGAGAAGAGGAGGCTGAGAGGAGACCTCATTACTCTCTACAAGTACCTGAAGGGAGGTTGTAGAGAGGAGGGAGCTGGCCTCTTCTCCCAAGTGACAGGGGACAGGACAAGAGGGAATGGCCTCAAGCTCCACCAGGGTAGATTTAGGCTAGAGATTAGGAGGGAGTTCTTCATGGAAAGGGTCATTGGGCATTGGAACAGGCTGCCCAGGGAGGTGGTTGATTCACCTTCCCTGGAGGTGTTTATAGGAATGGTTGGACTTGGTGATCCGGTGGGTCTCTTCCAACCTGGTGATTCTATGATTCTATGATTCATTTGCACCAGCACTAGCCTCTGTTTGAGCAGCAGCATAAGCTGATATGGTTGAAAATAATATTAGCATAAAAATAATATTAACTGACAGTAGATAATTAATCTGTTGCAGTTGATTGCACATTGAGGAGTAATATAGTGCTGGCACATGAAGGATGTCAAGATCACCCCTTATATGTCCTAAAGACAGTTATGAAATCACCCCTGATCTTCCCTTATTTTGATCTTTTATAAATGTTGTATTTTTAAATGCAGTTCTTTCTACCTGGTTACATGGAGCAAAACTCTACTTTAGAAAAATATCATAAGAGATCATAAGAAAAACAGCTGGGATTTTATTGAAATTTGACCAATTAAAATACATTTGTAATCAATGTTCATTTTATTGACATTTAAAAATTAAAATGTATTTGTAATCAATGTTGCAAACAGAGCTTTAAATAACATGACTAATATTTTTTAATCTTTGGTCTTAAAATATTTATTATAAAAATGACAGGCAAGTTCAACAGTAAATAGCACTTTATGAACTCAGGTTTGAGACATAAAACAAGAATTCATAAGCCTGCCCTAAACGAAAATGCTCAACAAGTTTTCTGCATCTCTGCTCCATGGAGATAATGAGGGAAGGCTGCAATTTTAATTGGTCCAATAAAGTCAACTTGTATTATGGTAAAGGAACATAAAAGCTAGATCAAAGCTAGTCTGCCTAATGGACCTGTCAGTATCAACGCTGAGACAGCAGTAGCAGCCCCTGCGGCAGACCAGTCAACACCAGGTTGCCATATGCAAGGCAATCCTTTAAGCACTTCTCTTTATTGGTTTCCAAAGACCTTCATCAACTGAAGAACATCAATGTGAAGTACTCTTTAGAGACATAGGTAATAGCGTAATGCCTGGGAAGAGTAGAGAGGGTAAAAGAAAAAACAACACATCATTCCTTTCCCTGTGTGTAAACGTTGAAATGGAGTTTCCAGCATTTTTTTTCTCATAAATTCTTCTATTCATTTTGCAATCAAGTTCTGAATGACTTTATTACTTTGTGCTATCTGCTGGTTCTGTCTTGTTTTACAATGATTTATAACTGGAAGTGAAAAACAAAGTAAGATGACAATATATCCCTGGCAAGTAAGTAGGAAAAGGAGTGTATTTGAACACCACAAAGTTTTCCTTAATTCTCAAACAAAGAGAAAGAAGTTTTGTACATGAAGTACTTCTTTTTCCATTTCTTTCAGTGAGGTCATCCCCTTATTGCCTAAACCTTGCTTTTAAGTATCAGCTTGGCTCTGAACTCTGAAGCAGCTCTGCCTTCTAGACTGCGGACATTCTCTGAATCAGCCTCAGGAAATCTCCCTGGTATGTCCATCTACCTAAGGAATTTGTAAGATCCCTGTTCCCAGAGCGTGGTAGCACTTCATACCACTGTCTGACACAGAAGTACTACAGTAGTCATTTTAGTGATGGGCAAAATCTTTAGACAGAAGTTGCTTTCCCCTAAGTCAGGCAGGAAGTTTATAACAGGGCAGTGAAGCAAAGCCAACCCTAGAACACCTCAGTTTAGTGCTCCAGCAATCAGGTCCCAAGGTTTTGCTAATGAATTTGTAAAAAATTCTGAACCCTCTAACTCCTGAGCACTCTACACAGATCAGCTGCCTGGAATCTGTCTTTTGTACAGTGGAACTAAGACCACCTTGAGATATGAGAGATGCAGCCATATTTCTAAGGCTGTGTCTATATTGTCGAATAAAGTCAGGTCAGAGAGAAACATCAAACACTGGAGTGATGGTTGTCCACATCAATTCATTATTGCCTTGCACCTACATGCTTGGAACATTCAAAGTAGATTTCTATGAGACATATCTTCTGCAGGCAGAACTAGTCCTGAGCCATCCATACCAGCTAGTGAACAATCCCCAACTCCCTTTGACTTCATGTTTGGGCAGCTCCTTAGTGACCAGTTACCGTATGGTAAACAGCTTTACCTTAATCACCAGGAAAGCATATTAGAGTCCATGCTCCATTCAGTAAGATAAGGATAAGAATCTGTGAATTCTGTCCTCCCTATCCTAAAATTCTCTAATACAACAAATGCTTGATAGTATTATATGTCCTACAGTGTTAATACAACATCACTGAGTATTTTTCATTTCACAGGAAGTATGTATACATTTCTGTGCTGCAAAACACATTTTGTTATTTCTCCGTAAGGGAATCTAACAAATTCATTCTGTACTGTTCCAGTAGTTAAGCCTCAAACTTCATCACTGTAGAAGTGCCTGTTGTAAGCACTTACTTGCTTACTTGCTAACTTGTTGTTAGCAAGGAGCACTTTCCATTTCCCAAGTTAGATGGTACGTTGCAGCACGACTGCAGACTGGGTATATACAATCTCTGCATCCTGATTTCCCTGCAAAGAAAAGTTGCCCTCTCAGCCTAGGTAGAAGCAAGAGAAATTCTAATCAAGGGACAATTTGGATAATTGCTAGATGAGGACTTTAGTCTACACCGGAGCATGCAACAGGAAAGAAACACAAATGTAGCATTAGAAGCTACAAAATATTGAGAAGTCTATTAAAGAAACCACAAGGAGAAGTGATAAGCTCCTGCTATGTGAGAGAAACTAGGTCTTATTTGTTGAACACATATTTGCACTTATTTCACAGGCAGTTTGTGCAGTGCTGTCAGAGCTCCAGATTAAGATCCTCCTAGAAACACAGATTATGCTTGTAATCTCTCTCTCTTCTAGGATCTGGCATTGCTGTGGAATTAAAAAAAAAAAAATTAAAAAATGGATAGGGCTTATAATTGCAGCCAAGTCCTCATCAAAAAATAACAATGACATCAAATGAGAACAGTAAAAAAAATCCAGAAGAATATGTGAAGCATACAAATATTTTCCTGCTTTGTTTTGAAGTGACACCATTATTTAACAACTGAAAATCTACAAGGGGAAGGCTACTCAATGTAGAAAACAACTGAACTGGTGCAGTGTGTTTAATTACCAAATGCAGGACCAAAAAAAGTGGAGCATAAGGAGCTAAAATTGCAGATGGATGTAAAGAAAAATCAAAACTTATGAATAAGTTGCTCCTGTGTACAGAGTGCTAAGTACTAGAGCCAGACTTGGCTAAAATACACAGACAGAGCAGTCATTCGAGTTCTTCATCAGTCAAGTCACTTGGAAAAACACAAGCAGTTATAAATCAAACAAGTCTCATGTTTGTGGGCATATTCCACATAGAGGGTGCATTGAAACAGACCTGCAAGAACACGATTACAATAGCCAAGAAACTGAGATTTTCTTTTTTTCCCCTTTTTTAGTGTTTGGAAAGCACCTAGAACTTTGTGATTGCTACCCAAAAGCACATAGTTAAAATAACAACAGCAAATGTGCAAAGATTAAAATGGATAGCCAAGACAAAGAAGATTAAAAAAAAAAAGAGGTGAGGGCAGATTTGAGACACAGTTATGGAATACAAGTATGTAATTTAATCAAGGCAAACTGTCCAAAACTAGATTTACTCTATAAACAGTTAAACGGTGCTGGAACTCATTCAAATTTAAATCAAGTTTGGATTTCTACCAGACTTTTAACATTGGTTCATAAATATGTAACAAACAGCTACAGGCTCATTTCCACTTCTGGATTTTGAGTGTTGATAGCTGTATAGCTCTGATGGATATCTACAAGTGCAGGATAAGACAGCAGGGAAAAATAATTATTACCAAAAAGTCACATGTTACTCTCCAGAATACTAGATTAACCCAAAAGGAAAACCTTGCAGGGCACGCTCCCATAACTATGAAAACAGAGCAGATATCAGCAGATTCTCCTTTGTAGTACCATCATTGCTTTGATAAAAAGGCCACATTCGAATGAGAAAATTTAAAACTGGAGGCACAAAGATGATTGTCAGTGAAAGCATATTATAAAATAATTAAAAACAAATAGTCACAGCAAAATTAGAATGTACCGAATTCCTCAGCAGGTAGGACCATTGTGTGCACTGACATGGGTCACTTTAGTATAAGTAAAATGAACTCTAGACAGGTATTAAAAAGATAACATAATGCTTCAGACTGTGTTAAACTATTTTCTTCAGTGTTCATAAAGTGATTAAACCTCCTTAGGCATAGCAGCATGTAATGAAAATCTTTAGGAGCCTAAAGATGCAAGAAAGGTGCTGTTCTGGGTTACAATGCTCCTTCCGACCATGTGAGCTCTGCTGCTGCATATAGCCTAAACTGGGACGTGACCTAACTAAAGTGCTATAAGAACCCACATACAGGCACCTTTGAGTCTACCATGAAGGAAAAGAGTTTCATTCACAAAACGTTATAATCCTATCAATCATCTACATTTTTGCCCAACAGTTACATATATACAGCACTCACACCACAGATGGGGGAATCTGGGTTCAGCTCTTTGTTCAGCCTAAGAGGATTTAAACCTACATCTTTCACCTCCAAGGGAGCTGCATGAGTTTCTAGACTAGGCACACGCTATCTTGTCCTTAGCCAACCACTGAAAACAAGAACTGAAATCCTGTCACATAAAATTAGTAGAAGCATTGCAACTGAATTCTAGCAGCCAGGGCATCACCCAACTGGTCTGTGGATTAGAAGCCAGAAAGAAATAAAGGACGTTTCAGCCAAAGTAACTGAACAAAGTTAGCGTCATTTTCAATTAAAACCAAAAAGTTCTGTTCTGTGTTGTATCATGCAGGGAGATGCCACCAAAGTAGAATACAATGCCTTCAATTCATTCAGACCATTTTCTTCATAGAGCTGAACTGTGGAGGTTACTCATCAAGACTTTAGAAGTACCTATTCCAAAACCGATCATTAAAATTCAGTATTTACTAACCCTTCTCCGTGCCTGTTCCTCCAGACAGTAATGCTCTACCACATCACCAACTTTGATTGCTGAATTTCATTGTTTAGTACTATTAAAGCATGACATATATAGCATGATAGATGAAAAAATGCCTGCATTTTTCTCATTCCTCATTATTTTTTAATTTATTCATAGAACAATAACTGTGGTCTCTGAGTCACAATAGCAATGCAAGCATTCATGCCATTTTAACATTTCTAGATACGTAATTTCAGAGCATGAGGCCACTAGCTTTAGAAATCTAAGCAGGCAGTATTTGGTAAATGCTTGGAGAGCAAAGAGGAGAACTGGCATGTTTTAGAAAGTGTTGCTTGTAATTGAAAGAGAGAAACTTAGGTATTTGTGTTTGAAAAATAGCGAGCATTCTTTGTAACATGATGTTTCCACAAGAAGAGGTGCGATGTTTAACACAGATCAAGAGTCCATTTTTTTTTCCTATTCTTGGAGAGTTCCAAGAAGATTAAAGATTTCCATCTAACTCCACCAGAATACATTAGTTTCTGAACTGCAGCCAGATAATTCACATAAGTTTGCCAAAAAAATAGAAAATTGTTTTTATAGTCCAAATATAACAGAAACTATGAAGTAAGTTCTGATAAACCCTATTACATGATATCAACTGATCTCTGGGTAATATTTAGAGGTTGTGCTCCTGTTTGTTTTTTTGAACAAAAATATTTTGTATTAAATATAGTTTCTGTGTACCAAAGGGTTTCTTTATTATGACCAAAGCAAACAATAGCAGTGATGTTACTTCACCATTCCTCTTACTCTTACCCCTCCGTGTCTTTTCCTATGAGAACAACATAGTCTACAACCCTGTTTTCCTTTAACAAAACCCAGGCTTAACCCCAATTGTTGTCATGTGCCTTCATTTCAGTTGGTACTGGTTTTGTTTTTCTTGGACCAAGCAAAAGCTAAACATACTGAAACATAGCTTATTTCATGTCAAAATATATTGTGCTACACAGACTAGCTGGTCAGGAGTTGTTTTCTCTAAACACTGAAAAGATTTCCTCTTGTTGTTTCAGGATATTTCTAAAACGTGTCTCTAAGCTTAGGGCTAGGGTTTGATTAATGCATGATTTCCTCTTTAAAATTAGAAACAGGAATCATGACTGATGGTTAATAATATTCATTTGCTCTTCTACTCTCTTTTCCAAGCAGTCTAATTAAGGCCTGGTTCCAAGCTTGATTAGGCTTCTTTTACATCTGACTGCAGTTTGCAGATAGTGCTTCCAGGCAGGAACTCATGCTTATTTGCAGTAAATGGGAACAATCTGGGAAGGAACAAGAAGATTGTGTTGTTGGGGTTCCCTCCCCCTCTTCCCTTTAATTAGAGAAACTGTAGTGTCTTCTGCAGGAATCAACAACATCATTTAACTATAAATGTCAGAAGTGGAGACACAGTAATGAGTCTCCAACTCACATTTGCTGAACTGCATGTTGTAGTCATGCCATTAGAGACAGCTGGTTTACACTTTTACCAAGTTTGTTGGATTGCAGGGCAGTCATTATGTGCTGTCTGAATTTCACATGTACCATGAGAGTTGTAAAAGGTCTGTACAAACATCCTAGTCACTAGGTCTCTGACTTGGTGCTCCTCAGGATATTGCACAGTGCTGCCTAAGCATCCTAGCAGTGGGGAAGATGTTTCTCCTGCTGCCTAACAACTATTCTAATAGCAATTCATAAAACAAGTTCCCATCCAGCTACCATATGAATACATGTGGTTATATGTGATCCACGTTGATCAACTTCAGAGACTTGCTCAGTCCTTAGAAAAGGGGAAAGTTCCTTCTCCTCATAAAGTGTCAGGACACATCTGCTTACTAATTCCAAGGACTTCTCCATCTCTGCAGTGGCACATCTCTCATGTGGGTGCTCCCTCCTGTCAGACAGTGTTCTCAGAAAGTGAAATCTTTCCAGTTACCACACTCTCTAACTCCATCTTGACTACTGTGTAACGCTTCTAGCTCTTTTTAAAAGCTGTTTGCCGGTAATGGTGTATCAAAAAGATCAGCAACACCAACATACTTTTTATTACACATACCTATCTCTAATAAGTTCCTTGTTCTGACACAGACGCATTTTCTATATTATTGTTAATCCTGTGTGCTTTGGAGTTTTTTTATGTGGTATCTTAAGACAGTTGCTGAGTGTGACAGGGGAAGAAGGAGGAGAAGAGTTAATGTAAGTACTTTTTTTACCTACTAGGAACCTGTTTAAGGGATAAATATACTTCAAAATAGTTCTACCGGTCACTAAATATTGAAACTGTTATTAACATAAAAAAATCCCACAATTTGCAGATGTTAGCTGTTTGATTCATCATCTCTTACTATTAAATATAGCTTTATGCTATAAATCCAAAAGAAGCTTTTGACATAAATAAAAATAAACGTTTTCACTGTTAACTAGATCCAGATGATACAAATGGTGTCTATATACTTTACCTAAAGGAGTTCTTCATAGAGTAAGATCTAGATAGTGTTCTTTCTAATGATAGAAACAGACCGGGACCGATTTAGAGGCATTGTATCCCAGAGACAGATCATTTCATGGCAGTTGTCACAACCTTCTATGTTGTAAAGTGGGTATTGAAGTAAAATGAAGTCTTGGGACCTTTATGTTAGAAACAGAGCTTTGGCCTTCAGGTAACTTCAATCAACACTTTTCCTCCCAGTACTAAATTACGTTACTATAATGTGAAGTTTTGATGAAAGGCCAAGGCAGGCCCAGTTTTCTCCTTTTCTCCTTGAGGCTATCGGCAAGAGTACTTCCAGAGAAAGTGGGAGACCAGGACCCTGTTTTCTATATTGTTTGTTCATTTCTATATTGTTTGTTCATTCAACCTGGTTGTTCTGTGATTCTGTGATTCTGTGATTTGATCCAATAGGATAAGCTGTAAGCCAGGACTCAAGGTAGTACTAACCCCAGGACCAAATTCTTCTTTCTTCTTTACAGGATACAGTTAAAGCCATTTCTTGATTCTCATCTCCCTCAATATCATCACCTGAATTGAACTCAGGGCTGTCTGAATGAGGTGTACCTAACAGAGAGAGCCTCTTCTGTGACTTAAGTGAAGCATAAATAAAGTATAAATGAAGTAAATTAATTAACAGGGCACCAAACTTTATTTCCCAGGAGAAGGCCATACTCTGGGACTGTGTTTCTTTCTCCAAGAGAAGAGCTATTACAATTTTAAGAGCCTTTAATGTTTTCATACTGCTTGTAAGGAGGCAATGGAAGAAATTCTATGATGTTTAGGTGAAAACCACCAAAGTTATATGTTAGACAGAATTTAGGCATTCTGAACACATGCCAAAAAAATCTCAAAATTCAAACTGGCTTTGAAACATCACTGTTACCTTAACTTCACTTTCCTTTTTATTTTTTATATTTATTGCTTCACTTTTCTTTCTCCAGATAAATATATATTATTTTATTTGCATGAAAAAAGCACAACTAAAATGTATTTTTAAAGATATCAAGAGAAAGCTACAGTGCTGTTCTACTGTATTTGTGTACAGAAGAATGATAACAAATTTTATTACTTGTGTCCTTATTTATTGATTTATTTTAGTTAAAGAACAACATGTCAACCATGACAGGGCTATATTTCAGAGAGAAGAGAACAAACAGAATAGAAAATTAAGTTCTTCTTGTACTAGAAGGGGAAATTGAATGAAAAAGCAGTTGTTAAACATTTTGGGTGACTTGTTGAAAGATTAATAAATTATGTTATTGTGTTCAGAACTTGCATTTGCCAT
Source organism: Coccyzus lansbergi (assembly GCA_033558105.1). NCBI lineage: Eukaryota > Metazoa > Chordata > Aves > Cuculiformes > Coccyzidae > Coccyzus > Coccyzus lansbergi. The sequence continues at coordinate 1,581,713 of JAUMJK010000379.1, forward strand.
TTAAATATCTAAGTGGTTTTCCGGCTAACAGTTTGGAATGTACTTGGAAAAAATAGACCATCTGACTCTTGGATGACTCAAACACGTAAGATCTAGGCAACAAAGATATTATATACTTTGCCATTATACTTAACACACTTCACTCTCCTCTCTAACAGATACAAACCGAAGATTACATTTTATGCTTTATTATTAATCAACTTTGTCCTCTGTATACCACTAAGCCATAAGTAGGAAATACTTATTATATCTAGAACAAAACTATGTTCCAAGATATTTTTGGTCTTTTCATATGTGAGGACATAATTCATTTAAACTAAGTATTTTATCCTAGAGCTTGGCACATCAGTTAGGATTGGTGCTGGGGTGAGGCTGGTAATTTTGCTTGTTATTAAAGTTGCCCAACATTTCCCATTATAAAGCCTGTTTTCAGCTTTGCCAAACCTTAAATGTTTGAGCTGAAATTTTCCAGGCCAGGTGTCTGCCTCAGGTAGAAATATTTCAGGAAATTTCATCCAAAATGTTACAACTGTTTCTGAGGATGAGGTTAAAGAAAGTCTACTGTTTAGCAGTGTTGAAAAAATACTGGAGACCTTTTCATGGAGTTCAAGGATTTTTAGCATAAAGCAGAAGTCTGAAGTTTGGGATTAGAGGAAAGTGGAAGGGGGAAACTGCCTTTCTTTCAGTGATGTATGTCTACATAGAAATGTCCAAACTTTAAAACTTTCCATAGTCTACCCTTTTTAATGTATTCAGCAGAGAATGGTAGGCTCTAATCTCTTCAGAAGTCCCTTTGGCTATTTTTTTTCTACTTTTTAGATTAATCTCTGGAGCTAAAACCAGCCAATAGAAACACAAGGGAAAGAGACTTATGGAGCACTTAGACTACATCAAGCAGGACCTAAATTCAGACATTACAGTTCTGTGAAAGTAGAGTCCTCACTGGATATGATCTAGTTCCTCACTGCACTTTCTTTTCACCCCAAAACACATGTGCTTTCCTGAAGGACAAATGAAGCAAACTAGGACCACAGTGGAAGCATCAAGCCTCCACAGTGACTGTTTCTTCAGTCCATCCTAGATGTGGATAAGGGAAGCAACACTGGAAAAACTCAGGCACTGGTAACTTGGACACATGGAGTAGAGGCAGTCAGATGCTGTCCATGGAGAGACCAGACTTTATCAGAAGTCTGAGAGGGTATATGGAGGTGTGGAAAACATGGGGATATAGGGAATGGAAGCCAAGGAAAATGAGTAAGCAAGGCAGGCAGAACTAATGGATATGGCAACCAGACAAAACTGGAGAAAAAAGGAAAGGAAAAAGAAACCAAAAAAAAAAAGGAAGCAGAATGGGACAAAGGCAGAAAAAGAAGTTTGCTGGAGGGAAGGAGTTGAGAGAAGAGCTGGAAAAATCACCCTGAACATGGAGAACAGTAATAGACATGGGCAATAGAGACAAAGTATAAAGGGAGTCCTGGAGCAAAAGGCATCTTTGAACAGGAGTCAAAAGTGGGAAAGAGAGTGGTACACAGACATGGCAAAGGGGACCAAATATATAAGCACAGGTTAGAAAGGGCTGTAGGTGCTCAACAGTGTTTTCTCCAGGACATGCAGCCCATCTGATGGCTACTGAGTTGTGCCCATAAGATTCAAGGGGTCAGGACATGGGTTCAAGCACCATCTCAAAACCAAGCTACTTAATTCATATTAATTACCTTCCCTGACACAGTTTTGGTCTAAATACCAGTCTCCCAGGCTCTTCCCAGGAATAGTTTAGGGATAGCACAAGCCACAGTTTGTTCACAGTTATTAATATAGATGAAGGCAACTTTCAGAGAGGTAAAAGACTATTTATCTACATGAGTGCAAAATGTGCCATACCACATGCCCAGGTCCAAAGAATGGGCTTTGGTTCACATTATTTACTAGTATAGACATTGCCTGAGGCTATAACTGTACTGTTAAATGAAAAAGGGCCAAGGAATGACTCAAGTAGTGAACTGCTGATGGTTCATACAGATTAAGAGTTAGCTCACTCACATCTTCAGTTTTGGACCACTAAACATAGGAAAAATCTACTTCAGAGAGGGTTTTGGTAGTGTGGATGTGGGCTGTTTGGTGTCACTTGGCCTAGGGGACAAGTCAGGAGGATGTTTTACTTAGTAGTATAAAGACAGTGTGATAGAAATCAAACGCTTCTGGAAAAGTGAGAAAAAGAAGGATAAGTAAAACTAAAATTAGCAAGATTGCCAAAATGTACTAAAAAATATTATAGTTTTACAGAGTTAATTTCATGTTTCTGTTTTGTTTAACAAGTTGAATTAATAAGGAAAAGGCTTGTGAAATAAAGAGGTATGAACAAAGGCAATGCTAAGTGTACATTTTAATTGAGAAAAGCCAGGCAGATCATTTTTGATAGAAACAGACTGAATCAAGGCATGTATCAACAGGTATCTTGCAGTGGTGAAATATCCCTTCAGCTGCCCTTGACACTAAACTGCAAGTGACATATTGCTGTGTCTGATTTTATAAATCACAACCTTAAAATACAGTTTAGGATATCAACATCTGCTTAGCTGATCTTGTATTAAATCCAGGTAGAAGCTGTCAGGACTTCATTTTAGTGTAGGCAGGCCTATGCAGGAACCAAGCCTGTGCAAGTTTTTATGGCATACTAAATCAGCGTGGAAAACTTTCAGCCCACAGTCCTCTTTTTGCCCACTGATATGAAGTATGTTTGGCAGTTCAAGGTGAATATTAGAGGATAAATACTGTTGGGGTTTTTAGTAGATCAGATCTCACAAGCCTGGCTAAAAGAATGCATAGTGTGTTCCTGAAGGCACAGGCACCAAAAAAAAAATGCCAGAGGGCACAGAGGAAATGATACATGTCAATACAAATAATTTTCACTCTGGGTAAAAAATTCCAGCTCTTAAACATCATTAATTTGGTGGTAGCTTGCCAGATTGCAAACCCCACCAATGGAAAACATAGAAAACAACAAACCAGACAATTCAGTTACTCTCCACTCAACTTCTACTTTTCTCCGTTTCCACTATTTCTTTAAGCCATGTTTCTTAAAACCACAGTTAATCTAAATATATTTATCCTTAACCTGAGCAGTTTTCTTGAGGTCCCAGATTGTACCATAAAGATACCAGACCAATTGCACACTATTCTGCAGATTTCAACAATATTCTACAAAATCTAATGCTAAATATAAGACATCTACCAGCCAAGATCACTCAATCGCAATCAAACACTAGAGAAAACCACCTTTCAGCTACCATTTACAAACCAACACTAGACTTCATATATATAAACACTAAGTTATAGACACTGTGGTTTATTAAAGCCCCACCAAGCCTAGAATAACTAAGATATATGTTCATGTATTTGAACCTTGGTGGGAGTTAAGGCTGCCCACTGACCACTTCAGCTCGAGAGAAATGAGACAGTGAAAGTAAAGTCTCAAAGGTTAAGAAGAGGAATATATAAGTACTGTTTTGTTGATATACAAATGAATCAACTGATTGCTCCCTTGCTTTCCATGGCTTGCACTGAAAAAACAAGCAGGCTAACAACCATAACACTAAAGTAGCTACATATATCATGGTAATAAAACAACTCTTTGCAAGTTCACTTTTCCATAGACCCAAAATACACTCTACGTATCAATCATAAATACGTAACTAACTTAATAAGTACTTCCAGTCACCAGGTTTTTGACTTCTTAGACTGTCACAGGGAAATGAGGGACATGAAGAGTGACAATACAATGGAAGCTACATGAAATTACAAATTTTGAAAAATCAGGCCTTTTACTGAAGACAAGAGGAACCTTGTCATTCATCAGGTTTGTTTTCCTGTTGTTGTAGACAGCCATATCATAGGATATCCTTTTTAAACTTATGAAGCTGAATTTAAAGAAGAGTTGGCATGTTTGTTTGTTTATTTAACAAATCTTATCTGTTTTGGAGTCTCAGTATTGAAGCAGTTAAAAAGTTTTTTTCTCATTAGAACATATTCCTTGTTATTTTACATGCATCTAGTTTTAATGCCAACATTGTCCTTTACTATATAATTTTCCTTTCTGGCATTAATCCTTTATCATCTTTAGAGACAGTAACCAAATCCTTATCTTAGTCTTGATTTCAGTAAGTTAAATACCATGTCCATTCAATGTCTTCTCAGGAGACATCTTTTGCATTTCCCTAACTGTTGTGTCTTCTGTGCTTCATTCTTATTTCAGCTTAACACATTTTTAAACATATGGATGATCAAAACTATAAATGATGCAAAGGACGCCTCATCAAATCTTCATCTGAAACTCTGTACCTCTGCTATATTCCATGTGTCATGTCTTTTTCATTACTAGATCACATTGCTGTGAATAACCAGCGCATCTTGTCTTCTCTCTCTGGAAGACATCCTGCAGATGACAACAAGAATTATTCGAATCCTCTAAGTCTGTTGGTCTGTCAGCTCTGCTTGTATCACTTACTTAACTGTGCTGCCAATCCCTCCTCATTTTGTATCACACACATTTAATCAACACAGAGTATCAATTAAAATATTAAGAACAGTCTCAAGCATGATTTTTGAGAAAGGTTTCTGAAATAGATAATTTTCCTTTTTCAACCCTGCATGTTTAATTTCCTTCTTACCTGGTTCCTTCCTAAATTCTTAGTCATAGTGCTTATTACCTAGATAGTCTAACCATATTATCACTAACTCTATCTACCTACTTGATTAATGTTCTCATTTTGCTATTGCTTCACTGTTTCTTGCTGTGCATATTTATGTTGTCTGCTATTATTTTATCCATAAACACATACCAAAAGCAGCTGCTGATTTTCTGCAATTCTATCTCAGGCTTTTCTCATCATTTCTCAGTAACTAGTTATAGATCCAGACATTTCAATCCAAGCTATTAATACTGACCTTAACATTGTCAAACAACATATTTAAAATACTCATTACTGACCAGTGCAAGACATTGAGTAGCTTGTATGCAGCTTGCTAATGTCAATGGAAAGATTCCTTTCTGATTTCCATAGTCATTGGGAACAGCTACACAAGATGGAAAGCAAACTGCTTCAGAAACTGTATGTGCGAGTTCTCAGTAGTTCGGCCAAAGCGCAGAATAACCTATGACCCTCTGCTGTTTGGCTGGGGTGGAGATACACCATGTATTTGTACTGACTGTGTCAATATATGCAAAGTTAAAAACACTCCATTGCATCTGCTGTGTGTATATATATATATCACGTTAAGACATTGCAGAGCAACACGAAGTGGAGTACACCAGTCCAACACTGAATCACTGAATCACAGAATCACAAAATCAGAGAATAGTTGGTGTTGGAAGTAACTTCTGAAGGTCTTTTGGTACTACCCCCGTGATTAAGCAAGTTCACCTACAGCCAGTTGCCAAGAATCCTGTCCAGATGGTTTGTTTAATATGTACAAGGGTGGAGACTCAACAACCTCCCTGGCAAATTGTGTCAATGCTCAGTCACCCTCAAAGTAAGGTGTTCTGTAGCATCCTCCAGGATCTCATTATATTGTTATGACACCACCTCAGGAACCCTCAGGTTTTCCTCCTCCCAGGTTCTTTTAGTAAATGGGAATCATATCTTTCCAGATGTTCTGTATTTACATAACATGCCAGTTCACAGGCCTAAGAAGCATTGCTGACAGTTCCATGTGTCTTTTTTTCTGCATTTAGACACATCATTGGATTTGTTGGACCCACAATGAAGACCAAACTTTTTTATTGTTAAAGAGCTTTAAATGCCTTAATGTTCTCATGTCATTCTTTATCATCTTATGTATGGCAACTCCAAACAGGCAGCAAGTCACATCTGTCATGAATTACCTGGTTCAAACCCCCTAGTACATTCTGCACAACATCTGCTTTCTGAAGTAAAATAACAGACGTGATGAACCAGGAGCAATCCTTTCAGCTCCCTAATGGCATTGTAGCTATGCAAAGCTTCCCAGGGTTGCTCTTCTGCGTTTGAGGTCTTTGAGATAATTTTACTGGTACCATGTAAATCCTCTGAGCAAAAATGGGAATTAGATTGGAGTTTACTTTATTTTTTAACCAATAAAAATATGAGAAGAAATTCTCACCAAAAAATCCTGGTTGGTGAAAATACTTGCAAACCACAACACTTTTAAACTCAGGTTGTGCTCTTCTTTGAACAGATGCGCTAAAAGTAGATCTTGGGAATTACTTCAATATGAAGTCCCCAAAGACAACCCAGAAAACAGTGAATTTGCAATGATTGTCTCTCATCTTGAGCACTATTGTGGTGGTGCTCCAGCTGGAAAGAAACAGGAATCTGACAGTTAAAGCTGTCATTTTCTGAGCTAGGAACAGAAATGGATAGCTAGAAAAAATGAAAAATCTACAGTATTTCTCTATCCCATAATTCTCTGCAGGAGCTAAAAGACTTATAGCTATGGTATTTCTAATCCACCTTCTATAATCTAGAGCTTTGTAATTTTTTTTTCTTTTAGAAGTTTGGGGATTTTTAATTTTTTTTTTGGTGGCTGGTTGCCTTTGTCAATACTAGTGAGCTGTGTTAATAAGGAGAAGTGACCATTGTGTTACTTTGGGGCTACAGAAACACTAAAACATATGACGGTTCAGTGATAATAACCGCAGTAATTACTCTAATCTTCACCCAAGAGACGAAGCTTGGCATGACAAAGGTATTTGAAATAGAACATTATTAATATAAAATTAAATGTAGAAAATAATATAATCCAATGCAATATAATAAGAAAGCAAAACAATTTCTAAAGAAAATGTTTAATCATTTCTATATCCTGCAGTTTACATGTGATCAGACTTATTTTCAAACTGGGTAAATACATCATTCTCCAGATGCAATCCTATAAGCCAAATTTCGGTCCAGAATTATTTTTTTACAACTAACTTATAAATCCCTGAAAACAGGGGGATATAATGGAAACACTGACTACAATATCATAAATAAAAGCCTTCCTCTGAAGTATTTCCAAGATTTCCAGTTCATAAAAAGTTTAATGTTTCAATTGAGACTTGTACCAAACTTCAAATAATGACAGAATACAAATGATATTAAGCAGTACAAATAAAGTAAATTTACTCATGTAACTGTTCATGTCCCAGAAATAAAAAACACCAAGCTGAGAGGCAGCATGATAGCCCATATCCGGAAAAATCACACATTGATTTCCAAGTAAACCTCACTACAGCCGGAACTCAACCAATGTCATACTCCTTCCATTAAGAGTGTTTCTATTGTAAAACAAATAGTGCATTTTTCACATCACAATTCTTTTTGTGATGAGATTGCTTTACATTTAATTTTTGTTTCTCCCACAAGATAATGTTGTAAGCATTTATAGTTAAATGTAAACCTTTTTTTTCCTTAGTCTTAACCCATGAAAACAACTGTTTTATTTGCATTTTCTTATGTTTCAAAAGCTATGCAAACTTAACAAATATAGACATTGTAAGGGAGAATGCATACACTTTTTTCTGGTTTAGAACTGCTGGTTTCACTGAGTATGACTGGATCACTACTAACATTTTTTGTTTAAATTTTTACTTTTATTCACTAGGTGTAAGGCAGGCTTTAACTAGTAGCATGCAGACATCGCTAGTCCTTACCAATTTTGAATGGTGTTGGGGTTAAATTCTGATGTGGTCTAAAGCAATAGACTTATATTATTTTGATCCTATAATGTTAGCCTTCTGTGACTTGGTATTCATATTCATTCATATTCCACTCTGCTACACTCTCTACCGGTATCATTCCACATTCAGTTAAAATGGTCCAACTAATTAAAAATAATATCAAGCATTTGCATAATGAGATGCAGCTTTGGACTTGGAATCAAAATACATGATCTCTTCTTCCTTTTAGGAAGATGATGCTCAAATTTATCTGTCTTAACCATAAGACTGTTCTAAGATATTAGCAGAGCAAAGGCAGACTACAGCCCAGTTCCCCATACATCTTTCTCCTTCTTCAATCACTCCCCCAGGAGACACAGTCAGTTAATTTCAAAGGCCTATCCTTGACCACTGACAAGAGAGGAAACACAAGACAGCAAGACTCTAATAATGAGCACTTTAGCTAAATATCTAAGAAAGGTTGAGTGAATTTGGGCCTTGATCAAGAGCTCACTGAATTCAAATGGACAATAAAAGAGGCACTAGATCAGTTTCCAGGGAGTGTTCCAATATTAAGAAGATATTTCAATCCAGTGGTTAGTAAAAACCACCGGAATGGCGCTCCATGCTGGAGTGCCACACTGCCCCATCAGCTTCTCATCAAGCTATCTTTCTCATAGACACTCATCCCATTGTGGCTGATTGCCACTGTGAGAAAAAAAAGACAACTCGTATGCTGAAAGGTATTTCAAAACAGCGTAATTGGAAATCAAATGAAGTGATATGGAAAAAAATGTAATATACTTACAATCAGTTGGAAATTTCTTTTTTGCATACATTTTTCTTCCTTTTAACATTTAAAAATTAAATTTAACCATTCTTCCCTTGAATAGTTGCCCTGAGATGTATGACGATACTTTATAGTTTGGTTGTCTTTCATCAGTTTCTTCAAGCAGTTTACAGAAATCAGTGTCTTATTACACGTTTGAGGTATGCAAGTAGGATTTTCAGAGTTCTGTCAGGTGATATTTCATGTTCATAGAGGACTTATTGCCCTATGTTTTCAACTTGGTAATCTATCTTAGGTCATCACAAATATTACAGCATGACAGAACACAATATGTATCTGTGACTCAACTGCCACATTTTACAGCTGAGTTTACTAATGAGCATCTACCTTCATTGCAATTTAATCTGATATTCTGTACGGCAAGCCACAGAGACTGACACATGGCTCATATCCTGTCCTTCCTTGCCTGCTATTGGAGAACTAATCCTTTGAAAAGAGATAGCAAAGACATCTGGGTGCTGTAATGCTTTAAGCTACCACAGCTAAATCTGCCAGTATTTATCTCTCAGAGACCACATTGAGTTTAATGGCGTTTGGATAAGCCCTTAAATAAAGAAACTATCGTACAGGGGATTTAATTGATCTGTCTAAGGTCAAACAGTGGCTGAGTAGCAAAGCTGGTATAAAACAAAGGAGGGAGAATTGGCAGAAAAAGAAAATTCACAGGTAGTAGATAAGCACCAGTTTACTTTCCAAATATATGAACAGAACATTTGCTAAGCCCTATCATTTTTTTACTGACTTGGTTATTTTTCTTTTTAATGCACACAGAGCTAAAGTTTGCAATTCAGTTAACGGGATCATTAACAATGTCATTGAGTTATCCGTACATATAGATCCTTTTTTTCCAAACACAGGGAAGTTATGTACAGCAGTAGAGGGAAAAAAAATCACTGCTGATTTTGGCCAAAGCTGAAACTCCTAAATGGAAGCTGAACCACTGAAACTTTCCCTTTCACAAAGATTTATCTTCTACAACAAACACAAAATTCTTACTTGTAGCCCTATGCCCCTCTCAAGTCATTATAGAGCAAACATAATTCACTATGTTTCTGCTGAAATTATTTGTACCCAAAAAAGTCTTATTTTGTTCTAAATTAAGCTATCTGCTGCTGGTGGTTTTAAAAAAGGTCTTTCTCCATCATTTAAATAGACCAAAGCAAATGTTCACATATATATAAAAATGACTAGAGAGTTGCTTTTTCTCTAGCTGATTTTTTCTTCCTATGTGGATCTGATTTTTTGCCTCTGAGAATAGAACTTATTAGCAACCTTAAAGTAAAAAAAGACAGGATATTTTTCAGTAAGAACCTCCTCTTTGCCAAACATCCCAGAGCTTGTCTCCAAGGACTTTAAAAGAAAGGAAAGAATGAAGAACGGAAACCATAAAGCATGCATTACTGCTATCATCTAATTGCTGAATGAATAGCACGGTTGTTTAGTCTGATTGCACTAAGCTAGTTATCCACTGCTTCATTGACAAAAAGGGAATCTACACAAATTATAGGGAAATTCAAGCACTAAAGGAATGTTTTGGTTCAGAGGTTTGCAATGACTGTTAGTTTTGGTTCCTGGCACAGTTTGTCTTTACCATATGAACTCTGTTGGGCTCGGTCAGCCCAAAGCTTTCCAAAAAGCTTGAGAAGAGGACAGACTTCCTTGTCATCTGTATCCCATAAATAAATTAAAGTGATGTTCTCCAGTTAGAGTTTGTTTCTTGGCAGGTTAATGTGCAATCAGAGAAAGAAAAGCCTTTCATTTGTAGACTCAAACTAAAGGAAGGAAACTTTCGTATGTGGATTCACCAGAGACCAAAATATTAAAAAGTAGAAGAGGAAAAACATATGCTATAGTCCCCTGAAAAATAAGTGAATCAAATAAAGTGCTTTAGAGACATGCCTTCAACTGATGATGTGGAAAAGCAAATCAGGAACAGGCAAAGAGTTTTCACTACCACCTCCTTATTTCATCATAAGAACAGGGTTTTTAGGCATTTTTTTCTAATTCATACCCTTTATGCAGAAATGGCAAAAAAACATTAAACAAGCTTAATATAGCACACTCCAATGGGCTTGCATTTCTCCAACTTATCATGTTGCAGAATGTACGTTTAAGTACATAGAATGAGAGGGATATGGATCTCATTCCCTTGCTATGTGTATGACATCACAACCAAGTAACTGCAGCAAGCATGAGCAGTGACACAACCATATTCAGTGTAACGTGAAAACTTATTTCAGTCACAGAAAACATTCCAGCACAGCAGTCACATTTTTTGTCTCACAGCCTACTGCAGAACTCCATCAGACTCTCCATGTTACTACTTCCATTCAGCCTCATCTCTCACATTCTCAGACTACTTCTTTCAAATTTTCTTGCACTTCACTGAAGTCAACTTTCATTACTTAGGACTGTTGTAGTCAAATCTTTGTGAAACACAGTTACACTCACCAAAATAAAGATATCTCAATGTTTTTTTCACTGAATGATTAAGGAAAAAATTAAAGAAGGAATGTGGTAAGAGTCTGCAGTCAAAGACAACATATCTCTGAATTCTGTGAGTCTCTGGCCTTTCTAGAAAGCATAAGCACTCCATTCCCTGTTTAGGGGGCCCCCTTTACCTGGCACAGCTGATTGAGAAGTATGCTCTCCATCACCCAAAGTGGCAGTATCTGTGTTACAGATGCTGTGCACAGCATTGGTAAGACAAGAACTTACCGGAATGAGTCACACAAGCAGATAACACAAATGCTTAATGGTTATTGAATTGTATTACCAAGACAGTCTTTTGATAGTATGACTTTCTCTGTCTGGAAAAAGAATTTAAGCTTTGACAATAAAAGAGACATTTAGCTGCAGCTTCAGCAGCCCTTTGTGAATACAGCCATATCAACCACAACAATAAGCCATTCTAAGTATCAGCAAGCTTTCAGATCTGTAGCTCTGACATCTGTATCAACTGCTATAAAATACCTCTAGGGATAGCTATTATTTGAATATTGGCTGCACCTTATTTGGAAATGTTTTTTTCATCTGAATTTTGTAGCCTCTTTAAACTACATTATAAAATGCATTACCGAAAACCAAGAATTAGATCAAATCAAATTAAATTAAGATTCTTTTAAATTTAAATTAATGGAAAATGTACTACTGTCTTTACTCAGAACTCTATGAGGCCACACGTGTCTTATTTTCTTTCCAAATTCTATTGTTAAAAAACATTTAGTTACTATTTCTCTTTTTTCCTACAAACCAAAAATAACAATCAAAGTATAATGATTATAACCAGAGACTGACACTATGAACACAATGAATGTAAAACTACAAAATTTTACTGTCCTATGTCCTTATTTACTGGCCTTAGCAGGTACATCCACATCAGTTGTCCTCTCTATTTCCTACTGAGTTGATATTAATTTAAATATTTATATGTGCCAGAATCTTTCTATTTAAATTGTTTGCCTTTGAAATAACTCATTCATTCAAATAAAGTTTCAATGGGATAGGGAAGTGTGACTGTGAAGGATCGGTATTGAAACTGAAAGCAATTATCTGTAGGTGCTTTTTTTCCATATGTCTTGCAGAGCACCAAGCACTTATTCTGCACTTAAGGAGGAAGAAATAATAATTAATCTAAAGTTTTTGGCAAGATACAATCTAGGCAAGAGCTTAATGCATTTGAACCACTGATTCTTATTCTTGGAACAGGAAATTGGATTTCTGTTTCTCCTGTGGAGAGGATCTTAAATAAAATCTGGCCAAGTCTGTGGAGTCAATAATACTTCTCAGGGAACTAAAAGTAAAGCGGATGGTGCTAGTATTTCTAAGAGAAAAGTCTGACGCAGGCATTCATGGTTACTATATGTGTTCTGTGCAGCATGACACCCTTTCCTTGCATACCTACCGTAGCTGCAGTTACCTGACTCCACCCCTCAGGAATCTGGAGTTAGTAGCTTGTTTAGTAGCAAAGATGCCCTTGTTCATGATCCCAAAGGTTTGAGGGTAAAAGGAAGGAACGATTTTAGGGTTTTCTGTGGTACTTAACTGGATGCCACTATGTGCCATCTTCACTTGAGGGTACTTGCTACTTTGGGGTATGACATCTCTGACACAAAATCACTTCTACTTTCAACTCTCCCCTCCACAATGCTAAAAACATTTTCCTCTGAATCTTGTACCAAATACTGTGCTGCAAGGTTTGACTGAAGGCCAATTTCACCTTCCCATGACAAAAAGTGAAAACTTGCTTGCACAGAGAATAGAGAGGCAGAAAAACACATCATTCTAGAGGGAGAGGCATACCTCCTCTGAGATGGCTCCATCTCCTAAGCCTCCTTCCTCTTCAACCTCCTGTTTATATGAACATGTCAAGCAGGAAAAAAAAAAGAGAGAGAGAAAAAAATCCCATTAAGACTACCAGTTAAAGGCTACTAGGTCTGCACAAAGTGATGGGGAACATTACAGCCTCAGCATTATGGCAGCAGCCCTCAGCTTCAAGTTTTCCTTCCATATGCTTGCATTCTCATTTTAGTGGTGACTAAAATGCTTCTTAAGAGTAATCCAAGTGGACAAGCAGAACAATCATGACAGCAGAAGAATCACCACTTCAGTATCCATCAGGTCACTTAATGGAAAAATCCCACTTTTTTTATTGACCTAGTGTCACTTTGATACATATCATCACTCATACATGATTTTACACACAAATAATCTTCATAGTAAATCCACTTGCCTTTCAAATTCACCTGAAGACCCTCAGTTATTACTATGTAGTATACCATATTTCTCACCTTTCTTGGTCAAAAACGAACAGTTACAGAGTATGCACCACTCAGTTTTATAGTCAGCTTTATCAGAATAAGGTTTCTAATTGCTGTCAGAGTAACAGAAAGCACTATACCACTGAAAATTTTGGTAGTTAGGTAAGTTCCAGTAAAACTCTGGGAAATTCAATGAAAAATCCATATATTTAACTTGATCCTTTGCAAGACTTCAGAGAGCTTTTTCTTATAATTCAGTTTGAAAATGTAAAAAAAAAAAAAAGACAAAAAAACCCTTATAAGTTTAAACACATATTTTACCTACTTGTTTCCATTCATCTCTGTTATTAAGACAACAGAAAAAAATTAATTTCACTTGAAAACATCCAAATAGCCAGAACTTTCCCATCTCAGAGACTAGAGCCCTAATTTCCATGCTCTGCTTCTAAGGAGTAATGTGTTTTGGGCACGTCAGTTAATCTCTGGTGTCTCTATTTTCCACATGTTTAGTGTTATCCACTTCTAGACTCCTTTGAGACTTACAAACAATAGAAGTGTTATGTATGTCAAATATTATTGCTCGCATTTAAATACAATTACCAAATGAAAAATTCAAGTCTGTTTTTTCTTCTTCTGAGAACTTGTATTACTACCCTAACAAAAAAATTCCAGAGTCACATTCCTCTAATATACCACTACATATTTTATAAATGGAAATGACTCAATGCTGATAGGAAAGCACATATTTTTTCATGCCCCAACTGTGAGGAACTTCATTTATCTAACTGATTCTGCCTTTGGTTTTGAGCCTGATGTAAAAAAGACGATAGAAAGTTCATGGCTCAGTAATTAATTGTTTGGAAACAATTCATTGTAAATACCTTTATATTTATAGCCACTATGGAACAATGGAGTTAGCATCTGAGAAGGCTCCAAGCAAAGCAGGAAGACACTGCAAAGGATGTACCATTGTCATTATTAAGAAAGATTCTGTCTGACTGTACACGAGGCACAGAGATTAGTATCAGTTGTGTCTGTGGAGGGAAAAGACAATGCAAACCTGTAGAGAGAAGAACAACATACCCTTCTGCAACAGCATACATGGAAGATGAAGTAGCCTTCATGGTTTTCTCAGTTCCATTTGCACAAATGTCATGGTAAAAAAATACCTTTGCCATTCATTAAAAAATCTTGCACATCATGTCTGTAATTTTGTATGGGCTCCTAGCAAAGACCTTTTGGCCAAACTGCATTTACCCAGTGTCAGAAGAAATCCTTTTGTTCCTTGCATGCTAACACCACAGGCTCACATTGTGACTTTATTAATGAAGGTAAAAATGCTCTTTCACAGAGACACATGGGACAATAAATTTTCAGTAACTGTCAGTCCCTTCAGAAAACAGCTACAACTGTATTGAAGAATGGTGTTATAGAAAAAAATAACAACAATAAATAAACCAAAGAAAGCAAGTCTGATGAGTACCTCTTCCTGATTTTTCAGTAAGGGATGATTCAGTGAAACTAAACCAGATGACAGAACTATTACTATTTCTGAGAATAAGCTGCAATAGAATCTCAATATGCAGAAGCGGAAATTGCTGTTGTTATGAGTATACATACTTTTTTTACCCTCCGTATAAACAACCCTTAGTGAGGGACAGGATGTGAGAACACCCATGCTCTACTAAGTATGCTAAATCATCATATTTGTTTCTTCTAGATCAATAGATCTCGAATTCTGTAGACAAAGAAATACAACAGGGAGACTAGGAATGAGCTTTTGAGAGTGGCAGTTTCTCAAGCCAGCACAGTGCAGAAAAAATAGAACTCACTTTCTTCAATGACTTCTCCAAGGTGACCCATGTTCTGTCCATAGTGTGAGAGAAGAGATCTCTGGTCTGAGTGGCACTGACTGACTCGCAACCACATTGCTTGAGTGTCATCCTTTCTATATCACATACGTCCTGGAGTGAGTTAGCTGGTTTAGTCCAGAACAGAGCCAAGAATGAGTGCACAGACATTGCACAGACATTGAAAGTTAATTTAGGATATGATTGTTAAGGACTAACTGTTCTGAATATGTAATATTAATCATTACAAATTAGTAGGAACTAATCATTCTCAGTATATCTTCTTTATGAATATTAATCCAATAAAGTCACGTTTCAAAGACTAAAATTAGTCTGATTTATTATATAGTGTTCTAAACAGACCTACCACAGTGACCTCAAATTGCCTGAACTATAAATATTTAGTCATAAATATATGCATACCTATATTGAGTTGCAACAAAGGGGTGAGCGCTTAATTTTCTTTTCAGCCATCCTTTGTTTAGGTACAGAGGCATAACATTTGTTCTTGTGAGAGTGCATGCAAAAGATGAGGGATGATGCAAGAAGTGTCTATGCATAAACTGCAGAAAGCTTTGAAAGGACAAATAAAAAAAATATATTGTATGTACCTCACTCTGCACATTTTAATGTGCATTATAATGTACATTTTATTTTGTTTTTCCATTGCAAAGTTCCTTCTTCACTCATTTGACATTCCTCACATCTTATAATTTACACAAAACACATATATCAACAGCTTACATGATATTCAAATAAGTATTACGACACTGAAATACTTGAGTAGGGTGACAGGATCAAGGAAAATCTAATATCTTCATTCTTCTTATCCTACCCCTATGTCTACTTCCTCTTTCCCCTTCAGTAATTTTCATCAATTATCTTGCTTTTGCTATTGTTTCCAAAGCCACCATTCCTGTGGTTCCTACTCCCTACTGCACTCCCTGATGTTTGTGTGTCTGGATCCTCTCCCCACTCTTCTCCTTCACTTCTCCAAGCCTCCATGAGCTCTGCACTCCTTACATTCCACACCAGCCCAACCAGTTCTTTAATACTTTCTTTTCCCACTCTCATCCTCTAACAGACCTTCCTAAAGCAACTGCTGTCAGCCACCACTTCCCCTTCCCTCCTCCTCTCCACTTCTTTTGTTGGTCAATCTGAGCAGGAGAGAAGAAGCAGGAGATGAAAACAGAAAACAGCTTGTCTCCCTGCCAGGTGGTTGTGCAGAAGCACAGGGATATGCGGCACTTGTGTCAGGGGATCAAAATCTGCTGAATACATGAAAAGTTGGCAACACTCAAGGAAGGAGCTGATCCAGAAAGGAGACGAAATGTGGACATCATCCCTGTGCACCGTTTGGCAAACATGATACATGCTTAAAGTTGAAAAGCAGAGGGAGAAAGCACAGACTTGAGCTTCTCTTAAGTTGTCCTAAGCAAAAGATATGTAAATCACTACTTCATTTGAAAAGAAGCACCTTGTAGCTGCTTTGCACTCGGTTCTCCTGGCTCCAAGAGAAACCAGGCCTATGTTACTGAAAATGAAAATAAGTAAATTTTCTGCTACAGAAAAATAATGTGGCTAAGAGGACTGAGTCTGTCATGGGGTTTATTTATCATTCCTTTTGATGAAATGATGTTTGAAATTAAATAATTTCCAACAAGCTCTCTCTTGATTTGTCCTTATTTGGATAGGGGGCAGGAGGTAAAGTCTGTATCAGTAGGTTTTGTTTTGACAGCAAAATTCTCTCATCAAATGAGAAAGAAGGATGTTGGAAATAAAGATTAGTCCCACACATGTGAACAGATCATACAGATATCAAGAATTAGTCCATATACAAAAGTAACATATCGATGACCTAATTTGTTAACTGGCAACCGGTCAAACCTCAGAACCACCCAAGGTAAAAAAAATTGTAACCAACTCGCTGATTCTTAGTTAATCTTTCTTTGTACTTCCCTCATTCAGAGAAAAGGCCTTTCAAAACCACTTCATTTCTCTGCTACATGTATTCATTTTTTATTTTTATATTCATTTTGTTGGATAACAAAGAACATTATGCTCAGCCATAACAAAATATTTGTATAGACAAGCTCAGTAGGAGTTTTCATGTTGTGCTGTCAGCACTGCACAACAGTAGACCTTTTTTTTTTTTGTTTGGAAAAATGAAGCTTACGCAAAAAAGAAGTTCAGACTTTCACAGCAGTTAATATCTAGTTATATCAACTGAATTGGAGGCTTTGCATAATATTGTAATGTTAATAGCTTGTAGAATCATTTATTCTGAGACTGAAGGTATATTCTGTGAATGGGCAAATGCTCACGAATGTGTGGAACACAAGGATTTCTATTAATTATTAATTCTCAGGTTATATTTTTAAGAACTTCTTACATACTTTAAAAAAAATATTCTCGAACACATCACATCCCTCTACATAGTTCTTCCAAGGTAAGTAACTGCTTGACATGGAAGACGAATTCAATAAAATAAAGGCATAACACAGCTTCTGAAGTGTGTAATTCTGAAATGTGAAATCCTGTAGAATATGACTTGAGTAACACTTTTTTCAAGCAAAGGTTTTATTTGATAATATGCTCTAAATATTTTCTGAAATTAAGAAATGCAAAACCAAATAAAAGTGGATAACACACAAAAAGAAAGTTTGACTAAAGAGTAACTCTTTCCCATGAAAGAATACTTTTGTCCTTCCACTTATATAGAATTTTTGAGATCTGCCATTGACTTCAAAGAAGCTTTAATGGCTTGTATGTCAGAAACTAAGTCTATGTGGGTGTTACTGAAGAGTATTTACAACATAAAAAATTCTTCCTAATATTTACTGTACAGCATATACAGATAAGTGTCAGTATGATACAAAATGTCATAGATACAAATTAAGTTCTGATGAACATCTTTATAAAAAAATGAAAATGAACTATGCATATTAGATAGCATAACATCTGAAAAGCTCAGTAGAAAAAAAAGGAAAGGTGAGCAATTCAAAAAAGCAACTGAGTAGCTGAGATATGACTATAAGCGACAAGTAAGATCACACAGTGCTAAAAATAAAATAGTTCTAAGACCAGTTTGAATGGACCAAGTAAGCATATCCTTTGTAGATGAGCATTCCTTTCTCCCTCTAAATCAAATTTACCTCATTAAAACCACAATTGGATATTGCCAAAATGCTAAGTCTGTGCTGAAGTCTTAAGCTATCGTATTTTATGCTACTAATGGAAACTGATATCATGTAAGGTATTGATAAATAAAATATATTTTAATCATGTTCTTCTGCACAAACTTTTACTAGCTATTTCAAGCTATAAAAAAAGAGTTTCACCAGCATACAGACACAATAAAAGTGCATGAGAAGGAACTTTAACTCTGTTGTGTTTGTGTTGGGTTCAGATGTAATTTTCAAAG
This sequence comes from Coccyzus lansbergi, assembly GCA_033558105.1. Lineage (NCBI taxonomy): Eukaryota > Metazoa > Chordata > Aves > Cuculiformes > Coccyzidae > Coccyzus > Coccyzus lansbergi. Next base: position 1,600,272 of record JAUMJK010000379.1, read on the forward strand.
AACAAAAAAATCAATACTTAGGTAATAATTTAAAAAATAAACTACAAAGATATTCATTTGGATAAAACAGTAGACTATGGACATTTGAAACATTGGATGTGCTGGTTAGGGAAAATAAACACTAGGGCAGATGGGGACTTGGACAGGCTGAGTTTTAGAGCTGACATTTGATGAAGCAAAATCACCGAGAAACAGAATCACTATGAAAGATTTTATAGACTTTACTAGAAAAGTTTCGTAAGACTGCAGGCCAACACAAATCCAATGGCTAGACCTACGCTGGTAAATAAAAGAGGTCCAGAGACCGAAACAAAGTGTGACACTGCTTTTGGAGGGGGTCCCTGGAACAAGTTATCCTCAGAACTGTGCCATGTATTGACTCAGAAACAGTTATTTGGAGAGATCCTCCCAGAGCCTGGGACTGAGCCAACAATTAAGCACTGCTTACAATGAATGATCCAAAATTCTACTTCTCTCCCTTGCCTTCACTTATTTAACACACAAAGGTAATTTGTGCCTTCAATCTAAATATTACCAATGATGGGAAGTGATTAAAACATCATATCATCACTGGGATTGATACAGTACAACTAAATGAAGGATTTCTTTGAGGTTTCAGAGACTAGAAGTCAAAGTTATGTTATAGAAAGCTTTAGCTGTCATTTATTTTGGCCACTGTGACACAGCAAATGATGTGCTATGGCTCCACACTTCAGCCAAGCTTTCCTGAAGATTTCTAGCCAAACCTGATGAGTATAAATTGCCCTCTTTAAATGGACAAGCAAGCGCTACATTTGCCTATTTTGGCTTTTCAAAAAGTTTCCCCAACCACATTAGCAGAGTATTTGAGGACATTTATAGAAACATAATTAGACAGATACTCATTTCCTTCCTCTTCTCCTGCTCTTCTTATTGCCCATCCCAGCACAATAAAGGTAGTATTTTTACTATGGTTTTGGACTGGCAGCAGACAGAACCAAAGATATTTCCCTAAAGCCCTCCATACATAGGCCCTAAACCAAAACTTGCTTACTCCTGTAGATTTCAAGATCTTTTCATGCCTAAGTCTTAATCTTACATCACTGGCATGATGTCCTGGGATATGGATCCAGAACCCTGTGTAGGAAGTAGAGCTTTTGTTAGATGGAACAGCTTTCCAAAAGTGAAGATTTAAAGTGGAGGTTTTACCATGTTGCTGAGAGCTCCATCTTGTGCAACACAAAGCCACTACTTTCAAGATAAAGCAATAGGAAGAGCATCTTGTGCCAGATGCTACATTTATCCAGGGTTACTTGAGCAGAAGTAATGGGCAGTATTAAAGCAATGTTTACATAATGAAATGTAATATCGCTCATTCTATGTACATCAGTAATAAGAGTAGAGATTGAGTTGTTTTGGACAAAACTGAGCTTTCTTTTTGAGAATGGAAAATTACCAACAGACTGTGAATTTGCCTCTTATTTTTAATAATTTTTTCACCTAGCATTGATATGTTTGATTGCAACTTATTTTGACAAAATGACACAATTCTCTTCTAGAAAGTTCACAATTGTTTTTTTTTTTTTATTTTTTGTAACTGTTACTTAATCAACTCATCTTAGTGACCTGTGAAATTTACATGACCTTTTATTAAGAGGGAAAATATGAGGGAATAAAAATGTATGTACTCCATAGAGCAAAGTAGCAGCAGAAGTCAACCATCCAAGGATAACAAAACTAAATAGTGCTTTTAGCAAATTATATTCTGATTAACACCTTATACAGAGAGAGCCAGGCCAAACACTTTCATCCTATAAGGAACGTGCTCTGCAAGAAAGTGGTCTCAGCTCTCCCCTGAACAAAGAGTTTTTAATCCAAATCACATCTTCTGGTGAAGAATTCCTGCTTAAAGTGAATCGCAACTGGTAAATTCACATCAAACAAGATGGAGTTTAAAAAGTAGTGTTCAGAGCCCCTGTGACCTACGTGCACTTTCTATGGATGGACCTATATCACACCTATGTAAAGATCTACATCAGGGACCCAAAACTGGCTTCTTATAAAACTTGCACTGAGGCTAATCAGCCTTGCCTAGAAAGAAGTTCCTTGTTTCCACCACCCTCTGTTATATCTGACTAAAGCTTGGCCATACGGAGAATAAATGCTGGGTAATTTACACATGGATATAAGAAGGAAGAAAGTCAATGCAAAGAGGGCTGGACCTTTCCAGAAGGAGGCAGGCAACAGCTTGTCCCTCTCATTTGCCCACCTCCAGGGGAACAAAGCAGGGTACTGGTGAGAAGGCACCTGCTTACTCTGAAACAAATACAGCTGGTTTTTTTTCATGTTTAAAGATCTTACTTTTCCTTTTACTGATCCAAGAAAACCGTTGGCACCTCAGAGGTGCAAGGGTGGGCAATGCTTGTTGCAGAGGGATGGACCACATGACCATTACGGGTCCCTTCCAATTCTGTTGTATGATTCTGTGATTCTATAGCCTTGCACTAGCTGATCTGTCCTCAAACTGGATAGCAGTACATCTTCCGCAAGACTGCATACCCTGTTCAGTAAGATTATTTGAAAGCAAAGTATTACAATGGCTGTTATGTGAATTAAACACACTTAGCTAAGCATGTTTCTCTTTTCCCTTATTTTGATTACCCATGGCTGTAATGAGTCTCCCAGCATTTGGCAGTAAAATCTGCCCAAGCTACAGGAAAGCTGTGAACAACCTTTCTGCAAGCTGAAGCAGGAAGATGGGTCCCACAGTACGCTGCTTCCTCAGCAAAATACAGGCCTACGCTTCCCGCAGCTTTCCCACTCTTACATTTTTGCCCATATGTGCTACCTAGAATCACCTTAGGCATGTGGTAGCACATGGCAAACCAGGGGGGAAAAAACTGGCAATGATAGGAATCACCAGCTACAGGACAGACATAAACAATGTAACAGCTCTTAAAAGAGGATGGAAAAAACTGCGGTATTACAGAACAGCCTGAAGAACAGGAAGAAGCAGCTGCTCAAAAACACATCCATGACCTTTCCATGACAAATGCAGTGGGGAATAGATGTATTCTACGAATGATAAGGGAACAGCCAAATGAAGTGCAAGAAGCAGGCTGAAACAGGGACTGGCCAGAGACCAATAGGAGAAATTACCAAAAAAGGATGAGGCAACTGAGACCCCACATGCAGAGAGGAGAAAAGTAAAGCTTTGTGCTGAGGCAGAGTTCTAAGAAAGCCCAAAGGAAAAGGAGATGGGAAATATGTATGGAAACTGTGGTAGCACCTGCAACAGGTGTGTTATTCTTTCGATATGATGAAAACGATTCCAACCACTTATGACAACAGCACAAGCACTGAAAGATATTTGTCAGAAAGACAGAAAGGATGAGCAGTCCCAGACGATTAATTTGTTTATAGAGAAAGTAGTTCAAAATATTACATAAGGAAAGCACGATACAAAGCCAGGACAAAAAAGACTGTTATAACAAAGGTGTTGCTAGATTTATTGAGTAATATTACTGAATATCTAAACACCATATTCCCTGTAGGAACAAATAACACCAATAAAGTACATATATATATTATCAATAAGCAACTGCTTCTTCAGACAGTAGGAAGAGGGAAAAAAAGGGTAATTGGACCTGCACAGATAAGTCACTTGCAGAACTTTGCCCCATGCCAAGCAAGGGTGAAGAAAGTAAAATGCTGATACTGGAAGCCAACCAAGGGAAGATCTGATAGGGTAGGTTGGAGGGTTTTGAATGCACAGATCTCTGGAATGCCTCCTGTAGTCAGAGCCAACTGTTTGGATTACACCAGTCTCCACTTATGCAGACAGGTTGCCAGCCTCCTGGTCTCAGAACTGGCAGGGCCTGTTAGGCAGGCTGTAAACCTTCAGGAGAAGGAGTGAAAAGGAAAGCTTTCGCTTAATTTGAATAATCTGGCTGGTACTTCCAACATACAAATTAAGTGAGAAACTAAAATTGTTCTGAAGCAAAAGATGAAGGATAACAAGAGTATAATGCCTGACGCAAATGTGTGGGGAAACAAGCAACAACTGGAAGGTGCTGTACTAAATAAGGGAGATTATGATCTGGAAAGACTAACTGAAACTTAGTGGGATAATTCCTGTGTGTTGAAAAGACAGGATGCAGTATCCATGGGAAAGGCAGAGTGGAGAAAATCAATAGGTGTAAAAAATGTTATATAACGCTTTCAAAGCAAATATGCTATAATTTTGCTAATGACAATAGTGAAATGGTAAAAATCCCAGGTAGGCATACAAGAAATGTTTTAAAAAGAAAACATAAAAAAATATAGTAATAATAGCACGCATTTCCTCTAGGCCATCATTGTGCAACAGAGCGAAGAAAAGCACAAACTTCTGAGTGCATTTTATTGTAGTTGATCAAGTCTCTGGATAATGCACACAGATGCAAAGATATCAACCTCATAAAATTAATTGTAAAGAAGAAAGACAATGAGTTGGGTCAAAGGTTCATCTGTTGGGAAAAGGGCACTGAAAATATGGAAGTAGAATATTTGAAACCATTATTGAAAGATAAAAATTCACAGAGCAAAATGGTAGAAAGGGATCAACTCCATTGTCAGAAAGATTTTAGAGAACAAACAACTAAATATGAGATGAGAATAAATGTTTCAAGTTTACCTTTATGAAAGAATATTGTAGACTTTTTGGGAAAATGCAACAGGACTAAAACTCATCTGTGGAAAAATAAAACAAAACAGCAACAGGAGATAAAAATGAAAAGCAATGGTGAGAGCATCTTCACAAGGGCTGTTTAGAGTTTAAAGCACATATACAGGAAGGAGTGGCAGGAAAATAGTCAAAGGAGTCTGAATTGGCCAAAAAGGGAAAAGAAGAATAGCAACACTTTTATAGCTATGGAAGGGGGGAAAGAAGTAAAGAGATAAAAAGATACTATACCAACAAAAGAAAAAGGAAAAAAAGTAGAAATATAAGGTGGAACAATAAAACAATATACCAAACTGAACTGTGTATCTCATTTAATATTTTTTTTCAAAGGAGGAATTATAGACAGAGGCAGTGCCTCTAAAATTGTCCTCAACTTCTGGGAACAGATTCAGAAAAAGAATGCTTTGAGACAGATTACATACTTTTGAGGCACTCAGGAATCAAAAGTAATTAAGAGACCTGTTATTGTCATAGGATATAGGAAATTATTGATGCAGTTTATGTGATCTGTCTGAGCCGATGAAGACTCCGATATCTTTGAGTGAGTCCCTCCAGATTTTCATGATCAACAACAAAAAAACCCAGAAAATTAACTTCCACATAACAATGTTGGCTTCTGGAATAAGGTCAGACACAACATCTCTAGAGATACCTGGTATTATAAAAATCAGTCTAATTTGGATTTAGATATCTAGCTGGTATGCCCTTTAAGTCAGATGAGACAAGTCCCATCCTTGCTTTCCTAACATTAAGAAAAATAGGAGGCTGAATTAATGTGCGCAGATGATTTACAAATTTGATTCCAGAATGAAAGAAAATTCAGAAGTTCATATGATTATTTTTTATTTCAACCTTTTGTGAATGATAGAACTAACATATCATCCTTATAACAAGAATATTTATATTACTTCTGGACAGTATACCTTTGTCATTTGTTATTGTAACACATTCTAATTCTACTCTCCCAGAACTCCATGGTAACCTTTGAATATAAGACTTTATCACCCAGAAAATAAAACTACACCTTGATAAATACAAGTGTGAAAACCTACCCTCTTTGAAGTTGATGCCAGAATTCCCATGAACGTCAGTGTGACTAAGATTTCACCAGAAAACTGCACAGAATTCTGTAGGTCTGTTTAAGAGAGTAAACTAATGAAAGATGTCAATGTTAACAAAGATGAATGTTAGGTTCACTGTTAGGAAAATCTTCAGTAATGAGTTTTAATAACCTCTGAAACGAGTTACTAGAAATGCCTAATGTTGACTGGTTAAGCCAACAGGAAAAATAAAAACATGAGTAGAAAAAGCTGACATTGGCAAGGAAAGGGAATAAAAGACCTAGGAGGCATTGTCAATGCCTAATCTCTTCAAACAAAGGGGATGAAATGGAAAAAAGTAACCTTAATTGCTTTCACAAGTTTTAGATTGTATATGTTATGGAGATATGAGCTATGGAAAGAATGCATTTGGAGAAGTATTTTATAGTAAGAAGAAAGGAAATGATTTAGAGAGCTTTAACACCTTTAATAGCACCATGCTGGGAACACGAGGAAGCCATCAACGTGAATGAAAACTCAGTACGTATTTGTTGGAAGACATAACCACTACTGACATACTCTGGTGGGTCCCATCATCTCTAAAATGGAGTACAATTAATGCCTGTTGTCCAGGACCCACGTGCACAAATGTGCAGTAGACCTGTGTCTTGAGTCAGTTAAGTCTGTGTTGTATGCGTATGTCATATTCTTTCTTCCCTGATGCCAAACAAAATTGCTTTACCTTACTGGTAATTGTTCTTTTATGATAAAAAGGACAGTATAATTCACCTGTCAGCAGATCTGACAGGAAAACTGATATCACTGAATTGTTTGGAAACCCAGACCAAAATTACTGATTTTAATCTAAAGCATTTTGCTCAATTTGAAATGAGCTTATTAAAGCAGTCTGCATTATACAGGACAATAAGTGGTTTTAAAAAGATCTGAGGTTTGTAAAATCATATTTTTAAGTAAAAAACTATTTTATTAGTTCAATTACGATATAAGACATCTTGTGTTCACCTTGCAACTAATCTAACACATGTATGATGAACATCACTCACTAGTAATCTAAAATTAACCATTCCACTACGGATACAGAAAAGTGATGTAAGTCCACTTCTGTTTAAAGTTGTGGATATATTAAGACCATGATAATTGTATATTTCATTAGTGATGTGATACACACAAAATGCCCTTTTCTTCCTTTGCCTCTTTATTTTAGCAAAGAGAGAGCAACCATGAAAGACTATTTAAGGCTATCATTTTCTCAGTGTTACATTTGCATCAGTGAAAGAGTACTTAAAATACTGGAAAGAAAAAGGAATGAGAGGTCTTTACACTCATATATATATGCACCGAACTACTTTACAGTCATGCAAGACCTCTACAGCTACGATATCAAAAATTACCATTGATGTCTGCAACAGATGGGAAGGATATAAAGACAAAGATATCTGGACTATAATACATTTGTAAACAATTCATAAACAGCAATATAAAGAGGACACCTATGAAATATCAAGTATGCAGAAAATCAATGAATGGTATCTGTGCTGTGCACCAAGTGAGGCAAAAGCCCACTCTCCCCTAAGAAGAGAAAAAAGCATGTAATCACGTGCTACAGTTGTATCATAAATGGAATTTTAAGATTGTCAAGAAATGAAAACTTCTTAACTTTTGCAGGCTTAATTTTTGCTCCTTGCAAATTTACTGGGGATAAACTGACAGTTAAGTCTTTACGTAAGAACTGGTTCTTTTTTTTTAATTGGACTGGGGTGTTTCACTGTCATTGTTGTTTTAAGGGGTTGAAGGCTTTCTCTTTTTCCTTTTTTTTTTTTAAATGTGGAATTTTGGACCAGTATAACTGCTCTGGTTCTTGGAGGTCCACAGCATATGACTTCACTGGCAGTGACCCTGCAGAACAATGTACACTGCAGTGAAGTTATTCTTGGAGACGGAGCAACAGGATGTTCTCATGTAGGCAGTATGCAATTCTACATTGTTATCTAGGGATAACTGATCCAGCAGCCAGTATGCTGCAACACAAGTCACAACACAAGTTTCTCATACACAGAGGATAAAACTCTCCACAGAACAGAGGTTAAATCTAGGAAAAGTATCCAAGGGAGTAATCAGTTCCTCTGTTTACAGGTGTAAAGAAAAGGTTTATGACCACAGTTGTATTATTATTCCCTGTAATATTAGCCTAGATTATATTAATTGCTCCAGTATGTATCTCTGGTATACAACTAACTTGGACAAATGCCTCTGGTTTTTTTTCTGTCTTATGCATACAGGATATGGCTTTCACAGGAGTCCAATGTATTTATATGAAAGTCTAGTTTATCACCAGTCCTATCCCAATCCAAAATGATGAAGGAAGCTAGAGATAGGAGCTGAATTACAATGGTTTTCACTTGGCCTAATATAGATACCCATGGTGAAATTAACTTTGTATTTAATGACATCAAGTTCTGAATTAGTCGTCCTGGTTTCCTTTAAAGCGACTGGAGAACAACAGGCACTTGCATGATATCTCCCATCTTAACCTGTGGCAGACATCTGGAATAGGGTTGGTGAATTGTAATCTAAAAGTGCCTGCTTCTCTCCATTAACTGTAACCATAAGTTTCTGAAGATAAATTCCATGTTTCCTCTGTAGCTTCAGATAAGGAGATAATTAATGCCATTGAAAGCAGAGAAAAAGAGGGGAAAAAAAAGATGACAGACAAATTCTTTGCTGTATGCAGAATTTGAGATGTTAATTTATCCCTTCAGCCTTGCTCTGATTCTTTCATCATCACTTAAAATAGTGTTAGCTCCTTATTCTTGAAAATGAGAATGGACTTAGTCAACTATCACAGTCCATCTCCCTTACTACAGTCCTTCCTTTAACTACACTTAAGTTTTTTGGGGGGGCATAACACTGTATGAATTCAGCACTTGGGTAAATGTTTGTATAAGGTGCCTCGCATCTGAAGGTATGGGGGAATTTTCAGTAAGATTGTATCATCTTTCACCCATTGTCCCCATGATAACCCAGTTAATTTGCCCATTGTGCATATGCAATGCATATTATGTGAGCTGTTCAGACTCCTAATGCTGATCTAACTTAGGGCTGCACAACTTCTTGACTACTGTGAGCTGGATTATATTACAGATGTTTTCTCAGGACAAATAATTATTATCTGATGTTGTAGCTCTCCTGAGGACTAGAACAGTCCTATAGGCCCCAATATCCCATAGGCTAGCAGTGAATAACTTTGTTCTAAATTAACCACAGAGTGGGTGTTACTAATGAGCATACAAGTATAATGGTAAATTAAGTATCATAAAACAAAATAATATATTGTCCATAAAATCCATTTTTCATGACCCTCCAGGCTAGATGAATGCAAAGCATTTTATTTGAGGTTATGCTTGAGCAGCTACTGCAAACTCTAGCATAGTTCCAAAATCAAGCTAGCAGAAGAGTAAGATTTGCTCTCTGAGTGTGCATATAAGTAAAAAGAATGACTTTTTTTTGTTGTTGTTTAATTTTGTGAGATGTAATACTATCTGACTTTGCAACCTGTGCATGATCATGCTTCCTTCCAAAAGCTGGCACAAACCCTTGAGCCAGACTAACTTGATTTAACACAGTGATGTCACAACTGTGGCAACTGTGCAGGTGCTCAGGCTGCTAAATAAAAATATGAAGACGAATGCATTTGGGAATTATGTGTGTGACATAGTCAGTGAAATGACGTTACCGTACCACCATCACCAATTATGAGAATTTTCTGTGTGGCTTTAGGAAAGGTTGTAATAAGAACAATTAAAAAACCTACCAGAGAAAGTACCTCTGTGCACACTGGAAAACCAGGGAGAAATCATCATGTGGTTTAATCATTCTGTCTCTAATGAGTTGCTGTAAGGTTTATTTAAAACCAAGGAGCCTAGGGGAAAAAAAAAGAAAATTAATTGGAAAGCGCTTGTTGGTTGATAATGCAAGTCATATTGTTAAACCTAGACAGGAATGGGGAGGGGAGCTGTTTCCTATCAGAAGATCTTTTGTGGGATTGTAAAATTTCTGATCAAATTATTGTTAAGGAACTCTCTCAAGTCTAAACAAAAACTACTTCCATTTAAATAAGATAAATAAACATCATCTGTACCATCCTCAGAGAGGCCAACAGCCTCCCAGTTCGAACACTACATGAAAAAGTTAAGTACAGATATCCACTCACATCACTTAACTCAAACCATTATCATGAACAGTTATCTATCGCATCTTAACTCATTATACCAGAAGCTGAAGTACCATCTGCTGAGAATGTATAACAGAGTTTATCAACAGAGTACTCTCACATAGTGTTCCTTTTGCTTTTTTGCACTCAGAGCACGGCCCTCTAATTCTTTAAAACTGTGTTTATTAGAGGAAGTTCTGCATTTTAGTCTTTTATCTGTGTTAAATGCAGAGAATTTTTATTCCATCCCATCATCCTGCCTCCTCCAAATTAAACAGAAGCTATGAGGTTTTACTTTAGGTTATACAATCTACTAGCTCCAAGCCAAGTTGAGACTGAACCAGTCTTCATTTTACTATTCTCTGTCTAACTGCTTAACTTCAAAACATACTTTCCACCCACATACTCTCCCCTCAGCTTCCTCTTCTTAACTGACATGCACTTCTTCCCTTCAGTCTTCCTAGGTCCTAACTCTTTCCTTGAGCAGATGATGTGGAAGCTGTCAGGGCAATGCTAAGGCTGACTCAACATGAGCTACTGCCGCAGCATTTTAAAGAATTCCAGTGGTATAGATGTGGCTACTGAAAATATTTTATTTGGTATAAATGACTACATGTTCTTTTAATTGTGAAATCACACTTCTATTAGATACCTAATCATTTGGTTTTATTTACTCAGCAATAAAGTTTGGGGGAAGGGTGGGGTTTTGCATTTATTTTTGCATGTATTTTGTACGTAATGTTAAAAATCTCATCCTACTATGGGAAAAACATTTCCCATCCTGCTGTAGTTACTTGTCAGAAGTTGTCTAAGGAAACACATGAAGAAAAAGAGAAAGAGAGAAAAGTACACAGAGAATGCTGAAGTTTGTTAGGCCCTCCCAGATCTATAGAGAGATAAGCCTCAGGGAAAAGTTAGATATGCATACATTTCTTTAATTGGTTTCAAATCTGTTTTCTTTGAAGTATCTCTGTACTAAATAAAGAATCTGTTTTAAGAAGTGCGTTTGGTCATAGCATCAACCACTGTCATTGATTTCAGAAAGAAGAGAATGCGTGGCCTAAAAAGAAGTCAAAACTTCAAAATTCATCATAGCAGTCTGGGATATTATCTGAAGGTGGGTGGGTTATCTGATTTGTTCAAGAGTTATATGATCTGTATTATGTATGTATGTTGATATTTCAACCTTGGGCAACCTTGAAGTTGGCTTCAGCTAGCCTGTCTGCATAAGATGGGCTTTTCCCATCTGTACTACACTGAAGCTTCTGTACTACACTGAAGTAGCCCCTACTACAATTTTAATACCCGAAACAACACTGTTAGAGATCTGACCTCTGACAATCTGGCTCTTCTTCCAAGTATGTCCTCCTTTGCAGGAAGCAAAGAGAGGAAGTGGATAAAGAAGGGGCAGAAGATAAGACCAATGAACCACAGTTGATGGGTAGCAAGCGTAAGAGGTACCACATGGCAATGGCTATCTACCCTCTCCATTCCTCTGAGGGAGCTTTGTACTTCTTCCTGATGGTGACAATTTAGTCATTCAACCAAAGCTTTTGCACTGTTTCTTAGCTAAACCTAGAAAAAAACATAGTAGAAGGAAGGAAAAGCTTCACTCTACAAGATTTTCTTGTTCACTCTCACCACTTGTTCACTTCCACCACTGTAAAAAAGTGCATCCAGATAAGAGAAGCATTAAACAAAATAATAGCATGTTGCCATTATTTTTTTCTTCAGCATGATCAAAAAGTATTCTGTAACAAAATTAATTGAAAAATAATTCCTCTCTTCAGCCTGAGAGCTAAAAGTGGATGCATATATTTTCAGTAATGACAGATACTAAAGGTCAGGATAGTTAAAAGAAATAAACTAGGCAGGATAAATTGCAGCTCATTAAACGAGTACAAATGGCCATTTACTAAAGGGTAGTATTTACTAAAGGGTAGTATTTAACACCATTTGTTGAAGGGGAAGCAAAGAAAACAACTCTACTTAATGCTCATTAAATCATAGAAATAAATAGGTTAGTTATATTAATAACCTAAAAGCCTCCAAACCACCTGGAATGAAGAGCTGAAGTCAGAGAACAGGAACACTCAACCTAGATGTGGTTCTCATGAGGGGAAAAAAAAAAAAAAAAAAAAAAACTAAAAAAACCCTAGGAAATAATGCTATGCTGTTGTTCTGTTCACTATGAAGGACACCCAATATATGTCTTCTCTCCTTTTGGCCACAGATTATGTTATAAGAGGCAGTACATACAGGATAGACATAAAGATAAATGCTAGTCATAGCCTAGCTACACTTTCTGCTTCTTTCTCAACCCCTTGTTTCTGAGAAATAGAATGAGGCAAAAAAAAAAAAATCTTTATATCCTTATTACTTAGCTACAACAGCTGCTAAAATAAAAAAATTAAAATAATAATTTTAAAAAAGGCAGTGGCATTAAACGTATAAATTAGTGCTGAAATAGTCTAAGTGCCTTGGTGTGTTAGTCCAACTCTGAGAGGAAGTCCTGGCAGTTCGCTGCTGCCTTGGAGCCAGCAGAGGGAGCATAGAGCATTGTTTCTTTCTGGACTTCAAACCTGAAAGTGGAAGTACGTCCTTTTCTGTTCCAATTTGTCTCCCAATAAAAGGTTTTCAGAACTTTGTGATCGCACCACCATTGCAAAAAGAACCTTTTCATGTGTCATGGATACAGCCATAAGCCAACATAGGTGTCAAATTGCTGTGCTGTAAATAACTCCTCAGCATCTGTAACACCAAGGCAGACACAGGTAGGGAATTTTACCAAGATGAGAGGAAAGATAACCCTTGATGATAAACTTGATGGCTAGATTGCATCCCAAAAGATGTGGCACAACACATGCTTATGCACAACAGCAACCGTACAAAAGGGAGATGCCGTTTTCCAAAGGGCATGTTTGTACACATAGATGTATCCAACACACCTGTGCCCAACTGACTAAGAAAGGGGTGTGACCTGGGTGTTGTGGAAATTAATTAGCTAATGAGCCTTATCTTCCTGTCATTATTCAGATAAAACTTCCATGTGTCTGAAGCCAAATAACTGCAAAACTTTTGAGGATGAGATGTATAATATTTGTGCTACTAGCACAGCTGACAGGAGCAGGGAGTGTTTGCTCCAAAACACCAGCCACAGGAAAAACATGTGTTAAGCTCTCCAACGCGCTAGAAAATCCATACAAAGGACTAAAAAAACCTTAACGACAGAATCAATTAAGGCCTTTTCTTTTCCTCATGACTCTCATTATCAGATTCTCACAGAATTGTATCCCACTTTGCTATGCCTTCAATGGGACTCTTGTTAAAGGAAACAGCAGCACTCAGCATCATACAAGTTTTATTCCCAAGTAAAAAACACATCCCCCATCTCCCTGACTCTCCCTAAAAAGTCTGAAACCGTAAAGCTTCCAGGATCAGATTTTCATAAACTGAGGCCTTGGGTTGCAGAGGATCTTCTCACACATGGTTACAGCAATTGCATATGTATAGCTTTTGTACATACAAATGAGGCCTGCACACTAGTGCACGGCTAAAAGGAATCTAAACAGCTATACAAAAATACATGGGCCTTAGTTTTGATTTTATGGTACGAATAAAGTGAAGGAGGAGGAGGAAGAGGTGACTGCAAAAAAAGATGAAATTCAGACCTCATCAAAGTAGGTAGTTTTCCTATAGACTTCAAAAGATTCAGAACTTCATCTGTTAAATTTATGTGTTATTGAACCCTGAGATGTGTTAAAAAACAGGTTTCACCCTCAATTCATTTGGCAACTCAACTTCCTCCTGGTTGGATGGTGGAAGCACTGACAAGAATCTCTAGAGAAAATTCTGCCATGATCTAAATCAGTAGTCCCCATTTTTTTCTAGCTGTTTGGGCAATGTAGGTCCTTCTAATAGGCAGCAAGAGCTTTATACCCTAGCCCTTATGACCTGTTTAGCCCGAGATAGAGAGTAAATGGAAGTCCATTGGGATGGTAGGCAAAGTAATGCAATGTTTTCAAAAAAAAAAACCAACATAGATATGCCATGTAGTTCATTCCCAAGCTGCCCTGCAGTAGAGGACTCCTGAGAGCAGGATTCAGGATGGATGAACTGAGCTTACAGACTGTGTTTGGCCTCTATCTTGTAGAATGTGTTATTCCTCCAAGTTCTCACTGCTCTGTATCTTGCAGAATGTTTTTTTCCTCCAAGTTCTAACCACTCACCCAGATCTAACAAATGGTCATTAACTGTCCTTCAGCAGCCTCTTAAATCTTTCTTTTGGGAAGGTAGGTGAAGGAAAATATGGGAAATGTTTCTTTACTGTGGCCAAATTTAGCCTTGGTCTATGCACACACAACATTGCTGACACTGCTGGAGTTATGTCTTGAGTAAAATCCTGGCCACACTAAGCTTGATGGCAAAATTCCCATTGACTTCAATAGAGTCTAGATTTCACAACAAATGCTAAGAGAGTGTGACTGCAAACTGAAGCAAAGGCAAAGCAAAAGCAAGAATGCTTTCCTCACTGCAATCCAGGGGCAGGGCATGGCTCTCTGGGGCTTTAAGGCAAGAAAAAAAAGTAGTAATAAATAAACAAAAAAAGAGTCCTACTCTTCAGATAATTACTAGTTCTTGCCCTTTTTTGCTCCCATCTTCTGAAGACACCCGTCTAGCTGCCTTTTCCTCACACCTTCTTGCCCAGTTAAGCTTCTCTGTCAGCCCTGCTGTCACTCCTCTTTCAGCACATGATGTCAACCTTCCTGCCATCTTGCTATCACTCTTTTCACATGGCAGGATTCATAGTCTTAGCTCACAAACTTGTTTGTGTATCAGAAGACAAATATTTGTCATACTTGCTTCTTGTTCCCCATTAAAAATCAGCTTAGCTAAGAAGACAAAGCCTGTCAGGAAACTACTTGCATTGGATTTTTCTGCCAATGGTATTCCAAAATATCTCTTTTTTTCTTTTGCTTCTTGCAAAAGCTGAGAAGAATCAAAAATGGGAAATAAGCATATATGTTCTATAATGGCTTTTTGAATGCTTTTCAACATGTAGGTCAGTGAACAGCAGAGGGGTTTGTCCTTATTATTGTTTAGTTGTGGGGTTTAGAAATTTTTTTGCATTGATTTGTTGGTGTCAAAGCAAACATTTTGCACCACTGGGCAAAGGCAATAGCAGACTTGCTAACCATGTATTTTTATGCCATTTTCCCACACAAATTTAGCACTCAATTTAGCAGCAAAATATTGCCATACACACTCTGTGAGCAGACTTTCAAATAGCATGAGTTGGTATAACATAATTCTTAATCACAGCAAAGGAGAGTACGAGTCCATACAGGGAACCTTTCCCACCATGGATTCCCAATGAGTGAAAAATTTGCATTATACGGATGACCCTTGGCTTCCATGTGGAGCTGGATTCTCAGAGGATGGAAGTTAGCAATCATCCCAGCTGAGTATCTTCTCCTCAGCATAATAAGCTGTTTATTTATCCTGCTGCAATAGAGTTCTAGGAAGTTGCCAAACAGGAAGGAGATCCTTGCCTGAAGTAATTTGCAGTTTAAAGACTGGATCCTACCAAAGCATCTGGTCTGAGGTTTTGAACAGCTTTTACTCCCATAAGATTTCAAAAGGTATTCAGGAAGGCCATGTCTTAAAGCATGCTGTAAGGTTTGGCTGAAACTGCCCGTAAACTAATCCCAGGCACTTACAAAGTTTGTGCTACCCTAGTCTTTAAAATGTGGCAGAAATGTGCTGTGGACAGGTGAACTGGAACTATGCGCACAGGAGACAAAAATTTATTAACAGGTGTAAATTTATCATGTTGCAAATGAAAGACAGACAGTATCAATGTTCCAAAAACAAACAAAAAAAATTGTACATATTCCTTCCACCCACCTGACAGGATTCATGGATTAGTGCAACAGAATTAACTGTGCTGTTTCTATAAATCACAGACTTAAACCTGCTGCTGAACATTTTGTTTCTCATTACATTTTATTTCGCTTAAACACTCCCTGTACATCCTTAAGTGAACAGTGATGATCTCCATATCTTGTTAATAGGTGGCATGACGGAGAAATAAAAATACATACTCTATGTTAGGTGAGTAAGGAGAATTTAATGTTGCTGCAGATTAGCTAGCTCTTTATTTTTTAATTCAATACTCACAAAATTCAAACCTCCAGATAAGTTAGTTTTTCTCTTATTCGGTCTGATTTTAGTGTCATTTTTTTTGAAGGGTTACATTTCTGGTTGGAAAAGAATGTTTCAATCACAGCCCATGGACATTGCAGAATATTGCAAAGAATATTTGACTTTTGCCTTTTATTTCATAAGAGTACCATGCACCGAATGCATGAGCAGAATTGGACATTACTAAATGACAACATTAAGTCTAAAAGATTCGGCTTTTAGCTAATTAGCATTCACTAACTACCTTAAATGATGGCAGGAAGTGAGAGCTTCAAGGCTGAAATCAGATCCAGGCAGGTGAGCTCCTGAAGGGGCTCTGTGCAAACACAAATATTGGACGCTGTGGGTCCAGCTGCAGCAACAGAGCCTAAAGATGCAGAGCAGGGTCCTTTGGAGAAAAACCCGTCATAGTATTTAAAATGCAATGCATCCTACACATCATTATGCATAAATATCACACATGATGTGTTGAATGTGATGCTACATCAACACTGCCTGCATCAGATAGATAAGGACAATAAGTGATGCCTATATAAAACACCAAGCATGGCACAGATGTCCAGATATGCCTACGGTAAGACATTTCAGCAGTTTTCATGTGGGGGTCTTTTATTCCTAAATAAATAGATCAAATAAGCCCAAGACAACTTTTTGAACTCCGGGATTCAGTGTTTCTGTGAGAGAGGAGAATCAGAGGAAACCGCTTCTCGCAAACTACTCAGATTGCTTTCCTCGCGTAGTGGAAGACAAGAGACAAGTTCTTCTGGCCATTAGAGCAGATGCAGAAACCAGTGGAAACAGGGAGATAAAAAGTCAGAGCGCACAGATCAGCTATAACAGAGAGAAGCGTATCTGCTGAATCACTCGGACTGCCTTTGCCAAACTTTGACATGCTTGGTTTCCTGTGCCTAAATAATTTTTCGGATTAAAAAAAAAAAAAAATAAAAGAAAAAGAAAAAAAAAGAAAAGAAAAGAAAAGAAAAAGAAAAAAAAAGAAAAGAAAAAAAAAGGGGGGGGGGGGGAGGTGGGGCTGGGGTGAGGAAAAATAACCAGCTGTTCCTTGTATAGTCCAGGAAACATGTTTGATTTATTGCTTTAAGGTTATTTTTGAAGGGGCTGCCTGTGGCAGCCGGAGTGCCGGAGAAGTCACTGAGCCCTGTCCACTTGAAGGGCTCAAACTGTTTCCTGAACAGCCCTTCTTCACTCGTCACCTCCGACAGCTCTTATTGACAACGTGTGACTGGGGCCCCGGAGTGTTTTAAAGCCGCGGGGGGCCAGGGCGGACAATGGGGCTGTCAATTACCTTTTCCCCCGCGGTGAAAAGGGGGCCGGGGGGACAATGCGCCCCGGCGGCGGGTGGGGGGGGGTTGGGGTGGTGCGGGGCCAGCGACCCCCGCCGCATTCAGCACGGGGGAGCGGCGGTGCCGGCCCCGGGCCCGTCTCCGCCAGGGAGAAGGTGCTGGTGTCGCCACGGCGAGCTCCGAGGGGTTGGAAATCATCGCCCCCCCCCCGCCCCCCCCCCCCCCCCCCCCCCCCAGCGCGATGCTCCATCCCCGATCACCAGCCCAGAAATGGGATGGGATGGGGGGGGGGGGGGTAATGGGGAACGCCCAGGCCGCTCCACCTAAATTGTGCCTTTAAAAACTTCCTGTGTGCCTTGATCACTTGCTGAGAGGACTGTCCATCATACAGGCGCTTTGTCTGGCAGTCACTTCCATTTGAATTTGAGTGACTGAGGAAGCCCGAGTTATTTGTAAAGAACAACAAGGCTTTTCATTCATAATTTCAGTAGGGGGACAGGGTGCTAATGACTGAGCTTGAATAACCAGGGAATGTGGTATTCAAGGCAGGAAGAAGCCCAACTGGCTGCCAAATGAGAGGAAGGGAGGGAGGGAAGGAGGGGAGGGGGGGGGGGGGGGGGGGTGATGTAGGTGAAAGTGCCTGTGTGAAAAGGCAAACAATGAAATCGGGATCACACACATGTATACAAATACAAATCAGGTTCTCAAAAGGTGAGCCGAGGCAGAGATAGAAGCAGGAAGGAGAGCCGAGGAAATTCCCGTTTGTACTTCATTAACTTGCCTTCAGAAACGGCTTCTGCAATGCTAAAAAATGAGGAGATGTCTGCGAAAGGAAGACATCCCTCCTGCCGCCCCCTCACCACAGAAAAAAAAATAAAAAAAGAAAAAAGATTTAACTCTCTTACTCCTTTTTTACTACAGAAACTTGGGTTTGAAGTTGGGCTTAAGGAAGACTTTGCTTTTGCTGCTTAAACTTAAGCTGTAGCTTAGACAAAATATGAAAGCACTAAAGCTAACCAGGGCTGCGGCCCAGTACATACTATTGTTACATGTAATTTTACACACTGACTTTCTAAATACACTTGTTCTCTAACTCTGCAAACACTGTGTCTTCTCAGACTCTACCTGATGTAGAATCCGTTCAACTAAATAAAGGTTGTTAATAAAGGTTGTTACCTTTATTTCTGTTGTCTGCAATGGGATTTTGAATAAGGCATTAACAGAAATTTCCTTACCTATGACAGATTTGATAGAACCGTAATTTGTGTCCCTGTGGAGAAAACAAACATAAAGCTAAGAAAGAAAATAAAAATTGAGCAGCACATAGTCGGGAAAACATGATTGCTCTGACACAACAAGTCAATTTGAATTGTGTTGCAAGAAAGCAACAGTAAGAAAACTTAAAATATGTTAAATGGCTTAAACATTCAACCTCAAGAATGAAGGAAGCTTTTCAATGGGCTTATTTTGCAAGCTCGTCCTGTCAGATGCAGTGGATTTATTGCTTATGTTTATAATGTTGTCTCCAGCTTTTCCTTTAGCTTTCGTTAACTGGGACACCATCCTGGGAGCCTCTCTGGGCAGCTGGATTCCTTCTGTGACCTGGAACACTTGCAGACTTTCACTTGGGCTCCAGAAGGCATAGGGGCCTGCTTAGGAGGAACAACTCAGAGATTCGGCTTCTCAGTTAATTTGAGCCTTTGTCTCTGCTTTTGAAATGAATAGGCCTTCTTAAAATACAGGAAAAGATGATTATAAAACCACAAATAAGATAAGAGTAACTGCACCAGATGCAGAGACGGAAGTTTAGAGGAACTCTTTAATCAAGTGGTGGGAGTGGATGCTCCTCCAGAGATAACCTTGTTTAGACAGCCAAACATTTTGTCCTCTTCCCTCTCTAAGTAAGATAAGTAGAACTATCTAACAGCTTCTATTCTCTTTTAAGGTGTTCCAAGTCTATTAGATACAGATCCTGAAATTTTAGTTGTGTGGAAAAACCCTGGAGTCCACAGAAAATACAGTGCCAGGGGTCTACCGTGGGAAATAGCGGGCAAGCAGACGAGAGACTGAACTGGGACATGAGATTCTGAGCTCTTGCTTTTCAGATAAATTACTTCTTTCTTCACTTCTGTCACTTCTGTGTTTTCTTCCCTATAAAGCACACATAGCAACATCTCTCGACAACTATTTAGAGATCTATAGGGAAAACTGGATAGAATATCCAGCATCTTAATCATTGTCATTGATACACCCATTACAATCACAAGAATGAAGACAATCCTATGCAGATCTGACAGGAGGATCAGGGGTTTTTGTGGGTTTTTTTTGATTGATTCAACCATATAAACAGTTTTGGGGTTTGGGGTTTTTTTTTTTTGTGTGTGTGTGTTTTTCTTTTCAGACTAATGATGGGGAAAGACCAGCTTTCATTTTCCTTTGCTTGCAGAATTAATTCTTGTCTAAGAAACTGTTCCTTTCTGCACATGTCATCTCTGCCTTCAGGATGTGCTTGTCTGCCACTCAGATGAAAACAAGCCTTTCCCAACCAAGGAAAATAAAAATAATCTCAGCACATGGGAGAAAGCTGATACAACTTCTAACAATTTCTCAATCTGCTTGCTTTGGTTTGCCACAAAATCTGTAATTCTTACTTATACTTATCCCTTGTCTGGCTTACAAGTGAGATACTACCAACTGCTGATTTCTCAGAGGTATTAGTTTGAACTCCAGCCTCCAGTGAAAAAAGGTACTTTACGTTTTGTGAGCAGAACAGCCATCAGCTGTCACACCACAGAAGTCCATGCAAGCTACTGTACACATCTGACAAGAGCAGGCATCTATGCTCTTCCAGCTAGATTGCTTACAGTACCCAAGATATTCATTTACATTTCCTCTACATTGCATTTTAGACCTAGTTTGGGTATCTCTACACCATTTTTTTTTCAAACTCTGGACTGCAGATTCTTATAGTTTATAAATTTCTAAAATAATCTACATTTCCCCTATGCTTTTTTTCCTCTTCTAAAGCATTGAAAAAGCCTACAGACTGAAGAAGCTTGAAAACTACTGCTGCAGACTACAGATGAGATGCGATAAGTCTCTTTATAAAACCACCTTGTTCCCGAATTTCCTGTAACCACTAACACTGACCTCTTCCATTTCTTCTGAGACACTTTAATCCCAGGTCAACACAAAAATATCTGCATCCTGCTGAAAAATAATATGGGAATTTCCAAATTAGCACTTACTAACATTTTAATAAGCAATTGCTTAATTTTGCATAAAATTCTAGTATAGTCAAGCCCCTTGCTATCTATCCTTTAACTGAATGAAGCTAGAGGGTGCAGTGTTTCAAATGCTGACAGGAGTGGCTTGTCTGTGCAGTCATTCCAATGACTACTTCTATCAAATTAGTAAAAAAATGTTAGGAGGAAAATCCTAGGACAAACAAATACACCACAAAAAAAACCCCCAAAACCTGCTATAATACTGGTTTAGCAAACAAACTGCACTTAGTCCTGTCCAGGCCAAACTGTCACACTTTTGAACATTTGGTTTCAAGGTATTTGAGAAGAGAGAACTAATTATGAAAAGCATTGTATAAGATGGAAAGGTTTATAAAGATGAATTTAAAAAAAAAAATGCTGATTTTTATCAAGGACATAAATATAACCAAATCACACTGAAGAGCACATCAAAGAGCATACTAGTTTTATTAGAACAATTTATATGCAAAAGCTTCACGTTATATTATACATACCAAATGCATGTATTCTTCAGTATAATTTCAGAAGGACCAGGAAAGACATTTGTTTATTTTTTAAGTTTATATGTATATTTTGTATTCAACTAGAAAATATTCTCCTGGCAACTGTCCCTACATACTATATGGGGTAACAATCAGATGGGCTACAGTTACACAGGATCTGGCCCATATCACCTTTAAAGGTGATAAACAGTAGTTTAACCTGAGAAGATCTGGGCAGCACTAAATGCAGGGACCTAAATGCCAGCAGTTCAGAGCACACTTATTCCCAACCAGAGCACCAAGTATTTATTCTATTTGGCACATTTAACAGTGCTGCCCCTTGTACCACTAGAGCAGGTTCCCAGTAGCCTTTGCTCATTTTCCCTTCTTAAGGAATTATGGGATTTCCATTAGGAATTGATAATTACAAAAGCAAATCTAAAGATACTGAGTCATGGATCTACTTTTCTTCATAAAAAAATGTCCAGTTGTAAATAGTACAGTGAATTTGACTTCTCTGTTTCTCTCTATGATATAGCCAAGGGTCCTTGTCTGCCGGAAACTCTCAATGAAATATCATTAAGCAAAAAGCTTTACAGCTAATCACTTTAAAAAAAAATCCGATATCTCTTCCATGTACATTAGCTTTTTCAGAATTACAAGCATGAAAGACAATCAATTAAGGGTTTACATTTCCAAGGAAATGCTGAGCATTAGAAGCAGTCTGCAGCCAAATTTAGTCCTTTCAGGATGTGCAAAATCAATAGCCTCGTATCATTGCATTAACTCATGAGATAATGTACAAAACATTCTGAAATTCAGGAAATTTACTGCACTTTCATTCCCTTGCAAGAAGCAATTCCTTATGAATGAACTTCCTTCTCTTTTGAAAAAAAAAGGGGGGGAAATGCTACTTGTATTCAGGTCCTGGGTCTAAATATCAGATCAATTAAAACCTCGGTGGGAAATTTCAGGATGATGTAGAAAAGTTTCAACTATTTCAGACAAGTGTCGGTCATGTCATAGACTTCACTCTGCCCAACATTTTGCCTGAAGTTACTGGAATTGCTACTATTCTAATATATCATGAACACACATATTATATGTATATAAATATATATATATGCATACGCGTGTGAGTGTACACGTAGGTATATAAAACAGCTGCATTCCTCTGCTGAGAATGGTTTGCTTGGGTTAAGAGCAAAAAAATCTTGCAGTGGTTAAACCAAACCACTAGGGGAAACATAGTCACATGCATAAAGCCACTACCCTTCACTCGAAATGTGAAATGTGAGTGATATACATAACACCGAGAAATCTGTTTCTAAGATATCATCAAATCAAAGGCCTAAGAATTCAGCTTTAAGGTTCAAATCTAAAACCCAAAAAAAATATTGTACTTAATTTAGTATATTTGTACATTAGTTATTGATTTAATGTGTGCAAGTTAAGTTAGCGCACAAATCTCTGCAAGTTTAATGCTTCTCTTTCAAATTTAGCAGTACTAGGATGCTTGGGGTTTTTTGTTGAGTGGTTGGGTTTGGGGTTTTTTCTGCAAGACATCAACGCTTCAGCATTTTGCACACATGACTGGCTCTGTGAATAAAAATAGTTTCACAGTTTTCGTATTTGTCTTTTGAGACGGCTTAGTACATTTAGCGTATACACCTGTACCTGAGAACCGGCGTATAGATTGCTGATTGCACTGCTAACCAAGAGATTCAAAAATGAAGTTTCCAGTTTAAACATTACTTATGTACTCAGACCTTTCCCATGGGTATCGGCTTGCCCAACAATTTTTGACTTTGCTATGCAGGAGGAAGTGATTTTTCGTTTTCCACAGTGAAGTGAAATTAAGATCGTGCTTTATCTTTCCCGGGTATTTTATTTTAACTTGTGTTTGCAGCCGAATCCCAGGGATTTCCATTCTGACACAGGGAGCCCGCAGCCTGCACGCAAGGCGCACACCTCTGGGGATGCCCCAGAGCATCCACGGGCGCCCCTTCCCGTGGGGCAAAGCCCAGGGGAAAGCCCGTGGGTCTTTTCCAGCCCTTCTCCCTGCCCTCTGGGGGTGGCAGAGTATGGAGCTCTTGACCCCTCCAAGCTGGCAGTGATTGTGCCTGGGGAAGGGGCTGGTGCAGCAGGGAAGAAGTCAAAGCTGAGTATAACTGAGGTTAATCTTGTTAATCAGCTATTTGCAGATTCAGAATATTATTGCAGGCGAATGGGTATTTGTGTTATGAAAGCTGGGGTTGTTTAGCCTGGAGGAGGCTGAGAGGAGACCTCATTGCTCTCTATCTGAAAGGGGGTTGTAGAAAGGAGAGAGCTGGCCTCTTCTCCCAAGTGACAGGGGACAGGACAAGAGGGAATGGCCTCAAGCTCTGCCAGGAGAGATTTAGGTTAGACTTTGGGGGGAAAAAAAATCACAGAAAGGGTCATTGGGCACGGGAACAGGCTACCCAGGGAGGTAGTTGAGTCACCTTCCCTGGAGGTGTTTAAGGCACGGGTGGGCAAGGTGCTGAGGGACATGGTTTAGTGTTTGATAGGAATACTTGGACTCGATGATCCGGTGCATCTCTTCCAACGTTGTTGTTCTGTGATTCTATGATTCTTTGAAAACCTGAAGGCCGTCCGTGTATGACACTGACCTTTACATTTCCACATTTTTATCGAGCATAACCCCCTCCACCCCCTTCCCAAAGCGGCTGCGAGCAGGTGTAGGGGAGGAAGCGCCTGCAGCGCTGCCTCGAGCAGTAGGAAGGGGCCGGTGGGGTTTCTGCGCTGGTTCGTGTCAACAGAGCGATGCATTTACCGCCTTACACCTCGTGTGTATTTTAAGCAGCGGCACACGTGATGCGGGTACATCGGTGCTCGGAGCTTGCCTACGTGGAGGCGCTGCTCTGCGCGCCGGGAGATGCCTGAAGAAGGAGCAAGATGCCCGGGCCCAGCCACGGTGGCCCCGTCGGGGATTTCAGCTCGTTACAAAAAAGGGACCGAGCTGTGGCCGCGTCACCAAATGTCCGGAAGACAAACAGTCGCATTCGGGAGCCGTGTCCCCCACGCGAGTGGGAATTAATTAAAACAAAAGTTGTTTGGTTTGGTGGGTTGGTGTTTTTTTTTTTTTTTCCTTTATTTTTTCGCACGCAAAACCTAAGTTTCCCCCGGGGTTGGGGGGACACCGCAGAGCCCTCGGCCGCCCCGAGGCGCGGAAAGTCCCCCCGCCAAAAAAAAAAAAAAAAAAAAAAAAATAATAATAATAATAATAATTAAAAAAAAGCAGCCCGCGCCGCCTAATCGCGTTAATCCGCCGGACAATGCCCCGAGCAATCGCCTTTCCTTTCCTTCTTCGGGGACCGACTGCTGGGGCTGGGGATAGGGGGGAGTGCAAACTTTTATTCCCTGTTCTGCTAAAAAAAAAAATAAAAAAAAAAAAACACGGAGGGGGAAACACCTGGGAAAGGGTGTCCCGAAAGCCTGCAGAGCCGGGGAGAGCCTGCCCCCCACCTCCTCCCGAGGGGGAAGCGGGATCCCTTCGGCTTCCCCTGCAAAGCTCTCCCTGCCCGCCTTGGGATAACTAGGCGAGCACAAAAGCGGCGCCGAGCGCCGTGTGAGCGAGCACGGAGGAGGCTGCTGTGAGCGCAGGCGGCCCGAGGCCCCGGGCTGCCCCGCCGCCCCCACTCCGCTCCGCTCCGCTCCGCTCGGCTCCTCGGCGGCCGGGGCGGCGCTGCCCTCCCGAACGCCTCCCGCGGCCCCGAGTGCTGGCAGCGCGCGGGGAGCGCCAGTGAATGTGGCCCCGCGGAGCCAATGAGCTGGGACCGGATGCGATATATCCTCTGGGACAACAACCGCTCTGTTCCTCCTCAGATCCACATGACGCCATTTACTGCTGCTTTTGCAGAGAGATCACCCTACCTCCTCCGGAAAGAAAAAGAGAGAGAGAGAGAGAGAGAGAGAGAGGGAGCGAGCGAGCAGAAAAACGCGGAGCCCCTACAGCTCAGATCTCAAATCTTCCTCCTCCATCTCCTCCAAACACACAACAACCACCACCACAAATCCGCTGCGCTCCCAAAACACACACCCCCCACCCTCCCCGCTCGCAAACCACAGAGCTGCCTGCAACACACGCTCTCGCAGAGGGAGCGAGAAAGCTGGAGGGAGAGAGCGGGGAGAGGAGCTTTGCAGCCTCCCAGCAGAACGGCTACGCTGCACAAGCTGCTTTTTTTGGAGGAGCTCAGTGGAAGAAAGCTTTGGGATTTTATTTTAGATCCACTTCGTTGTGTTTTCTTTGGCTTTCCCCTGCCTCTCGATCGTTTGCAACAACAAAAAAGTGACTTGGTCTTGGCGATCCGGCCTCCTGTTCATTGAGGAGGAGAAAAAAAAAAAAAAAAAAAAAGCAAAGTGCGCGTGTGAGAGACTTGATTTCTTTTAAGGAGCAGAGAGAACCCATCCCGATCCGGAGAGGTGTTTTTGTTATTATTATAGTATATACGCGCACACACGTCTTTTACAATCGAGCTGGGGAAAGGGACCCAACTTCGTTCTGGACTTTTTTTTTTTACATGGTGATCGCTCTTACTCCAACTTGCAAGCTGGACTAAAGCAGATTTTGGAAAAGATTTTTTTTTCTTGCTTTAGGGCTGGATTTATTTGCAAACCGCAGGAAGAAGAAAATACAAGAGAGAGAGGGATTTGGTGCAGCGCCGCGATCACGGTGAGAACCTTTTCCTTCTTTGCAAAACAAGCTTTTCAGTAACTCTTCGCCCCCCCCCCCCTCCACTTCTTCCCCTCCTTGGTTGCTCCAAGAAAACTCATGGAAATGTTTGGGGCCGATCTCTTTTCCATTCGTACAGGTTCTCTCCCTCTTCCCCCCCCCCCCCCCCCCCCCCCACCTTCCCCTCTCCTTCCTTTCCCAGAGAGGAGCCGGAGGTGGGATTTCGGAGCGGTTTGTCTGCGGGGAGGGGGGGGCGGAGGAAGCTCCGCTGGGGTTTGCGGGCTGCGACCCGCCGGGGTGCCCCGGGGGGCGCGGGGACGAGGAGGAGGAGGAGAAGGGGGTGGGGGGGATGAATGTTTAGGCGGAGGGTTGCGCGGAGGCATGCGGAGATGCGGGGGGGGGGGGGGGGGGTTGAGGAACGCGACACACGGGGCTCGGCGTGGTTCTTCTTGCCGCGGGGCCCCTGCCCCCTCGGGCACGCGTGGGTTTCCGACGAGCCCCGGGCGGGGGGGAGGTGAAAGGAGGGCGCTGCGGGGTTGTTTGTGTCTCCCCCCCCCCCCCCCACCCCCCTCCCCAGTCTCGGGGCAGAGCGAACAACCCGCCTTCGGGTGCGTGATTTACGCGCGTCTGAAGTGGCGTCGGGAGACCGACCCGTGCGATTCGGAAGTGAGTGCGCGTTTGGTGTAAATATACGTGTGTGTGTGTGTGTGTGTGTGTGTGTGTCTGGGATCGCATGGATGTTTCTCATGTGATTAAATTCATTCCGTCCATAAGGCGAGGAAAAGTTCTTCCCCAGCCTCTCGTGCGCAGAGGGCATGTGTTTGGAGGGGGAGGAAAGCTTTAATTTTTGCTCTCAACTCTTTTTATTTTTCCTTTAGCGCGTTACTTTCCAACAGCCATCTCCCCCCCCCCCCCCCAAAAAAAAAAAAAAAAAAAAAAAAGCTGCTGGTGTTTTCAGCAAGCTATTTGTCTGTCAGTTTGCCCCACCCCGATAGTCAAGTCCCTTTTGCCCTAATCCATAGTCTGATCACACACTCGGGCCTTAATGGGGATTTCAAAGCACTTTGAAAGAAGAGGAGGTGGTTGGTGTGTGTGTGTGCGGTGGGGATGGGGGTGGGGCGTACCTTGCCCGGGCTCCGGACACAAAACAAATTCACGGGCAAAGGACTTCTCCCCCTTGGGCTTGGGCTCGCCTTCTCCCAGCCAGCGAGACTCGTTTGGGTTTTTTTTTGGTTTTTTTTTTTTTTTTTTTTTTTCCACAGCACGCAAGAAGCCCCTTTCGTTTTAAACTTCCCCAAATGTGCCGAAGGCGAAACCCGGCCCCCTCGTTCGCCTTTTTGCCAATCCCAGCTCGGAAAAGTTAGCAATCATGGCACTTGAGCTCTGCGGGAGTGGACTTCGGCTTTGAGAAGTGGGGAGTCGTGTTATCACGCACATGCACACACACAGAAAAAAAAAAAAAAAAAAAAGAAAAAAAAAAGAATCTGTGATGCTATGAATGCTGTTTCTCTGCTCTTGATGAATGGAATGGGGAGAATTGCTACATCAAGGGATTTTTTGTTAGGAATGGTTGGACTAGAAGATCCGATGGGTCCCTTCCAACCTGGTTGTTCTATGATTCTAAGGGAGGGAGAGAAGTGCTTTCCCGTAAGAAATTTCAGGAAAACGCGTGTTAGCAAATAAACGTGCCGGAGGTTTGCATCTTATCCTGTTAGCGGATCTCTGGAGGGGAGGAAAAGGAGGATCAGACTGGCGTCCCGCTGAAAAAAAAAAAAAAAAAAAAATGCCTTCTGGGGTCCCTTCGGGATGGGGCGGAGCGGACTGAAGTTTGCAGAATGCACTTAAAATAAGAGGAGCTTTTCCGGCGGCTCCCTGTGTGAAGCTGAATGGGTGCTTAGGGCCAGGCGAAGGGGGGTAATCCGCCCCCTGCCCGGCTGTCCCGGAGGTGTCGTCTCCAAGCGTCTGCGGGGCGCCTGGCCTTACCCGGCAGGCGAAGGCTTCCTTAGCATCTCCCGGGGGAAGGGCTGTGGGGGGAAGAGTTAAAAGGAAACATGGGTTTGACTTTGCCGATAAGGCGGCTGCGGCAGCCCCCTCCCACCTCCCGGCCCGCGGGATGGCTCGCGGTTATCTCCAGGTTGTCTGCGCTCGGAAAGGGGGGGGAGAGGGGGGGATGCTGCTGCCTCCCACCTGCTGCGCGCCCCGACGGAGCCTGCGGAGGGGACGGGGGGGCGAGGCGAGGAGGCTGCTTCCCCCCAGCTCCCACCTTGGCGTCTGAGGGAGGCTCCCACGCTGGGACCCGTGTCGTCTTAAGCGCCTGCAGGTCAGGGTCAGCTTTGCTTTGGCGCTGGAGAGGCAGGGCTTGGTTCGGCTGGTCTGCGCGGCTGCCTGGGTCTGGCTAAAATCTGGAGGTGGACGGCAGATAGGGCTGCTAGTCCCTCTCGAGGATGGGGAAAGTATGTTATTTTCTGTCCTTTTTTTTTTTTTTTTTTTTTTAAATCTTCAGGTAGTTTGAGATGACTTTTACATGGCAAAGGTTTTATTGCTTATTGCTTCAATATAAGCTTGCAAGACCACTTTTTTTTTTGGAGGGGGAGGCAGGGTGGACACACTGTGTGTCCAAAAGCAGAATTTAGCAAAATTTAAAATTGTGGTTACTCTTAAAAGCTAGGCTTTGAGTTGTTTTATTTTTCTTTTTCTTTAACAAAAAGCACTTGAGAGGAGGGAGCCAGGAGTTAAAAGGTTAAATGTTTTTCCACTGCTGTTCGAATAAAGGCAGTGTCTTGAGATATTCATTGTTAAACTGTTCGGCTATACTTTGTTATACTGCAGTATAGTAGTATTGTTGTTAACTGATGTGTACAGAGTAACACTGTGGTGGCTCTTTCTAGGTATAATTGAAGACATTGTGTGGTCCTTGTAAGAAGCTTGGTTCCTGCTTGGGTTTTAATTGTGAAATATTGTTCAGGATTTTTGTATAGGTAATTGGATTTTGGAACCACTTTAAGATATGATAAAGGCAAAACAAATATTAACTAATTTAGAGGGCAGTACTTAAAACTTTTGCATGTCTCGATGTGGCAGTTAGTTATTTACAAGTTCTCATCTGCTTAGTCTTTTACTGGGTTTCCATTTAAATTTTTACGTCGGCCTTTCTACTTCATAGTTAATGATGCTTTAAAGTAATGTTCACGATCAAATAGACTTCTTGAGTGCTGGCATTGTTTGATCATATTATGCATGCCTCTGTCCCACAAGCCACTCTTGGTAATATTTACTATTTGAAATGTAGTCTATGGAATTTTTTACACGTTTTAGAGAAATAAACTGTGCTAGCATTGCTTTTGTAGTATTGAGCCTTAAAATAATAATCGCAGTGGCGTACACAAGTATGACACACACTAAAATACTTGAGAGAGATATTTTTACTCGTGCTGTTGAAGTTTTTGGTAGCACTAGCTCATTTAATGTCTAACCTCAAACATTTTATTGCTATTTAGTGTTTTTCTTGGGACCATTGGTATTAAACTAAAATTTCCTATTTACATCATGTAAAGTTTAATGTGTAAAGAGACTAGCCTACCAAAATATTATCCAGTTTTAAGCAAAATTGGAGAATTATACGTCTGTCATCAGCAGGTTACATTACACTTGCTAAATACTTGCATGCAGGCTTTTTTTTTAATAGAAGTTTTTCAGTAGCCTGATGTCAAAAGAAGAGTCATTTCAAGTGGCTGAAATGTGATCACTTCAAATGCCATGTTCTAAGCAGAAGACAAGCTGAGAAGCCATAGTTAGCAGGCGCAATACCTATACTTTCTAGAGCCACAAGTTAAAGATCTGAGGACCTAGAACAGAATTCCTCTAAGCTCTCCACAGAGTAAGCAGGACAGACCAAGAGAAGTGTGTTGAGAGCTGACCGGTGCCTGCACTCCACCCCAGATGCAACTCCGTTTTTTTTTTAATAGCTTATACATTACTTGATTGTGTGCAGTACTGTGGGATCTTGCAGGCTTGAAAGTCTGTTGGAGAGAGCATGAGATGTGTTGCAATAGTGAATCCTCTCTTTGTTGCTCCAGGATTTCAGATGTGTTCTAAGCCTGCTGGGGTGAGCACGCTTCCGGGCAGTGATGGAGACGAGAACTCAGCACAGCAGTGGGTCGCAGGCCTTGCTACAGGCTCGGCGTGACAGTGGGAGACCTCACGGGGAGCCCGACCTGCGGGATGTCCTGATGCAGCAGGTTCATGTCTTGTCGTTGGACCAGATCAGAGCCATACGAAACACGAATGAGTACACTGAGGGACCTACAGTGGCTCCACGGCCAGGGGTCAAGTCTGCTCCTCGGCTGGCAACCCAACCCAAAACTGAAAGGCCCCATGGCTTGCCCGACCATCGTCATTTTAGCCGGATTCAGCACACTCAAACACACACCTCTCCTCAGGTGCCTCTGTCCCGATCTGTCAGCACAGTCAGCACAGGTTCACGGAGCAGTACAAGGACAAGTACGAGCAGTAATTCATCTGAACAAAGACTTCTGGGATCATCTTCGGGGCCAGTTGCTGATGGGATAGTCCGAATGCAGCCCAAGTCTGAGCTCAAGTCAAGCGAGCTGAAGCCACTGAGCAAAGAAGACTTGGGAGCGCACAGCTACAGGTGTGAGGACTGTGGAAAGTGTAAGTGTAAGGAGTGCACTTATCCGAGGACCCTTCCGTCATGTTGGATCTGTGACAAGCAGTGTCTTTGCTCAGCCCAGAATGTGGTCGATTATGGGACTTGTGTTTGCTGCGTGAAAGGCCTCTTCTATCACTGCTCTAATGACGATGAGGACAACTGTGCTGACAACCCCTGCTCCTGCAGTCAGTCCCATTGCTGCACTAGATGGTCCACCATGGGTGTTGTGTCCCTCTTTCTGCCTTGCTTGTGGTGTTACTTACCAGCCAAGGGTTGCCTTAAGTTGTGCCAGGGCTGTTACGACCGGGTAAATCGGCCTGGGTGCCGCTGTAAACACTCCAACACTGTTTGTTGCAAAGTTCCCAGTGTCCCCCCCAGGAACTTTGAAAAGCCAACATAGCATCACTAGTTAGAAATACTAAAGTAACAAGGATTATATTAACATTCATGTGCAACCAACTTAGCAGCTATGGTCTTGGCACTGTAGTAGAAGGGTTGGGGATACACTTTGCTGTTTGCAGTGAAATGCTTTGTGTATGCCATCTTAACTGATACGCTTGTTAGACTCCAACTAGTGGGATACAGGAAAAAAAAATGGGATGCAGTACATTGTGACCCACATATTGCATAAGCTAAAGCAACACAGACACTCCTAGGCAACTCTATTGTTTGTGAATAATACTCGCAAAATTTGTAAATTAGCAAATTACTCCTTTTTTTTTCATTGTTTTCTGCCAGAGATAATGTGCTATATTTTTGTATATACAATAATATTTTCAACTGTGAAAAAATAAGTGGTGTCATAAGACATGGCACAGTCACAAAATATTATACTAATATGTTGTACATTCGGAAGAATGTGAATCAATCAATATGATTTTAGATTGTATTTTGTCTTACGGAAAACTATTACAAGACTCTGATTTCCCTTTGGACTTCATGTATATTGTACAGTTACAGTAAAATTCAGCCTTTATTTTCTAATTTTTTCAACATATTGTTTAGTGTAAAGAATATTTATTTGAAGTTTTATTATTTTATAAAAAGAAATATTTATTTTAAGAGGGATCTTACAAATGTCACCCCTTTTTATGAGGACGTCATAGTTGCTGCAAATAAGGGGTGAACGATGCATATGTTCACTATAAAATAGAAAATATATTAACGTTTGAAATTAAACTGGGCTACTTGTCATTTTTCCCCCCCATTTAGTATTCTGAGTTGGAAAACTGGTACTTCTAATTGCAAGTCTTACAGTGATGTAGTCACAGTGAGTCTAATAACGAAAATGAAAATAGAATTTTCAAGTGTATGTTTTTGCTGTTGTTTACTGCTTCATCTGAAAACAATGCAGGATTTTTGCTTCCTTCCTTTACATAAATGTCCTATACCCTATTCCTACAACAGGAAAGGAACATAGGAAAATGCATTAATTCATTCCAGACTAGGACTAATAGGCACTAAAAGCTTGACCTATTCTAGAAGTGATGAGGTTTTGTGCTTCAAATAGGAAATAAGTAATCATTCACAATAAAATGTTAAGCTTGCATGACCTTAGTGAGAGAGAGAGAGAGAGAGAGCGTGAGAGATAGAGAGAGCAAAGAAGAAAGAAAATTAATATGGTCAAGTGCAAAAAGCTTGCAGGATTATTTGGTAAAAGTGGAGGAATATACCACAGGGAATGATAGATCTGGATGGAGTCCAGCCTTATGTCAAACATTTGCCTCACTTGTAAGAAGAAAGTTGCTTGATTTGTCATTTGTGGCAGTTACCTTCCACTGAGGTCAAAATCCTTTCGCTGCCAAGTTTCCCACCGGAAGCCTAGAGAATGATTTACCTTTCTTTATTAACAAACTATCATTTCCTGTTCTGAGCATATCTCTCCAAGTTTAGAGGTCTTACTATTAAGTTTTATTTATACCTTTCTTGAGCTGGTATTTAAGAAATAGTTTTAAGTATTTTTAAGCTGACTCTTAGAAAAATTTCACAGCCTTTTCTGAATCCTCTCCAACAAAAACAAGTTATAACTAATAAACTAAGAACTCACTAAAAGTTGAAAACTAGAGCACTGAGTAAATGTTACATCTTCTTGTCCCTTAGTTTTCATCAGTGATCCAGTGTTTTGGCTATTTTACATAGGTCTGTACTACTCAAAAATCTTGCAGTGTGTGGTTTTGTGTATTGATTATCAATCATCAAGTGAAATTAAAAAGTACAAGTCCTGACTAGTTTGCAAAACAAAAATAGCTGATACATAGGCTTTGCTCTCTTTTATTTTGCCCTTACCTCTCTGGTGAAAAATGTTTGTTTATTTGTTTTCTCTCTGCACGAGCCTTCTGGATACTTTGGTATACATAGACAAGTAGTATATATTCAGCCATCCTAGTGGAATTTGCTGGGAAGAAGGTGGTTTATGTTACATGAGTAATTTGTCCATATTGAAAGCACATCAGTATATTGTGACACATATATGACATTATACTTGGCCACTGATAAACAGATTTTTACTGTTTGTTTTAGGGGGGGGGTTTAAGAAATTTTGTTATTGAAGGGGTTGGTAACCATCATGTGTTTGCATTCACTGAATATTCTTGAATTAGATTAGGTGCTTATGCCTGAACTTTCCTGAGTTATTCTTGCTGATTGAAAACAAACCTGGGAATGATCAAATAGTCCATTTATTGGTGGAATCTTTGACCTTTAGGGTATATTTTGGAAATCCCAAACCCTGCTGATTTCAGTAAAAAGTAAATCCAGTCTTTCCACTGGTTTGATGAACTTGACCATGCTGAAGGTGAGCCTTGACTTTTCAGTGGTTTATGTTTCAGTCAAGGAAACATAAAATCTATAAGGAAAGCTGAAGGTGAAACTGGAAGATTTCAGTATGGCTGAGCAGTGTAGAAGTCAAGGAGGGTGCAACAATTAAGTCCTACTAGCTAGATGAAATCCAGTGCTAAAACTGTCAGTTTGTCTTGTTCTGCAGTATAGCAAATACTTTAACTACATGTATAGGTTCTAAGGGAAAAGGAAAACCATCTTCTTGTTTATAGTGAAATTCAAAGCTGATATCAACATTAAACACCAGTTGTCACCTTCCACTTGGTTCTTATTGAATATAAATAGTGGACACCCACTCCTCAGGTAAGCCCACTACCAGTCAATTGTGTTGCATGTGATACTTGGGAATGAGGACAGACAGGAGGATGGTATTAGGCACTGCCTGTTGGGCTAGCTCTGGTGCTTGGGTCCAGGTTTCAGATAGCATCGGTTAGCTTGTGTGCGCAGTGAACTCTTAAAAGTCGGCTTCTGTATATTAGTTAACATTGTAATATTACACTTAATTAACTAAGGTTTACTATTCTAAATAATGCCAAATCTTGCCTCTAACAGATTAGATTGTTTCAGTAAGAATTAAGAAGGCTTTCCAAGTGGATTGAGATAATGTTATTAAAGCATGCCTACTTTGTCCTTTTGAGATAGGAAAGCAGAGGTCCAAGAAAGGAAAATTTGCTATACACAGATTTTGAGAATAGCCGTGAAAGTCATGCCATATATATACCATGTAGGACTTTGCTTTTAGAAAGCTATTAAGACATGAGAGAGGATAAAACCCTTATTATTCATATCATTGCTCCAGTGGGAGGTGTCCCTGCCCATGGCAGGGTGTTGAAATTAGATGACCCTTAAGGTCCCTTTCAACCCAAACCATTCTATGATTCCACGACTTTCTTAAGATGATGTTTTTAAATGGCCTCAAGCTCCACCAGGGGAGATTTAGGCTGGACATTAGGAAAAAAAAAATCACAGAAAGGGTCATTGGGCACTGGCAGAGTCTGCCCAGGAAGGTGGTTGACTAGCCTTCCCTGGAGGTGTTTAAGTGACAGGTGGATGAGGTGCTAAGGGACATGGTTTAGTGTTGATAGGAATGGTTGGACTCGATTGGGAGGGTCTTTTCCAACCTGGTGATTCTGTGATTTTATGATTCTATGATTTGTTGTGTTCTTGTTTTAGTGTTTTGATCTGTTAACCTCCAATAAATTCTGATGTCACTGTAAGGTTTGCTTAAAGTTAGAGACCTGCAGGATTGAGCTGACAGTTGACTACAGTGACAATGAAAGCAAACAGTTTTTTTTCAAATTATTTTCTATATGATAGGAGCTACAAACAAATATATCAAATTTGCTTGTACAGTAACTTAGAAATTTCTCTGTTAATATCCTCAAGCAATTTATTTTGAGGCTTGATTAGAATTTCTTTTTGGGGATAGTGATCATAGTAGTAAAAAAAGAAACAAAGAGAAACTTGGATTCTAGTGGAAAATAAAAAGATACAGTACTTTAGATGGAGAAAAAAGTTTTCTTAAAGGGATTGAGAACATATTCAGGTGAGTATTTACATATTCAAATGAGTTAATGAGTTAGTCTTCAAAAGTAAAAAATCTCTAAATGAGGAAATGTAGTAATTAAGTGGTCATGATGATTAACACAGTAACTTTTTTACACTTTCTTATAAAAGTCTCAGCATGTGTGAGGTGGAAATGACTTGACAGTAGCAAATAACTGATCATTTGTCCACCATGCATAACTTGCCTTTTTTAAAAAATAAAAATTATATAGTATTACCTACATTAGCTTCTTTCAGCAAGACAGAAAGTAAATCGGTTTTGTGATGAGTGAGATCTTAAGGCTTATTCTTAAATGGCAGGGAGAGAATAGAATGTATTTCTGTAGTGCAGTAGAACATTCAATTACTTTTAGGAATTAACTGTTGGAGAAGATGGATTTGAACAGTCTGTCTCAGATGTTCCTAGATGGGTACAGATACAGTTGAGTAATAATGATTTCATTTGCTGAGACTAATTTCTCAATCAGTCGCTGGAGCAGAGACCCAGAAAGAAATTGGCTGCACATAAGAACATATTTAATTGAGTAATGTCTGTACTGATAGTATTGGGTAGATTTTGTGCTAAAAATGTCAGCAGTGTATTGGCTTATCGTAATTCAATCAGTTCCAGGTTGTGTTTGTCGGTAGATTACATTGTGACAATGCACACCAAGTCCTTAGCAATGAAAATATTCAGTTTTATTCCTGCTTACACAATCTGTTTTTTAAAGTGGAAATCTAGAAATAAAAATTGATGTTTCATTGAAATTAGGACAGTTTGACACAGACACGATATGCATGTATAGTACTTTTTCTTTCAAAAATACTTTCTGTTTCAATCTGAAGAGACCCCCTATGTGGTAATCTTATTTATTTCTCTTTATATTTCTTCTTTCTCGTCCCTGTCCCTCCCCTTGACCTGTCCTAGCCATAATATATAAAGGTTTACTGCCACTTACTAGGACAAAGGTGAAGGAGGAAACGTGCTTCTCATTAGCTTTCTCTGTCTCTGAAAGTTTAAGAAAAAGTGAAAAAAATTATTATTTTGCCATATTTATCCTGCATTTTAGAGAGACAAAGTGTTTTTCCATTCATGTGACAGTTCCAGAAAACATTTTTTTTCTTTAGTGTGATTTTTATTACTCAATAAGGCTTTATGTGTCTTTAAAGAGTTCCCCTTTGTTTTAAGCTATTGGTACTGTTTCTCAGACGACAGGGATAGAGGTCTCATTACTATAAACACATGAATTGCTGTTTCTCTGTCACAGGGATTGTTCAGAAGAAAGCTGATGCAGTTATCTTTGGGCATGAGGAGCAATAATTTTGCTTGAAACAGGATGAGGGTTGAGATATAGTACTACACGTACAAAATTTCTCTTTGCTTGTGCTGTAGGAAACTGACTCAAATCTTGCATGCTGATTAGGGTAGGTTATGACTAAATATTCAAACTGCTAGACTAAAATATTTTGGTTCTCATTTCAGTAGAAGTTATCAAGAATCAGAAGCTTTGACAAAGTATCCTACTATTCTATAGGATTATTTATGTATATTTAAATATGTAGGAGTTCAAGTTACATTTTAAAACCATCTTACCAAGGGAGATAATCTATTTTAAAAATACAAGAAACTATATAATCAGAGTAGCTTTGCTTTCCTGAACCTTGAATATCTTGTGCACCTCAAACAAAGCAAGGGTTTTAATTTTTTTACACCCTAGTTTATTTTTAATCAGGAAGCAGTGTATATTGATGGATCAGAAATCATGTCATTTTCAGTATCGTTGCTGATAAAAAAAAAATATCTAATCTTCTTTCAGTGTCTCAAAAAAACCCATAGGGAAATGGAAAATCTGTAAATGACAATTCAAACTTAACACTTGTCATCTTCAAAAATTAAGGCAAATATCAGGACCGTAGCATTCTATGTTTCAAAATTGGTTACACTGTAAGTAAAACACACTAATTGTTTATACTTAAAACTGTTACTTTAATTAGAGACAAAGAGTTCCACTCCAGGTCTAAAAAAGCAATTCAGACCTTTGTCAGCTTCCACTGTAGTGCAGTTTTCATCAGTTATTGATTTTCATAAAGCATCAATGTTATTTCTTGTTATCATATAAGATACATATAAAAGTTGATGCTTGAGGAAATGCTGTCAAGTGCACAAAGTGAACAAAATTATTCTTCCCTGTCATATCTCTTGCATAAGCTGTTGCAAAGAGGAGAAAATTTCTGAATTGTTTTGTTTGCTTTGGGTTATTTTGTTTGTGCATTTTGTTTAATTATTGTAGACAGAGTGATAATTTAATGGAGTGTTAGTTTTATGATTTTTTTTTTCCTGATGTATTTGGCACTATGAAGTATGTAAGTATTGCAGTTAAGTGACCAAGAATGCACTTCAGGAACTTACCTAACTGCAGCTGCATTGAGTAGTAAAGAAAAGGAGGAATGTCAATGCCCTTCTTGCAGGACTCATTGAATGCCATATACCTTTTAGCAGTAGGTTTAGTGTCTTCTACCTCTGCTGCTCTGCAGCTGGATATTATGCAGTTGTTTGTTGTGCATGTGTTTTTATCCTTCAGTGACTGTTTTGTTGCAGAAACACTGTTCATATTTTAAAACCAGTGCACAAGAATTGCATAATATTGCAGCTATGCATGAAGCTGTCTTAACTGCACACTGCTTACTGCTGTAGCTCCTGTTCTTGGGGAGGAAGGCATTCCTCAGACCCCTTTGTCTCAAGGGGGAGAAAAAGACTGTGTAAGTTATTCTGAAATACGTGTGGGTGGAAGAGGGTAATGGTATAAAAAGTGAAATTTACATCAGGGCTCTGCCTGAATTGTTCTCTCCTGCACACATACAATCACAGTACAAAGACTGAAAGTGCACGACACTGTCCCTGGCCACCTCTGTACTAGTAAATTAGACAGTAGGTGGAAACGTTCCTGGATTGCAATTGCCCACACAAGTGAAGCGTTAAGACTTTCCCTGGTATGAGGTAAGCGCGTGCCAAAAAGTACTCTCCTAAGCTATTCCCTGAAACATTTCAGGAGCTAAAACGTTCAAGGGCCGTTCC
Organism: Coccyzus lansbergi; assembly: GCA_033558105.1. NCBI lineage: Eukaryota > Metazoa > Chordata > Aves > Cuculiformes > Coccyzidae > Coccyzus > Coccyzus lansbergi. The sequence goes on from JAUMJK010000379.1 coordinate 1,638,340, forward strand.
CAAAAGTCAGCTTGGCAGCAGCTCCCCCCTTTTTAGAGGCTAAAGGGGTTTTCCAGCACAAACACTGTCCTTTCAGGGCCAGTTGGAACGTGGTACCCAGGAACGTTCGTGGGCACGTTTATTGGCAGTCCAGGAGGAAGGATATCCATCTCACAAATCTCATCTCAAAGGAAAATCACTCACAAAGGTAGTCTTCCTCTTGAGTTAGTATGACGCAGTCTAATCCCAGAGCTGTTACTTAATTGCACAGATGCAATATGTTTCAGCTTTTGCCAAAGGAGAAAGACAGTTGGCAATGTAACTTGTTAGAATCCTGCAAAGCTTAGGTGACAGGCACTCTTGCTCCATGTAGAGTAGCTACTTAGAGCTATATATTGATATTTTGTATCAAACCTGAACCTGTCATTTTTTTGATTTGGAAATGGCATTTTTTCTTTTCACATTATGCCTTTAAGTATCTACTGACTAGTCATGAAAACACATCTTTTCCTGTATTTATCTTTCATTAACAAGGAAGCTTTGTTATGTCACAACACTTATCTAACTTTTAAGAATGAATGGAGTTATATCTTACTTTTGAAAGTTACATGCATTTTGAAGAAAACAATCAAAAAGTTTGTTTCCTCTTATGACAATCACTATAACTTAGTCTTTCCACAGAATATGAAGTGTTCTCTCTTTTTTTCCTTTCAGCCCCATACTCCTATAGCCCCCAGGTTATAGAGTGGATGGCTCACAGAACCTTGCAATTGCTGAATGATTTTGCAGGTTTTCATAGAGAAAAAACGGCATGTAAAGTATCTCACTTGAGCTCGGCATCTGAGAGAACAGATCTCACTGAAGTATTTATAGTGTATGCAAAATATCTTTCTAAATGCACATAGTCTGAAGGATGTGGCTGGAGAGAAAAAGACTGTTACAAATCACCCTTTAAAATCTCTGTTTTAAAACAATGGAACAATGTCAACTAATATTTTGCAGGGTTTTTTCTTTAGAAGTTGATAAATTAAGCTAAGCAAAATATTAGATGGAGAGACATCCTGTTCGGTTTATTAAATGTGGCCAGGATTTGTGCTGTTTACATTTCACATAGTTTTTATCCAAAGACCTCACTTCAGCTGCAAGATTGGTGGGTGAAATGCCTGGCCTCACTGGAGGCAACGACAAAATTCTCCTTGACCTCCTTGAAACTTTGTATAGACAAGAGGTGAATTCCTGAATATGTACTGATTGAACATACACTTGAATGGGTATCCTGGGAAAATCCCAGCTGCCTAGGGGAATAAAAAAAGTTTATAATTGCATGAGACACACTTTTGAATCAAGGAATAGCCATCTTACTTTAGTATTTTTAACCTTCATTCTGGTCCTATTTAAGTTACTCTATGACCAAGATTATTTATCCATACTATTGCTATAGTACATATGCAGTTGCTTCCTTTAGGCACCAATATTTAAGGTTTTGCTGAGAGATTCTGTTTAGATGCTTAATTCCATTAATGATGCTGCAGATTCCCGTTAGGCTTTTTCCTAACAGATTTGTGCTGATACAAGCTGTGTGTAGATTCTTCTCCTTCTATTTTATCCCACTCTTGTCAAACCTTTCTTGTATACTGAAGATGCAACAGTTTGACTGAATTCAGTTTAGCACAGCTGCTGCTGCAAAAAAAAAAATTGTCTAGGAAGAGTATTAAATTGGTTTAGTTGACCGTCTGGTTAATTGGCATAGCCGCATTCACACTAAGAGTATCAGCAGTTTTCTGACTGTATTACTAAATAAGCGATAAACACTACCTGAAGTTAAATGAATGAAATCATGCTTCAAGTAAACTACATTGGGCTACTTGCAGACAGAAATGTCTATGTGCACTAGCGTTGCTTTGATTTAAGATGCCCATTAAGATGGGCAAAATGTTTTTACAGTTACATTTCTGTGGTGCATGTTGTATCTCCCATATATGTGTGTGTGTATATATATATACACACGCACATTGCATTTTCATCTTCTTTAGAGGAAATGAGGAATGGAAGGAAAGAAACTACTTCCTGTTACCATGTTTCTCTGTTACTAATATTCTTCTTTCAACGTATCAGCTATGGCTGCAACATTCTGCCCTAGTTTCCAAATAAAACCATGAAAGGCACTCTTCTCTGAGCAAGTACATCTGCAGAGAGGAGTGAGTCTGCCCTGTACTTTGTATACTGAATTCTCATAGGCATGGTAAGATGGTCCAGTAAACAGAACAGCATTTTCCACTCTCTGCTTTCAGTGAAAAAAGAGTGATGGAGATGCTAGATTTCTTATTGCTAGTCATACATAATATGGCAACTTTCGAAGGTTTTATCAGTCCCCTTATAGCACTGATCGAACATCTCATCCAAATGCACAGAAAGACAGATTCCCATCCCCTTACTACTATATAAACTAGCCCTACAAACTACTTTAGGAGAAGACATCATCAGAGGGTGTGTAGTAAAGGAACAATGAGCACAGAGATATGATGTGATTGTATAAACCAAGTATGTGCATATATGGATGATGCCAAATCTTTTAGCTGTTCTTTAAAACTATAGGAACTTTTTCAATGCTAGTTTTTTTGTTTTCTTTAACATATGCAGAGAAGTGGAACATCCCAGTAGATGCATGGTTTTGGATAAGCATAATTGGTTTACCAGTTTCCCTCTATGGCTGCAACTGTGCTACAGATAAAATGGTTGGGTTATAAGTAAGTTATGTCCTGGTTTTGGGGCCAGGGTGCATGTGATGGGGGGGTGTGCTGTCCTGTCTGGATACATGAGGGCTGCACAACAATGGCCAATGAGCAGCAACGGCCATGAAATAATGACTGTTGGGTTTACTGTTGGTTTGCCTTTACTGAGAGATTCAGTCCCACAGTAGTAAAGATACTAAGTAAACATAGAGAGTGTTCATTTCTAAATTTAGTGACTTAAGCCTGACTTGTCCACGTGTGATTTAGACATCTCACATTGATGGCAAGAAAGGTTTTGGTTTTCATCTGTGTTTTGTTGGGTTCATTGGGATTTTTTTTATTAGTGACAGCAGGCTAAGGCATACATGACAATGAAAAAAACTCCCATCCTTGGGGTCCATTTCAGAGACATGTAGTAAGGCTTACTGGGACAAGGAAACAGCAGAGACAAAAGAAAATGTTGAAGCGAAAGGTTTTTGCTCTTCTGGTATTTCCTTCGTTAGTGGGGTGAGTAATTGTTGTTGTTGAGGGTTTTTCATTGTTTGTTTGTCTTGGTCTTTCTTTCCTAAAGTCCTAGTCTCCTTCAGGTCTCTTAGGGTCTGCCAGTCTTGTGGGCATAGATCACCGCCTTGCCTTAGTGAGATAATATGGAATATGAAATACGAAAACATATTGTAGAAGACTTATGTAATAGCATTGCGTGACAGTGGTTGCTGTCACTATGGCTATTTTTTGGTGATTTTTGAGTTTTGTTTTGTAAAAATTTAACTGGGGCCCAGATTTTTAATTTAAATAAATCATCCTGGGTCCACTAATGGTAGTGATGTTCTGGTGAATGGCACTAGCAGAGCATCTGACCCAGTAACTTGCTACCAAAAAAATGTATTACACACTAGAATAAGAATCTAAAGATTTATCAACTTTTGTTTCTTACTGCATCTTTGTTGAACAACAGCTTTCACTATAACTCAAGACAGTTTGAATTCCTTATTTATAATGCTTTAAGAGCTAACATTTTACATTCAAAATGCTTGTGCAAATGCACTTTCAACTGTACTTTCAATTCAGTCACTTAAGTTCAGGATACTGGGATCACTTGAGTGTTTCCAGATTTGTTACAAAAAAGCAGAACCCCTGCGAAAGGAAGAAAACTGATCATTTCAATTTGCATGCAACAGTGCTTTACATTTAAAGAAAATCTTTAAAGCATGCTTTGTGTGAAAGACATTTATGCTGAGCCTATTTATTACAGAGTGAATAATATTTTTCAAGAATGATTCATCTGGCTTATTTTAGAGGCTGCCTTGAATTCTGGTCATTTCTATAGATACTGCAATTCATAGTCATTAGTAAGCTATTGGTTTGATCTAACCTCAGCTACCTGTTGCTGGCTGTGAATGGAAGAATTTATTTTTAGTGTGAAACCACAATATGAATATTTTCCACTCTGAAAGTATAAAACCCCCTTTAAGTAAAAGTTTTACTCTTTCACTGTGATGTACTGTGGCTCTGATGTCAGACATACTGGGTTCTTCTAACAGAAAATCCTTTAAAATGCCTGATTCTCTATTGAAGTTGACAAGAATTTCCTCCGCTTAACCCCTTCAGTGCCCCTGGGGGTTCAGCTCACATCTAACAAAAGGGAGCTCCTATACCTCCTAGACTGGGATGGTGGGATGTTGACAAATCCAAAATGAAAAAAAGTGTCGGAAAAACCTGGGCCCTTGGGCAGTCAGGAAGGAGGTTTGTGGGCAGGCTCACATAGCTGTGATACGTGAGAGAACTAGCATCTCTGGAGAGCTGCGACTTTATGACTGCACAGCCACTACAACTGCCCTGCTGATACAGTACTCTGCATTTTGATATGATGTGAATTTTGTTCATCTATTGGTCTGGGCTATTGGGGGATAATTCTGACATTTTTGCACAATTCAGAGGTGGACAAGGTCTGTTATTTGCAGAAGTATCATCTCTGGTTAGTAAGAGTCAATGGCTTAATCATGCTAGAAAGCCATCTACGGGTGTTGAGCATGTAAATCCTGCAGTTAAGTACTGAGTCTCATGCGTTACAGAACCTCTTGACTAGCCTTCTCAGTTGAGGAAGGTGACATGAATTATTACATCTGGAGTTATGAGGGCAACGAAGCTGGTGAAGAGGCTGGAAAACAGGCCTTATGAAGGGCATCTGAGAGAGCTGGGGTTGTTTAGCCTACAGAAGAGGAGGCTGAGAGGAGACCTCATTACTCTCTACAAGTACCTGAAAGGAGGTTGTAGAGAGGAGGGAGCTGGGCTCTTCTCCCAAGTGACAGGGGACAGGACGAGAGGGAATGGCCTCAAGCTCCGCCAGGGGAGATTTAGGCTAGAGATTAGGAGGAAGTTTTTCACACAGAGGGTCATTGGGCATTGGAACAGGCTGCCCAGGGAGGTGGTTGATTCACCTTCCCTGGAGGTGTTTAAGGCACGGGTAGATGAGGTCCTGAGGGACATGGTTTAGTGTTTGATAGGAATAGTTGGACTTGATGATCCGATGGGTCTCTTCCAACCTGGATGTTCTATGATTCTATGATTCTGTTATGGTGGGCAGACTAATTTGCCTACCACAGACTATATTGCAAAAGAGTAAGAATCTGAGGCCTCTATAATGCCATTGGCCTATACAAAAATCTTTTCATTTTTCTCTATAAAACATTTGAATTGTAATAGAGATAAGATGAAGTAACAATGCTCAATATCGACCTGCCTTTATATTTGTTTTATAATTTTGTAACCAAACCGAATCTATAACACAGTTAAAAGCAAGTAGACAAAATGGAACACAGGAATGTAATGCAGTTCAAAAACCAGGAGAGCTTCTAGCTCATACTCATACTCAGTTCATTTTAAGGACAAAGACTGACTCCTAGGCCTTAACTGAAAGCCTGGTTTCCACAGAATATTAGGGCTTTCAGATGACTGATGGGCTTTAGTCACTGTTCACCACCAAGCTTATACTGTTCCAGTCGGAGAGGCTATTGACCTGTTCTGCTTTAGGTTGTCACCAATTTTCCATAGCTTTAAGATTTTAAAATAATTTGTGAACTTCTTTGAGTTCCTTCTTCATATTTGTCATGCCTCGGGAGATCACATTTTGTCCCTTTTCTTAACAGGCCAAAACAAAGAAGTAGTAGATGGTTTAGTTCTGTTAGCTCAATTAATTTATCTTAGATGAAGAAGGCTGCTTCCTTTGTGTCCACATTAGTAAGGAAAAAAATCAATTTTACCAATTGTTTGGTCACTCATGATCATTAGTATAAGGTAAAATGTTAATGTGGTCACATCTGCCGGAATTTCAGCACACGTAGTTTGGTTATTCATGCTAACAAGAAAAGGTTTATCATCTCTACCAATACACATTAAAAGCCACAGTCAGGCTCTTAGCACTGTGATTTTACCATCTGATAAGCAGAAAATATTCGTTTAAAAAACACAAGCAAGTAAGTAACATTCCCCAACCAATTTTCTTAGAGAAGGTAAGACCCGAACTTCTGATTAACACCTTTGAAGATGTCACTAACCATCTTGCATTTAACAGCTGTGCCTTAAAAAGCAAGAGACTTTGCTTTTATAAATCCAAACATTTCTTCTGCTCCTGACCAGCTACAAGGAGTTTTACGAGCTACTCCCCACTTTATTGCCCAAGCCAGATCCACTTGATTTTTGGCCTAGAAGCAAGAAAGGACAGGGAAACCATTTCAGAAGAATCTCCCTGCTTGCTGCAGTGAGGAAGATGTATCAGAAGCACACCTCTTTGCACATACTAGGGGATGTAATGTGTAAGCAGCCTTTTGGTAAGCAATATAACCTTACTACAGGACTGTGAATATTTTTGCTAATACATATGGTTTTTTATTCTTACTTTTTTACTGTGATTGTGAGTCATCTCTTCTTCTAGAACCTGGTTACCCTACAGAAGGGAATCTTAACTGTGGTTAAACCCTGGATTCAACTTTTTTCAATTTATAGGGTCTATAACAACAAAGTTTTTAGGGATTATACATCTGTAAGGTCTATAATAGATTGATAGTCTGTATTTCTGTGCTACCTAAAGACTAGAAAGGGGAAAATACTCAGAATCACAGAAGCACAGAACAACCAGGTTGGAAGGGACCCATCGGATCTTCTAGTCCAACCATTCCAATGGCTTATTACCTTTATTAGAAAAATGTGCACCAAGAACCTACTGTTGCCTCACTTCCAACTTTCCACCACTTTATTTTTTTGTAACTGCTGTGTTGAAAAGTTCACCAGTATCATATTCTGAGCCTTATATAGATACAGGTTGGGACAAATTATCTTTCCTGAAACTAGGTAGATTCAAGTCCTTGAGTACCTTGCTGCACAGTAAGGGAAGAGATGGTTGATAGGTTTATACAGGAACTAATTAGGAGACTTTTGAGATGGAAGCCAAACTGAGAAGCATCTATAACCAGGAGTCAGTTGAGAGGATATGTAAGGCATTCTTCAGGGACAAATAGCCTTCACAACTGGACTCAGTCCCATCAACCCTCATAATGATAACCATCTTCAAGTTCCCAACTGCAACCTGCTTCTGGACAGGCTTAACCTCCTTTGGCATCATAAATTTACTGCTAAAAGGTGAGACAGACACCTTATGTAAAACCACCCCTTTGATGCTCTGAATAACTAGTGTAGATGCACCTTTAGGATACATGCTGTATGCCCTGTTTAATCTAACTTTTATTTATCTACATTAGGATGAACTGAATTAAGAAGGGAATATATGCAACTAGCTTAGATGAAGGCATCTATATTTTTAATTTTACAACTGGCTAATATGAATCTGATTCTGTACTTCTTTTTACGATTTTTCTCCACATTCAAATATAACAGATGTTGTATTCAAATTATGTTACTAAATCTTAATCTGCACATTATTTGGATACATAAACCCTGTCTTTTTTAGATCTTTTATCTATTTGATATGTCATATAATTCTGTAATTGAATCTAAACAACACTTTTTAATTCTGGTATTTTTAAAGAAAAATGAAAATGCGACTATTTCTAAATTATGTGCTAATTTAGAAATTATTAATTCAGTGCAAGCTTCTATATTAAATGCATATGCCTATACATGAAAGAGTTGTCTAAGTTTCATTTACAGTCAATGGGAGTTCTACTTAGTCGTTCACACTTGAATGCTTTGTGTCATTTGAGTTGTCCAAATGTATCTGATATTTGCATCAGAGTGGCAGGTGGAGTCCAGGTATTGCATGGTGTCTGTACACAGACAACTGAGTAATCAGAGGATCAACAGAGTCAGGAGGTTCAGTATATATTTTATATTATCCTAAAGCAAATCTCTTAAGTTTGACTAGATGAGTAGCACCTGAGACTCCTTTGACTGGATTGACTAGGTCTTTGTGGAATTACCTCAGACTGACTATTGCTTCCTAAATTCAGATGTCTGAATCTTGAACAGAATCCTACCACTCATTACTGAATCATTGCATCCTGTTCTTACTTGGTTAACCACTACGTAATCATTCAAGTGACTACACAGCATACTAATTCAGAAATACAACATGACTTCCTTATTTTATCCATTTTAATGCCATTGCCATTTTGTAAACCATTACAGGTGTAATCAGCTTATACTTCTGATGACTGAAACATTATTCCATGGTCTTTCATTCATTATATTTAGTATAATATCATAGAATCATAGAATCACCAGGTTGGAAGAGACCTATCGGATCATTGAGTCCAACCATTCCTATCAAACACTAAACCATGTGCCTCAGGACCTCGTCTACCCGTGCCTTGAACACCTCTAGGGAAGGTGAATCAACCACCTCCCTGGGCAGCCTGTTCCAATGCCCGATGGCCGTTTCTGTGAAAAACTTCCACCTAATGTCTAGCCTAAATCTCCCCTGGTGAAGCTTGAGGCCATTCCCTCTTGTCCTGTCCCCTGAAAGCATATATACATTTCATGTATGTATGAAATATACATGAAAACTGCACATCCCACTTCTCATCACAGTTGTATCTCTGGGGCTGAAAAGAACTGTTATTGCCAAAAATAATTCCCCGAGCACAGCTTTCATAGACAATAACATGGACTTTGGTAGAAAGGTGTTTCATGGCTTATAAAAATGATGTCCAGTAACAGTGTTGGGGAAAGTTTTCCAGGCATGTAAAAAAATGCAGAACCATACAGAATTACTTAAGATCATTTAGTGTAGTCCTCTACAATAAGAAGGACTGAATGTACTGTTGCAATTCCTTACAGGTATTTTCCTAATCTGTTCCTAAATAGTCCTAAGGAGGGTTTTCCTGCTGAGTCCCTGATATAATATTTTACCTACTATGTACAGAAAGATTGTTACTGCCTCTCTACAGGCTTCTGATTATTAAAAAAAAAAAAACAAACCAAAAAAGAAACCCCCCCCCCAAAAAAACCCTCTTCCAATTAGCTGCACATGCATTTCATGGTGATTACATTTAACACATCCTGTGAAAGTACCTATGTCTGCATTGACTATAGTGGTACACCATGACCTTGTCTTACCACAAAAATGTGAGACCAGCCACCTTCAGTCAGACAAAAGATCCATATTGTCCTTTATGCTGCTTCTTAGAGAAGTAGGAGATACATAAAAACATGCTAGCTGGTGCAGATACTGTCCTGGAAGCATTCTCCCACAACTGAGCAATTTTCAATCCAGAAACTTCCTGGATCCAATCTAGTGTTTTAATGGCTTTTAATGATCTTTCTGATAAATCCTGAAGTCTGCTCTATTAAGCCATTCTAAAGTTATTGTCTACAATATCCTTCAGCAAGGAGTTCCACCATTAGACTATAAATCTAGCTTTCAGCTGGCCAAAGAAGGTAAGATTAATTTCACCCTAAACACTTGCAGACTGATTGTTATAGATGTATTTCAGTATCTTTATGAGGATTTAAGGTACATTGACTGATCTATACTTTGATCTATAATTCCTTGATTGTGTTGCAGCACTTAACCTGTACTATGAACCTCTCAGCAGGGGTTATTAGCTCAGGTGCAGCACAAAGCGAATTAATCTAACTGGGTACACATGTTTCTAGGATCTCTGCACCAAGCTCAACTGTTTTCTGTAGACATTTATTATGCTGCAGTTGCTGCTAATGCTTTTGTCAAGTTGTGGAAAAGAAAAATTATCAGATTCTTTCACTTGTCTTTGCAGTTCAAATACCCGCAAGAATTTTCAAGAATTATGCAGAATAGAAGAATCATGGCAGTGTCATCTTTGCGTTGTAAGGCAAATGCATGAGTAGCAGCAGAGTTATACCTTTAGAGTTTCTTCTCATGGGTAGGGAGACCTACCTCAGTATTGGAGCATAATAAAATTAATTTTTCATCAGTGTTCATGCATATGTGGTCAAGTCCTTCTGTATCTTATTGAGTTTTGCATCTTTGCAGTTTCATTTTGCATCTAGCGCTGCGTGGTACTATTTGAAGTTCCCTGTGGTCTCTTGCAATGTATGAGTTTTCCCTTTTTCTTTGTTGGCTATGGTTATCACTATTAAAGCAACACCCTGCCCAAATCCAGAAAAGTTAGAATTGCATCCTGCTGACTGTGGGACAGATGGGACAGGCATTAATGTCTTCATCAATGACCTGGATGAGGGCATTGAGGGTACCCTTAGCAAGTTTGCAGATGACACTAAGCTGTGTGGAAGTGTCGATCTGCTGGAGGGTAGGGAGGCTCTGCAGGGGGACCTGGACAGGCTGGACTGCTGGGCAGTGTCCAACGGCATGAGGTTTAACACGGCCAAATGCCGGGTCCTGCACCTGGGGCACAACAACCCTATGCAGAACTACAGACTGGGAGAAGCCTGGCTGGAAAACTGCCAGGAGGAGAGGGACCTGGGGATGTTGGTCGACAGCCGACTGAACATGAGCCAGCAGTATGCCCAGGTGGCCAAGAAGGCCAATGGCATCCTGGCTTGTATCAGAAAGGGTGTGACCAGCAGGTCCAGGGAGGTGATTCTCCCTCTGTATTCAGCACTGGTGAGGCCGCTCCTTGAATACTGTGTTCGGTTCTGGGCCCCTCACCACAAGAAGGATGTTGAGGCTCTGGAGCAAGTTCAGAAAAGAGCAACGAGGCTGGTGAAGGGGCTGGAGAACAGACCATATGAGGAGTGTCTGAGAGAGCTGGGGTTGTTTATCCTGGAGAAGAGAAGGCTGAGAGGAGACCTCATTACTCTCTACAAGTACCTGAAAGGAGGTTGTAGAGAGGAGGGTGCTGGCCTCTTCTCCCAAGTGACAGGGGACAGGACGAGAGGGAATGGCCTCAAGCTCCGCCAGGGGAGATTTAGGCTGGAGATTAGAAGGAGGTTTTTCACGGAAAGGGTCATTGGGCATTGGAATAGGTTGCCCAGGGAGGTGGTTGATTCCCCTTCCCTGGAGGTATTTAAGGCACAGGTGGATGAGGCCTTGAGGGACTTGGTTTAGTGTTAGATAGGAATGGTTGGACTAGAAGATCCGATGGGTCCCTTCCAACCTGGTTGTTCTGTGATTCTGTAAATATGATGCCAAGCATAAACCCAAGATGTACTTAGTGGGACAAAATGCTGAGAAGGTTAGATGCACTGGTGGAATACGTCTGGTTAGACCATGTTTATAACTCCTTTGTAGAGCAGCAAAAAGCAAGGAGGATAAACCAGTTTATCTGGTCTATTGATTTCTTGTTGCTCTGAATAACTGATACTTAGATTTTTTTTTTGCCTGATTCTTTATGCTGCAAAAAGGGTGAAACTGATGCTTAGGGCCATTTCCCTAGGGGTAATATATGGATCAGGCATGCAGGTTGCTGGCAGAGGATTTTCTAAGGTAAGTCTGCAAAACATGCAGCTACAGGTCTCTCTTTATGAAGGGATTCAAACTCTCTCATTTTACATGTTAAATGTGGCCTAAAGGAACATCCACCCACACCAAATGGAAAAGCCAAATTTCCTTCCAGTTCCAAAAACATTATAGACATCTGCCAAATGACAGTTCTAATTCTTCCCGTAAAAAATGGAAAGCTAAACAGAAGCATCACCCTTCCAATAAATCCATTCCAAACTCTTCCTGATTTATTCCATATCCACTGCCTTTTGGTGAGGCTGTTAAATAATAGCCACTTTTGTTCTCTTATGGGACTTACCTCAGAATGTATTTTATATGTGTGTTCCTTCTTTCAGAGACTTTTAAAAATGCTCTAGAAATTATAAAGAGGCAAATTTTGATACATGGGTTCATTTCTGATGATTGACTTTGGTGGGGAATTTCAAGCTGGAGTAGATCAGTGTTGGAAGCATCTATTTAGGCATACTAAGGAAAATTAGTAGTTTTGAATGAATGTTAACATTTTCCATCAACTACAACAAAAATATTAAGCACCTTAGTTTGACTCCTTTTTTTTTAATACAAGGAAGACACAAATCACTAAAACACATTTAATAAATCAAAGGAATGGTGAAATGAACAAAGCCACAAAAACTTCTTGTCAGTTGTTTTTTAAGGACTGATTAATCACAACATCTCGCAATAGATGTATGATCTCTAAGATCTAAATAAAGGATAAAGCTTTAACTCAATTTTTTATACTGCAATGAGGTTGTTGAAAATTATCTGGGTTATTACCATAAAGGAAATAGATCTTAAGATTTTATCCTTTATTTTTTAAGGACATTGAAGGGCTGATTTTGCACTGATTGTGCCTCTGTTTATTCTGGAAGATGTTTGTAGCTGGACTACTTGGACAAGCACAAGAAAATTCTAGATCCTTTGGCTGTGCCCTGACCTGGTCAGACAAAGATGGGTCCTGTCCAAAGTCAAGTAATTGTACTCAGGTTGCTCAACCTTGCTTGTTACCTTAAAATGCAAGCACCATGTGAATGTGTCTATATATATGACTTTGGATCAGACCTGGCTCATATCTGACCATTTTGAAGAACAGACAGACAAGTTTGCATCTGTCTGTACCTGTCCCTGTAGACATACCCTAAAGCTGTTAAATAGCTGATTTTTTTTTCTCATGTCGCAGTAAACAATGAATATGGAATGTCAAGCAATCATTATGGAACTAGAAAAATCCTCAACAAAGAGAACAGGTAAAACAATGCAAATATAACGAGGTTTTTTTCCTTCCCACACCCATAAACTGTCATGCAAGTGCAATAGCTGGAATTGACGCAAACTTTTTTTGAAAAGCTAATTTAGTAGTGTGCAGTCACCTGGTATTTTTTTTTTCATTATTCCCTATTTTAATAGTTTGCTTATTATTTTAAAAAGAACTTGATTTTTTTACGTTTCCAAAATGTAAGCAAGAAATAATGGCTATTTGTACAGGAACTACAAACAGCCTGTGAAAATTTCAGTTTTCTTTCATGAAATTGAAAGTCTTGGTAAGTTTTGGATGAGATTCCATACTTTGAAGTCATAAGTGTTGCATGAATGCATCTGTTAGCAAAATTTTCCCAATGCATATTTGTTAATAAATTCAGTAATAGAGTAAACTAAAAATGGCATTATAGTGTATGATAATAGCGTATATAGTGTCTTCAGTAATATAATAGAACACCTAGAAGGTAGATCCATAATCCTCACTGACATTTAGAGTAGTGCTCTCTAACATTATTCACTTATATTTTTATCATAAATATTTGAGGGTCTATTATTTACTTTTATGTTTTTGCAGTTTACTTCTTCCTTTTCTATGTTTAAAGGCTGCTCTTTCCAGATTCTACTGGTAACATTGTTGTTTAAGTACTGATGCAGTTCCATGACAAATATTGTAGTCCTTAGTCTGTGGATCTATCCTACAAGGTCTGTCAACGTCTGACAAACTGTCATAATGCTGGCTTACACCTTTAGGTTTGTGCTTTATGTGGGTGAGTATGGAGGACTCGTGATCAAATACCCACAGACAATTTGTCTTGAGGAAGTATTTTAAAGCCTTAACTCTCACCATGAGCATAAGTCTATTCTATAGAATGAAAAAACTTTTTTCTAGCAGGGGACAAACAGGTGGCAGCCAAGTTCAGAAGTGGAGCTGAATCAGAGAAGATGAGCCTTAATTCCCAAAGGCTTTGCATAAATGAAGGGCAAATAACTTTAAACATAGTGCCACTTTACACCTAAAATATCCGCTGCTTCAATAAGAAACAGTAATATGTCCCCCAAAATAGAACAGAACAAGAAGTAGCTATGGGGCTTCATGATATAAATTTAGAAAATCTTATGAGCCATCTGAGACTTTTCTCCAGCTGCTTTGATGACATCATTGGTTTCGCTATCTGCAGTGGCACCATTGTCACGTTAAACAATGACAGTTCTAAAACTATCCTCCCTGCTTTCCTGACAGATATTCGTATGCTGTAGAAGGAAAAAAACTTCTTGTCATCATAATTTTTCTTTTTTTCTTTTCCTTTTCTTTTTTTCCTCCCACATAATTCCCTTTTGTCCCTCAGGTCTTAATTGCAATTCATTATTATTTTTGTGAAGAGCAGCCTCATGAAGGCAAAGAGTTAAAGACGTCACTTTAAATGACAAAAGCTGAACACTTTACCCCACTTTCAGTCTCTCATCTATTCATCCTTTTCATTGTGAACTTCGCTATTTCAGCTTTCTAAGCTCTTCAACTACCTGCCCCTAATTTGTATTCCTGGGAAGAGGCCTAGGCTGGTTATTTTGCATTTGTGTGCTAATGGTGATGAGTTTGCTTCTAAGAGGAGAACAGGGAGGGGAGGGCAGGAACCTCCAAAAGGGTTTAAGTGGGAGTGGGGGTGAAGGTGCAGGAAGGGTTGTTTAGGGGAGAGTCATGCTGAATTTTAACCCTGAATGCTTTCTTATACAATTTAGCACAAAGCCCTCCTGATTATATGGAAAATGACACCCTGTGAAAACTTGCTTGTTCATATACACCTTTTAGGCAAATAGATTAGTCAAGTGTCTGTAAAGCCTGAGAGATAGTTGGGTCATCATTGTTTTAGTACATTAAAACACAATCTTTATTTTGCAAAACTTTTTTTATATTGCCCTGAAATTTATGTAACTTATTTAAAGTATGCATACTATTCTGAAATACATTTATTAAGGAAAACCATCTGTATATGTAAATAATAGCAGGGCAACCCAGATCTGCTTTGTTTGATAAAACCATTTATTTTCACAGGGTTAATTTTGCCTGTGTGCTTAGATGCCATGTGAGATAAAATACCTTTCATTAGATTAAATAGACAAACAGAGGCTTTTTGACTTATTGACTGGTATTTCAAAGCTGAGCATTTCTTATGCTAATCATTTTTATAACTAATTTAACAGACGTAAAAGAATGTCATTATGAATAATTAGAGATGTTAGTAATTTAGTTTCTAATTAACTAGGGATGTGGCAGACCATTACAGATGGGAATACTCATTAGCCATGTGAGGCATGGGTATTTTACGGCTTATTATAGATTCTGCCTATATTTTAAAATGCTTTAGTTGTTTGCACTTTCTAATACAGAGCACTTTTGTTTCTTTCTTCTGGGTATATACCATTTGTACTTTGTTGTGTGGTAAACCAGACAACTGTGCAGAGCACTTGACGCAACAAAGCATATAAGCAGTCATTTTCCATTTCATGAACTATTGCATGACTCTAGTTCTCACCACAACTCCACACCCAACAAGTGAATTTGCAAAAGGGGCATTTTTCATTTACAGGTGTAAGTTGCTTGTAATACAATTAAGCACATAAATATTAGATCTTGAAACCTGTGCTCATGATTCATTTTGTGATCAAAAATGAAAGGGAGCCTACCCATTCATGCCTCCCTGCTTGCTGAGTTTATGACATACTTTACAGACTTTGCAGTCTTTCTGTCATCCATTCAACCTGTAGGCTTCCACTTGTGACTGCACAGCAGTTTCTTGGGTATAAAGAACTCTGTTGCTTCAGACTCTTGCATCCCCTGAGTGAAATTCCACATACCACTACTGGTTTTGCTCATATTCTCTTTTGCTTTTGTTAGCTACAAGTTCCAAAAAATTATTATTTATTCTAAATGTTCAACTTGTTTCAACCAGACCCAATAAAAATGAAACCATGTAAAGACAGACTTTCTTCCCTTCTATTAACAATTGCACACAATTGTTCCTCAGATACTAGAAATCCTTTGGAATCAGTAACAACAACTTGTTTTGAAAATGGACTGAATATTGATTACAGTAATCATAAGTAATTTCACAATATTAGCATATTAATAATATGGACAAACCATTAAGCTCTCTGACAAAGACAGTCTGCTCCATGATTTATTATTCTATGGAAAGCAAGAGAGTCACAATTTCATGAGTACAGCAGCACATAAACCTGAAGGAGAAGAGCTGCCTCCCAGGTCTGACATTGAGGTTACACAGAAAAGTGCACTCTAATAATGGCAGTCTTTATCTGTAGAACCAAAGTCACACAGTTTTTCAAGAGTGATCCAGGTAAACTGTAGTGATCTCTGTTTAGTCTGAATAACAGACTCCCATCTGCCATTTAATACAGTTTAACTAGATTAGTTTAAATCTTTAGTTAACCAATATAACTTTCTCCTGTAGAGAGAAACAGAAGTGGTTTCAAGTCAGATCATCCATTATTACCATGCAAACCTGTTTGCAATTCCTTTCACTGGAGAACAAGTGTGTCCCATTTTAGTTCCTGGATTAGAGTCTGCACCAAAAATATCAGAGGGTGTAAATTAAAATGAACGGCTATTTGAATTCAAGTGTTCACACAGGGAAGAAGTAAAGATGGAGATTCCTGATATGTTTATTAGCCCACTTATGTATATTGTATTGCCAGTTAAACTTTGCCTAAGATACAATTCAACATACTCAGTCAGATTAGAAAATATTTTTTCTTTTCATAGCAGAGATTAGAGCACTAACCACAGCTATGGAAAATCAGTGTTCAGTGCCTACACTACTATAGATATCATAATACAAATGACCTTGGGCAAGTCACTTAGCATATATTTGCACTGCAATCAGACAACCTAACCTTAAAGTTCAGCATTCCTGAACTTTTTAGCAGCACCAGCAGACCACTGTCAACCCCCACTGTTTTCAAAGGCCACTGTGCCCCCCTATAAAAATTTTAATCAAAAGCACCATTGTGACAACTTTGTTTTATATGGTTCAGCAAACCACTTAGTATAAATTGGGGACTGCAGATGGGAATCACTCCAATGGCCTGACTTCAATGTAGGTTAAATTCTGAGGGTCCCAGGCAGATTTCTGCATCCTGCGTTGCTTTGTCTACTCTTCTGTGAGTGCCTGAGCTCCTCTAGCAGCTACCACTAGTTCACCCATGCCCGTCCTCACTCCTGTCATACTTCCCAACTGCAGTGTAGGCAGTGCCTCAGCTCCTCACCTGTAAAAGTATTTGTCTACCTCACAGGTGGAATCTGAGCAGAAACGTATCAAAAAACCTGACAGGAATGCAGATGTCATAAGGATAATGAGAGTATTTTATGTGTAGTCTAAAATACACTGAATAGTTATCTCCTCAACTTTCCTTAGGACCTCATGGGAAGTCCTAGAGGGTATGCCTAGAGGAATGGGCAGACTGCTAAAATGAAGGTGGGAGGTTATATAACTGTCAAAATTTATCTCAATTCTGTTGGTTTAACCAATGTCTGACTCATCTGACCTCTCTCTAGCCTGACTGCAGCGGAGATTAGAAAAGGAAAAAAAAAAAAAAGGCACCAGACCATTTTAAAAGAACAGAAGGTGCTAAAAGGAAGGGAGTTGAGTTATAATGAGCAGCTGAAGTCCAACAATCACCTTTCCAGATGCCAGAATCTGATTGTTTGGTTTTGACCTCAGACTTAGTGTCACATACCTGAACGTGTGGAACCTTCAAAGTCGAGGCTGAAATTTCCTTATGGTGACACACGCTTCTGGCTGAAGCAAGCGGGGAGGGTACCTGCATGTCACTTCCAGAGGATATCAAGTAAGGAACAGCACAAATGAAATTCTTGTGTATTCCAGATATGGGACAATCAGATTGCAGACTGGTGGTGGTGTTCTTTGAGCGATTTCTTCACCTTTAGCTGCAAATCCTTTTCCATGGGACAAACAAAAATGTAATGCTTCCTTAGGGAAACTGCCTGACTTTAGATAAAAAATAATTGGAATGCATGCCCCATCCTCTTAGGTTACTACTTTTGCTAGCAGTAAACCAGCGGTGGAATTTTTAAAACAACTAGAGTAAACCAAAGCAAACTGAACCCAGGAGTTAGACCATAAACATTAATGGGTACAATTAAATCAGCTGCATCTATAAATTCTATGAATTTTCATTGCTGCCAGATTCTAAAAGATGAAAGTTTTTACAGCCATCCTACTCTGATTGTTAATTTTTCTCTACACGTTTCTTCTGAATGGACTTGGAGAAAGAGAAAAATCTTTCAACTACAGCAATTTATCTTTCACTGTGCAATGACTGAAATAGATATTGTTTTGTCATTTATGGGTTATTGCTTAATAGAAAGTTGTCTGAGCTGGTTTCCTAAGATTAGGTGATGACATATTTGAATGTCACTTATCATAATCATGCAAGCAGTATGTGTGTCTTGATAAAGATACTCTGCACTGGGATATTCTTTTCCTCTGGGTTATACACTATGTTCTGATGCATAAAAATGAATAACTTAGTTATAACTGTACCACCACAAGTTTATTGTAAACTGAAGCCACAATTGCAATCTTGGATGCCACAAAAAACTCTCTATAAAAATATCTAAATTGTTCTTTCTTCAGCTGCAATAACATACCGTTTTACATTACCAGATGTTAAAACTGTATAGATTATCTGACAGCAAATACTATATCAAAGGCAGTTCTAAAGTAAAGTAAAAATTATTTTCATATTTTTAATCATGCCTGCAGATGGGTTAAGATAATCTGTCATAGTTCAGAAGTAGAAAAGAAAAGAAACAGGCTTGATGTAACTTGGCTCACTGGCCTGTTTCAAATGTGGTTCAGACACAATGGGAAAAACAAACAGGTCTTTGCTTGAGAAAACAGATGCATCAGGCAAGTGCAAAATCTTACTTTGCCCATTTCAAAGACAAAAACCAGAAATCTAACTTTTTGTGAGACAGAAAGAGAAAGAGAGATCACTCCAAAGATCCCATGTAAGCTTTTCTTTTTTTGCGATACTTTCTGTGCTTCCCCCTTCCTCTTCCCACACACACAGTGAATCAACAAACCCAGATGTTCACAAGAATACATCCCTCAGTACAGCCACCTCCTATGCCATGCTTGTACAACAAGGGGAGATGCCTCACTGCATATACACGGGAATCCCATGGGACCAATTGTTATGCTGCAAAGTGATGTACAAACTGCAAATACAGCAGGGAAACTGAGCGCTTTCTTTATTTCTGCATCGGAAAGCTACATGGACCGAACCCTAAATATCTAGAAACCCAGTGCTTATAAAAAATGTGACTTCTGACTGGCAGCTCTGGGCATGTGCATTCCTGGGTCCTTGTCTTTTTAGCGACACTATGTTCCTTCTTAGTCTGGCACAGTGCTGAACTTAAGAGCAGGATCTGGAAGACAGTAAAGAGCCTGATACCAACAAAAAAAATGCAATCCATAATTAATTTATTACTTTCCTGTTTATGGAAGTTACAGAGAATGATTTTTCAATTTATACCCACCTGTCTTGGTCATCTGCTTACTTGCTTTTCTCAGGTGTTTCCCTTGATTGGCATCTATTGTATTTACACTGTCGGCCTGTGATTTAAACGTGTGACCACTTGAACCTGAAGAAAGCAGCAGGCTTATGTTCTACACACAGCTACTCTTGTGTCAACTTCTCCTAGTTTAGTTAAGCTTGGATTCCTCAGAGCGCCCTTCAACCAGCCTGTATGGAGGGGTTTAAAACCTTAGATTCAGAAGAAGCACTTAAAAAATAATAAATAAAAAGAAAATAAGTGGCAGGGTCGGAGGTGGGATGGGGAAGCGAACAGTGGGATGGGGAACCAAACAGCGGGATGGGGAACCGAATGGTGGGATGGGAAACCAAACTGCCTGGTGCCTGGTATTAAAAAAACCCCAACAAAACGATAAGCAATCGTTGGCCATAAACAATAACTTGGATGTTTACTGTGCCTGGCTGCACACCCTCCAGCACGGCCTGCGCCGCCCCCCTCCCGGGGCCGGATGGTTCCACAGCTCAGTGCCTTGGCTTAGGTGCAGTTGGAAATGCCCGAGAATAGCTCTTTGTTGATTTTCGCCTGTGCGAGAGAGCCTGGTGTTGCTGCGAAGCGAAGTGCTATTGAATTTGCTCACTCAGGCAGAACACTCGACAGGAAGGAAGGAAGCAGCCATTCTTTCTGGTCCTATTGTCTGGCCACCAGGCTTAGGCAATCAAACAGCCCTGTGGCTCGGCTGCCGGCTCCCACTCCGGCCTCTTCTGGTGGGCATGAGGCGGGGGGGACGGGGGACGGGGGATTGCCTCCTCATGGCGTTTACTTTGTTTTCCCTGCAGTCCAACAGCATCTTTTCAGGGTGCAGGTAGCTGGTTTCCAGCCCCGGACGAAAAGAAAGTAGGAAAGAAAGCCGTGGGAGACTCTGAAGGCTCCTTCCAGTGCTGGCAAATAGTTGTGTTGTGATCAGAAGGCACTACTCGAAGCTGTGGGCTGTTTAATGACACTTTAGGGTGAGATGGAGGAAGGTCTGAGACAGAAAGAGCAAACCCGTCTTTTGAAACAGGTTCTTTTAAAAAGGATGCAAACGCAATGTACATTTCTTTTCCCCCAGTAACTAGCACACTTTGCTACTTTTTCTCTCCAGAGGAGAGGGTGAAAAACAGCCAATGAGACTGGTTTCACCAGGCAGAGTGCTGCAAGCCTGGTCCCCGCTTGTAGTAACACCACTGGATCAGAGCAATTTCTCTTCCTGAGGATTCAGGATGGAGAGAATGCAGAAGAGAGAGTCAGTCTAAAAGCATCCAGAGTGAAATTGTGCCTGCCTTTGCATTTTACCTGCCATATCACGTCCCTTCAATGTCTGAGAACTTTCAGTTTAAAATCATGTTGGAACCATCAAGCTGACCTGTGAATTTTGCAGAGCCATCTCTCTTGCTCTTGATAAGATCTATCTGTGGGATAACCCTCTGCTGTGGTTTGGTGGCCGAGTTTGCTGTGTGTGAAAGCTACAGGGATTTGTTTGTTTGTTTGTTTCACCACGGAAGGCTTTCCTCAGATGGAATCACAGGATTATTTAGTCTGGAAAAGATCCTTAAGATCATGGAGTCCAGCTGTAAACCTATCACTGCCAAGTGCTCCACTAAGCCATGTCCCCAGGTGACAACATGATCCAGTGGCAGATCAGGTAATAGATGTACCAGTGATGTCATTCCTAATGTCCCGTGGTAGCTTATGAACCGGCAAGTCTGCTGTGTATCATGAGATAGTAGACTCTGGTGAATATTCTGGCTTGTATCAGAAATGGTGTGACCAGCAGGTCCAGGGAGGTTATTCTCCCTCTGTACTCTGCACTGGTGAGGCCGCTCCTTGAATACTGTGTCCAGTTCTGGGCCCCTCACCACAAGAAGGATGTTGAGGCTCTGGAGCGACTCCAGAGAAAAGCAACAAATCTGGTGAAGGGGCTGGAGAACAGACCTTATGAGGAACGGCTGAGAGAGCTGGGATTGTTTAGCCTGGAGAAGAGGGGAGATCTCATTGCTCTCTACAACTACCTGAAAGGAAGTTGTGGAGAGGAGGGAGCTGTGCTCTCCTCCCAAGTGACAAGGGACAGGACAAGAGGGAATGGCCTCAAGCTCTGCCAGGGGAGATTTAGGCTAGAGATTAGGAGGAAGTTTTTTCACGGAAAGGGTCATTGGGCATTGGAATAGGCTGCTCAGGGAGGTGTTTAAGGCATGGGTAGACGAGGTCCTGAGGGACATAGTTTAGTGTTTGATGGGAATGGTTGGACTTGATGATCTGACGGGTCTCTTCCAACCTGGTGATTCTATGATTCTATATAGAGGCTTTAATATTCATGCAGTCCTGTTTCTTCAAGACTGGCAGCGGTTTTGTGGTGATTTAAGCCACTCTGAATCCAGGCTCCAGTGCTGCCACCCATTCTGGTGTCCCCAACTGCATGTACCTGAACCATCCTCTTAGTCAGTCCTCTTAGTCTGGGCTGGCCACAAGCTTGGACAGAGCCTGCTTGGACAGAGTCCCTGAGCATGCTCACCTGGCCACTGTGCGGAGACCAGTGTTGCAGAAAGAGCAGGAGGGAGCAGGGTGGTGTATAGACAGCATGGTGGAGCTGCCATAACCTGGGCTTGGAAGAGGTGGATGTTGATCTTTGGCATGGCACCTTGCTGAGGCACTTTGAACGCCATGTTTGAAAGCAGAAGGATTTGCTTATACCCAAGAAACCCTATGAGCTGCAGTTGCATCTGGTTAACTTCAACAGGAAGACACGCATTGCCTTTTGGAATTTTGGCTTTGCAGTATACCCATCTTCCCACCTTCATGTTAATAAAACATCTGCTCCACCTGCTCACAGCTACCCTGGTGTGAATACGAAACAACCTTGATGAATTAATGGAATTATTACTGGTTTACCAATGCAACAGGTATAAATCAGCATAAATTATACCGTGTTTTTCCTTCTTAACAGAAATAAGTGGAAGTTGCTAGAACAGAGAGACATTTGAAACCAAGCAGAACTCCTGGGTTTGGATTTTATTACAAACTTGAAACTCAAGCCAGTTTTGATGGGATTTGTAAATGCTTTCAGCAAATTTGGGCTGAGGTTCAAGTAGGCTGGGCTCTGTTGTGAGGGAATCTGGGCCAAGGTATGGTTTTGAGTGGAAAGCATATGAAACTCAGTGCATTTTCCAGATTTAGAGTCTTGCTTTGAAGTACTCGGTCCATTCAAACCCTAAAACTCAAAGCAAAAACCCACATGGTGTGAGCGCATTGGAGCCAAAACTGTAGTAATAAATTCCCTTGAAACTCCATGATTCAAAGCTAGCATAGCTCCAGATACTCCTTATAAGCTGTTACCAAGGTAGTTATTTTGCATGTATATTTTACTTCAAGAATTTTAAATAATCTGAAACCTTTGCTAATTTATGGCTTCTTGAAAGACTGTATTAACACCTTACCATAAGGGCTCTAGTGAGGTGGAAAGGATTGAAGATTACTACTTTTGTTAGTGCCTTGTCTATGAATATTATAAATAATTATTACTTTTTTTATACCTTGTCCTAAATAAGATACATCATTAGTGACCCTGCTCTATGTCTATGGGCTCTTTCACCATGCTCAGAACTGTATTTTCTGAGAGCCTTCCAACAGTGCGTGAAGCAACGTGAATAACATCTGTTATGTGCTGTTTATTGTCTCATCCTTTCCCATGAGACGCAACATATGCAATGGAGTATCTTGTTCTGGTAGGGTTATTTTGTGTTGTGATTTGTTTTGTGATCAAAAAACACATTTATTTGAAAACATATTAAAGGACAAATAAGTGGAGAACATAACTGCTTAGAAACTGAAGGGGAAATTCCCCATAAGGTAGTACTGACATCTCTCTTTTATAAAATTTTTTTATTTTTTGCCGTTGACATTTTCACTTTACTACAACAGTCACATACACAAACTCTGTGCACATATTCACATAGCTAGACAGAACTGCTTTCAAGCATTTTTGTTTGAACACAGCATAACACAATTAACTTTGCTGCCCAGCATGCCTTTGATATCAGAATGTATGCTATGAGCTGACTTCTCTCGCTTTTACAGATGCATCAGAATTCCATATGAGCAGCCACCCAGCGACTTGACTAGCTTTTGCATTTCCAGTTAACTGCCCTGAATCATAAAAGTCTGGGAAAGGATCTGAGAATCATGTTCCTCCAACTGCTGCAACACTTCAGCAGTAGGGCTGAATTTGCTCTACATGTGGAGAATTGCACATTGGTATGCATCATTCATAGTTCTATGCAGATCTGTTAGACATTTCTCAGAGGGGCTGGTTGTCCCCAGCTGCCTGCCTGTGGAACACCCATAGAGCTAATGGGAGGTCTACATGTGCCTTGCTGATAGGATTGGGCCCTGTGACTAAAAGCAGTCAAAATATTTTGTGATACCAGCAATAATTCCAGTACCAAGGGTCTTCTTTCTCACACAGCTCTGTAATTAATCCTTGGATAATTCAGCTGTGATCCTGATGGTCCAGGCCAAGATAAAGCAGAGGCAAAGTATGCAGAATGGAGGTCTGCTTCTCACAGTTCTGTAGCTCGTCAGAATCAAAGAGGTGGCCTCCAACATCACCTGGAAAAGAGAACTGAATTATTTCTGAGGTGAAAAAACAGAAAGAGCACAGATATAGAGGTGCTATGATCAAAAAGAGGGAGAGACATAGTGAGGGAGCAGTAGTGGAACTAGATATACGTTTGCAGAGCAGTCAGTGCTGCTTTTCCAAACACGTTGCTGTCACCAATGGCCTCTCCCAGGAACAGATACACAGACGCATACTCTGCTCTTCCCTCTTGGAAGCACAGAGTGAAAAAACAAACATGCAGAAGCACTACAAAGTTCTATTTCCTTCCATTCTTCCTCCTGGCAACTCCTGCTAATCTCTTCTGCATATAAAGCGACATCAATTAGAGCTAGAGTTGGTTCTAAGACCATTAGAGCAACACTAGATAATGCTGCACTGAACAGCTGGTATAGCATGTTGTCTGAAAAAGAAAAGCTACTTGCCATTATTTCACTTGTCCACATACATTGGTATGAGAAGTGAGCCTCACTTTAAAAGAAAATCAGGTTTCTAGAGCACACGTACTGGGTGAAGCACTTCTCTATAACAAAGCTTGCATAGCACAGGAGGAATGAAGAAAACAGATTCCTCTGAACAGGCACAAGCCACTAAGACTGAAGACCAGCTGCCCTAGCTGGCATTATCTATATGCAGTTAGAGCACTGATGAAGCAAGTGCATGCTTGCTCCTCTCCCTTTCCTTGACCTTACAACTTGCATAGGCCAAACCCAGGTCATAACAGAAGAAATGATCTGGCCTGCAATATTTTTTTGGTGAGAGAAGTTTGTATACTTCGTTTCAATTTGCTGAGCTTCACCAAGCTCTGCATGATTTTTAATAGAATTTCCACTTAGATTCTGTGTTGTGTTGTGTTGTGGAGCAGAGCTGTCTATACCTAGTCTGATAAAAAGCTGATTCTATTACTGGCTTCAAAATTTTTTTCTGATGGACATCTAAACTACTTGGTCTCCTTGTAGCCCATTAATTCCTCCCACCACCTATGGATTGTAATGAGTTTGTTGGCTGTCATATCTTGGAGATTAAGCTTTTGTGCAAGTGTTTTTATTCAGAACAGACATGTGTAAAGGGGCCCTTTCAGCCAGAGAACAAGTATTCCTTAATGGCCATACACATATTTTGGCATGCATCCATACATTGGCAGTATAATCAAACACATCCCAGTAGACAGTAGAACAGAGATAGTTGTAGGTATAGAAACCATGGGAGTGCAAGGGACAACATGTCATCTCTGTTTTCTTTTAGGACCTCCCTCAAGACTGAAGGCCCAGAGAAATGGCAATCCTGATTTCTGTAGTGTCAGCCTAGAGGACCATCTGAAAAATTCCATACAATACAATAGGACTGCCGAAGTGCCTTACTGACAAATTAACTTATCATCTGGAGAAGCTTTGATTTACAGTGTAATTCGCTGTTGGTTACTGAGAGCCTTCCATTTAAAATTAATAAACTCATAACCGATGAATGATGAAGCAGGAAAGGGAGTGTGCTGAAGACTGAATAAAAATCATCAGGTGAAAAGGGTGCTCTGTGATTATGGAATAAAACCTAGTCATTAGGCCTTTAAAAAAACCAAATGCCAGTGCTTTGCTTCTTACTGGTGCTAGCGGTGGATGTTTTCTTGAAACAGAAAATTACTTTCCCCCACCTCAGGATCTGTGGTACTATAAAAACAGTCCCCTTCAGAAGTAACTTCCAAATCTGCTAACATAATATGTCTCTGAAGAAGAATAAGAATGTTTGTTTTACAGTTAATTAGGGGGTTTGGTTCAGGAACTTGAAATACATCCATTAGGGTATGGTTTTCTGGTTAAGGAATCAAATACACAGTATACTTTATTAAATAGCTTGAAAAAGATTGTGTGTAGAATATGATAGCTGCTTTGGTGTGTTTAGCAACAGATAAAGAAACGTTGAAAGAAGAGAGGCAGTTCACCTTGGCAATAACTGGGTGTGGCATTTCTTCAGAAAATTGTATTATGTTGTTAGCTGTGCATTCCTTCTCTTTCTCTTAACTGATTTGAATATGGAGGGAGGCAAGATAAAGATGAAAGCAGTAAAGTAGAGCAAAACAACACGGGGATCTGGAGGTTTTAAAATGCAGAAAGGACTGTTATGAGACAGGAATGAAGGGAGTACCTACTTCTTGAAGCCTTGTGAAGTGTGAGAGAAGCACCATATTAAGTGTCCGCTTCCTGCCAGCTGGAACAGTCATTTCAAGAGGAGGTTACTAGTAGGGCAAATCATGGTTAAAACTAACTAGAAAGAAGGAAAAGAATGCGTGAAGGAAAACATATAAAGAAACACATTCAGGTGCCAAAATCCCAAATCTCCTGTTGTGGCTCTGCCTCCAAAGACATCTTTCCAGTGTTGTGGGGGCAGGGGAAGGAGAAGGAGGCTCCACACAGGTACCCTTGAACAGTGGACCATTTGTTTGTGAGCAGAATAATCTTCTAGACAGTTCATAATTTCCAAGACCATTCTTATGCTAATTCCCGAGACTTAGGGAAACCTTAAACTCCTTCCCTTGCTGAATGGAACCATTCCTCCATCAAGAGTTAATTTTAAAAAGCGAGCAAACAGAAAGACTTGATGCTTGGCAAGCTTAGGGTTAGAATGTTCCCATATACACATACACATTTAGAAGGGAAGCATCTTAGTATTCATGATACTTGGTGATAGAGTAGCAAAAAGCTTTCAATTAAGCATGAAAAATAAATATCACAATTTATCTCAGTTCTTCAGTCTTTCATGTTCTGAGGGTATTTTTTATGGGGTTTTTTTTCCACTTTCTTTTTTTTTTTTTTTTTTTTTTTTTTTTGTGAGTGTCTTTCATTTCAAGTTACCCTTATTCTGGGTCCTTTTTTTCTTCCCTTTGGTCAAGGCATTTCTGAATTTCTGCCAAGAAGTTACTATGTAAAGCCTGTTGTACTCAAGAGTTGGATTCCCATTCCTGGAATCATGACTAGCAACCCCAAAATAGAGTGCATTGTTGTTTCAGAAGGAAAACAAGAGAGGAAAGAAACCTTAGGAACAAACAGAGAAGGATGAAGCCAAGCGACAGTTACAGACTCTTCAGAAAGCTACTCTTCAATTAGACATTTAGATTGGCTACCGATGAATCTAATCTAGATGGTAGGAAAAACTGCATTTCAAGTACAGTCAGCTCTTATAAATTAAAGCTATGCAAAGCTATCTAATTTTGCTTCCTCCCATCTTATGTTTAGGATCCAGCATCTTTACAAACACTTGAGGGGCAGGTCACCTTGGAATGTCCTGTTTCTGTTGCAGAACACATTTTTTTTCTTAACACAAAATGAAACTTTGGCATAATTACACTGCACATTCATTCCCTGGGAAAAAAAATGACACAATTAATGCAAGAGGGAATTAAACAGAGAAATTAAGCATAGATCAATTTTTTTTTTTTTTATAAATGGTAATGTAAGCAAATACTCAGACTTCACAGAAATGTTCCATATTAATGGGATCTTTCAGGAGACAACCTTTCAGAATGTCTCTTTCAAGAGATATCCTTTGCTAAAGTAGCTCTTTTCAGAAAACATCTTTTGTTGAAGTATACTACTTTTGCTTTTTGTTGATTTTCATAACATGGAAGTTTTAATTTAATAAGTATAGCAGCATTTGATCCTATAATAGTAACCGTTATTAACAACAGAAAGTTGTTGCTTGACTGGAGAAAACAGAAGAAACTTTGAGTTGGCAGAAAATATTATAATTTCTTTGTAAAGGAACAGGATGGAGGAAGGATGATCACTGTTAGAAAGGTCATAGCAGTAAATTGCTTTAAAATGAGTTGTCAAGAAGGTTGAGTTTGAATCAGTTAAATAATATTTCTGTAAACTCTGTGGAACATTTATGATGGTTATAGGATTCTCCTTGTTCCCACTAGGACTCTTTATACTGACAGCAGCAGAGGACTCAGTTTCTCTTCCCCCAAAATATTAACTTCTTTGACTTGACTTAACGGAATTTTTATGAGGAGAATGTATGTTTTAGCACACACAGTGGACAAATCTGTTTCATTGAATCATAGAATCATACACTTGTTTGGGTTGGGAGAGACTTTAAATATCATCCAGTTCCAACCTCCTCTGCCATGGGCAGGGGCACCTCCCAGTAGACCAGGCTGCTCAAGGCCCCATCCAACCTGGCCTTGAACACTTCCAGGGATGGGGTGTCCACAGCTTCCTGGCGCAACATGTTCTGATGTCTCAGGACCCTCATCATGAAGAATTTCTTTCTCCTTCATCGTATTACTACATGCTCTTGTTTCTGTTCATTTAGTAGCTTATGGTTAACTCATCAATTCCTTATAATATGCATAGAAATACAACTTTTAGTTTAATAAAATATGAATAAGGTGAGCATATGACAAGAATCATGAGGCAACACCAGTTAAGAGATGACAATGATTTCACCCTCTGCCTTCAGTGAGTGTCAGCATTGTGATGTTAAGCTTGAGAAGTGAAAATAGCCCCTGGGAACGTTCAGCCCCTTTAAGGTGCATCAAAATTGTGCATTGAAAAGAAAGTCTGCTCCAAAATCACTCTGCAAATGTTGGCCTGCAGCATTAAAAATAATATTTATATTTGTACATATGTGTAATATCAAATATATATTAAAATCCAGTTCTTTAGGGTTTGATGTCTGCTCCAGCAGACAGCTAAGATTATCAGTTGCGTGCTTTCAACTCCAGATGAACTGGAGCCTTTCCTAAATTATCTGAAAGAAAAGTCTTATAAGGATTATTTTTTTAATCCTTCTAAATGTGTCACGAGGTGAGGAATACATATTTTTTTCTTTCTCTCGTAAGCAGAAGGCAGGTAGAAGACTTATATGTAAATTCAGTTAATGGCCTTACAAAAATGAATCCACATATAATGCAGAAAGCTTTACCAAGTGGACATGCACAAAGTATTCCTACAAAAAACTTCCTCATGGAGCTGTCTGGCCAAAACACATTATAAGACAGTGCCACTTAAATCAGATCACAAGGGACACACTGTTTTATTTTTCTAATCCATGTTGATGCGTATTCAAGACTAATAAATATAAAGCTCATGTGTGTCTCTGAATAAACTAATGTGTTTGCATTTAAAAATGTGACTATGTCAGTTTCTGTAATTAGATACTTTAGCATCTGTTATTGATCATTCCTGAACTTCTTTAGCTTACACTTGTGAATCAAGTAAAATGCCGAATGTTACTATACAGAAGAGCAATGGTAAATAAAACATCTATCGTTTCCAGCATTACAGGGCCAGACAGTCCTGCATGGCTATCAATCTAATGTGCTTTTGGCCCTCAGCATAAAAATCTTTGACATCTACAGAAAAACGGTGTTTGGGCACTTGGTGCCATGCAATCACGAGGCATGGATGTTGACAGTTGGGACAGATGGTTAAAAGTAGGTTTGATGTTAGAATTCACAGACACTCCCTGTTTTAGCACAAACTTGGACTGGCATTTTTCTTCTCAGGAATGACAGCATGTTGTGAGAATGTGGAAATGAATATAAC
Source organism: Coccyzus lansbergi (assembly GCA_033558105.1). Classification (NCBI taxonomy): domain Eukaryota; kingdom Metazoa; phylum Chordata; class Aves; order Cuculiformes; family Coccyzidae; genus Coccyzus; species Coccyzus lansbergi. Next base: position 1,667,975 of record JAUMJK010000379.1, read on the forward strand.
CCAATCCTCACTATAATAGAGTGAGACTTTTCTTCTCCCAACCAATGCATTTGCTTTACTACACAGAGAACACAGGCATACTGGTTTACACGATGCAGTACCTTATTCCACACTGGTTTGTATCAAGCCTAGGTGTGTTCCATTCAGTTAACCTGCTAGATGGGCCAAGCAAAGGCATTGAGCTTATGTCTTACCAAAGATGGGATCCAAAAGAGGGCAAACGTGAACAACAGAAGTACTGACTCTCTCTCTGATGACTTGAACCTAGCTTCAATGGTAGCTGTAGTGAAGAAAACAGACATATATCAGGTACATTTGTAACATTTGAAACATCTAGGTAGGTTACAATAATAATCATTCCCATTTCGCACATATAGTCTCAAAAGCAGAGTGGTTTGATACGGACGAACTGAACTCCATGAAACCTAATTATAGGACATAATAACCAGAAGAAATGAGAAAATGTGAATAAAAATAAGTGCCAATTTGAACCTGATCCTTGTGGCCTTTTCACAGCTTTATTCCTTCATGATGCTCATATTTTTAAATGTAAAGAATTCATAATAAGGTGAAGGAGGGCACCAAAGAGTTGATGTAACATATTCAAGTGGAATGAGAAATATCTTCCATAGTCAGAAGCAACCAAGGGATTTGATTCAGCTATGTAGACATTCAAGTTGTTTAGAGTCTTTCCCATAGATTACAGAAAAAAACCCAAAATCCTTCCCAAAACTGCTAAAGGCTCCTACTACCTATTCTCTATCTCCTAAAACCCACCAGCTTCCCCCAACAACTTCTTAAGGGTATTTATTGTCAGACCTGTCAAATGCCAGATTTGTAGACGTAGGTCTACAGCTGTGTCTCATTGAACTTCTTGCTAGAGGGGACAAGATTTTTCTTTTGCTCCTGGGACACATTGATTTTTTCTCTGAGAAGTGTTCTAGGGGAGGATTGCATCAGCCACTGAATATAGAGTGCATTGTCAAACAGCCCTCTCCTACGGTGTTGACCCTCCACAACCCATGGGGATACCCACTTCCTTTGAGAACCTGCAAGGTGTGCTCGTCCTAGTCCTTCACATGGCACTCTGTATCAAGAAAAACAAGGCTAATGATATCAAGATAAACGGTCACTACAAAAATATGTAATGTCAGATGCAAAGTATGAAAATATACAGTTGATTGAATTTAATGTTAGTGTTATTAACATAGAGAATGCTTCTCCGATTCAGTTATTTGTATTTTATATTGCTGTTTTCAATAGGCCACTCAACGAAAGTTGTAAAGCACTTCCAGATGTCCTGCCTTCTAAACACTAGGATGGGCTGAACCTCACAGCTTTGCAGAGGAATTCAGGTTCGTCTGTTGCAGAAGACACAGGGCCTTTTCCCTAAACTTGTCCCAGTGACATGCTGGGACAAACAAATACAGTATGAAATGTAAGTATTGGACCCTCATGTTCTAACATTTACATATAATTAAGGGTGTGGCTTGGGAGGGTGGATGTAATCAGGCACTGAACATTCTTAGAAGAGCTAATCCTTTGTTAAAAGGATGTAACCCATTTTGTAACCTCACTGGCATGGTGATGAATCATACTCTAGAAGTGCTTATTTCATTTCATTGTGCATAAATGAGTCTGCAGAGAGACTACTTCAGATGTTAACTATGTCTGCACTTCTGTTCGTTTTCAATTAAGCACAACAAAAAGGTTCGTTTAGGGGAATATCTTATGTCCTATGCAAAAGACAGTGTGAAAAAGAGGAAATAAGTGAGTCTAAGGTCTAACCAAGTGCCTGTTATGGTTTGTATGTGGGGTAACCAGCTGAATTGGTGGTGTACTGGAAATACTAGAAGTCTGATAGCACATCCTTCCATCACAGAGACAACATTTTCTGTCAGCAGAGAGCTGTGCATATGTGTGAATGCATGATTTAATTGTTTATAGAGGCAAAAGTGTAGCATGGGACTTCACTTAGGATTTTTTTTAAATGGGAGGATGCAGAGATACCTGATGACTTCAAGGAAATCTGTGTCTTACACTGGTATTACATTAAGCAGAGGAAGTCCCATATTTGTGCGATATGGAAGCTGAATTTAGATCTATAATATATATAATATATTTAGAATAAATATAAATATATAATAAATATTTATATAACATAAAAATAAAAATGAAACAAGCTAGAAAAATCCATTAACTGGGTCTTGAGAACTTGTGTTTTGAGAAGCAGGTGAACACTCTGTACGAGTAGGATTGCTATTTTAAAGGCCTGTACATGTGGTGGTGTGCGTGTGTGCACATTTATGAAAGTGAAAGGAACGTTTGCCATGTAAAAGAAAAGAATTACGTCCCACATAATGATCAAATTCATGATTTGAAGTTCAAATTACTATAAATGTTATTTATTTAATGCTTCAGTAGGAGCAATATTTTTTAATGTGTATTTTATATAAAGCTCTTAAAAAGTTAACAAGGACAATTCATTTATTCTTACTGCCCACTACCTTTTCATCTTCTGAAATCCTTGGAAAGCTTCCCACATCCATACTTTGCAGTCTTCCATGTTTGTATTTTGACATTAACACTTATATCTTACATTTACATCTTCTATAGTCCTCCTGTGTCAATGAGAATAAGAACCATCTAAAGGTTTAAGGTTTTTTCGTTGTGGATTTTTTCCCTTTGGGTGTTTTTGTTTGTTTGTTTGTTTAGGAGGGTCTTTGACTGAAAATATGCTGTTAGTGACATTGCATCTTTAGCAATATTGCATTATTAGCAACATAACATCCTAAAAATTCACAGGTAAAAGGCACCCAGGTATTGTAGGGGGGCTAGGCCACAACCACACCAAAAGGTAACTTTAATTTTCACCAGGGGCAATACCTTTGACAGGCTCTGAATCATCGGATACCCTTCTTTGCTTCAGCCCCTCTCTGCCTCTGCCCCTCTGGATATCACCACAAAGACCCACAGAGGGGACTTTTTCCTCTTCATTCTTGTACAGTTTCCTCCTCTATGGCATTGAGGTGCACACGGCTGTATGTTGGGAAGTGGCCAATGCAGCTGTGTGCACATGACACTGTTTAATGGCACAAAGCTTCACTGCCTGGCCCAATGACTTCAGCACACCTTCAACTGCAGTGACACCGTCATTGTAACTCCTGTGGATAATGTTGCAAATCAAATCTGGCTGAGTAAACAGTCCCCATGGCTTTGGCTTGCCTCCTTAAGATTCCTCCTTAAACCCCAACTTTCAACAGCTAGCTTTCTGTCAATATGCTCTAGGTTGGCACAAATCACTTCTCCTCGCACCTGTGATTGTATCAGAAAAAAAGACCAAAGTAAATATTTACAGTGTACATGCAAGAAGAAAAGGGCTGTTTTCCCTTTTCTGTCATTGATTCCCCCTGTTCCTCAGTTATTAGTCTTGTTCTATTTATTTATGATATTGTGGCTAACTTAGACTGCATTTTGCAGGCAAAAGTCTTTGTTTCTTTGCCATGGTTGTTTGTGCTAATCTTGCATACAATGGCAAGGAACAGGGGAAAAAATACCCACGGAGAACACTCTAGATGAAAGCAGTAGTAAAACCACAAAAATTGGCTGAAGGACTCAGAAGGAGATACTTACTAAAATGATCGTTTTACTTCTTTTTTGAATCTATTAGCTTTCACATTCATGTTGCTTCCTTTGAATGGCATGTGCTATCCTTTAACACACTAGACATGTAAAAAAACCCTTAACCCATGGGAGTGCATAGAAAAGGTCTGATTAAAATTAGATTTGTTGTCTTCCAAATATTTAAAAAGTAAATCAGACTTTTATTGCTGTTAACAAGGTTTCACATTTTTCTTCTAAGTGATTGCAGAATTCTTGTTATTCATAAAAAACAGCATTTCAAAATGGAAAATTCTCTTTCTTATGCTTGAGAATACACCAATTTTTCCAGACCAGTTTAGTTTACATCTGCTGTCTTGTACATGTTCTAGAAAAATAGATTTAAGAAATTGAGCAGAACTAGGTCCTCTCCTCATTTGGAGGTCTCATTTTTTATTTTCTATCTTTCCAAAATCTCTAGGTAACTAGAGTTCCTCACTGACAAGAACAGACTTTGCAAGAGGCCTTTTTGATGAGTTCAGAGTTCAGTAACATCAATCAGGAAATAAAATCCTGCTAGAAAAAATTAGTAATTTTTATTCTGTAAAGTGGTGTTTGGACCAGTTGTGTTTGGTTATACTCTGAAATATTCTAAATTCACATGTTTACAAAATGGATGTTTTAAAAGCAGGATGGTCCCATATGTTACTGGCAGTGTAGATGTTATGTCTAGCAAAACTAGTCTGTAAAGTGCTGATTGCCAGAAGCCAGGAGGGCACAAGGGGAAGGCTTTCTCTTTATATGCATTCTCTCCTTCTTTATTTGAACGTCTCTTAGCAGCAGGAGGACTGGTCTGATGCTCAGCAGTCTCATCATAAGGAGTGAAAGCCTTTGAAAGCTAATGGCTTGCTCCTTCCTAAAGGAAACCCTTCCTGAGTAGGGGAAGTGGTGTCTGCCTGCCTTTGCTTTTATCTACTCTGGGGCTAATGGAATACACTGGTTTCCTGTTCTGTCAATCTTGCCTGTCAAGCAGACACTGAATTCACTTTAATCAAAGCCACAAACTTTTAACAAGGTGTACACGGAAGGTTCAGAATGTCTCTTTTGCTTGTATACACATACTTTACCTTTTGAAACATCAACTGTTCACATTGTGTGAGGGCCAGATGCTGAGAAGGTGAAACCCTGCTATTGTTCCACTGACTTCAATAACTACACTGATATGTACCAGCTGAGTTTCTGCTCTGCAACTTCCTTTTTGAAGCCTCTGAGATACATACATCTACAACTGCAGAAAAAGGTTGATTTTTCTTCCACTGATACAAATAAATAAGTTTCCAAGTTATTATTATAAGATAAAAGTTTGCTTGAACAACTTTACAACTGCTGATTTCTTTCCTTTATTTATATTTTAAAAAGACCCCAAAACTTATTCCTGATTGTTGGTATCATATTTTAATGTTGTTTAAAAAGAGCAAATTTCTTTGCATAGAACTCCAACAGGCATCAATTTACATGGACTTCTATCTATTTCAGGCATTATCAATGTGATCAGAAATGGAGGACATAGGTAGTGATAGCAAATAAATCTGAAGGTAAGAAGGCAAGTAAAATGTTGGACGTGCCCATAGTGACACTGCTACCTTTAAAATGCCAGAATTTAGAGACTGAAATTGTTAAGTTTCACCTTCTCTCCGTTTTAAGGTAATAACTCCTTCTAAGTCTAAAGTACAACATCAACAGTATCTCTCCAGACCTTGGGACAATTGTAACTTGACTGTCCTGCAGATCCTATAGTTTAAGTCAGTAGAGATTAGTTACAAAGATCAGATAGTGCAAAGAAATTACGAACAAACCATGTACACTTTGATACTGTTTTCATACCTAATGAAAAATCTCAAAGTTTCCTTTTTGAAAACCACAACTAGACTACAGGTTGCCATATTATAAAAAAAGTGGAAGTTGTATTATAACAGTATTTTAACAAAGAACTCATTATTTCACCCCTATTTTGTAATTTGTAATTTTAAATTTCTGTTTAAGAGAAAAAAGGCAAGGAGAAAAAAAATTCTAAATTGTTTTAAATTTGCTTAGCAGAAGAGTTACAACAGAAACCAGCAGGTAGATAAAAAGGCTTTAAAGAACTTTTTGAGACCAATAAAATTTAATCTTTCACTAGAATGCCTATACACATGATTAAAAAGTACAGAGCATGAATGATGTCTTACCCTGAAAAAAAAAAAAGAAAAAATTATGAAAGTGTTTTTCAGTCCCATTTTCAATGTCATATTCAAAATAACCATAACTTCAACCACAAGTTTTCCTGATTTAGCAAAAGCAAATACACTTACCTCCCCCAATTTATCAGGAGTAAATATTGCATATCAAGCACACACATAAAACAAATATCCGGTCAAATGGAGGAGATGGGAATTGTTCTGCCAATTAGTAAATTATTCAGTGCTGGCAATGTTGCAGCTATTTAACTGTTGCTAATTACTCAGCTATATTTACTGAATACCTAACAGAAGAAACAAAATAAATGATACTCTGAATCACTGGTCTGTCTGAATCAAACCATCAATACATGGTGTTGTGTTTGAGTTAACTTCTCCAGAAGTATAAAAATCCACTTGCTGGATGCTTCAATGGTAGGTGGTAATGACTTCTGTTCTCTGTATGCATATACACATGTACATTTGCTCTACTAAATAGTTTATGGGACAGTGCTCATGAATACTGTGACTTATAGAAAAATATAGGCTTGGCTGACTCCTTTAATGTTTACAAAAAACTTAATGTCTGTCAATCTGTTTTTAAAAGGTGGACAATTTTTGATATTCTCACACTAAATCAAGTGTTAACTATATATACTATGCTCTGTCATTCTTACAGACATTCAATATTTTGTGCAAATTAAAACAACACGGTCTGGCTTTATAAATTTTCTCATTTCGTTATTTTTAAGGCTTTTAACAATATTCACGTGAATCTGTTTCTCAGTGTAAATGATTTTTAAGATCTTTTTTTAAAAAAATGAGCTAAAGTGCATCAGCAGACATGCAAAACAAATGCTAGGCAGGAATTGCCTGTTCCAGTGACTGTCTGATGCAGTTTAAATATTTTTACTTATCTTTCTTTTTACATTTCCTTATGGAAAATAGAGCATGACAACATTCTTCCTTGCTGATTTTATAGTTTTCTCTGTGGCCAGTGCTATCTCTTTTCCCCCTCTCCCTTTCCCTGCTCTCTGCAGCTCCTTACTTATCTTATTTGAACTTGCAATAAATGCTGATCACCTAGCTTGCTTCTTTCCCTCTCGCCAGGGAACTCTGCTGTTTACTTCAGCAATGAAGTTACCTATACCTGACTTCAAAATGAGATGATGGAGCTTGAGAGTTGACAGTGAGAGAGAGTGCAGGGATGGCGGATCATCAGCCAGCTGAACACAGTCAAGACAAAGTTTGTTCCCTGGGAATCTTACTTTGCTTGTCTTTTAAATACAAATAACATTGCCTTTTTTTTTTTCACTTGTTTGGTTTCTTTTTCCCCCTGAACTCACAGTAATTAAGAAGAGATCATCTGAAGGCATCTGATCTCATCAACAGGAACTTGGTCTAAGAGCAGTGTTAGATTCATAAAGGCAAAATTTCTCTGTGTTCCTCAATACTCATGAATCCTTATATCACAAGGGCACAGCCACCCTATCAAATGCTCTGCAGCATCGTCTTGTCTCAGACCTCGATCAGACATAACAGTTAAAACCCTGCTTCCCAAATGGACAATTTGAAGCCCTTTTCTAATATTCTGTGCCATTAGTGCCTGTAAGATGAATAATGGTACACAGGAAGCATTTTAGTCCTAGGTAACCGGTTCAAATTCAGCCTGGGCTGAATGTGAATCCCGTAAGACAGCTGTTTAGCTAGTTTCATAAAGGCATGAAAGGAGGTAACATCACACTGATTCTCAGTGGGCAGGTGTCTACGTGGTGGACAATGAATGTTACTTGGCACACTTCATGGTGGTTTCAGTAGACAGCCTCAGGACTAAACCAATAACCTCAATGCCAGGAGTGTAGCCCCTGAGTTAAAACATACCAGCAGGGTGATATGAGGAAGCATATGCTGTTTTGCTTTGTACTGTATATCTGCAAGTCTTGCTTTAGCTACAATCACATACCTCCTATGAATCCTGGACAGGATAAAAGAAAAACATATTGTGCAGTTGAAAGTCTCCTGCCTTTGTGCCTCTGTTAATTTGAAATACATCGGTTTATATGCAAATCAGTAATGTGCAAAATAATAATATAAAACAAGGAATAGAAATAGAAAAACGAAAATTATTTGGGATCCAATATTTCATTTGAATCTAAATTAATCTTGGTGATCTTTTAGTGCATAATATACTGAGAAAGGTAATGAGCATATTAAATTCTCTACAGACAGTCCACAGTCATAAAATGTTAAGAAGAAAGTACTCCTTGTGGCATTTCTACTTCTTATTCCTTCACTGGTTCCATTAAGATATAAAAAATAGAATGTAAATGCTTTAGTCTGACAAAGAAATGTTTGATGACATTTAATTAAATAATAATGGACTAAGCCAAGGGAAATATTACAACATAACATCACAAGAAAATTATCTTGTATTTAACATTACTTTGACATCAGAGAGAAACACATGAGGGAAGAATTTTTCCGAAGCACCTTTTCATTTTTGATTGAAGTTAGGATGCCTAAATCTACTGTTCTAAAAAAACCCCTGTGGATGTGGAGATTCTCTTGCACTTCAAGTTAACCAGGATCAAATGCCTACCAGTAGTACTGTTATAGTGTGCAAAAGTTTGCAAGATTCAACCTTAGTCCATTGTTATTATATTTAAAATTATCTCTTACACACAGTTTATATTCAGGGTTCAATAAAAATGGCACCGCAAATACAACCACGAACCAATGCAGTTCACACTAGTTGCCATCTACTCCTACTTTTAGTTCTAAACCTACATAGAAGTTGATGCTATCTGTGGCATAAATTGTGTATAGCCCTTTCTGAGAAATATGTGTAACTCCTAGCTGTGTCTAATTAGCTGTGCAAAAAGATATTTCAATTTTTTATTTTAATTATCTCTTCCACTTGTCTATTTGTTCCTGAACTGACTCATACAATTTTTAACAGGAACAAATATGATAAGAGTAATAGGCTAGTACATGTATATACATACGTGTGTCTCTATACCCATGCAGAATTTGAACTCATTGAGACTATTTTGGCTGCTGCATGACTTTTTCTGGTAGTAATCAGGCATCACACTGATTTTGATTGCATTCTTATTCTGAAAGGCTGATTTGCTGTAATACATCAGACATTTTTAAACAAGACTTGTATTCACAGAAAGGCATAATGGCTTTATTGACTATAATAAGTTATCAAAGTGCATCAGAGAAGATAAATTATGTGCATGAACTGTGATTATATGTTTCTCATGTTCTAAGGGCTGCTTCTATGTGCTTTTCATAAGAGCAAATGCTTTCTAGAGACAACTCCATCTATACACGTTTAATGCTACTTTCCTCTGTAGTTTAGGACCTATTTAAATGAATAACGATGGAAATTATCTAAAACCATTAACAGCATGATTGATATTGACCTATGCAGAGGAGGAATTCACTGGTTGGGAGAAAAAGAAGAATGGTAGAAGGGTTGGAAACAGCCCACTATAATTGCCCTGTGCTGTTATAATGTTGAAGACTTGTCCATGTCTCATGACAGAAAGGTGACCAGACTGCTATACAGCCCCTTTCCATGCCCCTTTCCTTCTTCCTGATCAGTGTTGCAACAAGGTACTGTCATGTAGACAGGTAACTCCTGATTATATTCCTAGCACTCTTACATAAAGAAGGTTTCAGTCTGCCCTTGAGCACACATGCACCTCTTATTTAAAAAGGACCCTAATGAACCTGATGTTCACACAGACTTACACAATTAAATTTTGAAATATGCAGGAATTGTGAACGTTTGGCATTTCTGGTAATCAGGCTTGATGGGCCATAGGTACAATGAAGAAATTATTTTAACTTTGGCATTGTAAAATTAAAACTCTTATGTGATCTGTAGGTAACAATTGAGATTAGGAAGCCTCTCTTTATTTATAGTATCAATGTCTATGTCTGATTTAGTTATTTTAGGCTGCCTTTATTACCAACAAATCAACATTTCCAGACAGTGGTTCTGCTGAACTCTTTTAGATTCAGTTATTTTAAATTAATATGAAAATTAGGTGAGGTTGATCCCACCTGTAGTTTTCTATCTTAGAGAAAATTCCTTTTTTAAAAAAAAAAAAAACAAAGCAAGAATGACCAGTCTTTCTTTTATTTCACTTTGTGTTATTTCCATTTGCTTAATTCAGATTGTGTCATACAAACAAAAGAAATTGCCTTCTTCCCCCAGAAGGTTGCAATTTACTTAAATAAAAAGACATTAAAAAGTTCATACATTGTCTATTACATGTTGGCATGAGCTGGAGGTGGTGCTGTACTAGAGAGAGCAAAATAGTATAAAAATGATTTATCACAAGTTAGTATTGTAAAAACCCTCTTGGTTTATCATCCAAATACTCCATTTAAACTACAAATAACTTCTTGCACAACCAGTGGCTTTACGTCCTTGGAATGTGCATGTACACGATGCGATAAAAAGAATTATTATGGTATTAACTGTAGGAAATAAAGATCAAAGGTTACCATCACTACTCTTCCTGAACTAAAACTATGCTTTATCTCAAAGTGACACCTCAACTGTCCTGAAAGTTCATGAACAATACTTAAGGCGATATTTGTATTGGTGTTGTATTCTCTTTAGAAGATCTGTAACTAAAATAGTTTCCTTCAACAAGTGCTTAAATAATTTCTACCCGAAATATTGCAAGCATTACGTTATCCATATAGGCTGTATCTGATTAAGTTTGCACGCAGTTTCCTCAGAAGATGCTTGTTTCATCTTTCCTGGTGTCAGTTTTGTAAGAGCAGAGAGGACTGGAGGAGAAACAGAACTATTACAATTTTTTCTCTTGTTTTGTTGTTGTTACATTGGATCATCTTTATGCCTTTCTAATATGCAGGAAAAGTTATCTGAGCTGGACTGGGATTATGGAAATCCAACAGTGAAGAAAAGTCAAAAACCATGTCTTTCTGGTTCATCAGAAAAATCTTCATATAAATGTCTGAAGTAATGTACTCAGCCAATACTAAATAAAATATATTCAATAAAGTTGGCAATTGACTACTTCTAAGTGACTAAATACTTATATGGCCTTGTAAGTAGCCTTTGCTTTCTTAGACAGCTCTATAAATTATTCTTTCAATCTCCCCTCAGGTGACAACTCAGTGACCACTGTTCAAGTGAATCGTTACATTCTACCCTTGCTTGCCAGCCAGAAAACTTGAAAAAAAGTAAATAAATAATTCCTATACAGACTTACAAACTTACAGTCTTTTGAAAAGAGAAGCAGTGGCTAAGGATTACACTGTTTGGAACATGAATCTTTTTAGAAAACAACACTACTATGGACAAGCACCCCACTGTACTCTGGACACTAAGTCTTGCTCCTGTTTTTCCTCACTTTGACTGCACTGCAACCAGTATTTCCTAAGGTTCACATGTATGCTAGAGAATAGTTTTCTACAATCTACTTGCAACTGTTGGGGTCCTGTTTGTCATTATTATTTTTCATACTAAATGATGCAGTTCTGAATTTTTGGTGGTAACGAAAGGGGTAGCCTGCCCCCTAAGTTCCAAGAATCAATCCAGAATCACTGACACAAGAGTCCTTAGACAGTTCAAGACTTGAACATCAGCCCCACAGAGCAGGACTGCAGAAAGAAATACATCTATAATGTAAACTGGTTGCCCTGGTATGTTGCTGAAATGAGCACATGGGTGCACAGCATCTGGCTGAAATGAAATCCAGATAAGACATATGTGGATGTGGTGGAAAGAGGAAAATGTTTTTTAAAAAAAAGAATCCACAAACATTGCCTCTTCATAACATCAAAGTTGTTCTCAACTTTTGCTTTCCTTTGTATTCATTATTGCTTCAAGGTATCCATTATTAGTCTCTGCTCACTATTAGTCTCCTTCTGATGTGTGGTATAGCATAAGGCAACACAAAGCACAATGGTAGCTGCCTTTGCCAGTGATCCTGGTGTTCAGTATTCAGTGTCCTGTGTTCAGACACCACAGAAGTTACCTCTGGCATCAGAAAATATCCACCCATTCTCATTTGCAATCTACAGCTATGGAGAAGCCTTGTGACCACTGACTTCATCTTGCTGCAAGGATATTGCACTTACCTCAGTGATAGGTGTAGCATTACTCTTCCACAGATAAAGAAACAGAAGACGAAGAAAGCAGAATTGTCTTGTACATATCCATCTAAAATTTATTACAGCTCTGTTTTCAAAAACTCGTTATTTTCTTTCTTCCAACTTGCTGTTTCACAGGAAAGAGTGCTTTTTGACATGTTAGGAGAAAAGAAAAGCAAGTAGAGAACTCTGGTTTGTCTAGGTGACAGAGAAAATGTCCCCACTTGCATAGGAAGGCAAATGGAAAAGCAGAGGTAAAGTAAGGATTTTTCGGAGAAATAAAAAGGAGATTGTAGATAAAAATTCACTCATTACGGTGATGAAAAAAGCTTAAGAGGAGAAAAGCTGGTTGAAACTTAGGACCTTTGTCCCAGGGCAACAGCTCAGCTATTACATTCCTTACCTGTTAAATGTGTTGGAATGATTGTAATTGCTAAACTTTCAAATTCCAGTTGATCAAAACTGATTCCTGATGTTTGTTTATTTATTTTGAACATCAGATTTTTTTTTTTTTTGAGGGTAGAAACACACTTTATTTTTTCCTCCTGCTTTTGAAAACTTTCACACAGCCATAAACACATGCTAGAGGTCTTCTTCACTCTGAATCAATTTTCTTTCGCTCTTCTTCTTCCTATTTCCTTTAGAGAGAGGAAGATAGCATTCAAAAGATGAAGATCTTGAGAATCAAGAAACCACCAATCTCACTTTCATTTTTGTTTTTTTCTCTAATTCCCCTTGAACTTCTGGTTCAAGACATCCAGTTTTATGCTGTTCTGCATTTTATTCAATTTCCCTTAAGATATCTGTGTCTTACAAACAGCAATATATGTATATATGTTAATCAAGTGTCCTTGTCATTCTTTGTAAGGCTACAGCGTTAACTATGGGAGAAACAAATACTACATGTTTGGTATCATTTTAACATACCCTTCCTTTATAAAAATGACCTTGTTTGACTACATATATTAAATAAATAATCTCTTATTTATCTTGAAAAAGCCTTTTGCTATCTGCTTATTCAAAATATGGTAAAACATTGTCTTCCTTTGCTTCTTTCATGATGTGCAAATTAGATTTAAACCTACAGAGTGATAACACTCTCTCACCACTGGAAGAATGTTGTGCTATATTAAACTGAGCTTTGCACATACATTGTATTTTGGGGTATACTGAAAAAGCAGCAAGTGAATGAAACTAAACAGTTCAGAGAAATCAGTCATCATGTTACGTAAAACTACTCAAAAGGGAAGAAGCATGCTTCAAATACTTTTCACAAAAAAAAAATAGATAAAACCCCAGTATTATGTCTTTTAAACTGAAAAGTCAGTTAACACTGAACAGTTAACGTGTTGGAAAAAGCACTCACATACGACTTGAATGGGAGATTGGATACAGGCATGCAACAAGAAATTCTGAACTCGTTTTGGTGCTGACAACAATTTGCCATGTGACCTCAGATATGTTGCCTCTGTGCACTATTTTTATAGTCCCCCTTAGCAAAAGGGGGGTGCATAATTTATATTTATGTACTTAAATAGTGTTGCAGAGTCAGAATGTCATTTGAGCAGTTACTGGTAAAGTGAGACACTTATACAATGGTCAGACTTGGAAGACAGACACATGTATGTCCAAGGAGGGTATGAAGATGTGAGGGAAGCTGGAAAATGTGGATGTAAAGCTGCTTCTTTGGTTTGTTTTTCTGAAACAGTCTAATGTTCTTCCTTAATTTTAAGGCTATACAATCAAGTATAAAGGAGTACTCTGTCATCTGTCAGTATAAAATATTCCTGTCCAGTGGAAATCTTAATACTTTTTAGCTGGTGGAGCATCCTACTGAGGATGTTAGGCAAGTGAGGGAAGTTTCCTGCTTTGGTGTGCTGCACTGTCTGGGTTAGTGCTAGCATATACGTTGCTGACACATAGCAGAAGAGTGAAAAAAGAAGGAAGATTTTTTTCTCAGGGTTGTAAGGTTCTGTTTGGAATGGATTCCATCATCCCCAAGGCAAAAGTCTTCTCTACTGCTGCCAGATTTTCTTCCCAGAGCTACCTTGATATCTGAAGATTCTTCAGTGTACATGCACAGAATCACAGAATCACAGAACCACCAGGTTGGAAGGGACCCATCGGATCTTCTAGTCCAACCATTCCTATCTAACACTAAACCAAGTCCCTCAAGACCTCATCCACCCGTGTCTTAAACACCTCCAGGGAAGGTGAATCAACCACCTCCCTGGGCAGCCTATTCCAATGCCCAATGACCCTCTGCATGAAAAACCTCCTAATCTCCAGCCTAGATCTCCCCTGGCGGAGCTTGAGGCCATTCCCTCTCGTCCTGTCCCCTGTCACTTGGGAGAAGAGGCCAACTCCCTCCTCTCCACAGCCACCTTTCAGGTACTTGTAGAGAGTAATGAGGTCTCCTCTCAGCCTCCTCTTCTCCAGGCTAAACAACCCCAGCTCTCTCAGCCGCTCCTCATAGGGTCTGTTCTCCAGCCCCTTCACCAGCCTCGTTGCTCTTCTCTGGACTTGCTCCAGAAAGCACCATGCTCCTATTGTAACTATAAAGTTTTGGGTTATTTTAAAAGAGAAATATTTTATAACAGGCATTAGCCAATGTTAGCATCCTGGTTTTAGCTAGTGCTAGAAGTAAAGGAGGCTATTAAGTAAGGACCACTTTTCTCCTTTGTCCTAGGGCCATTTGTGCATATGGGGGATCGTGTGCATAGGTGTGAACAAACACAGACCTAGGCAGATCGTTTCACTCAAAGATTTTGTCTTCTAAACCAGACAACAGATCCTGAAAAACAGAGGTCAGCAGCTGAGAAAAGAGACTAAGGCTAGTTAGGAAAAAGTATTTACCTGATTTTAGATAGAGGATTATTTATAAATAGAAGAGTTTGCTTTGAGTAATGAGAATGTTGCCATTTGTAGTTTAAGAGACATAGCTAAGAAAAAGTGGAAGAGGGAAGAAGGGCTTCCCTTGCCTATTGAAAAGTAATTTTGTTGCTCCAAATTATTAAAAGATACAGTAGATTCCTATATAAAAACACAGTGAAGAACAAACTGTGATTTTATCCAGGTAAACTTGCTGAGGTCAGCCTCTGGCCAAGGTGTAGGACTGACCTCAGCAAGTTTACCTTGTAGTAAATCTAACAGGTTTTGATCTTTACTTTGTTTTCACCTCAGGACAGCTCCTGCTTGCTAGTTACCTGAAGGTAAAAAATCACACCTGAAGGTAAAAATCACCAGAGCTAAGTCTATGAAGCAAATAGGCTGAGAACAGGAAGAATTCAGAGCTGATATGTGGTATATTGACATCAAAGGAGGGGATGAGGGCTCGTTTTGCCTCTTCAAGAGGGAAAAAGAAAAATCAGAAATGAGATATGTGTTTGAAGATATAGTAGAAATTGCAATAATGATTGAATAATATGTACAATTAGTTCACAGCAGTTTTTTTGAGAAATAAGGCAGAGAGAAGAAAAGGGAAAACCAAGGTGGGAACACAAGGAAATAAAGGCTGGAGTAATACTGAGGAAAGAACTGAAGCAGAAACGAATATTTCTCAGGCGGGATTTAGAGAAATAGGAATCTGAGGGAAAACCATAGGGTACGTATGAAGGTGCACTGGACGGTGAAGCACAGAGAACAAGTATGAGTCATGAGGCCACAGGTGTATCAGGAATGCAAGATAGGATTACACCATACCGGGTATGGACTGATGGTGGATCTCAGCAAGTCCAATAGCAATCACAAACTCAGTTTACAGAAGAGCAGTGGTTGGTAGTGTAAGTCATTGAGGACTGTTTTTTGCAGAGGCAAGTTTGGGTGACTGGGATGTTTCACTTGGGGAGGAAGTCAAAGAGAGCTCAAGAAAAGGACAAGAATCTGTGCCGGGCATAAAGAAGTCATGAATCTAGAAGAAAGAGCATCTGGGAAACCACTGTTTAGTCTTGCTCTGCTTTTGGCCATGATTGCATACACTCAACAAAATGTTTGCTGTGTCATACCTGCTGCAATTCTATATTTTCTCTAGTGTTACAGATTGCTGCAATAATTTCTATACTATCATTTAAATCATTGGTTTTCCAGGTTTTTGGGTTTGGAGGGATTTTGTTTGTTTGATTTTTGGGTGTGTTAGTTCTGTGATTTTTTTTTTTTTTTTTAAAGTCAAGATCATTCTTCTGTGAGCCCTAATTTATTCAGGTTATATATCTCAGAGCAAACAGCTTGCTTTGCCTAAGTATTTCTGTGAACTGAACAGTCTGCCCCGAGGCAAGCAAATCCAAAGCCAAAGAGGGATGCACCCTTCATATTCTGCTAATTGATTGAAGGGGCAAATGATCTATAGGAAAAGTTGCATCATTAACTTAATTGAGGGCAAAGCCTAATTAGAGGGGAAATGAAGTAGACAGAGCCAGAGACACAGCAGGCCTTCATGTGAGATGTCAACAAACAGACATTGTAACTAAACCCAGACAGCAACTGCAGTGCTTCATTTACATCTTCAATTTCAATGTGAAAACATTTACAGTGATTGTGATGTGTATGTGAGATTTCAGAGGAGGAATGTGAAACTTTAACATAACTAAACTGAAATAAACAAGTTCTAGAGTTATAGAAAAAAATCAACTAACTAAAATTCCTTTAAAAGCTCCTGAGCGAACTGACTGAAGTTACGACTGCATTTGGGCTTTTCTAGTATATTTGAACTCTACATTCCTGAGGAAATCCAACAAGAACTGCACCAGGAATTTTACAGTAACAAGTAAATAAACCATATAAATTCTGGTGAGCAGTATTTCTTCAGCTTAACTCTACAGAATTCCTGAATGAAGACATAAAATGCCACTTCTGCATTTTTGTTCTATAATTGGTTACTATGAGCAGTTGATTTTTCTGAGTCCTCTTGCTTGTGCCAAGAGCCTTTCCCCTTCATAATCGCAGTCGCCTAGGCTGTGAACTGGTGATGTTAAACTCTAGAGACTTAGTAAGTATTTTTAGCATTAGTTTAATATCTGAACTAAAGCAGGTGGCAGTGCTATTTTCAGGATCTTTTCCACTGCATTTTACTTTTGGTTTTTTTTTTTTAACTTGGAGCTCCCTTTTTACCAACTGCTGGAATACAAACAAAACCTTATCATAAGAAAAGCCACTTAAGTGAAATAAGGAATGCAAGCAGACACGTTTTAGCTATGGTGCAAGTTTTTAAAGTATATAGGCATTATTATACAATTCAACCGCAGTCACTTTTTTTTTTTTGTATTATTTAAAAAGCTGGGTGCTGAGCCTGCTTTCCAAATATGCACAAAATTTCTGTGAATATAAACAAATAAATAGTGTGTAGAATTATTAATAAATGGAAAGAGAAAATGAATTCTATTATGAAAGCCAAACCTACTAAAGTCAGAAAAATCATCACATAGTAATTAACCAAAACATTTCTGGGTCAACATCCTTTGTATTCTAAGGAAAATTATCAACAGTTTGCAGCTTCACAAAACCCCACATTTTATTCATCCATAATTGCTTACCAAGCAACTGAGTCATCCCCATATTTATAGGAACTTGGTATCAAATAGTTGCTTCTGAATCTGTGTTTTATTCTCCATACTTTCTATCCTACCTAGCCAATGCAATCACCCT
The DNA here is from genome assembly GCA_033558105.1 of Coccyzus lansbergi. NCBI lineage: Eukaryota > Metazoa > Chordata > Aves > Cuculiformes > Coccyzidae > Coccyzus > Coccyzus lansbergi. The sequence continues at coordinate 1,685,575 of JAUMJK010000379.1, forward strand.
CATCTCATGTCTCCTTCTGTACAGATCAGACCATAGCCTAAAACCTTTGTACTGGACCTGCTGGTGTAGCTCTGAAACAAGAACTCTCCCAATGAATTTTTGGAAGATGTTACTTGTTTTGGATCACCATGTCTTCTCAAATCAATTTAAGAATTTTTCCTCAAGACCAGACAAGTGAGAACCACTGATCTGACCAAGATAACACACTGACTCCCTTGTAATTCAAATTCTCCCATACAAAGCTTGAAAACACTGACTTTATGCAGAAGACAGGAAGAGGCTCCACTGAGTACAGTATTAGTAATGATCTATGTTGTATGACAAGGAGCACTAAATGCACCTAAGGTTAGCTTAACAAAAGCATGCTGTGCCATTCTTGCAGGTAAACACCTTCAGGGCAAATCTCCTTTTAGTTCTCTGAAAGTACGTTAACTCAAAGCTCATGTTGGTGGAAAATGGAATTTATAAAATTATGGGTTTCAAGACAGTAAAAATTACAGCACTCTGCAAATCACTGGAGAAGTCTTTCTTATTTCTGCTTGTAGTAAAGATTATTATAAACTAGGTAATAATAGGAAATCCTGCTTGGATCATAGTAGTGTACAATGGTTGAATGTTAACACATTTATTATCACCTGTCACATCCCTATGAATGCATCATTGTGAACATGTATTTGGATCTAGGACAGCATCATTAATCATCATTCCAAAAAAACCACAGTAGTTAATTATTTGTCTCAACATATTGCATTTAAATCATCCTCCTCATTAAATCAATTATAAACCAATGTAAGCATCCTAATTGAGTTACTAAGAACTAGAATGTTGTTGCGAAATAGAAATGGGAAGAAGCTACCAAATCCTATCCTGATTTTCATTAACATAAAATCTTTAGCAGAAATCATATAGTTTGGAAATTAAATTAGGAAACCTTTCCAGGGCGTATTAGCTGGGTTTTGGCTGCCTTTGTCAGGTGGCTTTTTACAGCTTGGAACACAATCAGAACTTACTCATGTGTACTCATAAATATATGCTCTAAACATGACTTATGATTCAAAGAAGTTTTTAACACTTCCCATTTTTTCTCAACAGAATACAGTAAACCACAGAAGCTATTGTATTTGAAAACAAAAAAGAATGAGGAGATGCAGGCTTTTGACTACTTATACCTGTGGCATTATAGAAGACATGAAACTATACCAAGGATTGTAAAGAGTGGTGGGACCCAACATAGCAAACATACAGGAAAAAAAAAGATATGAAAAATACACTGCAGACTGTCCTATAGATGGAAATGTCCTTACAGACAACAACTAAATTTCAGAAAAAAATTGTTTTTCCAAATATTACTAATTTCTGTAGCTTTTGTATTTTCTTTTGCTTTCACAAGGTTCCCATAAAACGTATAGATCCTTTAATTGCTTTTCTTTTCAGTTGTTGGTCTTTCTACTGTAATATTCTATTGTGATAGCTTTCTACAGTGCCAATTTCATCAAGTACATGAAATCACTTCAGCCATTTTGAACTCTCAAATTTAGCTAATTATCAGCTAGTGTCTGATTTGGCTTCAATATTGATGCAAAATTCTTTATTGTCTTCCTCACACTGATTTTATTGTCTTAGTAAGAATAACAGGTATAAATAGTCTTTCTGAAAGGAAATAATGATTTTTCTCTACAGATTTAGGACCTGCATCTGTTTGAAGGAGTAGTTCCCTATGGCATTGCATGAAATTTTATCTAAACAATGTCCAGACTGGCTTTTTGATCCTTTGTTTTATAATAACATCACCTTTCCGGTAAGGTAATTTAGACTTCATAGTCTTCTCCTCTGATGGAAATAAGTAGTCCATTCAAGATCTAGGAAAACTGGACAGTATGGGATAGCCCATTGATTTTTAACTTTCTCTTTTATATCTGTGTCCATCAGCAGCATGAATAATATCTTTAACTTCAGAACTTTAACTTTTAACTTTAGAAGTGATAATCTAATTCTGAACATCACTCTTTACTGAATAACAACCACATTTTCTGTGTAGTAGTTGGCAAATTCCTTGATCTTGTCTCTCACAAGTCACAACAGGTAAATCTATATCATTCTTCATCTTTTGCAACTTTCAGAGTAAAATAATTATGCCTCCCAAAATAGCGCCCTGCCAAATGTACTAAAATCAGTAGCTTTTATTTCCTTCAACGAAATTTAAAAATAAGTAGAGAAAAAGAAATCTAGAAAAAGAAATCTAAAAAAAAGTAATTTGTCCTTTCATAAAGCAATAATCAATGTTAATGTAAAAATACATTTTCTATATATTCATTGTGAATTCTGTCTTCCAAGTTTCCTATAAAAACTAACATTTGTCAACTATTACCACTTTCAAAATATTTGGAGACTCTTACTGTCTAGTAAATATGGGCAAACGTTGATTTTTAATAGGTTTTATTATATGTGGTCTTGTTACTGGAGAAAAAATGATGAACTTTCAGAATAATTTTATACTAAATCACAACTCATTTTGGTTTTAATAGCACTGTTAATAGTCATATTGAACTTGCAAAACAAAACTGTAAATCCCAGGAAGGAATAAATTGTATAGAATTAGTCGGCTTATATTTGCTTTCTTTTCCTCACTGTCTGTGCACACTAAAATTCAGCACATTTTTCATTTAATAAGTTGATTGCAATTATAGGACATATATTGTTAATTAAGAACTAACCTCACTTTCCAATAAGGACTGACATCCTCTTTTCACATAAAATATGCAAATTAATATTCTGTGTAAATAACCTTTTAATTTTGTGGACGCATAGCAAAGAAAATTTGTCAGATTTACCAAATTGTCAGACTGCTTTTGGAATTAGGAGGTGTACTCTTGGTGAGCTTCCCACAAACAAAGGCATGTGGATCCTCACCCCACTGCCAGCAACAGAGCAAATTACCGCTGTCTCTCGTGTGAGAAGGGTTCAAGCCAGAAGACAGAAGCAGTTGTTAATATGAAGGAATAGGGGCAGCCTTGTTAGCTGAGCTCTTTCCCAGGAAGTCAGAAGCTGATCAGCTCTATGCTCAGCGGGAGATGTCAACAAAGTCTATAGAAATTATGATGGGTGCTTCAGATTACACGGGGAAATTGTGACTTTCTCAGAAAGGTCATATGTAAAACATTCTCCTTAAATACATTCTCTTCAAATACATTCTCCTCAAATTAGATCGGCAGTTTACACAACGTAATTCATTATTTTAGGCATTGTTTCTTAACAAATAACTGAAAAACTCTCTGTAAGATATGCTTTAGAAACAAAACAGAAGTCAAAATAGGTCAAAATGAGGGTTTTTTTTAAGAATAAAAGTCTTAAAACATGAGCAGCTTAAAATCATAAACTGCACAGGGAAAAAATCTTGCTCCTCGTTCTGCGGGGAGGCAGGCTTTGCCCACAGCAAAACAGCAAAACAAGTGAGGATGTTTTTGAGGTGGCAATAGCCACAGCAATTTCACTACTTTGTGGCACTGGAGGGGAAAAGAAAGAAATAAAGGAAGCTATCCCGCTGCCTGAGGCATGCTCCTGAGCAAAACCCTGCTGTTTAGACTTGAGTCAGAGAAGACAGGATTTGCCTCAACAGGATGCATGAGTGGATTAACATGACAAATTAACTGTTAATCCAAGTAGTAGCCAGCTATTAATAAACCGCTCATGAACACTACCTTAGTGGTTTGAACTCATTGTTCCTGGTGTGTTTTGAGTTTAGAGGCTTAATATGAACTGGTTGCCTGTCTAGAGGCAAATGTAATGGTCATCTGGGTGAACAAATACAGATGAGTCCATCCTGTGGCCTTCATAAAGATGTTAGGTTTTAATATAACCATGCACAAGGCACTTCAGACTTTGGATCTGAAAGAAAGAAACTGTTTTGGCTACTCTTCATTCTTACCTTCTCTAAAAAGCAGACATGGATCTTTCTAAACTTGGTAGGGAGAATGAACTGGAGGAAGATTCTTGCAGCTTACCCCTTTTTCCTTTTTGCCATATGTAGTTGCTGAATATTAATGATTTTCCACTGAACAGTTATGACTAATTTTTTTATAAAACTATTACACCATTATTTGTTAGCAACCACTTATCAGAACAGTACAAAAGTATTTTAACTATCATTGGAAGATTACATTTTCTCTTTTGGAAATGTGAAAGGAACTTGTCTGAGAACTCCCAGCATACACGTCTATTTCACTAGTTTGCCACCTCAGTTTTACTTTGTCTTGCAGTCCATGCCAAATCTCAGTGAATTTAACTAGAGAAAAAGGGATTTCATCCACATCAATTTAAGTTCATGTATTCCAATTTATATTGGTATGATGAGGAAAAAGATTACAAATAACGCTTTAATAATAAGTTTTAGGTTCCAAGGGCTTATATAATTTAAATAATTTAATTTAAATTTAAATGAAAAAGAATAACAGGTATGTGACTCAAGGGCCAACAAAAACAGGTAGGTACCTAACTTGGATATATTTATGCAAGTAATTCTCCTTTTGCCCTTACTGAGTGTTTGGCTCCATCCCTTTAAAAAGAATTTTATCCTGTCCAATGACTGCAGGACTAGGTCCTTCATCTGTAATGACTAAAACTCTCAGAAATATTTCAGTCTTACAGATAGTTTTTCTCCCTGCCTCTCTATATATTTACATTAGCAATCATTTATTGTCCAATAAAAAAGTATGCCAAGTATAAGGTATATAATACTTCAGAGGAATACACAATCGGTTTGTATATGATAGGAAGTTTTTCATTTGTATGGAAGCTAGCTTTAGGTTTTGCTTGTTAGTAAACTATTTTTTAAGTTGTCCTTTAGAAAAAGTATACTTATAAAGGGGGCATATGAGTATTTTTTCAACAAAAAAACTTGAGAATTACACCATTCACAAGACTTCAAGAATTTCTTTTATGTTTCCCTTCATACAGAAGAACTTGGTAAGAGTTCATAATTAAAAGGCAATTAAAGAGTTCTGAAAAGTTTGTTGTTTTGTTGTTGTTGTTTTTTTTTTAAAAAAAAAAGGAAAACAGAAATAAAAAAAAAAAAAAGATGTCTTACTGGGGAAAGACAAGAAAAAAGAAAGACATCCCAAACCAACCCCAAAACTCTACAAGGGTACAAGAGGAGAAGAAAAAAGAGTAAAAGTTCATTTCATTATAGTGATTTACAGGGAATGGCTCAGCAGTTTACATAAAACCAGAAGGGGAAGTAGTCGAACATTGGGTCAAATCTCCATTCACATGTTTTGTAATAAAAGACTGACTGTAGCCTTCGAGCCTTGCTTCCAGTCACAGACAATGGCAATTGCAGAGCAAAACTAATAACAGGATTTAACATAAATCCACCACAGGAAGTGAACAGTTGTACTGGCAAATAATTAGCCAGGGAACTTTATATGGTAACGTAAGGATGCTTTCTGTGCTTTAAGGCATTGTCTGCAATTGTGATCATGGAAAGAAAATAAGTAGTCACTTCTCCCTTTTGTAGAAGACTTTTACTTGTAGGTAGATGTTACATAATTTTAATTTTTTTTTCTCCTTGGTCTAATTTAACAGCACTAATCTAAATACTGAAGTTGCATTTGAAGCATTTTAAAAAACATTCTTTTCTATGATTATTTCCCCCCCTCCCTGATGCTTTTTATTGCAAGGTGAATTGTGTTTATTTTGCATGGCTAACAAGTGGGTTCAAAGCGACACTTTGATCTTGAACCCCTGCCAGATTCTAAGAGCTGAAAGCCCCCCTGTGCAGTAAAGTAGACCTGTACTCACAAAGCCTGGCTAATTTGCAAAGGAATGTCAAAATTACTGGCACAGCTGACTACTGCGGTGTAGTACAGGCTGTAGTTTTTCTAAGGAACAGAGATCTGCTTTTCTCCATATGTTTGTCACTTGTTCAAAGACTAAGTTCAAGTAATACAGTTCCTTCTCTAGATGAGGACCTTCTAATTCATTGCATTTAAACAATCAAAGGCAAAAAAATAGACATGCTACTGTGACATCTTTCATTTTCAGAAGAGAGAATCTTTTGATACCTCATGCAATTAGATTTGAGGAAAGCACACTATCTCTTCTTTTGCATTTTCCAAAAGCTGCAAGGAACTTTAGCTAAGGAAGAATCAGTTCTGCCTGGAGTGATATTTGTCCTCCTGGAAGTGAGATACATGGATAAAACTCTCTGAATAAAACTCCATCTCATTTCCATTGCTTTTGCATGTCTGCTTCCCAGCAACAGGAAAAAAAAACATAATAAAAGAAGTCATGAGTAGACTGTTCCCTTAGTGTATTAATTCAGAATTCAAGAAACTAGAAGTACTAAGATAGGGTAGTCATTCATGCTAAATCATTTAGACTGTGCTTTACCAGTCTATACTTCAGTGAAGAAAAATGATGACAAAATCCCCCATTGCTATATCACAATATAACGGGAGAAGCAGGGGTTCAGATCTGCAGAGTTTATCTATAAACATTAGTATGGCTCTTTAGTGGCTGAGGAGGAGGAAGGTACCTCAAACCACCCTCAGAATTGCAAATAATGCATCAGCTACATGCCCAACCTGGACAACAGGGTACATGAAAGAAAGAAAAGATCCACAAAGTCTCTATTCCTGTCTGGATTTAGGCTGTATGTACTACTACATAATATATGTAATAGTGAAACTGTAATGTATTCCTGCATATGCACTAGCCTAAACACTGCCAGCAACAGGAAAAGCACAGAAACAACAGCTTTCTAGCAACTTTAGAAACTGGAGCACAAACTGTCCTGTGTTCTTGAACACACTCCCTTACTTTACTGTGCAGACAAGAGAGGGCCCAGAACCTGATCTGTGTTAGCAGGCATTAATCAAGACAATTAAATATACATAGTTTGGGTTTTTTTGGTTTTTTTTTTTTTTTTTTTGAGTAAATAGGCAAGATTGACAAAGGGCAGGAGAAAGAAAATAATATTAACTGTAATGTCACAAGCGAGGAACTGAAGCACAGAAATACTACAAACAGGATTTTCAGAAGGATTAAAGCAGCATGACTTTATTGACTGTGCTGCATTAACATCAAATGTGGTTTGACCCTCAGTGATTTCTTCAAAGTAAGACTGGAAGCAGAACAGGAACTAAACATAGGTCGATACTCAACCCACAAACCCATAATTTCTCTCCTTATTTATTTTCTATATTTAGGGGAAAAGAAAAAAAGTGGCACATGTTCCTCTAGGGTGACCTGTTATGCTGCTAAGTCTCTATGTGTACAAACCTAGCACTTCACATTTTAACTAAGTCTAATTTTGAATGCTGTCTTTGGCACTCTACCTTGGACTTCTCAAAAGACTTTCTGATGGGATTTTTTTTCATTATTTTCTTCCTCTTTTGAGAAAGGAGATAGTAAAAATGAATAATTATTTCTCCATGAAGAACAGATATATTGTACTGAAGTTTGGCATCACCGTAACTTCTGACTTACTTAAAGTTTAGGCTAAACAAGTGGTATTTATACAGTGAAAATGCTTAGGAAGTTCCAAATGAATCATTCATTTGAGCTCCCAGCAAGAGGTTGTATTTTTTAGTATTCTGTTCATGGGATCCGCTTTCTGCATTGTTTACATTCTTGGATAATCATGTTATGAACAGTAAAATTGGTCATTTTTTTTTATTTGTTCATACAAAATATCTAGATCAAACTAGGCATCAAACACGAGTCCAAAAAAATATGTTTGTTTCCAAATTCAGTTGCAGAAGTGTAAAATCTATTTAAGAGGAATATGCATATTGTGCAAGTCCTGGTATGCAAAATACACTGTGTGTACATATTTAGAGAGGAAGGGAATAGAGAGAAATCATTCAATCCACTTTTACAAATTTAATTTTGAAAGTATTATAAGAAAACAGAGCAGCATTACAAAAAATTCCACCCCGAAATTTTAGGGGCCAGAATTTTAGGGGAGTAATCTTTTTCCCCAAGCCAAGAAAACAAAATATGTTTGAGACAATGAATATCAAATGAACTTTTCTGTATACTAAGAATCTGTGGAATCTAACTTATTGTATAAATTTCCAAAATTAAACACTAACTCAGTAAATTGTGCCAGGATCATTCCCTGACTCTGAGACTACTCCACTTGGAATAACCCACAGTCATAATATTAAACTGTCTTATTCTTTAAAACTCATTCCCTCACCTGTTGGGGGCTTGCTAACTCTCAAACTAGGCCCAGAAGCTTTGTAGCGGGATGCTGGCCATCACTAGACAAAACTGCAACCGTAACTGCTGTAGCAATACAATAGTAGAGCTGACTGCAGTTCCGAGCCCCTACACTTGTTAATTGATCAGTATAAAATGTAATATTAGGACCCAGTGCATTTGACACTAAGTAATATGGAAGTCATTACTGCCATACACGTTGATGATATCAACATGGAGTAACTGGATTAGGTCTTAGAGCAAGATATATTTTGTGAATAAATGTTTACATGATCAAGTCCAATCAGCACTGACCTTGCTCCATGCACAACGAGGAAAAATTAACTGTTGTAGCTGCTACATTTGTTGAAGGAGTGAAGGAGGAGTCAGGAGGAGAGACTAAAGGATAAAGAATATGAATCGTAGGGAGTGCAAAGACTATGGCTTGTATTTCAGGAACAGATTCCTTTGCCTCCAAAATGGTTCTCTTGAGGAACTTCTCTGTAGGTTAATAATTCTCATGATTAGAAAGTGTTTTCCTGATATTTCATCTAATTATACCCATCCATACTCTCTTCCCAATAGAGTCACCTCATTTTACCTCTTTGGCATACTCTAAACAAGTCTTTTCTTTCAGCTTGGTCTTTCAGCTAAACAAGCCTTTTCAGCTCAGTAGCTGGCTATGTAATACCCTATATAACTGGAATCCAAATCTCCAAATAGCTGAGCAGCCCCAAATTTCATTAATGTATAAAAGACAGTGAGGTTTCTTAGCTTCTTGCAAGTTAGTGCCTAGGATTAATAAAAATACAAATACTTAAACAAAAAAAATCAGCCTTGCTACGCATGTAAAGTACCTAAACACATAACCTGGTTTCTTTTCAGCATTCTCGTGTTCCAAGAAAACACAGGATTATACTTTTGGTAATAACCATTGTAGAATTTCCGTTCAGGAAAGTCTGTATCTACATGTATATTCTGGGAAGAATGTAGTTTACTACTATGATAATTTTCTGGGAAGACAAGGCCTTTAATTTTAAAAGTTCAAATATAAATCTTTCACTAATACTTATAGGCCCAAATCTGTGAGGGATGAATACCACAAGTCTAGGGATAGATATTCTTCCTTATGCCAGCTTCCACAAATTAGAGACTTCAGTAATATGCTAAAGCTTCAATATCGTGAAAAAAAGTGATTACGATTTGGTTAGATTTAGTCCAGCCAGCACTAAATGTTCTTTTCTCCTCTTTCTAATATACTGTCTGCATGACAGAATAAAGCTCTTCCCCGTGAAGAGTTGAAGGTACACTACTTTTCCATTAGTTTTAGATATCTAAAGAGAAAAGACTGTGGACTGTATCCTTCTGGGATGTGGGACACAGTCACCCCGGTCAACTGAATTATTGCCTTAAAAGGATAAAACGTATTTTTTAAATTAAAACTCAGACCTCTAAAAATAAACACACATGCATGTATATGTGTTAAAATTTTTAGATTTATTGTCTTCTTTAGACTTGTGGCAAGCTACTCAAAGGGTCTGCTTCTCATGTTGCCTGAATACCTTCTAGGTTTTCCCGCTTGAGAGTTGTTGGTGAAGGCAGTGTTTATCTTAAGAATTATATTCACATAATTGAGGACAAAGGAAATGCTCCCAAGATTGTCACTGTCACCAGACAAAAAGGCAAGAAGCCTCCAAAGTTTTTAGGAGACTGATTATGAGAAAGCTGAGTGATCTTTTGCATGTCTCAGAACTCTACCAGATAGATGCCTAAGCACTCTGAAACTTAGAAACACTTGGGATAAATACACAACCAACTTTCACAGCAAGGGAAGTCTGCTAGCTGACAGTGCAGTGGTGTGTTTGGTGCAATTTATTCAGGACTGACACAAAGAGTGGGAGAATACTCAGGTGGCAGAACCTGCCAATGACCCAGAACTGTTGAGGACAGTCAAAGCTGACCAAGTAGAAATGTAGCAGGATCACGTGGTAGCAGGTTGACTAGGGAATAAAACAGCAGGTGAAATTTAATCTAAATAAACAGAAGGAGCATAGAAGGAGAAGAATAAACCTAATTAAAATACCCTTTCAACTGTGCACTGTCACCCAAGAAAGAGACATTGGGGTAATTAAAGATAGATTTTTAAAATTGTTAATTACTAAGAACCTATAGAAATGCGCTTTTTATGTTAGGAAATCATAGGAAAATAATAAAAAGCAAAATAAAAGCATCCTTATGCAATGGTATAAATCAACATCATAACCCTATCTGGACATCTTTTCTGATTCTGGTCACTCGTCTCAAAAAAGCCATAGTGAAACTAGAAAAAAACATAGAAAAGGATGGCAAGTATAATCAACATTATGGAATAGGTCTGTCTAAGCAGAGATTAATCTAAGAGGTGACTTATACAGGCTTCTAAAATCATAAATGTTATAAAGAAATTGTACAGATATCAATTATATATTATTTTCAGTAGTAGAACTAAGACAACAATAAAAATAGCAATCAGAAAATTAAAATAAATGCAAGATTTTCTTTTTATTTTCTTTCCTTTTTAAAAAACATCTATTATATTGCTGAAATTATTTGCCACAACAATGAAGCAAATGTGCAGTTGGATGTAACAGCCTGACAAAGTTGTGGAGGACAGATGCTCTGCTGTTTTGTCCTCTGACTCAGGAAATCCCTTAACTGCGGAAAGGGAATACTACTATTGTATATTGTCCTATTTCCTTATACACCCTCCTCTAAGCAACCCTTACTAGGCACTGTTCCAACTGGTTCTGCATTTGTACACAGGAGTTTCATTGCTCCAGACCAGTGTCTGACTGTATATATGAGTCAAGTGGAGAAAATATTGACCTCAGAAAGTGTCAAAAGTTTTGCCTCAGGATTGCATAGTCTGTCCTCCAGCACTAACTCTAAGACCACCTTTCCGATACTCTTTTCTTCCTGGGCACCAGCTCCTCAGGTTGCTGAGGGACATCTTTATCTTCCTTTACAGGGAGGGCTGTCTCAGCTGTCCACAAGCTCAGATGTGTGGTGGCAAGGTCCAACAAAAATGGATTTGAGTGATGCTAAACAAAGACAAATATTGAAACACCACCACTCCTTCCCCCTTTCCCAGATTCAGCATCAGTCCTTCAGTCAAGACTCCTCTACACACTCGGATTGTCACAGCCCAGGATGGAGGTGGTTATGATCAGTATGTAGCATTTTCTCCCTTCTGATCCTGCAGTGAATAGAACACATCCTCCTACCAAAATTGAGCTGAGAACAAGGCATGCCTGGGTCAACTAGTGAAAAAGCATATAGAAGATTTCTGCAGTTAAAGACATTGTGTTAGACTAAAAGTACTTTAAGTCTCAAAAAATAATGTTTCTAATATGGATATTGTTTAGATACAGAGCTTCCATTTTCTAAGGTTTCATTTTATTAATAAATGGATTACATCCATTTAAAAGGACAGAAAAAAGTCACTGATGTGACATATATCTGACACAAATGTCAGATATATAAAAAGCCAATACATTGCCTTTAAATAGAATACAATGTTTTATCAGATAGAGCCCTTGCGCTAAAGATGATTATAGCACTAAAGTATTCCTTATGTTGTCTTTATTAGCCTTTCTTCACAAAATAAGAAGCTGTTTTATTGACAAATCTAGATATGCAGGGAGAAAAGCTAACTTCTATTTGGGGCAAGACTCCCAGTTTTTATCTAATCTGCCTGCTGGATCATTTAAGCTGCCTGTTACTTGATCCTTGACCTTGCCATGAGAAATCACTTAGTAGTAGGTTGCAGACTTCCATTGGCAAACATGCTGATAGTGTACTCAGAGAGTGGTTGTTGATTAATTATGTATACTGCATGTCACCAAGATCTCTGAGTATGTCAGAGGACTGGAGACAGAAGGAGGTGTATTGTTTCTGATTTTGTCTATTACCTAACATTCTAAGTCTGCACAAACAGAAGGGTCAGTGCACATTGCTGTTTTCAACAAAACTTGTGCATGATATTTTTCTGGTTGAAAAACCCCCCAAACTTATTTCAATATATTGTCTAGAAGTTGCCAAGAGGAAGGCTTAATTGCACATTATTTGTAAACTGTAACCAGTGCTGGGGAAAGCTGAAGAGCATAAGGCAAAGGTATAATTCCTTATCTATTGACTGTGAATCTGTAAATTTGTAGAAGCTTAGTTGTTTGGGTTTTATTTTTTTTTTTTTCTTCTGTGTATGGAAGTGCAGCTGTGATCCAGTAAGGGATCCTGAATACTTGGAGCCCAAAACTTAGTCACCCAGCAACCAGAATGGAAATCAGACTAGTGAATCAGACAGCCTAGCATTTCCAGACTATTGATCATGGATGACCAAGGTATTCACAAAAACCAGCATGAACTTCTAGGACTGAGTGAGGCATTGAAGAATATGTTTTAAGCCCTTCCTATCAGGAAGGTAGGAGTTTATCTGAGGTTTCATTTGGGAAACGTTTTTCAGGTGGGAAGCAGAAAGAGTCTTAAACATAGATGAAGGAATGAGTATATATATATATATATGAAAAAAGCCTGAGACTGTGCCTGTAAATATTTTTATTTAATAAATTATGAAAATCAACTATGATAATCTTCACAGCTGCATATGATACTGCCAACATTCAAAGCAATTCTGCAGATTGTTTTCTGATAGGCTGTTCAAGATCTCCATCATTTTTGGTTTCACACCTTCTACTGACAAAAAAGAGGTTCCTTTGAGCACTGACTTGATCTTTGGGGAACGGCAGAAATCACTTCTGGAAAACAGGGTAGGTGCTCCAGCACAGTGGTGCTGTTATTGGTTAAAAACTGCTTCACAGACAAAGCATTGTGGGCTGACGTGTCCCTTATCCTCCAAACGAGGGTAAAAAAATATCTGTATTTGAAAACACATCCACTCATACTAAGCGAAGTGATCAAGTTGTGCCTTCTCTCACTGAGACAGTCTAGAACATGAAATATAACCATCTCTGTCACTTTACCACTCCCACTCTTGGTTCCCAAGCTACAGCGTTATTCTTGCTTGGTTTGTATTGAACCTCCTATATAATATTCTAGTGGTTCTGTGCAAGAGGAGAAATCTGCAGCCAGTGGTGTTTGAACAGAGCTTTGCCCTGGGTACCCTGAGAATCTGAACTAACAGGATTTTATGTGAGAGCATCCTTTCCTCCTGAAACTAGTCTGTACTCTCAGGAATGTACCAGTTATTGGGCCAGAAAGGGAGCAGGTAGGAAACATTTTGATTCTAGAACACATTTTACTGGGGAAATAAAATTGAAAGGAAGTCCCATGTAGTCTAGTTCCTCTTAATATAAATGTTTATGTTTTATTTTATCTTAAAATACTAGTGGATAAAAAAAAGAACAAACCATGGATATAAAAAAAAATTCAACCAAAAACCCTACTCCAAACCTCCATCCCATCACCCCACATCAAAGCAGTAACAAGAACCACAGAAGTAGTCTATGATAGCACCATGTTTTTTGTCATCTATCATTAAAGGAATTTCCACATTAGTGATCTGTTCAGCAGTATGTCATGTTCTATTTCCTAAGCTCTTTTCATTTCATTTTTTTCATCCTATGAACCCACTTTTTCTCCACTTTTGTTTAAGAGTCAAATATACATTGCATACTATGCTCATATGCTACCTACTAGGACATCATTAACTCTTCCAGAAGCATAGACACTTAAAGGTCTTAATAACAGTTTACTTCTTCTGAAAATACATCATTAGAATTTTTAGGTTTTTTTAAAAATTGTTTTTACTATTAAAGCAGTATTTGCAGCCATTTTGCTTATGCTGCAGTGATTAGAGCTCTTTATATTTTTGCACTACATCTTCCTGTTATAGGTAACTTAAATAATACTGAGTTGTTAGCAAATTTTACTGCATTCCTTGCTTTGCTTTAAATGGGAGGAGGAGAGAGAGAAATGACTACTGAAAACTGAAGAGTCTAGAGACTATAAGGACAATATGTGAAAGCTGTAAGCCTAACACTTAATTGAATCAAAGCTTATTCTGAGACATCTCTAGAGATTTGGTATGTGAAACATTTACTTGTTTTTCTGAAACATCAGTTTCTAAATACAAATTGCTATTAATGCTAGCCCATCAAATATTTTATATTTTGTCTCCTGTAGAATACAGTTTAGCAGTTTATTATTGATCATTGTGTTCATATGACTCCTCTTCTTCACATTTTAGAACTTGATAATACTTCATCATTATCATAAGTCATTAAAACAAAACAATTAACCAAAAGTTCAGAAAAAAGATGAAACTGTAATTCAAAATATATTTCTCTAGTTTTGATGTTATGTTATTATTGGAAACACTTTTCATTTTATGTAAACATCTATAGTTTTCAATGTAGTTATCTCATGTTACCCTTTGCAGGTGTTGAAAGTGTATAATATTTTTATCTCAGATAACACAGGCTAAAAGTCATCTGTAAGAAAAGGAAATAACAATAATTTGTAGTTCTTCATTAGGATGGAAAGTTCTTAATTTTTTCTCGATTCTGAATTCTTAATCCTTAACTCTTACAATTCCAGACATATCATTAATGTGGGAACAGGGAGAAATATTTAATTTCTATTTCTGGTTTTTTAGATTTCAGAACCAACGTTGTAATTTTTTGTTGGAGACACTAAGTTATGCGTAAGCACTGAGGTAACCATGCCCAACAGACATTGGCTAAATGCATGAACAACATCCACATTTCCCTTCCTTATGAAACCTTCTAATACTGACTTTACATTATTTTTCTAAGGAAAATCTTTCACAGGCTTTGTTGCCTTTCTCTGAATGCATTCAAGGACCTTTACATCCTTCTAAAGTTCTGGGGCCCAGAACTGCATATAGGACTCAATGTGAGGCTGCAGCAGTATTGGATACAACAGGTTAATTGCCTCTTTTTTCTGACTGTTTATACTGTGTTTGATGCACCCCAGAATGTGATTTACCATCTTGGCTGCCAAGGCACACTGGCATATAATTCACTTCCAAACCTACAGAAAAACATGGTTTTTCAAGGTAAAAAAAGAAATTTATTTTTAGTTCAGGAAGGTCTGCAATAGTTCTGGACTGAAACAAATCACTAAAGCCTGGACCCATCCAGAATTAAAGAAAATTTTTAAAAAATGTGGTTTAAAAAAGAAATTAGCTTACATTTGCCTTTCAGATATTGCCAGAATTCATCAGATAAAATAGTCATGTCTGGTCCTCCCACAGCTGCTGGAATTGAGTGGATTGGATATGTTTCAGGCTCTTGGAGCAATAATGTTATTCCCTCACTGTTTCTGTTCCTGAAGGATCCAAGATGACTGTCAGAATACCCCATCTTAAGGTCAGTGTTTCTAGAATCAGTGTGGATTTTGCTGATATAGCTACTTTTGGCTTTACAGGACATTAGTGGCAAAAGCAAAAAGACTCCTTTGCTTGTACTCAAACATTGAACAATATTTATTATGCAGGGGGAGGAAATATTGCAAAAGAAGATGGAGAAACAGATGGGATGGGTTATCCGCTGTGATGAAAACAGACTGGTTGAGTAGAGATTAGATTCAGAAGTAGGGGAAAGCAAAGTAGTCATTCAAAGCTAGTGATCAGGTAAAACAGTGATAGCAGACTGCAAAATGAGATCTAAATGCAGGAGATGGTCTTAAGAAGTTCTGGGACTGTCTGTGGGTAAGGTGATGACACAAGGGAGATGACAACACTAAGGTATATGCAAAGGTCCATGGAGACAGGATAGTCCATAAGGAAAGTGAAAATATATGAGCCAGAGGTGTCACAGGATCCTCAAATGCATATGAAAATCAGGATGGGTTGACAAAAGAACATTTGGTTGGAGAAAAATGGAAACGGCGTGGTGAAGAAAGGGAAAAAAGAAGAAAGTGAGAGGACCACTGGGGCAATACTGGAACTAAATGGACATTGGGACTGTGGAAGGAGTAATTAGGCAGAAAGCAATGAAAAGAGAAACAGTCACTGGGAGAAAAGATAACTGAGAGAGACGGGGCAGAAAATTTTGTCCTCTGCACACATTCCTGCCCACAGACTGAAATAGTTAAGGTCCTAGAATCTCAGCATATCTGGGGCAGAAACCACTGACCACCAGCTGAAGTCCTCTGGTTGGTTTGGCTGGTTTTACCAATCCTCTAACAGTAATGACTCACTGAAACTGTGCTCTGCCATGAAACTGTTTGTTATTGGTCTTCTGCAGCCAGAGCTGGCAAAAATGGGACACCACAGTCACTCCACTTCTCAGCATCTTAGTATAAAACCCACCTTCCAAGTTAAAACATTGTAAACTGTGACCAGAACAGGAAGCAAAGCAAACTCTGTTCCACCACCTAAGCTAGCAGAGGGTAACCTACAACAAGAAGCAGTACAGGCTGCCAGAGGAAGCACCCAGATTCTTCTGTCAAAGGCCATTTGTATCTCGAGTGAACGAGGCATTTCCAGTAGTCTGAGCAGACATATCTCAGACTGTTTTCTTGTGCAGTTGGAAACATAGCACTATCCTCTCCCTCAAGCCTGATTTCTGCACAGGAAAAGCCAAAGAATTAGATAACATGTCTTTTAATGTAAAATAAAATTGAATTCCACTCCTAGAAATTTTTACTCTCTTCCTCTGTCGATTTCCTCCTTTTTTTGTCTATGTGCATTCTTCATTACATTTAGAATTCAGGAAGCAAATTTACTTTACATACTTTAGGGAAAACTATTTTTTTCCCAATTAAATGTTTTATAGCATTTAGAAGTGTTTCAACATTTATGCTGAATTAGAATCTATGTGGGTTGATTAGTAAAGTATGCTTAGTAACATTAAAGTAAACTTTTTTTGTAACTACAATGAAATGTTTCTCCTTTAAGTCCATTAAATCACAATTTGCTGCTGTTTCTTTAAACTGACTCTCCCCAAAACTACTGCAGTGTTATTGATTCAGGTTCTGATTTTCTGATGTCACCAAGTATCACATTTTGCTTTCATGCAACCACAGTGCTGCAGAATGGAAAAATACCCTGTTCAGTGCTTTTCTTCATGCCTGTAGTTAAAATCTATCTGCTCCTCTTGAATGATATATCCATAGATATCAAAGAGCAAGTCCTCTAAAAGAATCATGTAAATTGCGCACAGCTACTTTCTAGTGAGGTGAGTTTTCTGTAAGATATTCCTGAGATGCATGAAAATATGTCTCCCTTGTGACCTCTAGAAAAAAAAATTATTGAAGTGGTGAGACAGTCTCTTAACATTTTTCTGTTAAAAATGAAATCATACGGATAAAATTAATAATGAATTTGACACAGGTTTTTCCCATTTTTAGATTTTGAGGAGATACTGAAATCGTGGGTTGCTGCTAGAGAAAGCAGCATATTTTTTGTGTGGATATTGCAACCAAAAATATACTAACCAGTTGTGGACAATGAACACCCTGGATCTCAATGGGTAAACCCTTCTCCAGAGAGTTTGTTACCATATTCTTTGCTTTTACAGCCATAGAACACTCTCTCACAAAGCCTCATTTTTCCAGAAATAAGGTGACCATATCATATTTTCTTACTAAGAGCTTTACTTTACCTAATCTTACCCAGAACCAACATGAAAGTACAAACTGAAAATGCATCTCTACATTTACATTTAACTACATAATGTACTTATTGTTATATTAGTTGGTTATTTGTATTTGTTGATGTCATTAAATGCACGTATTTTTCACTATGGAACTGGACAGACAGGATTAGTCCAGAGTTGCTCGAACTGGTTGTAGTGAAATCCAAAACCATGCAAAACTTCCCTGAACTCATTGTGAACTTGGAGTGCTGCCTGTGCAGGAGACATTAAAAGAACAACCTCTTCTCCCAAATTTTTGGTACTGAGACCAGAAGAAGTAAACAGGCAAAGCTATTGTTGAGCAGAAGTAAGAGGAAGGCTTTTATCTGTCTGGACTTTCATATTACACACATCCCCATGAACCCTCTAAAGACCTAGATCATATTAACTGTGGGAACGTGTAGTGCTTCCTGGCTGCAGGCCAATCAGAAGTTTCAGAAACAGCTACGAGTTAGTTGAAACAGGTGCATGTAATAAAGAAGCCTGAAATAAAGAACCAGAACAACTGGGCTGTGTCAAGTTAAAGTTACTGTTACACAGCGCTGTGCAAAATTTTCACAGAGAGTTTCAGAAACCTGAAAATCTCTGCTTTGCACATTTCTTTTTGCTTTTTTTACTTAAGAAAACTGATTCATTGAAAAGGTACAAACCAAAGCATTTTCCACTTACAGACAAACCTAATATAATGTAAAGCCTTTCCAGTTTTCCAAAACCTGTGCTGTTTGAGTTGCTGTTGGTATATAAAGTTGGCCTCTCTAGAAACAAATACAGAAGAAAAATAGCTTTTTCTTTAAAAAAAAAAGAAAGAAAAATGTAGGTATCTGACCCCTTAGCCCTAAACAGAAACAAAAATTGCATGCAGACTTCTGTACAGCTCTATCCCATGTATTTTGTGGAAAGCTTTATTTGACACGTAGGTAAAGAAGAAAAGGAGGTAAGCAGTCATGGTGAGGGCAGGCACATCTCCATAGCTCAGAACAGACCAGATGTTATCTTTGAACAATGTTCAGTAGGCTTTTCTGTGGCAGAAAGTCTATGGAAGTTTGTTGTCCACTTCCCACACCAAGAATTGGAAAAGGGAAGCAACAGATTCATCAATAAATCTTTCTACATTGTCTGGACATTGAGGACACTTTCCTCAGTATAATCTTCTAGAAGGTGGCTTTGGCAGGAGAATGTTTGAAAGCCTGTGCTGTCCCTTTCCCCTGGACATACCAACAACAGCAGAGTGTGAATCCATGCACATACAGACCAAGTCACAAGCAAAGAAAGCCACATTTTTACCAACTCTTCCACATAAACTATAGGGTACAAGTACCAACAGTTTCCATCATTAAGATGTGCACCCAGGAAACACTAAAAAAAAACATTCTATAGGCAAAGCGCTACTTAGGAGCATAAAGTCATTTGCACAAGGAAGGATGCTGTGGTGGGTTAAAGCTGTTCACTAGCATACAAATTGCCATCTGTTAGAAACAGTACATTAATTGTATCCGATATCCTGGTGCTTTCTTTTCTTTATAGAATCATTACCCAAATCCTTCTAGTTTTTTTAAAAAAATGTTTCTTTGAAAATAGTAATGAGTACTTCCTAGAAATATATACTAGTTCCCTGGAACTGCAGTATGAACAGCAATAAAAATGGGGTCTGGCATAATCGCACTTGAGTGCTATTTGTCTTTTCCTCTGTATGGAAGATGAAAGTAAAAGAAGTATAAGGACTAACTGCATCACATTTTTCCTGCTTGATTTAAGGTAGTGTATTCTCTGCCAAAATTTTCAACATATGGAATTCATGTTATAAAGTTAATGATCTTAGTGGCATAAAACAAAGGGTTATGGTGAGCAAAAGCAGAATTCTTAAAGAACCTGCTACTTATAAATGTACACCATGTTGTGCAAATCTGAGTTGCAAACATTGTAGCTTATTGCTCACACAATATAGTTCCTCACTAAAACAGTGTTTCCAGTGCATTTCTGAATTCATATCTTTTATAGCAGCATTAAAAAAAAATCCCAGTTTTCAGTAACGTATATAAAAAAACCCCGAAACTGTATGGGCAATGGAAATTTCAAAAGTTTTCATGCTATCACCTTTGGTAAAAGAAATTGCTCCCAATGGCTTTCATGTGCCAAATACAAGCATCTTGTCCTGCTGCCTTTCTTCAATTCTCATTTTAACCTGGGATGGAAAACCAGAGGCAACAACAAAAACATCAAGAAACAACTATATATGACTAAATCTTTTTAAACTTTTTGAAATGTCTCCTCAGTTGGTGACCATCCACAGTGGAAGAACAGTATAAGACAGAATGCTTTTGCTGATATTATTGTATAAGGAGAACACTTTGACACAGTAGACACTTGTTTGTGTACTAATGACTTCAGAAGCTGTGCTGTTGGGAAATTTTAACTTGCAGTAGAATTAAACCAGAAGGGTGAATCGATGGTGACTGAATAAAAAGCAGTCCCCTTGCACTTTACTTTGGGGTTTTAGCAACTTGACAAAAGCTCAAGCTCATTAAAAGTCAAGAGGAACCCAGCAAGGCAAGGTGACAGACTCAGTTTTGGTAGAAATAAGAGAAGCTTTAGAAAGGCCTTCCAAAAGACCATCAGAAAGCCAAGATTTTAAGGGCATCTTTATAGAAGGTGGTGTAAACTGTAACAGGAGGTTTCTGGAACAGTATAATACTGGCTTCAGCAACAAAAGTCATAAGGTGATGAATGAAATAGACAGCTGTAATATTGAAATATTTAAATGAAATAAAAGTTCATAGCCAGAAAGCAATTTAAGAAAAAACTAAGAACACAGCCATTATACATAAAGAGAGGCAAAATATTTATGAGGGATAGGAAACCTCATTAATTATAACTACCTCAATTAGCTTCTTAGGAACTATATGACTGCAATAAAGAATTTCCAATAAAGTAACATCCCTTCTCTAGGCAGGCTTCCTGTGTTCTCCTAGGATGGCAACTAACATGCACCCACTAGATGCCAGTCTGTATTGTGGGATAAGTTCTTCCCAGCCTATAAAAGCATGTTTTGGCTGAAATCCAACATAGTGGGAAACCTAGCCATAAGAAATAAGAAAAAAACACAGCAGAAAAAGTTGAGTGGAGGCAAAGAAAATAGATATAAAAGGGCATCTGGATGAAGCAATTTAAACTCTTTCCAGTCTAATTATGTTGTGCCCCTGCAGTTTACAGACAAACCAATCATACCGTAGTGATGGAAGTTTTCTTAAACCTTTCCCCACTTCCCTGCTTCACACATGAAGCTTCCAGCAAGAAGGTGCTGTACGCTCATGCAGAGCTATGCTCCAGCTGCATCTCTTCCTAAGAAAAATCCCAAGTAATAAGTAGGGTATATTTGCCAAAAGTCTGACCTACAGTTGACATACTTCCATACCAAAGAAGAAAGAGCTCCATGTTTATGTGTCAAGCTGATGAACCAGAGCACCAGCAAAACCTTAAGGGTTGAAATTGTAGCTGAATGCATCCAAGTGATAGTATAGGTTTTACTATTGCCAGTGTGCTCAAAGTCAGACCATTCATAAGAATCATAGAATCATAGAATAACCAGGTTGGAAAGGACTCACTGGATCATCAAGTCCAACCATTCCCATCAATCACTAAGCGATACCCCTCAGCATCTTATCCACCCCGTCTTTTGAACATGTCCAGGAAAGGTGACTCAACCACCTCCCTGGGCAGCCTGTTCCAGTGCCCAATGACCCTTTCCATTAAATATTTTTTTCCTAATTTCCCCTGGTGGAGTTTGAGGCCATTCCCTCTCATCCTGTCCCCTGTCACTTGGAAGAAGAGGCCAGCTCCCTCCTCTCCACAACCTCCTTTCAGGTAGTTGTAGAGAGCAATGAAATCTCCCCTGAGCCTCCTCTTCTCCAGGCTAAACAACCCCAGCTCTCTCAGCTGTTCCTCATAGGACTTGTTCTCCAGCCCCTTCACCACCTTTGTTGCTCTTCTCTGGACTTGCTGCAGAGCCTCAACATCCTTCTTGTGGTGAGGGGCCCAGAACTGAACACAGGATTCAAGACGCGGTCTCACCAGTGCTGAGTACAGAGGGAAAATAACCTCCCTGTACCTGCTGGTCACGCTGTTTCTTGTATAAGCCAAGATGCCACTGGTCTTCTTGGCCACCTGGGCACACTGCTGGCTCATGTTAAAATTCCTTGCTCTTACACTCTCTTATGATTTATATGCTTCTTGGTTTCAACTAGGTGAAGATGTCTTTTGTAAATCTGTGAGGCCTTGAGGTCCTCATCTCTCTGACTCAGCTGCTGCAGCACCATGCAGACCCATGGAGGCCAGGATGAAAAGCACAGTTACTAAATACACCAAGCAGAGTGTGCCTGCATGGAAAATGAAAGGAGGAGCAATGCTTCTTTCCTCTTTTCCACTTGATTATCATTTTGTTCTTGTTATTTGCAAAAAGGAATTTATGATTTAACTTGAACATGAGAGCAACACTGATGTGGAAAAGGGAAAATTTCTATTAGACAAAATGTTGAAAATAAGCTTAGACCACAGTAACAGCCAATTCTCCAAGGCTCAAAATATATTTGAGTTGTTGGTGTAAATATTCATCATGAAGAATAAAGAACACCCCAAAAGTGGGCATATAGAATAAGTGTGTGGTAGTTGGATTCCATCTTTTCATAGCAGTGTTGTTTCTGCATCATGCAACAGTAATCCTGTGTCTCAAAATTTCATCTGAGCATGTGAATGTAGGTATATGCACATCACTCACAGCAGAAATCAGCTTCACACACTGACAAATCTTTGGAATTCCTTACCAGAACCTTGGACTATAATAAGAGAATAATTAGGTGTGATAATCACAATGAGAACTGATATATAAACTTGATAAAAATAATTAATTTATTTACCTTCATACTTGGTTTATATATTCTTTGGTATTCAAAAATGAAAATTAATCTGGCACATCTGAAAAGCTTCATGAACTTTGGGAGAGAGAGGACAGAAGTACTTTCTACTTCCAACTGTGTGAGCATTGCATACATAGTAACAGGGTTACCTAAAAAGTCTACAGCAAGCAACAATGCTGTAAACATGACAGTTACTAAGTTTATGCTACTGGTTAAAAAAATAATCTGTGAATACTACTGATTTTCTACAGATGTCTAGCTAATCCCTGTTAGCAGACAAAATGTTCCTTAATCCTTGCTAGCAAAAATATAAATAAAATTAAATAAAAACATAATCTAATTCAGTCATTCATGACTGAAATCAAATTATTTAGAATGAAGACAACTTTTCATAATCCAGAAAAGCCAAAATGTATCATCAGGATCATAGATGGCAAAATAAGTCTATGGAGAGACTAAAATAACGAACGTCAGAATGGGAATGCAAATATGATGATGGTAAGTGATATGATAATATATATAAATGAACTTTGGACTGAAATTATATCAACCACTTCTTTTCATTCTTTTTAATAACACAAGGTCAAGTAGTCATTAAATGGCAAACAAAACTTAGGGAAAAGAAATTCCTTTTCAAATGATGCTTAATTAGGCTGTGAACTTTATTGGCAACAGGATATTGTGGAGCACAAGAGCAGCATTGCTCATAAAAGGGCTGTGCAGAAAATCTTCTGACACTATCCAATTTAAATGGGATATAAACTGTCTTATTGAAAAGCATAAGAAATCCCTGCTATGTTGGAAGCTTCAGAATATCTTGTCTGTACAGGTAAGTTATTTCATAACTATCTGTGATGGAGTGTCTTGCACGTTCATTTGAGGCTGATAACAATGCACTTTAAGACAGGATACTGGACCAGACTGATTACCTTAATTAATTCTCACAATTTCTAAGGAGTCAGATGTTGTACTCACTTACATTTAATACAAATGTGATGAAGCATTAGATTGCAAAGGGTACAAATTGGCACAGTATGCTAGAGGTGTTAGTGCTGGAGTGATCATATTAAAAATAATTGGAGCATACAGTTAAAAGAACATTTCAATATTTGCTGAACTAATTACATCTGCAAGTTTTTATTTAGAGCCTTCCTTAAGATCAGAATCTTCAAACCTTATTTTCTAACTACAGCCCTTTCTTTTAATGGATGCATGGCAAGTAAGTTTATTGTCCTTCTGTGTTTTCTTTTTAAAGGATGTTGTGGTAATTATCTTTTGAGATATTGATATTCAAATTTATAGACATCAGAGAGACACCTAGGATAATCCATGTACCATCTGAGTTACAGCTGAGGTGAGTCACATGTTAGGAGAATTATTTCTTTATTATTATTTATATTGATTACAACATCTACAGATGATGTGCTTTAAAAAGACAGCAAGCTCGATATTTGGATATTTAAAAAATGTGATCAAAAAGTCCCCACATTACAGATAATCTTTTACTTATATCTGTTTTAAATAAAACATTAATAAGCTGATCTTTTCATATGCAGGATATTTTACTTGATCTGAAAAAAAATCAAATATCTTTATTGCTTATGATACAAATTCATCCTATTCAACTTTAATCACATAGTTCAAGTGCCTAAGTTAAGGCCACATATGTCCTAGGTAACATGCAAAGAGAGAAATTATTTTTTCAAGTCTAATTCAATTAGTATGAAATTTTAATCACTGTATTAGGGACTTTATTTCTAATTAAAGAGAAAGCAACTACCCTCCTATGCTTGGTGCCAGCGTGTTTATAGATGAGATGAACATAGGACTAGGTGTCTGAAGAGGGGCAGTGAACCCTGCTTCTCATAACTCCTTGCAACGTTCAGCATTTACATCCATTTTAAAATCAATTTTTCCACCAATCTTTATAAAACCTTAAGTAGGTAATTAGCCTGTCACAGATGAAACATGCCCACACTAACACCATGACACTGGTAAACACTTAATAGTTTTATCTTGTTTTACAGCAGACACTGGGTGTGTTATGAAAAATGGAAATGTGCTCTGAAATCCATGCATGCTAGGATGGGTGGACTACAGGTCTCTAACGCTTTCCAATATTTTCTGGGAGCTTCCTTCCAGAAGCGCAGGGGTTTTTGCAAATGAGTGTTTAAATGAAATTTGGGGAAATATTTTACTGGGAAAAAAGACTTTTTTCTTCTTCCCCTCTTAGTTTTATCTCTAATCAGAATAAAAACAATCCAGGGAAACTGATAATGGTAATTTATTACGTGATTTTATAGAGGGTTACTATTTTAAAAAAGAAACAAGTGACACATTTGACATGTTTATCGGAAGAAATACCATCTAAAATGTAGTTTGTCACACAAAGTATTCCGTGATAGGTTAGATAAATAGAATAGTTTGTGAAGAATATTGAACATGAATATGCCAAAAGCAATGAAAGTTAATGTGAATGCTATGATACTGTACGAAGTATAGCCTACAGTTACACTATAGAAGACCCACAGTACTGTACGTGTACAGATCTGTGCAAAGCTGCCAGGTTTTGCTTCAATGAATTTCTGTAGCAAAACCAGCAAATCTTGCCTGTAGGGCCAGGACTCTTAACCATGGAGACGTAAGTATACAAATGTCTGGAAGGTGCAAACACGATAGAGTGAAAAGAATTTAGGAATACGGACACATCTTTGAATAATGAAGAATAAAATAAGGACAAGGAAAATGGTCTTAGTGTAAAGTACATTGCAGCAACAGGCTTTCCACTCTAGAATAGACACCAAAAGAATGGCAGCTACATTACTTGTAAATTTTAATGATGCACAATGACTGTACTACTAGTGAGGCTGACTAGAATAAATGAAAGCTTCTCACAAGAATACCTGCCAAATATTGAGAATGATTACAGAATACATGGAATATTAGGTGACCTTGGCAATTTTCTGTACTAATGATCGTATAGCCAGTCACAAAGCAGGTCTCAGCATAGAAAACTTAATTTCTCTTTACAGTGTCCATGGTAGCTTGAATTCTAACACTTAGGGAAAGAAGAATATTTCTGGCATAGATTTTGCCAGTGAATCTATGAAAGTTCAGTACTTAACGCAATTTGAAGTGCAAATCTAGCTTTCTGACAACACTGGCAGCCTCAAAGACTGGAGATAAAGGTCATTAAACTTATTTTATTAGAAAAAGCAATACAAATGGTAGTTCTAAAAAGAGGAGAATAAAGTTCTAGGTTTGTGTTCCATGACACACTAATAACAATCAAAGTGTCTTGTGCTAAGGAGCAACCTGCTGCTAGATGATGTTTAGTAATTCTTTTTCATACACATACCAAGAATATAAAGCACCCTTATTTACAAAATGAATGAATAAACAAATTTCTTTCAATGGCCTATGCAAGTGAAAATCACCTCATCCAGATATCCACTTTGGATGAAGTTTGGATTTCTACAGTAGCTTGACCCCCTGATGTAAGAGGCATATGAAGATATAATAGCATATTCTTTGGGTGGAAGAACTATTACTTTCTTAGCCAAAAAGCATGCCATCATCATTACTTTTTTATTCCTCCCTTTTATACATTTCTGGGGACGCTGAAGTGGTTGATAAGGCATCTGGTATATAAGTTACTGAGCTCTGATGCATGTATCAGTACCCATGGCCTCAACACACAGTAGCATCATAGAACACAAACAGTCTTTGTGCTATCAAAGTAATTCTCAGGCTTCTGAAACAATTTACAGTGAGTAGAAATATCTCTGAGCAGAGGTTCCATTCTGTTTAATGTTACATGTGACATGTAAGTCAATGGTGTTCATCCTGCCCCCACTTGGCATGCATGTAGAAAAAAAAAAACAAACACCAAAGACAGAAAGAATTGATTATTATTTTCTATGTCACGAAAGGGTGATTCAGTTCTTCCTATAAAATACATTAAGTAGATCAGCTTTTACACTAAATCAAGTCAGTAATCCATGGAAGGAACAGTGCTCAAAGACATCAATGAAATCATTGTGCCGCAGCCTGTGGATATTGTGCTTCCTCTCTTTCTGGTACTGGTCTCATGGGTTGAATTGGAGCCTGTATGAGCTCTCTCCATTATTCTACCTGGCATCTGACGCAAGGAGTGTGATGCCTGGTTCACAGACAGGCTCCTAAAAAATTATTCTCATTTTTTATGTTCAAGAGTTGAGTGACCTGGAAATAAACAATAGGACCTTCCAGTTCTGCCAGTAGATGAAACAGCAAGAGATATGGAGGGGGTAATAAAAGTGACTGTTGCATTCTTTTATGAGCCAAAGCATATTGAACCATGACCTCAATATTCCCAATACTCTTAGTGACACTAGATGCAATTATTTTCCCTACAACTATTTATGAGGAAATAATATAAGGCCATATCCAAAAAACCTAAATTGTGTCCCCAAAAGGCTAAAGGGAAATCAAATTGCCTAGGTCATGGAAACACTGCCATTCAACAAAAGCACTTTCAATTTGTGTACCCCTTCCTTTGACATGAGCTATACCTTAGCGTATACTCAGAAAAGCACCATTCGTGGCATGGGAAAGTACTTCACCGCCCATCTTGTCAGGATCCTAAGATAAAAACCAGAAAAAAAGACATCTTATTCTTCTTAAAAACCTGTAGAAAGTTTATCCAAGAATCATTTTCAGAGCAAATCTAACACACTCAGTTTCTCTTGACCCAAAGTTACAAATAAATCTTTTTGCATGACTATGGATCACTGATTTTACTAAGGTGTTTCACATACATATATGAAGTGAAAAGTGAATGTACGTCAGAGACCAGATTTAGAAGCGTCAAACACTTTTTAAAACTTGCTAGTCCCCAGCCTGTGGCTACTGATCGAATACAGTCGAGCTAAGCCAGCACAGGAAATTCAATTCATCCTGTATATATTGGATTCACATTTCTCAAATTAACAGCACCTGAATACCAGGTCCAGTATAGTGTCAGCTCCAAGTGCCATGCATTTTGCCACCAATATATTCATATGTGATCCTGTCAATGTCCAGCACAAGCTGATCTCCCTAGATATGTATAATTCAGTTCATACATGTACAGTAGGTTTCACGCATTCTGGAGATGTTAAAGCTATCACATGTATGCTGTTTATTTATATACACATAGCAATTGTTACCTGAGGATAACTGAATTTGACAGCAACCCTATGAAGCTAGAGGAGAGGCTAGAGCAGAAAGAATATGCAGAGAAAGACAAGTCAAAGACTTATAGGACTGCAGACTCTCATGGTCAATAGGTGAGTCAGTTAAACAAAAATCAACAGACTCATCCAAAGAAAAAAATATGAGTTTAAATTAAACTGCAGACATATTACCTTAAAAGGACCTGTAAGTACTACTTTTTATTTCAAATATTCTTGTCATAGCCAAAACCAAGGTCTTGATTTGGGAGGAAGGGCATACTAAGTAAGTGACAATTTGTTCCCAGAAGAGCTTACAGGCTTAGCGTTCAGGGCTGGGGACAGAAAAAAGGAATTGTAATCCACATTTTACAAACAGAATACAGCAATACAGAGAGATTAAACTATTGGCTCAAAGTCACACAGGATGCCCAGAACAGAGTCCTGGCAATGAATCCGGATCTCAAGGTGCACCGTCCTGTCTGTCACCCAGACAAGTTTAATTCATAATAAATAAATAAAAAAAAATAATTAAGAATCAGTCACTTCCATACAAGACTCATGCTGGCTGTCAAGCTAACATTTCCAACTGACTTCGCAGTTTAGCAGCTAAAATTTCATTACAACTTTGAAAACATAAGCGTAACTGTTTTGATTCATGCCATAATATGCATACTGCCAAAAGCAATCCCTAACGCTGTAATATTTTGCTCCATTAGAGGTGCCACACTGCCAGCAAGCAGCAAACTTACTGAATAAAACTGCAACCTTTGAACAGTATCTTCTGTGTGTCTGTGTGTCTTTTGGCCTAAATAAAGTAAATACACAGCATTAAGGGCCTGATCCTACTCCCACTTAAGCTAATGGCAAAATTCCCATTGACTCCAATGGAAGAAGCAGCCAGCCCTAACAGAACTGGTAATTTTTTTTTCCCCCTTAAATTACTGGCAGATTAATTCATGTGCAATTTGCAGCACCAAGATGTTGGTTGAGAAACTGTATATCCATCCATACATAATTTTAAAATAATGAACATGGAATCCATTTCATTACTATACTGACACTGTAAAAAGATGTTCACTGCAATAAATCTTACCTTAAGATGTGTAAATATGTCTTCCCTAGGCAGAGCTAAAATGAACAAGAAGAATTTCCACTGCGAAAAGTGAATGGTAAAGCGTGTTCTAATATCTTGTGAGATACGTAATAAATCCCAGTATAAGGGTTTAAGTTCTTCACATTTTACCACAGTTCATGCAAAAGAAAAAAAAAACCAATCCACCATTGAAATAAGCCATGGAGGAGTCATGGTTAAAATATTGTCCTTGAATATATACATGATTTCTATTGACTTTAGTGTAATCTACCCTTGCATCGCTGCACAATATTTGGATTTCATTACAGCTTTAATTGTACTACTTTCTCTTAAGCAAGTACATCCAAATCATTGTAAACATGTCTTGTTTCTGAAGCTATATTTAGAATTAATCTATTTAGATATTTCTTCTTTCACCTTCTCAGTCAAATCATGCCTTCTTTCCCCCTGCTTTCTTTATAATCTTTTCTTCACTGATTCCTGGCAAAGATCACGAGCTCATCATACTTCTTTCCATTTGTTTTATGATATTTATCTTGGGCTGCCAGTGCACTTGGTGCCACACAGGACTTGTAGATTGTTACTCCTGGTTTTGGCAGGACATCAGATAGGTAGCCAAAAATTTCTCTCAACACTATCTAAGGCATTTTTAGCTGAAATAAAGTCAACAGAGTACATGGCTACTATGTGCACTCTGAACTACCTTCTTTTCCAAGATAACCTCAAATGGTATCTAGACTAACAGTTGCTAACAATATTAACCTCCTGTGTGGTTTAGTGAGAAACATAGCTCTTCTCATTATATGAAAGAATAGCAGAACTTAATTTTGCAAACATGAAAGAAAGTGTTGGTGTGAGTACAATCAAGTATGATTCTCCATCCTAAAAACAGAAAGAGTTTTTAGATCTAGACAGAACTCAGTGACAATGAACAATCCTCCAACCATTGCCCTGTCAGGCTGAGAAGAAAGAAAACTAACCGGATAGCCTTGTATGACAAAGTGACTCAACTACTGGATGAGGGAAAGTCTGTGGACATGGTCTTCCTGGACTTCAGTAAAGACTTTGACACAGTTTCTCACGTCATTCTGCTACGGAAACTATCAGTCTCTGGCCTGGACAGGCACACACTCTCCTGGATAGAAAACTGGCTGGATGGTCGGGCCCAGAGAGTAGTAGTAAATGGTGTTAAATCCAGCTGGAGAACAGTGACAAGTGGGGTTCCTCAGGGCTCAGTGCTGGGTCCAGCCCTGTTCAATGTCTTCATCAATGACCTGGATGAAGGCATTGAGTGCATCCTTAGCAAGTTTGCAGATGACACTAAGCTGGGTGGAAGTGTTGATCTACTGGAGGGTAGGGAGGCTCTGTAAAGGGATCTGAACAGGCTGGACCACTGGGCAGAGACCAGTGGCATGAGGCTTAGCAAGGCCAAATGCTGGGCCCTGCACTTGGGGCACAACAACCCTGTGTAGAGCTACAGACTAGGAGAAGTCTGTCTAGAAAGCTGCCAGGAGGAGAGGGACCTGGGGGTGTAGGTCAACAGCCGACTGAACATGAGCCAGCAGTGTGCCCAGGTGGCCAAGAAGGCCAATGGCATCCAGGCTTGTATCAGAAATGGTGTGACCAGCAGGTCCAGGGAGGTGATTCTCCCTCTGTACTCAGCACTAGTGAGGCCGCTCTTTGAATACTGTGTTCAGTTCTGGGTCCCTCGCCACAAGAAGGATGTTGAGGTTCTGGAGTAAGTCCAGAGAAGAACAACGAGGCTGGTGAAGGGGCTGGAGAACAAGTCCTATGAGGAACGTTTGAAAGAGCTGGGGTTGTTTAGCCTGGAGAAGAGGAGACTGAGGGGAGATCATGAGATCTACCTGAAAGGAGGTTGTAGAGAGGAGGGTGCTGGGCTCTTCTCCAAAGTGACAGGGGACAGGATGAGAGGGAATGGCCTCAAGCTCCACCAGGGGAGGTTTAGGGTGGACAGTAGAAAAAAAAATCACGGAAAGGGTCATTGGGCACTGGAACAGGCTGTCCAGGGAAGTGGTTGAGTCACTTTCCCTGGAAGTGTTCAAGGGACAGGTGTACAAGGTGCTGAGGGGCGTGGTTTAGTGTTTGATTGGAATGATTTGACTTGATGATCCAGTGGGTCTTTTCCAACCTGGTGATTCTATGATTCTGTATAATACAACTTTGAGGAATAAAGTCCTGTCAGACATTGTTTTCCATGGAAGAGATAAAACTTGTGATAAATACCTGTGTACTGAGAAGAACAGCATGAAATATTGATTTGATTCATAATTCAAAGCCATAGTTGTGCTTCAACAGGAGTTGAAGGCACCAGACTCTGGAGTAGCAAAATATTTGAGCATCTCCTTCAGGGGAAAAAAAAAAGTATTTGCTTCTGTACAGATGCTGAGCACAAGTGGCTAATAAATTATGCTTTGACTTCTTGGTTGTGGGCTGTGATTCTCCACCATTTTCAGAGAAGGTTCTGCACCACTGCCTCTCACAATTTTTTGTTATAAAATAAGAGTTCCAAGAAAGCCATCAAAGAGGAAAAAGTGAAATTGGGCATTTATGCCTGCAAAGATGCAGGTCTGCTGAACAGAGAAGGTCAGTTGAATACATTTCTCCCTGAGAATCAGATGTAGTTAGAAAAACTTGCTCTGTTCAGATTACCAAAACCAAAAGATAAGACTGTGCAGATCCAAACAGCACCATTTAGAAATAAGCAAGCAGATGCACACCATAGATGCAAAAATGTGGTTTGTTTTTTTTTTAAATAACAGATAATGATGATAAAAGCAAAAAAATAGTATAAACTATTTCTGGGGAAGAAAAGAAAACAGAAGATTTCTGATTATCAGAGGAGAAAGGTAATGAGTAACTTATTAGAGGGAAAAAAATTCAGAGACACAGGCACAAGCACAAATAGCACACATTTAGAGCTATATCCAATAGGTAACTAAGACTTACCTGACTTATTTTTAGGAAGAGAATGATTTAGCCATAAGGACACAGGCTTAGACAATATATTTTTTTCTTCCCATCAAAATGTATTTTCACATTTTGAAGGGGTTGGAGAACAAGTCCTATGAGGAACGTTTGAAAGAGCTGGGGTTGTTTAGCCTGGAGAAGAGGAGACTGAGGGGAGATCTCATTGCTCTCTACAACTACCTGAAGGGAGGTTGTAGAGAGGAAGGTGCTGGCCTCTTCTCCCAAGTGACAGGGGACAGTACGAGAGGGAATGGCCTCTCTATGTATTTTCACATTTTGAAGGTATAAGTCCATTCCCAGTCCATAAATTTTAAATATAGAAATCTGGAATATAGTATCTGGAAGAAGCATGCAGAAAATTATTTTAATTATTGCAACACTAGATACAGTTCACACCTAAGGAAAAAATGAGGTAATTCGTGCATTTCTTACTGCACTTGGAAGTAATGTCTTTGGAAGAATCTTATTCTTTTAAGTAATCCAGTTCATAAACTCACTCTCAAGTTGTTGTTCTGCTTGAATTAAACATCCGCAGGGAAAGTAGATACTTAAACATGCTTTGTGTTTTAAAAGAGAAACAACATTTCTCTGATCACTATAAGACACTACAGGGTGTACATTTGAATTTGCATGGAAGTTTTTGAAATGATCATAGAATCATAGAATTGTTTGGGTTGGAAGGGACCTTAAAGATTACCTAGTTCCATCCACCCTGCCATGGGCAGGGACATCTCCCACTGGATCAGGCTGCCAAGGGCCCCATCCAAACTGGCCTTGAACATCTCCAGGGATGGGGCATCCACAACTTCCCTTGGTAACCTGTTCCACTGTCTCACTACTCCTGTGGTGAAGAAATTCTTCCTTATATCAAACCTAAACCTGCTCCTCTGCACTTCGTACCAGTTCCCCCTCATTCTAGCAGTACAAGCCTCTATGAATAGTCCCTCTTCAGCTTTCTTGTAGGATCCTTTCAGGTACTGGAAAGTCGCTATAGGATCTCAAAGCCTTCTCTTCTTCAGGCTGAACAAACACAATTTTCTCAGCCTGTCTTTGTATGGGATGTGGTCCAGCCCTCAGATCATCTTTCTAACCCTCCTCTGGACCTGTTCTAACAGTTCCATATTCTTCCTATGTTGAGGATTCCAGAACTGTACACAGTACTCCAGATGAGGTCTTGGTTTATTACAACTTGTAATTGCTGATGGGATGCTAGTGTCGTCATACTATATTATGTGTTATATATTTATGCTTTAAAACTTTTACAATATGAAGAATTTTGCCATTACTTAGGCTTAACCGTGTTCCAGTGATCCCACGGTAAAATCTACAGCACACATGCTTTTAAAATTGCAGTTGCCTAAGAACAAATTCTTGTAAGAATCTAACTTATCATGATTCTACAATGCGTTTTCTTTGAAATCATAAGTCAAAGGAGAATGCTGTCTTTGTGTGCTCCTGTTGTTGTACAGAAATAATAGCTGAAGATTTGCTCCTCCTATATCTCCAGGGAAGTTCACAACCTTAAATGTTCAGCTGCATCTGGAATAGCAGCATCTTCACGTCACAGTCCAAGATAAACACACACTTAATGAACCTTCAGTCTCCCCAGGCTCAGTTCTCAGTCCCTGTCTTCCAGGGTAAACCTCAGCTGAAACAGGCAATTTGGACTCTCACCAGCAGGCTCTTGGTTAGAAATCAACTTAGCCACCTGCAAACAGCCTGGTCTCCTCTGGGGAGGCCCTGAAAGGTCACAGTCCTAAGTCAGCTTTAGTATCCTTATCGTTTCAGATAGGCTTAATATTTCCTTTCACATCAGACACCTAGCCATGGATAGTGAGCTTGCCATAACTGATTGTAAGCACGCAAGTGATTGCATATATAAGTTTGCCTGTCAGAGAAAGAATGAACCATTACATCCTTCTTGCCTAACACAGTGAACACGTATTTCCCCTCAATCACTTTTAATTCAGAGAGAAAGAAAACTCATTTCCCTGAACTTTGAGTAATTATAATGTTTCAGCTAGATAAAAATTTACACTTCAATATTCATGTCTAAAATATTTTTATAAACTCATTCATGTCTGTACTCCAGAAAGATTTCAGAAAATGAAATTCAGGTAGAAGACAGTTGTATTCAGGTAAATAATACCTGTAATAGGAAGCATCAATGTTCATCCAAGTATGCTTCAGCTATATATTTCACAAAACTTTTATTTCCTCTGCATGAGGGAGGTTTCTGACCAGTCTCACCCTACTTTCAGTAGATCAGCCCTTTCACTCACTTTCTTTCTTTTTTTTTTTTTTATTTTTTATAAGAGCAGTCTCATTAATTCCATATAGGATTTAGTGTACTATATTGTGAACAGCAGGACTGGCTCATTGACAAGCATGAATACAGCAAGCTGTACCTGTGTTCCAACACATTGCAAACTCTGAGCAAAATGCTGCTTCTCCAGACCAAATCCCTTCCCCAAAGCCTGCTGGTTCCAACACAAAATGCCTTGAAGACTCTCTGTGCAAAACATGTGAGTAGTCCTGGAACAACAACTCCATTAGAGAATAATGACCATTCTCTAATAATGAATAATGACCATTCTCTAATTTTCATCAGAGAAATATGACCACACTCTCCAGCTGCAGTAGACACAGGCTTTCTTTTATAGATTTTCCCTCAGGTATCCCAAGGTCTCAAAGCTAAGATCCTATGAAAGCACCAAACAGGACTGGAGACCCTCTCCATTTCACAACACCAGACCCAGAGCTCCTGTTTTTCTTTGTTAGACAGAGTGGTTCTTCATTTCCCTGCCTGGTCCTCATTTGAGCACACCTTCTAGGAGGCGGTGATGTGAGAATCTGTGGTGTTGGCAGACAGGAGCTGAAATAATCAGGTAAGGCAAGACAGCACTGCTTACAGTAGGTACGCTACTAGAACATCAAATGCCAAAAAAAAGTTTCCTAAGAAGAGGCAAAGTAGGTAGATGGGGTTCCTAAAGATTGCCCTGATACAGTTAGGCACTTTTGCTCTTTTTAGCATGTACAAGTACCTTTTTGTATTTGGACTGTAATCTACTCTGGAGTCTTCAGAAGCAAATAGTTAATAACAACCCCTTGACCTCCACAAAGTGAAGGAAGTGTGTGGTAGTAGGTTATTATAAAAGTATTACTTGTGTCTTTAAAATATAGGGATTTTTATTTTTCCAAAGATATCACATGTCTTTAAAAAGCTAGGTTTCAACCAGTGCTAATAAGAGACAAACTGAGGCACAAATGGGTCACAGGTGACCTAGCCATGAATAGCAAGAAAGCAAATGGGACTTAGCCATGCGAAAGATTGTATATCCTTGAAACCGTGTTGCTCAACATTCACGTGTAGTCATTTGTTCAAACCTCAAAGTCTTACCACATATGAAAGAAATATGTATCACTAACATTTTCTTTTACTTTGGATTTCTAACAAATGGTGTGAGCCAGCCCTGTTGAATGTTGGGTTAAAGGTATAAATGATTATTGTGAAGTAATTTAATTTAAACAAGCCACATCCCTTGCAGGATAGAATCATAGAACAACCAGGTTGGAAGGGACCCATCGGATCATCGAGTCCAATCATTCCTATCTAACACTAAACCAAATCCCTCAAGACCTCATCCACCTGTGCCTTAAACACCTCCAGGGAAGGTGACTCAACCACCTCCCTGGGCAGCCTATTCCAATGCCCAATGACCCTTTCTGTGAAAACCTTCCTCCTAATCTCCAGCCTAAATCTCCCCTGGTGGAGCATGAGGCCATTAAACCTGAATTATTTTCAAAGCAGGAGTAAGAAGAATAAGAAAACTTCTCCAGTCTTTTTTTTTTTTTTCTGCAGTCCACAAAAGGGTTAAAAAAGCCTAATACAAAGGAGTTAAGCAATGCCTGAAACAGGATAATAAATGTGACACTCTCCGACTATCGGTAGCAAATATTTGAGCTTATCAAATAACAGAGGAAGTAGTTTAGTTACAAATAAACCAATCTCTCATAAAACAAGTCTTCACACAAGGCAATTTCATTGAACTGGAGACAGCTAAAGGCCACTGGCGGGCAGGACTCCCGCTCTGTGTGCACTCCCTAATGTCCCTGTGTGATTAATGGGGCAGCTGGCAGGGAGGCCGAGCCCAGGGACGCCGACAAGGGACGAGGGAGCTGGGCTTCGTATCAGCCGAGCGGCAATAAATAAAGCATCGCAGAGCTGGTGCGAGGAAGTGACTCATCCTCCTGGAACACAGTGGGATTTGTGCTCTCCTCTGACAGTCCCCCCTCCCGCTCTCCCCCTTTTTCCTCCACCGAAGAGACCAGCGTGTCCCAGAGACTATAGTAGATGTCACCGCTTGGCACTGGCTGTGCAAAGAGAGGACAAATATGTGGGTGTGATGTGGATTCGGGACAATAGCCTTAAAGCCACAGCGCTCGCTCTTGAGGGAGCTTCTAGGCTGCAGCAAGTTAAGCAAAACACATTTCAAAGACCAGCTTCTTTGCAGGAGATACTTAGATGTTTCTCTTTTTCACAGCACCCAAGCAATGCAGAGGGCAAACACAGCAACTCTGGTAAACAGGAACAGACTTCCCTTCCAAAAGTTATGCAAAAATGCAAACAAATAAGACACGGGAGGAGAAAACCACTTGTGTGGGTTCTCACTGCTCACTACAGCTACTTGAAAGGAGGTTGTGGAGAGGAGGGAGCTGGCCTCTTCTCCCAAGTGACAGGGGACAGGACAAGAGGGAATGGCCTCAAGCTCCACCAGAGGAGGTTCAGGCTGGACATTAGGAAAAAAAATTCGCGGAAAGGGTCATTGGACACCAGCAGAGGCTGCACAGGGAGGTGATTGACTCACCTTCCCTGGAGGTGTTTAAAGGGCAGGTGTACGAGGTGCTGAGGGACATGGTTTAGTATTTGATAGGAATGATTTGACTCTATGATCCAGTGAGTCTTTTCCAACCTAGTGATTCTATGATTCAAAGCAAGAAGAGGTGGAACTGAACAGAGGGAAGTGCAACAAGCCCATCACTAGTCTTGGAGCTAAGGTATGGTTTCACCACAGGGCTAACATCAATGAAACCATGGAGTGCTGCCAGCAAAGTTGAGCCACATTTCTCTCACCCATCTCCTCCCTAGCAGCTCCTTCTCAAGGTCCATGACCCCACTTCTTCATGGCTGCCCTCAATGGAAGCACAGGGCTATTAGTGGAAGGAGGGTAGGATTATTCTTCTGGTGGCAGTGCATCTGTAGTGTCATTTCTAGGCTGGACTCCATTTTTGTCAATTATAAGAGCATATGACCATAACATGAGAGTGCAGGAAAACCATTCATATATCAGATAAAGCAATTTTCTACCTCTGACTGAAAAGAAAGAGGTCCTGATGGGTACCAAATATGAAGTTTACTTTTCCTTTTCATTTTTCCAGCCTAATATGGCTTTTATTTACTACATCCCTTGTCATACCATAATTATGCATACTTCTTTTATAAAATTCCATGTGCTTTTATGGGAAATTGTGAAAAACATTTGAAAAAGATAACAGGAACTGAAACTCTTATTTCAGAACGCAATGAAAACTTCAAAAGCATTATAATAGAGAAAATTATATAGAAAACCAAACAAACTGGTATTTGAGACTTTAGTATGCTGTTATTCGTGTATAGCTCTCTTATATCAATGAATCTCTTTCTATGTTCATACATGTGGACAGATATATTTGTAGACAAATAAGTGAAAATATTTAAGTAGAAAAGTAGATTCAAAATATCATGTAACTGCTGTATTTTTTAAGCCAACCTTGTCCCCATCACTGTCATCTTTGACATAGCTATGAAGTATAACACTGTGTGGGAAAGTCCATTAGCACCTAGATGTTCAGTTGTGAACATGGACCTATCTCTGCTAGCTAAAAGTCAAAGAATATGCAAACACTTCTAGAAGTAAATGTAAGTGAATCACCTGACACAGCATGAAATCACCCAGTCAGCTATTGTGCTCTCTGCTTTTGCTGCCACTAGGGCAAAACAGATTTTAGTCCCTTTTAAAAATAGCTTTGAATCCTACCAATGACTGACTTTAGTGAGCTCATTAGTGTAAACTATGACTTCCAGGGGCACACTTTCAAGGGCCTGAGGTTAAAAGAGACTTTGTCAGCACAGTCTTAGCTGCCAGGACCATGGTGGTATCATAGAATCATAGAACAACCAGGTTGGAAGGGACCCATCGGATCATCGAGTCCAACCATTCCTATCAAACACTAAACCATGTCCCTCAGGACCTCATCTACCCGTGCCTTAAACACCTCCAGGGAAGGTGAATCAACCACCTCCCTGGGCAGCCTATTCCAATGCCCAATGACCCTCTGTATCTGAAGGCTCACTCTGTCTCTTCAGGTGGGTTTTGCTTGGGCAGCTGAATAACTGGGCATCTCCATCGGCTTGTCCCATCCATATGTCTAAGGCTGCTGCTCTTGATAGGAACTGATTGAAGAGGGAAGCAGTAACTCTTCGGAAGAACTAGTTAATGTTAATATGCCAGGCTACATAGCGAAGCAACAGAGACTTATCTGTCCCATTTAGTGATCATTACTCCAGGGACAAAAAATTTCAGCTGTCTGAAATGGGTGTGGGATGAGAGGAGGGCCTCAGCTGTGGCAACTAAACTCTTCGCCAATATTAAAACCTTACATTCAAGAGACCAAAAAAGTAACTCTGATCTGTCTTCTGTATAGATATACCAATAGCTTGGATCCTGAGACAGTCCATGGAGAGCAGTGAGCTTGATAGCTGTGTAGGTTGCAACTGGTTTGAAGACAGCAAAAAGAGAGTAAAAAAATTGAGTATATAAATCAGATGTATTAAAAACCTGGGAAAAGCAAAGCAGATCCTTGCCACTCCACAGTCTTGCTAGGCCCATGGTCGTCTACACAAATCACTTCCCTTGTCTCTTTCATTTAAAAAAAAAAAAAGAGTTTCTTTGTAAAGGGAGGATGAACTACTCTATAGACTTACTGGCATTTCCCCCTCTCCTGATCACCACACCATTAGTTGGCTTTGCTCCCAATCAAACCTTATAATGTGTCAGTGACAGTTTTTCTAATCCTTTAGTAAACAGCTGAAATACCACTTTAAAATATAGTCACAATTTAACCTGACACATGTAAGCTTAGTCTGCATACTCGCACGAAGAAGCATGCAGAGCAGGTGGGAATAAGAAGTGTTATAAAATGTTAAGTGAACTGTGTCATCTCTAATGGGATTCAAAGGAATCAGCAGCCCTAAGGTGCATCCCAGTATTGCAATTCAATGTACAAGGTCTCCGAAAGCCGAAACACCCTCCCTCCCAACCTCTACCCAGCCGTCTAGATGAAAATTGCATGCTATACTGAGGTCATTTTGAAAGAATACTCTCTCCCCATTTCCAGCTCCCTTCCCCCTCTGAATATTACTGCAGTGCAAGGGTTAACGGATCTCAGAAAACCCTGGTGCCCTTTAGCTAGGAGAAGAGACACCCTGCAGAATAGATGCCTGTGCTGCTTGGTCTGGGAAGCTTTTAGATTAGTATGCCTCCAGCTGCATTTCCTTGAAACTGATTTAGTTTCAGCCAATATCAGAGTCCTTTCATGGAGCTATACCTATTCAAAATAAAGTCCTTTAAGAAAAGCACTGTGATGGGGCTTAAAGTAATCCAAAAAGTATGGGTTGGCTTAGAATTTTTGTTATGGCTAGAAGAGCCAGGATTCAGGACAGGAGGATAACAGAAAGTATGCCTCCCTGTACATACTAAACCTTTTTTGACCTAAGGCACTTACCACAAAGAACAGGGGTTTACAGTAAGGGTGGTACTTCTTTATTTCCCGCTAAGTCTTTTTTCATTACAAGATATCACTCAAAATTATGCTGAATTAACTCCCTGTGGGAATGTTTTCTCTCACGAAAGTCATGGCCATTTCTTCATGTTTCAAATACACTTCTGGAAACACATCACATTTATTACCCCAGAAATGGCAGTTGTTTTCAAATTTAACTGTTGTTTAAGTAATGATCATTTTGTCTAATGTCAAATCAAAAGCACAGACATAACTGTTAAAAATCTACGGAGTTTGTGAACAGTGCTTATCCTAGGAATAATAACCAAGCATACGTTCTTAGCAAATTATTTCTTTAAGTGACAAGATTGCTAAGAGGCCAAGTGAGAACAATTAAAAAAAAATGACATTCTTCTAGGCACAGAGAGCAGCAGAGGAGGCATCTAGGCAGTAGAGCCCAGGAGTGCTTCCAAGTCCTCATCCCAGGAGTGGGAACTGACTGTGTCCTTGCTCCCCAGTAGACTTCAGCCCATGGCAAATGCTCCAGGAGGATGCTAGGGACTGCTCTAAGAAGCATCAAATGAGGGCATTGTGGGGAGCTAAAGAGTGCCACAACATGTCCTTGCTGGTAAGTACAGGCATAGCAAGAGATTTATTATCTGAACAAGAGTTGTGATCTAAGTAAACAAGTTGGACAATGGGCTGGAGAGAAGTGATGGAATACATACTGAGCAGCATGATTGTTTGCGTAAGTCTTCTCAATTTAAGGATATTTGGTTGCTTGCTTGTTCGTTTTTCTCTAAGAAGAAGCAGTGTTTCCTTAAACTGCTGGGGTGGACCTTTGTTAGATGGTGTTTCACTAAGCTGAAAGACAAAGGAAAGAAGGGAAATGGTACAAGAGGAAGAAGCCTAAAACAGAAGTGGAATGAATCCAAGGCAAAGACAGCACATAGGAAAAGACTACAGGAGGGTCCTGCACATCCTACGCACCAATGCAAAATATGTCAAGACGCTTAGGGTGTGGTTAAAAAGATGTAATAGCAGTTCAGGAGGCATCAGAAGACAGGATGGAGTGGACTATTTTCGTAGCAAATCCTGGTCCTGTCCCAACACCTTTTATCAAAGTAGAAATAATGACTTCAATATGCGAACAGAAGGATTTTTATTCCATAGCTTTTGTTGAAACAATTCTGCTGGTTTCAACAAAGAAAATATCACCAGAAGATTATGAGGGAAACTGGTAGGTCAATTAGAATTTGCGTGGCTAAAATGCCAAAAATACTACCACTTGATGGAAGAGTTTCGTCTACTCTTATACAAGTCTCATACAGAAGGAACATATAGTCCATGAGACATTTTAGGGGATGCATGTGCATTTTTTACTTTTCTAGTCTCTATCCTAGAAAGAAAATCCATTTTTAAATGTACAAGAACAGGATAGGTGCTTACCACAATATCAGATGTACTAAAACAGAGCAACATGTTATTCTAGTTCCTGGCAAAGAAAAAGAAGAATGGAGGTACTGACATGGGTATACGAGGAATATTGTGATCTTTCTTGTTCTGCTTGGGAATATTTGTTTGGTCCTGATTACTCATTTCCTTGTCCAGTTGCTTTTACACGAACAACTGCGCAACTGGATGCTAGACTGCTAATCAGGATAGTAGT
The DNA here is from genome assembly GCA_033558105.1 of Coccyzus lansbergi. Classification (NCBI taxonomy): domain Eukaryota; kingdom Metazoa; phylum Chordata; class Aves; order Cuculiformes; family Coccyzidae; genus Coccyzus; species Coccyzus lansbergi. The sequence goes on from JAUMJK010000379.1 coordinate 1,727,112, forward strand.
TTCTTGCATGTGCTTAGCGTACATGCATACTGTTCGGAATCAGGTCTGCTTATTGTTGCTCCCATGGCTCGACTCTGGATCTTGTCAAGGTTGTCTTGTGTCTCTCACACAGTTCAATAACTGACTTGAAATGAAACTACAGTTTTCACCAATACAGCTCTTCCTTACTCTCTCTCATGTTGTCTCTCGTCATTGTTTCAGCTGTGAATTGATTCATACACATAGCATCAACAGTTTTAGCATTTAGGTACACTCAGTAACTCTTGCTAAACCTTACCCTGTGTCTACAGCTTTGAATCTCATTCTACACTAAAATCAGTTTGGAACTTCATGTTTTGTATATCTTCAGCCAATTTTTCCTTTTCTCTTCAGGCTGAGCATATGGAAAAGATATGCGAATGCTTCACCTGGCAGCCAGCTTGCAGCTCTAGTGCAAGGATTCACTGTGACTTCAGACTTCAAAGGAAAATGCCACAAATCTCTGATGCACAAATGCTGTGGAGTGGTGAGAGGCAGCAGTGAAGAGGTTAAACATACACTAGCATGGACAAGGTTTATATTTTGTACATAAACTTGAAAGCAAGAAGGCTTGGAAAATGCAGGAGGAAGAAGAGGAGGGATGGATTTCCAAGGCAAAAGGAAAAATCACTTGCTTTGGGTCCAGATAAAACATTTAGATATAATTTCTTTTAAACCTCAAGTCATTAAGTTTATGTTAGCTAGCTTGGAATATCCCCACAAGTATGCTGTTCTCCCAAGATAGACATTTCCTGGGGCGGGAGGAGAGGAAGGGGTGAAGGAGGAGAATGGGGATATTCTATGTATTGCAGTACATCTGGAATCCTCTTATCTATAGCAAGACCAGAAACACCTGGACAACAGTTGGCTTCCTCCCCCACCCACCTGTGCAAATTGCTAAGCTCACCACAGCTCAAAGCACTACACCATATGCCACTCACATCACAGAGGTCTATTGTGACTTCTCCGAACATCAAAGAAAAGCCATTGCACATCTTCTTCACACAAATACCAGGCAGAGGGGGAGGGAGGGCAGTTGTGAAGGGGTTAAAAGATCAAGTTCTGCTATAAAGATAACAGGAACCGGAGAACATGCAGCAGATGTTCCATGTGGAGGCACTTAAGTTTACTGTCCCACCTGTGTCCATTAAATACCTTTAAAAAGCAATCTCCTGCTCATTTCTAATGGGGGAGAGAAAAATTGATGTTCCAGTCTCAACATCCTTTCCCAACATTTGCATCCCACTTGAGGAAAGGTAGGAGGGTATAGGATGAGTAGGCAAGACAAGAAAGCTGAAGATGAGATTTAAGGACATGAATATTTGGAGATTTATACAAGCATACATCCCCATATGGAAAGTCAGACATTCTTTTTTATGTGCAGGGCTATTCATGCTCTGTGATTGGGAGCAGTAACTCAACCTTAATGTTAGCATTTAAAATGTCTTAAGAGCAGCATGAACAGTAACTAGACATGTCACAAAGCTTCGCATCCTTCTTTTTATTTTCCTTCCTTCCTGTTTTCATTCCCATTTCCCTTTCAGATTTGCTAACTGTCTTCCATTACACATATTATATGAATTCAAACAAAGTGTGGGAATGGACTCAATTATATTACATTTTAATGGAAGTATGCAACCAGAGAGATAAAGGCTGAGGCTGAGAATGACTTATCACACTTAGACACCAGAGGGTCAACATGGGAGAGGCTTGGGTAAGTTTCAGTCAGAAAGGAGTAGGCAAATACCGATCCTTCTTGTATAGCAAAATGAGACCATCTCAAGGCACAAATCTACAAGGAAACAGACTTTAGTATTTTCCTTTCATATATGTGTCCTTGGTTCAAACAGATCTAGGGCTAGAGGAAAAAAAACCATCCAGTTACTAAGAGCAGTCAATTTGTTTCTATTCATGTTGCACTAAGAAACTGAAAACATAGTCTGTAGGCCATATCCAGGAACACAGGATACAAAATCCTGCTTCCATTTTTCGGACTTTCTGGTTACAAAGAAAAGATTCCAAGTACAACTCCACATAGGTATGAGGTGCATACCTATGCACACCCACTGGCAACCTGAAATGCTCCCAGGTTCACGAATCTCCCTGAACACATTTCTGCATCACTGCTGATTGTTTTCAGAAAGCAGCGAGGAAAAGACTGAAGTGCATCTCCCAAGGAACTGGAATTAGGAGTTAGCAGAAAGAGGGAAACATGGAGCTCAGCAGCTGTGGTCTTAAAAGGGAGCAAATTGTTAGCTGAGTGATGCCGATCTTTCTGTGAACTTCCACTGGCATCACTGGGATACCGTTGTGCTGGAAAGTATGCAATTCGTATATTTATACTGTGACCCATGAACCATAATATAACATGGAATTCAACCCTCTGCACTAAATGATTTGACACCCCAAGGCTACAGCAATTCTGAGAACAAAACAACTACTGTCTCCTCAGACAGGCACAGTTCTTAAAAATATAACTTTACACAGAAAACAAAGGTAGAATAGTTTCATAACTTTGTACAATGCACCTTAGTGCCTTGTCTTATCCCAGATGTCTCTTCCCTGCTGGCTATCTGCCATATACACCAGTCTTCCATTTCAGGACTTGGCACAACCCAAGTCACTCCTCCTTGTGACCTATCCAAAGGTGGAATTAAAACCAAGCAGTAGATGGAGGGTAACCATGAGATGCCTGCTTGCAAAGGAAACTGCTTCTCTAACCACAGAATACTACACTGGCAATCCGGAAATACTTATTCTGTTTCTAGTTTTGCAGTGTACTTGATGATGGGTTGTAGATGCATCACTTGCGCTTCTGTATCTCAGTTTACCTATCTTCTGGGTTTTTTTCCCTCATGCAACCGTCACTTAAAGAAAACTCTTAGAATGTTTCTTGTTTAAAACCTGGGATTTGAACATCATAGGAAGATACTTAGTATGGCAATTGCGGCTCAGGAGCAGAGGTTGTAGTAGCACATAGCTGCTAGCAAACAAGAAAACCTTTTGCTTCATCTGCACAACTACATGCAAATGCATACAAATACACAGGACTACACACCTACAAAGATACCTTGTTTTCAAGTGCAGCATTACTGTGTTTAACAACAGTTTGGTATAGTAGCTGCAATATATTATGAATATAGTTCATATAGAAACTGTCATGGAGAACTGTCATGTCTACTGCCCTCTCCTTTCAAGTCAGGTACATTTTCTGGAAATATTTGCAGGTCTGAAAGGAAACACAGTTCTAAGTGAAGTGTTTGCAAAGAGTTCAAAGCTCATCTGCAGAGAACAACTGCTGTTTCAACACTAGCAACAGCAGCTCAGACTGTGGAAGAACCACTATATCATTGGCAACATCCTCTCCACACAGCTACTACCTGCATAAGGGTTCAAGAGGTAAAGTAGAACCTCATGGGTTGACTTTCACATGTAGAAACCTGGTGAAGCCAGGAAGACACAACATGGCCCCTAAAATATATCTGGGAAATACTGGGAAGATCATTACTCTCTAGAAGACACTTTGTATCAACAGCCCTACCAGTTTACAATGCTCTTCCCAGATAAGGACTACTAATGAATGCAGTTCTGAACTGTCTAAACTGTTATTTCAACTGTCACACAGAAATATAGCAAGATCTTACAAAAGATGCAGTGGTGGATTCATTTTTTCCCCCATTACCTTGCTCTACGCTAGCTTGCCCTGTGTAATCAGCAAGTTTACAGACTGTGATGAAACCCTCCAGACACCTGGCACTCTGGCCCAATCAAGTCTCCTATTCCCTCTAGTCTCACCTTCAGATTTAATAATTTCAGTCTCTTATTGTTTCTGTTATATAACTATATTGCCCATTTGTTTATTTTTCCTGTAAACTCATCTCCCTCCCCTACCAGGCCCAGTGGCTTAAGCTGGGGAGTGTTGTCAAGTAGCAGAGCCTGTATTTTAGAGAAAAACCTTTTGCACTTTGCTGTCCTTGGCACTGAGTTGAGGTATTTGCTCCAGCCACCATCCCCCACTCCATGAGCCTGAGGGACCCATTCCAGTACCCCAGGAATAACTAGCCCTACCCAAGTGACAAGGCTGTTGACAGGAAGTTCCTGTGCTTCCTGTTGTATTTCAAGGATTTTAGTAATGCAATGTGCTAGCATGCTGTTTGTTTATGACAAACAATTACTAACCCTCTTTAGGGTTCAGGGACAGATCTCTTGAGGGCCAGAGTGAGAACTGAGGTGATCCCTCCAGGGAGTCCTTGCAGCAGAACCTACATCCTGGGGAGCTTTTGTTCCCTGTGGATGGTGCTAAGCACCTGGGACAAGTTGAAAGCTCGGTGGTGACATGCTGAGGGAACAGGTCCTTAGGGAGTCTAGACACCTGGACAGGAGTTCCATGAATAACACATTGACCTATTAATAGCTACCTGGAAATAAGGGGTACTTCCTCAATTCCTCTCCACCCACTTTTTCATCTCTTTTGACTCTGATGTAGCAGCAAACACCTCTATTACAGAAAGCAAAGAAACTTCCAGTGCTAAAATGCTCCTCCTTAGTTCCTATCACAGGCTTTCTTCTGTTAAAAATAGCCCTGTAAGCAACACTTCTCAGGTGGTTTACTATCTGGAGAGGGACAATTACTGCACTCACTGAAACCTGCAGGCCTGCATGGTTGGGATCTAATTCAGAATCCTTCGGTGCTTTGTTTTTAAAGACCTGCCTTTCCCTTTCTTCTTTTAACTGACATACTCCTTGCTGGCATGCAGATTACCATGGATAACATTCTTAACGTGCTCTATATCTGATACCTATTTATGTTTTCTTCTCCATTGCCATTCGCCAAGAATGAATTCTCTGCCTTATCTGCAACTGAAGCCAGAAAAAAACTGAGATCAGAGGGGCTCACTGTATAGGTTGAGAAGGCTTTCTCTTCCTTTGCTGTGGTTACTATGACTCTATTTTATTTTTCCTTTTTTAAGATGAATAAGCACCTAATTAAAATCTTTGCTATAGTATACAAATGTTTGTTGTTTAGTAAGTAGAGAAAACTTATTAAATGCTGTAGAATGAGTTTTCCCCATTGACCATAAATGAAAATTCTTTTAATTTTGGATTCTCTTTAGTTAAAACTTGGGCTTTTCATATTGATCAGGAGGGGTACTTGTTTCTTGTTGAGAAGAAGTGAAATGGAAAGAAGCAGAATTTCATTGTATGTTATTGTTTATATTCCTGGTTTCTTTTGGGACAGCTTTTGAATAATTTGAAGTAAATTGACTCTTGTTCTTAAAGAAGAATATCGACTGGGAAAGAAAATGGAGGCTCTACTGAATGAATCCTGTTTTATGCCTATATTTGCTGTCTAGACTTGCACTGAAGAGAAGCAGATTTATGGATGGTGGAGAATGCAGTGGTTAGATTTGCTGAGTGCAAAGACAATCTCAGTGCTAGCATGAATGCCTATACGAATTTGGCAGTTGCCAAATCGCAGGTAGCACCTAGAATGTTAATTACAGTTTCTCTGGGAACGGGAATGCTAGAATCCTCCAACATAGAACTTTCCTGACTCTGTAAGGTTAAAATGAATGATTGCCTCTGGCAGTACAGCACTAACAAAATCAAATGCATGTGTTCTATGTATGTAGTGCTACACATGTACCACTGTTCTATAAAAGTGCATCTGTGCCTTGTCTTGGATCACATGCCATTAGTTCTGTATGGCATTTACTGGCAGGGTACCATTAGAAAGGAAATTCATAGTGTAATTAAGAAAACATACACTTCTTACTCTCCATCAATTATCTCCACATCTTTAATAATAATAATCAAAGAAACCCTGATCTGTAACATCTGAATTCCCTTAAACAATATGGTCAAGTAGCTGGTTACCAGGCTGACCAGGGATTGCTATTGTCTACTCTCTTACAGCTGAGCTTACCTGGTACACCATGTGCCACTGAATCATTCAATTTGCATTCTAGAAGGCAGAAGGAGTCTGAAGTGGTAATTAAGCTCGTCATTACATTGCAAGTTTTATTACTACAGATATCCAGAATCTGATTCTTCCTAAAGGTTAACAATGTGCTGGAGAGAGCCATTAATTTCAACAAAGCTGCAGATTTACATTTGTAAAGGAGAAGAGAACTGATACCGTCAGTGATAATGATATAGATAGAAGAAAGGTAAACCTTTTTTGTTCTAAAATTGGATCCAGAAGACTGTAGCTCTAAAGGTATACTCTACACCTGAGATTACAGTTGGTCTATGGTTGTTTAAAGTTGCTTAAATATTTAAAACAGGCTCTGCCAAGAAAAAGAGAATGCATGAAAGACCCTGTCTTGTTTCAGGCGACTGAGATTTCTTTCTTCTTGGTGCTGTCTGGTTTATTTGTTTGAAAAAACCCTAAAACAGTTAACCATGAGAGACAATAGCCCAACAGGGAGACACCTTCTTCCAGTTGATGTAAACTTGCAAAATAGTCTCAGATGAGATGTCTGTAGTAATTCTTCTTGCTTCACTTGCAAAGTACTTATTGTTTCCTCTTTCAAGCAAGTTAGGACAACTGGAAGAAAAAGAGCTAACTGGGACAGTAAGGGAGAGATTAATATCACTCACTTCAGAGGCTTTGAGATGTATATCTACCCAATCTACCTGCTGTTAGCTTTTGTTTGCCATAGAATATTGAATTCAATAGAAGATACAGATTTTCATCAGACATTTGAGAAACTAGGACTAAATATAGTTTATAAAGCTGGCAAGAATGTCACAACCTACCATAAAACAAAATTTCCTAGTCACTTGTATTTGAAAGGAAATTTTATTATAAAAGAGCAATGACTCTTTCTTCTCTCATCATTTTTGGGGCTGGTTGGGTTTTTTTCATGTGTGTGGTTTTTTGTGTGTTTTTTAGTTTGTTTGTTTTCGGGTTTTTTTTGGCTATGATTCTACTGCATGGAAATATGTACTTGAGATTGTAGTCTTTAATATTCTGCTGAGGCCTTTCTTGGAAGGCAGCATTTCAATGCAAATGTTGTCAATGAGAATTTTAGGACATACGTACATTGAACAGCAGGTGCTGTTCTCATACAGGCTGCCTTTGCACACAAAGTAAAGTAGCTGTGTCCTTTTTGCAGAAAGTCAGTAATGATTAGGTGTGTTGAGAAACAAGACATATCACTGAGGCTGCATAATGACACTGGTAGGACTGTACTGTAGGGCTGTATTCTTCTCAGCATCTAAGCTAGCTCTACTCCAAAGTCCTGCACTGTACAATATGGACACAACAGTCCAGTTTGGGTTTTAGTGTTTATAGCATTATTTGACTGAGATACATCATTAAATTAGTAAGCCAAAGTTAAAGGCTGGAATAGTTGTCTACCAAGGGATTTGAATGGAGCTTCAGTTTGAGACCCTCGAATGCTGACGTAAAAGCCTTTCATCTCCTTTTTCTTCCCCAATCCTCCAACTAAATAGTGCCATCAGATTAGGACATTCAACAACAAAACACGGGATCTGAATAATTTAATAGGTAGAAGTACAGACCCTAAATAAATAGAAATTTGAAATATTTTCCTACAGAAACTGCTTCCAGACCCAGCATCCCAAGTGGGTACAGCTACTTAGGTGTGGTTCTTAAGTCAGGACTGAGGGAAGATGTATCCCTGAGATCTGTATTTTGTACTACGCTGCTCTGTAAGGATGCACAGTCAGTATGCTGACTGTAGCTTACCCTATACACAAATACCTAAAATCCCAAGCAATGCATAACAAGCTGACACAGTGGACTCTATACCACCTGCATGTGTACATTGTTCATGCTCCCTTCTTAATACTCTCTTGAACAAGGTGCTGAATGTATATAATTAACAAGGCCAAAAGATATGGTGCAATAAGCATTCTCATAAATGGAGTGGGTGCATATTAGGAATATGTGCTCATCATCTAAAGCTTGTAAGGGACAATGCAGATTGAATTGTGTTTGCAAAGCTGCGTTCAGTCAGATCTGTTCTCTGTGGACTATGTTGAGTTTGGGGGGTTTTGATATCTAAATTGGTATTGATGGACATTAAAAATACATAAAATATTAAGATATAAGATAATATATTAAGATATAAAAAAATATTAATAATATTATATCTTAATAATATTGAACCACGAGGCTGGTGAAGGGGCTGGAGAACAGGCCCTATGAGGAGCATCTGAGAGAGCTGGGGTTGTTTAGCCTAGAGAAGAGGAGGCTGAGAGGAGACCTCATTACTCTCTACAACTACCTGAAAGGAGGTTGTAGAGAGGAGGGAGCTGGCCTCTTCTCCCAAGTGACAGGGGACAGGACAAGAGGGAATGGCCTCAAGCTCCACCAGGAGGGATTTAGGCTAGAGATTAGGAGGAAGTTTTTCACACAGAGGGTCATTGGGCATTGGAACAGGCTGCCCAGGTCGGTGGTTGATTCCCCTTCCCTGGAGGTGTTTAAGGCACGGGTAGATGAGGTCCTGAGGGACATGGTTTAGTGTTTGGTAGGAATGGTTGGACTCGATGATCCGATGGGTCTCTTCCAACCTGGTTGTTCTATGATTCTATGAATATTAAGATATAAGGCAGTCTTCTTCCCCACTGGCTCATCTTTTGGCACATGGGGATGGCCTACTCCTGCACCTTTAAGAACTAAGGACAAAAGACCATATTGAGATCTCAAAGTCTCTGAGTACTGGAAATGGAGCAAATGTAGCACATACTGACAAATGTAGCTAAGATGTTCACATGCATGAGAACTTTCCATCTTGAGTAACTCAGATAAATTGTGCAAATGCCATTAAGCAATGGTACAGCAGTGGTCACTGTAGCATCTGATCGATCATCCTAGGAAATTTCTGTGAAATAGCTAATTATCTTACAGTTACTCAGAGAGTGTGTATAAAAATGTAGCTGATATTCAGATGTATCGAAGTCTAGTTTTCAAATGAGTAGCTAGACCTTCACATTTACAAATCCACACAGTAAAAAATGCCATTTCTGGGACTCATACAGAGTCCTGCACAGCAGCCACTGTCTGATAGTAGTCAAAATAGCATGAGCCAACATCATCAGAAAAAAGGCCATTTGGCTACCTTGACCTGTTTTGATTTACTTTCCATTTTTTTTACATATCTCAGAACTTCACATAAATGGCTGATAGATCTAAATACTGTGTTTTTCCCCACTTCTTCTTTCTCCAGCGGGAGCAACTTGTAATCATTGAGTGACCAAAAGGTTTGTTGATAAAATAAGCTTCTTCCCCCTTTTTACTAAAAATATTTCAGTGTTAGTGTCATGTCAGCACTTCATGTCTAATTGTTGTTGTAGGGTCACTTTTTCCAACCTAAAGTTAGTGTTTGATATTTAATTGACATTGGTGGGGCAAATCAGTCCAGTGTGAAGCCTGTTCCATGAGAAAATGTCTGGCAGCCCAGGGGGAAGATCCAGCTATTGGCTAACCCCCTCCTTTACAAACTGTCAGGAAGCAACCCTAATCAGGGACAGCTGACCTGGGATGACAGTTCTCTTCCACAGTCATTTGCATGATTCCAGAATCCAGTTTTTGTTCCACCTTGGCACAAAGAAGAAAACCTTTTGAACTTCATAATGCCACTCAGACTCTGACAAACTCAGAATAATGTTTTCCATCTTGTTCACTCCAAATCCAGAAAACCAAGAACTGTAATGGGGCTTTTTCACATCTTAGATTAATATCCTTACTGAGTAGCTAAAGTACGTCTCTGTTTTCCTCCATTTTACTTTGTTTCATGGAGCTCAATACTTCTCCAACACATCTTAGGCTGCATCTTCAAGGCTAAAGCTTTCTGTTGCATAAATTGAACAATTTTACATACTACGTAGCACCTCCCCCCCCCCCAAGTCTTCCTAAAATTAGTATTGTCAAACCAATTAAAAAAGTATGGTGCCAGACTGCTGCCAATCCATTTAATAAAAAAATCGAGTCTATGTCAGTCAACATCAAGGGTTTTTAAAAGTCCAGCACATGAATACTTCTTATCACAGTGATTGCATTGACCTTGCTTAGTCTTTGGATATGGGAAACAAGATCTTTACTGAGTTTAATTTTCCTACGAATTACTAAGTTAAAAAATCAGAATTTGAGAACATTTAGTCAGACGAAGGAATACTAAGACCTTTTCTTCATAGGACAGGTTCTCTATCATTTCACTGACATCATGTTTGTTTTACCTGGACACAATAGCAGAATTAAAAAATAGGGACAGCACCTGAGGCAGCTTATGCAACAAGAGTCACAAGCTTTTATTTTCTACTGAAATACGCAATAGAGTGGCTAAGAGATGATCTTTTAGAACACAGAATTCTAGACAAAGTTTTTAGTCAGAATTTTTTCTTGGAAGTTAGAAAACTTATTCTACTTTAACTCAAATCATACACTAGAAAAAATATTTTTTGGAGAGTAAAACTCACTTGAAGTGAAAACATGTTTTCTCCTGTATTTTTTACTTTTAATCTTTCATTTCTGTTTCAGCTGCAACAGAGGGGATGCAGGAAATGAGTCCAATTAGTTTGGTAATACGTTAATATTATCAGAAGAATTTGTACATAGTGATGGATTGATAGAGTAGTCTACCAGTCCAAAGGAAAAACAGTCTTATCAACCATCAGGAAATTAAATGGTTTGGATATTTTGAGAAATAGCTGATCAAACAGATAAGATGTTTACTCCAAATATTAAAAGATAAAGTTTACCAAAATGAAATCACAAGTCTCTGAAACTGCTAGTATGCAAGACAGAAATCTAAATCATCTACTAATACACATGTTCAACTATAGTGAAAGAGCTAAAAAATACGGTGAACATTCAGTGACAGCTAATAAACAGCATTTGGTTTTTTTATTAATGAAAGGGGTTATTTCAATCTGAATCTGAATTATTAAAACCAAATATCTTCTGTATGGCTGGTTTTTGTTTTTCTTTTTTGTTCTACTCCCTTCCCCACTGAGGCAGAAGAACAATTATAGAAAACTTCTTTGGAAGAATCTTTATCATAAATATTGCCCACGTGGAAATTCAGAATATGAAGAAATAGACGGAACAGGCAAGAGATGCAATTACATGATCATAGGGTAATTCAGGTGGGAAGGGATCAGTTCAGAAGCAAGATCAGGTAGTTCACTTCTTTTCCCGGTGGAGTCTTAAAAACCTCCAAGAACAGAGACAACAAAAATTCTGACAACTTTCTCCACCCTCCAACTCTTGTCTTTCTATCCAGTTTCTCCTTACGTCATTTGTGCCCATTGCCTCTCATCCTCCCACCACAGACCACTGTGAAGAGCCTAGTTCCCACTGGCCCATTCCAGTATGTGTAGGTCCCTCTGAAAGGCAGCCCTACCCTTCAGCATTTTGACTGACCTCCCCAGTTTGGTGCATTCTGCAAGCTTGATGAAGGTGTATCCTGTCACGTCCTCCATGCCATTCGTAATGACATTACAAAGAACAGGTTCCAACACACTTGGCTTCCAGGCAGAGTACAACCCATTATCCTCTACTCCCTGAGCATGGTGATCCAGTGCCGCAGAATACTGTCCCATTCTGGTATATTCAGATCTAGGCAGGAGTAGCAGTCTGAAAACAAGATGACTTCCTTAATAAAATAATTCTATATGTAATCTGAATAAGTAAGATGGGGAAAAGTGCTTAGTCTATTCTTGTCCTGGAAACATTTTAACAGGAACACTTTTAAACAGTATTTTAACTAACAGGATGTACCAGCATATACAGAGAAGATCTGTCTGTGTTATAAATGACTTTTACAGAACAGTGTGATTGAGCATGCTGAAAAACTTGAGTTGGCATTCTGGTATCAAGATCCTTCCAGCCCAAGTTTAAAAAGGGCCAAAATCATTAGCATCAAACTGTATAAAGAATCACCAACAAGTTGTTGTAGAATACATGCCACACAGTTCTCTCAAGGAAAAAAAATATTCTTACATGTAATGTAAATGTCTCTATCAAAGTAACCACAAATAACTTTTCTAACGTGCAGTCTGGTCTGAGGAAGTTCTATAACATTTAAACCACCAAATTTTTATTTGTCATATAAGTTCAGTCTATTTTACTGTAAAATACTTTTGTTTTGCAAGTGAATGCAAGGAGAATAAACAGTGCAGAAGAATATAATTATAGAAAAATAAATTGAAATCATCTGTGACTTCTCAAAAATCATAGTTTTCCCTCTTTCTTCTACATTTTTCTCAAAATACTATGGTTTAAGTTCACAGTGACCTTGATATACAGACAATTATTCTTTCTTACTGTTTTCCATAAGACAAAAAGGATGTAGTAGCGCATCAAAAAGATGGGGAGAATGCATAAAGGACTTCTCAGAACAAAGCATTTCCTAAGTGAAAAAAACCTTCAACCTACATATTTTCTTTGATTGAATCCATGTGTAGGTAGTTTTGCAAATAAATAAATTAAGATGATGCATGATTTGCTGTACAAATGACAAACACTGTCAGAAGACAACTATTGCATAGATTCCCTTTTCTTATTGTCTTTGCCTAGAAACATCAACACAACTTTTTAAGTAAAGAGAGTTGTTAAATTGCATTAAATTGATACTGATCCAAAAAACCCCAAAAAACCTCAACAAACTCAAAACCAAACTAGTCTTCAGAATTTGCTGGCTATATGGACTACAATTCTCCTGACTACAATGGTTTCTTAAACAGCTTCAGCTGCCCAAATTCAAGTATATATATCACAATTTCTGAAACTGAAGTGGATCTAAGACATTTGCATAGGACTAGCAAATGACTGATGTGGAGAAAACAATCTTTTCCGTGCAATTGTTGGCTGTCTGTCTGGACTAGCTTAGAGTTTCTCGTATCAACAGTGAAGAAATAGATCTTCTCAGTATACTGACAAGAAATATTTATCTCAAGAAAATAAATCATAGGTTTAGGAAGAATGACTATATCTTATCTTTGCCTTTATTCTTCTTAGCACTCTTGTGACAATCAGGTGTCTGTACTTTGGGAAAAACCTTTAGGAATCTGTGGTGGTTTTGACCATTCCAATAACTTGCAGAGTGAGCTTGGGAGAGCCTTGTTTATCAAGAAACAATTTTGAAAAATATCTTCATGGTCAATACATAAATTAATACTTTGCTAATTAAAACACATTTATGTGTATTTTTAAAACAAGTACATTACAATTAGGCAGTTGACTACTTTAGCTTATAAATAGAATGTCCAATGGTGTTAAAAATGCTGCATGAACCCACTCTACAGAGGCAGTGAAGGGATTTTTTCACAAAACCAGTATAAACAACAGACTACATAAAAGAGTTCTTCTGCGATGAATACTCAGATAAAACATCATTGCCTAATATTTTCTTAAGATAAATATTTTTTGCTGATGAAGGATGTACGCCTGTCAGTCTTTTGTTCTATCTTAAAACATTACCTAGATTCACAGATTCCTCCCATTTGTTTATCTTTTAGACATTTTGGCCTGCTATTAAGTATGTCTTGCAGAAGACAATAAAGATCAAGTACTGAACTAACAAAAAGAGTCCTCAAAATATGAGGATAGCTTTCACAGTATCCAGACATTTATTGTACAGTAGAGGAAGTATTTACTCTCTATCTGTCTGGACTATTTCAGCCTTAAGAATTTTTCAGTCTTTTCAAATAATTTCTTGATTTACCTTTGTCCTCTTCTCATTTCACGACAGGGATGTTTTTATTTTTCTTCATAGAGTCACTGAACCTATATTTAAAAAATATTTTGGTTTGTATAGAAGTATGATATACGTTAATGAATGATGATCTTCTGCTTTTTAGTATGCAATACTTTTGGAAGACCAATGGCATGATAAATGTCAACTTATGAAAGTGCCCTTATTAAAGTGGAAAGATTGTTTCTACTCCTCACATGACGATAGCTGTAAACAAAGGAGAAGATAACCCTAGGGAGAGATAACGTAATTTTCATTGCCTGTGATTTTGATGAGCACCAAGGCATCAGAGCTCATTTGATCCAGCCCAGCTATCAGTGCCTGTGGTGTCATCCATGACTTCATTTGTAATGACTGGAGAAAAGCTATGATATTTAGATTATAATTCATGTCCCATAGCAAGATTTCTCTCTCTCACTCATTATTGATTATGGAGGTCATCTGCCAAAATTGCATTTGTACTTGAGGCACCTAGTGGTTTCTACATACATAATAGAACAGAAGAAGTAAAGCCTGTGCTATCATTGTTGAACAAGAGACTGTTGTTGATTATAAAGAGGAATTAATATAAGAAAGAAAGAAAGAGAGACACAGAGAGAGAGAGGGAGAAAGAGACACAGAGAGAGAGAGGGAGAAAGAGACACAGAGAGGGAGAGAGGGAGAGAGGAAGGGAGGGAGGAAGGGAGGGAGGGAGGGAGGGAGGAAGGGAGGGAGGGAGGAAGGAAGGAAGGAAGGAAGGAAGGAAGGAAGGAAGGAAGGAAGGAAGGAAGGAAGGAAGGAAGGAAGGAAGGAAGGAAGGAAGGAAGGAAGGAAGGAAGGAAGGAAGGAAGGAAGGAAGGAAGGAAGGAAGGAAGGAAGGAAGGAAGGAAGGAAGGAAGGAAGGAAGGAAGGAAGGAAGGAAGGAAGGAAGGAAGGAAGGAAGGAAGGAAGGAAGGAAGGAAGGAAGGAAGGAAGGAAGGAAGGAAGGAAGGAAGGAAGGAAGGAAGGAAGGAAGGAAGGAAGGAAGGAAGGAAGGAAGGAAGGAAGGAAGGAAGGAAGGAAGGAAGGAAGGAAGGAAGGAAGGAAGGAAGGAAGGAAGGAAGGAAGGAAGGAAGGAAGGAAGGAAGGAAGGAAGGAAGGAAGGAAGGAAGGAAGGAAGGAAGGAAGGAAGGAAGGAAGGAAGGAAGGAAGGAAGGGAGAAAGAAAGAAAGGAAGAAAGAAAGAAAGGAAGAAAGAAAGAAAGGAAGAAAGAAAGGAAGAAAGAAAGGAAGAAAGAAAGGAAGAAAGAAAGGAAGAAAGAAAGAAAGAAAGAAAGAAAGAAAGAAAGAAAGAAAGAAAGAAAGAAAGAAAGAAAGAAAGAAAGAAAGAAAGAAAGAAAGAAAGAAAGAAAGAAAGAAAGAAAGAAAGAAAGAAAGAAAGAAAGAAAGAAAGAAAGAAAGAAAGAAAGAAAGAAAGAAAGAAAGAAAGAAAGAAAGAAAGAAAGAAAGAAAGAAAGAAAGAAAGAAAGAAAGAAAGAAAGAAAGAAAGAAGAAAGACTATTACAACTGGTCTTTAAAAAGGATGAATCATAGACTCATAGAATCACCAAGTTGGAAAAGACCTTTTGGATCATCTAGTCCAACCATTCCTATCTACCACTAAACCATATCCCTGAGCACCTTGTCTACCCATCTTTTAAATACCTAGATAGTGTCTCCACCATCTCCCTGGGCAGCCTGTTCCGGTGCCCGATAACCCTTTCTGTGATTTTTTTTTCCTGATATCCAGTCTGACCCTCCCCTGGTGCAACTTGAGGCCATTCCCCCTTGTCCTGCAGAAGTGTGGACAATTTTTCTGTCATTTGCTGCCTACCAACAAGTGGGCTACAGGAAAGAAAGCATGGTTTAAGTCAGATAACAGGTGGGGTTGAGCACTACATTGCCCTTCTAACCTGAAATGTTTATGTCAGGGAAGGTCACAGTCTTTCACTTAGTATCTATTAGATGAATATAGACAAGATACTAACGGGAAGACAATAATTTTACAGGATTCTTTTTTTCCCATTATATAGCTTGCCTTTTACCAAAGACAATATTGCAGCTAAAGACATAGGAATTAAAAACATAGCTGTAAATTCTCCCTAGAAACCTACATGCTTACTTTATTTTCTGGTTGGATTCTCCAGAAGTTTTCAGAAATTACTCTCTCAGTTGAAGGGTCTTTCCAAATTCAGAAACTTATTGCGTGTTTTTCTCCCT
Organism: Coccyzus lansbergi; assembly: GCA_033558105.1. Lineage (NCBI taxonomy): Eukaryota > Metazoa > Chordata > Aves > Cuculiformes > Coccyzidae > Coccyzus > Coccyzus lansbergi. The sequence continues at coordinate 1,743,073 of JAUMJK010000379.1, forward strand.
TTACTCAATAATTTTCTCTTTTCTCTTCATTATACCTTGACTGTAGAAAAGACAGAAGGGGAAGAAGAAAGGGCAGGGGAAGAGAAACGGGAAAGAGACAGAGAAGGGAAGATGAAGGGAGAGGAATCTGTATCCCCATGTTAGATCCATGCAGTACAGTGCCTGGTTTCTGTCATGTGATGAGCAGTGTAGCATATATTTGTAAAACTTTCTCATCGCTACTCCAGCTGTACCCTACCAGCTGTTTTCTGTGCTGGTTAATAAATAAGATGAGTATGCCCATGGTAGTATTTAGTATTGTTTTTCTGTGGCCTGATAAACCACTGCCATAAACACTGTCTATTAAAAAAAAAAACAAATAAAGAAAATCATATTTGCATGCATCAGTGAAGATTTCTGTTAAGGATAAATATAAAGGAGGTGAAATGACTGAACCAAATGTTTGAAGATAGTTATAACTTAAAAAAGAAATTCCATTCTAAGGAGGAGCATTGATTGCCATGGGTGAAACAGGAAAGCTAGTCATTCCAGCCAGGATCTGATATGACGACTACTTTTCTATGCAGATAGTTTGGAGTAGATCAATGTATGAACTTACAGGCAGTTTCTATAGAACTCAAAAGTTCTAACATACAAAACATCACAAAACAAACTCCAAAGAATTTGATTTTACCAATTTGTTCTTTTCTTGGGAAGAAATAATTCACTAATTTTTTTTCCTGCATGGGAACAGAATGGGCCATTACTACATTTAGAGAGTCCACATCAGTAGTTTCATAGAATCATGGAATCACCAGGTTGGAAGAAACCCACCAGATCATCAAGTCCAACCATTCCTACCAATCTCTAAACCATGCCCCTCAGTACCTCGGAAGCCTGACATTCTCTTTTAAAGATATATACAGTCATATGTACATATTCACAAATTTGTTCTGTGAAAAGAGAATACATTGCTCAGCAGGGCAACAACCTAAGAGCAAAGCCAAAACTAAGAGAGTGATTTTTCCATGTGTTTCTTTGACATCCTGTCTTTTCAGAGCCATTCACCATTCTTTTGGTCTGCACTGCCTAATAGGCCTAAATTTGAGTAAGCTGTCTATCTAAATTTTCAGCCTTCCTGAGACTAGTCTTTGCTTCTCAATGCAAAATCCATAATAAGCAGTGATGTTTGCCTCAGATAAATGGGGCTGAACTTTTGGCTTCTGGTTACATATGTGTATATTTATCTACCATCTTGCATGTCATAGCCAGAGAAGCATTAAACTTTGTCCTGGTTTGTGAGACTCTTATTACACAGAAATAAAAAAAAAAAAAAAGAAAAAAAGAAGAGTAAATTGCTGAGTTTTTGTTTTTATTGTAATCTTGACTTTGTGTCTTTAGAATTTAATAAGGAATCACTCTTTGACAACACAGAGCAGGATCAAATCCCTGGAATAGTCTTTCCTCTTCGGTCTTAATAGGAGACTTAATTGTTATATATCATTATATATATATATATTTTTATTATTATGTAGAGCTTATTTTTTTCCCATTATACAAATATTGCAAAATCCCCATGTTTTAATATCATAAAAATACTACATTTCTTTCCACTGAAGAACACTTGACATCTGGGATGACTTTTTAAAACAACGTGGAAATTTTTAACTCTTCAAATGCTACTGATACAATTTTTCTACTAACATCCTATGTAAAAGACTGCCCTGAGCAACTGTCTTCTCATTAGGACAAAGTTTTACAACTTCAAGGCTGATTTATTGTGGGCTATATAATTTGCCTGTCTGCCTACTGAAGTTCAATAACTGAACAGAAAAGGCACCACTTTAACAAGCAGCTATATATTGATGCCATAATAGAAGTATGTTATTAATACATCAATCTTATCTTTTAAATGAATTTAACCTCTATAGGATACATTATAATTTTCATTCACTGGAAGGGATTTCGACACAAATAGTTTAGACAATCACTCCTTTTACGGAAGGCTGTTTCCCACATTTACTTTTCAGAGAGTAAACTCGTATTCACTTCCATCTTTGTTTAAATAGAAACTTGGCAACACATCTATTTTCTGTAAGACAGATTAACTAACCTGCTAAGGGGAATGCCTTGTAAAATCAAAACAGACCTAAAAATATCAAGGGCAAACATGCCTCCTGGCAAAGAATTACATCTAACTGCAGGAAAGACCCCCAGTTTGCTCAGTGTTGTCACAACATAACATCTCTTAGCTGTAGAAACAGTAGTTCAACAGCAAAAATCGTATCTTTTCTGGCAAGTAGAGTGATGTTTTTCAACCCCGAGGTTTCATTCAGAGGTTTCTGTATCCTCCTCTGTAAATGCTGTCACACCTCTGATACTATGAAATATTATATGGGAAGATAAAATATACATAGACAGGAAAATACTACTTCTTTTCAATATGCAGAAGGAATCTCTCTAGAAGTCATTCAAGAGCCACCTTTCAATTTACAGAGTTTACTAATATGTAAGGAAGCACATTATCAACATAAAGAAAGTAAAAGCGCTGGCTCTGTTCTTTTCAGCCACTGCAAAACTAGGTTAGCTTTGTAAATCTTTACAGTTTCAGAAAACAGGATGGCATTTCAATTTTATTGAATGCATCTGTGTCCCTGTTTGACAACATAGAATAAACATAACTAATTGAACTGAATCTGTAAATCACTGTTGATCTCCAGAACTTCCATTTTTCAAACAGTTTTTAAGTGGAACCTCAGTAATTGCTACATTTAGAAATGGACAGTTCTGACTGAAATGTTATTAAGTTGTTCAATAATTTTACTGTGTGAAAAAGAAATGAATAAGGTAGTACTCTTGTACTTGTTGTCACAATTATTTTTGATGTGGAATAGGAAAAGTAGTATTTTGGTAGGTAATAACTGTCATACAACCAACTAAAAGAGCTGGAAAAGAAGCATAAACTTTCAGACAAGCCTACAGTTCTAAGAGGAAGATGCAAATTTCAGTGCTAAATACAGTTTCAGAATGAACACTCCATATGTAAATTAAAAAAGTGCAACCATTCTATTTAATCAACTGTCTGAGAAAAAAAAGTATATGGTTTTCATAGTGAAAAAAAAGATGCTTTAAAACCATGAAATAACATCTTTGCAATGGCTAGTTGAAGAAAGCAATACATATAAAGGAGTAAATATATCCGTTGAGTCCATGACTTCAATGTCCAGACTAAACTTAAAAAATGATTCTGTAGGTTTCTGAACTGAAGTTCTGAACTGAGACATTGGTAAGGGCTTTGTGGAAGCATTCTCTTCCCAGGGCCCCAGTCCTTTACTGAATGTTTGAGCAAATTCAATCCGGCATGTGATGATTGGGTTATTTCTGTCTCTATAGTTTCTATGAAAGCATTTGTTGTTATGGAGGAAATATGTTACATTATGAGAACGTCCAGTAATTCTTTTGGTTCTGGTTTTGGAAGCCTTTATTGAGTGGATTATAGAGATGCTAGTAAATGTCTCACATGGCATATACTACACCACAGTAAGTTTGTTAACTGATGTTACAGCTTGCAAAATTAGGAGTCTGCTAGGAAACAAAGAAGAGGTATTTGTGGGAAATGGATTTCAACAGGATTCTATACTTATGTAGAATGTAATTAGGGCTGTGATAATAACAGTGTGTAAGGACGTGTATGATTATCTTTTTAAGAAGGAAGGGGCACAGCAACACCTGAAGAAACAAGATATATAGAAAAATAAGATGAAAACTAACAGCTACAGTAGATAGTAAAGATCTGTATATGGACATTTTCACCAAGCAGAATCATCTGCCAGTATTGGGATTTGAATTAATCCGTTGGACTTTGAATATATTTTGGGAAATTAAAATACATAACCAATGCTCCCTTTCTTTACAACTTCTCATTTAAAACAGAATTTTGCAATTGAAAAACTCATCCCCACCCCCAGACTTCCACTTGGGATTATTTGATGCATAGCTGTAGTCAGTCATTTTCATTTAAGACAGTTTTTGCTGGATGTGCTCTGATTTAACAGGTGCCTGGGGCAGCTATGGAAAATGTGAGCAATATTGTTCTCTAGAGACCTACAGGATGGGGCCTGGAGGAAAATGACTCATTGGCTGGACAGAGGACACCACTTTATTTGGACATCACGTCTTTGACCTTCCTCCCACTCTTCTTCTATGCAGGTGTCCAACACTGCATAGGAGCCATCTGCAGAACTCAAAGCACTCATTAAGTTCATATGCAATTAAAAAGCCCTGCCTTAGCTCAAAAATCTTAGATAACATGTTAAATGTGTCCTACATTTCCTAAATGTTGTTTCTTAGTTTGGCTTCCTAGGAAATTGCAAGCATGTTGCCTTCCCTGTCTACCTCTGATAGATATGATTTTCATCTCTTCTGATTATCATTTTAGAAGGTATTGGCTGAGAGAAGATATTCTTCTATATTTTGTGAAGGCTTTAAATCATACAGCACAATCTTCATTACATATAAAACAGTCCATATATGGGAAAGCTATATGATTGCTATATGAGGACTTGCAAATTAATGTTGAAAAATCAAAGGACAAGACATAAATTCATGAGAAAGGAGACTTCCTCAGTTTTTATGCTCACAAAAAATACATGAAGAAGGCAAAGATAGGTACCGGGAGAATGAAGAACTGCCCACTGCAGGAGAAGGTCTGGTACAAGACCAACTAAAGAGCCTGAAGGTGTACAAGTCTATGGGACCTGATAAGATACATCCATTGGTCCTTGGGGAATGATGGATGAAGCGGCTAAGCCACTCTCCATCATATCTGAGTAGTCATGACAGTCTAATGAACATCCCACTGACTGGTAAAGGGGAAATATAACTCCCACCTGAGGAAAAGGAAGGGAAAAAAGGAAGACCCAGGGAACTACAGGCCCATCAGTCTCACCTCTGTGCCTATCAAGATCATGGAGCAGATACTCCTGGGAAATACACTAAGGCACATGGGAAATAAGGAGGTGACTGGTGACAGCCAACATGGCTTCACTAAGGGCAAAGTGTATCTGATTAATTGGTGGCCTTCTATGACAGGTTTGTAACATTCGTGGGTAAAAGAAGAGCAATTGACAACACCTACTTGAACTTCTGCAAAACATTTGACACTATCCCACACAACATCATTACTCTTAAATTGCAGAGACATCGATTTGATGGATGGACCACTCAGTGCATAAGGAATGGATGGTCTCACTTACAGAGTTGTGGTCAACAGCTTGATGTCCAAATAGAAACTGGTGATCAGTGGCATTCCTCAGGGGTCAGTAATGGGACTTGTGCTCCTTAACACCTTTACTGGAGACAAGGACAGTGGGATTGAGCTTACCCTCAGCAAGTTTTCTGACAGCACCAAACTATATGGTGCAGTTGAGATGCAGAAGGACCTTGGCAGGCTTAAGAGGTGGGTGCATGTGAATCTCACGAAGTTCAACAAGAGAAAGAATATGGCCCTGCACATGGGTAGGGAAAATCCCAAGCACAAATGTAACCTAGACATACAATTGATTGAGAGCAGTCCTGAGGAGAAGAACTTGGATGTGTTGGTTGATAAGCTCAATGTGACCTGCCAAATTATACTTGCAGCCCAGAATACCAACTGTATCCTGGACTGCATCACAAAAAATGTGGCTTGTAGATTAAGGGAGGTGATTCTCCCACTCTGCTCCATTCTGGTGGGACCCCCACATGGAGTACTGCATCCAGCTCTGGAATCCTCAGCACAGGAAAGACATGATTCTGTTGGAGTGGGTCCAGAGGAGGGCTATGAAGATGATCAGAGGACTGAAGCAGTTCTATGAAGAAAAGCTATGATAGTTGGCATTGTTCATCGTGGAGAAGAGAAAGCTCCAGGGAGACCTTATGGCAGCCTTCCAGTACTTGAAAGAGGCCTACAGGAAACCTGGAGAGAGACTTCTTACAATGATATGTAGTGACAGGACAAGGGGTAATGACTTTTAACTGTAAGAAGTTATACTACATATAAACAAAAAAAAATCTTTATTGTGGGGGTGGTGAGGCACAGGAAGATGTTACCCAGAGAAGCTATGGATGCCCCATCCCCAAAAGTGTTCAAGGCCAGTTTGGATGAGACTTTGAGCAACATGAGTTAATGAAAGTTGCCCCTGCCCATGGCAGGGAGTTTGGAACTAGATGATCTTTAAAGTCCTTTTCAACCCAAGCCATCTTTTGATTCTATGGCTTTTATCTGGAGGCTACCTGAAGTAGAACTTCTCTGAAGACAGAAAGCGGATTTAAGTGCTCAGTATAAAAAAATCAGATGTAATGGACTTTTCAAGTATCTAAAACATTAAAAAATTCTTTCAGCTGCAGTAGGCAGTGCAAAATTCTTTCAAGCCCCTAACCCAGACTACTTTGCACAGCTAGAATTGTATATTGTGTCTCTGGGAAATGAATGAAGAAAAGTTCTTTTCTTTAGGTATATCCACCCATCTTAGTCATGTAGTATGAGTAAAGACACCTGTAGCTGATTGTAAATAAGGCCATCTGATAAAGCCATGTGTGACTGGAATTTTTAAACACCGGAATTGTGGCCTCACAACTTCACTCTGCAGAGTCAGACTCCAGTGTTTAACAGCCACAACCTCACAATGTTGTAATGCTTTCTGAATTGTGATTAGTAACATACTTGCCAAAATATTTTTGGCCAACATCTCCAGTTTGGCAGTGTGCAGCAGATGAATGTCTTTCCTTAGGCAGAGCTCTCTCCACCTGAAGCAGCAGAAGTGACATATGAAGGAATTGTCCGCATTTCATTGTGTTGTGTGCAGTGCTTGTATTTTTAAAGTTTTTAGCTTTGCGATTAAACTAGTCACATATTGCTGGGAAAGGGGCTAACAGTATGTACCTGCCAGATCAACCAGTAGCCTAGGAAAGTCACTCTGCCACCTTTAGGCTCATAAAGTGCAGGCAGGCACAAAAAATAAACTCTTCCCCATTCTTCCTGGGCAAGCATGTCTAGTCTCAGATTTAATCAAAGTGTTAATCCTGGGAGATTTACACAGTAAGATATTGTATTCAGCTTTAAGCATGAAACTACTAAGTGCCACAAATGCTGTTGCCAGTAATATGTTCCCTGGGGTTCCTCAAAGAAGCACAGACTGTGGAATGAATGGTCTAATTATTGCCCTCGGTCACACCTGTGCAAGCCCTGCTAATTCAGATAACTGAGTACCTTAACACAGGGGCACCAGGAGCGAGGGAGGCTGGAAAATGTTAATGTGACTGATAGCACTACAAATATTTAAAGGAAAAGCCCCCTGTTTGGAGTGCTCAAGTATTTTGAGCTCTTTCTGCCTCCTTTTGACAGACCCTGGCAGATGCTCACTGTAATAAAATTTGCTAAAAGATCAATGGTCGTTAATGGTCACAGATAAAATTATTACCTGGAAACAAGATTTATATACAAGATGTAGGGTGGGAAGACACAGCTGTACACAATGAACTTCATCTTAAGATGAAGGGAACGTATCTTTTGTTAAAATAGAGACCAAATCTTGCACCCCATCTGGAGCTTGATCCATAGAGTCCATAGTGCTGCCTATTTGTAATGTCCTGAGATCATCTCTACTGAATGGTCACTGGTATTACTTCATCTGTTACATGTGAGCTGGGTTTCCTGGCTTGCCTTGGAGTTGAATACAAGCTTCTCTTGGTCCTGGATCTGTGTATGAATTTGTTTCTCCTGAATAACAGCATGGTGGAAGGATCATTGCCCATCTTTTCATAGAGGAGGTGCTGGGACCCATTAATTCTATTTGAGCTTAGATGAATTAACCAGAAAGATTTTAATAGAAAATTATTAACCAGATAAATTTTCACTCTCATAATCACTGCAATCTATTATTTTACTTAGAAAGACTTAAAAATAGAAAAATTAAGGATGAGACAAAACAGGGAGCTGTACTATGGCCATCACAGGCAAAAACTGCCATGAGCAGGTGAAATTCCTCCATGCCTGAAAACATAATATAACTGGAAGAGGGAGGTAAGAAGAAAGATTTTTGATCACATTGCTGATCTCCTTGCTCATGCTGTCACTCACTTCTCTTCTAGGAAGAATGAAAGTCTTCTGCTGCTGTAAATTTCGCCTAAGTAGGTATTTTTCAGTACATAGCTTCCTACTTCAACTTTGGAAAACATTACCTGTTACTTATTCATTGCATAACAGTATAGCATAGCTTATGTGTATCCCCAGTTTTCTAGTGAAGTGTAGGCTACAGACATATATTCTTAATATGCTTTTTGAAAATTAATAGGCACACCTATATTGCTTTATACATTGAAATTATGGCTACCACTATAAATAAAGAAAATAAAGACCTGCTTTAAGAAAACATTATTGCTTTAGTTTATTTATTAAACTGCTTTTGCTTTTAGTTTCTTCATACTAACAGGTCTCAAGGCCTTTAAAGACTGAAGCTGTTGTTGGTTTTTAATGTGAACTGTCAAACTTTGACCCTATGTGACTTACTGTAGCATAATCCTCAAAAGTGGAAACAAATTTTCAAGAGTCATCAAGGCTACGTGTCTGCTAGTCAATAAAACAGATTTGGGGTACAGGCAGAAGCACTGGTTTGCAATTGTCAGTGATGCTTACAATGATCCTTAAGCACTTTTGGCTCTTGCCAACTAGTGGTTCAGCTGTATAGGGGCAAGTTGTGACGGTCTACTTGGCCCTGGGGCCAGAGACTAGTTACTTGGCCAATTTTATTTAGTAACATAGATTCAACCTAGGATTATATAATTTGTTTGTGTCTTTTGGTTTACATGAAATGTTAATCATTTGTATAGGACAAAGTAAAGGTTTAAGAGGGACTTTCTGATCATCACAATCACTATGACTGACTTGTCAGCCAATGCAATTTTCCATTTGCATGTTTAAGAATTCTGGACACTTTGAATTCTTCAAAACATTATGAAAAAACAAAGAGACATAGAAAAAATTGTCAACCATAGCATTTAACTCCAGATTTCATTGTGTGTATAACCTTTACAATCTGCTATTTACCTTAGCGTTGAGTAGGTAGGTCATATTCATTTTTGCAACAGGATACTGCCAGATGTTTAAATTTCTGTGAAATACTATTTCCATTGGAAAAAAATTGACAAAATAAAAACCTTTTGCAGAAGCACACTTACCTGACTGAAATTTCAATTGAATGTCAGATGCTATTTGAATGTAAGGAATAATAATTTTGATTTTACATATCAAAATGCCATTTCTTCTCTTATTCATGTTCACATCTATAAATACAAAAGTGATAATAATAAGATAAAATTAAACAAAACAGAATTCATTTGGAAACTTTTTTTTTTCAGAGCTGCCAAGTCATTTGTTTTCATTCCAATGCAAAGCTAAAGTAATTCTGAATTGTGAGATTTTCTCATGGAATAGCAATGCTCAGATTTGACTAGTTATTCTAGAAATGTCAGAATCACAGGGGGAAATGTTGAAATAACCATTTTATGTGGAAACTGTATGTTAAGTTTTGAAATCTTGATTGCATTCTTTAAAAAAAGATCTCATTAGTAGCAGCAACACACACACATGCAAAACTCTATGCAAAACATTCACTAATTTTGGTGTTTTAGCCAAGTGACTCTTATACAGCTATAGACAAATGAGGTTACTGATGGATGGTTTTTACTTTTTCACTTAGAATTAATGCCTACTTTGGAAAATGTGGTCTGATTAATTTAAGCAGATGATGGTATTTATCTCAGTGTGCTGCTGTGTGTCTCTCCCTCAGTTTCTAGAGGTGTCATGTCAGTCTCCTAAATGGTAAAATCAAATCCCACTGACTGGTTACTGTGTCAGATATTAGCAACTTAATTATAACAACTAAACTTAGTACGTGACTAGTGAAACACACACTTTCAGATCTTGACACGTGCTCCACAGAAAACGATAAATAATGCCAAACACATGCTTTCTATTTGTCAGTAATAAAAGAAATGCTTGTTGCAACCCAGCAATTATATGACAGTGCCAAATCCCACTTCCGTGATACATATATATTCTCCAAACACTTTAAATCTACGCTAGCAAACATGCACAAGCATAGTTTACTAACTAGGTGATGCTTCAATACTATTTCTGTATAAATATTTCTTTTTTGTTTTTCTTTTTGAAAGAGAGAATCTAGAGTTCCAAAATGCAATCAGAGTTTCATTTAGCACTCTGTTAAAAATTAACAAGCTAATTTATTCCTCGGTAGAATTTCACTGACCTTGGTGAATTTAAACCTGGCACAATGTTGGCCCATCAAGGAGAGTAGAAAACATTTGCAGTAAAACTTAAGAAACATGCATACGTCTGATTCATCTCTATTGCTGCACACTATTTGGTCAATGATTGAAAGGTTCACTGCAAATTGCAGGGTTAAAAAACCAATGCTTAAACCCAATTTGAAGTAGATCTGAGCCAATGAGGGGTTTTTAGCCTGTTTCAGGTGAAGTTAATTGGAGTTACGGGATTGAAAAATGATGGACTAATTCAAGAAGAATCTGAAGTTCTACATACAACTTTATTTAAAAAAATGTAATTGAAATGTTGCAAAATAAATAGGTTTGCGTTACTACTGTATTTATTATTTTTTTTAACAGGATTGATAATATATATAAGAAATCTGTTCCATAAGTATGAAAAGGCCAGTAATTTGAAGAGTAATGAAACGTCATGAGAATATGCAGTGTCAGATCCCTTAAAAGATAATTTGGCAGGAGTTATGCTACACTTACATCAGTAACTCAGAAAACAGTAACCTTGAGAAATCCAGATTAGTAGCTGTTCTCAGTAACTCCCAACTCACCTCATTCTCGATTCTCATTTCTGGGGAGATTGTATCACTATACCTGACAAAATCAGTGTTTGGGAGAGATACTTGCTATTAAAAAGGAATAAAAACTAATAAAACTCTGTTTCAACTACATATACATTGACTAATAAACGTGAGATTTCCTTGATATTACATAATCCTTTAGATATTCACTGTCTCTGTAAATATTACTGACTTTTCTGTGAAACATGATATTGGCTTCATGTCCAAAATGTAAATAAATGAAAAGTATTTACAGCTCAACAGCAGAAAATAAATTGTTAAGCGAGTTTAGTCGTCTCTCCTTTCGCTCAGGAAGAGGAATGAGTAAACACTTTTGTGTCTGCATTTATATGGAAGAGTTTCGGAATGAACAGACAACAAATTAGTCCCATCTAGTCTTAAATAAAAAGTAGATGCTATTTTTTTACTGTGGTAGAAACAACAACAGGGACCATTTTCTCCTGCAGCTCCATATCAAAATACATAAGCACTATACTTGTCAGAAAATTAAGCCTATGCATGGTCACAGCATGTGAAATAGACCCAATCTCTCTCCTGAATTAGTATCTTTTGGAATGAATGAATTATAATGTACTAAACTGTTGTTAAAACTTGTTTAATATGGTATTTCAGTAAAAGTCTAGTATGCCTGAATGAGAAAGTAAATGAGTCGCACTCAGTTCTGTGCACTGGTAATAAACATGACTGAGAAAAAATGCATGCATGAGGTGAAACAATTTTGAACCATGAGGACAAATTTCTCACTAGCAAGACAACCCAGCATTAAACATATTGGAAGGAGACAGACTAAGACATCTCTGGTGCTGCCATAAGGAGAAAGCTGCAAGACATTTGGTGGCCAGGATCAGAACAGAAGGGGCAGTGGATTGGTTGGCGGAAAGCAAGATGTAGAGGCGGAGAAAATGGCAGAAGAGGGACTGCCTGGAAACTATCTGGAAGCCCCTTCTTCATAGGAAATCTAATGCTCTTAATTTCTTTATACCTGTTAAATACCAAAGTCAGTACAGTGGATTAGTGCTCATCAAAGACAATTTGGAAAACAATCAACCTTAGTACCGCCCTCAGTTAGGAGAACAAGCACTTAAACACATGGGGAAACATTAGCAGTTTTACTGACTGCAAGCTTAAACTGAAAATGTGTTTAATGGCTCTCCTAGCACAGGGCCAAAATGAGGGATAGGTTGTACTTAAGGAACTGAAGTTCTATGGTTTGTGTAGAAATTGGAATTCAGTTAAAAGCCTCATAGAAAATGTGGTATTTATCATGCTAGGCAGTGTCTACAGTGAGAAATCAATTCTGGAAATACGCAATATGCTCAATACCCATTGAGATCAATGAAAATATAAATCAGATTCTGACTTATCTGTTTCATTTAGATCCAGACTTCTACCACATTACAGTTGCTTTGAAGTCTCAAGTGTGCCAAAAAATAATTTTTCAGTGCTGACAAAGCAAAAGGAACCTGGATCTAGTCTGATCTCTTCTGAGTGTTTTAACACAAAATTGATATTTTAAGGCAATGTCAAAGCTCAGTATTCATTAATTGCAAATAACAAATGTGAAATAAGAGCACATGATGTTATGGTTTAAATGTAGGTATTTTTTAATCTCTTTGTGCTTTTATTGCAGAAAGACAGCCTGACCTTAAGTGTTATCCCATTATTGTAGCCAAATTGTTAGATTAGTTATGAATGGTGAAGAAATCATTTAAGATTTTTCAGGTAGGGTGACAGTAACCTATCCTGTATCATGGCAATATTTGCCAGGAACATTTCCTCTGAATAGCTTTGGCTATCAAAATAATGCAAGGTATTAATTTTCTGTTGTTCCTACATTCACAGCTCTAGGTGTGATCACACTTACTTATTTTCTTTGCAAATATTTATGAGTAAAAATTAAGATGCTTTCACAAATATCACTGTAGCACTATCCATGACAGCCATCTAAACTAGATTTTGAACATTACTCCATATATATTCTAAGTATTCATTGTATTTTGTATTGCCTGAATCAAGCTCTACAAAATATCATCTTCCTTATAGAGAATATAGGCTTTTATGCTTCTATGAGTTTTAAAGAAAGCTATTACTCTGTTTATCCTTTTGCTTCTAATGAATTTTGTTGTTCCAAAATATAGTCTAATACTACAGAAATTCTCTTTGTGAGTAAAAGCAAGTGAACAAAGTTTTTTGATGAGTTTATTACGAACACTTTCCATCCTGAGAAATAACAACAAAAGAAACACATTTCACATTTAGACACCATAACAGTTTTTCTCTGCTCTCATAGACCCAGACCTGAACATAGAGAAGAAAAGTATTATCAATTTTGCATCCTGATTGGCCTCCTTATTTTATTTATTGCAAGTTAGAGAATCATTTGGAATTTGTGTTCTGCTCATCACTGAAACTGGGGTGGGGGGTTGTATTTCTGTGGAAAGAAGGTTAATAACTTCCAGGAATTTATATGCCTCCACATTGTTGGGTTTGGAATAGGTGAAGATTTTTATATGCTATGTAGCAATCAAGAAATTGCCTTTTGTTTGAATGCAGAACACTCTTACAAAGTCCCAGAACAACTATACACAGGTTTTCTTCAGTTTGTCCTACTAAATTTGAGGAAAATGATCTCTTGTTTCACAGCCTGTGAAGAGCGAAGAGTATGAACTTTTTAGATCTGTGCGCAGCCCTTGTTGGGGCGAAAAGTTAAGGCAGCAGAGTAACAATTAAATGAAATAATTGCCTTTGTTGTCTACACATTTACTTCTACAGGTTCTGTATATAATTAAAGGAATATATTGTCTTCTTCTCTTTGCAGACCTTCCAAACATCTTCTTATGGGATGCTGCTCCTTGTGGAATGAAGTGAAGTCTATCAATGACAATGTTAAAAAAACCCACTCCTCTCAGTGATCCACAAAATAAAAACTAGTAGAGTAGATATTATGGAAGGGACTATCAGGTTATTTTGAAGATTATTGACTATCTTCAAGAGAAAATCTATAAGGTTTTTAAAACCATAGCTTCTAAGAGTCATCTTTTCTTCTACAAACATGTACTAAAGAATAAGCATAATTTTTTTTCTCATTTTTTTCAAGGTGTAATTAGGGAAAAGCTTACAAGGAGAAATTTATAAAACCTTTGTGATTTACTGTGAAGGAACACCAGCATTTCTTGAGCTATCACCTTCTGTTTCTATTATGCCATTGCTTGCTGACATTAGTAGGACTATTGCAGCACACCACACAATTCTGAGAATATACTCTGTACCTAAGACAAGGAACACATATTTGTCTCCACCTAGGTTGGTAAATATTCTTTTTTTTTTGTCTTAAGTCACAAGAATAAGATTATTTGTTGATGTGCACTTACCACTGTTTCCAACTCTATTATTCAATTCAGCCATGCTAGTGGTGTTTCTGTTTGTTTGCAGCACGGACTACACTATGTCTTAGAGATCTCCGAGCTAAATTTAGCTGTGCTTCATACAAACTGGAAATGGTATAATTTTGTCAACACATAATTGAGTCTAAATCAATCAATTTGAAAAAGAGGGCTTATTATCTGGGGTTCAGATCTATGCTAACACAGCTATTCAGTGTAGAGGCATTAATTAACATCTTCAGACAATTCTTCATTCTCTTTTGTGGATATATTAGATCGGGTCAAAACTAGCTCTGGGGTTTTTATCTCTCATAGTTTAGAGGAAACCTATGTAATCTAGGAAAACATCAGGCTTCTGCAACTCCCAGCTTTCCTCAAGTCTTCAACAGTAAGTAAACTCTTGTGGATTGACCTGTTAGACTGAAGTTCCTGGATCCTGCCTAAACCATTCTTCTCATGCCTAACCATCTATTCTGGACCTGGCCATATATTCACAGTTGTACAATATTCCCAGCAAACAGTAAATACTGTAGCAAGGTTTGGGATTTTATTTCAACAGTGAAAGATTAACCAATTTTATTTAAAGAACATCTTAAACTTCAGGGTACACACTTAACTGTGCTACAAAAGTAATTTTTTGGCTATCACCTTCTTGTCTCTGTTCATACAAGACAAGCAACCAAAGACTTTAGTGCATGAAAGCTCCTTGTTTATTTGTTAATAGTGCACCCCACATATATATTTTCTCTTTATAGCGTTCTTTTCAACAAACTGCATTTATAACTTCTAGGTATAAACGTTGCTAATACAGGTCATGTTTGGGGAGTTATAAAAATGAATAATTTGAAAAAAACTTGTCTAAAGTCAGGAATGCAAGAATTCAGTCAAGATACACAGGGTGGGCTTTTTCCCTGCTTCTTTAGTCAAGCTTTTTTCATTAAAAACATTGTATGCATAGGTTAAACATCAAATATCAATGATTTGTGTAAGGAAGTGAGATGATTTCTGATTCGCTATTGGAACACCCCCATGGTTCATTTACTGAAGCTTAAGGAAGGTTGTGACATGAGGGATGACTGTAAAGCACTGTCTTCCACTGCCACTACACACCTCAATAAAATCCTATGAGTTGTTTTTAAAAGATGAGATGTTTTTGTTGGTAGATCAGCAATGACCAAGAAGTACAGCTCATGGGAAAGTCTGAGCGTGTTGACCACTCACATAGTAGAGAGTGGCTACAGAAATTTCATTAAAAAGACCGATGACACAACCAGGAAGTGAGACAGCCAACACAAGAATACAAAGCTTTTCTAAAGCTGAGAGGATCAGAAATAAATAGAAATAAATTTAGGAAAATGAGATAGGAGTTTCATTTCCAAAAAATACATTTGGATTTGTTGTCAGTTAGGTCATGAATATTGGCTAATGAAATCTTGCTGCATAAAAAATAGAAGTTGGTTTGATTGTTTTTTTGTGTGTGTGTGTTTAGTAGCTACTGTAATTTAAAGTGAGGGAGAATAGAATTCTTACGAAGAAACAAAGATGTAAATAAGGCTCTGCCGACATGTACCCCTTCAATTCTCTGGTTTTGTATTCAGACAAAAAATTAAAAATGTAAAATTTTGTAAATCCAAATGCTGGCACTATATGCCCCAAGAATCTTTTTGTCTTAACGGCACCTAAATCCATTGATCAAAAAAAATAGGAACATCTCCCATCTGCCTTCACCATTAGCACTGACTAATCAGTGCTAAATTATCAATGAATGGTTTCACTCTTGTGTAAAACTCCCTCAGACGGAAATAATAATACACTTCAAACTGTAGAGATCATGATCAGTTATTACCAGTCTCATAACAGTAGATGCTCTCTTAATTTAGTTATAAAAATTATGAAGGAATGGTTCCTTACTGTAAGCAAACCCTGTCTAGTACAGAAACATGTCAACAAATCATTTTCACAACTCTGCCAGCTGCAGCATTTGAACAGCTAGTATCACCTAGGTGTCAGTCTGGGATAGTGATTCTGTCATGTCCTGTAGCATAAAGATGAAAATTTGTATGTATGCAGATCTATTTTGACTGTAGAGCACAGGTGCTGTTCTGTACTTTTAGCCATTTTGAAAGCCATCAGCTTCCTATAACCTCATGTCTGATATTTTTTTTCCAAGGGACAAATGACCTTCATGTGTTAGCAGAGATAACCATTGAAAGACTGAGGTCCACCAAAAGATAATTAGAGTTTGAACAGGTAGAGCATAATAAGAAATATTTAAGAAATTGAGGAGGTTTTGCTTTTTCCTAAAAAAAAAAATTTACTATATTTTCAGGACCTAATTTATAGATAGTCTCATAGTTGGAGGACAAATACTACTCACTTTTCTCACAGCGCACACAGAGACATTCTGCATTAGCAAGTGAATCTTAGACAATTTTGAAATATCTTTTAAACATGAATGAATACTCAGTGTTAAGAAATATAGATGAGGTCTTTCGTGCCCATATACTCAGCTACCACATGTTTGTGTCTGCATGCCCATGTAAGAAAAACAAACAAAATCCTGGTCTACTGATGCAAAGATTATCTGCCTGCAAAAGTAAAATCACAGAAGGTGAGTTATTAATAGGAATTGCTGTTGTTTCAAAAGTATCAATACTGTATCCTGGATGAAGTACATCTATTTCCAGTTTAATGTATGCTATTTTGAAAGTGACCTAAAATAAAGAGAGAAAAATCCTCCTCTTTTAAAGAAGGAAAATCTTTGAAGAGAATGATCAGCACTACTGTATTGATCAGAAATGGCGTGACCAGCAGGTCCAGGGAGGTGATTCTCCCTCTGTACTCGGCACTGGTGAGACCGCTCCTTGAATCCTGCGTTCAGTTCTGGACCCCTCACCACAAGAAGGGTGTTGAGGCTCTGGAGCAAGTCCAGAGAAGAGCAACAAAGGTGGTGAAGGGACTGGAGAACAAGTCTTATGAGGAGCAGCTGAGAGAGCTGGGATTGTTTAGCCTTGAGAAGAGGAGGCTGAGAGGATACCTCATTGCTCTCTACAACTACCTGAAGGGAGGTTATAGAGAGGAGGGAGCTGGCCTCTTCTCCCAAGTGACAGGGGACAGGACAAGAGGGATTGTCCTCAAACTCTGCCAGGGGAGGTTCAGGCTTGACATAAGGAAAAAATTCTTCACTGAAAGGGTCATTAGGCAATGCCCAGGGAGGTGGTTGATTCACCTTCCATGGAGGCGTTTAAGGTGCAGGTAGATGAGGTACTGAGGGGCATGGTTTAGAGACTGGTGGGAATGGTTGGACTAGATGATCTGATGGGTCTCTTCCAACCTGGTGATTCTATGATTCAATGATATAACAGTTTCTTTCTGCTCTAGCTGATAAAGAGTTCCTATGTGGGGAATCCCTAGTGTTGTTTTGGTTATGGTGTGAGAAAGAAGATAAACTATTACATCTCTTCTTAAATACGTAACGTGTCTTCAATGCATCATAACAGCAGTGACCTTGACAAGCAGCTACAAATACAGAAAACACAAGAAATGTTTTGCAGGTTTTTTATTTGTTTTGCTTTGTTCTTGCTCAGATTACTGATTTACCTGCTTTCATTTGCTGGGCTAAGTGTTACTAGTGACATTTTGAAATTTCAAGGTCCTTTTAATCAACTTTACTTTTCAGAGCTTCAGAAGCTTAGATTTCTCTTGTTGCTGGTATCATTTTAGAGCCAAATGATTCACCTTAATATTTTCTATTCGAGAGCTGTCACTGATGGTCTTGTTTTGGTGCTTTCTTTAGTCCTGAAGAGTATGGATCTATACTCTCATCTCTAATTCCTTTTTATATTTAGGCCAGGATCTGCACTATGTGAAAAAAGCTTCTCATTACCACCACATGACTGGAAAATGCATCCCTCTTCTGCCAATGGGTTTTGGAGAATCTGACTACAATCTAATTGGAATCAGGTTTTCATGACAAGTGAAACAAAGTATGTCATATAATCCCCTTGTGAGTTCAGTAATTCCTGAGTAAATTCTTAAATTCACTTAACTTAGTGCAAAATCTCCTAGAGACTTCAGGATTTTGATTTCACACTGGTTTAGGTGAAATATGAAATATAACAGTGTCTCAAAGACACAAGATGTGAAGCTCCTCTCATGAACCACAGCAGATTTTGCTAACAGTCTAACAGTAAGTATAATCTTTCACTGTGACGGTAACACATATTTGCAGCTTCTGACCTGCCTTGTAATTTAAGTATTTTAATATGTAATCTGTAGCATTTTATCAGCAGCCATGAGACATCCATGCAGTACACCATAATACAATTTCTAGGGCTAAGTTTTGCTTTAATAGATGCTTTAGCTATACCTGTTGATATCAATGGGAATGGAGCGCGAGGAACCAAATAAAAGAGTTGGTCTCAAAAGATACAAGAGTATAAATTATCTTGCACTGCTTGAATCACTCCATGGTATTTTTATGCCTTGCCCTCCCTGTTAATAACTCATTAGACATTCTACACTGAATGCAGAAAAGAAATTGTTTGCAGACTATTGAACAAGCCTTGTCAAGTATAAACTTACAGAAGAGTTACTCATTTAACTGATTCATATTCATAAGGAAACTATGTCTGTGTTCTTATTAGCAGTCCGTTGTTCATACTTTATTGAACTACTCATTGGTGTTGATCTGAAACACGTCTTTCTATTTTTATCCTGTCACACTTTGAGCTATGCTTGGTAGAAAATTCTCTCAAACACTAAGTTGCTATAATGTGCAACAGATGATCAAGATCACCAAAGCTAAAGACAATGAGGTACACTGGAATCAGCCTCTGAACTCAAATAATAAAACCCTATGTTTACATAAGCCAATTAGGAGTTGTTAGATTGTGTGCCTCATAGATCTTATTGAGTCTTCAGTACATGGGTACCCCATCTGGGAAGACCAGAGAGCATTTTTGTATGTGGAGATTTTGCTCTATCTGTTCATCAACATTTATACAAATAGGTTAACACAGGTAGTTAAAACCACAATTTTCACTGTTGATATTAGCTTTTCTCTACGTTTTTCTCTGTATGCTTTTACAGATTTTTAGAAAGAGCTCCACTAATAATACTCTTTCTGACTGGGAGTCCATCCTTTTTCATAGTCTAAACCAAAAACATCCCCATGGCTGCCACAAAGCCAAATGTAGTTCTTAACCTTGTACAGCATTTTAAGACAACATTGTTGTAAGGAACTGAAGAGTAATCAGCTTTTTGTAGGCCAACAGGTTTATCTGCACTTTTCAGCAACCCAGAACGCCATATGATTTTCTTTTATAATCTTTTATAAAGATTCTTCTGAATTCCTTATCTTGAGCTTAAAAAAGAAAGTTTAACCAAACCACAAAAAATAGTTGTGCCCTCGCTAAATGTTCTACAGGACTGGTATCTGCTCCTCTCACTTGCACTTAGTACTTCAATGTACCTAGTATGCAGAAAATGATCTCATCAAAAGAGATCTGACATTCCAGCAAGGTTTTTGCAACACTTTCAAAACATAAGTATGTTTTCCTGGTACATATTTTTGTGCCAGGAAGGGTGTAAACAGTAATCATCTCCACAATATTTAATACCTCAGTCCACGTAAAGCCTCTCTCACCATTTTGCTGCTATGCTGCTAGTAAACCTGTTATACATTTAAATAAAATATTTATCTGACCAGCATTGCCAAAATATGCTACTTAGCAATGTGGATGTGCTTCTCCTAGATGATCACCCTGAAAACATTTGTGATATTTAATGACTGACCATTTAAAAGTTCTATACGTCAGTCTCTTTCTTGTCATTAACATAGGGTAACAACAACAGCAATAACTAAATGATAATTAAATGTGGCAATTCAAAATGCTAAAAGCTCTGTGTATACTGACAATTACTTGAAATGAGTGGGAGATTTTCTCCTGACTTCAGTGAGTATTATGTCAAGCCAAAAGGAAGAGGTATTTTTTTCATGTTGACAACATCCAAGTCTATAGTTATATATCATAAAAATATGACACAGCAGCCTTGTAATGAAAGATGTACAAATTGTTGATTTCCCAGCACTAGATCTGTAGTTCACCTGCTTGTAACTTCTGTCTGAAAGTTAATTTCCATAACCTGACTGAGCTGGAGTCTTGAGGAATCATTTATTTATTTACCATGGCTGATTGTTAGCAAAAAAACCCTTATATTTAAGGACTTCCACAGTTTTAGCCCCTGCCTGTCTAAATTTTTGCAGCTAAAACTATGCAGTTGGATTCTCAACTCCTTCTCCTCTCTCCAGGAGAAGGGGAAAGAAAAATGAGAAGAATACTAAAACTACAGCTTTAATGAAATGATAATTATGGTGCTGCTGCTGATGAAAATAATTGGAAAGTAATAAAATATTTGAGATCTTGTCCCCACCCCACCCCTCTGTGACTATATATTACCACAAATACTGTAGAGCTGGCACGAGAGAATGGGTCCACAGCTAGGAGGCAGCTGGACTCAGGAAATGAACTCAGGAATACTTGGATCAGGTATAAAGAGCAATCAGGCAGACGAGGTCCTCACTGGATGTTATCACTTTTAGAGAAGAACAGTGCCTCAAAACCATGCAGTTAGCTTACAGAAAATCAAGTTACTTAGAGCAACTAAGCCAAAAAGCTGACTCTAATTTAGCTCAAACCACAACAAGTACTTATCTAGCAGAGGTCCTCATGAAATAAACCATATTTCAACTGTCCAAATTCTTTTTCTGCATACACTAGAGTTTATATGAGAAATAAAAATAATTAATTACCTAACATAACTCACTGTGTGCTATAGTAATGTACCTATGTATGAGGAATGGCTGAGAGAGCTGGGGTTGTTTTGCCTGGAGAAGAGAAGGCTGAGAGGAGACCTCATTGCTCCCTATAATTACCTGAAAGGAGGTTGTAGAGAGGAGGGTGATGGCCTCTTCTCCCAAGTGACAGGGGACAGGACGAGAGGGAATGGCCTCAAGCTCCTCCGGGGAAGATTTAGGCTGGACATTAGGAAAAAAATTTTCACAGAAAGGGTCATTGGGCACTGGAACAGGCTGCCCAAGGAGGTAGTTGATTCGCCTTCCCTGGAGGTGTTTAAGGCACGGGTGGACAAGGTGCTAAGCGGCATAGTTTAGTGTTTGATAGGAATGGTTGGACTCGATGATCCGGTGGGACTCTTCCAACCTGGTTATTCGATGACTCTATGATTCAATGAAACTGATGAGAAACTCCCTTATGCATATAAGTGTCTCTTTCAACTTTTCACAAGCTGTTTAATTAGATTCTCAAAATCATCCATGGTTTGAAGTTGGAGATTTCAGAAGAAATTTGTCAGAGAAGACTTACAAAGATTTCAGGTAGCAACATGGCATGGTCTACTACACAAATCTTCTGTTCTACAATATGTCCACCTTAATTACTTAGGTGAAAATAGTAATGATTTCACAGTCTGAAAACTTGTATAATGAACTTAAGTATTCAAGTTGCACCTGGAACTGAACAATCAAACTGCTACAGTGGTGGCTTCACTGGTCTTTTAACAGAAAGAGGAATATCAAAAGGAAAATATGTATAATGTCAGTATTTGTTACCACTAATTCTATGGGTCAAGCTTTTACCTGAGGGACTTGCCATTTGGAATTTTCAGATTTCATTTAAATAATTATTGAACATCTTTATATAGTGAATAGCACCTGTTTCCCAAACTGCACCTACACATTTCCATAAGTACTATCTTGTTTTTTGTTTCAATATGTGATCAGCATAGCTGTTATTTAAAGATATTATCTTGCTTATGCTGAAACAAAATCTTCTTCTGCGCTGAGTAAATTTTTGTTTTGTCTAAAATAGATCTCCAACATTACTAAGAGCTTTTTTTTTCTGGTTTTGAAATACCTCTGTTTGAAAAGCCTTCAAAATTACTGAAACACTGACTGCTTGTCAGGAAAGCGCTTACTTGCTCATTCACTTGAAGACTGATTTGATAAAATCTCTACTCTCTGCATTTCCATTATTCTAGCAATGTTAACAAACCTCTAGTCAAAGTCCAAGACCACAGCTTGGGAAACAGATTTTGGACATCATCTATCACTGTATAGAGTAAAATGAAATTCAGGGTGGACTTGTTTGTTAATTTCATTAAGATTTCCTTTGATATTTTCATGACATCTTTAAGAAGCTAGTCAAGCCTCACGATCAGCTGCAATTATGGAGTTTTTTTTCTCTTTCTCAGCTTGTGCTCTGTGTACCATAGCAATGTGCCTGTAGTTAGGAATATGCTAAATCTCAGCAATAAGTGAAACCTGAACAGAAACAACTTTTCCAGTGCCAGGATAAGTATTGCTAATAGGTAAAGAAAACTAAAGTTTTACCTTCTATTTAAGACCTAATCTACAGTATGATGTTAGCCATCTGGATGTGTGTTGTGTAGATTACAGGTTCGTACAGGATTTGTTCCACAGCTGTCACATGTAGAAAACCCAGACACTCTCTGCAGTCAACTGCAGCCGCAATCATGCATATTGTGTTATACAATATGAGTAAAGAATTGCCTTGCAGCTTATTGGTAGTGCAATGATTTCACATTACTAATACCTGAAGAGCAGCAGTGTCCTGTAGTATACCAGGTTTCCCATAGTGTATGAGTGGCAAGGCAAAGAAAAGGTCAATGTAAATCTGGCTTAAGCTGTCAACAGTGTGGATTATACTCATTTTTCCCCTCTGCTTTAAAATGTAGGGCATCAGTAAAGTCTAAACCGTTGCTTGGATTGTGCAATATTGTACAGATGTTTTGCAAGACCTGCAAGAAAAAGTAAAACCATTTCCCCCTAAAAATCAGAGAATCACAGAATCACCAGGTTGGAAGAGACCTGTCGGATCATCAAGTCCAACTATTCCTATCAAACACTAAACCATGTCCCTCAGGACCTCTTCTACCTGTGCCTTAAACACCTCCAGGGAAGGTGAATCAACCACCTCCCTGGGCAGCCTGTTCCAATGTCCAATGACCCTCTGTGTGAAAAACTTCCTCCTGATCTCTAGCCTAAATCTCCCCTGGCAGAGCTTGAGGCCATTCCCTCTTGTCCTGTCCCCTGTCACTTGGGAGAAGAGGCCAGCTCCCTCCTCTCTACAACCTCCTTTCAGGTAGTTGTAGAGAGCAATGAGGTATCCTCTCAGCCTCCTCTTCTCAAGGCTAAACAATCCCAGCTCTCTCAGTCGTTCCTCATAAGGCCTGTTCTCCAACCCCTTCATCAGCCTCGTCGCTCTTCTCTGGACTCATTCCAGAGCCTCAACATCCTTCTTGTGCTGAGGGGCCCAGAACTGAACACAGTATTCAAGGAGCGGCCTCACCAGTGCCAAGTACAGAGGGAGAATCACCTCCCAGGACCTGCTGATCACACTGTTTCTTATACAAACAAGGATGCCATTCGCCTTCTTGGCCACCTGGGCACACTGCTGGCTCATGTTCAGTCGGCTGTCGACCAACACCCCCAGGTCCCTGGGGGGGGATGCTCATAATGAAATGTTCTGGTTTTACATTTTGCTATCTGCATTACCTTTAACCATTCTGGATAGGAGACATATTGTGCTCCTATAGTTTTTAACAATGGATCTAAAGTCCTGTAAAAATTAACTTCTATCTATTTAATCTCAGATGAAATTAATTATGTTCTATACAATTTATTTCAGCTCTGGACTGTTTCAAGGGAAAAAATGCACCCCATATGTTAGGACAAACAAACGATAATTTCTACACAGTCAGGTAATCTGTATTGCAAACAGATAAACCCAGACCATCAAGGGATTCTAAGAAACTTGCATATTGTGGAGAAATGACAGCAGGTGTTTTTTTGCAATTCTGAATTCTTAAAATGTGTTCCAGGCAGAACATGTAATGCTGAGAAGAAAATATAAATACAGCTTAGCAGTGATAAGCAAATATTTAGAAACTAAAGTTTTCTGTCATCAGTCATATACATATATAATCAAACATATAATTATATAATTAGAACAAAAAACTACCATTTTGAAAGTGTAAACAATAATTCTGTTGCCAAATCGGAATTACTAACTCCTGACAGCTTCTACTCACTCAGGGCACACGTGCTGTCTATGGCCAGTACATCTGCCTCTGCTTCCAAGGAGATTATGTATAATTGTCAGGGTGAAACCAGGAAGCAAGGGACATTTTTGGTTATGCAGCTGTCAAGCCGTCATATTGACCAACTGATGTAAAATTAGCTTCTCTTTTAAGAGATGTATCTCACGCACTTGATTATGAATGGAAGGAATGAGAGCAACAGAGGGCAAGGGCGTGAGCACGTAGGAAGTAGTGAGTGACCAGAAGTGGTTAAAGACGGCAATTTAGACCAGTCAATTTTGTCTGAAACAGCAATGGCAAGTTATCAAAACCAGGAAGCAGGTCATAGAAAAAAAATCTCTGACCTCCTGTAGAAAGCCCAAACAGAGGCTTGTCTGTATGCCCCACAACACAGACCAATACAACATAAAGAAGAAAAGCTCCAGTGACTTATAGGAATTTACACCTGTTGGGCATTTGGCTTGACATTAGACAGAAGTTATGTTCTATGACCACATCAAGACACCACTAGACAGCGTTGTCTGAGTTCCTTTTTTTTTTTTCTTCAAATTAAAACTCTTCACCCCATGAAGGACAGATCTTTCTCAGCTGTCTTTTCCTTTCCAAGCTCCACCCTTCTTTGAGTTTCAGCTTGTTTTAAGGGTAAGTGTAAACAGACATTTAAACCAGTAACAGGTGTTCCCAGAGAAGCATGTTTTTGTTTCATTCCAGGAGGATGAGGTTTGTGACCGTCCACATTTCCTTTCCTTATATGACCAGGACCTTACAGGCAGGAAAGTTATACTGAGCCAATATCAGCGAGCAAAAGCAAAATTGACTAAGGGGATTCGCAGCATCACCCTAGAAGCCTTTGTGGAGAATAATATTGAGAAAGGTTACAAAAAATTTTGGCCTGAAATCTACAGTCTCCCATGTGGGCAGTGTGTGGTACGGTATGTGCTCCACATGCAAATGCACATGTGAAGAGTACTTGCCCTAAACTTCCTCTCTCCTGAAATTCTCAGCAGTTATTGCACTTCTAACTCTCTCTTATCTCTGTGTACAGGACCAACACCAAGACTGTAATAGGCAGCAGTACATATCAAGGCTGACTTTACTTTCTTTGTACCAGAACAAACCCAATGTGCTTTATTAAAAGCACATAGAGGGGATGTGGTCACAGATGACAAAAATGTCATGAAAAATTGTAGTTGAGTGTCATAAGAGTGAAAAAAAAGAAAAGATTAAGAGATTGTCGTTGAACCTTTTATCCTGTTGAGTTTTTAATGTTTC
Source organism: Coccyzus lansbergi (assembly GCA_033558105.1). Taxonomy (NCBI): domain Eukaryota; kingdom Metazoa; phylum Chordata; class Aves; order Cuculiformes; family Coccyzidae; genus Coccyzus; species Coccyzus lansbergi. Next base: position 1,768,766 of record JAUMJK010000379.1, read on the forward strand.
ATTAATTGTAGAATAAGAAATTTTACCTGTGCTCTTAGGATAACTGTTGATCTGCAAATCCATACTTTTCACTGAAACAAGCCAATGTATTCATGCAAAAAAAAAAAAAAAACCCTATATATTTTGAGAATTTTTCACTTTCACCAAAATCCTCTATCTCCTGAACACTTTATAAGAAAATTTCCAATTAGGCTTTTCCATCTGTCCTCTTCCTCAAATAGACCTAATCCTTACCCTACTACAGCTCTTGGCCTTGTTCCACCATCACCCCTGACCCCAAAGTGTTTTATTTTAGTCACTGTGCTTGCTGAAATCACAGTCTCTGTGCAATCACCATTATTTTTGAACTTTCCACCTTCCCTCATTACTTTAAAGATATTTTAGTGGCACAAGAGCTATGTTCTTTTGCAGGGAAACTAGCTTTTTTCCCTTGGTCAGTCTGGGTAATTTTGGGAGTTCCTTTCAGAGATCTTCTGCAGATGTGAGCTCAGCTACTAAGAATTGCTGGGCATGGCCCCAAGTTTTCAGCTCAACATATGACCCTTCCCAGAGAGAAGTCCTCCAATCTGTGTCCCAGGCCACATCTCTCCCACTAGCACAAACCAGTACAAACATGCTCTGCCAAGAGCAAATCCACTAGGATGGATTCCCATCCGCTGCTGGGGTACGTGACTACCTTGTGTGAACTTTGGCTACTAGCCTTTGAAAATTGACTTGACACGTGATTTTTACATAAAAGGCTGACTTAACTTCTTGCTAAACATTCAGCAATCTAAACAGCTTAAAATGGAATCCAGTCCAAATGTCTTACCATGGAGGAGAAAAATGGATGCAAAAGGGGATTAGAGGAGGAAAAACGAATTGTGCATGCCCTTATCCTGTGCTCAACTTCTACTTTCAGACAGCAGGGAAAAGATGAATTTATTATGCCAGAGGAGAGACAAGATGGTTCTCTGCTTCGATTCTGGCCAGATCCAAATGAATCTAGAAGTTTCCAGGAAACCTTTCACTGGCACTAATTTCATGTCTTTAGGTTTTAGTGTATATAGCTCACAAAATCTTCCTTTTGCGGGAAAAGATCATATTCTTGGGAGAATTACGATAATTCTTGTAACGAAAACAAAGAATGTATTTTTGTTTATTTTTCCTAATGGCCCTGACCCAGCCAGATTTCGCGTGCTCGTAACAGATGTTTCTCGTGAGTGACCCAATATCTGGCACAAAGATCTTCTGTTGTAATTGTTACAATGAAAACACAAAAGGCTGTAGCATTAGACACCAAGAACTGCATTTTTTTTTAATGGGTCTCGTACTTTGAAGCCATGAATGTGTACACTGGGTTTGGTCCAAACCATTTGGAACTCAGCAGAAACTTTCAATGATTTCAATGGTTTTGGGTCAGGCTTTTTATGAACCACCAGATCTAAATGTACAAAGACAAAATGAAAACTGCTGATCTCTGTGTGTATTTTTTTTTAATAAGAACAGCAATTTTTCATGTATGTTAATAAGAAATTACTCTGTCTTCCTCAGTATGCAGCTTTTGTTCACAAGTCTTTCTGCTTCAAAACCTTGCTAAAAAAATAGCATAAATCACAGATGACTTTAAATAGGCTTGCTAGACAGGCAACACAGAATTCATGTGAGTAAAAATAGTATAAAATCAAGACAAACTGTATTCATTTTGGCACAGTCAGAAATCTGAGAATGATCTCTCTTGCAGTGTCAGATGAGACTTTCCACTGCAGAAATAAGTTTGTTCCTCCTCTTCTTTAAATAGGGGTCTTGTCATAGGAATGAAGGACTAGAGACTGTTCAGACACAGGATGCCTCAGAAGTCTGAGAAAAAATCTTTTTTTTTTAAGGCAAATGTTATTCTCATGAATACTGAAGAGAATCATATCATGACTTTCTTACATTCCTAGATTAATTTATAAACATGAATATAATCTCTCTAGATGTATCTACTTTATACTCTTCCTCTTGAGAAAGAAAAAGAGAAGGTTGTAAGGCAAGAGGGAAGGAAGGAGGGAAGGAAGGAGGGAGAGATGAAGGGATGGAAGGAGTGAATGAGGGAGAGGAGAGGAGAGGAGAGGAGAGGAGAGGAGAGGAGAGGAGAGGAGAGGAGAGGAGAGGAGAGGAGAGGAGAGGAGAGGAGAGGAGAGGAGAGGAGAGGAGAGGAGAGGAGAGGAGAGGAGAGGAGAGGAGAGGAGAGGAGAGGAGAGGAGGCATACAAGCTTGTTTGATGGACAGTTAGGCCATGACTCACTTTACAAGCACTAAAACTCTGAAGTCTTCACCAATATAACATGCATTTTATTCGTAATAAATTAAGATGCCATCAAAAGCTGTTACTAAAGCAAATGTAATTGAAATGTATTAACTCCTTATCCAGGGCTCTTCTGCTATACAATTCCATCCCTTAAGCATACTTTTTGCCTTCTTTGCCTTTCAGAAGTTTTAATGAAAAGTCTACTAGGCACAAATAGTACATTTCCTTACCTAATATAAACACAAAAGACTTTTTGCTTTGGAAACAAATGTAGGGGAACAGCTGTGCTGATGAGCTACTCAGAGCTCCTATTGAATATGCAGCTGCTTCTCTCTGTCCCCGAAAAACTCCTGGCTTGACTGACAGACAGAGAGATAACCACATGGAAGAGGAGACCAGATACCAGTCACAGGCTTAAATCAGAGCTGCCTTAAATCTTTGAAAATTATGGTTCTTATTTTTAGTTGCTGATGCAGCAACTGTTTAGTCACAAATCTGAACAATCTGCCGAGTACAAATCCCTCTCCAAAATTTTAAGCCATTTAGAATTCAACTAGGTTCAAATTAGCAGATTTGCAGTGTTAGTTTACCATTCTTAGCAGAGAAAGTTAAAGATTTCTAATTTTAGCAGGAATGAGCTATAATAATTGGAAGTTTTTTCGACATTATTTTGTTTTCTTTGCAGGATTGCTTGATAGTGTTGTTTCATTAGAAAATTTAGTTAGTCAGGCAGGAATATATAAAAAAACCATGTAATTGACTGTTATCAAAGTGGTGATTTTGACCTATTCCAGATACTAGGTAGGATAATGATACTAAATTTCTCACTGCATCACTCTGGTGACTGAAGCAATGCAGGACTGATCAGTCTTCAAGAAGCACTGGGTAAGTCTAGAGACCCTTCTCATATAATTTAAGTAAACCAAGTGCAGGAAATAGATGGCATTTGCCACAAAGTAGAGTTTTCAGAGATTCAGTTTACACAGGCTGGATCCTAGGTAGCATTTTTATATTTATAATAGCAGAGTATATAAACTGGTTTTTTCCTCACCATTTTGGGAGGAATAACATAATCCACTTAGCACATATCAAGTGGAAAGTGGATTATGTTATTCCTCCCAAAATTTAGAGTGCTAAATGCCATATTGTGTGCTCAAGTAGTTTACTGATTTGCTGTATTACAGCATAACTTCTTTTCTAGAAATACAAAAGAATTTATTTGTTTGCTTTAGCAGCTACAGACCTATTACTCCACCCTGAAAATTGGTATGATTGTTACTATTTCTGTACAAACTGGCAGACAGGAAGCACAGTGGGTACTTGAAAACTTACAGAATACAATATAAACTAGGAGAACTGGGAACGTTTCAGAGCTGATGGATATGGACAGAGTCCTGCCTCCAAACCAGAGCAAGCTTTGTACCTCTGATCTATTTTCTATAGGAGTGCTGTCTGGATGGGAGCCATCACATGCTTCCACCATTCCTGGTTCAGGGCATATTGTGGAGCACACCTGCAGCTCAGTTTAGATGCAGTCAAAACTGATGTTCTGGCTACATTTCAGCTTTATGCTGATAGGTAACTGCCTGACCACCCATGTGGTGATCTTGTCACCAGCGTCTTACCTCAGCATTGGCACACACAGCCTGTCAGTACTGCCTGTGGGGGGAGGACCTTGTTTGCTTCTGACACCTGTTTCAATTTCCATGTCTTACATTTGAAAGAATAATTCAATATTTCTTCCTTCTGGCATGACTGAAAAGCCCTTTTATTTATTTTTTTTTTTTACTTTCTCCCAGTCTTCTGGTTCACATCCCTTTTGCACAAATCCCTTGATTAGTTTTATTTGTTTGGATGTTAAAGAAGGTATTTTATTATTGCCTTAAGGAAAGGCAAGCTGCCAATGAGCTTTAAACATGCTGTGGTCCAGTTCTTGCACAAGAAACCGTCATTCGATGCTAACTAACTTACCAGTCAGGCCTGGCCTTAGAAATTTAGTGCTTTAGGCAAGATAGGTTTGTTGGTTTTTTTTTTTAAATGCCACACACACAGCTAAAGTATATTAAAAGCTCATAAATATATACATTTATAAATATATATGTGTGCACATGGATTGTCATGTTATTGCTTGCAAGTGCTATGCACATACATGCAAACACGCACACATATTATGCCACATATCTAAGTATATGAGACAGCTGCATCATAACTGAGTTACATGCATTCACCCATCTCACATCACATTACTCTCTGCTCCATATTCCTGGATGCTTTAGGACAAGTCTTGGAAACCAAATATACACCTGAGAAACATCAGACAAGTGCCACATTATCTTTTTTATTTGACCATAAAATATTTCTGTCTTTCTTCCACAAGGACTGAACCCCGGATCTTGTATGCAGCAACATATCTTTACTTCATTGGTTAAAATAAAAAAGGAGATTATTTTCCAGCCCTGCAGAACCAGAAGTATTAGGTTTTTCCAGCTATGAAGAGTATATTCCCAGTTTCAAAATGGACATAAGAACCAAATATTCCAAGCAAAGCAATGAGTTAAATAAGTACACCTTTGTCTATATATATATACCTAGTTAGATAACTTTGTTGTCCAAAACTTCAAGACTAACTAGGTATAAGATAGGGTATAATCAGAGTAAGATTTTTGGATGACTTTCTTGGATTACTGAAGACTTTCTTACTGCTATATCCCAAACAAGGCAGTCTTCATGTAGTCAGAACAGTTCCCAATTACTTTTATCCTGGAAATACTGAAACTATTACACTCTAAAATAAAACCTTAGTGATTCATTTTTACATGTTTTATCACTTTCTGGAAGTCCTCTATAGTCAAATTTTTGATAACCTCAGTTACCCTATAGACATTAAGCAATATTTGGAATCTCTGAGGAATATCTAGGAAATATTTTTCTGCAAAACCCATAGCATAGGGAGAACACAAAACTATCTGTTATGGCATAAAGAAAACATATGTTTACCTATTCAGCAGAACAAACAAAAGCATGCAAAACACTGGGTACCTTGGTATTGTGACTAAGAGCAGAACCAAAGTGAGCTCTGTTACACTTAGTGAGGCTGCTCGCATGCTTAAAACAAAATAAGTGCTTAACTACTTTATTGAGTTCTTACGTTCACCCATTTTAAATTAATAATTTATATTTAACAGAATTTATTGATGTCTCTGTATTCAAAATCTACTTCATACATGGTCTTGTTTAAATGTATAGGGCTAGAAAAAAAAATTTTCAAAACACAATTCAAACATATCTTCATATTTATTCTGCTAAAAATAGGTTATTTTCTACCCTCTACAATTCCAGCTGAATATGTCCATCTCTCCTTAGACCAGTTTTCTGTGAGTACAAGAAGAAAGGGAACTAATGACTCAGCTTGTACAAAAGGAAATGCAGATAGCTGTTACTCTCTTTTGCATTTTAATCCTGCTAAAAGTAGTCCGAAACCAAGTGCAATTTATATGTGTCATTTTGCTTAATAGATGATTTTACTGCTGCCTTTTTTTGGAAAAAATAAAAAAATTATTAATTATTTCTATCTTAAACTATTTGTTCATTCAGATGGTTGTATCTTTACTGTTTTCTATACAAACATCTCCTGTTTAGGAAGGAAACTGTGCTTTAATTTTAACACTTTTATTCCTCATTGCCCTAGACTCTTTTGAGCTAGGTTTACAACACAACTCCTTTTTGGTATTCTAACCCACTCAGCCTCTACTCAGAGTTATTTTGTTTTATTGATTCAGTCTCCCAGCGCCTGTAATATGATAAATATGTGGAAACTTGAAAATGGTATCTTGTTTACATGGCTATGCAGCTGCCAAAACAGCTGCAATTTCAATTTTTAAAGGGGAAACAAGGGCCTCTTATCTGATGTGGAAGAAAAATAGACTGATCCTTCCATTCATTTTCAGAGTCTCTTAAACACATTTAATAATACAGATGAGCTAACATTTTAAAAATATGTCCTCTATGCATAATATTGAAAAGCCTTCCTAAAAGTTAAAATAATTTATTTTCTTATTGTAAAGCATTTTTATGTATCAAGTTTACAAGGAACTAAAAACTGCAGAAAATGGGAGAACTTCCAGAGTCCAATGCTCCCATGAAACTATATAATTTCTGCTGAGCACCTACAAAAAAAAAAAAAAGAAAAATAGTGCTTAATTTTTCCATCAGAAGTGTAGTTCAACTTTTTTTAAAAATAGTTATGCTAAACTGAATGAAAAATCGTAAAAGTTAATTTTCTTTCAAAACATTATTATTAATAAAATTATTATTATTATTGAGAGTAAAGTGGTCTAAAAACCAAAACACTCTAATATATACTCCTCTATATAAGTGCAGTTGACTCATAATCAAAGCAAAAAAAAAAATCACTGGTTTTGAAGCAACATATTTTAAATTTTTCACAGGAAAGTGTTGACAATGTAAATATATTTTCAGGAAACATTTTACATTTGTGGAATCAGCATTTATTAGAGGAAAGATGTTCAATGAGATATTAAAACTCCAGAGCTAAGCATTCTTGGCTGGGAACAAAATCACTCATAGCTTTCAGTGCTCAGTATCCCACAAAATGATGGAGTTTAAAATATTTAGGGCAGTGAGGAGGAGTGATGCATTCCAACAAAGAATAAGCCAGGCAAAAATGCCAGGAAGCCTGCATGGATGAACAAGGAGCTCATGGACCAAATCAAACACAAAAAGGAAGCCCACAGAGTTGGAAGCAAGGGAAAATAGCCTAGGAGGAATACAGAGATATTGTCCAAGCAGCCAGGGATTTGGTTAGGAAAGGTAAAGCCCTGGTAGAATTAAATCTGGCAAGGAATGTCAAGGACAACGAGAAAAGCTTCTATAGACATGTCAGTGATAAAAGGAAGACTAGGGAAAAAGTGAGCCATCTCCAGAAGGAAATCAGAGGCCTGGTTACCCAGGATATGGAGAAGGCTGAGCTAGTGAACAACATTTTTGCCTCAGTCTTCAGCAGCCAGGGCTCAAGTCACATCAATCAAGGCATAGGATGCAAAGGCAGGGATTGGGAGTTTGAAGAAGTACCCATTGTAGGAAGAAGTGCTACATTGTGAGAGTGACAAGGCCCTGGAACAAGTTGTCCAGAGAAGTGGTGAATACCCCATCCCTGGAAGTGTTCAAGACCAGGTTGGATGGGGCTTTGAGCTACCTGTTCTAGTAGAAGGCGTTCCCACCTGAGGCAGTGGGCTTGGAACAAAATGGTCCCTTCAAATCCAAACCATTCTATGGTTCTATAATTCTAAAAGGAAACAAGATGAGAAAATTAGTAGGGAAGTTCAATCTTCTACCAGAAGAACTCAGAGTCTCTTTATTACCATAGAACAGGAGAATTGCCTAATCTTTCAGCTGCTAGATTTGAGATAAATATTTGCCGGCACAATTACACAGGAGCTAATATATATGAGCTATATACTGCTTGTTTATCATGATTTAATATAGATGTTCTCAGCGTATTTATAGCGAGACTCAATGGCTCTCAAAATGTGTCACAATCTCACCCTCCCAGTTCTGTGATTAGTTAAGTTGACCTCACAAATTGATCTCTAAAAGCCAGAGACCAAAAGAAACATTTTTCTTTACATATGAAACATATTTATTTTATATCTATAAGGATATCATTTAACTAGCTGTCTCTGGCTCACCTGAATTTAGTGTCTATAGAAACTACTGTTTATGGCCTTCAGCATCTTAATTATATTTCAGTGCAACTTCAAGTAGGAGACATAGGCAATTATTTGCACCAATTTCAGATAATTATATTTTCAATAGAAAATTATTTGTGATTCATTAAATGTGCAGCCTAATCAAAGTTACAATAAAAAAATACATAATTAGACAGTAATTTGTAATTTACTTTGTGAACCAAAAGTAGTACTTTTAAAACCAGAAATATTGCCTTGTATCTTACTGAAATTTAAAATTGTTTAGGTGTGGGACTATTCCTTTCCTACAATCACAAGTGTATTCTCTGTATAGCACCAGTAATACAAAACATAAATAATATCCCTTCCAGCTGCATGGTAACATTTTTTTTCTGTAGAGAAGCAGTAAGATTTATTCCTTGAAACAGAATGTTCGTGCTGTATTTTATGAAACTATTCAAAAAGGGATGATATAGAGAGCTGTACACATTCTTCCCACTCCACATTTTCAAAAATAAAAGGTATATTTTAAATTACAAAATGCAGCATTTGAATCTATTGTCTGTGCCTTTTTTCAACGTATGACCTAATCCGGTCTCCTGTCATTGTTTTGGCAGAACATGAAACAACAAATATGCTAAATTTGAGTGGTTTCCTGCCATGTTATTCTATCAAACTGGCAATTTCCGAAAGGATTTGGAAAGGAGTTTGCAATTCCTTAGACACCAGGGAGGTCTAGCAATGGCTGCCAAGATGATCTGCAGCTCAAGCTGGTCCTAATATCTGAGTACATAAAAACATTCTTTTTACTCCAATTTATTTTTAGGTCTAATCTTAAGCAGATTTGAGAAACCTTCTGAGTATCCACTGTTAGCACTTCAGGATGTAAAGGACTTGATATTGGTATTTTTATACTTTGTGGCACATGGAAAAAACACACATTGTTTTCTTAGAAGGTTTTTAAACAGTAAAATTGTAATTGCAGAAATAAACCAGTCCAAGTAAAAGACAAAACAAGCAATAACCAAACTGTAGACATTACAAATAAAGACAGGATGCACCCTAGGATTCTTATATGTGTAGTCATATACTTTATCGGTAGCCCATGTACTTAACATACTTTTCATTATCGCAAAAAACCCATGATGTTTCCAAGATGGACGAAATCTGTGATTCACTTGTGGTTTGGAACCAACTCAAATTGCAACTTCTGAATAAGATCATGTTGGAAACCTAATGCTTTATCCAGCCTTATTGAACTCTGGCCTTTGGAGAAGGGAAATATGCTACATGGGATAACCTAAGTCTACAGGCTTAGTCTTATTTCTAACATGATGGATGAAGCAGAAATGCTGTACAACCCAAACAGTTCAATGCACTTTGTCACTGCCATTTCAGATCAGCATAACCTAGCACCAATTTATGAAACCCTCTATAGCTTGAAAGTGCCAATTCATTAACATAAAATTTCTCAGGACTATCAGTTGTCTGTGAATAATGTTAACCTCAAAAAATGCATAAACATAAGAAAACTTCTCTTGTATCTTACCTGCAACATAGATTTACTTTTTATTTTTCAATGACTTGCCATTGTATGCAGTTCATTTCCAAGTGATAGCGAAGAAATATTTGTTAGCAAAAGCAAGTGAAAGCACTAACTATAGAGACAATCTCTAAAAAGCAAACTCTCCTGAAGACTTCTTGACTTCTTACTGGAAGTCACAGAAATTAAATAACAGCTTCTAGGCCTCCCTGTGCAGAAAAGGAAACTCATAGAGAAAGAAGAAACTTAATGAAGCATATAGAAAATATGATACTGGAGCAGTATCAAAGCAAAATCTAAAGGGTACATTTTGTGGTTTTCTGTTTTCTTTTCCACCAAAAAATGATGCTAGTGCTTTGGTCAAGAATTCTAAGATGAGTTTGCAACAGTCTTCTTTCTAATGTCTGTTTCTGTAATGGAGTAGGGCATATCTGACTGAACATTCCACTGTTTAAGAATCAATTTAAGCTCTACCCTCACTGTGGACAAGCTGATCAAAACTGGCTCAGCTATCTGTAATTATAAAAAGTTTCATATTGACTCTCAATATTCAAAATATCAATGTTTTGAAACTGAAAAGCTTAAGGACACAAAGCTGAAATTTGGACCATATTGAATCACGTTGTGAGTTTTTGCACATGGTTAGTAGATTTTACATTTATTTTAATATATCTTCATCACGCATTAAAAAACAGGCTTCTAAGGACATTCTAGAATTTAAACTCAGTTTTACTGGACCATTTTCATCTTGTCAAAGGAGCTATTTATAAATAATACACAGAAATGCATGTCTTGGAAGATGATTTTTCAGGAACATATTTTATCAAAATGTACTTTTGACCTAAAAAGACAGAACAAAATACAGAATACAACCATCCAATAATGCTAAATTCACTTTTGACCTAAATCCTTTTGGCAGAAAGTGTACATTTAGAAACAGGAAGATGAATTATGAATATATCATTTGTGTGTATGTGTGACTGACTTTCTCACGTTAAAGACAGATGTTTTATCATCTTTAGGAACATCATTTATTCATTCAATTAGGTTTTTAAATTTTGTTTTAAAATAAAAATTACTGTTCATATTTAGAATTAAATTATTTGTTGTAGTCATGATATTTCTTTCTTTGTTCCAACAGTTTCAATAAACAGAAAATTCTATTTATTGTTACCGTTCTCATACTGAGTTGTATTCAAAATGTTTCAGCTCACCACATCCTCAGACCTTAACAGTGGATATTAGAAAATACTTAAGCCAATGCAACACATAGGGCAGCCAACATACTTAAAGTTTGTCTTCTGAAACCCTTGTACATTTGAGGCTACCTGCAAATTAGTACTTAAGTACTAAAGATTTATCCAGTTCGTAACATATGGTCCTCATTGACTCTCTGTCACTCTTTAGTGATTTAATCCTGGCCATCTAATTCAATTTAGAGAGGTACTTCCCTCTGTACTTTAAAGATACAAGACTTCTTCTTGAAATGACTAAAGAAAATTAAGTCCACCTTTTATCTTGAACAGATGCCAATGCATGACCAAACACCCAAAAATCATGGCTCCTGGAGGAAACTGGGCAGAAGGGACACCATTTGTAATATCTAGATGCAGTGTATTTAAGGGAGTGTAGTGGACTGACCCTGGCTGGATGCTGGGTGCTTATCAAGGTCCCCTCTATGCCTCCCCTTCCTCAGCTGGACAGAGGAGAGAATATATAATGAAAACTTTTGGGTCAAGATAAAGACAGGGAGAAATCACTCACCAATTACCATCATGGGCAAAACAGATGCAGCTTGGGGAAAAATAATTTAATATTTTACCAATTAAATCAAAGTAGAATAACAAGAAAATAAAATCAAAACTTCAACAATTTTCCCAGCTGTCTCTTCTTCCCAGGATTGACTTTACTCCTAAATTCTCTGCCTCATCCACACAGAGCTGCACAGGAGAATGGGGAAGGGGTGTTGCGGTCAGTTTATCACACATTGTTTCTGCTGTTCCGTCCTCCTCAGGGGAAGGACTCCTCAAACTCCTTACTTGCTGCAGTGTAGGTTCTTTCTGATGGGAGACAGTCCTCCATGAACATCTCCAGCATAAGTCTTTCCCACAGGCTACAGTTCTTCATGAACTGCTCCAGAACACATCCTTTCCACGGGCTGTAGTTCTTCAGGAACAGATTGCTCCAGTATGGGGTCACAGGGTCACACATCCTGCTAGAAAACCTGCTGCTCTCTCCATGGGTCCATAGGCTCTGCCAGGACCCTGCTCCAGCAAAGGCTTCCTGTGGGTTCACAGCCTCCTTAGGGCACCCACCTGCTCCATTGTGGGGTCCACCATGGGCTGCAGGGGGATATTTGCTCTACCAGGGAGCTCCACGGGCTGCCTCACCATGATCTCTGCCACAGGCTGCAGGGGAATCTCTGCTCTGGTGCCTGGAGCATCTCCTCCCCTCCTTCTTAACTGACCTTGGTGCCTACAGAGTTGTCTCTCTCACATATTTGCACCCAGCTGCAATTGTTGCTGCACGGCAACTTTTTCTCCTTCTTAAACATATTATCTCAGAGGCACTATGACTGTCACTGATTATCTTGGTCTTGGCCAGAGGCAGGTCTATCTTGCAGCTGGTTGGCTTTGGCTTTGTCATATACAGGGGAAGCTCTTAGCAGTTTCTTACAGACGTCATCTCTGCAGCTCCCTTGCTACCCAAACCTTGCCATGCAAAGCAGTACAGGCAGAGAAAGTACTGAGGTTTAACATAAGCCACATACTCACACAGGAGAACTGCAAGCCATACATGTGGATTTTGGGATAGCCGCATCTCAAAACAGGCAGAGGCCTTACACAGAGGCTGTACTACTTCTATTTCATTATACATCACAGACTTTTTTACTCTCATTTCCTGCACTATGTACTTAAATGCGCCTGAGTTCATATTATTGCATTTAAGACAGACAGTTGTTTTTTTCTCCAGGTCTGGTCCTGAGCAGTCTCTGTTCTTCTTCTGTGTCTTGATACCAAGTCATGTCAAGTGACAGGATATAACATATTGTGGGAATTCTCCCTCACAAACAGGGGAGGCCAGCAATGAGGTTTAAAATGTAGTGCAGGTCTAGCAGACTCCTGAAGTGCATTTACCACTGCAGTTTACAAGAACAGACAGAATTCCAGATAAAACTTATTGCTATAGATGCTGTCCTTTACAAGGACTAGAGCAGAAGTTAAAGTGATTGGTATGGAGTGAGAAAGAATGGAGAACTTGTCTTATCAAGTCAGATAAACCCACTTGGCCATGTAAGACCTCTTGGGCTGCAAAAGTAGTAAATTTCAAAATAAATAAATATTTTTTTTAAAAAAAATAAAAAGATTGAAGACAAGGTAGAAAATTTAGGACAGTTACTATTTTTCTGTAATGAAAGAATAAATGATAAATTAGAAATGTGTCAAGTATCATTCACAAAAATTAGTAGAGATTTTAGACTGTTAATGGACAGAAGTTAGTGGTCTAAGTATGTATTTGAACCATTTGTTTTTAACGAATTTTAGTATCAAATTCTATTGCTTATTCATTTGTAGTTGTCAGTACTGAGAGAATTAACTTTTAGAGTCTAGTCTGCTATGTTTGAGTTAAACCTCTATAGGAGAATTGGTTAGTTCCATGTGTATCATAATTTCCTAAAGTTTGATGTAGCTGCAGGTGAAATGAACTGTGGAAAAAGTAATAATATTATTCTAGTTGTTTGAGGTCTTTCGTCCAGGAAAATCACACAAGATGATGCTCAAAGGAGGAAAATCATAACTGCTGCTCAAATTAAAGAATTCAGGATAGATTTAGACAATTTCACACCATTACATTAAGGTCAGCCACATTGCTAGTATGTGTTGCATTTAACCTGTTATTTTTGACAAAATGCCAAATAGCTGAAGCTGAAGGGAAACTGGATTGTGGTGATTTCTTTGAAGGATGAACAGTTTCCAGTGCTGTTTAATGAGACAGTTTCAGATTTACACAGAGATTGTTAGCATATTTGTTATATATATTTTCTCTAGCTCTTACTAATTTTTAAAGAAATTCCAAGAGAGAAGGTACATATGGCAAGAAAACTGTTCTGTATGCTTTATATTTTGTAATGTAAAACTTTAAGCATCCTCAGCTATTTTTGGAGTCTTTAATTGCTGACAGAGTTTTTAAAATCACAGGATCACAGGAAAATCCAGGTGGAAAGGGATGCCAGGATTCCACTAGTCTGACATTCTCCTCTGAGGTCAGACTGGGTTCTACAGCTCTTAAGAGTTCAGTGCCTACACTGAAGGTTATTTACATAAATTCCTTGACTTCTTTCAAATTCCATGAAGGAGAAGAACTGAGGGATAAATACGTGATGAAGGGGAAGTAATGGGAAACACTTTTTCATCTTTGTTGTCTGCAAGTGAAAATGCTGCATGTTTATATTCTTTGGAACTGAGTACGTGTAGCCATAATGCAATAACAAATGATGCAGGCTCAGTGACCCGGCCCTTAATAGAGGTCTTTAAAGCATCAACAATGTCATCTGTTGGTCTGCATCCGTTAGGACAGAATCTTATAATCCATCAAGCTTTATTCATTTCCTAGGATTAAAAGAATAAATCATGTGGAGCTCTGTGCTGCACACATCTTTGCCACTGGTTAAAGCTCAGGGTTCTATTAGCTCTTCCGATGAATATTTGCCATTCAAAGATATTCTCATTCACTGTGGACACTAATTCTTCTTTCGTCTACGTTTCAAAAAACAATTGAGTGCTGTGTTTTAAAAAGTAGGTCTTTTTCTTTCACTCTGAAATGGACTGCTTACTAAACACATGGGATCTGCTAATGAGTGTTGATTTGGTTTGATCTCAGCTGGGAAATTTCATCTAGAAGTTTCTTCACCCAGAAAGAAAAATAATTAGAGTGACATTGATGTGAACATAATGACAAATCTATATACAGTAGGAAGGGACATTTCGGAAATCACAAAATAAGACATGATCAAATGCATACTAAGGGATGACTTAAAACATACAATGTACAATGCCTAGGGATTCTAGGATAAGATTGCTGTTATGTAGTATCAAATGACTCAAAAAAAATTGCAAAACGTTATACAGGTGTATACGTACCTAATAAAATTGTATATATCTGTCCTTTCCTGTTAGTTAGATCCTGTTAGTTAGATCCTGGTAGATCTGAAAAGCATTCTAGTTACAATAGTCATGAAGAAAAATTATCAAGATAGAAGGCATATGTTGAACATTAATGGCTACTCAAAAAGAAGACATTGTTGAAGTCTACCAGTGCTTTAAGCAATTCTTATAGCTCCAGTCAGAGGGCAGCTTAATGCATTAACTTTATGTATGCGACAGTTGTATTTTGGGAATGGTCATGCTCACATTACATCATTTGAATTCTGTGTTTGACAGGAAAGTTGTACCAAAGATTAGAATTTCAATAATGCATTATAACCTTTCATATATTTTCAGCTTTAACACTGAAAGATCTGCTTTGCTGGCATTGTCACATTAGTCTTGTGCATGAGAAGACTCATGGCTATAATTAACACAGATATCACTTTGAAAAGCCTAATTTTTTTTTGTGAAAACAGGGAGTTGATCCGCATACATTATTCCATCTTCAGAATCTATATAAACTATAGTAGAAAAAACCCTACAAACATTTGCCAATACAGACTGCATCTCTGTGATACAAGTTTCTTCTTGGTGCCTAAGACTAATTCTGTGCTGAAACAGATTTTGAAAGATTTATATGCAAACACATTTTATGTTCTTTTACATAAACCCAAACCTGGTGGAAGTTTTCAGTCAATATTATTAAAAATGATACTTAGATGTGCCTGCAAACTCTTCCATTAATCCAGCTTGAAATATCAGTAAAATGTTTAAGTTGAATTTTAAGAAGTTATTGTCCAACAGTTGACCCATGACAGGTGATTATGCAAATAGTCATGGTCTGATCTAAATGCAAAGTAATGCAACAAAAATCATAGTGGTGACTCACAGTGACTCACCACAGTAACATTTAAATTCTTTGAATATACATACACTGAAATGCATCCAGAACTACCCTCTTATGAGATGGCTGACATGTCCTTCTGCCTATGTGCTTCTTGGCTATACAGATCTGTGTGTTTCTGTGCGAACAGAGCTAAGAGTGTGAATTCATCTGCTGCAGACAAAAGAAGAGCTATCAGATGCTACCACACTTCCTTTTTTTTTTTCTTGATTAAACATTTAGTCTTTGGTTTGATCTAAATATGTCCTCCTTCTGACTTAAAGAAAAGGCAGAATTAGAAATTAAAATTGGACAAAAAAAACCTTAAGGATTTTGAAGGAAGACAGGTAATATGTTTCTGTCACTAAGGACAATTATGAAATTCTTTCCATTTCATCAGTACGTTAAGACTACAAAATTCACACATTTGATGTTTAAAACATCTGGAAGAGAATCCTTTTAATAGTCCAGTGATGTTTTCAAAGAAGTCTTGGAAAATGGAAAGAAGAAAGCTATTGTTTTTTCAGCATGCAAAAAAGAGACAATATTAGATACAGATAGTTAATTGGTCAATATAAGAGAGAGATTAGATACAGGATCTTACCAACAGAAAAATGAAGAGATTACCATGAGTAATAGTAATTGTAACAGCTTTGTGGGAAAGGAAATATTAGATTTATTGAATATCATTTCAATTGAGAAAACAATTTCGAGAAAGCATGGAACCAACCTCATCTGATCTGATCAAACACTCTATCTGTAAAAGATTGTTCTCCAACTTGATTTTAGAGATACTCTAATCTCTAAATGTTTCCATTTCTGTAGTATCACATGCCAGTTCTTGAATATGTTGATCAAATCTCACTAGCAGTCAAATAGTTTTTGTCCTGTCACTAGCCCAATAGATTTGCTAAACTGATCTTTCAAGACCTTCTAACATACAGAGAAAAGACTCCTCTTTGTACTTGTCTTTCTTATGTTAAGGAATACTAGGGTCTTTCACTATTAGTGTATGTAAATTTTTCTCCATTTTGCTCATCTTTTGTGTTGCTGTCCTCTGGACAGTTGTCTTCTGGTCTTTCTTCAGACCAGCTGTACCTTACTTTTAAGAGACTAAAAGGGGCAGGAATCCCAGGTGATACATTATGGTGCAGTAGAACTGGAGTTATTTTTCTAGCATTTTGTGCAAAATACATAATTCTTTTTGGCCCATAATTTCTTGTTTTCCATCTTAATGACTTTTTTGGGGATATTGTTTAAGTATTTTGAGATTTTTGCTTCCCAAAAGAAAGAAATTATTTTCTGTTTCCTACATATGGCACTAGTCTCTTCAAAATATCATCTTATTAAATGTGAACATTTTCTCAATTTTGGCTAATTTACTTGAAATTCTAATCACAGACTCTTGAATGTACCCAACCTCTGTGGCCTTGCTGTCATCTGTGAAAGGAATCAATACAAACTATATTCCATAATTTAAGTTGCTATTGCACAGAATGAATAAAATCATGTTCAAGATGGATTTTGTGTAGTCTTATTTGAAATACTCTGCAAGCTTGAAAAGGAAATATTCATGACTATTCTTTGAAGTAAGGTACACAAATCCTCATCCTCCCACTCAGGTTAACTGAACTAGATTCAAATTGTAAATCAACTAGCTAGGCTTCTTTCAGTATCAAGTTGGTAAATTAGCAGAGGATGATACTGGAAGATAAATCTTCCAGGCTTTTCCAGGTTTGGGGATTGCACAGCCGAGACCTGATACTGCAAGGATATGTAATCTACAGAGTCCTTATAATCACACTGCTTTTATAAAGACTTTTTACTCAACTTCATGCACCTGCCTGCCTATGCAATTTGTAATGATTTTTAGGGTCATCAGACCAGCCTAGATTGACCTTCTATTTTCAGACTTCCATGGAGGCCAAAATATCCATGAAGATCTCTATCTAAGCTGACCTTACTATCTATGAATCTCAAGTACTATAGAATCAAAGAATTATTGAATAGTTAGGGTTGGAAGGGACCTTAAAGATCATCTAGTTCCAACCCCCCCGCCATGGGCAGGGACATCCCACTAGATCAGGTTACACAAAGCCCCATCCTGGGACCAAATCTGGTTCTCAGTACAGTTCTGTGTAAAGTGTCTCCCCCTCCATACAATAGCAGGATACCAAATGCTGTGGTATCATAGCCATAAATTCCATCAGGGGATTTTTAAAAAATTTTGAAGTCAAACCCCCTTCTGGTGATTTTAAGGATGTATATGTGCGTGTGTATATATGTGCATTTCTATATAGGTATCTATACACTGTATTTATTTGTACATAATAGATTTCCCAGGAATTTTCTAAATTAAAGAGTAAAATCAATGAGAAAAGCAGATTCAAGGGAAATTACTTACTCTGTCACAAGTTAAAGGCACTAAAGGTTCATTTGAGAAGGGAAGTAGCATGGAAGTTGCACCTTCTTTCATTAATAGAAGTTTTATATATCAAATAATAAAGATTTATTTCTCCATTGATTCATTGCTTGGACACCACAAGACATTCCTAAAAGACCTTCCTAGTCAGAATAGGACCCCTGATCATAGGTTTTAGATGAACAGGAAATGGATCTCTCAAGCCTGTCACACAAATATGAAGTCCTGGAAAGTATAATATAGTGTTACATGGTACAGGTGCATTGCTGAGATGACTTGCTGTTGGTAAAATAGGTGAGGAAGGTCTATCCTTTTTTCACAGTTGAAGAAAGAATTTTGTCAGTGACATGAAGGATGGCTTACATGCCTCACATTCCTCAGTGCTGAAAATAATGAAGGGAGGGAGGAGGGGGGAAAAGTCAAATTTCGGCTAAGGAATCAGCAGTGAACTTAATGCAGGTGCAATATTTCTTGAGACAAGGAGTGTTTTGTTTCTCCCCAATCTTATTCCATGAAAACGAGCCCCTCCCCCTCCTTTTCTTTATCACCACAAAGTAGATTAAAAATGTTGATACCCATTCCTGGCAAAGATATTTTACAGTCTTTAGTCAAGTTGTTGGAGGAGGATTAACTTCCTACACAACTTAAAATATCTTCACTAAGCATAGCATAGTTCCACATAGGTTCACTTACCTGTCCTGTTTTGCTGCCTTGCTGAATTATTTTCTGCATCTACCCCTGCAAAACTGTAACCTTTTGTACTCTCCCAAATCTATTAACAAAGCCATATACTTTGTTGAGCCAGCATGTCACTCCAATCACTGAAATGACAACTACAAATATACTTAAACTCCAGACTGAATAAAGACTATGTTTAACCCCTGTGTTGCTGGAATTCATGGCATTTGGTTCTAACCAACGGAAAATATAGGTTTTCAGTAGGTAAACATTTGATATTGTTGGAAAAACTCTTGCTGCTGTTACTAGAACTTACTTGAACTGTATATTGATTCTGGAATATGGCTTCTCTGTGTCATAAAATCATGGCTTAGAAACATTGGGAAGAAAGTCTCCAACCCTGCAAAAAAGAACAAATATATTCACTGCTGCTAGTGAACAGGACAGGAAATATGAACTTACTTTCTTGTGGAACTGGATGCAGAATTAATGACTTCTGATACTTTTTAAAATGTGATGTTTTGAGGAAGGTTATATACAAAACAAAGTGAGGCATATGTTTTCAAACAGCCACAAAAGCTGTATGCAATCTTTTATTCTCAACCAATGAAGAAATACTCTGAATTCTTGCAATTCTATTGATGGTTTTGAATGAAATGTAGAATCATACTATATTTAAGAAGAGTTGTACTAACAGGCTGTCTGGAGAGGTTGTGCCATCTTGATCTTTGAAATCTTTCAAGGTCCAGCTGGAAAAATGCCTGATAATTTGGTCTGACCTCAGAGTCGCCCCTGCTTTGCCAAAGAAATTGGACTAGAGACCTCCTGAGATCTATATGACCTGATTTATCCTATTATCCTGTATCAATAATAAAATTAAATAACTAGCACAATTCATAAACTGCAAAACATGAACAGAAATAACTGGTATATGGAATGAAAACAAAAATAATGCAAGCTCTAGTTTTTGAGGAAAACCCTGTGAAATACAGACAAATTTTGAAGCAGAATTAAAAAAATATTAAAGATATCTAGATTAAATACATTTGCAATACATATGTCACACAAATAAAGCCAGTCCAGTTTCGATTTTCATTTAAAAGACTGTTGTCAAAATTACACCATTAACAGTCTCAGGTCATTTGCCATCAATATTGATACTTAGCATTTGCTCAGTAACATTTGATGTGAGATTCCAGCTTTCACACAATAGCCCACATGCACCTAACTGAATTTGCTACCTGCCAGAACAATAGGGGTTATATGTAGACTGCTTAATGGAGGACTTTTTACTTGGTACTAACTCCCAGATAATGTGCAGAGATTGTATAGGAGACTCTTCTTAGCACAATCCAAACTTCAACTATTCAATAGGATAAATACGTTTCAGAGCCTGTAAAGATTTTCTGGTACTGTTTACACTAGTAAGGACAACAATTTAGCTATAATCCTCATACATTTTGTGTAGATAAGTACGGCCTTTGGCAGTTGTCAGAATCTTCTTTAAGAGGTCTTGCAAAACCCTGCAGATATTGTGGCAATTTTAGGCCTCTACCACTTGAAAATAGCTTCATGGTGTTCTTTAAATGCAAATACATTAGAAATCTAAATTGACTACCAGGATCCTTTCACATTAACTGGGGCATTAACGGTAATGGAGAGAATTCGGATGTTGTCTGACTGGCTGAATGAAACAGAGACTTTCAACTCCAAAATGTGTAATGAATTACCTGTATTCACAGAATGCAAAGATAGATTTTTCTATAAAAAAGAGAGTGTCCTTCAGGATACATATTGATAATAATGTTTTCTCAAAGTTACAGACAAAAGATCAGAAAAGCACAAAGTTCAGAACTGATGACAGATATTTGTAATATTTTTTTCGGTTAGAATAAACAAAATGACAAAAACCCCAAGGTCAGAAACTTACAAAGGACAAGAATTTCCATCTATGCTGATTCACAGAACTGTACAAGTACAATAGAGAAGATCTACATGATTTTTTTGTGTTTGTTCACCCAATGTTGTGTGTGACAGAATACATAACAAAACACATTTTGTGAGCCACTGATTAGAAGAATAATTCCTTACTTTGGGAGTGGCCTCAAAACACAAATGAACGATTAGAAAGTATCACGGAATCACAGAATACCTCAGCTCAGAAAGAACCTGTAAATATCATCAAGTTCAACCCCTGAGTAATGTGGAACAGTATGAGTGAGGCCTAGGATCCAATACATAGTCATATTTTAGGAAACCCAAATGATTTAGGTTGCACTACATAAAATATTAATGAGGATGAAAGTAGGTCTGGATCCTTCTACAAAGAGAAATCCTAAATCTAAAGCACTCCTTAAAATGTCATTATGCATCAATATACCCATAAATGTCCTTTACATAACACAGTATAATGTGCTTAACTGTTGGTTTATCTCGGTCATTTTATCATCTAATCATAGTTATACAAATTTTGGTTTCTAAGCTAGCATGGTAACTGATTTACATACAACACAGAACATGTATGATAAATATGTAATATAGTCCATATGCAAATACAAAATGTCCAGGCCAAAAGGAATAGTTTGTTATCTAAATCATTTGAATTTTAACACTACCATATAGAAAATGGTTTTTATTCTATGTAATGAAATGTTTCTTTGTGGATACTTATGAAATCCTCAATAGACAAAACTGGTAAGAAACAAGTAAAAAGTCATTTTTTACTTGACAGCTTGCATCTACTACATGACTCCTCCTCCAGCACTGAGTGTGATTCAGACCTTGTTTTTGATAAAGATCAATTCTTGAGGAAATGCTGAATCTAGTTTTCCACATATCATTACTAGAGGGCGGAATTGTGGTTAGAAATGTTTTATTTTTCTATCAAGCCTTGTCAAGGAAAAAAAGAATCAGTATAATTCAGACACAATTTGAAGACCAGAAGATATATTCTTTCCTCATTTTCTGTCCCCATGTTCTGGAAAAGGAGTCAGCAGGGAAAAAAACAGCTTGATCGAGCAGGGAGATCTTGAAGGACATCAAAAAGAGGAGGAATGTCTATGAACTATGGAAGAAGGGACAGGTGTCTTGGGTGGACTACAGGGAGGCAATGAGATAGTGCAGAGAAAAAATCAGAAGACTAGAACTCAGATTGGCCAAGTCAGTGAAAGATAACAAAAAAATCTTTCTATAAATATATTAATAAAAGGAGTATAAGGGAGAATATTCAGTCCCTATTAGATGCAAAACAACAGTGACAAAGAATGAGGACAAGGCTGAGGTACTTAATGCTTTCTTTGCCTCAGTCTTTAATAGTAAGGAAAGTTGTTCCCTGTGTGTACACACCCAGGAGTTAGAGGAGCAGAATGAGGCTCCCGTGGTCCAAGAGGAGGTAGTCAGAGCCTTGCTAGCCCAACTAGACACCCACAAGTCTATGGGGCCAGATGGGATTCATCCAAGTGTATTGAGGGAGCTGGCAGATGTGCTGGCCAAACCCCTTTCCATCATCTTCCACCAGTCCTGGAAGACTGGGGAGGTACCTCTGGACTGGAGACTGGCTGATGTCATACCCATTTACAAGAAGGGTAGCAGGGAGGATCCAGGGAACTACAGGCCTGTCAGTCTGACCTCAGTGCCAGGGAAAGTCATGGAACAGGTGATCTTGAGTGCTATCATGAAGCACATGCAAGAGAACTGGGTGATCAGGCCCAGTCAACACTGGTTTACAAAAGGCAGGTCTTGCCAAACTAACCTGATTGCCTTCTATGACAAAGTCACTCAGCTGCTGGATGAGGGAAAGGCTGTGGATGTGATCTTCCTGGACTTCAGTAAAGCCTTTGACACAGTTTCTCACAGCATTCTGCTACGGAAACTGTCAGCCTCTGGCCTGGACAGGAGCACACTCTCCTGGGTAGAAAACTGGCTGGATGGCCGGGCCCAGAGAGTGGTGGTAAATGGTGTTAAGTCCAGCTGGAGGCCAGTTACAAGTGGGGTTCCCCAGGGCTCAGTGCTAGGTCCAGTCCTGTTCAATGTCTTCATCAATGACCTGGATGAAGGCATTGAGGGTACCCTTAGCAAGTTTGCAGGTGACTCTAAACTGGGTGGAAGTGTCGATCTGCTGGAGGGTAGGGAGGCTCTGCAAAGAGATCTGAACAGGTTGGGCCAATGGCCTGAGACCAATGGGATAAGGTTTAACAAGGCCAAATACCGGGTCCTGCACTTGGAACACAACCCTCTGTGCAGAGCTATAGACTAGGAGAAGTCTGGCTGGTGAGCTGCTGAGAGGAGAAAGACCTGGGGGTGTTGGTTGAGAGCCGACTGAATGTGAACCAGCAGTGTGCTCAGGTGGCCAAGAAGGCCAGCAGCATCTGGGCTTGTATCAGAAACGGTGTGACCAGCAGGTCCAGGAAGGTTATTCTCCCCCTGTACTCAGCACTGGTGAGACCTCACCTCGAGTACTGTGTTCGGTTCTGGGCCCCTCACCACAAGAAGGATGTTGAGGCTCTGGAGCAAGTCCAGAGAAGAGCGACAAGGCTGGTGAAGGGTCTGGAGAACAGGCCTTATGAGGAGAGGCTGAGAGAGCTGGGGTTGTATAGCCTGGAGAAGGCAAAGCTAAGGTGATACCTTATTGCTCTCTACAGCTACCTGAAAGGAGGTTGTAGAGAGGAGGGAGCTGGTCTCTTCTCCCAGGTGACAGAGGACAGGACAGGAGGGAATGGCCTCAAGCTCTGCCAGGGGAGGTTCAGGCTGGACATCAGAAAAACATTTTTCACAGAAAGGGTTGTTGGGCACTGGAACAGGCTACCCAGGGAGGTGGTTGATTCACCATCTCTGGAGGTATTTAAAAGAGGGGTGAATGAGGTGATGAGGGTCATGGTTTAGTGGCAGGTAGGAATGGTTGGACTCGATGATCCTGGGCGTCTTTTCCAACCTTGCGATTCTGTGATTCACTTGTCATACTCTAAGAGCATCTTGACAAAATAATATCAGCGCTCCTATAAGAAGACTGATAGAAATGGAAACACTGATAGAAACACTTACAAAACATAAAAGGATCTGGAAGAAGTACTTATACACAGTTGAGTGTAAGTGTAATCAGGCATCCTGACAGGAAGTCTGACACTCCTCCAGCACAAGAAGAGGATCTCTTTTACCATTGCCAGGGAACTAATGACATGTGTGACACAAATCTTTGGTCTCACTTAGTGTTACATTCTCAGTAGATAAATCTGGGTACCCCACCATGCAGCAAAGTATCTTTGATAATACATATCATATTTTGAAATGTGAATTAGCAACACACTCAGTAGTGAATGGAGTTTAGTCTGTATTTTAGTTTGTTACACTGATTCACATCCAATCTCATCCCCTTAAATTGGTGGAATCACTCCAGATTTACACCACCATAATGATGGGCAGAAGTCAGCCACCCTGCTTTTTACTTATTTTGAAAAGAAACCTTAGTAATCGTGACACTCTATAAAGGAGGAGAATTATTATGTGAAATCTGGAGCAAGCAACTTCCATTAAAAAGACGGAAAGAACATCTACTATTTCACTTTGAAAACGCACCAGTAAGAGTTAAGCGAGGTGGGAATGATAGACCATAAACCAGATCACAACAGCTGCACTCCATGTCCTCTGCAGTTCCACAGAAGGAAGGAAAATTAATTTTAATTGTATTTCACTCATTGGCTTAGATGACCTGGTGGCAATGCTGAGACTTTGGTATAATTTTGTTTCTTGGCTGTGGTCCACTTAACCTTGACATTAAAATAAAGGAATGCAATTATAATACCAGTAACACCCTGGATGAAGTTTATGGTCTGTCCAGGGGACAAGAGTATTCTATATGTCTGATTTTAGCTGGAAAAGCAATTGCCAGCATGTGGAAATCTTGAAGTGCAAGTGAGAAAAGAAAAGTGTAATTAAGCTGTAGGGAAAGTATTGCTTCCTTACAACTATGCAAAGCTGCAAGAGACAGACAAGTATTCCCCCTGTTATAGTGAGTGCTTGTTAATGTAAAAAAGAAAAAGGAGGAGGGAGGATGTGTTAAGCAATTAAGACATAATGACCTTACATAAGGGAATAAGAGCAAGCCCTGATGTGTAAAGCACTTGTGAACTTTAATAAAATTTTCTGAGCAGACTAATGTAAATATTTGAAGAATAAATTTTGTAACTTCGCCATGGACAGAACACCGATGCAGGATCCATTGATGTAGTGCAATAAATTTCAGTCAGTATCATTTAAAATGTCCAGTCCAACTGATTATTTCAAGTCTAATATAAGACTAATACTTTCTTTGTTATGGTTTTCTATATTCCATATCTTTCCATATATTAAATGTTAGCAAATAATCAAGGTATATTATACTAGTGGAGTGTCCAGATCTTTCTTCTCTCCTCACTGCAGACATTTTTGGGGTATATCTCTCTCACTTTCAGCTTTAGCTGTGACTTTAACTCAGGTTTTTCATAATGAACTGAGAAAATAAGGCAAATGTCAGTGACATTTTGGTGCACAAGGAACATCACCTTAAGTATTCTCATGGAACCATTCACTCGCGTCTTTCAAAGCTATTTTATACAATGAATGTTGAGAAAATTGCTATTAGCACACCTGACAATGAAACAGAAAGCAAAATAAAATAATTCAAGGTGTTTTCTAGACACCTTAACACCTTTTGCAAGCTCTTTCACCTCTGCATGTTTCATTTGTGTCCATTAGAAAAGTCACGATTTATCTTTGCACAAAGTATAGTGGAATAGAATTATAGAATCATATAATCATTAAGTTTGGAAAGACCTTTAAGATCACAAAATCTAACCATTAGCCCAGTGCCACAATGCCCATTAAGCAATGTCCTGAAGTGCCACATTTATGCATTTTTTTAACACTTCCAGGGATCGTGACTCCACAAGTTCTCTGGGCAGTCTCTTCCAAGGCTTCACCATGCTTTCAGTAAAGAAATTTTTCCTAATGTCCAATCTAAACCTCCCCTGACACAACTTGAGGCCATTTCCTCTTGTTCTGTCACTAATCCCTTGGGAGAAGAGATCAGCACCCACCTCACTTTAATCTCCTTTCAGGCAGTTGGAGAGAGCAATAAGGCTCAGCCTCCTCTTCTCCAGACTAAATAATCTCAGTTTCCTCAGCTACTCCTCATAACATTTGTGCTCCAGACCTTTCACCAGTTTTGTTAAACTTCTCTGGACATGCTCCAGCAACTCAATGTCCTTCTTGTTCTGAGGGGCCCAAAAATGAACATAGTATTCAAGGCGTGCCCTCACCCCTTCCCAGTACAGGGGCAAAATCAATTCCCTAGTCCTGCTAGCTACAGTATTTCTGACACAAGCCAGGATGCTATTGGCCATCTTAGCCATCTCAGCACACTGTTGGTTCACATTCAACTGTCAGCCAGCACAACCATGTCCTTTTCCACCAGGCAGATTTCAAGCCACTCTTCCCCAAGCCTATAGTACTCCATGGGGTTATTGGGATAAGAGTTCAGGGCACAGTACTTAGCATTATTAAACTTCATACAATTGACCTAGGTCTATTGATCCAGCCTGCCCAGATTCCTCTGCAAAGTCTTCCCAGCCTTGAGCAGATAAACATTTCCACGCTACTTGGTGTCATGTGCAAACTTACTGAGGGTGTACACAGTCCTCTTACCCAGATAATTGATAAAGATATTAAACAACATGGGCCCCAGTACTGAGCCCTGGGGAACACCACTTGTGACCAGTCACCAACAGGATTTAGTTCCACATGTCGCAACTCTCTGGACTTGGCCATACAGACAGTTTTTTATCCAGTAAAGAACACACTTGTCTAAGCCATGAGCTGCCAGCTTCTCTAGGAGAATGCTATGGGAAACAGTGTCAAAGGCTTTACTGAAGTCCAGGTAGATAACATCCACAGTTGTTTCCTCATCCTCTAGGTGAGTCACGTAGTCATAGAAGGAGATCAGATTGGTTAAACAGGACCTGCCTTCCAACTACATTGGAACCTCAGTTACTGAAAGAGTACCCACTGTTCATTACTGTTGCTTTTAAGATGAAATGATATATTTCAGAGTATTGTTATGATGTTTGATAGAATATATTTTATGATATATTTTATGGTATATTTTATGATCACCCTCTGAAAAAAAAAATCCTTTCGTGGATTGTAATCTTCATTCCAGATTTTGGAAACCAGTCAGAAAGGAAAGAAGGAATATTGTTTCATTTTCAACACTGCACATGTGGGTTTCAGTTAAAAAACTGAACCAGCACTGGTCCTCCATGGTCCTCTGTGCTGGATGAAGGATATTAGTTATTATGGCTTAATGGCTTACTCTAAAGTAAAAGATATTTAAATAAAACCTATTTTTCACCTGTTTTATAATTAAGCCTTGTCAGTGCAAGAGTCCCTAAAGAACAGTTAACGATAAAAACTTCCTACTTCAAAGATCTTACAAATCAACTAAATTACTTAATGTGCATAACTTCTGAACAAGATAGCGACTGTATTCTGGGTAGTCTACGTGCCCTGTTAGGGATCAAACTTTTATTTAAATCAAACAAATATCTCTTTTCCTCCACTAAGCAGTGTTATATGTCTGTGCAAAGTTTGAGATTAAAAGATCATGGGTTATGCAAAACAATTAAACTTTTGTTCTACTCTATTCTTAATTGAAAAAGAAGAGTTTCTCTGTAAATGAAAAACAACAAACTCATAGTTAATTTTGATATAAGATTCAGTGATCTGATACAGACAACATGCACTCCTTTTGCTCTTTCCAAATGTTGAAACATCTAATGGAAATCCAATTTTTCAGTAACTGAAATCATTCTTTTACCTACACCTCTAGAAAATCATGAATGCAAATCTCTTTCAGTTACTGAGGTAGCTTTCACCAGCTTATTTTCATCACACACTAATGGCTTTATACGGTACCTGTTGTTTTCTCCCCATGATAATGAAACTTTTCAAGGTCTGTATGAAAGCAAACAGTACTTTGCAGTTTATTAGTTTTATTTCTCCATATAATTTAGCCTGGAGAAGAGAAGGCTGAGGGGACACCTTATTGCTCTCTACAACTACCTGAAAGGAGGTTGTAGAGGAGGGAGTTGGCCTCTTCTCCCAAGTAACAGGGGACAGGACAAGGGGGAATGGCTTCCAGCTCCACCAGGGGAGGTTCAGGCTGGACATCAGAAAAAAATTTTCACAGAAAGGATAACTGAGCACTAGAACAGGCTGCCCTGGGAGAGGGTTGGGTCAGCTTCCTGAGGTATTTAAAAGACAGATGGATGAAATGATGAGTGACTGATAGGAATGGTTGGACTCAATGATCTTGTGGTTCTTTTCCAACCTAGTCATTCTGTGATATTTTTATATCATATTTATCTTGACAATGTGAGTAAGTTTTGTAGTGGCATTTACTTTTCTATTTCAATAGAAGCTATAGATATTTTTAATGTATGTATTTTACATATTATTTGTTATGATTTAGTTACAGTTTACAAATAAAATCATCCTCTATCTTATAATTATCATCTCATTTATCCTATGTCTTTCTCTGTTCTGTTCATTTTGGTTATTTTACTGTTAACTTTTCAAAAGACTTAGCATAAGAAGTTTTATATGCCTTCTACTCTCCATTTCTCTTTGTAAAAACTAGCAATGATTTAAAGCCTTAAAGCAAACAGGAGTAGCTCTGTTGTAAGAAAGAGAAGCCAGGGAACAAGAACCACTTCACAAACATAAGGCAAACAAACTGTCCTTAAACTTCCTTCTACTGATCATACAGAGCAGCCTCAAATTGATTGAAGGGAGTCAGCCAAAATAGGAAGTTCTTGTGGTGAGACGACTGATATGGTCAGGCTGGAAAACCTCTCAACTGCTTCCTGTGGTCACCCAAATTCCAGTGCCTATGCTGAACTTGAGGACACTCTGAATAAAGGATTTCTTAGAATTTGCACTGCTGTAGTCAGGGGCTCTGCAAATGGCATGTGACTCAATCCTGGGTGATTTCAGTTCCTTGAGCAAACTAAGATAAAGTAGAAAAATGTTTCCCTGCTTACCCTGGAAAAGTTCCCATGAATTAGATGTACTGCAGTCAAGTGAAGTTTTCTGTGTAGTTTTGCTGACATTTTGGTTATGCATAGCAGCCTCCAGCTTCAACATAAAGAACAGAGAATCTCTTTTGACACCTGTTACTGCATAATCATAATATGGATGTGTCAACACTTTGATAACTAAAATCGCATTCACCCTTAGAATTCTTCTGTGCAAAGGATACAACACATAATTTGTGAAGTGTCAGGTGCTACCTCAAAGCACTGCACATGTTCATGTTTTCAGTTCTTGGTGGCAGGCATAGGTGATAAAAGAACGATCCTCACCTGCCTTGCACTATTAGGCTCTGAATGAGGAAATACCTAATACTCCATTGCCAGGATTTTGTTAAGAACAAATTTTCTCCATAAGGCCTGGGCCAAATCATGTTCATCTCTGCACCTTGGTTCACAAGAATTGGATTATATTTTAAGAAAGCTAGCAGAGCAGATAAAGGTAACATTATAATCTCTATGCAAGAGAAGTACTAAGCTGTGGAAACACTTCCTTGTAGTCACTCTGCAGAGCTGGAACAAACCTGGCCCCTGGACCTCCCAGAGAAGGACTGTAAAGGCCTATTCTTTCAGGAGCAAGTCCAGAGAAGAGTGACCAGGCTGGTGAAGGGGCTGGAGAACAGAACCTATGAGGAACAGCTGAGAGAGCTGGGGTTGTTTAGCCTGGAGAAGAGGAGGCTGAGAGGAGACCTCATTACTCTCTACAACTACCTGAAGGGAGGTTGTAGAGAGGAGGGAGCTGGCCTCTTCTCCCAAGTGACAGGGGACAGGACAAGAGGGAATGGCCTCAAGTTCCGCCAGGAGAGATTTAGGTTAGAGATTAGGAGGAAGTTTTTCACACAGAGGGTCATTGGGCATTGGAATAGGTTGCCCAGGGAGGTGGTTGATTCCCCTTCCCTGGAGGTGTTTAAGGTACGGGTGGATGAGGTCTTGAGGGACTTGGTTTAGTGTTTGATAGGAATGGTTGGACTCAATGATTCGATGGGTCTCTTCCAACCTGGTTGTTCTATGATTCTGTGATTCAGTGCTCAAACTCCAGTCTGTCTTACTGGATTCCAGGTACAGGAATCTTTCTGGAAAGCTTTTCATTTGTAGACCTAGAACAACACCAAGATATCTTCCCCTTTGTCTAGTTTCTTCCTGTTCTTCCTTTACTGGTTCTATACCACAGCATACAGATCCCTTTTACCCACTACTATTATTTTGTTTTCACTATATGTATTTAGTGTGTGAAATAGAAAGAAAGAAGTATTAAAATCCAGTGTTTAGCATGACAGAGTAAGATGCAGGTTTACTTAAATTTTAGGCTTCTAGTTCTGATGAGGAAGAGATGAACCAACCTTTTTTGAAGCCAGGTGATTGCCTGACAAAGTCAGTGGAGCATATACATAAGTCGATCAGAGGTCATCTATTTTGCTTAAAACAACTGCTTACACTAATTAACACAGCTCTACTGGCATATAAAAGAGAATGCCAAACCACTGGCTCACTGCCAAGAGTTAGACTCCTTCAGGCAAATAGATATTGGAGAAATCTAGATGGAGAAGTCTAGCACAGAGTCAGAGAGAGGAAACATTTGGAAATCAAACTTTCAGTGATCAATCTTCTCCCTGACTGTCCTTCTTTTAGCAGTGTAGATACATTCAGTGGATTCATTGCCTATGTCCCTAAGCTTCACTTCATGGCTCTAACGGGTTTTCAGCTCCCTCATCTATATGTTGAAGGCAACAGTATTGCCTATAAATCCAAATTTAAATGCTCTGAACTGTTTCTTGACCATTGTGAAATCCATAACTCCTCAAAACAAAGTCTCCTACAGTTTCAGAAAAGCCTCTTTTATCAGTTCTTACTCATAGAAGAAGGTACCTCACCATATGAAGTGATGATTAGTCCAGATCCCAATTCTAGGGGTTTAACTCTCTGCTGATCAGGATTCTTGCTTCTCAGTTCAATGTTTTCATTTCTGTCGATGAAACTCATAGTCATTGTTACGCTTAACCCCACAATTTGCAAATCCTCTTTTGTTTCCAGCCTCTAACACATGTGTGGGCATTTAAATGTGAGCTTTTTCTCTTTTTTCTTTTGTCTATGACAGCTTCCAGACATTTGAGCCTTTAAAAAATCTACTTGCTTGCTTATGAGCTGGATTCCAGTTGCTTTGAGTCCTCTTGCAAATACAGTGGCCATCATTAATTTCTTTTGTAAGCTATTATACCTGTGAAATATACACAACAGATTGTTCATAAGGGAAAAAAAGATGCCTGGTCTTTGACTATGATGACTGATTTCTTTCCAGATCCCATGTTTTTATAATTCTTTGTTACTGGATACAGTACTTAAAAAGAATTTTATGAGTATAATTATTGGCCCAAATCCTGGCTCTATGGCCCTTGCCTTGCAGAAAGGGTGGAATTTGAGTCTTTGTAACACAGCCTCCGAAAGTATTTTCCAAAGAAGTCCGTTCAGCCTCTCTAGTGGAAATTGTGTTCAAAAATAATGATAGTGCTGAGTTGGTATCATTAGCCAATTTCATTTTGAAACAGAATCTCCTGAGATACTGTTTTTTCAGGTTATTGATATGAACTGCTACTAGTTTTCCACCTGGAAGGAGAAGAAATCCAAGAAAGGTGAGTGGAAGAATTCCAGGGAAGGTTTCTGAAAACACTGCTTGGAGGAGGCTGGAATCTACAGGAGCTTGGTGTGATTTCCATTACACAGCCAGTGCAGTGACTATCTCTGACCAAGAAATAAAAAACAACAACATCACTAGTTTTCTTTACAAGAACACCCTCTGAAGGGTGATATAAGGCAATTTGCCCTGAGGGAAATGAGTGTCCATGCTTACTCAGCCTCTTCTTCCTGCAATAACTTTTGACAAGGGTGTGGCTTTCTGGAAAGCTAAGTTGATGCTGATAAAGCAAATGAAATGAGTAGAACATATATACTCCAGATACAAAATGAGAATCAATTATAGCACAATTTGTCTTCTCCTCAGTGTACCTACTGTGCAAGTGATTCATATGGAACTACAAGCTCAGCTCAGTCATTCAGAGGTAATACCAAGATCTTGCTCAGAATCAAGCAGGAGGAAATCCTTGTTTAGGACTGTGGTAGATAATGAGATTCCATATCAGGATGCCTTGAAAGGATAGAAGCACTTTCTGTTGGACCTAATTTGAGCCTGGAATATTTAATGTCTTGAGTCATATAATGAAGTGAAGTAAATAAAGATGAGAAATAGATCATTTGGGTGAGGTCCAAAATGTAGCATGCCTAAATCTGGGCTTCCCCATCATCATGCAGAATGTGGTAGTTTCTCCTCATCAAAGCCAGTTTTTTTAAGTAACTTTAAAAAGCCAAGCTTTCAATAAGAGTAATTAGTGGGGATCAGCTGAAGTCTATTTTTGCTCTTCTTCAGGAAACATTTTTTTTTGTTGTTTGTTTGGGTTTTCTTGGTTTGGGGTTTGTTTTCCTTCTATCCCAGCATCAAACAAACACCAGTTGTACAGAATGATGGCTGAAGGACAGCCTTGGTCTGACGGCAGCACTGCATCTGAACTTCAGCCAGAACATACAGAATGTAGTATTTGTACTTCTAGAAAAAGTATATAATAAAATATATCGCTAAGTGTTTAACTGGAATTAGGTTGCATTCAATAGTAGGCAATTACTCTAACTGGAAGTTTTACTACTGTTCTTCAGGAAATCTGGCAAAAACCTCCTATACATTTCCCTTCTCATAGTAATTGTTGCTGTTCCAGCATTAGCCTGATTCATTTGGGTATTTATGAGCACTTGGAGCACAGTGCTAAGCATCAGAATGCATGGATTCTTTTTTTTCATATTGCCAACTTACCGTAAGCTTGGGCATACTAAACTTTCTGCACTCTGCTTTCCCCACCTAGGAAATGGGAGATCTCAAGAATTATGACAAGTGGCAAATATTCATAACACTATGATAAAAGTATCAAAGTGTACCTGAGGTGCTGAATAACATTACATAGTCAAATAAGACTGAAACTGATTGGTACCAGCCAGGTTGCCTTACTTAGCTGTCTGAGCTGCACACATTGCTAGAATCAGAAGGTTGATTGTATAAATTACAGACTTAAAACAAAAAAACAGAAGTTGCTTTTAATGGTGATGAACTGTCTGGAGAGTGAGATTTGAGCAGAGGTAGTTAATGTTGACTGAATGGGGATAATTTTTATAGAAAAAAAAAGTTACTTGCACAGAGCTTCCATCTCATGGAGGTAAGAATCAGACTCATAGCATGGTTTCATTCAGTTTCAGCTCTAATGCCATGGGCAGGGACACCTTCCACTAGAACAGGTTGCTCAAAGCCTCACTCAGTCTAGTCTTGAACACCTTCAAGGAAGGGGCATGATTTTTCTGTACAATCTGTTCCAGTGCCTCACTACCAATTTCTTCCTAATCTCTAAATTAAATCTACCCTTTTTCAGCTTAAAACTGTTATTCCTCATCCTGTCTTTACACTCACTGACAAAAGCCCTTCCCCATCTTTCCTGCAGGCCTCCTTAACAGAACCTATGAGGAGCGGCTGAGAAAGCTGGGGTTGTTTAACCTGGAGAAGAGGAGGCTGAGAGGAGACCTCATTACTCTCTACAACTACCTGAAGGGAGGTTGTAGAGAGGAGGGAGCTGGCCTCTTCTCCCAAGTGACAGGGGACAGGACAAGAGCGAATGGCCTCAAGTTCCGCCAGGGGAGATTTAGGCTGGAGATTAGGAGGAAGGTTTTCACAGAAAGGGTCATTGGGCATTGGAATAGGCTGCCCAGGGAGGTGGTTGATTCACCTTCCCTGGAGGTGTTTAAGGTATGGGTGGATGAGGTCTTGAGGGACTTGGTTTAGTGTCTGATGGGAATGGTTGGACTAGAAGATCCAATGGGTCCCTTCCAACGTGGTTGTTCTATGACTCTATGATTCTATGATTCTATCAGGTCTTCTCAGAGCCTTCTCTTCTTCACGTTGAACAATCCTGACACTTTCAGCCTGTCCACATAGAAGAGATACTCCAGCCCTCTGATCTTCCTGACCTAGTATTGTAGACCTGTGTCCTTCCTGTGCTGAGGACACCAGAACTGAATGCAGTACTCCATGCGAGGTCTCACGAGAGATGAGTAGAGGGGCAGAATCACCTCCCTAAACCTGCTGCTCATGCTTCTTTTGATGCAGCCCAGGATATGGTTTGCTTTCTAGGCTGCAGGCACACGTTCCCAGCTCATGCTAAGCTTCTCATCCTCCAGTACACCCAAACCCTTCTCTTCAGGGCTACTCTAAATCCATACTCTACCCAGCCTTTTTCTGGGATTTGTGCTTAGGATTGCCCTGACCGAGGTTCAGGACCTTGCACTTGACCTTGTTGAAATTCATGAGGTTAACACAGGCCCACCTCTCTGCATAAAGGCAAGTCACTGAGGACATTCCAGTATTACCTGGTTGAACAACATTCTGGTTCTAATTAAACTGTGGAACTTTCTATACACAAAGCAGAAATGTTGCAGGTCATACCTGTAATCCACAAGGGAAATTGCGTTTACCCCATGGACCACTGTCCATGTTATTTACAAGGGACACATAGACTCAAGAGTGTGTTCCTTCATGCCTTAATACTTTTTCTTTATAATAAATGTGTTTTAGCTAGTAAATTTATACCTGCTTTCGTGCACCCCTGCAGCAGTTGCTACCTTGAGAGTTAAGAGCAGCATTACTCCTATACCTGCGTCCATAAGCAATCCCCCATAGCTAGTTGGTAAGATACAACTGTAGTTGAAATCCAAACCTGGGAAAGATTCATAAATGCATAATCATGTTCTTAAGCATAGATGGCCATCTACTTCTCTTTATAGTCTGGGTCCCTCCATTCCTGAACTTCTCACAAATAATCATATCTGTCACATCTCCTTAGCACTAAATGGCATAGAAAAACATGTTTTGAGATAGTGTCTTACATGCAGAGGAGACTTCTTGCCTTGTCACTGAACAAGCCTGTTTTGTATTCCCCAATATTTTTTTGTGATACCACAGCAAGTGCCTTCCCAAAATGGACCCTCTTTCGCCTTTTCTTTTCAGTAGATGTGTTACACCACTCAGATATGGTGATCTGTAAGAATTTACATGGAATGATCTTCAGCAAAAATAAGACTTTCATAATGTATCTTCACACACTTACAATTAAGAGGCAGCACTAAAAGGGCTTTTATTTAAAAATCTTCCATGTATTCCTTCTCATGCAGTCTGCAAAGGCTCCAGTTGTAAATGCTTCATCATCTAAATTTTTTTCCATGTATTAAGAAATGGATTCTGTTACATATAAATTTTCTTGTTTAAAAGAGTGCAATGTAATGTTCAAATTAACATTTCTTTTATAGAATATGGTTACTATAGATGGTATTAGAAACATCTTAGACAGACAATTCAGTTGTCATGGAATGAAATATTCTAGTGTTTTTTTATATCCAGGGAAGTTTTTCAAGATAAATATTGTGGCAAAAGAAATAAAATACCAGCTTTTCATAACTTAGATACATACTCACACACAGAGATTTTTGCTAGGATCTTACATTTATTGAAACCACTTTAATAATAATTCTACCACAATTCAGCAAGCAAATGTCAATTTTGGCTCTATATTAAGTTTGTTTGAGAAGGAGATTTATTAAATATCTTATAGAAATCTAAACCACGAAGACTGAACTTATCCAAGTCCTTCCTGGACTCTAAAGGAAAAAAAGAAAAGAGTAACCAGTCTCCTTTGCAGGTGGGGGAAGGGAAACAGGGGAGGACAGAAAAGGATTATGCCTCAAGCTCTCTGTGTATTTGCCTGAGGTCTCACTGTAAATATCCTTTCTAAAATCATTAATTAATGAACTGAAGTAGAGTAGGACTGGGACAATGTGCCTGTGCTATGCGATTTCCTTATTTATATCTTTTTTGACTGAAATTAGCAATAAATGTGTCTCATTTTTTTGTTTGCTTTTGTTTTTGTTATAGTAAATGTTCAGCATTTTGTGTCATGATGGGAATTTTAATGAATGCAAAACAAAAGCATTATTGAGGGTTAATGCCCAGTATATGAATCAGGTAGGTACATGTATTCATTAGCACTGATTACTAACACTCTTTCATGCTATTGTACATCCTAATGTGGGTCAATCATATGCACCACAAAAAGACTTATAAAAGAGTTACTGATACTTTTCATGTTCACTTCCAACTCTGGGTTGATCCAAAGTTTGTTCACAGAAATACTGGTGTAATCTTAGACTAGAACACCAGAGCTTCCACTCTCTTTTTCACAAGTACGACACTCTTGAGGGGTTTAGAAATGTAAGTGCCCAGAAGAAATGGGTCCTGAAAAGAGTCTGCTCTGAACAGCAACCTTTACACATGTCACAAGCGAAGGAATGTTTGTGCCTACCCATGGGGAATTAACTACTTCCCCTTGTAGCCTGACCACTTCAAAGATAAAGTAGCAGCTTTTTTTCTTTCTTTTATTTTTTCTTCTTTTTCTTTGAGATGTTAATGTCAACAACAGGTACGCAGTGCTGATGAATGCAGCTTATTTTATAACAGACCCTGGAAATCAGAGAAATTTCAAAAAAGTGGTGGAAAAAGTCATTCATTTGATGTATAATATTTAGCATTGCTGGAGTCTCAGCAGTAATTACTGTAAGAAGAAGCAGCAAAGTCTCAAAGATGTAGACATTTGTCAGAGGCATAAGACACCAGGATCATACTTGGTGCAATCCTTTTCACTTTCAGTCAGATCATGCATTAGATGAGTGTGACAGTTATCCATTTGACACAGCTTCTTTTTGCCGTCCTCATGGATAAAACTGAAGTTTTGTTGGGTTTTTTTTCTGAGTAATCAGTTTTCTTTTCTCAAGAAAATAAGCAAAGACTCAATTGAAAAATACTTCTAAATGTAACAGCTCAAACCTTTCCTGTTGCTAACTGGTTCCTCAATCTATATTGCTCAATTTAAAAACATCCAGGACATTTGGCATTGAATTCTGAGATGGGAGTTTTAAGTGGAAGCAGAATTTCAGAATTATCACCTTATTTTTCCTGTTCTCCCATTTTTGCCACTGAATTTATCACATTCATCAGAGCTATTTATCACAGAAAAGTGCTGCAAAATAACATAACACTTTGGCTAATAAGATACAGAATTAGAGCATGCTTTAGGCACCCATAGAGTCACCTTCTACCTAGCAGCACTTCTTAAGTTGAACTGGCTTTTCTTCTCTTCCAGGGAGCAATCATTCCCAATAGTCATTAGATCTGTGCCCACATCTAGGGTACAGACTCTCTTTAGCATCCTGCCTATGGCAGTAGCCAGTGTTGAAATGAAGAAGGATGGTAATGACAAGAGCTTCCATAGATCTATCAGTTTAGACAGCACAGTATGTGAGCATATTGAATTTCTTTCTGGTATTCAGCTGCAGATTCTTTTATAACTTGATGTACAAAAAAAGATCTTCCTGTTTTAAATGGAATTCTTCTGGTTTTAGTCACAGTGACTTCCAGATGTAACTTATAGTCCTTCATCTGCTTTTATATTTGTAAAAACTTGTTCTGCAGGTTTTATTAATTTCTTACATGGCTTTTGCTAAGTAAAATTCCAAATTACTTCCCATTGGATTTTACTCTACTAACCCAAGTGATAAACTAACAAGAACCTTCATGATCTAGTTGTACTACTAAATTTATTAATATCTATGAATATACTCTTAGAACAGGTAGTGGATTATCCAGTCTTTTCCAGAGACT
This sequence comes from Coccyzus lansbergi, assembly GCA_033558105.1. NCBI lineage: Eukaryota > Metazoa > Chordata > Aves > Cuculiformes > Coccyzidae > Coccyzus > Coccyzus lansbergi. The sequence goes on from JAUMJK010000379.1 coordinate 1,806,334, forward strand.
ATCCTGATTTGTTTGGCTTTCTGCAGCAGAGACTGCAGCAATGATCTCTGTAGATTCTCAATGCTTCCCTTCTGTATGATCAAGTGATTTCATATCTTGAAAACTTTTTTAAGAAAGAAATCTTCTTGAGTTTTTCATATGTTTAGCCCAAGGAACAGATGCACACAGACAAGCTGCTCAAAAGCATTTAAGCATTCCAACAGCTAAATCTCAAGGGTCCTGCTGACAGGTTCTTGGACCTCATTATATTTCCAGGATCCCCACCAACAGTATTGGGGAAGTGGACATCAGATAAGTACCCCAATCCCAACTAAGTAAGATGAAACAGAGAAGAAAGGGTTGTAATTTTGATGTTTTAGTAACTAATTGACCAGAAATAGGTGTCAATGAGTATATAAAAATGTATGTGATATGCGATTTGTAACCTAAACTCGGACAACTGTCCAGTGTCTAAAGTGATCCACATGAGATAAGATGGAAGTCGTGTCAGTGCCTTGTGGCAAAGCATGGATTTGATCCCTAGTCTTCCACAGCTTAGGATGTTCTCATTGGACACCTCACTGGAAGAAGGTTCAGGAGTCACGCTTATTTGGGCAATAAGTCCAAGTAATTAAGTTTCCTTTTAAGAAGTCTGTTCCATATTTAGTGAAACTTTTGCTTATGGTGGAGTTTTGGGCTTTGAGGTGTCAATTACTCTGTATATCTCTGGAAAGGAACAGACATCTTAGGCAATGTTGTGTTTTAACACCAGCTGGCAACTAAACACCACACAACCATTTGCTCAATCCTTCACAACAAGATGGCATAGAGAATCAGAAGAGTAAAAGTGAGAAAACTCATGGGTTGAGGTAAAGACAAATTTAACATGTAAAGCAAAACCCACACAAACAGCTTTATATATTGAGTATGACATCATATGATGTGGAATATTCCTTTGGTGAGCTTAGGTCAGCTGTCCTAGCTGTGCTCCCTCCCAGCTTCTTGTGCACCCCCTACCTACTCACTGGTGGGGCAAGAAGCAGAAAAAAACTTGACTCTGTTGAAACATTGCTTAGCAATAAGTAGAATATCCCTGTAATATCAACAGTTTTCTACACAAATCCAAAACATAACACTATACTAGCTACACTGAAGAAAATTAACTCCACTTCAGCCAAAACTAGCATAGGCAAATATATAGGTAAAGACTACAGAGTAACTGATGAACATGCTTAAGTATGTCTGATGACCTAAGCCAAAATTTTTGTTTCTTCCTGGTTACTTTCAATCTTATTTCCTCTTTAAGACTATTTGATAATTACATTAGTTCTCTAGATGAAAGCATACCATTTTCCATTCATATATAATTAATATTTGTTTATTTATTTATTTATTTATTCTCTTGTTTTTATGCACTTACTTACTCTAGTTCCTTTGTTTCCTGATCAATATATGGCAGAAACCTTATCTGTAATAGTAGACAAATTAGCCTCAGGATGCAAATGGTCTTGCTCTTTACAGTAAATTATTCAAAAGACTTTACAGATATTCCCACAGGGTCAGGTTTATCAAATACTTGAGAATTCTACTTATAAACTCAGGATAATTTGAATTGCATGTTTGATAATCTGTAAACAGAAATGCTATAAAAAAGATGGCTATCAACAGAATCTTTGATACAGGGCAACCCTAGTAGAATGAAAATTAACAGAATCCCAAACTATACTACTTCTTCCAGGACCTCAGAATGATTTCTAGAAATAGCAAGAAGGTAGGCTTCCATGAAAATGGAGAAATATTTTTGTTTTTAAATGAGACAAGTTCAGAACTTTAAAAGTTCACCTCACCAGTATTCTTTGGAGATCTGATTCATAGACCAATGAAAGCAACACATAGATTTTAGTGAACTTTAGATTCATTCCTGTGTGAATTGCAGGAGACATTGGTGCATAATGAGGTAAGCATCCAAATGCATTCACTATATTTGCAAGAAGATAATATAGTTATGTTTGAATGTACTGAAATTGAATACTGTGACCTTCTTACTGTAAGGTAGGAACAATAAATCCTTTGTCTGGCAGCCAATTCTGACCATGTTCCTCTATTCCCTATACTCTCTGTGACAATGCCAAGGCATGGTTTTATACACTTCATAAATACGTTTGCATCCGATGGCATCATACTGTGGAACACTGGGAAGAAACCTTCTGGCTTCCATGAACCCAGCCTTTCTATGAAAATTTGCAACAGCTTGTAAACAGGAAGAGGTTTATTTATTTCCCCATATGACCAGACACTCACGATCCAAAAGCAAGAACCCAGTGGTCCTTTCCACTAATGTTAGAGAGGAAGCTGGGAATGTGATATACCCAGGAAGGGCCAGATACAGAGAAAAAGGAAGTACATTTTCGTCATGCCTCTCCTTGTGAAGCAGTTACAAACATTCATATTGAACTAGACTGAATTTGAAGTACAGTATAGCTGGTGGTGTTTCCCATCCCACCCTCTAAATGGCATTTAAATTAATGTCCATGAGGCTGCTTCTGTGCATTACCGCTGCAACAAAAAAAGCATCCCATAACAGTCTGGCTGTCTATAAAACAGACAGAGGCCTGAGAGGTCAATAAAGAAAGCTCTTGGGGGCCTGTGTGCGAAGAGACCTCCTACACACTGTTTAAGGGACGATAGGTCTGGGTACTGTAAAATCATTTCCTAAAGAAGAACAGCATGTAAACACAGATGGCCTGGAAAAACACTACTTATCCTTAAATCCACATTGCAGTGGCTACGTTTCCTTAGAAGCAAAAGGTTAGGAATTATTATTTCATTTTTAATATTAGAGGCAAAATGTCACTTCTTATTGATGTTGCTTGCTCTAGCGCATTTCACAATATTTACTACCAAGCAAGACAAAATTAATCCCCAGATCATGTTCCATCCTTCTAGCATTTTTCTTTATTCGTGATTGACTTCAATTTACAGAGTCCTTGAAGCACAACTCATCTCTTTGTGAGTATCCGGAGACATCTTAATATAATATTATGGATGATACCACAAATAGTTTTTCTGTCCCCTTTGGTTTAGGTGAGACCCATCAGCAAAGTGCAATTTAAAAGAAGGTAATATACCTGGGACAATTCCATGGCAGGATTCCAAGCCAAGAATGTCTACTACTTTTCAGTTTCTCAAATACTTGTTAGTCATTGACAATTTGTATGAAAAGAGCACATGCTACAATTACTGAAATGAGGAAAAAAAAATAGAAAATGCTAAATGGAACATTCATCTGGTTGTCTTTTAAAATCATTACTATGCCTCCTAGACCCAAATTCCTTGACTAATCACAAGGCAATTTTGATTATAGGAAGCAATTTCTTCATAAAACATTAAGTTTTTCCTATAGGTTTGGGAGAGAGGGGATTTGGTTTGGTTTGGGTATTTTTTTTAACCCAGAAGAGGAAATGTCAAGAATAGACTGCTATTTGCTTATTTAAATGTTGCAGCCTGCACACATTATAATTAGAGTTAGTTTCTCTCAGGAGAAAAAAAAAAGAGGTTTTCTGTGTGCACGAGTTAAAAATTCAATTACATAACTAGAAAATTAGAGGTTCCCCTTTGGCTGCATACAGATGACCACAATTGCAGACCATGTAAACACTTCCTAACCCTCCCGTACTAACCAAATTTCTGTTTATTCCAGCTTTCACAAGTGAATCCTGTCAGGGATCATAAAATGGATTATCAAGACTGCCATGGTAAGATTTATATATGTGTAAAATAAGGTCAAACTGATAAAAAACAGCAATACTTTTCAGGACTATTGGAAATCAGAGGGATGAAGTAATAAAGGACTTGGGTATATGTATGTGTGTGTGTGTAGACAGCCATGTTCAACTTAATCTAACAGTGATTATCATTGCTCCACTTCTGGAATGCATCTCCCTGCAGGACAATGGTTGAACAAATTCTTAATTTGAAATGTGTGTTCCTCCTTGTAAAATTAATGAATAAGCATGTGCTTAAAGTTAGTCATGATGTTAGGTCTTCGCCTGAAAAGTGACAGATTATAGTGTAAACCTAAGCATTTTCCTGAATCAAACGCTCACCAGAGTTTAACAGAAGAAATGTTTTTACGACTGTGAGCAAGATTTATAGGAAAAAAAATATTTTTTTATTATATTAATTGTTCCACTTTGACAGAACTTTTAGCTAGATGGAGCTAAGAGGACTTCCTCACCTTAAGGTCAACCTTTTCTTGAACTAATACTGCAAACAAACATCTTTGCTAAAAGGACAAAAAGAGCAATGGGACCCAATCCTCTTGTTCTTATACAACAAACCTGCTTCCCAATGTTACCTATCAGGACAACACCTCACAGAGTCAAGCCTGCTATTTTTCTGCACACATTTCAAACTGTGTTCTATCCATGAGTTCCTCAGATGACCTAGAAAGAAAGCATTATATAATTATATTGCTATACTCCATTAAACTTGATTCCTGAGCCAATCAGAGGTAATGTGTGTGGGTTTCATATCTGCTGCTCCCAAATCCCATCAATTAATATGTACACTGAACCTTTCTCTTAGAATATTTTACACAATGAACAAAAGAATGCCATTTGCAAAAAGCATAAGAACTTATTTCTACTGTATGCTATTCCATCCCCTCTTATCTAGCCACTTTATCAACATGGATTTCTTCCAGAAGTTAAATCTTTCAATCACAATTTCTTTATGAGCTGCAGCTCTTGTACTGTGAGGTGTATATCAAAATTTCAAGGCAAATTTTGTTCTCTTGATTTTGTTAAACAGTGCAAAAGAAACCTTAGATGTCTATTCATCCAAGTTACAAAAATATTTTGCAGGTTTTTTTCCCCACTCAACTCAAGTGAACAAGGTTACTCTGTGTATTATCCTAAATAAAGAGAAAGTCACAGATATTAGATCAAATTAACTATGGCACTAAAAAGATGACTAGACATAAATGTTGTCTTAAAACAATTGCTGATGTAGCTTGTTTACTCTTTTATTCATTACACTAATTATGATGCTGTACAAAGAATGCTCTCTTAAAAGATCTATGAAAAATTGTCACAGTGAATCTTAAATCTCCTTTAGTGGAGCTTAAATTTAAGTCTCATTAGTATTTCCATGCAGGGATATATACTTCATCTTTCTTTCCCTGAATTTTCCCTGAACAAGTTTTTTTTTTTTTTTTTCCTACTACTCCCAAAGTTCTCTTTTATTGTTTCCAGTCAAGAGGTAACTGTTAAAACTATAGATGGGGGGGGGGGGGAAATCACTTTCCATCAGAATTCCATGTATTTTTATCTTGCAAACTCTTCATTTTCATGTATTTAAAACAAAAAAGAGCTTTACAAAGTCCAGACTACTAAATCTATCTCGTAATACTTATGCATACTCTATACATTCTATATATATAAAAATCTAAATATTTAATTTGAACCAATTCTGTCATAAAATACTTCCCTCTGTATTTCTACACTTTTACATACAAATTGTTTCTTTTTCCACTTTTTCCACTTGCATCAGTTGGACTGTGCTGGTTGGCCAGGCAATGGTTTCCACAACATACCAGCAAGCCCACAGTCCTCTTCATACTCATTGTTCTTCAGGATCTCTGACACTCCTGTGGGGCAATAGAGTCTTCGGAAATCTGCATCACCTTTTGTGTAGTACTTGAAGGTCTAAGTTAGTTCGACTCTAATCTCAAAACTAATGCAAAGGGTGCAACTGACAGCCAAACCCTCTGAAATTATGGGCTTACTACAAAACAAGGTGTGCACTAAAGCCCGAATATCTCACCTGCTGTCCTAGCTGTAGAACACTGGGAATTAATTTAAGAACATTTCTTCAAAGAAAATAATGATGACAAATCAAGAAATAGAGGAAATCATGAGGAAACCTATTCAGGTTATTCTTGTATCAGCTGTTACAAGGGTAAAAAAGGTTTCCTTCTACATTTTGGAGAAAAATTGAATCACCTAAAAGCCATAAACAAGACAACAGGTGAACTTTGAAACAAAGGAGCATTCATATTGCATGCTAATACAAAATTACTCAGGCTTAAATGAACACGGGCAGTTTTATTTGCAATTAAATGAATTCTTTAGCTACTCTAAAACTTGACCTTTTATAAGCCTCACAGAATCTGGTCTTAGACTAAATTTGATGTATGCTGACAACCACCCCTAGGGGAACGTGTTTTAGTGCAAAAGCTTTTGTTTAAAACAAAGAAGCCTCAGGAATAACTAAAGAGCTAATTCTGTATCTGTCCAAAGTGTAAGCATTTTCCCCAACAATGTAATTACTTAATTATGACATTTTCATTTTATTAAAAATGGCAAGTTTAATATGGTGCATTAAGCCACAGCAGAAGGATATTGAATCTTTGACAGATCTTTCAAAACTATGTAAACACTTGCTTTGTAGTGCACAGTCCAATCATTCCTATTAATGAAATATTCCTTTACCAAATTCTCGTAGTAAAGTAGTTTACAGTATTTTCTAAATGAACTGAGCAACATCAGCTTTCAATGCAACAGTGTTACTTTGAATCCTTAGGAGGTTTTTTTTTCATATTCCACTTGGGAGCAGATTTAAGAACTGCTCTTTTAACAGCTTGTCTTTCTTAATATTTTAACAAGTTTACAGGCTTCCTGATGTGTTCTGTAATATTGATGTTGCTTCAAGAAATTTTTCCTGTGAAGTTTTAGAGTCATTCAGGAAGTTTATTGAAATCTTACTTGATTGAAGGAGGGTGAGCTACTGAAACTGCCTGAAAGGAGATTGCAATGTCAGTCACTTCTCCCAAGACACAGGTGATAGGATGGCAGTGAATGGCCTCAAGTTGCAGCAGGGGAGGTTTAGATTAGACATCAGCAAAAATTTCTTCACTGAAAGGCTTATCAGGCATTGGAACGAAGTGCCCAAGGAGGTGATTGCATCACTATTTCTGGAGGTATTTAAAAGATGGATAGATGAGGTGCTCAGGGATACGGTTTAGTAGTGGACAGATATCGTTGGACTTGATGATCTCAAAGGTCTTTTCCAACATAGCAACCTTATGATTCTACGATACTATGACTGTAAGTAGCTTATATTAGTGAGGGCATGCAGTCAGACAGGAAGAGACATAACCTGAGGTGATAAAATGTGCAATATTCTGGAAACCAATTAGTAATCAAATCTAAAGATAAATTACATGAGCATATTCATCTTTTTTGCTAGGACGTGGGGAGCTGACAAATGCATGAGAACAAAACTTTCCAGCCAGTGCTTCCACATTGTTTTCCATCTATTTCTCCATGTTAGTAAAACTGGATCAGAACATTTCTTGCACTCCAGACTCTTGAAATAAATAGATGTTAAACCCTTTGAATTACAGACAAATATATGCTTTTCTCTTCAGATTAGTCCTCTTGATCAATAAACATCAGTTACTATCTCCAATTACTTCACCTTGTCTCCTTGCAGTTCCGGGTTGTTTGCGAGAAACACTCAGTTGTCCAGCATACTGGCCAAATTCCCTACACAAATGAGAGGATACTTTCAACAGCTCATTGAAAACATTTACATAAGAATGACAGATGGCTGTTAATACTGATATTTCTATATATAATTTAACGTAATACTTTATGCTCTTTGCCATTGCAGAATTAGTAATAATCTGTGCATGCCATAATGACATCTGTTTATTGGCTGACACAAATCAAGTCAATCCATGCTAACCAATGAAAAGCTGTGCGAGTGCTCTCAGGAATCCCAACAAAGTCTGGGATATTCAATTCTAGATAAAGATCAAGTTGTTTGTAGCCATAAATGCCTATACATTTTTTTCCTTCTGGAAGGTAAATTTGCCAAAAATAAGCCATGCATAGCTCTCCATCATCAACAATGTTTGTTGCCAGCTGCTTCTAGTGGTAGAAGCGAAAAAATCCCTCAGAATAGTCAGATACAAGATACCCTTTGCTCAGGGAGTTCTATTTTACTATCCCATACTTAGAGGTTGACTATTGCACTCAAGTATGAGGGCCATGGTTGCCTTCCAAAACATTTTTTCATTGATTTTATTTTTGGACAACTACTCTTAGAAAGTAATAGCTGGCAGTCTAACCCCAGTGACAGAACCATTGGCAGTGACTTCAAATAATAGACCTGGTCCTTTCTCACTGGTTGTTAGGAATATATAAATGAGGCATTTAATTAAAGAAAACTTAATGTTGAAGTTCTTTACCCAAAACTCAGCCAATGCAACCAGAAAACTAAGGCCACATCCTGACCTTCAAAGTGCAAGATTTTGTTCACTACCCCTATCCTTCACTCACACAGTGCACTGATCTAGTTTGCAAACGACTTTACCTAAAAAGGATTTCTGCTCTAATTTCAGCTTGTAAGGCTAACCAGCCAAATATACCTCTATCTAATCCAGTTGAACAGAATTACCTTCTTAGCAGTGTAGAAAAATATCCAAAGAATTCGTTTCTGGTTTGAGTCTATATGCTGGTGAATAGCATGTTACATCAATTGTATTCATTGGGTCATGTACGTTAGTTAATGCTTGGATTTCTTAGCCTACATTTGTCCCACCATGCCTCAGTCTGCATTCAGTGGGTGTAATTCTAGTTCCATTGTGTCTAGGGCTTAGAATAAGAATTGCAAAGTTCTACTAAATGCAGTAGAGAGGGCAGATCTATCAAGAAGGGCTCTACATTGGTTAAGTATGAATAGAATATAATCTTAGATAATTTTGCAGCAAAAAATTGCTTCTGACTCTTCATAACCCATACAAAGATGAACCTTTATTGTAGGAAGTTTATAGGAAGGATTCCTCTTCAAGAGAGACCTAAACATCTGAGGAGAAGATGTGTAGAAAGAGCAGAGGCTAGTACACATGCAGGTGCAATTTTGCGTTATATCCACTATTTTGATGATGCCATTGATGTTGCTTATCAACTACAGATGCAGGTTTCCACTAGCATGATCAGCATTAGAGAGTAATAAATTGTGGAAACTTCAGGAGGCTGGAAGAAGCTTCAGGTGGATTGAGTGAGTGCCCAGTGACTGAAGGGGAAGATGGTTTCAAGGGCTTTGTAACTTCTTAGAGGATTCCTTGATCTGGTAGGTGCTGGTGAAGAGCAAGGAGGACAGTAATGCCTTTAAAGCATCATAGATCACAGCATAAATTGGCTGGGATCAAAATGTGCAGAGAGTAACTTGTCTCATTCATCTCTTTTTTTCACCTGCTTCACTTAGATGCCTATCATCTGTGATGTTTTCTCATTTTCCCTGCTGCTATCTTCACATTCTGGTTCAAGGCAATCTATATCTTTAAGGCCCGTCTACATACTTTTTAGCTACCACTAGTGTTCCTCCTATGAGACAAGAAAGCCTTAAGAATGACAGTCATCATCTCAACTATGAGAAATGAAAGCCATAAGAATGACTGGAATCACCCCACCTGAGGTGCAAAGTAACTTTTATTAAGGTCCCTTTAATAATGTTACCTGCAAGAACTCACAGCAAATGTTCCAGGAGAAACTCAGCTCACAGTTTCCTGGCTGTGTCAAAAATATCCCAACTGCTGTTATAGTAAATGGAGCGTTTTGTCTTTAATGTATTATTTTGTGTGAAGGTATGGAAAAATGTTGGTCATTCTTTACATTCTTTTCAGAATTCCCAGAGTAAATTCATCTAGCTACTCCAGTAAAAAAATGTAGGCAGGAAGTAATTTATCTTCTGTTATGATTACATATAAAAGGGAAGAGGGAGAACTGTAAGTTGCCCTAAGTCAACTAATCTGCTATTTTCTTGCCAAATGCTATAGCTCTGGTTTATGCCCAGTTTGGTAATGTTCCCAAGATCATCCAGAGAATATTTTACAGTAAAACAGATTTATACCCTGTCTATGTTGATTGCAGGGAGATGGTAGATAGACATACTTCATCTAGGGTAATGGTAAGTGTCCCTGTATGCCTGATGCACCTCTGATATAAAAAGAACTTTCTATGGTAGCATCTTTCCCTTGCTAATTTTCTGTGTGAATAGCTGATCACTTGTGCTAATTTTATCATTATTTCATTCATTTATAACACAACCTGTGTTCCATATCATTCCCTGGGGAAGGCGCTTGTGATCACAAATTTCCCCTTTGTTAGGAGGAACATAAGCTGTCATCAAAATATTGGGTTAAGGGTAATTTTTCTCAGTAACAAACAATTATAAAATTTCAGCCACTTTTAGCCATCATCCCTCTACTTTTCAGAATGAAAATATGGCAGTTGTTGCTTCATGCGCGATATGAATGAAGAGCTCCCATTTATGATAGGTAAAGATTATTTTTTCTCTTCTGATTTTAATTCTTTTGTAACTCTGATCCTATTAAACCTATCCAAGGCCAATTCTTCACAATCCATAAAGTATAATTTTTTATTGTACAAACAGGATATTTTTTGCCAAAAAAACCTCCAACAAAAGCACATGAAGGAAAACAGTTACATTTTATCTGGCAATCTTAAAAATAAAATAGATTCTGAACATGATGTTCATTTTTTCTCTCCACTCTCTCTGAAAAATAGAAAACTGCAAAAGACTTGTCTGAGTTTCTTTTGTTGAACTTGTGTATATTTTAATAAAGATTAATCTTAGTAATAAAAACCAAAACATATATATGAGATGAGAATCCATTGCATGATCAAAGACTGATGACCTGTTTTGCAAAACAAACTGGCATACATCATCTTTTTCCTTCATAATTCCTTTAAATTAACAAAGTAAAAAGGAGCAGAATCCTCCAAAAGGCAGTCGTAGTATTTGCTATGTAAGACAATATCTTTATTTTCCTTCTGTATCAGTAGATCCCATTCCTGTCCTCAGAATATTTTCCCCGAAGATACAAGAATGCAAGTCAGACCTTTTCCTCTGTAATATAAAAAAATTGTACTAGTTATGTAAGTACAATATTGTGTCAATATATCCCTTCTATGCAATGCCTAATGAGTATTTTCTAGATCTATTCTAGAACTTTGTGAACAAAACCCTACAAAATGTTAATACATCTGTCTGCTTCTTACTTATTTTTACTCTTTTTTGCAGTGAAATGTCACTCCCAATTCGTGGAAAGAAAAAAATTAAGTTTGGTCAAAGCTCAAACATAATGCAGAAACCAGAAAGCAAAAAACTAATGATTAAATCCAAAGCCATTTATTTTCTTCCCCTAAGCAATCCTGCAGGCTCATATACATTAAGCAAAGCTATGTCTGTATGTTCAGTTATGCGTAGCCCAAGCCAGAGACTCATTCTGAGCCAGTCTTCCACAAAGTTATCCCAGTTTACACCTGTCAGAATCTGGCCATGTCTCAACCTAAAACTGCCCAAATCATTTTCTTCTTTCTTCCAAATTCGATACTTTTTTCTTAAAATAGCTTGAGTGTGATTTTTTTTTTTATTATTTCATCTTGTTTTATAGTTTGAATGTCTCTTTTGTAAGCCTTTAGTCCCCAAGTATTCTCATTATCTGAAGAAGTGATCTGCTTTCCATGTTACATCAGTAAGTATTGTTCAGGTCAGCAGCTTTGGGTATTTAACAAGAGTCTAACTATTACAGACCCTGGATTGAATAAGCTCACAGCTATGGAACTTACCATAGGATATGTATTTTCAAAGGAGTACTTTAAGGTTGCTATTTATAGTAGAAGCGGAAATAAGTTAATAAAATTAGTGAAAGTGTCTATAGAAGTCTAAATTGCTCAAGTTTTATCAGCTGTAGAACTGATAAAAACATCTGCATTAAAGTCATCAGACATGTTGTTCACCCCCCGGTTTTGAAAAGAAAAAGAACACAATAGTTTGATTTATCTTAAAAATAAGTAAATAAACAGGAGAAAAATAAACATCAGTATTTTTTTTTAACTAAAAGTTTGAAAGGAGCACACTTATGGAAAGAATCCAGGTGTCTCAAGTACCAGTTTTCAGCCAGGTGTTCAGATCTCAGTTTTAATCTACAAATGATAATACAATAGCTTGAATAATAATCAATATTGCATATATTCTAAGGATTTTACACATATTTCAAAATAAAGCAATTCCCTAGTTACTCCTCTTAAAAAGATACTATTCAAAATAAAGAAGTAAGATTTTCTTCAGATGTTTTTTTTTCCTACTTTTTTGCTTGTTTCAAGATTCCTAGTTGAATAAAAGCCCCATTGTAATGAAATTTTTAAAGGTCTTGTCAAAATAAACTCAATGTTCACTTTTTAATTACATGACATACCTAATTACACTGCTCAAGCTGAAAACATGTTCTTTCAATTTTCTGTTTATATATCCACATATATCTCACTGACATGTAGCATCCATCCATTCATTGACTTAATTTAAATTAAACATTCATATAAAACCATTCATTTGCTTTGCCACGTGGCATGCAAATGATCTCTTGGGTAGCTTGTTCCAATGCCTGATAAACCTTTCAGTGAAGAAATTTTTGCTGATGTCTAATCTAAACCTCCTCTGCTGCAACATGAGGCCATTCGCTGTCATCCTATCACCTGTGTCTCAGGAGAAGAGACTAACACTACAATCTCCTTTCAGGCAGTTTTAGACAGTGATAACGTCTCCCCTCAGCCTCTTTTTTCCTAGGCTAAAGAACTCTAGTTCCCTCATCTCCTCCTCATGAGGCTTGTTCTCCAGCCCCTCCAGCAGCTTCATTGTTCTTCTCTGGGCACACTGCAGCGCCTCAATGTCTTTCTTGTAGTGAGGAACCCCAAACTGAACACAGGATTCAAGGTGTGACCTCACCACTGCTTAGTACAGGGACCGAATCTCTTCCCTGGTCCTGATTGCCACACTGGTTCTGACAAGATGCTATTGGCTTTCTTGGCTACTCTGGTGCAGTGCTGAGTCATTTTCATCTGCCTGTCAACCAGCACCTCCAGGTCCTTCTCTGCCAGGCAGCTTTCTACCCACTCTTCTCCAAGCCTGTAGTGCTGCATGGGGCTGTTTTGTCCCAAGTGCAGGACTTGTCACTTGGTCTTGTTAAACCTCTTACCATTGATCTCAGCCCATTGACCTAGCCTGTGCAGATACCTCTGTAATATTATATTAATATCTCCCACACACAAAGTAATTAATGCAGGACCTCATTGGTGATCCACCATTTACATCAATGCCTTCCATTCCAGCACAAATTACCCATCTTCCCCATTTGTCTGCTCATTCACCATTTGTAGAATCTTGTGTTTGACCTCTGTGCTGCTTCAGCCTCAAGTTTTGCCTCACATCTTGAGTTCTGAACCATTTTCAACATCTGCATGAAAGACAAAAAGTGGTAAAAAGCCAGCAGAATGTCTTGGTACGCATGAAAATCTTGAGCAATCATCTCTAGGGACCAACTGTGATTAAGTCACAAATCACAAAATATCTAAAATATTATGTTTACAGATGATGCCACATGCCCAAGAATGATTCAGATTTTGAAAAAAAAAAAAGGAAAAAGAAAAAAAAAAGAAAAAAGAAAAAAGAAGAAGAAAAAAGAAAAAAGGAAAAAAAAAGAAAAAAGAAAAAAGAAAAAAGAAAAAAGAAAAAAGAAAAAAGAAAAAAGGAAAAAGGAAAAAGAAAAAAGAAAAAAGAAAAAAGAAAAAAGGAAAAAGGAAAAAGAAAAAAGAAAAAAAAAGAAAAAGAAAAAAGAAAAAGAAATAGAAAAAAGAAAAAGGTGAAGAAAAAGAAGAAAAAGAAAAAAGAAGAAAAAGAAAAGCAGAAGAAGAAGTTAAAAGAAGAAACAGTTAAAAGAAGAAGAAGAAAGTAAAAAGAGACAAAAAAAGAAAATAATGAAAAATAAAGAAATAGAGAATAAATACCCGTAAATGTTTTTAGACATACAGTTTATGCACTGGTGAATGGTTCTTTATACATGATATTTATGGGGTATTTGGTTTGTTTTGTGATTTTGTTTCAACTTTTAAGGAGTGCTGTTAATGTGATTAATTAGCGAGAATTTATTGACTAAAAAATCTGCGCAGCCAAACATATATGATTTTTAAAACTTATTTTTTCAGGTGAAACTATAAACCAGGGTCTTAATTAAGCCCTGCTGTTTCCTGAGATTTTTTGTGTGCACTGTGCTGGGAAGGAAAGTTACATGGAACTTTACTTGATCATGGAAGAAAAATCTGGAGAGTAAATTCAAGCATTCTATTCAGTTCTCAAATATAGTCTTCACTTGAGGGCTAAAGTGAATTTATGCCCATGTTAAACATTAAAGCTCTGTTATGGGGCCAAATAAGGGGAAAACTCAAATCAACTCAAACATCATGAGGGTAGAACTTCAGCACCACTGCAGCAGACACCACTAGTTTTACTAGATTTGCCATGAAATACCATGATTGATCACAGTTTGTTATTATGACATTCTATTACATGCATTCTCTTCCCATTACTTTGCTAAATTGGGAAGCTTATTTTCTGTAATAAAAACCAATTTGTAATAAGCATAGTGTATTATAAGAAGAATTTGAGGCTTTGAAATTTCCTTTGCAGGGAGTTTGTGGGTAGCTATAGCTGAAACAATGCTCCACTCAGAACTTAACCTACTTCAAAGAGAAGTTATTTATAAAGATTAGAGGGGGGAGTAGCATAATCATTGACTTATGCACATTTCTGACAGAATCTAGGTTTGTGTCTCTATATAGTCAAGACTCAGATGTGCAAATACAAACATGCACACTTGAACACTGTCAGAAAGTGCTATTACTTTAACCCAGTGCCATAAAGTACCATGGAATCCACAGAAAAGGATAAGCAGAATTACTAGAATTATATAGAAGTCTCTTTGTTTTGGGGTTTTTTTAGGCAATCCAGGAAGAAACTACTAGACTCCTTGCTGGGTAAGGATCTGAATTCAACTCACACGTATGCATTCATAACAAAAGCAATCTCAACAACAATTTTTTTACATAGGTCTATTAATGCAAGTTGTAAAGCAGTCCTGTTGACATTTTCAGCTGTAAATCCTGTCTGAGTTATTTTTCATTGAAATATAGGAAAAAGAGTTTGAATGAAATTAAATTGTGTACATGTAAATCTACTTTTATATAAGCTATCCTACAGCTGAATCCCCATCTCTTAAATAATTTGTATTTAAGAAGTGATCACGCTATCTGTAATTTGCAAGTCATTGCCTTTCTTGTTTTTCTTACTCTATACATAGCATATTTTGGAAAAATGAAAATTATTTCCATTTTCTTTCCTGTGATTATTTCCATTTCATCTCATCTACATCAAACTTCTACATGAAGAACAAGGCCAGAATGCAGCTTTTGGCTTGAAAATGAACAGATTAAGCATTTCGTATAACTATCCAACTCTTTCATTTTATTTTTTTTTCAGACCTTTATAACTTACACAACCTGTTATGATCCAAGCAGGTGCAGTTTCTCTCAAATGAGCCCTGAAATGAGACACTTAGACTTCCATGAGTTGTCTCACAGAGACACATACTCCTCTTTGGACACCAAGGTAAGCTCCAAAACTCCCACCCCTTGACACTTCAAGTGTCATATGCAAAATGCTACCATCTTCTCTCAGCTGGGAGAATGGAGAATTGTACAAGAGAGCATCAGTGAACAATAGTGCTGTGACAGCCAGACACCCTCCTTTACAATGGAGCGCCTTGACAAAAATCTTTGCTGACCCCCTTCAGCACAGTCAAACTTGCCTTGTCATGGTAGCTGTGTCAGTGAAAGAGCCGTTCAAATGAATAAAACATTAGGATGTGCCTAGTCTGTCCAGCTGCACTAGAGAACTACATATAAGCAAGTTGCTTTTGCTGCATGCAATACACATAGCATAGACAGAAACATTAAAGAAATTAATTTATCTCTATGAAATCACTTCAGCTGTTACTATCTGTAAAACTTCCAATAGCAAAACTTTGTAATGGGATCAAAAGGTACTTAGTATAGCAAAGATCCTCCAGGAACAAAATCTGACTTTTGAAATATTTTCCCTGTTGCCTCGTCTTCGCAAAGCCTTAAACGACCATGAAGGATGGTTTTTGCTTAGGGTCCCCCCCCCCCCCCCCCCCATTCGTGTTCAGCAGGTTTTAGGCCTCAGGCTATTGGTATCCAAGTAGTTAAAACTACATCAGCACTAATAGCTATGAGCTCATCTTGTATAAGCACATTTTTAGTTAAACACCACAATCTTGGAAAAAAATGTTAGTGTGCTTAAACAGCCTGGCTCAGAATAGCTCACAATATGACGCATACCACAGGAAATAAAGTGGTATGAGGCACCTACAAAATATTTTTCAAACAAGTCATTGAAGCTGTAAGCCCCATGCCTCAGCTTTAGGAAGTCACTTATTAAGAATCAACACCAGCCGTGCCAAGCTAAGCTCTTGCTCTTGGTGATTTTCCAATTGAATATTCAGGGCCCTGTCTCGGTCTTGTTTTCAGGGAAGTACATGCCTGGAATGTTAGCAAGCTATTTGCTGGAAAAAAAATGCCCACAACAGGCCCAATGTTGATCACATTAATGCGTTTGAGTGGGTATAGAGTGCAAATGATTGAAAGTGCTTCCAGATCTTGGTTGCTGGGGACAAAGCAGGCTCTGTTCTCTGATCTGATGGTCATTTTTTTCAGCAGAGGATGTGGTGCAGGAAGAGGGAACAGTGCCAATCTCTGTCTAATGGCTCCAAACGGGGCCTGGGCCTAGCTCTTTGGATGCTGATGAGTGGGAAATGAAACACAGATGGGTCAGATGGGTAAGGAGAGGGGGATTACAGGTCAGGCCAAAGAGTTGGAATAAATTAAGTGCTTATGAGGTACAGAATGGCACATTGTTAAAGTAAATGGACAGGGAAAAAAACATTTCAGCATTGTTAGGCACTGTGAGCAGAAAAAAACATCCCGTCTTCCCAGACCACTTTCACACATCGCATCCTCATTGGGATTACCGAGTGTTTGATATATGAATTACTTTCTACAGCACGGACGCTGCAAGGCTGCAGCATTCTGTAGTATCCAGGAGAGGCTAATTTTCCAGTAAACATTTCAGATGTAACTTTGGTTCATGCTCCTAGTCATAAGACAGCCAGCTTCCCAACTCCCTAGGCATTTCTGACAAAAGAGTAAGTAACCACATCTGAATACTCTGGAGATATTAAGAAATAAAAGGACTATTTCATGCATTCTCAAAATGCTGATTCCATCTTTGGTTTTATTCCTTTCAAATGTTTACCTTTACGTGAAAGAAACAGATATGGTTTAAAGAAATAGTCCAAAAGGACCTGATTCAGAGAATGTCCTTTGAATGGACAAGAGCTAAGAAACAAAATGATGGATTTTTCTGGAGACATACATCAGCAATTTTACCCTTTATACTGAAAAAAACCCCACACTGAGATAAAAAATGGTTTTATTAAATAATATGCAGAGAGGTTCACTGCACTTATTTTTGGCATCTCTGTTTCATACATAATAATCAAAAATGTATTGCCAAACTCTCTGTTGACTTGTACAAACGCAGTGTTAGAGAATTGAAAATCATAGTAGTAATAAACCTTGAAAATGAAAACAGAGCTTATGAATACAAACTAAATTTGAGAGGAGATTCAACAGTGTTTTTCTTCAGTCCTTGTATCAAAATTCTTTCTTTACTACGAGTATTTATCTCCCCTGCAAATGCAGTAAGTATGACAGGTAAAATAAGTTCTGGTCTTTCTACGTTGTAAGTCTAGAAATCAAGTGCGGGTCATCACTTGTGTGTCCTCTGTGGTTCAGACATGGATGAAAGTGGATATCAAAGCTAAGAAATGCCACTGTTAGAGACAGAATGGCTAAAAGATGTCCTGAATAACAGGCCAGTAACCTGTATATCCCTTTCAGAGCAGAAAGGTAGTTGTCTCTTGAGCAGCAGAGCTGGCTGGGATGTGTGTCTGCCTTTCTCCCACAAGCCATAGCAATTTTCCCACTGTTACCCACTTGAGGTTCATGTCCATTTGTAAGCTCTCTGAATTTCCCAGTATCTATCTTCATTTTTTGCCTTCCTCTTTCCCAGCTGATACACCCATAGTCTCATGTGTTACATATGCTGATAAGCCAGACAAAGGGCACATACGGATAGGTTAGTTGGCATGCCAGAGCAGATATCATGAAGTTCACTTCACAGCTTTTCCATGGATGGAGGCGAGGTGAGGCGAGGAGAGGAGAGGCGAGGCGAGGAGAGGTGAGGCGAAGAGAGGAGAGGAAGAGATGAGACCATCTGCAGTATTTGACCTTTAATCACTCATTGATCATTACAAAGCTAGAGCAAACTTTGTATTTTTAAGATTATGCTTTATCAAATGTTGATTTCAATAGGTATTGGTGAGCGGGGGATGTGGAGACCAAAGACAGATACATTGATAGTCAGAATTTTGCAGGAAATAAGGAAAAAAGAATTAGTGTTGTAGATATAAAAAAATTAAAAACAAACAACATTCCCGAAACACAATTACGAGAAATGTTCTTTATATAGCAAAAAAGAACAAGAAGCAAAAGGGAAAAAAAGAGTATGTCAATGTTAAGATCAGAAGCATTCCTGAATGGTTGCCTGCTAGACACATAATTGTAGACAGTTTTTATAAAATGCTTTCTGAAACTATCTCCTCCTGCCTGATCAAGAGAGAAGCTCAGCTTTGGTAGAAGAAGAAATAGGTAGGCACCAGACCTGCCTGAAAGACTAGTATTTACACAGTCAGAAGGGAACCAGGAGAGCTCAGGCTGGAACGCAGCATGCCTTGTGCTCCCATACAGTACTACACTGTCTGAGCTCTGCAGTGTTTCTTATAGCCAATAGGAAAGTTTTTTTTTTCCTTTTGGGTCCTGCTCTAAGCAAGTGGTAAGACATATAGGAAGAAAAGACACAGGCACAGAGATCTCTTTACCTTCTAAATTTCTGTTCAATGAAGATAGACTTTTCCCTAAATAACAGTAACTAGGCTTTTCTCACCCAAACTCTCAAATTTGAAGCAGCATTTTTCAGTGGTTTCAATACTAATTCAGACTGAAAGGAGATTAATATTAGAAAACACGTGAGATTAAGAGATTACATGATATCTGTGAACAGTTAGAGTTTAAGAGAAGGCAAGAGCTGTGCTCTTGCAAATTTATTCTGCCTACAGTTCCCATCATTCCTTGCATTATTCAACATGAAGCCCTTCTAGTAAGGCACTTGCATTGCTTGCTTACCTGACCCTGACCATCTGACATTCCCATATAGCATCACCAGATCCTGGATGAATGACTTTGTTGTACACCCCTTGTTGTGGCTATGACCACCCTGCAGTCACATCCTTGAGCTTAGATTGTCCTCCAAAGTAGAACAGGCAGAAGTGTCCATTTAGGATGTCTTGTAGAAGACACACTCAGAAATGTGTGCAACCATTTCTGTGAACTGTAAACAGATAAAAACTGCGGAAGTTAATATTATTGGAATATACTTCATATCTGAAGAGTCCCCAAGGCAGTGTAGACACAGGTATTCTAATCTTGGAGAAGGCCAAAGGCACCCTGGTGATCCTACAACAGAAATTCCAGAGGTCAGAGCTCCTTCATCATAGCATAGCACTAGGTGGTAACCATCAAAATGACAGTGTGAGAAAATGAGACTATTGCTTTGCCTCATTTTGCATGGCCAGCAAAACTGGCTGGGTATTGAAAAAGAAATACATTTTTACTTACTTCGATATGTTCGACGTGCTTGTTGTTCCAACATGAGTTCTTTCTCTAGAAGGAAATATGTCTGAATTTTTCCTCACATTTGAGGGCAAGGTTTCCCTTACAGAGCTGAAAAGTTCAACGTGGAAAGAAATCCACCTCAGAACTAAATTAGTCTACCTGCTCATCAGCACCTGTTAGTTTAAAAATAAATTATAGTTATTGTTTATTATTGGCAAATATTATATCTCATTGAGAAGCTGCTATTTATTTCACTCTCAGGGGTTTTTTTTTTAAAACCTTTTGAGTGGTTTCATATGCTGCTAAGTAACCTAGACCTCAGAAATTAAAAAAGCTTTCTATCTTCCAGAGCCAACGTAGATGTTAGCCTTACTATTTATTCATAACAAACTAATGCTATTAAATAGCCAACCCCTAAATGACTCACTAAGATAATGAGAGGTATTAGGTACTTAGGGTGATGGAGGCACTTAGGTAATGAAGTGAAAGAAGCTAGACAGATGGAAAAATAGATCTGATTTTAAAAACTAGTGGTTTGTGAAGTGTGTTTTTCTAAATAAGAAGCACAAGTCAGTATGTAAAAACAGCAATGGAAAGGGAATCTGGTCCAACTTATGCAAAAAGCCTCACTCTTCAGTATTTGCTAGTTCTGAACACTGCCTCTCTGGCCTTTACTTTTAGAACAAGGCTTCTTTAACTCCTGCTGATGCAATAACTAAAAACAGGACTCAGCCTTCAATGCCTAGTATTAAACTGGTGCTGTACTGCTGATGTACTCCACTGTATGGTGTTGCAAACAGTAAAGCCCTCATACACTAAGCACCCTTATATGAAATGATTCCATTATCTGATATGTGTCACATAGGATTTCCTCCCATGCAGAACACTGACACTAACCACTGAGCTACAAGATTTATCCATTTACTGTGCCACATTTTTCACAGTATTTTACTTTCTTGCACACAGACATTACTTTCCAAGCCTATTTCTGTACAAAGAAAATTCCTTTAAAAATTTTTAAAAAATAAGCATAGCACTTACTCTGTCAGGAAGTGTTTTTCCTTAAGTGGGAATTTCTTGAAACAGAATTGGCTGAAAAGAAAGGTATATTATGACCTTTAGAATAAAATGAAAAGCCTGTGGGACAATACCAGATTTTGGCATGATACTGTTGTCACTTTTCAGTTTTCACTTCAACCACTGGCAAAATGCCACACCACAGCCTTGTTCTAACAGCGTAAGTCACACCACAGCCATCACCATCCCATGTACTGAATGCCCTGTACTAACCACTACCTACTCTGAAATAAAAGATTACCTGTGGACTGTTACTGCACATTCCTCGTAGACTAATAGTTGAGGTTTTACGTATGTGCAACTTGTAGATGCCCCTGAAATACTAATGTAGTTTCACTTTTGTACCCTGTGCCAGACCATTTCCGTTACCCATTTGCCTTTTAAACTTCTCAGTATAGTTTTACTGGACAGATTATCTGTTGCAAAGAACTACCAATAAAGACCAAAAGACAATTTCATACTTTCAGGAATCAGTTTGACTTCTTTTATGTGTTCATCTGAGAATGGCAACTTGGGAACTCACAAAAATACCACCCCAAAGTTCTGAATATAACATACATTACATAGGCATTGAAACCCCAACTTTAAAAATTCCTAACAGTCTTTGATCTCAAAATTTTATGACTATCCCACAGAACACACCCTGTCTCTGCTTCCTACTTTTCCCGAAATCATTAGGCTAATAATAGAAAGGAAATTCTGAGATACTAAGGACCTTACTCAAGTTTTACTCAGACCCAATTGAGATAATTTCCCTTGATGGACAAGAGCTAGCAAGCCTGTGTTAAATCCGTGTGAAGGTCATAGGATTTTCCTGGAATTATTCACCTACTTTTCATTTCTTCATTATGCTGAATCACAGATGAAATAGACCACATCCTTCACAAAATAAAACAATATTCATGTTTCCTGATCCATCAGATAAAGTGGCATTTTGTTTGCTTATACCTAGGAGAGGTTGACAGTTTTCAGATAAATACAGGTTTGATGAAAAACACTCAGTAAGAAAGCTCAAGTTATCATGTTCAGCATCTCAGGATTTCCGGATGTGAAATTTTCTTGACGTTGTGGTATATGTGTGTGTAGCAGAATACCAGAGGTCCACAGACAGCTGGTCAAGTTCCGTAGCTAGAGATAACAGCAGCTGCCAGTTATCAACTTGAGGATTTGGTAGCCACACCAAAATATCAATTTTCTTCTTCATCATTCCCAGCCAAGATATGCCACCCTAGTCAAATACTGATCATGGAAAGATATAAGGAAGGGATTTGTTCTCAAACTCCTAAGTATTCTTCCAGTGTCTTATTTAAGACAGATCTAGGGGCAGATTTAGACTAGACATTAGGAAGAATTTCTTCATCATGAGAGTGGTGAGGCATTGGAACATGCTGCCAATTGGATGCCCCATCCCTGGAGGTGTTCAAAACCAAGATGGATTAGGGGCTTGGGTAGCCTCACCTGGTGAGATGTCCCTAACCATGGCAAGGGGGCTGGAACTAGATGATCTTTAAGTTCCCTTCCAACCCTAACTGTTCTATGATTCTATGATTCTAATATACTTGGTCTTTTCTCACACTTTGCTGAAGGTGATATCATGTGTAATTGCTGGCTTGCAGACATCTGCTAATTTTAATTAATTCCAGAATAATATTAACTGTTGAATGAATGAATAAATGAAGTATTGGGTAGGACTCCAGTATGTGGCAGGTGTTCAGGTGTCACATGAGAAATATGTACAAACAACTGAGGATGAAGGTGATGAAGATTTAAAAAAAGATTTCAAAAACCTAAGAGTTTTTGACTTAGTACTGCAGAAGAATATTATGAATTCAAAAGTTCTACATTTAGCAGAAGGAATTGATGAAAGTCACTGCACAGCCATCAATAGAGAGGAAGGTCAAGGTGCAAAATATCAAATATAAATCAAAGATACAATCAGATAATAAGATATTAGCTCTCTATGATACATTTTTCAGATATGTTTGGTTATTAATATTGGAGAACAATAATAGGACTGTGCAAGTTGTGTCCTTGGTGGTTACACTACCACATGGATCAGAGGTCCATGAATCATTCTGTCATGATTGATCATATTCTAAAATGTGGCAAAGATAATAATTTCTCATATTGCAAAAGAAGAATACTGGCAGCAATGAGTCTCATCATCTGTTGTATAGTATCATTTTTGTGACAGCAAAGTTTCAAGGAAGTTATTTGCACCAGTATAAAACTTGCGTAAGGTGTTGAAAGTCATGCCTGATACATATACATTTCTTATATGAAAATCAATATTAGCGAGATTTTCCAGAAGTTGCAGCGCCTGTACAAGCTGCTTTTCTTGGACCACTTTTGCATTGCTCAGTATGACTGCAGAGGAGGAGGGGAGCAACTGTTAAGATCTGCCCTGAGGACTGGACTCTGTTTCCCAGTCAGCACCATGCCCTGATTTACAACCTGATCCAGGAATCTTACCTACAATGCAGCTATATCAACACCTGGATCCCGGGGAAAACAAATATTTTTTGAGGAGAGATTGGTGGTAGAAATTAGCTGCAAAGCATAAAGCTGGCTTAGAGCCAGGCCCAACAAGGGTATTAGGCACTGCAACACTCAGTGTTGCTATATCCAGAATGAACTATTAAAGGGATCATTAAAATGACATGTAAAATCCGCCTGTTACCATGAGGTGCTAAGTGCTTCCACTGAAAAGCATTAAGTGACTTGAGCTTTCTCTGCATCTTATAAGATTGGACCCATATTTTTCAAAAATGTGATGAAATGATGCATTTTTATTTTACATCTTGACAAATCAATTTCCTGAATGAACAGTAAGTTCACAAAAGGGGCAGCACATGTTACATTCCATTAAAAAGAATTTATTAACCATTTTTCTTTTTCTTTTTTAGCTGATGTATATGGCATGCTGTGAACACTGAAAATTAACGTTAATTTATTTATCATTAAAAATAAGGAAATGAGGCTAAGCAGCATGGAGGGAAAGTCTGGAAAGTGTGAAAGTATGTTCTGTATTCATTACTTTCTATAGGTATTATTTTTGTTTCACTCGATAATCTCAAAGGGACACCAAATAAATTGGGGGTGACTAAGCTATTAAAGTCACTTATTTAATGGCTTCTCTCTTACCTGGGGGAAAACTTTTCAGTCTGTTTAGATTGAAACAATCTAGGTGGGAAAAAATCTGGTCCCATAGATTTATTTTGGCGTCAGCTATAAAACCCTCTGCTTCAACTGTTTCATTTTGATATTATTTAGTTACACTTCCATCAAGATGAACATGAAAGCTTCAGTGGAGCATCTCTGGATACAATACAGATTAAAATAGTAATACACAAAATTATTTCAGGGTTAATCATTGCCTGTCAGATAACTTTCGTGTCCATCATAATCCAAAGAGTGATCATACCACCAAAGCAGACATTCACTTAAATATTTCCTTCCTTAGGGAAATAGTCTGGTCTCTCTTTACAAACAAAAATGCTTAAACTGGCTTGGAAAGAGGGTTTGAGAAGCTCATTACAGTGATGCTAGTGCAGTATGAAAGGAGGCTCACTGTAAAGTAAGGAAAGACAACAAGCATTTTTAGCACAGGGAAAGTCAGTGAAAGGGACCTGAGGAAACAAGGAACACACCTAGAAAAGACAATGTTGCTAGAGTCCTGGAGAGGGAAGAGGCTCCTCAAGTTTCTGGCCTAGAGGTGTACAGAAATAAAGTACAGTTTTGTCTTGCTCCCCATCATGAATGTGATAGAGGTTGAAATTGTGACCATCTGGAGTCAAGAGGGCTAAGGCAGCCCAGTAACCTCATGTGCTTTTACAATACCTGAAGTAAATTTTTTCTTTTAGTTTAGCTGATGTGTAATCAATCCCTGTACTCAGGAAACATATGGATGCTACCTCGGATTACATTTTATAAAGATACTGTAATCTCTTCAGTTGTTTTATCTTGCAGATGTTTTATGCTTGGAAAAATCAGATTCTTATTTTTTACTCCAGAAAATCCCAAATGTGACCACTAGACTTTCATTAGCCAAATAAAATCATTTTTACTAGGTGATAACTAATAAGATACATTAGTAGTTCCACTGAAAGATCAGCAAGATCAAATATTGAATATGCTTTTATTGATAGGTTGAGTTTCCCAGTCTGTGAAAACAGAAAGTGCAGTAGTTTTACATGTTGCTGTAATTCTTATAATTATTCTGCTTTAGTTTATCTTTTCAAATACAGTCAGATTATCTCTTCAAATACAACTAGTAATCTGAGTACAATATATAATGTCAGATTTCCAAACTAAAGTGAATGGAATTGTAAACTTCAGGAATTTTCCAGACCTGAAAGACAGAATGGAAACACAACATCAAGACTTGAGAAAGTTAATAAGGTTTAGCTTAGTAGGAAATATTTTATTACCATAGGGAGGTTTAAAATCACTTCAGAAAAATAGAAGTGTAAGAGTCATTTCTCCTTTAAAAAATATGTCACAGTCAATAGTCATGAAAAAGATGATTTATTGCAGGATTCTATGCCTAAGATGTAGGTGCTTAACTGCAAGCAGACGCTTACATGTTTTTCCAGATAGAAGTGTATTTAAGCAGGTGCTGAAGTGCAGTATTGAGCTAGGGTCTTAAAGGTCTAAGAGGACAGCCCTCAGGCCTGGATTTACCCACTTGCCTTCAACTATTTAGCTAAGACCTGTAAAATAGGAGCCTTGCCATCCCACTCCCTTTCTATGGGAAGGATTATTGAATATATATGGAGTTTAGGGCAAATTAGTCTCCACAGTTAAATTCTTAGGTTCAGTAGGGTGAATCCAACCTAATCCTGAACTGAATCTAGTCTAAATGAGACTAGACATTAGGAAGAATTTCTTCATCATGAGAGTGGTGAAATACTGGACAAGGTTGCCAAGGGAAGTTGTGGATGCCCCATCCCTGGAGGTGTTCAAGGCCAGGTTGGAGGGGGCCTTGGGTAACCTGATCTAGTGTGATGTCCCTGCCCATGGCAGAGGGGTTGGAACTAGATGATCTTTAAGGTCCCTTCCAACTCTAACTATTCTATGACTCTAAATTAATAGCTTTATTGCTTTCAAGCCACCACATTAGGAAATGCAGGAGAAAGACAAAGTCTGTAGCATGCCATTAAACCACTTAACAAATATGAAAACAGCAGAAGGAGGCAGTCACCAACAGTTAAAGCATTTACGTGGAATGTGAGAAAACAGGAATAAAATTCTTCCTGAGGGGATTCAAAGCTTTTTGCTTTTTATTTCCCAGAAGATGATCTTAGTCACTGGAGCAAAGGATGTGGTAGGCCAGGATAAGGCCACAATATATTCTTCATCAGGAAGATGTGTCATTCTTCAAGTAAGTATTCAATGTCTATAGGTCACAGGGAAAATAAAGAGACATCTTGTTATTGTTCTGTTCTGTGATTAGAACAGACATCTCTCAGGGGAATTGTGAGTTCTCGTCTTTGCTGACCATGGTCATTATGCTTGTTGAATTTTAGTGAGTCTTTGATGGAAAATTTGTCCCACTCTACTAGGGATGGAGGTACTGATGCCCTGAATTGTGTGTTCAAGATACTTGTTGCTCACATGCTGCACATTTTTTTTAATGGTAACATGTAACAAAATGGTTCACACCTAGACCTGACTCAAGTGCCTACATTTAAAAGTATGAAACTAAAAGATGCATAAACTGCAAATGGAAATATTTATGTTTGACTGGAACTTGAATTAAATGCTACATCCTTTGTAAATCTGGTCGCTAATTATCATATGGTTATCATACATTAAATAAATATGAAATAAACAGTTTGATATATAAAATGGGACATTTTTCCTTTACCTATGAAAGGACACTTATTGGGGAATGTGGATAATGCCAGATAGTTTTCAACAGAGTGCCCTAAGAAAAACAGACAATACTTGTTCACACTCAACAGTCCTCTCGAGAAATATTGTTTTTGCAGACTACCATTTGGGTTCTTCCCAGCCCCTGAAGGGTCTGACTGCAAAATGTAACATTTTTTTTTTGTTGACAAGGAGGAGAAAAAGGCTATAAAATGACATTTAACTATGGCAAGAAGAAGTTGTCCAGCATAATCAGAAGCTTTGGAAAAATGGTGGAGGAGCTGGGATATATCTAAACAAGTAGAAATGTAACTTCTTTGTTAAGGTAACAATACATGTAGGTCAGACAATAACATGAGGATGTGTTCAGGTAGCCACTTGAAATCTGAGGTCATCAATAGCAGACACATCTTAATAAATGTGAGACTGGTACAAAACTCTTTGAAATTTATATAAACATGCTTAGTCTAACAGCCTAAACAGACTGTTGGGAATCTTATAGTGCAAAACTGTTCAACAGACATGGGAAACTGGGGAAAAGAGGCCCTGAACCTGAAATACAAGGACATGAGGAACAACACTAAGTTCTTAGAAGATTATGCAAGCAAGCTATTGGCTTGGTGTTCATATAACACAGCTGAAACTGGAAACCTGCGTTTCATTCATCACAGATTCTAGATGATTTGCTCAAAGAAAGAGGTCTTTGACTTTGGTTAGCTGTATAAAAAGTTTCATGCTCTTGTTTTTGTGAAGATACTAGTGACTAAAACTGCTCATAAAGTTGACCTCAAGGCTAAAAAACACTCCAGAAATAGGGACAGGTAATACTCTTTCAGTTACAAATGGTTGATTTTCAGAAAAAAAATTGACAGTTATAGGCACACCTTCTAGAGGACTCAATAATAGTGATGGGATCAATGTTCAGCATGAAATTTTTTACCCATTTTTTATTTGAAAGTGTGCATGCAGTCTTTAAAAGTCACCGGTGACTTGATTGTACATAAAAGGCAATTATCGCAATAGACTTGTTTTGTAAAATATGATTTGATATCTGAATACACTTTGTGACAATAGTGCTGTGACTCTGGGGAACAATTAACATGAACAGAAATAGGTACCACTAAGATGTCTTGTAGTCTAGTGTTAAGAAGTTGGCGCCTTAGACAGATGTGAACAATAGGCAAAGAGTAACATGCTTTCCACCTGTCTGAAGAGGGAAAAACTAAAGTATATGGCAGGCCATGATCACAAAAGTTGAAGGACTAGAGGCATAATACATGAAAGTAAAAAAACCAAAACTAATGACACCTTCTGAAAGCAATGGTTTTTATTCTTTGGGGAGCCACAGTGGCCTCCTCACTAAGTTTAATTATTTGATTGGTTATTGGTATGTGCAATGGTGTGTTAAGTAATGCTGGGGTTTGTGTGTTATTATTCCACACCTTAACTTAACAGAGACCAGGTCTTCAAAACAGTACAAGTGGGTCACCGTGAAGATCTCAGTATTGTTTGGCAAAGGCAGTTACACCCAGGTACAAAAGTAATGGGTTTTATCAAAACTTCAAGTCAGAAGTTCAGAACAGTCTCTTAACAATTCTCTCTCTGTCCATGGATGTGAAGATGTTGCACAGGCAGGAGGAGGTCCAAAGCCTACCGTGATCATGAGATGTCTTTCTAGTGACTCCAGAGGACTTTGGATCTTAAGGACTTTCTTCATGTACCCATGTACACCTCCAGCCTAAGTGCTCCCCAGTGCCTGCTTCTCATTGTGTCATTGCGGTTGTTGATGCCAGTGCCTGTGTAAAAATTAGTTCGTTCGCCTTTCTGTCCATCTAACAAAAGAAACATACTCATGTGAAATATACCACTTCACAATCTGCAGGCTTGTAGCTATTATGGCAGGCAGTACCTGCCCCAAAACCCTTCTAGAAGTGCTAGAGGGTCACAAGAGGCACTTTGTCCAGTACACATTTTTGTCCTTATTGCTGATCCATAGTCTCAGACTACCCAGTATGCAAATGATGCAGGCATAGTTTGAGGTGTTTGCCTTTCTGGTTTGCTATGGTTTATAGTTTAAGCTCCATATTCTGTTTTGCTCAGACCCTCTGTATTTGAGGATATGTGGGTAATGGGACTACATCACATTAAAGAAAGTGAATAAAGTGATCAGGAATGAAAGAATATGATCCTCAAGGGGAAATATGATTCCTCAAGGAATCGGAAGTCCTAAATTGGTCTCTTTTTTCTCTTTTATCTATCACTGTTCTGTTGTCTATCAGAGCTAAGTGGAAGCTGGCAAACAAACAGTTGTTTAGGCATAAACATACCTTAAATTATAAACATTTTCTTTGACATGTTATATGTCATATTACAGCTATATGTGTTCTTCATGAACCAGGCATTCATACAAGTAAAAGGAGGCAGAGAAGGTTGCAATTCCTAAGGCTACAGACACTTCAAGAAAAAAAGCCTTAGCTTTTCAGACTTTATGTATTGTAAAATCCTCCACAAACCAGCATATCTAAAACTGTAGCACAAATACTTCTGCTTCCTCCTAGCTTTATATTACAGCTTTCAGCTTATGGAATCATTTGCCCAAGTTTGATAGAAATATTCCTTCAGAAACCTTTTAGTAGTCTAATGAAATCTTAGGAGGATGGGGTCAGCAGGCCATTACTCTGATTCCTGCTGCTAAAAACACACTTTCTGTGGAATTTGGGTGAGTCTCTCCCTAAAGGTACAGAATGCAATAAAGATAAGAAGGACTACACCTTGCAGCACATATCTGTGGTGTTGTATGGAAGGGGCTGCACAGTTACCAGCTGTCTGCTCCAGTCTCTTTCTGGAGAACAGCTGGAAAAGCATTCTCCAGAGATTGCATCTGGCTGGATTCCCCTGCATTCAAATCCCATTGATCTGGTTCTGTTCTAGCGCTCTGCAACTCACAGTTCAAAGAACAGCAAGGTCTGTAAAGAAATTACTGCCATATTGTCCAATTGGCCACAGTGAGCAATATATAGGATTATAATTAGGAACACATTAAGGGAAACAGCTCAGCGGAGATAAGCTGTTTGACTGCATACGCTTTTTGATGAGGGCTTAGTGCCAATCCCAGAATAAAAAAGATTAAATGTTTGTTACCAATCCTTTTGAACTGCTGGCAGAACATGTGGTAAAGCATTTTTGATTCAAATTAAAAGCATCCTAGGATAAAAATAACCCTGTTCTGTTAGACCTTTCCAAGTGAAACCATTCATAGGCTGATTTATTGTCTTTTCCTTCACCTCCTTCCACCAGCATGATTAACACATGCATTTCTGAATCACATGTAAGCCTCGACAGGTATTTGTCTTGTTACACATCTGTGTAACAAATGGCAATACAGAACATATACAGAACAGATGTAGATTTTCAAAGTTCCAGCAAATTGTATTTGACCAGGCACATAGATAAAAGTTTTATTGCAATTTATTGTTCCTTTCCAGTGGAGGCAGTCTTAAGAGGAGTAACCAGCCTGCAGGTGACAATACTAATGTAGAGTCATTGCAGATGGAGCAGACAGGTTTATAATCAGGGGAAAACCTGTAAGAAGTGAAGCAAAGCCAAAGAAGAAAACAAATCTCAGTCACTATTCCTCATGAAATGCTTATCACTGTACTCTGTGGTGTCTAATTTATATATCTGGGAGATGTTGGTTTTAGGATTCTTTATTTCCTGTCTCTAGAAGATTTTGAACTGGTGCCAAGTATACCAGAGAGACTGGAATTTGACAGATTCATGTTATGTTCATGGAGCCTCCCACACTGAGACAGGTTTATGATGTTACTGCACGTAATTTACATGGGCTTGGGGAAAGGGCTACGTTCTCATTCACATCCCCCTACACACAGAAATTTCCTTTTTAAGCTCCATTTTTAGTGACCTGGTTAAAGATATGCAATTGAATAGGGATTGACTGCTTTGACGAGGAAATATATGTACTCATGTTAACAGAACCATGCAAAACACACTGTTCAGCTCCATTGCAGAAACAGAAGTTAAAAAAAAGCACACACAGGAAATTTGTAACAAGCAGATGGATTTAAGAAGCTAAAAACATGAAGTGATCTTACATTCAGAGCAGTATTTCTTTGGGGAAATCCAGTCTAATAATACTAAATGCATTTAAGTAGTGCTATTTTTACAGCATATGGAACTTCATATAATTGCCTTAGTTTCTATCAACTCAGGATTTAGAGAATTTGTACTGTCTAACAATCTATAGGAATATGTTTATCCTAAGTGAAAAACAGTCATTTTGTACATGATATGATCGGGAAATGCAGCCAATTGTGAGCACAGACTTCCAAGCAATTGTCAATCCAAATTGCTGACCACTTTTGGCCAGATGGAATCCCACTTGGCATCTCTGTGGACAGATCGGAGTTCCCCTCCACTTAAGACAGGCATCTTATTCTCCTTGCTGAGCCCTCATCGGTTGTGCTATACCTGAGGGATGTTCATAATGTTTCTACTTCTCTCTCTTGTACCTGCTGCTGTGTTTGCAGCCCTTGCCCTTTCTTTTAGCCTTGGCTGGAGCAATCCTTACTCTGACAGACCCAGCTCCCACTCATTCCTTTTTCAAGGAAAACCCAACAGAATCCATTCTGAGATTGCACTGAAAGGATACAGTCAAAAAAAGCAGGAATCTGCATGCATTTTCTGAAGTCTACCAATTGCTTTGAGGTCATTGCTTGAAAGTTGCAATAGACAACGTGAAATTATTATTTTAAGATGCAAAACAAAATACATGTGATCTAGGTTGAAAAAAAGACAAAGTTACATTAATGAAATATTTACTGTAGTAAATTGTTTATGGTAATCTTATTCAAGCTTTAGGCCAAAGCTTGTTTTAATTGCTGGCAGAGATGGTGGCAAACTTGGTCAGAAACTCCACTGCAACAGAAAAGTGCATATCAGGCTCGGGTCTTGTCTGGGTCCCAAAAACAGAGAAGGACCATTTTGGTAACCAAATTCAGGAATCAAGGCCCATCCTATCAACAGCATCATTAATTCCCTGACCAAGAGGAATTCTTTTGTCTTAAGGTGGGATCCTGTTCTCCCCTTCCTGCTGCTGTCTTTTTGAAAGAAAACCTTTGTTGCCTGCCACCAGGTTTACCTACATAATTCCACTGAAGGTACAAACAACCCAGGCTGCTGTTCTTAATAAATGTGTGTTCAGAATTGTTAAAAGAAATAACCAACCATACTTGCTGATGCTGATTTGCCTTACCTGACATGCTAGTGTTACTCATATTTTAGTACGATTAGAAAGGAATGTAGCAAACAAGTAATATTAGAAAGTTCACATGCCATATGTTTGGAATCACTGTAAAAGGAATAATGAAAATCTAATTCAATAACCACTAGTAGTGTTGCTGCAATGGTAACATGGAGAGAGATGATGACAACAAAAACTGAAATGTACGTCTTACTAAAAAAAAAAAAAGTGGAAATTGAAATCTCAAAAGAAGCAAAAGCAGCATAGAGAAGGGAGCTAGTACAAAGCATTTTGAAAAATAACATTGAAAATTTCAATAGAATTTCTCTTGTTTTCTGAGAAAAAAGCTTTGAGGTAGGTGGAGAGCAGCTTTAGAGTGGAAAGCAAAAATATATCTTTGATCTAAGAGTGCCAGTGTCTTACTTAAGAATTAAAATTAGTTGACTATCTAATACTAATCCATCAAAAATAAATATGGATGTTAATTTTCTTCTCAATTACACATCAGAAATCTCACATTGCAATACTACATCTTGAAATTTAAATAGTAGTTCCATTTTATAAATACATCTTGACTGAAAATTTTAGCCAGACATTAATCTTTTTTAAATGTTTGTTCTTATTTGCACTTCCCTGAAATCTTTTCTTTCTGTCCCTTTCACCAAAAGTAGTATCCCAAAATAAGAAGTATTTATTTCTTTCTCCATTTGAGAAGGCTTGTCACTACTGTTCTTTTTCAGAGAATCAGCTAAAAAGCAATCAAAACACCTTCAAAACAACCACATCGCACAATTTGTTTGCTTGACTTCTAAAGTGGAAGATACATACATACCTACATGGGGAGACTGATTATCCATTGCCTTGTTCACACACTTAAAATTATCCCAAAGATTTGCAAGATGAGCACCAAATACTACCAGTTCAGGTTTTCGTTTGACACCCAACCGGCAGCCATCTTTCCAAAGAAATAAAGAATTGTAGATCCGCAAAAATAAAGGTGTATCTTTACAGGATGAGAGGAAATGGTTTCAAGTTGTATGAGGGGAGATTTAAGTTGGAAAGCAGAAAATATTTTTCCAATAGAAAGAGTGGTCAAGCATTGTAATAGGCTGCCCAGGGAAGTGGTGGAATCGTCATCCCTGGAGATGTTCAAAAAGCGTGTAGACATGGTACTTCAAGACATGATTTAGCAGGCATGGTGGTGTTAGGTTGATGGTTGAACTTGATGATCTTAGAAGTCTTTTTGAACTTTAATGATTCTATGATTCTTCACAAGTATTTAATTCACAAACACTACTGTCTCCCAGATTCTCCCTACTGCTCCTTTCTGGCCTAACATCTTCCCTTCAGTATAACACTCCCACGGTCATGAACCCACATACCCCACTCTCCAAGTGGCTTCTCCTACAGACTCACAAACCAGACCACCTACAAGGCCAGCACAGGCAGAACGTGCAGCAACTGGGTCTGAGGGTATATTAAGCCTAGTACTGGCTATCCTGCTTTTGATTGACTCCTATTTAGTCCATAAGAATGTCCATATTGTGGTATCCAGTTATTCCATGTCTAGCCAAAGGACAGTCTCCCCAAAGGCATCTAACTATAAAAGTGAGCTGATTAAAGTATCTCTCATCCTCATTTCTATCATCCTGCAATTCCAACAGAGCTTGTCAGCTGAGAATGAATTGCATTTAGATGACTCTTTGGGAAGTTGTGGGCAACATTGATGGTTGACAAAGCAGATGATAAGTTCCTTGTATGTGCCTTCCATTGTATAGCATGTATCAGACTCCATTGAGCGAGCAAACAGGACTAACTGAATGAAGAACAAATGCTAGAAAAATCTAAAATGCTTGGAAACAGTACCTAGGACATTCTGCAAACAATTACAGACAGTCAGTGTTTGTCTAGACAGGCCTCACACTGATTTTTCATAGCCTGATTTGAAAATATTTTCACCGGCATTTCCTAACCTGTCTCTTTGTTAAGAGGAAGTCTATCATCTTCATCCAAGTGTTGTTAGAGGTGTCATAGTGCATGCTACAGTAACTGAACCTTTTATTCAAGAGGGATTCTGCTTTTTTTATTGCCACACAAACTATGTGTTCTCCACAAGTTTTCATTACCCTTAGGAAGCATGAGAGCCAACTATAAAGTTGATCAGACCCTTAAAATAGATGCAGCTGGAGAAAGGAGTTTAATCTAAGAAAACAGAGAGCATTGCTGAGCCAAGTTTGTATTACAGTTGCAAGGCAAATGTGTGTTTAGAATAACATGACCATGAAAGGAAATATTTACAGCCAAGGAGGACAATGAGAATCCAAGCAAGGACGTGATTCGCATATCTACACATACAAATTTACTATATATATATATATTACATACAGAGCCACAGTTCCAGAAATCTCGTTGCAAAAAGACCTCTCTGAAAACCATAGTCACACATGCATGCCTTTGGCTAGGTCTCCCTGCAGATACTGCATGCCTGAATCTGGTAGGTGCTCAAGCAAGATCCAGGTTTTAACTTAGTTCCTCTCCAGAGCAAGGAATGTCATCTTCAGTGGCACTTACCCAAGAAAAGTCTTGAGAAGCAGAGCATTTCTGAGATGCTGAGGCACAATTTCCTTCCTGTTTCCCATTTTCTCCTGAATGCTGCTAATTAACTGCAGGCTTTCATCAGCACTGAACTACTTCCCTGTCAGCACTTTCTCAAATGCTCTAGTCAGTAAATAAAGTAAAGACCACATTCACTCCTTCCTTCCCGGTCCACCATATTCCACCTGTTCTCTGTCCACCTGCTCTCAGGAGACCACAGACTGAGGTTCACCAATTCTTCTGGGCATCGCTCTTTCACATAGGTAATCCAAACCACTGTCCAGCAGTGAGTCCATGAAGAACGTAATGGAAAAGCTTTGATTCATCTCAAGTGCTTGTGGAAAATCAGTGGAATATGGTTTTATACTACACTGTGTAACTAAATGTAGGAATCTACTGAAACAAGAGGCTGCCCTGAGTTAAAACTCTTACTATATGTAACTCAGATCAAATTATCTGAATTCTTCTAGGAACAACCCCATGATGGTATTTTTATGAGAAAATATGCAGAATATGATAAATAGGTTTAAAAAATTATGATGAAGGAAAAAGTCCAACCCGTCTGCAGGAAATTGTTCATATTACTTTGATTAGCTTCAGCCTTGCTGAGAAGCAGCCTTGGCAAGGTCCAGAAGTTTTTCATATTGTTGCTGGCAGACTGCTGCCTACAACCATGATACCTTCAGTTGCTGAGGTATCACACTTAAGAAAGTGTTGTTACGGCTAATTAAGCAACAGACAGAGCAAAGCTTGTTTATTCTTTATTTTACAGGAGTGTTAACTGAGAAATAAGCTAGTGGGTCAAACTTTTGCATGTTCTCAGAAAAATGCTAACAGTCTGTTCTCATTTCTTAGCGATTTTGTAATTTCTTGTTTGTATCAGGGAGCATAGTACTTATTCTATATATGGTATTTAATATATTTTAAAGTAATAATTTATTTACTTGATAAAAGTTTCACAGTCAAGTATATGCTTTGCAAATGTCATTGCCATGGAATAATTCACCCCAGAATTTGGATCCACTTTTAGTCATTCTGTTTTTCAAAAGACATCTAGCATTACATTCACATTGTTTGTAATAGCATGCGAATAAAAATAGACAACAGAGAGGAAACCTATATAACTACTCCATACCAGTATCTATGCAAAATTTAAATACGTGTCTAGCCTCCAAGCAAGTAGTTCCATATCACATATGAAAGTCCTGGTTATAGTAGAACCTAGCCTAAAATATGGTTTTGCTACAGGGGGAACAATAACTTGTCGTTTAACTGTACAAAAGCAGATACTTCTTCATAGTAAAGGAACTCTATTATAATAACTGTTCAATAAAAATATATCCCATGAGGACCATGAACTTCTGTATTTTAATATGTAGACAAGAAAGGAGGCAGATAGAATATAGCAAATTGATTGCACCTAAAAATGGGCTGGTTGTTGTTAAAATTTTCCTTATATCAGGACTCTGAGGCACAAGCTGTGCTGAAAGTGATTAGAGCAGTCAGAGATACTTAAGCCGTGTCACATTTTCCCAATGTATCACATTATTTGGGAGCATTTTTCAATGTGGTTTGCACTGTTTGTTGCGGGAGTAATCTAAGACTTCTCATCATGGTTTCATTTCTGTACAAATTCGCTGTTAAAACATAAACTAAGATACTGTGGCAAACACAATGATGAAACTATATGACATTTCATAATGAAGGTGTACTGTCCCCTACCATTGCTCTCAAGCTTAGATACTCAGAATACATTTCTAGTAGGAAATTAAACATCACTTGAACAATTTTCTGGCACTGAGGCCAGGTGGCAAGGACCAGGCTGCATCTGCGTTTTTAAACTGATTTGCCTTCAAAGACAGGGTGACTATGTTTCACATTGCCTACTAGGAGTGGTTGCTAGCCTGTGTGTGCTCCTAAACCAGGCTAAGGAATTGTTTGGTGGAGTTATAAGTGGAATAGACCAAAACCACACCATAGGCTGTTTAAATAATTGAATATTATAGGTGGTTGAATTCCAGTACCCAGGAACATTCCCTGGCACTGCGTAATTTACCAGTAGAAATACAAACCTCAATAAATGATTCACGTAATCTAGCTGCAGGTCTTCAGTGTAGTTGCCTTCATTCAAGTTCATTTCTCTGAGTGTCTTTGTTAGACAAAAAGGCAGGTAAATGTTCTTAAAGAACAAGTCATCTCATATAACTTAAAAATTTGCATTAGAATGAGATGAATCATTCTTTAAAAGCACCTTTTCCCCCTCACTGTTAAACAGAACTCTGTTGACTAGTTCAAATGTGTTTGTCCACCACAGATCAGATGTTTTTCTACATGGGACCTAGACGCTCTAGTAAAGAAAGTTTTACTACTTGGAGACAGTACTACATTCCTTCTCATCATTCCTCTTCTCTCCGAAACATATGTTTGCATTTTGTTTTGGGACAGAAACATGAAGAAAAGCTAAGTAGAAAAGTATTTTTTTGTTGTTTTGCTAATTAATTACTCAGAATTAAATCTGTCTGGAAATTACACAAAACCCTAGTAACCCTGGATTCCCAGTCAGTCTATGCTACTAGATGAGAAAACAGATACTTTAGCAGAGCAACTCAAACATTTCCAAAACTGCCTGCTTTCCTGAAAAATACATGACAAGCAATTAGGGAAAAAGATTAGGGCTCAGGGGATGCCATTAAATCAATTTCTTACTGATAATGCAAAATTACAATGCATTCAGTGGCTGGTGATTGCTGGGAATCAACCCGATTCAGTTGTTGGGAATCTGTGCTTTGACTGATCAAACTATTAAGTCTACATTTTCAGGTCTCTTCTTGCAAGTCTCCTCAAACTTGTTCAAAAAACATGAATAGATTTTATGAATTATTTATCTTGCACTAAAGAATGCAGTTTATGTAAACTTACAAAATGAAATAATGTTGTTTTCTTTCCCTAAAAGCTTGCAAAATAAAGACAGACATAAAACAAAGTGTCTGGCAAAGATTAGGAGAACAAGATCTTAGATTTATTTTGGATCAATACAGCAATAGAGGTACTTTTTAAAAAATGCTGGATTTAACACTGCATTATTTCGACTTCATGTCTCTGTAAATCTGCTAGCTTCAATGCAATTCAAATGGGAAAAAAACCTCAATATTCACTGAACCTGTACAGGTAAAGCTCTATATTTTCAAGCGTGATCGGTGAGGGACTATCCTTTCTTTCCAGGTATACAAAGTTAGATGAACTGCTTGTTCTTTTTTTTAAAAAGTGTCAAACATACCCCTGTTGGTAGCTACACTCCTTTCAGATGCTCTAAACAAACTTACATTGTGTTGTTCTACTGAAAAGATTTTGAAAAGGATCATCAAATAATGAGGTAAAAATATCATGGGAGGTAGTATAATAGCAAAACAAGAAAAAAAGCAGAAAAAAATGTTCTCACTATATAACCCCTGTATCAACTTTATACCATCTACATCAGTGGGGTTCATTTTCTCCTGCTTTTTTTTTCAAGGAAATGTTATAACATACTTTTTCAGCTAAACTTATAACTATGGGACAAAACCTATATGTTCAAAAGTGGCTAGTAGTTTGCGCTTTCCCTCACAGGACCACTTAAAAGTGCTTAGTTTTTAGGGATCAAATCTTCAATGTCCTCTAAAAGCCAGGAATATTGCTGAAAATTTCAAATTAATTGAGGAAGTGATCATTCAGACTGGGCTGTTCCTGGCAATTGTACCTCCAGAAAAAGTATTATGGCTTTCAGGAAAAGAGAAATCCGAGAGGGCCAAGGTGCAATAAACTCTAAGGGGTCAGTTTCTTTCTCAAGTATCTAAAAGACATATGCATAGCTAAGAAAGGCTGTTTGCACACAGAGAGGCATAAAATGATGGAGTGTTTTGTTTGTTTTATTTTTTAAAAACACTTTCTATTAAATGTCATTCTAAATTGATATTATTTAGCTAAGCATAGCAGCGCCTGAAGTTCAGTGTGTAGACTAAGAACATCATTCACAGTTTTCAGTCAGGTGTTCACTTGTATTAAACTCAGGACTTGAGAGATGTCTGGACTTAAAGTAGAATGGAAGACTTAAGCCAGAAAATGGAGGCATGAGGCATGTTTGAATTCTTGTCTCTCCTATAAACATGGAAGAATCTTTTCACAATTTAGACCAAAATGTATATGCAGCTGCCTTCCACAGCTTGAAATCTTTTCTCACGCTTGGAGGTAAGAATGAGTCTCCCCTCATTATGTATCTGCAAAGTTTATTTTTAAACACATAGGCAAGGCAACAAATTGTGCTCAGATTTTTGCACAGTTGATTAGTAGATGTGCAAGACCTCCTCCCTCACTTTCAGAAAACACAGTCCCATAGCTCCTACCTCCTCAGCAATTACCTCCACCACCATAGAGCCTTATGCTGAGTGTCCTCCACTGTGCAAAGCAAAATGGCATTATTGGGAAAATAAGCAAGAAGAAAGCTAATTTTCTTATTTAGTGATGACCACAGCCCTTTAAGAGGAGGAAGAAATTTTAGGCTCTATTTACTTGCACTCTGACCTGTGTATTAAGTATTCATTCAGGTTCTATTAAAATAAATCAAAACATTAGAGTCCAAAACATTAGAGTAGAGCAAAAGAAATCTATGGAGTCATCTCCTCCTGACTATTCTTCTTCTCTGTTGAGTCTGGAGAGTTTAAAGTGGCTTCATCATTCCTTGCAACGCAGTGGCTTACAAACATACCTATTCTTTAATTTTACCAAGCTATTTCACCACCTGAAGCAGTAACTCATCCAGTCTGACAAATTCTCATGAGTCCTTGCGACCTGATCTTGCAGGGTACATAAGTTAGTTATTTCAGCAATATAAGATGGAAACAATCTGAACACCTATGTTGAACGTGCTGAGTTTGATCTCTATTTTATCTGCAATAATCTTTAACTACTATATCTAGCTTTAATTACCTAAATTATCTTATTACCTTAATGTATTGGCCCTAATGCTAATGTCATCCCTTCTGGATGACATGAAATACTCACCCTGTGAGCTTTATCTGTTTTGTGTTCAATCTAAATCACATACTCACTGCTGCAAGACTCACATCTAACTCTTCTTTCTCTTAGATCTCAGGGAATAGCTTTTGTCAAGTTCTCCAGGCCTGCCTTTTTGAAACAAAGACTTCTCATTGCTGTCTAGTTCATGTTTGCTTTTATATTTAATTTAAAGTAAATCAACTCAGTAGTCAAAGCTGTCTACTATAGTTAGGACTACCATTATCTCGTCACCATGTGCCAGAACAAAACTGATAAAAGCATTACCTCCTGTTTGTGAGTGAAGAAAATTTCTAAAACAGCTATATCACGATGCTATCAATATAAAGTACAAATATTTTTCAGACTATTTGCATGAAACTAAGTTTCCCATAACAGCACAATTCTGGCAATACTTCATTTACTTAAACCACTAAGAAAATTTCTATCCATATCTAAATCCAGTCTGAGTCACATCACATTTCTGACATAAAATTTCTCTACCAGTCACATTTTCAAGGCCAGGGGGAAATTTAGTTTAAATTGGTTTAATTTTGAATTTGTGAAATTTGGTGGTAAGAGTTGTAAAAAGAGATATTCTTGAGAGATTGTGAGATTCATCCAACTTCCTTTTTCTTGTTGTTGTAAAAATCCCCACAAAGAAAGGTGGTTCTGTAGCATTTTCTGTTTTCACTTACTGACCTGGCTCAAACTGGGGATTTGAAAAGTGACTACAGAACAAAAAACAGTCAGGAAAGGTTATGTCAGCTTTTTTTTAAAACCAAAGTACCAATTCACTGGAAACACACTTTGAGTTTTGGACAGTCTTTGAAGTCTGTTTGTTTGGGGTTTTTTTTAAAGTTATTTTCCCATTCCAGATTTGACAAAGACTCTGTCACTAGTGCCACCAGGGAAAGTGGTCTCTGGCAGGTTCACATTTTGTGGTGAGGTTAGTGGATAGAGTTTGCTAACAAAATCCGGCACTCGCCAACCCACACTGACCACGTGATGAGTTTCCAGCAAAGACCTCTAACATGATGAATCCAGACCGATGAGGTTTTTTTTCTGCTCTTGTGAAGGCAGGAGGAAAACTCTTAGTGACAGGAGGACCTTGGGGACAGACTTATCAACAAATGTAGTTACAGAATTTAAAATCATCAGAATTTAAGATATCAGAACAAAACCAGTTGTTCTCTTCTGCAATTATCCAGTAGCAACTCTGAGTAAATTAGACCTCTAAAACCACTCTTAAGCTTCTTTTAAGGGACCCTTCATTTTGCATATAAAATACCTTGCAAAATTCAGGCTTCATTACATCCATTATTGTTACATTGCTACTTTCTATTATTTCAGTGTTTTATCCATAAAAGGAAAACATGGAACTCCATAATGGAATACTTTAACTGACCAGTTGTATAAATGCATATATACACTCAATCAATATATAGATTTCGTGGCAATAGGGATATTAATATTTCTTACATAATTGGTTTTAATTATAGGAGAATTGCTGTACCAGAGAAATGAGGCAGACTCCCTGATAACTATATTGACACCTGCTCTTTCTTCTCTACCTGTGACAGAAGAATCCAGCAGAATTTCTCACTCATAAAATTTTATGTTCAGATAACTGTCTTCAGACTCCTTATTTAATATGCAGTTAGAGGTCTCTAAGTACTTGGTCTCACATAAAATTATTATCACAGCATTAACTGGAAATGTCTTAGAAAATATTCATTTAATACCACTTTGTAATCAATATGATAGTCTTCAGACATCTTTTTTTTTTTTTCTGGCACTTATATCCTGTCCTCCAAGAAATGCTTGCTAAACATATATTCAGTCAAAATAGCAAGGTCACCTGCATCCAGGTAGCAAATGTCCCTGAGGTGCTGGCTGAGGGGTGAGAAGGATTGCTCTCTGGCTCCAACTCCATCCTTGCTTTGGCATACCTACTTAAATTCTGTTGCAGTCAAATGGGATTATTTAGAGCTTAAAATCAAGCATGTGCTTAAGTACTTCATCAAATCACAGTCTTGTCCAAGGAATTCACTCCAGATATTAACAGCAGACCTGAAGATATCCAGTTGGACAATTTAGTAAGCTTTTACTGCATGAAAAAAAATCTGATTTTTGCATGACCTTTTTTCAGTTTGGATTTACAGGCAGAAGTTTTACAGTTAATCACTTGATGGGAATTTTAATGATGAGGTGAAAAAAATAATGGTTTGTTCCAGCTTTTGGAAAGAGTTTGATGGTTTTTATTAATCAATTGAGTGTCAGTATGCAAGGCATACAATAAAAATAATAAATATGCTTCTACAGCCCTCATAGCCATCTCTAGTACCTGTGCTTTTCTCTTAAGAGTTCATTGACTGAAGTCAGATCACTGGTATAGTTTTTTGTGGAGAAATACAAATACAGTTTTTTCTTT
The DNA here is from genome assembly GCA_033558105.1 of Coccyzus lansbergi. Taxonomy (NCBI): domain Eukaryota; kingdom Metazoa; phylum Chordata; class Aves; order Cuculiformes; family Coccyzidae; genus Coccyzus; species Coccyzus lansbergi. The sequence continues at coordinate 1,848,320 of JAUMJK010000379.1, forward strand.
TTAAGCCATCAAGTCTTACAGCATGAATAAAGAACAATCCAACCACAGCAGTCTCCTTAGAAATTTTGTTCTGAAATTAACATCTCTGTTGTCATTCATTTGATGATATTCAGCCTTTTGAAACATTGAAAGATGATCTATTGTAATAGGTACTCATTTTCATGAGAAAAGGAATTATTTTTTCATAATGGAAGCTTATATACAAAGTGGAATGGGTTTTGATGAGCAATTGAGATGATAAATATCTGAAGCAATGCTATTTGTCAGCAGACTGACTTTTATTTCATATTTTCAGAGACTGGAACTTAATCTTTAAATTACAATACAAAACACATGGAAACCTAGAAAGGGAGGAAAATAAAATCTATGGCCACCCAACAGATATTCCTTCTTCTATCCACCAATCCACAACTTTACAAACACCAGAGACACTATACTCACAGATCATGCTCTTGTGACTCTGCTTCTTACATGTAGCAATTATTTTTCCTCCCCTACCAGAAAAACTCATCTCATCCCCTCATGCACAATGACCCACAAAAGAAAATAAACAAGCAAAACCATACATACTGACCATTCATAGTTTTCTAAAGAGAAGTTGTAGTGAGAAGAGTTAGACAGATTAGAATACCAGTCTATGAAACAGAGTACAAAAGTGTTCGTGAGTACTTGTTGTTACCTGCTACTAGTGACTTAACATTACTCTTCTGGTTTCTCTGTATTTCTGTCAGATTTCTGTGAAGAAATTTCACTTGACTGACAACTAAGATTGTATATACTTCTGGTAAACCTAATGTGCCATAATAAAGGTCAGAAATTGTCAAAATTGAATAGGAATAGATTCCTCTGTCTTTCCAAAGTTATTATTTCAAGAGATCAAGTTAATTTAGTTAAATTTGGTAAACAATATTTCTGAGTTTCAGGTTTAGACTTTGTATTGAGTACTGTGTGAAAATACATCTTGCAGCCAAATCTGCAAATAAGCTGAAGTCATAAAGAAAATATCAGACATAGCAGTTGTGAGACACAGGAGCACTACACATAAAATGAATGTGCAGTGCCCCGGCTTGGGAGGACCAGCAGTAGGGTGTTCGCAGTGGAGGGCCCGTGACGCTGAAACCTGCTTCCTTTGGCCCTCTGCCAGAGCCCCAGTTTGGCGAAATTTAGAGTGCAATGTAAGGCCTGTCTGTTCAGCAGAGCGGTTAGAATACCGTTGGATTATTCTTAGCAATAGGATACATTTTGGAGAGTTGTGTTTTTCTATTTTGTTGCTTATAAGGTCCTTGATTACAAAGGGTTCTATATTTTTCTGATGTTTAGGATTGTCATTCAAGAAGCGTGGTGCACATGCATGATGGCGGGAGGCCAAAATTAATTAGATTTGCTTCATTTCCAATCAGGCAATGCACACTTGGATGAGAGTACAATAAAATCATGCTCTAAATCACAGATGCAGGATGACTATTTCCTTCTTAGTAGAGAGCACAATTTTTAATCAACTTTCCTGTATTTCAGATACAGACGAACCTCTCAGGCATGTCACCTTGCATTTGGGAAATTAACTGCACATTTTCCAATTTGAAGTTATCTAGTTCTTGCCAGTTTACGCTAAGATTACCTCCCGAGCTATAGACAGTTTAGGAGGTTTTTGGGTTTTGCTGTTGTTTTAAAACCTGCTGTTCTGGAGGAAAATGAAGTTTTGACTTTGATGATCCTAGTGCTTTTATAGCTGTAGAGCTGGACCATCTGTGCCTTCTCAGGTTTCCCTCAGAGACAAATGGGTTACATCTAGCAGCCTTTAGGGTGAAGTGTGGCTGAGGAGTCTCACACCTATCGGATTCTGGATGCAAAGGCATTGTCTGTAAACTACTGGAATTAATTCAAAATATCCTCTACGATTTTACAACTTTGCTTGTTGCCTTGATTGCAAGAACCTCAAGATGGTTAAAAGCAGGATTTTTCAAAGTTCCTCTCAGGATAAGCTACCTAGTCTCTTTAGAACTTACTTCATGGTCATATGGCAAGCCTTCTCGTCCGTCAAGTGAATTGGCTTTGTGATTGAGAACAGCAACTAATGAAGCCAACTTTCTTACAGATTTTGTCTTCTGTTCCATACACTGGAATATCCTTATTTTCCTCCCCAATCGTCCACTTCCTGGAAAAGGGAAGGCACTGCCTGTTATGTCTGCATCTTGTATGTGTTAATTAGCTAGTTATTTATGCAAATCCTGCCTGTTCAAATAGTAGCTGCATCTTGACTTCTGAACATTAATCCAGAAAAGACAAGATGTTTCTACACATTTCCTTAAATGGGACCCTGACAGAGTCTCTTGCTTTCAAAGAGCTGGCTAACACTGATTAAACTCATGAGACATCTGTACTTCTAGCAAATACTGGGTGGGGGAGAACAGCTGAACATTTACATACAAGGGTCGAAAAAATGTTGAAAAAAGCTTTTAATGGATAAAAGGTATTATAGATAAAGAAACACAGGCTGCTTAGAATTCTGTTCTCTGCCAAAGGGAGTTTCAGTGGAAAATTTTATTCAAGTTTTTTTCCTTATACATTATATACCGATTAAACATACACGAAAATGTAATTTCTGTAATTTGCTCTGTGCATGTCTGTCATAAAATCATTGCTTATGTTCATAATTTAGGCTATTTTTTTTTCTTAATGCAAGGATCCAACTACTTGCAAGCACAAGTTCTCCAAAATTATAGTGCTTTCACTTTAAATTTCAAAAACTTCCTAAAAATGACAAATAAAATAATCTATACATTGATTGATTTCAAATGGACATTTTATGAGCTATGCAATTATATTTCCTGCTTTGTTTTCCCTGATAAATTGTTTTAGTTACATAAAAAAACTTTATTTCATTCTTATACAAAATGGTAGGACATAGTGGACCTTTTAAATCAAAAGAGGAGATCTTTATAAGGCAAGAAGAGATTATTAGGTTTATTTATTTTGCACAACTGCATAACATAGAGTATAGAATTTCAATAAGTACTTAGAATAGAATCATGGAATTGTTTGGTTTCGAATGGACCTTAAAGATCATCCAGTTTCAATCCCCCTGCAATGGGCAGGGAATACCTTCCACTGGATCAGGTTGCTGAAAGCCTCATCCAACCTGGCATTCGATACTCCCCACAACTTCTCTACACAACTTGTTCCAGTGCCTTCCTGCTCTCACAGGAAAAAAATAATTGAACTAATATCTAATTTATATCTACCCTCTTTCAACTCAAAAACATTGTCCTGTCACTGTAATCCCTGTTAAAAAGCTACTCCCCAGCTTTCCTGTGAGCTCCATTTAGGTGGGGGAAGGCTGCTCTAAGGTGTCCACAGACCCTTCACTTCTTTAAGCTAAACATGCCCAGCCCTCAGCCTGTCCTCATATGGGAGGTGCTCCAGCCCTCTAATCATCTTCATGGCCCCCTTCTTGACTCACTCTAACAGATCCATGTCCTTCCTGTGCTGAGGGCTCCAGAACCGAATGCAGTACTCCGGGTGAGTTCTCACAAAGCAGAATAGAGGGGGAGAATTATCTCCTTCTGACATCAAGTTCATGACCATCCACTGAAAATGTACCTTTTAAACCTAAACTTGATTTAAGCACTTTAACTTTCACAGGATCCAGAACTTGCTAGGAAAGTCATCACAGAAATTATTTGCTCTCAGTGTTAAAAATTTGCTCTGTATTGATATTCTGTACCTTCTAGGTTGTAGTCTGCAACCATCACAAATCTTCTTCCAGTGAGATAAGTATAGAATCTACTTTTTAAATTATCCATTTGACCAGACCTTTTCAAAACAAATGGCCAAGAGAAGATGAGGATTATGCAGGTTTTGCAAGAACGAGTGGGAAATATGCCATGGAATTCAGAGTGTGAAAAAGGAAGAGAATACTGAAGGCGGTATAGAGACACGAGAAGATAAGGGAATCTACAGGAAGAAATATATGACCATTTCAGCTAGTTTCCACTGTTCTAGGGAAGCAAAACAGTTGTAAATTCAATTCAGTAAGCCAGTCCATTCCACAGGCTTTGCACTACTGGTAAGTAAACACTCTAAGAAGCCCACAACATCTGAAAAACTACATCACCTAGGCAACACCAGGAGAGTGTGAGGCAAATAAGAAAAGAACCATTGTTAAAAAATCAGGCTAGTTTAATCTGGAACAACAAACACTGAAATGCCCAAACCATACTTTTTTCCCATGACACACCTTATGGGGCGGTCTTAATACAATTTAAGTAGTATGCATGTCCAAGACTGGAGTAAGTTTAGAATAAGTTTGGATTTCTTGAAAATTTCATGTTAGTTCTCATGAGTCCTTGTTTTCAAGTCTATTTGATGGCAATTTTATCAGTTGATGGTCCCTTAGTTCAAATATGCTAGATTCATAAAACTAAATATCCTGGGCAAAAGTGTTAATTCCAAAGAGAATCCATTTATTTCCATGGTAGTTTGTCCACTCTCTGATTCTTGAGCTATTGGTGTAGCTGACCATTTGGGTGCATACGACCACAATGCCTGTATCTGTGATGCTTTGTAGCTTATCTACATAGTACTGTCATTAAGCCAGGTTTTCTCAAGTGTGCAACCAGATTTTCTTTTAAATACTCCCCTATTATTTTTCTGCATTTATCATATCATTTCCAATATAACGATATTTCAAAAGAATATTTCTAAATGCTTTTAACAAAGACAGAAATTTTGCTTCTTGTACACTGCTGAGACTAATAGTATTACCGTACTATATTGCCTTTAACTGTTGTTATGAACTGCCAGCTTCCACTCCATTTTAACTTTACATTCAACAAATAAATAGAAATATAAGGAACTGTGAAGACGAAAAACAGAGAAAGAGAGCTATATATAAACTGAGTGGAATTCTTTCTTTGACGGCAAGTCTAATGTTCTAGGATAAATCCAAGATGGATTTACATAGTCCAAGCACTGAAAACTGCTATTGATTTATAAATTCTATATCTTTTTATAAACTATACAAATTTCATTTCTTATTCCAGATCTATTTCTATTATAGTTGTGAAGTACTGAGCTCCCTCTTGTGACTAGCACCAGAACATTATTCTGATTTTGGGACTACACATCCTGAGAAAAGTAGAACTATTTCAGATTCTGGATTCCATCAGCTCACCTCCACTTGAATTTATTAAGATGTTATTTATTAAAATATTATTGTTTAAAAATGGCAACAGTGGCTAGTCTGTTTTGGTCTTCTTAATTTTTGATGAATCACGATTTGCATAGTTGGTCTTTCAAATAATAAGCAACTGGGTCTCCATTTCTAATGGCAGACCTTTGTCTTCATGGAAATCAATTGATCATCCCCTAGTGATTGATGATGCAATAAACATGACATGGATAGCTGATAATCAAGTGAAGGCATAAGATAAATTTACCAACCATAGAGCCAGGAAATAAAATCCATCATATTTGACAGCAATTTCCCTTCAGAACTGCAACACTGTATTTCTTTATTTACATTCAGTGATTCAGGTAAAATGGTTCATTAGCATAGGTACGGTGATTTCTGTATGATCTGTGTTGCATGTGTGTAGCTTATTCTGAGATAGTACTAGGAATAACATTTATATCTACGTAACTATGAGCACAGTATGTTTGTACTAATATACCAGTCAACTTTCATTTGATACGGATATATTGATAGAAATGCTTTGTATAGAAATGACCCTCAGTAGAAGACTGAATATGAGAAAAAGCCTAAAATGTACAGAACAGGAGGAACCCAGGTCAACATGCTCTTGTTTAGCATTCTGACCTGGAACACGAGTTCTTTGAGAGTATTTCTTGATGGATGATATAGAAGTAACAACCTCCCATATAAAAATCTGAGTAACGTGTCTTTGTCTGGGAAATAAATCATAGAATCATAGAATAACCAGGCTGGAAGAGACCCATCGGATCATCAAGTCCAATCATTCCTATCAAACACTAAACCATGTCCCTCAGCACCTCATCCACCCATGCCTTAAACACCTCCAGGGAAGGCGAATCAACCACCTCCCTGGGTTGCCTGTTCCAATGCCCAATGACCCTTTCTATGAAAAACTTCCTCCTAATGTCTAGCCTAAATCTCCCCTGGTGGAGCTTGAGGCTATTCCCCCTTGTCCTGTCCCCTGTCACTTGGGAGAAGAGGCCAGCTCCCTCCTCTCTACAACCTCCTTTCAGATACTTGTAGAGAGCAATGAGGTCTCCTCTCAGCCTCCTGTTCTCCAGGCTAAACAACCCCAACTCTTTCAGCCATTCCTCATAGGACCTGTTCTCCAGCCCCTTCACCACCTTTGTTGCTCTTCTCTGGACTCTCTCCAGAGCCTCAACATCCTTCTTGTGGTGAGGGGTCCAGAACTGAATACAGGATTCAAGAAGTGGCCTCACCAGTGCTGAGTGAGGGAGAATCACCTCCCCGGACCTGCTGGTCACACCATTTCTGATACAAGCCGGGATGCCATTGACCTTCTTGGCCACCTGGGCACACTGCTGGCTCATGTTCAGTCACTGTCAACCAACACCCCCAGCTCCCTCTCCTCCTGGCAGCTTTCTAGCTACTCTTCTCCTAGTCTGTAGCTCTGCATAGGGTTGTTGTGCCCCAAGTGCAGGACCCAGCATTTGGCCATGTTAAACTTAATGCCATTAGACTCAGCCCAGCGGTCCAGCCTGTTCAGATCCCTTTGTAGAGCCTCCCTACCCTCCAGCAGATCTACACTTCCACCCAGCTTAGTGTCATCTGCAAACTTGCTAAGGGTGCACTCGATACCTTCATCCAGGTTGTTAATATAGACAATGAACAGGGTTGGACCCAGCACTGAGCCCTTGGGAACCCCACTTGTAACTGTCCTCCAGCTGGATTTAACACCATTTACCACCACTCTCTGGGCTCAGCCATCCAGCCAGTTTTCTACCCAGGAGAGTGTGTGCCTGTCCAGGCCAGAGGGTGACAGTTTCCGTAGCAAAATGCTGTGAGAAACTGTGTCAAAGGCTTTACTGAAGTCCAGAAAGACCACATCCACAGCCTTTCCTTCGTCCAGCAGCTGAGGGAAGTATCTATGTATAATGTAATCTATTAGATTCCAATAGTTTTCCACCTCTTTGCATTTTAAGGAAGATTAAAAAGAGGTAAATATTTAATATTTTTAAGTAAAAGGAGCACAAAGGAACAATTAAAAGATTTCTTGCTTAATATAATTATTTGTAAGAATGCTCATTTTTACCTCTTGTAAGTTCTAATATTAACTAGGACTAAGAACTCCAGGCTGCCATTCTTAAAATGCTCAGTTAATATGATTTCCATCATCTGACAGTCTAAAAATAGGATTATGCTTACAATTGCTACCATTGCAAAGGGCCCTAAATCTAGTACTGAATATAAATCTCCCATTTTCTCAGACTATTGCAAAACTAAATTTTATTGCATTTAGTCCACAGGTAGACACATGTCACTGTGACAAAGCAAATGTCTCTGCTAATCTTGTTATACACAGATGCAGTAATATATTTTTCCAGGCAGGGGAAAAACACATACCCTGAACTCTATAGTCTTTACTCATACTAATCTACTGCTGAAGTGGACTGGAGGTTTGAACAGTGTAGAGTTACAGTTTAATGAATGCTGGTTCTTCTACATAGGAGAAAGTCATATGCTTTCATACTCTCTCAGCTTCATTTCCTTCCAAGGCTCATTAATTTTGAAAAGAGCTAGCTTTCTTACCCTTGCCTCCTAGTAGGTGGTGTTGCGCTAGCATAAATATAAGAGTATTTATATTTTTAGCTAGGAGAAGAGGAAAGAAGTATGATAAAGCTCAATTACTCAGTCAAAGAGGTTTGGCTGAGTATCCACATTAAGTCTAAGGAAAATGTCAATCGATTTCATGGTGGTCACCGGGTTGCCTAAATTGGCCACATCATAATATTTCTGTTATTGTGCAGCAAGCATGGACACTTGTAACTTCACAGGACTCTAGCAATTTGTCTGGATTCAGATGCTGTGCCTGTCACAATCTGACCACACCATGAAGAAAAAACAGATATTTACTTTTATTCAGAATCCCAGGTTTATCCGCTGCAACTCAGCAACTCTTTCAGCAGAGTAGAGCGTATAATAAAAAATGCATTCATTCTGATGTGTTCAAGTTATTGAGTGTGACCATGGTGGTTTTGTTTTTTAAAATAAAGTATTTTAAAATACACCATAAAAGTCAACAACTTAAATGTTGGAAGATTCACCCAAAATAATGGGTGAAAATTGTATTTCTTTTGGAAAGTGTTACTCAAGCAGTCAAAGGACACGAGTGGGAATAGTCACAAACAGTGGTGAATGGCCCAAAATTCCTGGTAGAAACAGAAGTAAAATCTAAAATAGCACTTTATCATCTTTGTCTTCAGTTCCTTGTGTTCATAGCAGTATTCTTAGTATTAGTACTGTTCACATTCCCTTCAGGTCAATAAAAAGCCCTTTTCCCATCCATTCAGTCACTGTCCTCTGTTTCTTGAGGAGTTCTATAATTTACTGCATAAATGATGTAGTCCATTACTTTTATCTTTACAGAGTAAGATATTGATCCTGTTATGCAGAGTATTTCCACCACTTGCCTTCTTTGCTTTTTCTGTTTGTTATTTACCTTCTTAAGGAGACCAACATAAATTCCAATAAACTAGGCAAAACCGAGAACGTGACCTTTTGATAGATGAATGGTAGTTTCTTTTGAAACCTACCAAAATACTAGAAAAACCTTTCTCTTCTTTTTTCCATTCTACTGTGCTGATCTGCCGACTTGCCCTGTTGTGAAGTTATCTGAGAAATATTTCACAGGCTCTTCAATTCAGCGTACTCTGTCAAAATCCAAAACTCCATAAATCCAACTGGTATTTCCATTCATGAGTTTGTCATTAAACAGACTGGTATACCAAACTGAGTTTTGCTTGAGTAAAATTAGGGAAAGATTGCAGTATTTGACTTTTCCCTACTCCTTTGCGAAAACAGTGCTGTGACTGTTTTGGTGGGATGTGATACATTGTCAACAATAAATCTTAGGTTTGTTAGATAAAGCAAACTAAATCTTGTTAGCTGCAGAGAATCTCTGTAAACTTTTCCTGAGCATACTTCAACAAAAGAAGAAGTTTATCAGAGTTTAGTAGTCCTGACATGCTTACCAGCTCATGTCTCCTCTTCAGAGAGTTGGATGGATCACTGCAGCTGTAGGTAACATTTGTGTTGATACAAGCAGAAAGGGAGAAGAAAAGGTCTTTGCTTCCCATTGCTTTCACGTGTAGGTTAAATGCAGAAGGGCAATTCTTGTGACAAATGAGTGACCACGAACCTTTCAAAAATTAGCTACAGAACACTCCATGTTTGGTGCATCTGAAACAGCTGAAGAGTTTCAGTTATTGAAGGACTCATGAACGTGTGTTATAAAACTTATTCATAACAATGACCCTGAATATTGATTGTTCATCTGACAGTCAGTTCTGGAAGTACCTCCAGACCATAACTGCTGATCTCTCACCTGGAAGGTCCCCTATTCTGATATTTCTCCTTTTGATTTTATATATAAAATTCAAACTTCTGACATTGCTTAGCTGTATGGTGGGGATTAGCCAACAAAGAGTTCCAGAAGGTAATCTCTGACTGTGGCTAATCAAAATAAATAAAGAGAAACTAGTTGTGTCCCTGATCTATGACCAGATTAGTATCACACAGATACTGGAACCCAAAATTTCTGCTGCCAGGGTGAAAATTACTGGAGGATTCTTGTGAGGGCCCCTTCCACTTCCTGCTTGTTTATGCTGCTCCATTTTAAATAAATTATTCACGTGTCAGTTGACTCAGAGAGACGACTCTAGCTTAGGCATATGTTAAGTTCTTTCACACAGTCTCTTCAATAACAAACAACCATGGGTTCAATGAAAAGTGAACTGTGTCTTGTCTTTTTTAGAAGAGTTTGTCTTAGGTCAAGGAGCTCTCTCTGATGTTTCCCTTGGAATATCTTGCAGCTCAATGGATTGAGGCCCCACCAGGATGCTGTGGGGGAAGAGTCACACCCCAGCCCTAAGAGAAGAGCAGGATCTAATATTTCAAATGGCAGCTGAGTGTTCTCAATTAGAGGAATAAAATGGCCAACAACATCTGTATTTTCCACAGAGAGTGTTACCTGGCTGAGGTCTCTCTCTACAGGAGGGTTCACAGCTGAAAGAATAGCCTGTCGTCTGCCTAGAACCAGTGACTAGACATTTTCCTTTGCTTTTCCTTTTGGCTAACAGAGGCAGCTTCATGCTCTTTCTTTGTAACTACTGGAGAGTCCATAATTAGGATCTTTATTCTATGCATCCAACATTACCCTCAAGCAAATAACAGCAGATCAACTAAAAAATTAGGCATTGAAACATTTGTGGCCCTTTATGGAACTAAAGAAAGATAAAAATCAGGATTTAGAGAGACTGGTTGATTAGCCTGAAATTGTAGCTCAGAAAGCTGTGCATGGATTTTGTCTTTCTTTTATAACTTCCTATTTTGCCTTGATATTCCTTAAGAATTTGCAGTTTTACTAGAGTTCAAGCAAAGAACTACTCTGGACTGGCAACCAGGTGCATCACTCCCAGATAAGCCTAAGTGACATCTTCTCACAGTGACCTTCTCATTCTGCCAGACTTACAGAGTTAGGAGCTCACACACATTTTTTTTTTTTTTCCTGGGTCTCCCGTCATCAGGAGCAACACAGTTCCAGTAATGCCCTCTTCCCCAAGCTCAGCCTGCTTGTCTGGGCAGCAGGAGACCATGTTCAAGCACATTGTCATTGAGAAGAGCACAGTGCTCAGCTCTCCTGCTCCCTGATCAAGTACTCTTACTGCCAGGTTATTGCACACAGAGTGGGCAGCATCAGTTATAGTCTTTTCTCTGCATGTATTTTAAAAGGAAACATTAAGCTCAGCTTTGCTTTTTCACATAATTGAGATAGGTAGCCACTGATAGGAAAGGACCTAGTTATTGGCTAGATAGAGGCAGCTATTGGCTGCCACAGCAAAGACAGCTCTGATAAGGGTTAAGATGAGTTGAAGTCAGTGAGCTTAGGCAGTTCTTTCTGCAAATGCTATTTTGAAGAATCTTTCTCTTCCTCCAGACTGTTTAGGAAGTCTAACTGAATGACTGTGCGTTTTATTTTCATTCAGGAGCCTGGACAAAATCCAGAGAGGTTTTAAAGCTCATCTGTCTTTATTGAATGTACCCCTTAACTCCAATCAATGTAAGAATAAAAATTACTTTTGGCCTTTTATTTAAATTCCCTTTCCTTTCCTGCCTGAGTGGGATCTGCTCTCCTAAATGGGAATTGGCTTTGGAAAATTTCATCCATAGAATGCTCATTACTGTAGAAAACTTTGTACAACAATCTGAGAGAATTTTCAGTCATATGAGTTAACTCAAACTGAATGTGGCAGGGTTCATTCGGAGCACCACCCCAGAGTATATTTTTCAGTAAGTAGGTAAATTAGCCATGCAAGCATGCACAGCACAACTTCCTTCCGAACATTCAGCTGTCATTAAAAACACTGCTATATTTAAAAATGTCTAAGCATGTACGATGTGCAGTTTTCAAGGGCTCATAACCAACTCAAAACCAGTTTTCACCAAACCGCTCTAAGGCATCTTGATGGAAAAGGTTTCCTTACTGAGTGCCATTGTTTCCAGTTACTTCATCCTGCTAGGTGTCCAAAAAAGAAAGTCTCAAGAATTTGTATTTGTATAAGAACTTTCACTCTCTCATTCAAAAATATAGCACTGAGGATAAGCTTAGCAGGAGTAAGAAGGATTAGGCATTTATGTGGATAATGAGAACATCCATGATTACATCACAGGAGTGAATAGGATGAAAACATTGCAGCGGCCAGCCCTCCCCTGGAATTTTTTAACATTTGTTTAAATATTTTACAGGAGAAAAACTCCTATAATGGTGTAAACAAAGGGAGAGAGTTAATCAGACATGGATTAAATTAAAGTCACCCACCTAAGCACACTGATTGTGGAGATTAAAAGCACCATCACCTTTCATCTATCTTGTTTACCTCCCAAGCACCCTCTGGCTTTTGTGTGGCATTTTGGTTTCCATGGCCACTGAAGGTTCCTTCCTATAATCAAAAACGACCTCCTGTTATAAAAGACTCAGAGCCTTTGCTCAGCAGGCCATTTCCCCCTTTTATTATTCTTTTCTCTTGCCTTCAGGGAAAGCTTTGTGCAAGGAGGACAGAGCACTTGGTTGTTTGGCGGTTGACCTCAGTTGCACACAATGAGCTCTGAGTGCTACCTGAAATGTGTGACAAAGAGGAAAGGGTCACTGGCTTAGAGCATTACAAGGGCATGGGCAGGCAACTGTGATGACACTTGCCAAATGTCAGCATTCACCTAATTCAGGAGGGTACCCACTGATTGACAGTTCCTTACTCTTCAGCAGCTAAAGACAGAAAATACACAAGTTCATTAATTAATAACCCTGCTAGACTCAGAAGATATAAAGGCTGAAAAAAAAAAAAAGAAAAAAAGAAAGCAGCTAGGGAAGAGGGAGCTAGAGTGGGATCAAATAAGTACAAGGTATATATATATGTATTATTTTTTCTTTTCAAGAGCACGCCTCAGTAATTTAAAGCCATTTTAACAGCCTACAGGCAAAATTTGTCATGGTATGTAGCTGGGTGCTGTGCTTGCTTAAAATGCTTTTGACAATGTGAGGAAAGCCTTTAAGCATTTGATGAAGGTAAGTTGGTTAGCAGCGCTTGGAAGCCAGTTTGCAGGTTCCAAGATAATTCCTCAGGATCCAATTAAACTGTTGAATTTTACATTAATTCCACTTTTCTAATGCGTTTAGTTAAGGGGATTTCTCCCACACATAACCCCTCCACACACACACGACATACTCTCAAATCAATGATTTTAAATACAGTCCTGTGTGACTGTTTAGCTGGTTTTGCCCTTTGATTGTTGAAGTGTGTTACTCTTTAAAAAAAAAAAAAAAAGGCCAAAAAAAAAAAAAAAAAAAAAAAAAAAAGCTTTAGGCACATTCTTCTTTCCTGGCTACAGCAACTAGGGTATTCAACACTGTATATCATAGCCAAAATAGGAGATTTGGGTTTGATTGCAGAGGTGTATATGAGTAGTGTTTGTGGATAGTTTTGGAAGACAGTAAAATGCTGGTAGTTTCTTATACCATGTACTTACTGTGTTCTCAGATGCCAGTTGTAGGTTATGAAAACACTGAATGAAAGAGGATGTGAGAACAACAGAATTCTTCTTGCACATGTGTACTCACACTGAGGGAAATACATCATTACCAGCGCTGTTTAATTTTCAACAAATGTCGTCCAAAGATGAGTTTAGCTGTAAGAATTCTTATGATAAAAAAAGAAAGAAGCAAGTTTAGGAGTTCAAGGTATTTGAATAAGTAATATTTTTACATGTCAGCACAACAGATACTGGTAGTGTAAACTTTGTACTTCCCAGTGCGGGATGGAAATATTTTCTGACATTTTCCATCAGGTTAGTATCTTTCTTAGACATGAGCATCAATACTTTGACATAACAAAGAACATGTTCACACTTAAAAGAAATGAAAAGCTGTCTTGCAAAAAGATCTTGAAACCATGGCGTATGTAAAAAACAATGTTGTAACATTGCATTATAAGCTTTACTCAAGACACTAATTTTCACTCAGTCTGAATTCATAGCTCTTAACAGAGTGAATTCTAATAGAAAACATAAGAAAATTAAAAGATATTTATATTGAGTAGTTCATCAAGAGAAATTTGAAGCTGAAAACTGTAGCTTGTCTTCCTGGCTGAAACTTTTATGGTGCAAATACAAAATATCAACATAACCAGTGAAACTCTTCTTCCATGTCCAACAGCGTAATCAGATCTGTAGAATTCTGCAGTTTATCTTTCTTTCACTACTCTGTTCTGAAGAGCATAAATTGGTCTTGTAGCTGAAAACATTTCTTCTGACAGAGGATATTGAGAACAGAGATTTCTGCCAGGAACTCCATGCTGCTGCTCATGCAGCTTTCATCTGTGGAATGTTGCATTCAGATCTGCTTTAGATCATAAAAAAGCTGTGAATTTCTCCACATTAGTAAGGATCAGGACATAGTATGGCATAAACAGAATTAGAAGAAGAAAATATTTCTGCTGTTGAAAAAGATTTCATTACTAAAATAGAAGGTTGGGGCTTTTTTGTCAGGAATCAATGACAGTACACAGAAGTATGTGACAAGAATACACAAATGGGTTAAGTATGAGCACATTGCAACCAGAAGGAAGCAGGGCGAAAGAGATGCACAAATCTAATACGGTTAAAATATCCCAGTCGTCATGTTTCTATACCTGAACTCTTATGAAGTTCGTAAGAGAAATGCAGAGAATTAAATGCTTTACTTAAATAGGTATAAACGTGGCTCGTCACAAACAATCTAATAATTTAGGAGTGTGTTGCCTTAATTAGTATCCAATCACATTGTTTAAATGATCTCCACAGGTGGGGAATAGTGCTCACCCAAGGCCCACCCAGTCCCACCAGTGGACTAGGAATGCCCTTTAATTGGCAATCAGTTACCTATCACCAATAGACATTATCTAAATGATGTTTCTTGCACCATGTTTCTGGATTCCCTCGTAATTCCAATTTCAAATACCAAGCATCTATTCTCCATGTTAAATAAATGCTCTCCTGAACCCTTTTTTCTAAATTGTCTTTCCACAGATAGTTGCTCAGCCTCCTTTGCCTTCAAAACTAGCTAAGCTAACCCACCTGAATACAAACTCAGCTTTAAAAGAATAATTCTGTACACATCTAGGGGAAAGGTCATTTAGCAGATTGATTTGGTCACTGAACATTTTCCCTGCTGCCATCATAAGACTTATGCCTCTAATCAAATGTACTCACTGCTCCATATCCCCCAACAATACTGTCTTCAGTCCAGAGGCAACAGTTCACTGTCAGCTTCTGAAGGTGTGTATTGTATGCATTGTGAACAAAGTTCTTGGCAATGGGCAATATTCTTCCATATCATCCCTATTATCTTAAAGTCATCTTTTTAGATTAAATAAACTTCAGGTGTGTATGATTGACCCTCACCTCTTCTCCTTCACATCTCAGAAAGGTCAATAAATGGGATTAAAATTCTCTCACTGGACATCAGGCTCTCAAAGAGAGGGCAAAGTGCACATGTGCATAAGCAAGTGTGTCTGCACACACTCACATCCATGTGTGTAGGAATACCCATACCCTTGTGGAATCTAACTCTTTACATTTCTGCATATAATAGATGGTGGCATGGGCCATGCAATCTCTTCACTGCTCCTCTTAAAGCAGGATTCAGCATGTATAGAACAGTGATCTAGGATTTTAGATGCTACAAATCAAATATGTCTAACAAAATTAACATGAACTCCATAAGAATCTAACTTTACCTAATTCAAAAGAACGCACCAAACATTTTGACTTAGCTTTCTACAGTCGTTGCAATTAT
The DNA here is from genome assembly GCA_033558105.1 of Coccyzus lansbergi. Taxonomy (NCBI): domain Eukaryota; kingdom Metazoa; phylum Chordata; class Aves; order Cuculiformes; family Coccyzidae; genus Coccyzus; species Coccyzus lansbergi. The sequence goes on from JAUMJK010000379.1 coordinate 1,863,883, forward strand.
TAAAAAAAAATCACACAACACATTAAAACAATCAGTTATTGCAAATGAACAAAGAGGAGAAATATGGAAATATGCTGACCTTTCATTTGTCTAATGAGACGCTCTGTTTTTCTACATTGGGTAAAATATACATAGACATGCATACTCAGTCCTAAAGTAAAAAATTATTCCAAAATCAGAGGTCTGTACTTCAAATTCAGTCAACAGTTTCTCATATCAAGATTTCCATCAATTTTTAATTTAAAGGTTTACTTCAGCTAAAACTTGCTCATTTCAGTAATTCATCTAATTCTGTTGAAATCAACAGGACTATGTGTGCTCGTAAATTAGATTCTAATTAACAATTCCATTCTAATTTTGTTCATCTATTCCAGGTTAACAACATTATCAGAAATATCTTTTGAATAAATATTTCATTTCTGAATCTTGATAATGTAGTTTTGATGAAGAAATAGTATGAGCAGATTTTGAGCTAAGAAAGAAAAGATGAAAAAAATTTACATAACCAAGACTGGGGGAAATGTAATTCACTCAGGTCCTTGACAAACCTCCTAGTTTGGTGACAAGGCAGCCATGTAAAGTGTTGAAATCATGCAGTTGATGTCAGGTTCTTGGCATGGCTTGAAGAATGAGCCAATAGGTTTGTGAGAGAACATAATGGAGGAGGTTTTCAGTTGGGCTAGTACCAATGTGTCACGGTTTAGCCCCGGCACAAACTGACTGGCAGCTAACCGTGGACAGCTGTAATCCCCGTTCCACACACTGTCCTAACACACACATGTGGGAAAGGGGGAAAGGAAGTGAGAGAAAGAGACTTGCAGGTTGGAAACTAAAATTAAACCAGCTTTGATGAAACAATAATAATGACAATACTATTAATAGGGAAATAATAAAATATATACAAATACGTGAAATTGCTCCCAACTCAATGACTACCTCACCACTGAAGCTGCAGAGCAGGCACAGGGAAAAAGTCCCAGACCGGAGTCAGCAGTAGATGGGAGCCAGACTCAAGAATTGGATTCAGGAACGCATGAATCTGGGATCAAGGATAAAGGAACAGACAAGTTCAGTATTAGGTGCTAGCCATGAGAGAAGAAAACTTGACCCTCCTGATCCCTCAGTTTTATACTGCATATGGTGTACACAGAATGGAATACTCTGTTGGTCAGTTTAGGGTCACCTGACCACCTCTCCCTGCAGGTGCACCCCCTTTTCCACCCCTTTCACTTAAGGCATTCCGACAAAGTGAGGATGTCTTTCATCTCCATAGGGATAGATGTAAACAGTAGCCTTTCTGCGTAGCAGTGCCCCATTACTTTGGTGATAATCATAAACTTAAAGTGTCAACAATTCTAGAGATAGGCACTGTCCAAAATCATGCAGTTAAGTTCCAGAAGATTAAGTTACTCAGACAAGGCTTATCTGAAAAGTTAGAAAACTTATTCCACCTTAGATTAAACCAGGACACAATAAAACACGCCTCTCAGAAAAGTCCAGCGTAACACCAACACTTCTTCCTGGCTTCAGGAAACAGAATAATGAGTAGTCCCTCAAGTGGAAAAGAGTTGTTGAGCTGCACTGTGAATATGTGAGATTGTGACACAGCAGCCAGCCACATGCGCTTGCAGGACTGAAAGAAGTGATCCATGCTTGAGTGGACACATAGGATAACCCAAGCCGAGAGAGAAAATGGGATGGTCTCTTTAGCAAAGAGATCAAAGGCTTAGAAAGAAAAAACCTGCAGGAAACCTTGGTTTGGCAGTAGAACTTGGTTTATATGACTGAGTGCTGCTGACCTGGCTGATCACAGTTCATTGTCAAAAGAAAAGATTAAAGTCCTGCTGCTTCTGAGATTTGTCATAGTGCTGGGTTGGTGGGTCACACAACATATACACACAGGGTTCGAGGACTATAATTCAGGTCATATGAAAAACTTGCATAGCACTCTCAGTATGTAGGAAGTGCAAGAGGAAGTTAAGAAAGTAGGATGCATCACATCTTCCTTTCCTCAGGAAGGACATCAATATGCAACAGTCTTTCAAGAAATTATCACCTTCATCTCATATCTCATCAGCAGATGGTAAATGAAAAGCTGAGTCATCAGCATATGGGTAATATTTTTCCCTTTGGATCTTTTCTTCTGACATTTCTTGCAGGTTTTGATGGGCAGATTTAGCTTTCAAGTATTCATTTACTCTGGAGCAATGGGATTAGTGTATTGCATCACTCAGCAGCCGTTTAAGATGGCATGCAAAGAACTGGAAGTGAAAACACCCTCATTTCCTTCCAGCCATAAAATGCATCAGAAAGATTACTGAAGACACTGACTATTACTCAAGTTAGAGGTTTCCACAGTATTCGACCAGTTTCAAAAGATGTCATCTTCAGCCAGTTGGATGTCCACATAAGGAGTGTCAGAGCGTGTTTACTGACTTTTTTCAGAGCATGCTCATCTCCTGCCATAATTAAATTTCCTGTTTGTCAGAGATGGATTCTAGCCATGGAAAGCACCAGGTGTTCTTCCCTGTTGTATTCTTACGACAGTCTTGTTCACATGCCCAGTCCTGAAGAATTAATTTGTAGAACAAGCACCAGGGAGTGGACTTTTTATGTAGCAGAGAGGCTTACTGGGATTTCAAACTATCACCTCTAGGGTTCTGATCTCAAAAGGTATAAGTCACTGGAGACATATCTGTTTTGTAAAGAATAATGATATAGATAGAGATACCTAGAATTCCCTGGTCTCTCTAAACAGATTTTGTCCTTGAGTAGCTTTTAAGACTGAATTTGTCAATAAGGGCTGTCATTAAGTTTTTCTCATTATTTTCCCGTCATACATAGTATTGCATATTGTGCAACTTTAATTCTTTGTGGAGGTATGCCAACAACTTACTTGAGACTGGCTTCCTAGCCACAGGAAGAAATAGCATATGATCTGTGTAGTGACAGAACCCAATTCATTAATTATTTATACTACACAATTCAAAGAAAAGCCATCCAAAAAGTTATAACACAAATAGAGAAGAAATGTATTATCACACAATTATACAAAGCATATATGACCTACCAGTTCTTTTGAGACATTCGATATGGTGATACATACATCATCTTCAGAAATGAGCAGGTAGCTACTAATTTTAAACACATCATCTTCTGCACTGAAAACAGTGAAGGTTCTTTATTAATGATGAGCATGATGGGACAAACTTCTCCCTCAGCAAGTCTGCAAGCAGTTCAAAATTGGGAACACTGGATGATACACCAGATGGTTGCATCCAGAAGGGTGTCAGTAGGCTGGAGATACGAACTGACAAGAAACTCATGAAGTTCCACAAAGGCAAGCACAATGTCCTGTTCCTGAATAGGAACATCATCAAGCATCAATACATGTTGAGGGCCATCCAGATGGAATACAGGTCTCCAGGAAAGGACCAGGGAGTCCTAGTAGATGCTACATTCACCCATGAGTCAACAGTGTGCTTTCGCAGCAAACAAGGTAGAACAGCATCCTGGGCTGCAGTAGAGCTTTGCCAGCAGGTCAAAGTATGTAATCATTCCCCTCTACTCAGTCCTGGTGAGACACTTCTGGAGTTTCTCGAAACAGCCTCTAACTTGCTGCGATTCTGGGTAATTCAGTGAAATAAATAGTTCCTTTCATCTTAGAAATTTATGAAAATGACCTGTGGCAGTCTGTGTGTGACTCCACAGCAACACATGCACTGCTGTGATCTGGTACCAATGCCTCACTCTGAGCTGAGATGCTGTGCTCTCACGTTGGTCAGCCTGGAACAGACTGACATGGTGATGGATTACATGGATTCAAACACTATTTTCTTCTTTATTTTTTTCACTATTTTCTAGTTGCCTGGGCACAATGGACATTTTCTCAACCTCTTCTCCATCAGATATGGACAAAAGTTAGTCTTCCTAATTCCTAGGGTTTGATTTCTTTTTCTGGTATGTATTCCTCACCACACACAAAACTTGAAGATGGGTATTTGAAGGACATACTATAAGGCAAACACTCCCACTTTCATGAGATGCTGTTTTGGAGCCTGTGTAATGTACCATGCTGGCTCAGTTTATCTGGAGGTCATGGACACCAGTTGTACTTCATTTATTCTCCAAATTGGTTAGCCAGCACTGTGAGCAACTTTGTCACAAATGAACCTCACAGTCAACTGCACCTGAATTTCAGCATAGGACTCTCTGTCCTTGCACATACAGTGAAATCAAATAGTTGCAAAGAGTTATCTGGACTGGGAGCAAGTGGTCACAAACCAGACAATACCTTCACTCTGAACTAGCCAAGTGTTTTCATTCCTATTCAGTTTTCTAGGCACTACATGGAGTCACTTCTTGAAGGATTGTCACTAGAGACTGTATTTCCCACATGCAGAACTATTGTCTGCACGGAATTATTTGTAGTGTGTGTAAACCAGGCAACAATTTGAAAATCAGCTATATAGAACATAGAGGGAAGATCCGGTTCCCTTCCAAACTCACTAGATGATTCTTTATTTACTACAAAATCCTCCTGCTCCTATACTCTTGTTTTCATAGCTTTGATTCCATAATTTTATTTTTTGGAGTGGTGGAGTGTGGGTCAGGAGTTCTATTAATTTAATTTTAATTTTTTTGTATTAAATAATGCAAAATAACGTCAATACATTAAATTCAAATACACTACAGTATTTAAACCCTTGTATTATTTTTTTAAATTAAATTCTCAGTGAAATTTTTTGCAGTAAAATTAGCATGGTATCTCACGGGGAAGGATCTCCAATGACTGCATAAATGTTAATTAACTAATTAACTATTTTGCAAGTGTTTGACTACTATTATGCCATTTTTTTCAGGAGAATAATATGAATTTTGATTATATCAAAACCAAAGGAAACCAAAAAAAAGTACGACATTGTCATTTCTAAGTCCTACTTGTAATATGTTGGTCTTGCAACACATTAGATATTTTGAGGAGCTCTTAAAAAAATCTGCCAGTATCACAGTTTGGGCATTCAGATGTCATTGTGTACAACCTGATAACTGATTTTACTAGTAACACACTTTCTTTTATATATATTAGCTAGAATATGTAAGAGCGTTCTCTTCTGTGAACAACACCTTAACTTTTTCTATCATAAATCTGAGATAAATCAATAAAATCCATTTTAAGGAAATCCCTCTTTCTCCAGTTACACTGTACTGTGTAGAAAAGGGAGTTTACATTCCTTCAAGTAAAGCACACTTTACTCTTACAAAGCTGCATTTCAAAGGAAAACAGCAAGCTGATCATGTGTGTCCACATACAGTTTCTGGTTCTAGATCTTCAGTTCAGAGGCACCTACCTCAAAGATGCAGTAAATTATTGTGCTTGTGCAGGAGACACAATCTCAGATATTTCTTTTTCATATCTTCTACTTTTGGGTTGTATAAGCTTACTTCTGCTCAGCATGCTAGGTGCTGCAAATCCTACTCTTCGGCACTACTGCTTCCTATTTGTGAACTAAGCTTCTGAACTTCAGGTTGTGTGCACCATTCTCATTTAACTAGCTGAAAGACTTTATTGTGCTGAGTGACACCATTCTTGAGCTCTTCCTCGCCCTATGTTCCTGAATCCTACTGATGTCATTACTAAAGGTACTTTTAAAATGCAAATTATCCACCAGAAACACTTAGGCACTTTGAATATTCTATCGTTTAATCATGGATCTCATGGAAGTGAAGTCAAATATTATTAAAAACAGAAGGAAGGCAGGAAGACTTTAGTATTTTTAAAAAAAATCATGCTGATAATTCTAAAAAGTTGTTTATAGACATCATAAGTACATGGGTTTGTATTGCAATATAAAACAAAATATGAACTGTTTTTGTAATATATGCATAAATTTAAAACAAATCATGAACCTGCAGCAACAGCAATCACTTGATAATGATGAAGACATCCCTGTGTGCCAGCATGAAAGTATGATACATTTCCAGATGCGTTTTCCTTCGGCAAAAGAGAAAAATCAAACTACTTCATAGCACTTTACCTCACTGGACCAAATTTATCTCTGTTGTAGCTTGATGATGTCAACAGAGCTACAGTGTGGATGAATGCAGGTCATTGTTTGTGCAGTTGGCAGAGAGTGTATGTGTGGGAGGAGAAAAATGAGATCTTCTAACCTGGATTTGCAGAAAAAACATGAGTATGAGTTTAGACACATACTCCTATTAAAACCGCACCATAATTTTGTCACTGGAAGTTTCAGAACAAATGAGCTCCAAATGAAACAGAATGAGGGTGTTCCTCCAAGCTATTTCCTGTGTGGCTGTCAGCATTGCTGCATGATAGAGTGTGGTCACGTGATGTTAGGCTTGAGATGTTAAGCAAGGGAACTGGCTTTTCTTAGTGGTTTCCAGACTATGAATTCCAGCTAAGCTAGGTATCCAGTTTCTACCCAGAACTTACCTGGCACTTATTAAAGTTAAGTAAAACAAAAAAAAAAAATCCACATGGATCTCCTGGCTATGTTTCATGCTTGGTCCCCTGGGCAGCAGATTAAGTGACGTGCTAGTCATCCAGTTTTCTTCAGTATGTAGTTTCTGCTAGGTCTTAAAAAGCAACTATCTCAAAAAAAAAAAAAAAATCCAAGTGCAATGCAGAAAGCTACAGCACTAGTATCTTGTTCTAATACATGGCAGTTGTTGTGCACCTCAGTGGGTCGTATTGCCATGGGCTGAACCCAGATGTTCTAAAGGTCTGTGCCCCTTATTGGACATCCCACTACTGGACCACAAACAATCTTTACCACCTGTTTGACTTGCAGACCCAGAGGGAATATCCACGGTTTTTCACTTTGGACCTTCATTACCCCATCAGAAATCAACGTATTGAACTTCACTGGGAACCAGTAACATTTTCTCGATGGGTACCTGCAGCCTGAGGTAGACTAAAGCAGAACAGGCAAATTCAGAGTCATACAAAAACTATTTCCAATGAGACAACTGAAAAGGTTGCTGTGTTGTCACATTCATCCAAGCTGCATTCTCCACTTGAACAGCCTTTGCAGTACTTTGCAGAACTTCTTAGTGTGAGCAAAAAAACAGAGTAGGGAGCACTGGGAAATGTGTAAACACCTATGATGTGGGAGTGAAATCAGTAAGTGAACTGGTCTCTTTCTATGTGGGACTGGGACCCACCAAGCTTGACTGACATTTTGAAAGTAATGTATTTTTCTCTGTCCATCGTTGTCCCAAAATTGAGTCACTTGTAAAAAACTGATGTGATTTTTGGATCATATCTAATGCTTCAGAATAGGCATTTGCATAAAAAATAAACATGTTGTATTTATTACTAGAAAGGGTGAATGAAAATGAAAAATATGCAAGTTGTAGGTGGACCCTGAAGTAGACTGGAGTGTGCTGATATGTGCCAGGACAATTTCAAAACTACTCTTTTCTTTCTGAGTGTATATAAAGAAAAACCAAAACCACTCCAGAAATTCCAATGTATCTGTTTTACATATGTTGCAAATGAAAACTTGCAAGTTTCTGCCAAGGCAATTTGAGATTTCAGGTAGAATGAAATTCATGCCCGCAGTCTAGTAGTAAGAAGTGTAAAAGAAAACATTTCTGGCAGTCAGATTTATTTTTCATAGAGCATATACACTTTCTGCACCCACCCTGTGTAGCACATACACCTTCAGTTCAAGGGAGACATTCCCCACTTTCCTGCTCCCCCACTTAAGAAACAGTGCACAGTAAATTTGTTTATGGCCTCCACTTTATTAATAGTGGCAATCAGAGGAGCTTTTATGGATATGCTTTGTTAGCTTCAGCCTTTGCTTTGTCTTCTGAGTTGGTGGGAATCCCCACAGGACACTCATAAATGGACAAATTTACAATCTAGCCTGTGTAAAGTGCCCACAGCAGCATCTACATCCAAGTTGTCTTTGTGCTCATGCACCAGCTGTGATGCCAGAGGGCACGAGGTCAGAGCAGAGGGCTTCCTCTGGCTTTCTACAAACTGGGATCAGCCAACCTTCATTTATCTGCGGTTAAGGACTTGTTTTGGTTTCTCAGATCATGACTCCACAGAGCTGTTTGGATATTTTTAATCGAAAGACAAAGCACTTCCTCTTCCAAACTTGGCGACTGCAAGGAGCATAACAAACTAATCATTCAGAATAATTAATTCTGTCAGAAAAATCTCTACAATTCTTACTAATGCTGAGTGTTTTGTAATCCTAATGAAAGGAAAAACCTGTCACTGTGATAATTTTCGATTGACCCATTTTCTTTAGTGGTTGGGGAGAGAGGAGAGTTATTTGTTTTTATCTCCAAGGACCATAAGCATGAAAATGATATCCATATATAGTCTTGTATTCCAAACTCAGCTTTCAAAGGAAACATTAGCTAGTCAAAAGAGCCCAGTAAGATTGTCAAATTGATTATTTGTATATAGCTAGCAAAGTGTCTTTCAGTTACCTGTAACTTTAGTTTCTAAACATTCACAGTATAGGGAAACATTACTATTCCCATTTGTAAACAGGAATCTGAGATAGAGAAAATATGAGCATATTTCCAAGGCCACAGAGATACTCCATGTAAAGTCAAGGACTGGAACCCAAATCCTTTGTGCTCTAGACTATAAATTGAAAGGACACTCCCTGGGGGTTTTAATGTAATATAAGAAGTTCAGTATTGAGAAATCATTTCTAAAGCAAGTTTTTATGAGAAAGCATGGGAAAAAAATTATTAGTTTCCTAAATGTGCCTAATATTGTAAACATGTAACAACCAACCTCATCAAGGAAACTGTCAAACAAACATGAAATATAAAAGCATTCAACAGGTAATATGCCCTAAGTTTCAGAGATATTTTCATATTAGCATGCTTTAAGGTTGTCTTTTTATTTTATATTTGACAGCTGAAAGTTAAATGTGGCAGACAGTTGCATTTCATATGACTGAAGACAGAATGGTATAGGAAATTTGTTCTTCAATATGCAGCCTTTTATTTCTAGGTCACTAATTTGAATCGATCCCTGATCAATGGTGACTGAAAGACATTCATATCCGGCAGCTGTTCTGTGGTCTGTGTTAAATGAGGGACCATCTTAGTTATTTCCCAGCAGCAGCCCTTCTCTAGCAGTATCAGAACAAGCTGGCAGTTTTCACAGAGAAGCTATGGACTGATTGCATATGTCACTTGCAGATACCTGAAAAGTAATTAACCTATTTTTGTTCTGGGTTTTTTTGTTTCTTTTTTTTTTATGGAGGTCACTTGTGTTTTCAACTGATCCATATTTTGTCACAAAAATATAAGCAAGATCATCTTGCTGTTTTGTATAAATGGATTCTGCTACATGCGTATCTTGACTACCATTGAGGGGTTGCTGGCAGTGATCACAGGCTGGTTCTTGACGCACAATAAGGAGTGACAAAACAACAATCATAGGTAGTTTCTATGAGTGGGATTGATATCCTTTGATTTTAACTATCTATAAGTCTTATATCTAATGTCATCCATTTGGTCTAAGTGAATCACTTACTCTGCCACTGTCCTCCAAATCTCTCTATGTAAAAGTGCATCTACAGATGCTTTGTCCATACAAAGATAAGTGTTAGCGGGTTACAGAAGAATTCAGCCTAAGTTTTCAACGTGTTTTACATTCCCTTCTGTAATACCTGCAGAAAACCTCTATCACTGTAAAGAATATACTGGCTTTGTTTATAAGGATGTATCTATATTGTCTAGCAGACATTATTGTTGAGAAAGGCACATTTACTTCCTAGATTCATATTTTCCAGGCACCATATTCCTGGTACATAGGTGAAGATGATGAAATGCAGTGGGTTTGGTGTTGGTTTGGGTACTTTTCTTCCTGTATTTCTCCCACCATTTCAACATGATCTCCCAAAAGGTTGGCATATGGTATACAAGGCTCAATACTTCCACTCACAAAATGTCTCTGCTTTGAACAATGCCTTCCACAAATTAATTACTGTCTCTGGCAGTGTGCTAAGGTCTAATCATTCACCCACTCACAAAAAATTCTATCCTTTATTACCATCCTTTCTTCCCTTTTTCCAAACATGTTAATACCTGCTGAACAGAAAAAACACTAAAAATCAGAGCTGACTAGTGTCACCAGTTCCCCAACATAATAAGCTGCTGAGTTTTTCTTTTAACATTTTGATAACAATACTATGTAGCCAATTTACGTGGTAGAATTATAAAATTGTCAGAGGAAGTGTATAACTTGGCTGTAAAAATTGACTGAAACTTGGCATAAAAGGATGTTAGACCAGAAGCAAGCTTGCTTTGTAAAAGATAATAACTTTTTTTCAGATTCCTTCCGTGACCTCATAAGCAGCTTTCAGTGTTTTCAAAGTGGCATGTTGCAAACCAGTAAACTATGATGTGTCTAACTATGCTTGTGAGAAAAAAAACTACAGAGTGAGAAAAGAAACTTTAAAGTGTCTTCAAGCTTTCATGCAGAAACAAGTTAATTTTAAAATATAGGAACTTCATAGGCATTTAATTCACAACCTCAAAGTTCATTCATAATTTCGCATGTGAAATACACTTCATTATACACTTAGGGGTTTGTATTTTCCTTAAAGCCATATTTCCTGCAATCTTGGGGGTGTAACGGGAGCTATATGGTAATTACCATGTTGTAGGTGGAAAGAAAGCCTAAAGTAAGGAGAAAATTTTGTTTTCCTTTATATCCATGTAAACTTGTGTTATTTATACTTCGAGTTAATGGAGTTACTCTTGATGAAGGTTATTACTAATAATTGCTATTTCTATTATGCAAGCAGACTGGAAATCTTAGTCAGGTTTGAGGACCCCATTGCTTTAGGCATTGTATCAATGAGAACAAGAAGGAAGATTTTCAGGATATGACCATTTACACTAGATGGAACTAGACAGCCTTACGGGAGAGCTGAAGAAAACTATGTAATAGCTGTGGTCAGTAGAATAGACTTTTTGAGGTCTTCAAAAATGAAGCAGATTTGCATGTGTTTATAGGGATTTCCTTCACCTGGAGGGACAGAAGGATGAAAACTGTACATGCATGTCTGAAAATTGTAAGGGAGATGATGGAAACTGATATCACATTCCAAATGAAGGTAATAATCGGTATTTTAGTACTTATTATAGCATCATTTAAATGGGAATAGGGAAAAGAAGTGAATTTGTTGCAGCAGAGAATGAGGAGACAGTACAGAGACAGAGTCATGACAAACTCAAGGCAACAGATGGGGATAACGATCTTGACAGCAGCAGTCCAAATAGATATGAAGGGAGCATGGCTGCATTTGTTAGGAACAAAAACTCAGGATACTTCTGTAACTGAAATACATGACTGCAACACTGAAAATTAGTCTGGACAAGTGTTTTAGCTGTATGGATGAGAAGAAAAGGCCTTGTGACACAACACAAAAAGAATTAGCACCATGTAGATGTATTCTGGAAATGAGGACGCCTGGAGACACAATCTGTAGAGTATGTCACTCTCTGGAGCTAAGTGGCAGGGCCAGATGGTTCAGTTGTTCACAGTGATCAAAAAGGAGAAGCTGTGGGGCACATTGAGGACATGGATGTAATTATTGCAGACATACATGTCTTGAGCTGCCTGCCTATAAGGGTAGGGAGAGAGAAGGAGGATGCTGCAAAGGAACCAAGAAGAGTAACAGGGATGAGGGAGTCCCAGCTGGAAGCTAGCTTCTGATGCCTTGTTCATATCAAGTAGTGTTTCAGACTCCTGCCCCTCAAGTCCTATTTATGCACACACTAAATACAGTACCGCTCATTACACTCACAGCACTTTCACAGTGGCAAAATCTACTCCTTGGTGCTCTGAGAAGACAGATCATGATGAATTTAATTCCCTAAAGGTCTGACACACATTTTTCATTTAGCAGTTTCTGAGAGTATCTATATATCCTGAAAATTACTAGCTGGCATAGCTTTAGATTTTGTTAGATATCTTGTGCTCTCGCTGCACTGAATTCACAATAGTGAGACAGCTCAGAATGAGTACCTTTATAATTTCCTGGATCTGATTCAGAATGCACCACTTAACTAAAAAAACCACTATTTTAAAACATCTGATTTTAACCAGTCATATCTTTTCTGATGGACCACATTCTGTCAAGAAATTAATAAACCCAACATATATTAAGCATGCCAAGTATGCTGAGATTTCAGGTTAAATTGAGCCGAATTAATTTGGAATCTCGAGTTTCAGGCAAAGCCCTACTAGTTGTTCCCTTTCACTCTCTACCTATCCAGAGATGATGTTTCTCCTCAGGCTGACTTTAAATATCTGGGGTTTGCATTTGCATATAAATGCAAATGGATTATGCATATAAAGCTATGATTTTGGCACTCAAACATGTGTCAAACCAAAATATTGTTAAGCCAGATGCTCATACATATGCACACTTCTCCTGACTCAGACAGGAAGAATACTTTTTAATGCATCTGGCCCCTGTCCTTAATATACACTGATATATACATCGGTGTTCTTAATATAAACTTGTTCCTAAATAACGAAAATTCTTTCTCTGCCTCATTTATATAAAAGGGCTTTTATTGATTAAAGTCACATTTATTCTAATGTATTACGGATTTTAGTTTTTCACTTTTTTTTTTCAGTTATTCTCCTAGTGGAAATCCCCTCCCACCCCCCACACCCCCTTTTTTTTCCCCTTTGCCTGTGATAAATCAAGTTACTTTTTCACTCTGGACTCCATTATGGGATCACAGTGGCTATACAAACCACACGGAGTTAAGCAAACAAAGGAATTTTTTCATTTTCTCTTTCATTCAATAAAGTTCCATTTTCTGTCACCCTGTAACCTTTTGACCCGCGTCCTAATGGCACTGGTCACTCAAGGGCAAAAGTTCAGCTGCAGGTTAAGTCTGTGTGTGTTTGTGGAGAGGAGGGAGACACTCGGTTCTTGCTTCCTCCTGTCGTCTCCTCCCCAAGCCCTGCTCCACTCTCCAAACCGCCGACCTCGCCCCTGCTGTGAGCTCCCCCCACTCCAGCCCTCTCTCTGTAAAGGAGGAAAGGAGAGCTTGGACTAAGCTTTTTCCCAGCCTTTTGTTTTTCTTGCAGCTGTCAACAAAAATACACTGGCTTGTTTTCTTGCTCTGGGGGTATTAAAAGTGAGTGAGAAATATCTAAGCCAGAATACTTTAGACTGGCAGTCAGTGCTAACTTCTTACTCCCAGTCGTTTTGGTCACTGTTACATTTTTCCCTTTAGTCAGCATCGATAAATTTCCTGTATTTCTGAGAGAGAACACAGGTGCCTTCCTTGCTCTGCAGAGTGCTTGCACGAATTGTCTTGGGAACTAGCTCCTGGTGTGAATGGTAAAATCCCACTTTATGCAGTTTTCAAAAAGATTTTTAAGGTGATCTGAATGCAAATGACACCTTAGGAGCATCCACCTCTTCCAGTGCCTCCCAGCAGACTTTTCCAGTTGGCCGGGGAATGACCTGCTGATACTTTTCTGATACCAATACCTTTCTGCAGGCCACTAGCATCATGCGCTACTGGACATAGTATCCCCCTCCAAGTTAGTGGCTTTGGCATGACATGCTGCCCTCTCTTCCATAAGAATATGGCACTGTCTTGTCCAATAGTTCCTCCCAGCCTTCTCTTGTTTGCTAAATCCCTAGCTCTTCAGGCAGCCCATCCTCCATCACCAGAGAGCAGGCCACCAGTTGTGCACTGAAGACACTTATGCCCCAATACACCTGCTTGAATAGGTGAATTGCCGAAGAGGTGCAGTGTAGGAGTGGCACCAGTGAACAGGGTGTTGCTGAGTCAGTTTCTGACTCTCTGCACCTGCAGAGACAGAGCAGCCTGTGTGCAGGGAGGAGAAGATAGCCATTCATGTGCAAGACAGACATCAGGTATTGGATATGCTTGGCATTGAATTAAACCTCAGCTCTTCCTTAAACAAACCTTTGGCTTAAATGCCTGACAGTCTGGTGTACCATGGCCCCTTGACTTAAAGGACCAAATTATGTTTACCCAGTGACCGTCTATTTGTGAACATGAAAAGCCACAAGGAACAGTCCTGCAGAAAGTGCTGTCCCTCACAATCTCTCCTGTGGATGACCAGGCTTCCTTGCTCTGAGAACATCCAGCAGCTCCTGAAAACAGCAAAGAGGGCTCAGGTTGCGAAGGAGCTTTGCTGGAAAGAAAGAAATCAGGCAGCTCACAACTTTGCCAAGAGGCAGTAGCTCATGATTCCATGATAACCACAGACTATTAGGACTACCCACATTTTCTGATAGAGTAAAACCAGAGATTAAAAAAAAATAAGTGGACCAGCAGTTTAAAATCATGGATTGGACTATAAATTGCAGAGGGAAAGCCACTCATTCATCTGTTCCACCTCAGCAGCAATCCTACTTTACTTCCTCTAAATAACTGAGAGATGGCTATGCTGGCTATACACCTATTGATTTTGTAGGCTACTACAGCCTCAGTGTTAGAGACCTGAGTCAAGAAACAGTGCCTATGAGGATCATGAAGGGCACCTGGGTGAGCACCTGTGTCTTGAGGTATGTGGTGCAAGGTTGATTGAAAAGAAGGGAGTCCTGGGCATGTAACACTGCAGGAGAGAATGGCAGAATACTTGAGTGATCTCTTTGGAAATTTAGGCTTACTTTTCCTTAATTTTATCTCATTTATAAGAGCATTACCTGAGCTGAATGAAAAGTAAACCAGTAGCCCCCAAGTTTGTTAGCAGGGCTCCTGCGGAAATGTGTTGGTACCACAGGAGACCTCATTTCTAAGGGCCCAGCTAGAACATTGCATATATTAAAGTTGCCTGTCTTTTCCTCAGTAATCTGCTGAAGGTCATTAACCTATCAAGAGCCTCCAAGTGGATTTAATCTGATAGGACCAAGAGGGACACCAGGTGGCCTCTTAAGTGGGGGAGCTAGGCCACCTCTGGTTCTGTTGTAAGACTGTGCCTAATCTGCGCAAGCCCCAGAAAAAAACAGTCTGTATCAAAATGGTTTTGAGCTGGAATTTCTGCATACTGCAAACTGAACTTGGAGGAAAATGGGCCAATAACTAAATGTTTCCTTTATGACTTTAAGTCTCCCAGCAAGAATGGCCTTTGGGACTGTCCTAATTGATCAAACTGGCGTATCAATCCAATCAATGCAATTATAAGTAGAGGCTGAGCTTTAAGCATAGATAAAATCACACCAATTGCAATAGAACCCTTCATGTACTAAAGCTACGCCCAGGCATGAATACTTGCTGCACAGGATAAATTAAGCAAGGCTCTATCTTCTAGTGCACAGAGAAACATTCCATAAGCATTAAAACTTTTCTCTCCAGTAAAGGTGGGGCTCAAACTGCTCTGCTTAAAGTGGTTTGTAAAGATCTATACACAAATTGTTACAATACACTGAAAAGTTCAGGCAGTTGTCTGGGTATAAAATTAACTGGAACAAGCTTGAGCTGTTAGGATTAACTGAACAAACATACCAAGCATGACTTAGTTGGTGGGATTTTCAGTGGTCCCCAACAGCTTTAAAACACCCATGTATTCTAATCCCCAGGGATTTAAAACAAACAGTTAAAATCAATTTAGATCTGATTATCACACAAATCATTAATGACCTGGTACATGGAGGTCTGGCATGGCTGCTGGGGAAAACTGGTATAATGAAAATAATGCACTAATTAGATTTGTATACAAATAGAGAAGCCACGTTTTCCAAAGTCCACCACACTATTCAGAGAGTGTCACTGATCTTGGGGCTAGTGTCACCTAGGCTAGAGCAGGCTGGGCATACCCACACTGTATAGCTGTTGGTCCAGAGTCTTCTTCAGTACCTGAGATGTTGTTATTACCAATGTCATGTTTTGTTCCAGTTAAAAGTGTCTAAGATAGCATGAGGGCTGTCTCACATCTACCAAGAAAGAATGAGGTTATTTATTGCCTTCCTTAATGGGGACTGTGAAGGCCTGTGTGGATGTTTGAGGGTTGGGATGCTGTCATAGGATTGTTTACAATACGTTGAGGGCAGTCTGGTACAGCCATGTCCTCTGAAATGAACCCTTCTTCACCACTCCTGAGCTTAGTCACAGTGGCAGCTAATTGGGGCAGTCCAAAATGGAGTCAGGGAATGAAACGATACTTAAGCAATACGGAAAATCAAAGGATCCAGTGATTGAGGGGATCATGTCCTCTTTTATTTATCAGGATAGTTAATATCAAAAGTAAGGGTGGATATGCAGTCACTCAAACATTGAGAAGTTGCTATTTCAGCTTCTGCAGTGTGCCAGTTAAAGTTCAGGTTGACTACAAAAGTCAAACAATTTAGGCAATACATTTGTATGACCTGTCAGATAGGAGCCAATGTTAACATTTTTAATGAAGCCTGAAGTTCCTCCTTAATCACTTTACTGTGACAGTGAAAGCTTTTGGAAAAAAACCCTAAGGGCATGTATCAGAAGGCTTAAGAACCTTAACATTGTAAGGTAATCACCTTTTATGGAGGTTGTTTTCTGGTAGGCATTGGTATAGATTCTTCTGGGGAAAAGAGAGGTGACTGTGAGTCATTCATATCTATATTATATATAGATATATATACATATGGGGATTTTTTACCAGACATATACATAAATGTCCTAAATTCAAGTTAAATTACATCTTCAATGATATTAGATGATATTAGATACTAGGAAGAAATTCTTTATTTTGAGGGTGGTGAGACACTGGGCAGGTTGTCCAGAGAAGCTGTGAGTTTTCCATCCTTGGAGGTGTTGAAGGCCAGGTTGGAAGCGGCTTTGATCAACCTGACCCAGTGGAAGGTGTTCCCTTGCCCTTGACAGAGGAGTTGGAACTGGATGATCTTTAAGATAACTTTCAACCCAAGCCATTCTGTGATTCTGTGATTCCATGATTCTATGATTCTATGATTCTATGTGAGCTCGTTGACAGGAAGGTATTTCCCTACTAACATCTAATTTTGCATTTTATAAAGAATCCATGAACTGAGAGCAAAATGGAATTAAAACTAGCAAGTCATTATTTATAAATGATCTTTAAAATATATGTATTTGACCCTGAATGCTCATCTAGTTGCAACTTCTTTTACAATAATATCCTTGCATTCCACCATTTTTTAAGAAAGTGGGTTTGTGTATCAGCAGACCAAGAAGGAAAAGAAATCACAGAACTACTTAGCAGAGTTTAAAAGTAGACTGGATGCAGTAGTTACTAGTAATTAGTTGCACAAATGTCAGTCTCAAGACTTAAGAAAATCACAGCTCACATGATGCAAATTCCACACTGATGCTCTTTTCATGTCACAGAGAAAAAGAAAGGTACATCAATGTACTCTTTGGCACTTTAAGAAGACGACACTATTGCCTTACATCTAAAAAGTAATATTCAAAATACTGCAGAGAACAATTGTGAAGTGCATCATCTGCTACAACCTCACTTGAGGCCTTAGGTGGTTCATTAGCTTGACTGGATCTAGTAGCAGCACAGAATTTAGCTTGGATGTGCTTTTTGGGTTTTGCTGTGCCTATACTTCTGAATCCTGTCCAGGCTCTGACATTAAAAACTAACTTGCACATATGCCTACCTAAACTGCAGACTCTATGCTAATTGCAGTGTAAACCTACCCTGGAAATGACCTAGAAGACCAGATGTTGACTTGAGGTCCAGGAGACTTGGCTTTCATCACTAAAAACCATGCATTTTTAAATGATGGGAAGATTTTACTAATCCACTATTCGCTCTCAACTAATGTGCTTTTTGGAGGACTGTCTGACAGTAGCATTGTTTCTCACTTTCCATTGTTAATCTTCCAGACCCAGCTGAAGGGAGATGTCCCCAGAACAGGTTGATTTATGCCAGGGAGACTTTCTGGACTGCTGAAATCAGGCAAGCAATTTGGCACTCAGCTTCTACTATTTGCAAGGAAAAATGTAAGTGCATGGAGGAGGAGGAGGAGGAAAGGAGGACATGCCTGAAGAAAGCTAGGAATTGCTAATATTGGTTTGGCACAACTGTTAATAGCTTTTCTTTTTTTCCTGGTATTCCATGTTGATAGTCCAGTGGCTTGTTAATTGATTAGTTCTTTTTCAAAAAGTTTGCGTGTTTTTGAGTGGCCTTCCATGGTTTCAGCTATTTTCATTACCCCATAACCATTAGTTCCTAAGTACTTACTGGCAAAGTGACACACATGTGGTTAACATATGAATATCTATGAATTGGTTTCTTTAACAGGGCCCAGGGGATAATTCCTAAAACTGTCTGTCTACATGCTGTCTCATTTTTACTAAGAAAGGAGGGGTAGTTTGAAAAAGAACACTTGTAAATTGAGTTTACTAAAGCATGTGATCCAAAATGATTGTATTTAAGCATGCTTGCTTCAGGACAGAATTTAGGGAGATCCTATGTTGGGAAGCTATAATGTACGCTAAATGATGTTACTATGGCTCTGAAAAGAGTGGCATTCCCTGACCATCAGCTTCAGAAACAAATATTTTAAAAGTGTAGTTTTATTATGCCTTTTCTGCCTCTTATGTATCACAAGGGGCATGTTTCAAGTGAAGGCACAGACAGGCCATCATCCTGACTTCCCAGCACTCTAGCTCAGTGGGTGTACTGGAAGAGGTCAGTGTTCATTCCTTGGACTTATTCCTCACCTCTGCACAGATTTTTTCTAAGAAATGAGGACAGAGCACAGCTAGTTCTGCCCCTAATATGCATCCTGAGTTACTGGGGTACACAAGTAGAGGCACATAGCTCAGCTTGCTTAGTCTTCAGTGGAGGCATGGTTCAGGTGATTGGAGAGAGAAGAAACAACCCTAGAGGAAGAACTTGGCCATAGAGCCAGCCAAAAAAAGGCCCTGAAAATGGGAAATGGGAATAGGGGCTGTGTCACGTTCTGCTGTTTGCAAATTCAGACCACTGTCACCCTTGGAAACCACAGTCCAGAGGGCTCACAACCAGAGGAGGCCTATAGCCACATTTTATTAACCATTTACCATACACCTGCAAGCCAGAACAGAGGTGATTTGGGCCCTTTTGGCTGTTAATTTAGGCATTACGACAAGTGAATGCTAAGAGTCAAAACCAATGAGATCCAAACTTCAGGATGGATTTTTCTTTTTTCTTTCTTCACTGTGGCGGTGATTAACCACTGGCACAAACTACCCAGGGAAGTGCTTGGTCCTTCATCTCCCAAAGCCTTTAAATCAGAACTGAGTCTTCTGAAATATACACTTTATCTAAAAGCAGACTGTGAGTTTCAGTACAGGAGTTAACTGGAAGAAATTATGACGTCTTTAGGTGAGGCAGGACTGGGTTATCTAAGGCCAGAAAGGCACATCATGTAAACCAACAGCTTTTAGGGAAGATTTCTCTCAGTAAAATCTTCTTCTCTCCTCTCCTCTCCTCTCCTCTCCTCTACTCTCCTCTCCTCTCCTTTCCTCATTGTAATACATTCACCTCTTAATATAAACACCTAAACATAAAAACCTAGTATATCTTGGAGAGCACCATAGGGGTAAACACAGACCAGCAAGTATCAATTTCTCACTCAAGTCAAACACTATTGAACTTCTGGAAAGGTCAGGTCTTGACTCACCTAATATTGCAGTAAACACTAGGGACTTTTTACTGTTTTAAGTGTCTGTACATTCCCATTAATTTTAAGTGAAGGTAAGATTTAGACCTGCACTCTTCTTCTCTATCTCTTTGGGGTGGAGGCTTTTACCTAGAGCAACTCCCTAACTCCCTCAGTTATTGAAGTAGGCCCGTGTTATTTGTACCAGCTAAACAAAACTAGTTCAAGAACTCTACCTAAAGAAAGACTAAAAAAAGGGCAAGTATTAAAACCTCCCTGCACCATTTCATTGTACCTGCAGCAAACAGATAAACCCTTCATAATGTTGGGCAATGTTTCCCTAGCAATTGTGCAGATAACAAACTGTCAGTACCCAGCCAACAGATCTATCAACATCACTAATTTGCTGAGGATGGAAATGAGACTGCATTTGCCTAATGCATCCTGGAGCTTGAGAGAGACAATTTTGCATCCGTACTGTCAGAGAAGAGATGGAACAACAGACGACATTCTTCCGGTGCAGACAGTTGTAATAAAGACATCTCCCTATCCACTGTTTGTTGCATGAGACCTAGATGATAGTAATCCTGTTGTAACAACACAAACCCAAAACTTGAATTCATTCATTTTATTGAGCACCGTAGATTGACTACAACAATAAAGCGGTAATACCTGTCCTCCACTGATTTTATCTTTATTGTTCACAGCTTAATTGTCCTCCTAGCACTAGGATATACAAATATATTATTAAAATGAGACATCTGGCAGTGGCCCTAAATGCCTTTATGTCAGGAATTTACTGTGTATTACTTGTAACAGTAAATCTGTTGTGCACATCTGCAGCAGCAGAGAAAATCACATCTGACAGCAATGATACAAAACATTCACAGGAGCTTTGCAAAGGCACAAGACTGAATGAATCCAGGCTTTTACAGTCATTTACAATCTTCACTGAACCTGATCAAGCTGAAGAAACCCATTTTATGGCACTTCCCTCAATTTCAAATCAACCATCTTTCCTTGAAGCAGAACACTGAGAAATGTTTCAAATAAACATGCTTCTAATGAATTATTTTTCATGATACTTTTTATGAACAGGAAATTGTGTATATATGTGTGTGTACTTCGTGGATCGGGGCCTAGCTCTTTTGTTTACCAGAAGTAATATTAGATGCTTATATGAAGAAAAAAATCCAAAGACTCCTCAACAATCTACGTGGCCTATTTGCCATCTCAGATTTTGTTCCCTTTGAAAGACATAAAAACCCCAATATTATTCTTATAACTAAGGAAATGTTAAGATTCCTGTATTGTTTCATTTTACACTAGGTTTAAAGAAAGAAAGAAAAATTTGCCTTGGAGCAAAGCTTCACATTCAAAACCTCACTCCAGAAATTATTATAAGTTTTATTTGGTAGATATACAGGGTATTTTTCTATTGTCAATGTTGCTGAAAGTCTGATACTACTGAAGGGAGAGAATCAAAAATTCAAAATTCTAATCCAATTCTAACCGAGTAAAAAGGAAAAAAAAAATAGGAACTCCTTAGTATTCCTTTCTTAGTAAGAGGTTCAAAGTTATAGTAATTTACATGCAAGGTCAGATGTACTTTTTTCAGGTCAAATAAGAATAAAATAAGATATGCTAGTATGAATACTTACAGTAAACCACATTAAAATAATAGATATAGGGTAATCATATGCAGAATGTTTCGTAGCATTTGAGATATGTATACAGCTTTCATAGAATGAGTGACATTGAATTCATCAAGGTATAGACAAAAATTATAAACAAGAACACAGACTTGTCCTATGTTTCACAGAGGATTTTTTCAAGGTGTACCCATAGTTTATCACAGTTATGCAATAAATAATTTTTTATTTCTCCAAGTCTGTTTTCCTTGGAAATTGCTTTTATTTTTCACGACAAAGAAGAAACAACTCTGATATCAATAAATGTTTTATTGTCTTAATGTAGCACCCAGGGGAAATAACGTTGTATCTCCAAATTCTCTCTTTGCTGTTTCATCAGACCAGTAAATCCCTACCTGGATGACACAAATGACAAATAAATCATGAAACACCCCTATATATTCTAGATATGGTTTTACAAGTCATGAGGGAAAACATGCAGTTCTTCCTCAAGCAACAGAAGAGAGCAGAGGCTGTGTGTGCACAGAGAAATAACTCACCCCAAAGCATGAAAGTAGCAAGTCATGAGGAAGAAAAGAACCCTACGATGCTGCCCAAATGAGTAAAACAGAATGAGTTACACAGTAGGGCAAGCATACACACATACTCCTGCCATGAAAGCAAGGTAGCTAACTGCTCTGTTACAGGGACATGCCAGATGCAGAGCAAGCATTGCTCACTTTAATTGTCAGAAGAGCTGCTTCTCAACTAGCAAACATCTGAAGTATGGAAGGTTTTAAAGAATATTAGGATCAACACTTAATATTAGACCAGAATTATTAAATAATTATATAGCTTGGTTACCTAAAATGGAACCAGTACAAACTTAGGAGAACTGGGTTTATGTGCTTCTTACAGCATACAACTCCTATTAGCAACATACCTTTGTTAGAATTAACTGATGTTTCCAAGTGGCCTGTATTGTGGTAAACAAGCCACATGGTAAGTTTATATTTGCCCTACCGTGTCACATGCATGCTCTTTTGCCAGTAGATATCATGTGAGAACCCAGGACTAACCTCAGACGTTTCTAGATTGTTGCACTTTTGGACAAAGGATAAGTGAACTCTTCAACTATGGGGATTACATCCCTTGTTCCTTGGATCCAGAGAAATCATCTCCCACACTAGGGTGTGCAGCTTTGTGTCACGGGGAAAGAAGCCATCAGGAACAGCAAGTCTATAAACCAGCATAAAGACAGGAAAGGAAAGCTTAAGCAGAATGTATTCCTCCAAACTGAAATCTGGCCAGCAACCAGGAGTTAATATTTCCACCCATGAAAAAAAATTAACTGCCATGGGATCCAGAACAACACTAAACGGTCACTGCATTACTCATGTATCCCATCAGAAGGATAGTCCTTTATGCAGTGCTGCATACCTGGATAGTGGAGCATAACTTCAATATTGACAGAGGGAAGCTCGCCACCTACTGAATTACCACCTCAGTCACCCTGTAGCCGAACCACATACTAGAGAGCTGGAGTGTGTGCTGCTGTGCTGGAAACCATCAGTGACGATGCTACATAGAGGTCTGAGGCAGAGGAACTTCACAGGTTGCAGGTTTTCTATCTTGTGGTTCCTTGGCACAGGAAACATGAAGTGTACACAACAGGCTATAAAATCCGCTTTTAGTATAAACCACGGAGCTTGACGTGCATGAGGCTTGAGAAAATAGTTTCCATTTTCTGTAACAGTGATGGTGTATACAACTTCTACCTGCAAATGTAAAATACAAACTTGGATTATATAAACATCCGCCTGCAAGTGTCTCACAGCTGCAAAACCCCTGAAGGAACTGAAGGAAGAAACATGGCAATGGTTAGCGCTACATTTGAACCACTGGAAAAATAATGACTGATCCTTATTAAAAATTTAAACTACTTGAGAGTTTTTTTCCAGACCATTGAAATTGTTAAAGTGGCAGTGAGCCTTGAGCTCATTTTAGTTTGCTTTCTGTTGCTGCTGCTGCTTTCGTAACTGTTGGATGAATCTGACCATTGTTACTTGAATATTTGCTGCAGATGTTTGCAGAACAAGTTTTAGTTAATCTGTGCCCATTAACCTGGTCTATGCTCACAGGCTTTCCTCAGGAGCACCAGTGGAAGCACAGAGTAATAGGCAGGATAAATTGCATCTGGGGTTTACTTTTCCTTCTACATATGTAAAATAGTACTACAATCTTTTTGAGAATCCTATTTTCAGTGTTTCAGGTTTCAATATTCATTTACTGCCTCATGTCTTTGTCATCAATTGCACATGAACTTCATCCATCCCAATGCGATAAAAGCAGTCACCCCACAGGCTTCTGTAGGGTTGCCCCTTTCTAAGTTCAGGAGTTCTCTGTCTAATATCAACTCAGTGAAAAATGTGCTCTGCCCAAGGCAGAGCAGCATGCAGAGGGCATTCTTGCCATGGTGAAGCTCCCATTTTGGCTAACAGGTTTTGTCCTCACTACTTCAGCAGCACTTATGGAATAGCCCATTTGAGGTTGAGGGCTGCAGCCCGAGTTCTGTAGGATTTTAAGTGTCCAGCATGTCTGTGGAGGGAATGTGCTGTGGGGAAGGGGCAGCCAGGACCAGAGGTGTCCCAGGGAGCCTAACTCCTGGACAGGCCCCTGGCTTAGCTTTTGTGAACGTCTTAGACAGGCAGGCTTTTATTTGCATGAAAATGGCTTTAGGAAACCATTAAAATGTAACAAAAAAGTATTTAATACCCTAGCATGTACCAAGCTTATATCAACCTTTCTTTTCTCTTTTTTTTTTTATTTCTCCTCCCCTCCCTTGGCATGGTTCTGCTGCACAAACAGCCCATATGGAAAACAGCGCAGCCTGGAAACACCTAGCTCCCTCTGTCCTCTTTTGCTTTTGGCTTTTGCAGCTGCTGTTTTCTCCGTGTTGTCTTGGGGCAGTTTCCTGTTGCCATAGCTGATAGCCTGCCAGCGCCTGCCTGGGCCTTTCAAGTGTCAACACTGCGAAGTTTGCTGCGATGGCCAAATGCTTGTTAATGAGATATAGCAGCTGGGTAGGGGTGAACCACTGAGATGGATAAAGGCACGCCGCTGGTGCAGGAAGCGATGCCTTTTGAATCTTTTCAGCGCTCTGAAAGCATTCAAATCAAAGAGGGTATGTTGTATTCATTAATAAACCGAAGTTCCCATGCAACTGTGTTAAAGCCAGTAGTTTAACTTTGCAATGGACAGGTGAATTTTTCAACAGTGTTTTACACCGGAAGACAAAGGGCAAGAAAACAAGAGTTTACGTACTGCCAAAGGCATTACTTCCCTATCTAGCAGCCAGACAGAATTGTTAAACTGTGCGAGGTATTTGCCATTTCCTGACAATAAAAGCTTCTTTTTTCCTTTCTTTTTTTATGCTTCAAAGCTCACAACAGACTGCTTGATCTCTGTCTCTCGCACTTTTTTAGACCTGTTTCTTAATTTTTTTTGCAAACCGTGATTAAAAGCTAGCATGAAAAAAAAAAAGAAAAAAAAAAGACAAGTTGTTAAAAAATAAAAGCCAAAGAGCCTATAGACAGGATTAAGGACCAAAGCTGCTTTCATTCAACTAGAGCAGTCCATGTGATCTGTAGTCTGCAGCTCTTTTGCTAAAGCAGAACATAGGAGTGCCCAACAGCTGGGCGAAACAGGCAGAAAGCAAAGACAAAAGAAACTCACATACAGTGCAAAGTTTTTAAGGCAATGTGAATCAAAGAGCATCTTAAAGATTTTTCCAGCATTTATTTTTAATTGATTGGAGCTTTTTTTCTTTCCTTCTTTCTCTTTTTTTCTTTTCTTTTTCCTTTTTTTTTCTTCTTTTTTTTTTTTTTTTTTTAGGAGAGGGGCAGCTGGGGAGAAGATTGAATGCTAGGAAAACATGTTTAAAACTGAAACAACCACAGTAATAATAGTGACAAAATTGCTTTGGAAAAGTTAAACAAAAGAAGTGTTAGAAACAGGAAAGGGCCATATGGCTCAACACGCCTGCCATTTTCTGGTTTATCTTAATTGTTTCCCTCACTTCTACGCAAATGAATACAAGTGTCTCAGACTCATTTATATGCTTTCATTTCCCTTTCACAGCAACTTGTTCCAAGGTAATTTAAGCCAAGCCACTTAAGTGATATTTAGCTATTTGACTGTTTAGAGAACAGTAGTTTAGCTATATTCATCAACCCACTGCAGCTACTGTACTTGTTTTCAGAATTTAGTTACGCCAATAAGCTACTTACTAAATGGCTCTCTTTGGGGTAAACTAAGTCACTCAAGCCCTGACCCAGAAGCCACTAGGGTCAAGAGGAGTCATGTCGTTCCCTGTAACAGATTTTAGTTCAGCAATATTCATCAAAACTAAAATTTAATGCTAGTGAAATGTAAAATTTTGGTGTGGTTGTTTTGGGGGTTTTTTCCCCAGAAATCTAAGCATTTAGTTCAGATTTTCTGTTACATGTTTCATTTTGAGATAGCCGTATATGACATTATTACAATTGAAATGACAGGTGAACCCTGAATTCTTTCTAATGCTTCCCAAGGAGATTTTTTTTTACCTAAGTTCGTCTCTGGTAGGGAGACAAAGAAAGAATACCGAAGCTTAAAGGATATTTTTATATATGAAAAATTCTTCCAAATAGAAGATTTCAAATCAGACCAGCCCTGCTCTATGCTGTGATGATTTTGGTCCTGATTGTATCTTTTGGGATCCCCACCTGGTGACACAGATGTGACTGCAGAACATATGTAAAGAGACTGAAGGAAAGTGCATTTAGATGTCTGAGGATGGCCATGATGTAAAAACGACACTAAGTCAGGAAGTAAAGAGTCAAAACAAAACACTTCCCATTAACAATAACATAAAGTGAAACCATGGCAAGCTGTTAAGCCTTTAAATAAACATACCATGACAAGCTGAAGCATAAGCTTCAACCAGCTTGTTAGAACACAGTCCTCTACCATGACAGAAGTTAAGATGTTCTGCATGCACGAAGTTTGTGCCAAGGCACAAGCTGCATCTTGGCTATTCCAGCTACTCAGAGTAAGTACCAGATTATGCAGGAAGCACTAGTAGTGGAGGAAGGCAGTGCATTTCTCATCTTCAGCTCTTTTCAGTCTCAGAAAATGCTGACTTGTAGAATATGCTCAGAAAACTCCTTTTGGGGCACAAGACAGTAAATTCACTCATTCTTACAAAAGATAATGAATGATTAATAAATGAGTCAATTCAGTGAATGTCTGGCCTGTGCTCCTCCCCATATGGCCTCAATGGACACAGAAAGAAGGGACAGACATCTGTTGAGCAAGAGTAGAGATAATTTTATAAGAACACTTCCTGTAGGTTCACTCATTTAATGGAGGACAATAATTAAAAAAAAAAAAAAAAAAAAAAAAAAAAAGGATTTTCATGTCAATGACTTCACTGAGTGCTTGAAACAAGGCAGGATATAAGTACACATTTCCTCCTTCCATCACAGTAACACCACAGACTGGGGAGCATTGGGATTTCTAGGATGCCTGGACTAGAATTCAGCAGGAGACTGAAGTGAAAGGAGCTGGAAGTGAAGCCAAAGTATTCTCAGACTTGTCCATTTTTTTTTTGCTGCTTTTCTAGCAGTGTTTTAGGTGTTCAGAATACTATCAAATCTGTAACTCATAGTATCCCTGAAAAACAGGGAAAATATTAATAAAGATAATTGCTGGTATTGTCATAGACAATTAGTTTGTCTATTGCAAAGACAGAGAAAATGTAAACTCCTCTCAGATGATTCCATTAAAAAGGAGAAAATAGTTTTAAGGTCTTCTGAGAAGGATGTCTCAAAAGACGTCTAACATCCTTTGGAATCACTCACATTTGCTACACAATTTAATTGATCATATACAAAAACAACACAATGAGGGGTAGGAGGTGAGGGCAAGAAGCTTTTCTACACCCCAAGAACACTTCTTACTATAATAGAACACTGTGCTTTCTGTTGGGCTCATGACATATCTGTTCCTAAGCCTAAGTCTAATTCTCAACCTTAGTTTTGTCCTGAAATGTTCAGATCTTGGGGGTTGCTGTATTAAATGTAATCAGCATTGGTACTTCTGAGTATACATGGCTTATATTGTAGAATCACCATATGGTTTGTACTCCAAATATATTGTCCTTTACTTTGGATGTTTTAGATTTTATAAATTGCAGACAAAAAGGACTGTGATTGGTTCCTTCCTTGCTTATGTTAGCCCTGACTGTTTTCTCAGCTTACTCCTTCTAAACTTAACTTTACAGGTTGTTTCTGATGTCTGTTCCTCAGCCCTTTGGTTTATTGGATGTTTCCTCTGACTTAAGAAAACATAACAAGATCACTGTTAAATGCTTGCTCCTAAGCATGAGGAGACACATCTCTTCCTCAGATTTTTCCTTGGCACCTGAACAAAAAAAAAAGCCACGCATTCACTGTCTTTCGCCTAGTAGTTATATGTGCATGTTTGTTATGTCCCTTTTTCAGAAGAACACAGACTAAGGCCTTAAGGATCTCAGACTCTTCTGTCTTCCAAAAGAAACCCCAATTCTGTATCCCTACAGTTTCCTTCCGTTTGTTTTCCATCAAGCCTTCAGTCTTCATCTTCACTAAAGGAGCTACATACTACTAATGCCTTTTTCTAAAAGAGGCGTTTGGGGCATTTCCTCAGACAAAAAGTACAACTTGTTTTACACCCTATTTCTCCAGTAAAAGCCTGCAATAAACTGTATGGATTACAGAGAGGAATGCTGGAGGGTATCCCAACAGTATGTTAGATCTCCCAACCTGACAGGTTCAACAGAAACCTCTGAAGTTTCCTATCCCCATGCAGTGACCCGCAGCTAATCTGCATGACAATATATTGTGCAATTGCAGGAAGCAACTGCACTATCATTCAGGAACAGGAAGCTTGGGAACTGTTTACAGCCACCTCTATGGTGATGAAATCTGTCATTACTTTGTGGAGTGTTTCCTCTAAAACATGGATGCAATTGCAGAGTCTTATCACTCAGCTTTATAGAGAAGATCTGCTGAAGTAGAAGAATAATACAGGAAGAGCAAAAGGGAGTCTGGGTTTGGCTGATTGCTGTCATGATTACATTACACGGGTTGAAAGGCAGTTTTGGCAATTGCTTATTGTGCATGAGAAGACAGAATTGTTTGCCATCAGTTAGGCTTCAGTTAAGTTTACTATTCCTTATCTCTTGTTTAAGGTAGCACTTCAAAGGAGCACTTGCTTCTTGTCCTTTGACTCAAGTGGGCACAGCAATAGGATGCCATGTGGGAGATGCAGATTTGAGAGCATTCATGTGCTCCCAACCCTCAGCCTAACAAGAGGGCAGGTAGTTCTGCCAATTATTTTCCCTGCTAATTTAGATTAACTCATTCATTTATGCACGTAACTTTCAAAATGCAAAATTCTACCTGCATGCTGAATATGACTAGCAAGCAAAGAAGCACATGACAAGCCCCCATCAACTTCTTTTTCACACATTTATAGCTAAATGTGGCTTTTAGGATGCATATTCACATTCCATAAGAATGAAAACAAAGGAAAGACTGTTTGGAACAGTCTATGAGCTCCCAAGACAAGGGTTTAAAATCAAACACAGCTCAGTAGTTAAGGATGTTCAATGAAAAGAATCTGCCCATAGCTCAAACATATGGGAGCTAATATGCTCTCAGAATTTTCCAAATTGAGTCTGATTCTTTCTGTGAACTAATCTTCTAAATTTATTTTTAAAAATTCTAAAGTATTCTTTTAATAAATATCTCAAACAGACAATGTCATGCCACCAAATGCAATAAACACAAAAGAGATGCCATGTTGATCAAATGTAGATAGACAATACCATTTTCAGATTTAGGAATTAGTCTCTACACAGTAGAGAGCAACTCAGAGATGACACAGTAGTGGTTATGCTTATATCCTCTTGTCTTAGGAGTGATTGGCTTAGCTGGAACCAAAGGAAGCTATGGAAGCTGAATATACAGTTTAAAAAGGATACTAATAGATCTTGCTAGAACTGTTTGACTCACAAATTCTTTGTTTACTAACTGGGTTCGCTCTTATCATCCAAACCCCCTAGAATCAGGTTTTACAAATTTGATAGGAATGCACAAAGTGCTTTGATAGCTCAGATTGGGGAGAAGTATTAGTTCAAATTTTTACTGAGCAGTATTGCTCTGCTGAGATTAGGGTTTGAACACAGTATAATTTTTGCCACAGAGAACTAGTATTTTTTTATTTGATGTAATGATGAAATTAATATTTGTTTTACAGTAGCATCCCCAGGCTGTGGGGTATTGTGTTGTGGTCTGCAGAGTCAGACAGTAAGAGACAACTTTTTCCTCAATGAAGAATGTATAAAAATTTAAACATTTCAAGGAGAAAATAGGAAGCAAACAATGTGATCAACAGTTGGTCAGAGACTGGTACAGACACCATAGCTGGGACTCACCTGTCCAAATTTCAAAAGCTACTAACTGTATGCTGTGTTTGACGGACTTTTTCTACAGAGAGAAACAGGCCCTTCAAGTTAGACCTTATTTAATCAAAAATGACCATATCAGATAGGTCAGATGGACCAACAGACTTCTGTTTTTCTCTTTTTGTTAAGAAGGCAATAGAAACTTGTAGGTCAGACATGATGTCGGTAGTGCTGAAGCCCACAGCTGAGTGTGATGAATCCCATGCTGTGGGTCAGGGAACAGTGAGAATGGTCTGCACTGAGAGGGAAGGCAGCCTGGAGGGAAGGTAGTCTGGAAACCACAGGTCCCAGCAACGCAGGCAGGGCAGCAGCCTGCCTGACATGGGACCCAGCCCCACAGCACTTACTCAGGTCAGGTCTGGCAACAGTGATCAGCATCAACTGAGAGCCTGTTAATCACCCATAAAGATGTAAGGCCAAGCAACAAAGTCAAGTCAGTGGATCAGGATCAAGGCCCAAATCAGGGACATGAAAGGTCAGGTGCAGGCATATCTCCAGTACAGCTCAGATGGAGGCCAAGGATGAAAATTAGAGCTGAAAACCAGTTCCTAAGCAAAGAAATAGCACCACTGAGGTGTGTTATTGGCTGGACACTGAAATCATAGAATCATAGAATCATAAAATAACCAGGTTGGAAGAGACCCACTGGATCATCAAATCCAACCATTCCTATCAAACACTAAACCATGCCCCTTAGCACCTCGCCCACCCATCCCTTAAACACCTCCAGGGAAGGTGACTCACCCGCCTCCCTGAGCAGTCTGTTCCAGTGCCCAATGACCCTTTCTGTATTTCCCAGAGGGTGGCTGCCCTGTTCCTAAAAGCTTGCTCCAGTGCTTTCTGTATCAGACCACAGTACAACTGCAAATCTGGACATGCAAAACTATCCTTGTACTGATAATCAAGCAAAAGTGCTTTGGGGGTCTGTGGCCTTCACTTACAAGGTGTTTGGAGCAAGTTGTCTCAGATGTAGCCAAACCAAGCCAAGATTTTGAGATCAGGCCACACTACAACTTCTAGTCCAATGTCTGCATGGGGAAAGTGGATGTATGTGGCTAAACCATAGTGAAGCTTAAACTAGACGAGTTTCACTTTTTCTGGCATGTACCAAAGTGAGCTCCCTTTGATACCAGTACCACTTGAGTATACATACTTCCACATAGTTTGATTATTCACATCTCTGTTCAAAGTCCTGTGAAAGCTTGCATACTATGCCTTTTTTATCGCAGTGACACTGCTTTTGATGTCAAAACTACTTTTGGTAATTGTACACTTGCAATACATAATGGAAACATCTTGTATGGGTAACCATATAGTAGGTTTGTTTTTTAATGGGTAGAAGACTGTTACTTTGAAGGAATACTGCATGTTGCCATTACTACTACTGCAATCTTAAGGACTCTTGTGGTAGAGGGTACTACTCATTCTACAAAAGGGTATCTGATCTGGCCCTAAATGGGTAACTGTTTAAAGAGCAAGAGAGCTCTTCTATTTAATCAAACACTTTTTTTTAGAGAAGAGAAGGAACTGAAGGAGCAGAAGAGAAGGAGAATGAGTATATGCCTAAGAACATGTTCTAGTGGTTTCAGTCGTCAGTTTAAGTGAATGTATCCCGTGTCCTTGAAAATACCATTGGCATCCAGTCACTCTATTTTAAATACACATCTTTGAGCTGCCTGTACAACTCATGGGTTGTTTGGGGTTTTTTGTTTTGGTTTGGGTTTTTTTTCTGGTTACAAGGGGGACAAAGAAAAAGAAGGGGAGAGAGAAAACGTATTTCAAAATATTATTATACATGTTTTAGTCATACTTTCAAGATTACGCTTTTATTAAATGAATGTTTCACTTTCAAGTACATGAGAGTATTTGAAATATTTCAAGGGTGTTTCTTTTAGCTTCTAACAACTAGACATTGCTGCCACCACTGGATTGTTATTTAAAAGGAACATGAACCACAGAAGTCATGTTGCTTCACTGATAGCGAAATAGTCAGCTGGAATGCTTATATGACCACAATTACTTGAGGAAATTAATTAAGAAAATTCAAGAAACCTTAAGCCAAATTTTCCAACCACCCTCTTAGCTGCAATAGAGCTAATAGAAGTATGTTAGCCTTAAACCAGTAAGACATTCTTTTTTTTCTTTGAGACCCTTATTATTAAAGAAATGTGATAATTTTTAACTACTTGCTTGTAAAAAAAAAAAAATCAGAAGACAAATTCCTTAACCTACATGTTTTGTCATTTAGCAAGACATTAAACCCAAGGTAATCGCAGTGTGCAGTAGGTGCACAGATTTGCTTAAACTGAATCAGACTTTAATGAGGCTTACAGCATTGTAAACTGCTACCCAGGTGAATTTGTGAGCCATCTGGCACCTGCAAAGTCCTCCTATCTCAAATGTAATGGCTCTGATATACCACAGTAAAATCACACATTTTAAAATATGGTATAGCATGGGAGGTCAACACTATTTTCTGAGGATATTTCTAAATATTTTCTTACATTTTGCATAGAGAAATGTCCTACCCTTATTTTTACTATTACAACTGCTACAAAAATATTGCCAAAAAAAAGCTACCTCACTCATAATCAAGTAATTCAAATTAAATCTGTGGCCAGGCTTTCATACTGGGGTCAAATTCCATGTGCAGGTTGTTCTCATTGACTTCAATATAACCCCAAAAAATGCAGCAGAGGACTGAATTTGGTCTCTACAAGCCAATACAGTCTTCACACTGTATTGGAAAGTGATACTCTACCTCTTTTTTTATGAGGCTGTTTATTATCAGTCTCAGGGAAAGAAAAGATGGTTAAATTTATATTTCCACAGAATGTTTTGATTTCAATAAAAGAATTCAGTGACCACCAATTTGGAACATCCTTCTAGTGTCACAAGTAAGCAGTAACCAGATTCAAAAAAGCTGTGCACATACACTTAATTGATTAAGTCAGAGAACAAAGGGAATATCAGTCTTCCAGGTTTTGCTGAGGATCAGGTGGTTTCAAGCTGAAAAGAAACAGGAGCTCTTGTTTTAAGCTAAATTCTGGGAACTGCCATGGTTCCAGACACTCTGAAATGCTGTAAAATGAAGGAGGGAAAAAAAACTCTACAAAGGCACTTGTTATATCATTTTTCTCACTCATTCATTCTGTTGATATGTGAAATTTCCCGTGTTTCCCATCTTTGAACATATTCTTTTAAAAACTATGTTCTTGTTTAGTATTAGGTAAATGTTAACTAGAGCAATGCAGCAACATTGTGCTATGACACCTGTATAGGCACTGGAGTGCTTTAACAGGAAAATCCTCCATAGTCTCAAAAGTAATTTCTAATGATTTAAATCCCACAGGAAATAGATGTACATACATACATACATACATACATACATACATACATACATACATAAATGTATATGAGAAAGCAGTGCACTAAAAAAGTAAGAATGATTGACAGTGCCATCAGCAACTTGTTACTCTATGAGGATTAGCACTAGCAGCTAGAGATTCCTCTCTTATTCCTGTCTGAACATTTGGCAGCTTATGCTGCTGCCTGGCTGAACCTCACACTTCTGCCCTGTAGGGTTAGAAAATTCCAGCTTGCTCACACCTCTCACTTCACAGGCTTAAGCAGATGGAAAATTAATATTCCTCTGTGTTTGGCCTTCTGATCACTCTCTTTGGCTAATATGGAATTAAGCTGCCAGGTTTGGCTCAGAAAATGCACTGAACAAGGAGCCCAGGCACTGAGGAGATTATGATGTCCCATAACACAGCCAGGAATGCTGCATCATAGGGTGGCCAAGTGAATTATATTTAATAAATAATGTATTTTCAGAGGTGGATGGAGGGAAACCAATATCAATTGGAATCAGTTCTTCAATGCAAATCAGGTTTGGCGGATTTAGGTTAGCCACAAAAAAAGAGGAAAACATTCAAAAATTATAGATTGGCCTATGTAAGTCTTTCTGAAACAATATGATAAAGACAGACTACATTTACAAAGGAGATTTGAAATAATTCACAAATCAGTGAAGGTATACATGTAAATGCTTGGTATAATATTATCCAATATAGAAAGCAACAGTCAAATCTTCCCTTTGCCTTTTTCAGTGTGTGACTTTAAAATATGTCTTTCAATTCTTCAGAGCATATAACAACCTAACAAATACTCTGCTCTGCATGACAAATGGAAGCCACCAGGCTGGAGTAGAAGATTGACCTTTCTCTTCCAGTTGCCCACACTATAAACCTCTAGTCTTTTTCTTCATCCAATCCACATTCATTTCAAGTCCACAATTTTCAGATAGACAGAAAAATAAGACCTCTCTCAAGGACCTTATTATTTAGTCATTAGGATTCTATTTCCTAGTAGAAAGTTCTAACCCATATCCTAGATCTAATGAGGTATGTGCAAGGTGATTTGAATGCACATGTCCTTCCTTAGCTGCCAGCTAAGACATTTATCACTAGAATCTGGATCTAAACAGGAGTAAAATATTCTCCCTCTGATCTATGGGATTTTTTTCCAGTTTGACTGAATGACAGCCCAGCTTCCACAGGACTGATGGAGATTTCCAATGTTCAGTCATTTCTCATGCAATTCCATTCACTTGCATTGAGTTCTGGGCTATTGTACGAAAGGTGGGTATGTCCACAAGGTGTGCTTTTGCATGAAAGAGGATGAGGTTACTCTGCACTCTGTGGCTCTCAAAACCAAAGGTTGTTCTCCAGCTGCTTTCCTATTTTTCTTTCCTCTTTTCCTTTAATGAATGGAATCAAAATAGATGTTGCCTTAAAAATTTAAAAACTGAGAATGATCAGCTTTGAAAAGTGTTTTTAGTTTTGGACTATACTATTATACCTCATAGTGAGCTAAATAATTTAATCTCTGAAGAATAAAGTTTATGATAAAGTAGGCTATTTATAGTGGAGTTCTATATTTGAATGAGAAACACTGTCTCTGTTCTGTGACAGGGATTATCTTTGGCTGATACAATCTGGTTTGTGTAAAGTAAATCTGAGATCTCAGTGTGCATGTTTTAGGCTATCAAATTCCCTCTTTTGTTAGCATTAATGTCATTATCAGGTTCCTTGTGCATTTGACATAGGTGCGTTTAAAAAAGAAAGTCACATGTTAATGTTCTTGTGTGTGGAAAAAGTAGAGAAAGAATTATTTCTTCCCCTCATATATTTATTATATCATGATTCCTCTTTCTGTCTTCTGTCTGCTTTAACTGCCAAACTGTCTGATATTTCATACATTTTCCATTCTTCACTTTTAAGAAAAAAAACCTCTGCTGTTCAAAGTTACATTGTCCGCTCCTCACTCTTGATATGCTACATAGAATATTTTTAGATCATGGCCAATTCCACATGTTCAGTTTCTGATTTTTATAGGTTCTTTAAATCCACATTTCGTTACTGAGATCGGCATTTTACATAGATGAATGGACATCCTTAGGAATTTTGGTACATTTCAGTGTAAGTTCAGATGAAATCAGGTATAAAATCTGGAAATGTAACCTTTTGTAAAGGAGATTTTCTGATCTGCGATTGAAGCATGCAAGCAGAAAACACAAGCTGTAATACACATTGAGAGCACCTGCTCCCTGTAGCCATGGGGACTCCATTGCAATAACATCTAATTCCCATGACACATGACAGAACTCCAAGATATTTATTTACAGAGGGGAAAATGAAGCACAGACTCTTATAAGTACTGAGTGCTTGGTACCTGAATACCTTTGAGGATTTTGAGCAAAGGGAATATTCAAGAAATGGTTTTGAGGAGGTTTTAGAAACAGCTTCATGACCAGCATCCACTGAAATCAAAAGCATCTGAATGCATGAAATAAGCTCTACTAAATTTCAAAAGACCTAATGCTGTTCCTTCAATGAGCAGATGGTCCCTCCTCAGTGGTAAGACACCTGTGGGTAGGATGTACCTGTGCAAGGACGTGCTGAGCCTTCTGCCTGGTTTCTGAAGCTGCCTGGAGAAGCATTGTCATGTGAGCCTTCAGGGACTTGTTCCAGTGGCTCTGCGCTCCCAGCTTAGGGACTGTGCAAACCCATAGAAATGCCAGTGGTACAGATATAGTTGCTAATGACCCTTCCCTACCAGAGAATAGATGACTTAACCCCTCAAAACAATTAACTGCATTTTGTAGTTGCCTTGAGAGAGAGCCAATAGAGAAACTATCCTCCTAGTCTGAGGCATTATCTTATTACTATCCCCACCACCAAAAATGGTAGATATTTCTTTACTGTAAGATACTTGCAAATATTTTGGTTGGAGCACAGTTAAATGAATGTTCAAATAAGAACAGATGAGAGTAACTTCTGACAGAGATAATATGAAAAATTAGTCCTGTGCTCACCAGCTGCTGAGATCTTTGAACTCATCTTCAGCGACAATGTTATATAACACTAGAAATGTCTATAGATTTATACAATATAGAACTTTATAGAAAGATCGCATGCACTACCATCAGATTCTCAAAAGTAATCCACACCTTAGTTCAGAAGGGTTTTTTTCAGTCCTTGACTTTCTGTTAGGAGTGAAAATACAGAAATAAAAAATAAGGAGATTAATTTCTACTTATTACTAAGCATAATCAGGATTCATGCAAGCCTTATACTAAAATTTAGCATGCTGCTTAGTTTTGCTAGTCTTCCAGTGATCCTTTGTTGAATGGAAATAAAATTTCAACAAGAAAGCAAAACTGTTAGTAAAAAGACTAAAAGTAGACTGCATTTTCTCTAGGCTACAGCATATCTTGATATACTTTTTCGCAATTTTAATATCAAGGATTCTAAAATTTTATTTGTAAAAGGCAATCATTGTGCTTGCATTTTAAGTGGAAAATTGATAAGCATTTGTGTACTATCAGACATTTTTGCTTATAGATCGAAGAGGAAATTTATAGTCTATTTGCTGCTCTTTCATGCTATATGCATACAGATGTACCCATACATTGTTCAGTGAGCAGCAGTATGTACTACCTTTGTTCCCTCATGCATTCCCACTCCATGTGTCCCTCCAGTGTCCCCTGAGATACCTCTCATGTCCCCTGGCTCTTTGGTCAGGAAAGGATCAGTATGTGCTGTCCTGCAGCCAACAGTCTGTGCAAACTGGTCACCTGCAATCCCTTCAAATACTACAGAGCTGCATTATAATGTTTCTTAGTTTCAGTAGCAGCCCTTATTTGGGTCTCTCTTACCTCTGTAGCCATCATTTTCCACAAATTGTGTAGGAAGTTAGGGTTTCTGTGACCTCCTGCTTGTTAGTTTTGGTTGTCACATAGCAACTAGTTCCAAAGTTATTACAGAGCAAGTTATTACAGAATGAGCAAGACATACGGACAGACTCTTCACTGAGTGATGGTTTAAGACTCATTCCTCTCAGAAACCAAGCTAAACTCATGCACGTATGTGTATATATTTAAGTTAGGGAAAATACTAAGGGAGTTATCGCAATTTAAATATACTGATTATAAAAGCTGCTGAAGAAAGTTCAAACAGAAAAGCAGGGGATTTTGCTTGACACTTTTTTAACCATCCCACACTTCAAACAAGGCAGTCATGTCATTTCTCATTTCAGTTACATCAAAGTGTAGCACGTGCAAGGCATGGATTCAGGCAGTTCATGATCCTAATTAAAGTTAACAGTAGCTTAGCGCTGTTGTGTCCCACTAGTGCATAATTTCCAGTTTTACCATCTGTCTTCAAAGTGTGGCTGTACCAGGTAGAAAACAACTTGTGAAGTCCAAATTGTGTTTTGGAACAATATCGAATGATGCAAGCAATAAATGCGTGAAAACCATAATGCCATTAAAAAAAAATCACCTTCATGTTCCTCGTCTTGCTAGGAGTTAAAGGTAGTAACAAATCCTAAGAAGGATTTTGCTCTTAGACAACTCTGGAAAAATAGCCTTGGATTTTTATAGAAACTGTAAAACAGTACGATGAATTTTTTTTTCAATATGTTCTTGGACAGACTTTCACATTGCTGAAACAAAAAATCTTTTAGAAGCAAATGGAAGTGTTTGTATGAGTACTGCAGGAAAGCCTTAGTCCACAGCCTTTCCTTCATGGGAAGGCATATACACTAGTAATGGCTACATTCACAGATTTGTAGGAGAACAGTATTTGAATTTCCCTAAAATATATTCTAAACTGTGGAAGAAAACCCCAAAGCTGCAGAATACCTGCTACTCAGCAAGCCTCAGTTCCTATTTCTTGCACTGAAGTGTTTCGGTGTTATGTAACAGGAGAAGGGAATGTTTCTCTCTTTTGGCAAAGGACATTGAACCCAGCAATTTGTCTTGATGGGACTGAGCAGAGCACATGAAACCAATGAGTTATTATGGCCTGCGGTTTCAGGAATTGGTTTAAAGATAGCCTCCAAATTATCAAAATTTACATAAAGAAAGACATCTGACTATGGCCATGAAATACTTCTACCAAGTTTGGAAAGCAAAA
This sequence comes from Coccyzus lansbergi, assembly GCA_033558105.1. Taxonomy (NCBI): domain Eukaryota; kingdom Metazoa; phylum Chordata; class Aves; order Cuculiformes; family Coccyzidae; genus Coccyzus; species Coccyzus lansbergi. Next base: position 1,902,173 of record JAUMJK010000379.1, read on the forward strand.
CTCAAGCAATGAATGGCCTATCTCATAAATCAATTTTTTGGCTGCATGAACAGGGCAGCGAAGAAAGAACATTGAATAAGCAAAGGTTTTAATATTCTGACAATTATAAACAGTCCTTTGTTTTTCTTTTTCTCTTATATGCACATGGGTGTGGGCTGGGGAAGTCATATATTCATAAAACATCTGGTGTTCAGCTTGTTGTTATAATCAATCAGTCTTTTTATTTTATTTTTCCAATGCTGGGGGAAGAAAAAAGACTCAGACCACTTAATTAAAGAACCAAAGCCACCTCCTTCTGAATACGAAGGCAGCAGGACCTGCTCACAGTGTATTATTTACAAGATTTACCTTAGAGAAGGCCTTGTGTCTGGAAAGAGCAGTTTCTTGAGCTCTAGTATCTTATGGTAAAAGCTGTCGGACTGATGGTAGATAATCTCTAGAGTATTTGTTACAGGACAGAGAATGTCATTGCTGACTCAAGTTTTTTATGCATTTACAGTCATTACACCTGTTTTGGAGGGACAACACCTAGTGGGAAAATTATACTTTTGGTTTTAGCCCCTAAATTTATTAAGGTAGTAATGACATAGTAATACATAGTAACATAAACATAAACATACGTAATAGCATATTAAGCATGCATAGTTGTAACACTTCTACAGAACTGCAACACTTCCTATTTCTCATCATTCACAATGAGACATCACAGCTTCCCCAAATGATTTATAAGCTGCTAGCACTGAGTTTCAAACCTCATTCAGCAGCTAAATTCTCTCCATTTGGCAGTGCTGGGATCTTTTTGTACCTCTGAGAAAGAAGAGCCACATTTGCAAAAGCAGTTTTCATAGTACCATCCCTGCAGAGGACAACAAAGCTATTAGCTGCTGGATCTTTGAAAATTTGACTCTCTTTCTGAAACTTCAGTTAGTGGCACTGATTTTTATCTGCACTTCTATGTATATTTTAGTATTCTTCATGCTGTGAGGGGACACACAACTACTTCATCTTCAGATATTTGGAGTCAGAGAAATAAATAAACACCAAAAATAAAATCAGTTATCAGTCACGACTCCCTCACACTAGATACATCTTGTGTATGTGCATGTTTATGCTTCCTCATTAACTACGTGCTAACCATTAATATAGTCTCTCAGTTTGCCAACTTGAGACACTATTACTGAAGTCATATTTTTTGTCTTCCCACACTACATGCAACCATTTCATAGGTGGTGGGAAAGACACCAAACCCAGGGGTGTGCCTTCTCAAAAAAAAAAAAATGGAACAGCAGTACAGACAAATAAAACAGGGAAGAGTACACTACAGCAGAAGCAAAGATCAAATATTATGTACATGCTGCAGTGCACTGATACAAAAGAACTGAGGTTAGTATTCAGCTCCACATTTAAACAGTTGAAAGTCCAGTTCTGCTGCCAAACATGTTTGTGTCACTTAAGATAGCCTAGGATATCCAGATTACCCACAGGGATCTGACAGATCAGCACAGGACCCAGCTACAGGTGACCTGAACCTCTCTGAGGCACCAGAAGGAACCCGGTGAGAAACATTTGGACATCTCACTTGACACCTGAAACCCGCCCTTAGGTAACTGAATCCTGTCCTAGCTCTCTGCTTTTCCACAGAAGTAGCTTAGTTCATTAGTTTACATGCAGATATTTTTATTTATATTATACTCAAAGTTAAGAGTCTGAATCTGAGAACGAATCCCAGTCTGTTGGCATGATTTTAGTCCTCTCTGGACTTCACTGACAATTTTGGTGATTTGGAGGTGGTCTCTGCCAGTGACAAGTGACTCTCTTGTGCAGTCACTAAGTGAACTGCAAAGCAGAGTCAAGACATAAGGTGATTTGCAAACATTTTTGCATTTGTGTAAATAGGATGCAGCACGCATTTTCACATTTTAAATAAAACTTTAAAATACCCGAATGTTTCTGAGTTCTTTCATCTCTCTTTCAAAGTTTTCTTTTTCCCCCAAGGTTTGTCTCTTATAAACATATTAAAACACCACAAGCAAAGGAATAAGATAACCCACTGATGAAATGACTAGCCACATAAGCATCCTCACTCTGCAGGAAACCTTGTTATGACTTTGCCTTGCCTACACATTAATGAAAAAATCTTGTGTTTTGTAAATAAGCTCTGCAAAGTCGGGTGGAAAAGTGCTTTCTTCCTTGTTTCATCAATAAAGTTACTATGTGACTTTTAAAAAATTCCACTGCACTAGGAAAACTTCTGTTTCCTTTTATGTCCAGATTTAGCAAGTTTTTCAAAGCCCTTCTTATTAAGAAAAGTTGTGGCTGGAAACATGGATAAGTAGCTACAACGATTCCAGAAGCTATAAATATTCAGGTTATGATATGCAAAAAATTATCCTCTCTGAGGTGGGCTTTATTGTCTCCTAGGGCCCACCTGCAGCTAGGTAAGGGCCTCCCAAAGTGAAGTGGATGGCCCTAAATGATCATAGGTGGTTTTTCAAAAATAAACACAAAATTAGTTTCACACCTACTTAGACAGTTTAGAATTTTAATGTGCAAAGTCTGCCAGGGCTTTGCAGTGAAATAAGGCCATGCATTCAAGCTCCCTAAAGCCAATCAGAAAGCTAGGCTGAGTACTACCCATTTTCCAATTAGGAATCACTGCTCAGTTCTAGAGCGTATTAGTAATGAACAAACTGTTACTTTGATCACGTTTTAACATTTATAAGCTCACAAAAACTATGTTTAAAAGGGAACTGCTCTAGCCTTGAAAAAAATGAGAGGCATTGAGATCTGTTTCATGTCACTGTCTGCAGGCACTCTAGTATATAGCAGGTTTTTCCAAATTTTTCTGAACATGTCCCCCCTCTTTCCTTCAAGAGGCTCACTCCAGGCATATTTTGATACTTTTATAGTTTTGTTTGTGACTTCTGGATGTCTGGTAGCCCTGGCACAGGTAAAATCTTTGTATCTGGGGTTGCCAGCCATAGGACAGCTTGGTCCCAGAATGCTCTCTCTGGCCTCCTACCCTCACCTAACACCTCCAAGGAGGGAGAGTAGGCAGGCAGCCCAAGAACTGCCCCTTGTATTGCATGTGCAGCCCATTCAGCACGTGTCTTGTATTTATTCCACATCTGCCAGACAGCTCTTATGTGCATTACTGATTTGGAAAAGCTCTAGGTATGACTGAGCTTTACTCAAACCAGTCGCTAGCTTTAGAGGAGAGGTGGATAAGGTATGTTTCACTGTTTTATATCAGCATTTCTTCATGTCATTCAACACTGGGCAGTGCTTGCTCTTACTGGAGCTCCAATATTCTGAGGGATTTAACTTTGACTCCTCTACTCCACCTTCAAAGGAGTGTGATGAGGCAGATTGCAGTTTTCCTGTACTGCCTGTAGACCCTAAGTAGGGATCAGCCTCCATTGTGCCTGGCACTTTGGGTTTCTATGAAAAAAAACCCAACATTTATTCATCCTGAAAAAGCCTTGACAATTAACTCTGCATTGTTTTGGGGTTTTTTTACATTTGGTTATAATGACTCATAAATCCCAAAAGATATAGGTTTATCATAGCAGGATAATTATGTAATTTTTTTGAGTGCATTTTACATTAATGGGTTTCAATCCCATGAATTTCCTGCCCAGCACTACATATAAGCAATACCACATTATGAATGCCCTCATAATTAGATTCATTAAAGGAGTATGGAGCCCTAAGTGCACCTACAGTCAAATCCAGACCCTCTGTTAGGCTTAACCTTGTTAGCTGGTGCAGGACAGGTGTCTCAGGAGGACTCCACCACAGCCGGCACATTATTCATACAGGGAAATCATTTAGGAAATAATAGTTATTCTTACACCGCCAGATATCTTGGCACACACTCGTACGCTCCCAATTACCTAATGTCCCTAATCTAATTCGTAAGCACTAATTAGCTCTCCAGATTTCTTTTGAAACAAAGCAACTGGTTCTCTGCGACACTGGACTTGTGAGCCGTCCCAGGGAGACACAACTCACAGATGACTCCCGCCAGCCAGTATAGCTGCCCACGGCTGCTGCCCTAGTGCCACCACTGGTACAGCTCTGGCTACAGCAACAAAACTAATTTTGCATCAGCTGGAATAAATGCACTTTACTACATAAAGACAAACACTGAGAACAAAGATGTCCCTGAAACATTTCCTCTCTTTGTCCCTTATCTGATCCCAGCTACTCGGAGTCCATGAAGCAGAATTATTTCCAGATTTTAATTTGTTAAGTTGATGATGATGACAACAACATCACTTATATATAGTAGCCGATATGTAGGGTTAGGGTGGCTAATTTAAGCACCCAGCTCTAGGACACATGTGCCTGCACCTGACATACATCATCATAAGTGAGCAAAATAGTCCTGATACATCATGAAACATAATTCCCTCTACTCTCAGTGAAGAGGTATATGTGCATATGAAGAGCTCCAGAATTAAAATCAAGCACCCTAAACACATATTTCCCTCTCTATAAGACTCAACAAACAGCCAATGTAAATGCTGTGTGACTCCATCCCAGATGAAATACAGATCACCTTCCCTCTTCTGAGAAGAGGACCCATATTCAGAAAGATGTTTTTCACAGTAATATAATTATAAGAACATGTGCAACATCAAGACTCTACTTGTGATCAGACATTTGCAAAACCATCACCTATTTCATCATAATGACCCACCTACAGGAAGCTAGTTTAAATGGCTGTTGTTTAAAATGTCCTTTTTAGCTAGCCTGTTATTATAACACTAACTGGCAATCACACCATTATAATTTCTGTAGGGGGTAAACCAGCATTAGCACTGGAAAGGAAATATAAAATTACTTCAGAAGCTATGATTTTAATTGCAGTCAGTGGAATGGGGAAGAGGACAGAATAGGAAATACAAATACAAAAGGAGTACAAATAGCATTGTCTCTTAGGACATTACTATTTATCTTACCCTGGCTATAAGTTTGCTTTATTTTCTTAACTTCCTGCTTTGGAAAGCAGCCAGTAAATGAAAAGAAAGTGTGGTTTTGTAATGTAAAAATGACTTTTTTTAATTTCTAAAACTGAAGAATCCAAAGCAATGATTAATCTCAAAAGCAGGTTTGAAAAAGATTTAGCTGATTCCAAATTCTTTTTCAAAGAAAAACAAAATAGAAGGAATACCTTTCCAAATAAAAAGAACTCAAAATAATGGTGACTGTTAGGAACAGTTTTCCTTTCTCATACATTCATTCTGGCCATTTTCACATTCGTCAACAGTGTTGTCATTGAGGCAAATAATGCTGAAACTACTCATAAAGTGCTACTTATTTTTAGTAAGTGAACAACCAGGTTGGAAGAGACCCACCGGATCATCAAGTCCAATTGTTCCTATCATAGAACAGTTTGAGTTGGAAAGGTCCTTAAAGATCATCTAGTTTCAACAACAACTGTTGGGATTTACAGAGAGCGGTGCTGCTGGTGCCTCTGCCCCTGCAGTTGCGCTTCCCCTCCCGACAGGAGCATTCTGGTTCCCATACAACACCGGTCAAGAAGTTCTAATGAACTATCTCAGCCTGCCTCATGTCATCCTTTTACACCACCTACTACTCCTCGGTGACAGAAGGGATCCCGTAGGCTTACGGGAAAGGCAGTTTCTTTGAAAAGGCAGTTTCTTCTCTGAAACAACAAAAATCATAGAATCATAGAACAACCAGGTTGGAAGGGACCCATCGGATCATCTAGTCCAGCCACTCCTTTCAACACTAAACTATGTCCCTCAGGACCTCATCCACTTGTGCCTTAAACACCTCCAGGGAAGGTGAATCAACCACCTCCCTGGGCAGCCTATTCCAATGCCCAATGACCCTCTGTGTGAAAAACTTCCTCCTAATCTCCAGCCTAAATCTCCCCTGGCGGAGCTTGAGGCCATTCCATGAAATGGAAAACGAAACATGCTGGTTTAGAGTAGACATCGGGCAGCCTTTAGGAAAGAGATAGTAAGAAATATCATCTTGTCTCATCTACCTCCACAAGTGGAAAAGGACAATCCTTCTGAAGGGATGACTAATCCAACCAGCCATAGTTTAGGATGTGCATCTGAAAGTGCATCTGAAGGTGCCTGCCTTTCTCCACTGACATGGGTACCCTGATTAGTAACCGTAGCCCACAGACATGACTTTTGGATGAATAAAATAGGTGAGGGTATTCCCACACCAGACTGTAAATTTGCATATTGACAAAATTTCCTGCAATGTTTAGATCAGAATAGAGAGAAGAAAGCAAAACTTCCTATAGATCTGGGTCTTTGTGAAGCTGTACTGAATGCAAGTGCCCAGGCACTGTCAGCAGGGACTGCAGAAGCAGCCTCTGAAGAGCAGCCAGGGTTGCCCCATGCTGGACACAGTCAGTTCCAACTGGCTCCAGCGGACCCACTGTAGGTGGCAGCACCTCAGGGAAAACGTGTTTAAGAATCAGCAAAAAAAATACCCCACAGGACAGAGAGTGGAGAAAGGATCAAAAAGACTGAGAAACAACAGGGGGAACACCAAGGTCAGAGATGGGGAGAAGGTGCATCAAGTGCCACAGCATAGATTCCCCTGCAGACCCGAGAGGAGACCACAGTGAAGCAAGTATTTCCCTGTACTACATCAGGGCAAGCTTCTGAAAGGAACTGCAGCCCATGGGAAGGATGCATGCTGGAGGAAGGGAAAAGTGAGGCGGAAGAATTGGCAGAGAAGGGCTGTTATGTACTGACTATGTTTTTCACACAGAGGGTCATTGGGCATTGGAATAGGCTGCCCAGGGAGGTGGTTGATTCACCTTCCCTGGAGGTGTTTAAGGCATGGGTGGATGAGGTCCTGAGGGACTTGGTTTAGTGTTTGATAGGAGTGGTTGGACTTAATGATCCGATGGGTCTCTTCCAACCTGGTTGTTCTATGATTCTATGATTCTATGACTCCAGGCTCTATTCCCCATCCCCCTGCATCACTCTTAAGGAAGGAGGTAAAAGAGCTGGGAACAAAGGAGTGAAGTTCAGCTGGGAAGAAGGGAAGGAGGAGGAAGGTGTATTAGTTTTAGTCTTTGTATCCTACTCTATTTTAACTGGCAATAAATTAAACTCATTTTCTCCATGTAGAGTCTGTTCTGCCTGTATCAGTAATCGGTGAGTGATGTCCCTGTCCTTATCGCAGCCCATCCTATTTTCTTCCACTGGTCTTGTTGAGGAGGAGGAGTGAGAGAGGGAATGGGTGGGCGTCTGGCAACCAGCTGAGGTCAGCCCACCACCAGAGGTTAAGGTGTTCATACTCACCATAAGACATAACTAGTTCAGAGTCCTTCAAATTCCCATTGGTCTACCAGAAGAAAACATGTAAAAGGCATTGCAAGAATATGAATCAAATCAGCATGCACTTGCTAGTAACAAAGTGAAGGGATACAGTGCCAGGAGGTGGAGCAATTAAGAGTTACACCAGCCTAGGCCAGAACACTGTCCCAAACCATTAAGTACTTCTTGTTTTACACTGCAAATTTTCTGTAATTTTAGGAAGAGAACATCATAACCTACTTTCCTCAATACGCTGGAGCTCATTCTAATTTTCATTAGGCCCATTCACTATTGCAAGATAAATACAAGTGCCATAAATAAAACTGTATTGGCATAAACATATTTTCTGTACTTGGCACTTGACTCAGGTAAACAACCGTGCACTGCCAGCAAGCCTTAAGGGTGGAATCTCATCGTTTCACATTGTCAATGCAGTCTTCTACAACCAGATTATTTAAATGTGAGGGTGAATTAATCTTTGGAGTTGTCTACTTTTGTCCATCGATTACATAATGGGTTTCATACAGTACTGCTCCTCACTTATGCATCCCTGGCACTAAGAATGAGGAGGTAGGTTCAGATTTCTAACACAGCATCCCTTTAAGGGTTGTATAGACCTGGGGTCTCACAGACCAGGCAGGTCCCTGGCTTACCACTACCCTGCACTGCAGGAGAGCAGGCTGGTTCTCAAGCTGTTGACATGGACAGTGTCCACAACACACCAGCTGACAGCGGGATTTCATCTGTGGGAGATGAAGGAGCTGCTGCCCTCTTTTTCTAGATCCCACTGAATTCCCAGGGCAGCAGGAGCCAAGACTTCTACCGTGCACAGGAGAAAGGGAGCAGTAGCAGGAAAAGAGACAGAGATATCATCTTCACAGCTTCTCAGCAGCCATGGCATCGAGTTCTCCAGGGTTTCCAGCCAGTTCTCTCAATGATGTTTGAAGCTGTGGATGTTAACATAGAAGCCATTTACAAGGTGGCACCTCCAAAGTCAGCTTTCAAATATTATGGGTTGCTGAAATTACAGAATGCACAAACACTAACAATTTTAATCCCACAACTTTCTCCTAGAAAAAACACAGTCTATAAAGACTAATGAAGATGCAATATAATGTCTAAGAATTTGCTTGGTTCTCATAATTGGAATTCCTACACCTTAGCAGAATCCATGTGGACATGCCTGGGATTGCCATTAAATCCATTGTGTGTGTGAGGAGCCTGTTGAAGGTACAGGGAGGTCCATAGAGATCAACTGCAGGACCAGGGATATAAACAAGACCTAACATTTATTTGCAAAGAAAATCTCTTTCTTGCACTGGAAAACACATACACAAAGTTAAAGGAGTGCATTTGTGATTTTTACCTTGTTGTGTAACTCCAGCTTGTGAATTAGCTTCTTCTTCAGAGTTTGCAGACTCCTTCAATGGCAGTGCTGTTCCCAGTGAAGAATGCGGCAAGTAGTTAATCATTAAGTCTTCATGGTTCATATTTGCTGTCTGCTTTACTGCATATAGTTTGATATAGTTCCTTCCAATAGACTTAATGTTGTCATTAGGAGTCACGTGGTGGATCATTATCTGAACTGTTATCAAAGTCCAGACATAGCATTACAGCCTCCCTTTGTAAGCCAAAGTTACGGAGTTCAGAAAGGCTTAAAACTTAATAAATACTATGGGTTTTATGGTAATGGAACAGCTGCAGTGGCAGACTGGCACATACACACACTCCAACTGAGCCTGCCTAGTTGCTGTAAACAGGTGCACCTAGAGGCTAAAGCTTTGGGGGTTTTTTTATCCACGACACTATTTTTATTGTCAAAGTCTAGCTTGACAATTGCCTGTGTGTTAGGATAATGTAAAGGAATCCAGGCACATGTGGTTCCTGGCTCTTATAAAGAGGATGAATTTTTAAATTGAAATTGCAGCTATAATTGTACAGACAAAACAGCTGTCCACTTGCAAAAAAACCACCAAAAAACCCAAAAAAAACCCCCAAAAAATTTAAAAACAAGAAGCTTTTGTTTTTACTGAAAACCATAAGCACTATGATACAGGGAGACTGCCCTCAGAATAATAAAAATTACCACAAAATGGTGTGAATTATGTTACTCAGCATTCATTCTAGATATATTCTACAAAGCTGTATTTTAAAATCTCAGAGGTAGTCTGGGATCAGTCACGTGTTTTAGAAGAACTAGTTCCTTACTGTGTTAAAGTGTACATGTGGGAAGGCAGAGGCATCTGAAAACTTTAGCTCAAATGCCTTAGATCAGATCACTAGGCCTGTGGCTAACCTATTCAGCCACACTAGAAACATTTTCCTCCTCCTTGCTGCACATTAGCCTGCTTTTGCCTTGTAAGATAATCTCTAAGATTAGTATCAACAGCAAATAATTACATTTGGCATTCCTATTTGTTGACACCTTCCATAGGGGATGCAATGAATTTAACTTACATTGGATGAGTCATTTCTCATGCAAGTGTTTTCTTCCTTCCAGACACTTTTGAAAAGTCTGCTTGAAAGGATATGATGACCCAAAAAGACCAAATAAAATTCTGAACAGGCTACTGTGGAATCACAAAAAGACCTCTTTGCATCAGTACAACACCTTTCATAGGCTAGTAAACTAAGCTGAGAGGCAAGCGATATGATCTTGGATGGAATCCCATGTCAATACAGCTGTAATACTTCCTACAACCTAGCAAGATTATCCAGGATGGCTTCCAGTATCTCTACATGACACCAAACTGTGCCATACAGACATACCATCATTCCACAGCTTTTGAATGGGCAGGTTTCCCTTGTCTCAGGTAATAAAGGACTTTTACTCATTCATATGGAAAATCCAATAAATTATAACAGAGATTAAGCCAGTAAAGATGTAGGAAAGTTTCCTCTGCAAATAAATTTAGAATTAGATCTTTTCTGAAAGTATGTAAGCCATCTAATAAAATTTGGCACAGGATTACATCACTGCATTCGAAATTGATAAGTTGATTGAAAGGTGAATATTCTCTTTAATTCCATATGCTTTACCTCTGATGAGTGGAAATGCTGCAGAAATAGAGTCATGTCTTTTTAGGAATCATATTCTATCAGCCAGACACTGAACCCAGAGTTTCCAAAGACACTTTTTGTCCCTCCCATTTTATAAAGTATTTCTTGGCTTTAAAATTGGCAGCTGTGTCCTGAGTATCTATGGAGATGTCACAATCAGGTTTCCTCTGCTTCATATCTGGAAAAGTCATCTTTACTTGCTTTCAAGAAATTAAACTTTCCAGAAAATTTCCCTAAAGGAAGACAGGCTATGGAATTGTAACATCTCAAAATTGATTTAGAGATATTTCTTAAAGAATGCACTTAATAATAATCTTCAAGAAAATTAGTTCTGCATAAAGCCTTATGGAGGGTGGCCGACTGGGTTTGAACTTCCTTGTGTTTAAGTCCAAAAAATCACACACATTTTTCAGAAATTAGTCTATCAAACAGTTGTCTGCTGTCAGATTTGATAAAGTTACAATATGCGCTCAGTATATGTTCCAAAACAGGAAGCACAGCATCCGATGAAGTTGATGAAAAAATGCCAGCAGCGGATATCTGGAATATGTGTTCCTCTAAAAGAAAGATATTTTTCCATTGGGCTGTAGATCACAGAAATCAGTTGCAATTGTCTCCTTTCACTTGGTGCTCTGCGATTCAGATATTTGAATTGTTCTAAGAGCCTTCTGCATACCCCTTGAAATTACTGAAGAAAATTATAGTGATTAATCTGTTCTTCTGCCAGTTTACCAATGAATGAAAAACATAATTTCCCTTTAGCGCTTATGTGTGCACTGCAGATTTATGAATTCAGTACAGACTGTAATTTGGATTTATTTCAGACAAACTTTTAAAACATTAGCGCTTATTTATCAATCTTTAAATGCTATTTCTTTCCCATAACACATACCTCACAAGACAAAAATACAATTTTTGAGGTTTCTTTGGAGACTGGCAAGGTCCAGGAGTTTTCAGCATTTTTCAGATGTCTTAATTGGATGGCTCAGTCCCCTGCTCTCTTCCTTTTGGGGGCCAACATTTTGATTAACATCACAGAGGTGTGCTCTGGAAACACTTGTCCCTCCTGTGACTTCCTTCCATCAATGTTTTAGAAGATTTGTCAGGTACCATTCCTGGTCCTGACAAAATATTCTACATCAATATGTTAATACATATAAACTAGATGTAATTTTTCTTCATGTATAATTGCTACCTTGCCTTAAGGTAGTAAGGAACAAAAGTTGTAGACATTCAAGTGACAAGGAATGCCTGACTGTAGGTTTAACAGAAGCTAAGCTCCAGCTTTGACTTCTTTCAGATAACAGGATCCACACACATTGCAATGGCTAGAATACATCTATTAATAGTGCTTATCACTTTCTGTTTGCTTGTGATTTTTTTTCTTAATGTGAAGGCCCTGAACATGACCACATTCAAGTCCTTTCTTAGTTACCCAAGTTCTTCTCTTCAGTGTTCACTTGTCTCATTTTTGTGTTTCAGTAAGTATCAGTTGTTGGTTTTTCCCTGTTATATCCAGTACTCCATTTGTTTTGTTCCACGTTTCCCTGCTTCTTTTACAGCCCTTCTCCAGATCTTTTGTGTCCATGCCTGTTAAGTATGCAGATAGCTATGACAATATAACTTTAGCCAGAATATAACATGTAAATAAGTCTATTTCCCAGAAATAACTGTATTTCTTTTGGCTGTTCTGTTTCAAGACAAATCTAGTTCTACTGGTGCCACCTAAAGTGAAGTGTTACTATATTTGCTTTTCCTGAAGCCAACATAAACCAGAATTAAATTAGAACTGTTATCCACAACAATGAAATTGGCAACAGTCACCAACAGTAGCAATGGGAAAGGCAAGTGCAATATATGATGATGCACATGCCCTGGTTCCTTTACAGATCAAAATGTGACTCTCAAATTCTACAGCTGCTGAACTGGCAGCAATATAGTCTGGTCAAGGAATAACAAACTCTTCTCCCAAGGAGAGATTGCAATGCACATTAAGATTTAATTTTGAAACAGACTTTTACAAACTTTTATTATTTCTCCTGAGTTCCCACAAGAAGACTGTCTGACTGCAAGATAAATGAAAGAATAATAAGATAATTTCAAGTAATTAACCAGAACTACCAGAAAAGGTCCCATCAATCTCCAGACTCTGAGTTTTCATCCCTACTTAAGAAGTCAAGCAAACTGCGCAGAGGTTCAGCTACCTAAATGCTAATCTAAATGATTACTCCAGAAACAGAGAGCATTTCAAATAAATGGAACAGCTGTCTTTATCGTCTCAGCTATAAAAGAGACTGTATTTCAATAATGAAACACAAATAATGAAGTATTTTCTCAGGCTATTGTAGGAGTCAATTGGGAGCTTTTCCCTTTCAGCCTGCTCTTTCCCCCTGGAGCTTAGAGACCACCTGTTCCAAGGAGCTTCTGAGGCTGAATGGCTGGAAGGTGGATTTCCTTCTGAAACAAAACCAAAAGGCATGGAGGATGCCAGCGCTCCAGAGCAAGGGAATACTAGCTATTGTTGCTTCAATTGTTTGAGATTTTTTCTTCAAACAGAAGGGTGGCTTCAGTTGAATATTATGTGCTTGCTTAGGACTTATGATTTTGTGATTTTTTTGTGTGATTTTTTTTGTGATTTGTTCTCATGCTTGCATTTTGTAACTATTTTTAAAAAAGGTCAGTGAAATATTTTTTCTTTTAACAGACAAGGAGTAAGGAACAAACCTGAAAAGGGGTTTTCCCCTTACTCTTATTTACATTGGGCTGTTTTGAGTCATCTGACTTATGTGACAATGCCCAGGCCAGTGTGAACATCTGGTTTCTTAGGCACAAAGTATTACTCTATAGCAGTTAGTTTTGCAGCCTGACACAGATATGCATTTTGTCATTATTTTAGATGAAATGTAACTGTCATGCTTATAAGAAGAGATGTTTGGGTTATTTCTGGGCTGGGAGGAAGGATAGAGACCTTTCTATCCCCTTTCTTTGCTTCCAGCTTTCTGCTGACCACTAGGATGGAGCCAGGACTATACAGTATATCCTCTGCTGTAAATGTAACAAGTGCCAAATCATGACCACCTACCTCTGCTCCCATTTTCACAGAGTAAGGTGCAACCTAGGGTACAACTGACATCCAGAGATGCACCTCTGGGAGACAGAGTGACTCTGAGGAGGTTTGTGACTATGTGGTTTATGCAGTTCGTTATGGATTTCCAGGGGAGAAATTCTGCATTCTGGGTAAGGAAGAAGTGGTAACTGTATTGTTTTAAAAAAAAAAACAACAACTTTTGGATTTCCATTTTAAAAAAATCTCTTTCAAAACAACTCATTTTTAAAGCATCTTAAAAGTGTTAACAGAGTGCCTGCTGCCAGAAGAGCCATGCTTCAGCACTGTCGAAGGAAGGAGGACATCATCGTTATTTTTGAGCATCTGCACTCTCTCAGCCTTTCATGAAACCCTAATTTTATCTAGCAGCTCTTAAGAATCTTTGAGAAACTGGGTCCTTTGTTACCACTGTGTCCACCTAACTTTTGCACCTAAAAATACATGGACATATTTTCATAAGTAAAGAAAAGAAGTCCAAGCTTTCTGACATTAATGTCACACTACTGTTTCAGGCCCTAAGTCTTCAAGCTCCTCTCTCCGGGCAAGCACCAACAAGAAGCCCCTTTAGCTCAAGTCCCAACTCTAGCTTTTACAATAATTTTGTTGAGAACAGGATCAGGCCTCGGTCATCTGTTTTCATTGGGGGAAAAACAAGACAAAACAAAACAGACAAAACCCCTTTATTATCCTCTGACAGAAGTAGAGCTAAGCCCGAGGGGGTATTTTTCTCCCATTAACTTTTTCTAACCTCATCCCTCCCTCATTTTCTTTCTCAGATTTACTCCCAAACAGTTCATGTATACGTGCACATATGCCTGCGTATCTATCTCTGTGTGTATGTGTGCGTACGTGCACATTTATCCTTGTAATGAAAAGGAATCTATCTGTTCAGATAATTTGCTGTTGTTTGCAACATGATACAGCTAGTCCTTTTGACTTCAGCATGAATAAACAGCCTGATTCCGTAAAATAGACCTTTTCTCTCCCGAGAGCTTGTTCCAAGATTGTGGAACCCAGGCTAGCAAAAAACATCTGCAGCAGTTAGTGGGAACCTTAAGAATTCTTGTGAATAGACAGATTGGAAACTAAGTTGCAAATTGCTCAGTGAGATATAAATTCGAAAACTAAATAAATCCAATTGAGGTACGCAGTTTCCCTGGGAGAATATAAGTCTGGCCAACCCAAGTTTAAATACATGTGGTATTGATCACTGTATCCTGTTTCTATTTTATCAACAAAAACAATCATACAAAATTATTCTCATCCAAATTTAACTTCTAATAAAGAAATGTTACACTTTTTATCATAACTTTGTTTGCAAAGCTCTTTTATAAAGCAGGTGTTAGAAAAAGATGAAACATTGCATTTTTAAAACTTCCTCCATATCTTTTTCCCTATTGCCAGATATAACCAGAATCCTTGATGGATATTGAATGTATGAGTAAAAGCTACCAGTGACGAGCAATACAGATGAAGTAGATTTAAGGGCTGTAATTCAAGTTTTGCATTGGTCTGCTTTTCAAAATATTCGTGGTGGTAACTCTCTGCAGATCAGACTCAGTGGAAAACCTCTTTTCAAAGGCTGAGATTTCTTAACTACTTTGACTTTTGCTTTTATAATCCCTGTTTTTTTAAGACGTGCCTTCATTTCAGTTCCATGCTCACTCACCCAGTTATTAAGTTAACACAGTCCCCTAGAGACTGTCTTCAGATTTTTTGATGCTTACCACCGTCAGAGTGTTGTAAAGCAAAACATTTGGGTTATATAGATTATATGCTAATAGATAGAAGTTAGCAGCTTCGTGGGAAATACTTCACTCTTATTAAAAAAAGGCAATATTGTTTGGCTTGATTTAGTATTGCTTTGGTACGTAGAATAAATCATTTGCAGCTGGCTTACCCATGCACATGCTCTGGGGGTGAGGAACACATGCATGCTATCAATTCATTATTTGTGCTGCAGTTAGTTACCACTTACGTGCTGGACAGCGGCATCACTGTCTACCCTACATCTGAGGGTATAACGTTAATGGCAAGAGATATCAAGCTGCTGGGAAGAAAGCAAAAGCTAGACTGTGGTTGGACTAGCATTTGATTGCCTAAACAGTACAGCTTTGAAAGCATGGGAAAATTTGCCTAGTGAGCAAGCTGGATTTTTTTAAAAAACATGATGCCTGCCAAGCTCCCAAACCTAAGGGGAAAAAAAGAGCTTGTGGAGAACTTTAATTAAAGTAAATGGAGAAATCTCCCCTCCTTCTCCTGAAAAGAACTTAAGCATTCTATTTTAACTCATGCTGCCTTTTTTCCGCTACCCATGAAAAGGTTAAGCCAGAAATTTTCACAAATATTTTCTAGTTTTCCAGTCTCTATTACCCCCTCTTTGGCCTATTATGGTGAAGAGGAGAAAGCCTGTTCAGGTGAATGCTGGCCTAAATTATTACACAAGACTTAGTATTTCTCAGAAATATGCACATGTAGTGAAGGTTTACTCAGTTTAGTCTTTGGAGGCAATATGAAGTTTGCTTCCACTCTTTGCTGTATGGATACAGACTACTGAAGTGACTGTACTAAGGATGCCCTCTACTGAGAAAAAAAGGATAGAAGTCCACATATGAGAGATGGAGAGGATCTCCACTAGCTAGCTAGCACAAGTAGTAAAAGACCAGTTGTTTTCAGAAGTCGAGAACATCGAGTGTTATATTGTCTTTCAATTTGAGAACAATTCTGATGAGGGTGTGGACAGACTTGGCCACAGAAATATAACTCATAGCTGTATTAGTAATTTAAACTGGGCTAGGAAATATTTCCAAACAATTAGTCTTGATCATCTGCACTTTTTCACACAACTTCGGCTGACATCTATTAGCAGCTTCCCAAACAATTTCTGGGCATGGTTTAGCAGTTGACACAGGCTAATGCCCGTCTTGAGTAGGTTGGAGCTGGCCACCTTGTTTTGGGTGACCAAGGCAGTTTACTACTATAGATACATGTTGCTCTGTATTACCTGGCATCTTGTCAGAAAATGATCTGAGGTAGATTTGACATATCAGTATAGATTTAGCCTTAGAAAACAGGGGTACATGTAGCCTGTAAAGACAATCTATTTCTTGCACTAGGGAAGATCATGCCTGACAAATGTTCACTGCTCCTGACAGGTGTCCATCCATTCAGTTCTCAAAAATCTCCACGGACAGAGGGCACATAATCTCTACTGGCTGCTCATTTAAATGATAACCATACTTGTTTTTCTTCTGTTCTAACCTAAATACAGTTACACAGTCATTATTTTCCTAACCCAGTGGACTCATGAAAGAATATGATTCTTTCCTCTTTGCAACTACCATTTAATTATTTGGGATGGCAAGTCTTCTTAAGATTAAAATTAATCTTATGATTATTTCAAAGTCTCTTGTTGGTCATGGTTTGCAGATCTCTAATATCACATACAGCCAACCGAACATGAGCCAGCAGTGTGCCCAGGTGGCCAAGAAGGCCAATGGCATCCTGGCTTGTATCAGAAACGGTGTGACCAGCAGGTCCAGGGAAGTTATTCTCCCTCTGTACTCAGGACTGGTGAGGCTGCTTCTTGAATCCTGTGTTCAGTTCTGGACCCCTCAGCACAAGAAGGATGTTGAGGCTCTGGAGTGAGTCCAGAGAAGAGCAACAAAGCTGGTGAAGGGGCTGGTGAACAGGCCTTATAAGGAACATCTGAGAGAGCTGGGGTTGTTTAGCCTGGAGGAGGCTGAGGGGAGACCTTATCACTTTCTACAACTACCTTAAAGGAGTCTGTAGAGAGAAGGGAGCTGGCCTCTTCTCCCAGGTGACAGGGGACAGGACAAGAGGGAATGGCCTCAAGCTTTGCCAGGGGAGGGTCAGGATGACATCAGAAAAAATTATTTCACAGAAAGGGTCATTGAGCACTGGAAGAGGCTGCCCAGGGAGGTGTTTGATTCACCTTCCCTGGAGGTGTTTAAGGCATGGGTGGATGATGTGCTGAGGGGCATGGTTTAGTGTTTAATAGGAATGGTTGGACTCGATGATCCGATGGGTCTCTTCCAACCTGGTGACTCTATGATTCTATACGTATGTAAGGTATTTAAGTAAAACACTGGCAATTCTGTCAGTAAACTGACTTCTTCACTATTGTCAATTTAAAGATATGCACGGCTCGCGAGGTTGAGTCTTTCCACTGACAACAGAATTAGTCCATGTTTACTAAGTCCTACTGAAATGTCTTTCAGAGAAATGCTAACACTATTGCTGGAGAAGGAAGGATGATGTGTTATGATTGTGAATAATTGCTAAGAAGTCTATTAGCCAATCCTGAATGATTAAAAAACACACCACCTGTGACTTTGTTCCTGTAATAGCTACCACAGGCCCAAACAGAGCTGGATAGCTTCCTGACAATATGAATAGTTTTGGTTTTGCTAATACACTTTCATAGGGCAATTGGCTAGAACATGGTCTACAGACATTTGTGGGACAGCAGTAAACGCTGGGCAAGTGGACCTGATGAACACAATATTTGTGTTCAGAGGAGTCTCCTAAGGGAAAAACAAATATTCTGTCTCAATGTGGTCTACGCAAAATTCTTACTACTATGCAGAGGTTCACATACATGGTGTAAAACGCTATCAAGCATTTATGAATGCACTTTCGAGTCACAGGCTTCATTGAGTCCATTCTTAGAGGATTATCCAAAATGCGTCCTCCAAAATTTTATCATCCTCTTAGTGATGAATAAGACAGATAAAAGCAGTCTTGGACATTATAAGAGCTCTCTTCCTGGAGTCTGAATATCTTCTACAGTAACAAGGAAAACTTTTGTAATGGAAAGCATATTTGGCTTTTTGCCAGAAGGAATGCAATACTGGGAAAATTATTTTTCAAATTACGTTACCTACATGCATTATTTACCAAGTTTTCTCCACCCTGTCAAAAGGACGGCCTATTTCATTCCCAATCTCTGTGTCAAAAGACATGGCCTATTTCATTCCCAATCTCTGTGTCAAAAGACATGGCCTACTCTCTCTTTTAATGTGGGAGAAGAGAGCCCACCAGCAGTTTTTTACTCACACAATCTGGGCACTCTCCCGAGTCCCCTCCCTTTTCAAGGGTCTTTGAGGTTTATCCATGTCTTTTGATCCCAGAAAAGATGGAGCCAGACAGGCGAATGCTTCCCATCACTTGATGGTCTAGCCATTGTTATCTGAACTCCTTTGAAGCTGGTAACCTGCGGCTCTTATCTGTGCCATTGTCTCACCTTTCCTGTTAAGTTCTGCAGCCTTTCCTTTTACAGTTTCCTTTGACTTTGCTGAGCATTCAAAAAGCACCAGTCCCAAGAGAGAGCAGAACCACACAAAGCCCATGAAAGACTACAAAAATAGTTTTCCAGCATTGCTGCAGAGGCAATTTCAGGGCATGGAGGAGCATTGTTTCTTTCACATGCTTCAAGAGAGCCTGCCCAAAATATCACAAGAGTTTTCTTGATGACTGTGACAGATCACGCAGGGTAAACGTTGGACTGTATTCCCTGATTTCACCGTCTTCTAAATGGAATGTGTGCCTGGAAGCTGCAATACAATGGTGTCAGACTGCAGGTCCCCAGTGACTGGAGCAGCTTCCCATTGGGGTCTCAGGTGACAAGGAGCCCTTACAGAAAGTTCAGGCACTTGGGATTCCTTCTGTAGAAGGATATTCTGCAATCTTAATGTTACATGTCTTAAAACTGAAATTAAATCAATGTTGTATTCTGACTTCAACACTGCAGATTTTTCTGAATTGACAGTCTGACCATGTGACATAGAAATCTTTAGAGTTGCTTGAATAGTTGGTTACCTGGTGAGGCAGCAAGGATCAAGATTTTGGTAGATATCTTACTCAGAATACTATCAAAATACTTCACAAAGCACCTAAGTTAGGAGATCAGTGTCCTTTGCATTCCTCTATAGTTAATGGATAAAGAGAGAGAAGCTTTCCAAAATACTGTGTAGAAAACATCTCTCTCTAAAGTAGTATTTGATGTAATATAAATACACACATTGGAAAATATTTGCAGGCAGAGGTAGTATCTTATTCTATCAGTTGATATAGGTGGAAGAATTAGATAAGCCTTTGTGTATAGAAACATTTCTTTAGGCTGGAAAGAGAAGCAACAAAAGCTTTGACATCTGGAATTAGAATTAAATAGTATATCCTTTGTTAACAATACTGGTATGCAAAGGATGTAGTTATCAAAATGATATTTAATGAAAAGGAAGGCATCCCTAAGAAAATCGAGTTTCAGATAAGTAAGAGAAGGAGGGGAGGTTGAAATTGATGCAAATTTTTTATTTTGTCTCAATAGCTTCATGTAATAATTTTTTTAAAGGGACTTCTTAGTGCTCTTTTCTAGTATTGGTATTTTTATAGTGAAAGCTGCAATCTCAGTATTTTCTTGGTTATGACTGAAACATATGTAGAGAAATAGCAGTCATTTTTCAGAAAAATTCTTTTTCAGAGAAGAACTGAATAAATTTTCATATTTTCTTTCAGTAGGATAACAATAAAGAACAGAAAATATGAAAGTGAGTATAGTTCCAAAAACCCCAATGATCAAATTAAGGCATTTTTGCAAAATAATCAACCAAGTTTTTGAAAGAAGAATTTTGCATCAATACAAAATACTTCAATTCTCAATGAAAGAAATTTCTTTCTTATATTTCTTATAACATCTCACCCATTTTTAAACATTTTAAAATTTCCTTGTTGCCTGTTTAATTTAGGTTAATATTGTGTGATTGTCTGTGTTCTTTTCAGTTTGTCTGTTTTAAAGTCTCTCTTCGAAGGTCTTTTGCCTTGACTATGTTCCTGTAAAACCTTGCTTTAAAAAAAATATCCTGTTGCGTGTGTAGGCCTCTGAAATTATAGCCATGCACATGATTATGTAGAAGTCTTTCAATGGAACCTTCTTGGATGGAGACAGGTGATTAATCAAAAGTGAAATATTTCTCAGAAATGTATGAGGCTGACAAAGTTGTGATGAAGCACACGGATTTCAGAATCTGCTGACTGTTTGTTCCTGTCCGTTCACTTATCTTGCTGATAGGCTACCAAGTGAGTTGCTGGGAAGCTAGGCCTGAAGACTGCCAACCTTTCATCAACTCATGTGGTAGGCAAATAAATAACACTGCTAAATATATTCGTTCCAGAGAGTGATGCCTACGCCTAGTGCCACGTAGTACAAATGCTGCAAGTGGCTTATATGCATCCTGTTTAGCTTTAGCCCCTCTGGAGAAGACCATGTCTACTTGTCACATGTCCTTAAGTTACTTCTGAGTGTGCCTCTAAAACACAACATGCTAAACACATGCTGAACAATAAGCCAAGAAAATCCCCGGCACTTAAAAGAAAAGCTGGGATTGCAGTGGAGCATATTATTTTGCAAAACTGTCCAAATACCAGTAGTACATTCATTGCTCAGACAAGGAAATGGTAGCGGAAGCAATCTCTTAAATGACCTTTCTTAACTGGAATATTTGCTTATGTCACAGCAAAACATCAGCAGATCATCAAGGCCAGTGGAATATCATTAATTTTAAGCTGGACAGATGCTGGACGTTAGCACTATAGGAAAAGTCCAAGCTGAAGAAATAAAACTGATAAAACAGCATCTTTCAAAGCGAAGTTTAAATCCATAAGGGAAATTTATACACTGGATGCAAAGAATGTATTTGGAAAGCAACACTACTTACTACACTGTGAGAAGAAGTTCCCACCTGCTTGGTATTAAAAATAAAGAAAAATCCCAGCAGTATATGATCACACCAGAGTCTCTAGACTAGCTATTTTGAAGTTGACTTTGTGCAAATCAGAGGAAGATTAATTTCTCTACAAATCAGACAGTAAGTAAAAGAGACAAAAAAGAACAACTGTAGAGAGAAAAGATAGATGTATTCACTTGTATAGACGCAGAACAATCAACAATGTTGAAAATGAGAATACAGTCTTTGTAATGTAAATTTTTTGAGAGATATCATTGACATAAAATATTTTCCTATCCTTAAATATATAACAGCATGTTTGTCAATATAGACATATAGCATTGTCTAAATCTATCTATATATATATCGGGGGGGAAAGCCACCAAATGGCTTGTATATGGTAATAAGCTTTTTTCAATGAAAATAAAGTAAACATTTTCATGGTGAGGAGGTTACTAAGGTCTATGTAAATAGCATTTTTCCCTAAGAAAATACTACTGAGGACCATAATAAATCTGAGTACTTTTGGAAGGAGGCAAAGAAATTCTGTTAAATAAAATTAACATTCTGTAATAAAATACAAGTTCCATCAAATAAGAATAATATTTTGGGGAAAGAAAATGGACTACATAAGGGCAGGAGCATCATTGCCTGGTTGACTGAACAGATAGAGGAGGAACAGGTACAAGAGTGTGCCCATTACAACACAAATGTTGGGAATGTGATACAGTGAAAAGATTATTGAAGAGGGATAAAATTTAGTGCAGGAGCCTCAATTCTTACTTGTCCACTGGTGCCTCCACAGGGTATGATTAGTATAGTTCTCAGGCAGCAGGATAGGCAAAAGTGCAAATCAGTGGTTTATGTAAGTCCTACCAAGAACTATGCACTCAAAACCACAAATAATTTTGCTTATGGTCTTATGTTATAAAATCTACATGACTTTACCTGGTAAGGTCACAGGTAGCTGAAACTGTCATGGGAGTTAAAGATCAAAAATCCCCAAGAACACGAATAAGATTTTTTTTTTTTAGGTTATGAAAGTATGATTCAGAAATTGAGTACTTTAAAAGTGTTCATGGTACAATATATGTTAATGAACAAAACTGCACTAGACTGGATTTTGTGGACAGAGCATGCACGTATCAATGAGATAATAAGAAATACAGTGTGCTTC
Organism: Coccyzus lansbergi; assembly: GCA_033558105.1. Taxonomy (NCBI): domain Eukaryota; kingdom Metazoa; phylum Chordata; class Aves; order Cuculiformes; family Coccyzidae; genus Coccyzus; species Coccyzus lansbergi. Next base: position 1,924,583 of record JAUMJK010000379.1, read on the forward strand.
TACCACAAGGCATAAAAGAACAAACAGGAGAGGGGAAGATCTTGTCAATGTTGATAAAAATAGATATTGATAAATTGATGAAGAAGAGACAGCCAGATTCTTCTCAGTAGTGTCCAGTGATAGGATATGATGGGGTATAAACTCTTCAGGAGAGATAGAAAGGGTAGGAGAGGGGGTGGAGTAGCCCTCTTTGTAAGGGAGGACTTGGACACCTCCGAGATAGACTGTGGCAATGGGAAGATTGAGTGCCTGTGGGTTAAGATCAAGGGAGCCCATAGCAAGGGAGACTTTGTGATGGGAGTCTGTTACAGGCCACCCAGCCAAGGAGAAGCAGCTGATGAGCTCTTCTTTAAACAGCTGGGGTCAATCTCCAAGTCAGTGCCTCTTGTCCCTGTGGGAGACTTCAATCTCCCTGATATCTGCTGGAAGTACAACACAACAGAAAGGAAGCAGTCTAGGAGGTTCCTGGAGTGCGTGGAAGACAACTTCCTTGCACAGCTGGTCAACGAACCTACGAGGGAAGGTGCCCTCCTGGACTTGCTGTTTGTCAACAGAGAGGGGCTTGTGGGGGATGTGAGAGTAGGGGGTCGCCTAGGTCTTAGTGATCATGAGATGATAGGGTTTTCTGTCCTAGGTGAAGCGAAGAGGGTGCTAAGCAGGACGGTTGCACTAAATTTTCAGAGGGCAGACTTTGAACTGTTTAGAAGGCTGGTTGGCAAAGTCTCCTGGGAGACAGCACTTGAGGGCAAGGGAGCCCATGAGGGCTGGGAGTTCCTCAAAAAGGAGATCCTGGCAGCTCAGGAGAAAGCCATCCCCGTGTTCTGGAAAAAAGGCCGGCAGGGGAAAAAACCAGCTTGGTTAAGTAGGGAAATCTTGAGTCAAATTAGAAAAAAAAGGAAGATTTATAGGCTCTGGAAGAGGGGACAGGCCTCTTGGGGAGACTTCAGGAGGGAAGCGAGGCTATGTAGGGAAAAAATCAGAGGGGCTAAGGCCGAGCTAGAGGTCAGATTAGCTAAGCCAGCAAAAGACAATAAAAATCTTTTTATAAGTATATTAACAGTAAAAGGAGGACAAGGGAGACCATACAGTCCCTTTTGGACTCAGAGGGAACAGCAGAGACAGGGGACGAGGAGAAGACTGAGGTACTTAATGCCTTCTTTGCATCAGTCTTTAATTGTAAAGAAAGCTGTTCCCTCTGTGTAGATACCCGGGAAACAGAGGAGCAATACGAGGCTCCCATAGTCCAAGAGGAGGTGGTCAGAGCCCTGCTTGGCCAACTGGACACCCACAAGTCCATGGGGCCAGATGGGATACATCCTAGGGTTTTGAGGGAGCTGGCGGATGTATTGGCCAAACCCCTTTCCATCATCTTCCAGCAGTCCTGGAAGACTGGGGAGGTACCTCTGGACTGGAGACTGGCCGATGTAGTTCCCATTTACAAGAAGGGTTGCAGGGAGGATCCAGGGAACTACAGGCCTGTCAGTCTGACCTCAGTGCCAGGGAAAGTCATGGAACAGGTGATCTTGAGTGCTATCATGAAGCGCTTACAAGAGAACCGGGTGATCAGGCCCAGTCAACATGGGTTTACCAGAGGCAGGTCCTGCCAAACCAACCTGATCGCCTTCTATGACAAAGTCACTCGGCTGCTGGATGAGGGAAAGGCTGTGGATGTGGTCTTTCTGGACTTCAGTAAAGCCTTTGACACAGTTTCTCACAGCATTCTGCTGCGGAAACTGTCAACCTCTGGCCTGGACAGACACACACTCTCCTGGGTAGAAAACTGGCTGGATGGCCGGGCCCAGAGAGTGGTGGTAAATGGTGTTAAGTCCAGCTGGAGGCCAGTGACAAGTGGTGTTCCCCAGGGCTCAGTGCTAGGTCCAGTCCTGTTCAATGTCTTCATCAATGACCTGGATGAGGGCATTGAGGGTACCCTTAGCAAGTTTGCAGATGACACAAAGCTGTGTGCAAGTGTCGATCTGCTGGAGGGTAGGGAGGCTTTGCAAAGGGACCTGGACAGGCTGGACCGCTGGGTAGTGTCCAATGGCATGAGGTTTAACACGGCCAAATGCCGGGTCCTGCACTTGAGGCACAACAACCCTAAGCAAAGCTACAGACTGGGAGAAGAGTGGCTGGAAAACTCTCAGGAGGAGAGGGACCTGGGGGTGTTGGTTGACAGCCGACTGAACATGAGCCAGCAGTGTGCCCAGGTGGCCAAGAAGGCCAATGGCATCCTGGCTTGGATCAGAAATGGTGTGACCAGCAGGTCCAGGGAGGTGATTCTCCCTCTGTATTCAGCACTGGTGAGGCCGCTCCTTGAATATTGTGTCCAGTTCTGGGCCCCTCACCACAAGAAGGATGTTGAGGCTCTGGAGCAAGTCCAGAGAAGAGCGATGAGGCTGGTGAAGGGGCTGGAGAACAGACCCTATAAGGAGCGGCTGAGAGAGCTGGGGTTGTTTAGCCTGGAGAAGAGGAGGCTGAGAGGAGACCTCATTACTCTCTACAAGTACCTGAAAGGTGGTTGTGGAGAGGAGGGAGCTGGCCTCTTCTCCCAAATGACAGGGGACAGGACAAGAGGGAATGGCCTCAAGCTCCGCCAGGGGAGATTTAGGCTGGAGATTAGGAGGAGGTTTTTCACACAGAGGGTCATTGGTCATTGGAATAGGCTGCCCAGGGAGGTGGTTGAGTCACCTTCCCTGGAGGTGTTTAAGACACGGGTGGATGAGGTATTGAGGGACTTGGTTTAGTGTTGGATAGGAATGGTTGGACCAGAAGATCCGATGGGTCCCTTCCAACCTGGTTGTTCTGTGATAACTGGCAATAGGCACAGATTAAAACACTTGAAATTCCATCTGAAAGCAAGAAAATGCTTTTTTACCATGAGGCTGGTCAAACACTGGAACAGGTGGTCCAGAGAGGCTGTAGAGTTTCTTTGGAGGTATTTAAAATCTGACTAGATATGGTTGTGGGCAATCTGCTCTAAGTGACCCTACTTGAGCAAAGGAGATTGACTAGATGACCTCAAGAGCTCCTTTCCAAGATAAACCACTCTGTGATTCTGTGACCCAAATCCAGACAGGGGGTGAGCTAGTAGTTAAGATGTGTGGACAATCAGGAGTACAACAGGAGTTTTAGTACTTGACTTAGCCTTCTTTTTTAATAATGCAGGTGAATTAATCTTATACATGGCCTTTCTCTGTATTCCAGAAAGGAGGGAGGTGACTGTCAGTGAGATAATTGCCCAGTAAGGTACCTAAAGGCAGCAGCTCCAACAAGTTCAGACAACAGTGCCCTCAGACATGGCATAACTTGAACTAATGCAATTACAACTGCTTAGAGAAGATTAGGACTGATGGGAAAACCATACTACAGCACATCAAGCCACACGTAAATGGCAGATGGATGTTTGCCATAAAGTTTCTTTGTCATGCTGCATGACCTGCTCAGGCTCACAGTAGCTTCGTCTCTGCTTGAGTAGGTTTCCCTTGCAGAACCTGGTTGTGGGAGAGGTAACTTTCTTCATGACTGAGGCTACCATTTTTCTTTCTAGCACAAGGGTGACATGAGGATAATGCTAAGTTAGACAATAAGATGTGTGCCAAAGCAATGTCCACTATCTCCTCCAGATGCAGAACTCAAGAGTCAATGAGCAACTCAGTCTAGAAACCCTCCCTCTTATTTCATTTATCCATTGATCTCCTGTCTTGATTTTTCCAATAAAGAATGATGGAGATTCTCAGTTAACCTGGCTATTTGGTTTGTGCTACCTATCCAGGCAATGAATGTGTGCAAAGTCCAATATCAGACGCAGAATCACAGAATCACAGAACAACCAGGTTGGAAGGGACCCATTGGATCTTCTAGTCCAACCATTCCTATCTAACACTAAACCAAGTCCCTCAATACCTCATCCACCCGTGCCTTAAACACCTCCAGGGAAGGTGAATCAACCACCTCCCTGGGCAGCCTATTCCAATGCCCAATGACCCTCTCTGTGAAAAACCTCCTCCTAATCTCCAGCCTAAATCTCCCCTGGCGGAGCTTGAGGCCATTCCCTCTTGTCCTGTCCCCTGTCACTTGGGAGAAGAGCCCAGCTCCCTCCTCTCTACAACCTCCTTTCAGGTAGTTGTAGAGAGTAATGAGGTCTCCTCTCAGCCTCCTCTTCTCCAGGCTAAACAACCCCAGCTCTCTCAGCCGCGTCTGCGCGGTGGCCACTGGTGCTCGGGGCTAGGGCTGTGGCCGGGATGGATCCACGGGCCCCGGGGTGGCAGGCGCTGGGTATCCGATCTCATCCTGGTGCCCACGAGAAGCAGATTCTGCTGGATCTCAACATCAGCTACATGGGTGACGTCCAGATCGATGTGGAGGTGAAGAAGTTCTTCTGCAAAGCAGGAGTCAAAGGGATGCAGCTCCATGGGATGCTGCGGATCATCCTGGAGCCGCTGCTGGGGGACGTCCCCATCGTGGGGGCTCTCACCATGTTCTTCATCCGGCGCCCGACTCTGGACATCAACTGGACGGGGATGACCAACCTACTGGACATCCTTGGGCTCAGCTCCATGTCGGACACGATGATCATGGACGCCATCTCCTCCTACGTGGTCCTCCCCAACCGCCGCCTGGTGCCCCTCGTGCCCGACCTCCCTGAGGCCGCCCAGCTCCGCTGCCCCCTCCCCAGGGGTGTGGTTCGCGTGCACCTGCGAGGTGCTCGGGACCTGCGCTGCAAGGATCGCTATATGGGGTGGCTGGTGGGGGGCAAGTCGGACCCCTACGCCCTGCTCCGCGTCGGCACCCAAGTGGCCACCAGCCGCGTCGTCAACAACTGCCTCAACCCCACCTGGGACGAGATCTACGAGTTCATCGTGCACAAGGTGCCAGGGCAGGAGATGGAAGTGGAGCTGCTGGACAAGGATCCCAACAAGGGCGATCTCCTGGGCAGGATGAAGCTGGATCTCGGGGAGGTGCTGAAGGCTCAAGTGCTGGAGGAGTGGTTCCCACTGCAGGAGGGGGGTCGGGGGCGCCTCCACCTGCGCCTGGAGTGGCTCTCGCTCCTGTCCAACACCTCCAAGCTGGACCAGGTTCTGGAGAGAAACCGAACCCTCGTTGCCAAACCCGATCCCCCCTCTGCTGCCATCCTGGTCGTCTACCTGGACCGAGCTGAGGAGCTGCCGATGAAGAAACCAGGCAAAGAGCCCAACCCCATGGTGCAGATCTCGGTGCAGGACGTGACGCGGGAGAGCAAGGTTGTTTACAACACGGCTGCTCCCATCTGGGAAGACGCTTTCCGGTTCTTCTTGCATGATCCCATTAGCCAGGACATCGACATCCAGGTGAAGGACGACCCCCGTCAGGCCAGCCTGGGGTCCCTCTCGCTGGCCCTCGGCCTCCTGCTCGAGGCCCCCGAGCTGACCCTGGCTCAGGCCTTCCCGCTACAGAACTCGGGGCCTGGCGCCCGCCTCCACCTCAAGCTGGTTCTGGGGGTGCTCTTCCTCGATGCCCCTGAGGAGGGGGTGTCCCTCCCGGCCCCCCCCGGCCACACGGACCACCCAGCTAAGGATGATGCACCCCAAAGACCCTGTCAGGCCAGCCTCGACCCCCAGTTTGGCACTGAGCGAGTGCTGCGGATCCACCTCCTGGAGGCCGAGGACCTGATTGCCAAGGACAACTTCTTGAAGCGGGTGGTGCGGGGCCGCTCGGACCCTTACGCCAAAGTGAGGGTCGGGGGACACCTCTTCCGCAGCCGAGTGGTCAAGGAGAACCTCAACCCCCGATGGAACGAGGTCTACGAGGCGATCGTCAACGACGACCCCACGCGGAGTCGCTGGAGCTGCAGGTGAAGGACGGGGGGGGGGTCTCCGCTGGGGTCCCTGGCGCTGCCGCTGCCGCTGGCGGCCGAGGGGCTAGTGCCGGACGGGTGGCTCCCCCTGGCCGGGGTGGGGGCCAGATCCTGCTGAGGGCCCAGCTTGGGGTCCTGGTGTCGCAGCAGGTGGAGGAGGCAGCCAGCAGGGTCCCCACGGGGGGGGACGCAGCCCCCCGGGTTGAGCCTGGAGAGGAGGAGAGCGGGACTGGGGGGCTCCGGCAGCGCCTGCCCCCACATGACAGCCTCCCCGAGACGGAGACTCCACGCCTGCCGGTTCGAGTGGGACATTTCCCTGGAGGAGGCCTCGCGGCGCAAGCTGGAAGCTCAGGTCAAATCCACCGTGTCCTTCGTGTCCCGAGAGGAGGAGCTGCTGGGGAAGCTCTATCTAGACCTGGCGCAGGTGGATCTGGCCGATGGTATGAGCTACAGGACGACCGCACCACCCCCTAAATCCACCCCCCCCCCCCCCCACCCCCCCAAATCCTCGCTGTGCCTCACAGGGGGGGGTCGGACTCCCCCCTTAAGCTGCTCCCATGACAATCCCCCCCCCCCCCCCCCCATCACTGACCAAAGACACACCACAGGCTACCTCTTATCCCAGAGGGGATCTGGAAAGCAATCCCAGATAGTTCATAAGTTTGGTGAACTCCAGGTGATAATTTCTAGCTATTGTTATTTTGCTATTTCTGTTCCACTAGGAATATCAACTGTGAGAGAGCAGGCGTGTAGGAAACTGATTTATAACACAGTACGTTCTTCATTTCTACTCCTTATGGAACAGCTTACAAGTTATTCTTACTCAGGAGTGACCAGTTCACATTCAAAGGACTGAAATGGTTCATTATTCCCAAGCCAGTGATTCTGAATGTTATTAATAAGGCTGTATACTGTAGCATTTAAATATACGTTAATATTTGGCTAAATACCCAGTTAAAGCTTTCATACTCAGTGATTTTTTTTTGAAATGGGAACTGAATTGGAAGTTCCCAGGCTTCTTCAAGTGACCAAAGAACCACTTTTCTTTTTCTTTTTTTTTTTTCAGATCACAAAGTTTCCAATGTTCTTGGAAGAAAAATAAAAATAACTTAATGAAAATACTATGTAATACCTGTTATTTTGCCAGTCAAGAATTCAGACTGTGAAGGTATCACATTGAGCAAGTTTTAAGACAAGTAAGTTCCAACTGTATTCATCCACTGTAACACCTAGTTTTGGGGGTTTTGGGGAGGTTTTTTGCAAAATTAAATAATGGAAATTACAGGGTTTATAATTCTGAAGGAAGTTTTCTGGAAGTAGACATGTAATTAGGTCAGATGAAACAGAACTTAGTAGCAAATATGAAAATGGATTTATGTCTCCAAAATGTAGAGAAGCATATTCCTGAAGAGTTCACTGAATTGCACAGTCTGACCCCATCGCCATCAAAGTTGATCAGTGTTATTACTTGTTTTTAATTATTATCATAGCACAGGACAGCAAATGCTCTATGTATTTTAAAGAGCTAGCACAACTAGGCAGTTATTAACCAGTGTTATTGTGACTAAATCTGAGTTGAAGATAAGCAAATGTGCCAGAAAATTCCATATTGGAGCTGCTATGGTGTGGACTTCAGCACAGAATCATAGAATCACAAAATCATTTAGACTGGACAAAACCTTTAAGATTATCAAGTCCAGTTGTATACCTAACACTGACAACTCCACTGCCAAACCATGTTCCTAAGTGCCAAATCTACACATCAGTTGTGTAAAGTTTAATAACCAACCTTTAACAGGACAAACAATATATATGTCTATTTTTAGAGCTATAGGACTGTTTTAAATTCAGCCTGACTGGACTGTATGAAAATACTCTCAGAAATGGTGTTATTCAAGTTATTTATGACGTTACGAAAGTCAAGATTTATTTTCGTCAAACAGATAAGATGTTATATTTCAGGGCATAACAAATGAAATATTTAGTTTATGACCTACTGTGTTCTGTTTATGAGAATTACATTTGTTAGGTTAAAGGGGGAAAGAAAAAAAATCCGCAAAGTCGTGAGTACGTGTAATAAATGTGACAATCTTATTTCTCAAACCTTAGACTAGGAAACTATTTTTTGCACGTAGTAACGAAAGCGTAAAAGTGGAACAGTCAGATTTCACTGCTTGGTATCAATAATATCAGAATAAAGCCTTGTGAGAAGACTAAATGAATTGACTAGGGAATTCTGGAGTCTCAGTTCTTGTTCTTTCTATTAAACAATAAAAACATTTGAGATATGGGTTTAACTTTCTCAATTTAATTAATTTCCTGATAGTGCATCTATACTTAGTGCATTGCAGGAGTACCTGGTGAACACAGCAATCAGAGAATCAGACCTTTTTCACTGGATGAATTATAAAGAATTGTGCAAACAAAATGTGCCTCCCAGATAGCATTTTCTATCTCTCTGCTTACACTTCAGATATGTGAGTCAAAGCACTTAAAGTTGGGATAGGGGTTCAAAGTATTCCTTTGTTAGGCTAGAAAGTACTTTTTCATCTTTTTGTGACAAATACCATAGAGCCATGCTGTATAGGAGGAATGCAAAGTGTTACAATAAGAATTGTGAAATACATAGGACATGCTGTATATTAATTTTTATGGAAGAATTGTTGTTAACAGTGGACAATAAAGAGTCTTGCAAACTAGTGATGAGAATTAATGCTAAAATTAACATATATAAGGCAAACCATTCTTAGTGCAGACTCAGAAATCACCTCAGTTTCTTATGTAACAGGAGTATGGAGGAAGGGCTATTGGCCATTGGAACAGGCTGTCCAGGGAGGTGGTTGATTCACTTTCCCTGGAGGTGTTTAAGGCACGGGTGGACAAAGTCCTGAGGGACATGGTTTAGTGTTTGATAGGAATGGTTGGACTAGATGATCCAGTGAGTCTCTTCCAACCTGGTGGTGATTCTATGATCCTGTGAAGCAGACACTTTGTATTCGGGGTATAGCTGCAAAATCATGATCAGGTCAAACAAAACATAACTTATTTGCAGAAACTTACGGAACTTGACCAAGAACCCTGTAATTTAGTTGTGTTCATTTCAGAAAAGAAGGCATATTTCCTGACTGGAGAAAGATGGAAGTTGGAGAACATAATGCAATTTTCTTCACAGCATTTCTCTGAGAAGTCTCTGTCAAGAAACTCTTGATAACTCTGCAAGGAATTATTTTCCTGTACATTTAATTTCTGAACAAGACCACGGGGTGATGGGAACTGGAAGAGTACATGGACTACTATTTATGTCTGGTCAATTGACAGGGGCACAGTAAAATTCAACTGTAAGGGATGACAGGATTTGCCCCAAAGTCATGTTGTGATATATAGTGGAAAAATCAGTGCCAGGTAGTTAATCTATGCCATGGTATTTCTTGGGATGAGGAAGAACCTGTAGGGTCATACAGACATCAAACACTGGGTGATATGAAGCAGGGAGTGGCAGAGGAGCTAATGGGGTACTGAAGACCTTTAGTCTTCCTCATCCTCATGCAATGGCTATTAATCTCTCTGAGACTAATGGAACAAATATATTCAAATGTTAATTGGAGACAGAAAATTGGAACAAAAATACCTTTAATACTATCCAGTACAGTTTATTTTTTTATCTTCTGCTCTTTCCTGGTATTTTCTCTTGAATATTATTTGCATTTTGGGATCTTCCTCCCTCTGTGTAACTCTCCTTTCTACCCCAAACTTTTCACTAGTGTCTCTAACAAATCCAGACAACAGTCTCAGAGGTACTTATCTAAATTATGTTAGACAAGTGTAGCCAAACTGCCCTTTGAACTTATGTAATCATGTGTTATATAGCTGTTAGTTATATCATAGAATATCAGATTGGAAGTCACCTCAAGGATCATCTGGTCTAATCTTTCTTGGCAAAACACAGTCCAACCAAGATGGCCAGCGCCCTGTCCAGCTTAATCTTTAAAGTGTCCAGTGTTGGGGAATCCACCAGTTTCCTGGGGAGATTATTCCAATGGCATGTTGTTCTCATTGTGAAAAAGTTTCCTCTTGTGTTCTACTGGAGTCTCTTCAAGAGCACCTTGTCTTTTCCATGAGACTCCTTGTGGAAAAGGAGTCTCCACCTTCTTTGTAGTCACCCTTAAACTTACGAGAGAATTTTAAGATATATAATTGAACAGTAGTTAGAAATTTATTTCTCCACAGAAGTACTAATGTCTTTGGCAAATTAATCACAAATAACTTTCCATATAGTTCTGCCATATTTCAGTAACCAAGCAGTTTTGAGCCAGAAATTCATTCCAAAATATGCTGTTCTTTTTGTCTGTCTGCAAGGAACAGAATCAGTAATGGATTTCTACAGCCAGATCAGATGCAACACTGAGCTGATCTCTTTCCTTCTGAGGCATATCCTTGAAAAGCTAAGCACACCCAGGCATGGAGTGTAAGAGAGTGGAACAGACTGTCACTCTTTTTTTCTTTCCTCCAAATACATTGCGACACTGTCTGTGAGTGTACCAGATTGAGGAGTTTAGTATAGTGAAGTGAATATAGTTTATATAGTGAATATAGTTTATATAGTGAAGCTTCTGCAGGTCACCATAGTAAGTTATTTAAACTCAGACTTTGGTAAAGAGTGATGTTGTCTATCCTATGCCTAGTACAGATCTGATACAACACACCAGTGATGAAAATGGTGAGGAGGAAAACAGGATGGGGGGGGTTCACTACAGTTCTTGACATCTGGTGACATCTCATTGAAGGTACAAGATAAGAAACAAGGGATATTACTGTGAACTTTCCTCCCTTAAAGCTGGGAGGATGTTTACTTCCACTTACCTGGTGACTGCATATCAGATATTTCTCAATATCTGTCTTGAAGCAAACACACCTTTTTATGATGTGTCACCTCACTTTGGATTTATACATTGTCTCCACTGAGCCTGAGAAGCAAACGGATGTGAACAATCTTGGCCAACTGGTGAGCCAAACAAAGAAGATACCAAATCAGGAAGACAGCATTCCTCCCTGTACAAATATGCATGAACTGAGCAGGAGAGGGGACAGCAGGGCCATGAAAATTGTGATAGTGAAAAGCAACCAGTTTAAACAAATTAAACAAAGAGAATGAACAGCACTGAAGGGAAGGGAAGGGAAGGGAAGGGAAGGGAAGGGAAGGGAAGGGAAGGGAAGGGAAGGGAAGGGAAGGGAAGGGAAGGGAAGGGAAGGGAAGGGAAGGGAAGGGAAGGGAAGGGAAGGGTACCTGTTATTCTAATCCCTGCTTCCAAGGCAGTTTTTCTTGTTTATCCACTGATAATCTAATATAAATGGAGTGCACACTGCAGAGAGTTCCATGGGCTCCCCACAGTCTGTGGATGAAAGAAAGATGCTAAACAGCATTTCAGTTCTGTTGTCAGTTTTCTGTCAGTCTGTTAACTACCCAGGATCTCTTCTTCTGTCAGCATGCTAGACACTCAGCTAATCAGCAACACATGGGCAATGCCATGGTGTCAAATGAAAGTAATTGGTTTGATGAAATCTCATTTTTCATTTTTTTCCAAGGGGCTTGAGCAGCATTTGAGAGCTGGTCCCCCTCATCTCGAATCCCAAACTGCTTTAGATGACGGACACCCATTTCCTAGCAACAGTAATCTGAGCATTTGCAGGTAAATAAAAACAGGAACCAAAAAAATCTTTCAACTAGGTAGTGAGGTTTAGTGGCTTAGTGAATTTAGATGCCTACAGGATTAAGCAAGTCTAGAAATTGAGTGGCTTTGAGGAACTTAAGTCCCAGCATGAGCAGGATTTTCAGACTGGATGCCACTTGATATTTTTATCATTTTACATCTTAAATTAGGAGATTCAACCACCACCAATTTCAAGCAGCAGCTTGAAGGCACTGTTCATTCACCTGTCTCTCCTTAACAGACAGTTTTCACCCGCTTTTTAGCCTAGAAACACCTATGAAAATGCCTAAATTAATTTTTGCAGCTGTATTTAAACACCAAAGTTTGACAGAAAGGGCCTACAACACTCAGTTAGAATGCAGCCAGTATAATTGTATTTCTTCTCCCACAGTTGTGAACCAGTGATTATTTCAAAGTCACAATTTGTATGGATTTGCTGTAAAGCATTTCTTCAGAGCTAGACAACAGCATTCACCTTATTTGACACATTTTAGTGGTGTTGCAATAGCTGATAACACACAAGGGAGGGTATGAGGAGGAGAAAGACATGCCAAGGAATGGGCAGCAAGTGCTTGCACAACCCTTTCTTTCAATTCAAGTATGTAAAGTGAGATAAATGGTCAGACTGCAGACACAGTATATGCAGCAGGAGCCAAAAACTTCTCCCTGGATTGGCAGCTCCAGAAGCGTCAGCACCAGAATCCTCTCAGCAGTTACCAGCTAGGAAATGTCCTTCCATTGATTGTGATGGATGTATACCAGCTGTGTCTCAATAGCGAGAAAACAGAGGGAGGAAGAGCCAGACCGCAGGATGCAAACAGCACCAAACACTGGGACCAGCTGCAGCCTGCAGGTCACACTTCCATGTCAACAAAAAATTGTTATATAATGTTTGCCAAACACTGAAGTAATTCATCACAAGGTATAAGTGGATCTATAATGTCTGAGATCGCCCGTTGAAGATTAACTGGAAGTATCACATTTCCAGCGCAGCAACCTAAATGGGAAACAAAATAGCCTGAACCTCATAGGCAAGGCGCTTATTCATTCCCGGCAGTAGCCGTGTTCCCATGCTGGTCAGCTTCAACTGTGTAGTGTAGGAAACCCTTGTGCCAGAATATTTGTATGCATGAAGGACAGTGCTAAAACAGGACAGTGCCAGCCTGTCAGAATTCAGTTGATGTGAGAGTCTGATCAGATGTATATAGCTGCCTTCATTTAATCTAGAGTGTGTATCAGACAAAATGAATGTGAATCACCATCTGAGAGTGGAATAGCTTGTTTATTGTTTAAGCATAGAGGTAAACTGACAAGAAATGGCTCACTGCTGGCGAGTGCCTCTAAAATAGTCTGGTTTCCCCCATGAGTGTTCTTCAAATGGACACCAGGCTTCTTGCCTGTAAGAAGGGGACTTCCAGAGGTGCAGAGTCACAGCAAGCCGCCTACGCTCACAATCTGCACTTCCTTCACACCACTGCAAGTTTTTTGCAACGGAGCAAAATAAAACACTTAAAACACAGAGTATGGAGGGAAGTCTGTCCACAAGAACTCTATTATAGAGAGAAGAAATTATGCCACATATCCCAAAGTGGAGATGAAAACAAAAAACCAGGAAAAATCTTGTGATTTTTTTTGGTTTATTGCTTCTTACATATCTATCTCAATATAAAGGCTGTTTCAGTTGTATCTAAAAAGTTAATTCAATCAATATTAATTCAATCCAAAGAGTCACCCAGCAGTGGTAATGACTGACATTTCTGTTTCCTGACTTCTGACTGTCTGCATCCCCTTTGGATTCCAGTACTGCTAGAAATTACCTCAGGTAGAGAGCAAGACTCAGGTAGTGACTGTGGAGCAAGATGGCTCAGGCAGGGAATGCAATGCTGTCCTTGGTATTACCATTTCCTGCCACAGACATGAAAAGGCAGTAAGGTAGCAAGTTATGTACATTCCCTTAGTTATTACACTATAACTAACCCATTGAGTGCATGTTCAATATAGTATTTCACAGGATTTCCTCAATAATTGCCTCAGGATCTAGCCAGACTGTAATGCGAAAGCTGTAAGCATGCCTCTAGAGAACTGAGTAATTATAAGAGGTTTTAAATAACACAATTAAGTGTTTAAAATAATAAAATGTATCAAGGTCGCACAGTGATGAGAAATTACAACAAGCAGTATTCTTCTTGTCACAACATTCTTGCTGGCACTGCACAACACTCATTATATGGGGTTTCTGGAGAAGGCTTCTGCACATCTTAATGGGCAATTCTCTTCTTTTTTTTTTTTGGTGGGCATTAAGGCATCTGTTTGCTCCTGCAGCTATGTGAGACTGAGGCTGTGCACAACTTCCTTCACCTGTTGAGAGAGTGTGTGTGTTTCCTGCAGGCCCAGCTGTCGTTCAAGGCTGGGATCCAATGAGGTTTTGCACCCACTCAGACACATGCCCATTAAATCCTCCCTTTGAATTTCTCCTCTCTGCCATTTTCCACTCTTACCATCCTTCTGCAAAATTACCTTTCCACCTACTAACCCTCATCTTTTCTACTGCCATTCACTAGTTCTCTGTTCTGTTTACCATTTCTGAAGCACATCATCCATTGTCTTCATATATTTTTTTTCATAGAAGTTACATTTTCAATTGAACATTCATGATGCAAACGTGACTTTAAAAGATTGTGAGAATCTCCAAGATACTTGAACTTCATGATTATAAGACAATAATTTCATAGATGAATATCTCACAAGGTAGTGCATCCCACAGGTTATCATTCACAAATCTTTTATTAACATGCAAAATTAAAAAAACATTACCATCAAAACTACACACTCAGTGTGGATCCTAGGGTCCCACTCTATGCTTTCATTCCCCTCCCATCACTCTCCCATGCCACTCAACAGTATTTTTGATTGAAGCACTGAAGATGTATCATCCTACACGTCTTCATGGGAACACTGATTAAATACAGCATTTGTATATTGCAGTACCAGTTCTTCCCTCAGACTGTAGGGATGGTGTTCGTGTGCGCTACTGCAGGTGTTAAATAGACAAGTCTGAATTCAGTAGACAGTAAGAGGCAAAACAAAAGTCAACATTTAAGTAAAACCTCTCATCTGGCCCCTAAACATAGTTTTTCACAATGTTACTTCAATCCATTTTAAAATTATCCATTTCTGCTGAATGCTGACAGTTTGAAAGTCTGTTAAAGCTTTTTCCTCCGTACAATCCAGTCAGCACTGGTGGAAAAGGATTGCCAGAATCATTTGCTTAGAGGGAGGAGGACACCATTCTTTTGGCTTTCTTTTTCATTCTTTTTTGATTATTTTTAAGAGCTCTCTGGTTTTTCAAAGAGCAGTACCAAGGCTTATCAATACACATCTATTTGAAACTGAAACCCTAACAAGCACTAACTGATGTGTATGCACCTTTGCTTCTGATAAAATTCCATCTTTGAACAGCTTTTTTAAGAGTCAGTCTTTCACTGGAGTAAGGAAGAGTTGGTGAGGAACATTCCATGCTGTAGAGACAAACAAAAACCCTTAACTAGCAATGAGCCTAATTTTAATTTAGTTCAATAGAAAATTGAAAGAAGTATGCTTTTTTTATTCCTTAGAAGTAGTCAGTATTTTCTTACATTTCTGTACTGTTCATAGAATCATAGAACAACCAGGTTGGAAGAGACCCATCAGATCTTTTAGTCCAACCATTCCTATCAAAGTACTGTTATACTTAGTAATATCTTCTCAAGATAATGTAGCTGTCAAGCTGTATTTAACAGAAACCAGTTTAGTCACATCACAAATTCTGCCTTAGAAACTAGATGCATTAGTTAATAAGTGAATGGATGAAGGTACAACCTGACAAGAAACTTCCAAGTGATGTCATCAGGACAAGGGCTTATCTAGCAAAAGAAACCGCCAGAGTGAGAGAAAACTCTATGCATATTTCTGCATAACATGAAAGGGTTTGCTGTAGCCAAAGCTTTCCACATGACAGACAGAAGCAGAGCAGAGCAGGACTTTGCCCTGCTTGGACAAGATGGGAACTTCTTATCATTAGTAAAAAGAGGATGACTGACAACTGATGAAATCAATTTCCTTTATCACAGCTGGTGGTCTCACAATTAACAAAGCTTAGGGCAATTACAGGACTTAAATCTCTTCCTTTCTAGGTTTTGTGAGTTTGTTTAGGTATTACATTACTTTACTCTATGACTCCAGCTCTTTTCTAGCTGAAATGACTTTTCAGGCTGTGCGCTGAGGTCTCTGTCCTGCAAGTCAAACTTACACAGTTAAACCAGAGACGTTTGTGCTCAACTAAGGGCTGCACTAGGGATGGGGCTCCCCAGGATGAGGGTGAGGGTGTGCAGGCTGCTGTGACTGCAGGGGATGGAGGAGGAAGCTGGCTGCTGCCCAGGAAAGTGAGTGCCAGCTGAAAGAAGGGATTAACCCCTGAAATGACAAAGGCGAGAGGAGATTTTAAACGGACAGACGGAAGGGAGAAGGGATTGATTTTGAGCACCTCTGACTTCTAAGAGTGCAGTGCAGAACCTCACAAAATCAGCAGCAGGTCTAAAAGAGGTAAGAAAGTGTCCCGAGGAAGCCTGTTACAAGATTTGCTACTGTCATTGCTATTTAAGGTTTCCCATGAAAAAAAAAAAAAAAAACAAACCACAAAATAACCCAAGTTGATCTTGATTTGCCTTTTTTAGAAAGACAAAATTATAAACAGGTGATGTGTCATCCTGGGTATATCACATATTTCAGGATTGAAAGAATATATAACATTACTTGTACTGTTTGCATTGGCAATGAGTACTTCTAGCATCCAAATTGCCTCAGAAGCTTACTGTGCTGTGCACACATGCCACTGAAGCCAGTGCCCCCCTCCCCAAGAAGGAGTTTATACTCAAAATGATCGCAACAAACAAGGAATGTGAAGAGAAACTGAAAATACAGAGTTGAAACATCCTTGTGTGCAGCTCAGCAGTAGAGGACACGCTGATACAAACTTCACTCAGATATATGTTTGCTCAGGCCTGCCAGGAGCTTTTCCCAGGTCTGAACTCACTAGTGAAGTTGGGAAACCAAGTCTTTCTTCAAAACAGAACAACCCTCTTTCCTTCCTTTTGCAAAATGGACTGGAGAGACTGTCTGCTTCTATCCAATAACACAGTATTTAAAGCTCAGTTCTGGTTTGAGAAAAGTAGAAGAGAGCAGGAGGAAAAGGAAAGGAAGCTCTGCCTTGCCTTCAACATGTTTGTTTCATTCTGCTGCCAAAAATCCACACAAATGGAAACACGAGTAAGCCTAACTCATTAGGCTGGATGTGCCAGCATGAGGTGATGCAGTGTATGAACACCTGCATTTTCTCATTAATCCATCACAGCCTTTCTGATTTCTTGTCCCCACAAGAAAAAATGGGAATATAAGACTTACATGTGCCACAGGTTGTTACAAATTCCTTCACTGAAAGAGTTATCAAGCCCTGGCAGAGGATGCCTGAGGAAGTGGTTGAGTCACCATCCTGGGAGATATTTAAAAGATGAATAGATTAAGTGCTTAGGGATATGGTTTAGTAGTGGACAGGTACAATCTGACTTGATGATTTCAGAAGTCTTTCCCAACCTAATGACTCTATGATTCTCTGAATACAAATGCATGAAAAATTTAAGATGCTCAGCTCCCATATTGCAGGCAGTATTTTAGCAAAAATACATGACTGTTAGTAATTTTAAGACGGCTTTTTTTTAAAGTGCCAAAATCCTTCCCTGTATTGAGTTTTCAAAGCTTCCTCAAAAAACAATAACCTGCCCTTCGCCACCCCCAGACTCTAAACGCGAGTCTTCGTGGTGTGTCTACCTAATCAAAATGTTGTGTTATGATTACCATAGCGACTGCCATCCAACAACTGCCTTGACATTTCTTCTTCTGCTGCTTTTAAAATGCTTTCTTTTTGCCAAGGAAAACTTTTGTCAATCATTTAATTTTTTTTTTACTACACTCCACTTACAAAATAAACATTTAGAAAAAAAAATCAGCGGAAACTGCCTTGTTTCTAACCTCGTATTTTGCTAATTGCTTTTTTCCCCCTCTCAAGTAATTATAAAGGTTTCTGAGGCTGTACACTGAAAAGCTTAAACTTTTTTTTGCAAATCAACTGATGACTGTACACTACTGTGTAGGACCACAATGAGTGGCCAGAAGCTAGCTACCCCCAGCCCCCAAGTGCAAAGGCAGCTGCCCTGCCCTTAGCAGCCTCCTCACACCAACCCTATATTCACCCTCTTAGACACTGAAATCTAGCCATTCCACTTTATCATCTCCCCATTTTCCTGCTCACTCTCCTGCCAATGCTTTGAGCTCTCGGCTCTATCAGTCACCCATGCTTCCTATAGAGCTGAAGTCTGCCACCACTTCTGTCTTTTGAGGAGTTAAGACATTAGAGAATATGTCTCAACATGCCATGGTCCCCAGGCAGGGTTTTGTGGAGGCTAAAGAGGATGGTAACAGTGTCCTCCACTGGTGACACAGCCATAAGTTCTAGCATCTGCGGTTGCTATGGTTCATGCACAGATAGAGATATGAAAACACCATGAAGCTTCTAAATGTATACTCTGTTATCTCTGCTAACTGATAAGTCATTTCACTGTTACTCATTTCACAAGCAACAAGCATTTTTTTATTAGCTAAACTGGGCTCCTGTTTCTTTTCCAAAAGGAGAGAAAGGGATAGTTTTTCTTTGAGCAGACTGGAGGGTGTGAAAAAGCACCTTCTCTACAGCCTTTCAAAGTGCTTGCCCTTAAGATGCTTTCTCATCCTAGCTTGCACTCAAGCATGTCTCAAGAAAGCTGGTGCCAGGAATTTGTGGGCTGTAGAGATGCTGGGGCATGGAGATGTGTGCAGGATGTACCAAAAAGAGATTGATTCAAAATCCCAGTAGGCTGGATCATCTGCAGCTTGGTCAAGGTAGGAGATGTAGAATATGTGTGTGTGTGTGTGTGTGTGTGTGTGTGTTGAAGACCATGGCAAGTATAAGGTAAAAACTCCGAGGCATTTGGGCTGAGAAGAATTAGGATTTAAAATGAAAGCTTCAAACCACTTTCAATATTTTTCTTTAATTATCAGATCTGATGACAAATTAAAATTAACAAACTTTGTATGAAAACCAGCACTTATGTTTAACATGAGGAAGACACTTTCCGAAGTAGTCAATGTCTTGTCTTATGCTTTGGAAATCTAGCTGATGGATCACAGAATGGATCTCAAATGTATGTGTGTGTGTGTGTATATACATATATATATATATAAAATAATCCCCACAGCTAAAAGTAATCTATTTTAAAAGACAAGTGTTTGCTCACGTGAGGAACATTGTACTTAAGCATTCAGTCTTTGTGATCCATATGGAATTCATCAACTTGTTTGCCAGGAATTTAGGAAAAACAAACTTTATTCATGTTCCTTAGAGAAATGAATTCAGTTCGTGGTCTGTGCAAAAAGAAATACAGCTTGGGAACAAAAAATCCCAGGGCATTCCTGGAGCTAGAAGGTCAGAAAGCCACAATAATTGATCCCCTTAGTATGTGAAATGAGTGACTTGCAATGGCATCTTCATCAGCAGTGGAAGTACAGCTTCAGCTTAGAAAGTGATTTTGTGTCACATCCCATACAGGGCCCCCAAAACATGAAGTACTTTTACAATTACCCGTGGAACCAGGTACTACTACTGCTCTGGTAACAACGTTAATTCAAAATTCTGGTTTATCTTTTCTGCTCTTCATTTGGCCTGAGTATCACTGAAATCCTCTTTTCTGGATGGTCCTTCAGCTGTGACACAGATGTTGGATTGCACGTACATTCTCCATTGAGTAGAGAATGGAAAAGGTGAACTACTCTCCAAGCACAGATCCATCTTTGCAACCCCCTGCCTAGTCTCCTGGTCACTGCATAAGCACCATGTCCCACCCTTTTCATCTCCCCTAGGTGTCAGGACTCTGACAGACTTCATATAGGCGTGGAGAAGCTTCAAGAGAAGACCAGAGGCTTTTCCACCACCCCATTCTTCCTCTAGAGCACCACACAAGGAAATTTTCTGAATACATTATAGAGATCACAGCTTCCCCGGCCCTTAGGTTTTCTGCTTCTCAGGATGGCATTATTTGGTAAAGATTGTCCCCCTTGTGCACTTGAATGAATGTAAAATCTAAGGCCTCGCTGCTGTGATGATGTAAGAATAGGAAGGCTAACAAATGAGATAGTCCCTGAATGGGTGGCAGGGAGCTGTCTAGACCAAGCAATTCATGAGTTTCTTTCCTGTGTGTCCATCCTACATGACACAGACCTACCCCAAAAAGTGCAAATGACTTGTTCTTCCAAATGTGGTCATCTACTGCTACCTAAAACATACTTGACACACCTATGTGCTATTCTGAAATTCTTCTTCTGTGTCTTTGAGGAGTTAGCTTCCAGTAAAAACTCTTTTCTTTTTAGCTCATTAATTTTCTGTTTCTTGCAATATTTCTAGACAGAAAAAAAAGAAGGTTTGTCTCATTTGATGTTACATACCTAGATGGAGAGAAAAAAACTTCAAATGAGAAAAAGGGAAAGGAAAGGGAAAGGGAAAGGGAAAGGGAAAGAAAAAGGGAAAGGGAAAGGGAAAGGGAAAGGGAAAGGGAAAGAAAAAGAAAAAGGGAAAGGGAAAGAAAAAGGGAAAGGGAAAGGGAAAGGGAAAGAAAAAGAAAAAGGGAAAGAAAAAGAAAAAGGGAAAGAAAAAGGGAAAGGGAAAGAAAAAGGGAAAGGGAAAGAAAAAGGGAAAGAAAAAGAAAAAGGGAAAGAAAAAGAAAAAGGGAAAGAAAAAGGGAAAGAAAAAGGGAAAGAAAAAGGGAAAGAAAAAGGGAAAGAAAAAGGGAAAGAAAAAGAAAAAGAAAAAGAAAAAGAAAAAGAAAAAGAAAAAGAAAAAGAAAAAGAAAAAGAAAAAGAAAAAGAAAAAGTCATTAGATTCTTAAGCCTAAAGGCATCTACTTCTATTAAAAGTTGCTATGTAACCCTGCATCCTGACCACAGTAGATTAATTTAGCCTTTCCTTCAAAAACCTGTGAAACCACAATTTTTACTTCAAATAACACTGAGAAAAACATCCAGAGCTGATGTGTTCTTAGAAAATGGGCCTGATGTATTTTAAGGATGCATGTTGGACATCCACAGCCTGGTAACAGCAGGGTGGGAGGCAGTGTCCCCTTCTTTCCCCGACTGCAAAGGCCCCAGCAGTGTTTCCTCCATCCCTTTCTCTGAGTAGCGCAAAGGGACCAAATCACATGAGTAAATCCATGGTTACCCCTGTTTAGCATTCAGACGATGACACTTGGCTTGCCTTTCTCATGGCAACAACCACCCTCAAATGCATTCAACTCCTTGGCTGCCCATCTCTCAACAAGTCTTCAGATGGCTCGTGGATACAGGTTAAGAAAGTGAAAAATCCTGCATGTCATGGGTTAATTTTTATGCCGATGATGACTGTAGCTGTTTACTTTTTAAACAAATGCCTGATATACACTGCAACTGGCTGAGTGCACAGCCAAAAACAGACCACAGGAAATCTCTTTGACAGCCAGAAAGGCAGAATTGTTAGCATAGGTCTGCATTACAGCTTTGAAAAAAAAAAGATTGTGAGATCTCAGAAAGAAAAGTTTGTGCTACAACACCACCCCCCCCACACCCCCCCCCCCAAATGGCTGTTTTCTAAGAAAAGACATTTATTAATAGCACAGGGCATAAATAACTCTTTCCATTTTATCTGAAGGATTATTGTGGCTTTTCACCCCAGTTTTTTTCCAACGGAAGTAAAGAAGACGCTGTCATACCAAGCAAATAAACCAGCCTAATATAAAATTCTCACTGGAGATAAGAAAGCACACTGGGTTATTTATTGCTATATTTTTATATTTTGTTTCAGTTCTTGTTTGATCTGTGTTAACGCAGGCATTAAACTGACAGCTTAAGGTCACAATATGTACTACGATATTCAAAGCCAGTCACGTATAAGGGAGTATCAAAACGTTCATTTAGAGCAAGTTGCGAGTTTTGGTTAATGCAGTTATCTGGGGTCTAGATGTATCACTTCAGATAAAATGTTTACTGACTTTTTAAAAAGGAACAGACAGAAGCTGTGCACACTCTTGTTTTTTAAGGTATAAACATCTGCAGCAGACACCGGGGTTGATACTCCTTCCAGTTACAATGGTGTAACAAGAGTTGCTTCACAGACGGCAGAGGAATTTCAGCAGTAAATGAAAAAAGAATAAGGCTCATTGTGCTTTTAATTTTGTTTCATGTAGGCAAGAGGGGAGAAAATTGATTTTAGTCCCAGGCTTTTTTTTCTCATACATGTCACTGATGCATTTTCAACCCTTGGAGAATTGGTGAATGTGGGAATACAGGCTCTAATACAAAACACTTGGCCTGTTTTCAGTTCCTAACACATACTCCAGAGTTCATGTTATGGTTATCAGAAAGAATCTATGAAAAATGAAGCTGCACACAACTGCAGACCATCAGCGTGGCTTAACCCCGTCAGGCGGGGATGAAGCAGGAAGTGCTTTGTGACACTGACTGGCAGAAATACAAACTGATGAAGAAAACACGCGGCAGGAAAGAGGGTCTTAGATGGTGAGTTAGAGCCGAGGACATTAACTACAAGTATACTCTGCCAGGGCCAAGATCAGACGAGCCTGACATACTTGTTAAAGGTTTCATCAAAAGGATTAGTTCCAGCAGCTCTTTTTAACCTTTCCTACAACACAATTTACCCAAAGGTGGCTGAGGGCAACAGGGGCTGCCCTGAGAGATAACATTTTTAATTGTACAAATGCCATTCTTGATGTCATAATCCTGAGGTTAATGCACTTGCAGGTCTTGAACAGATGTGCTGTAGGCTGCCCATCATACAGAGAGGTGGACACGCAGACAATTAAAACGGTCACAGTTCAGTGATGAATTAAGCAACTGCCCCATTTTTTTCCTACATTTCACCCATGTACTTTTGCACCCTAGTGAACATTCTTAGCCCTTACATAAAGCAAACAAACAAAAACAGGATTCCTACAGTATACTACCAAGGATCGACACCCAAGTGTAGCCATTGCCTAATTGGACAGCTCAGGAACAGGACAAGGCACTCTGTGAATGAAATAAAGGAAAAGGGAAAGAACCTAGAAAATATTTGGATACCACCATGCTAAATCTTACACCTTGTTGTACTTTGTTAGTGCTGATTAATAGAAAAAAAACACTTCTTTAAAGATACATTTACATCACACAGTTCAAAGAGTAAAGGGTTTTTTCAGTTTTTAACCAAGCAAATTATATGCCCATGTGCTAAGCTGTTGCCTATACCACCAGTTGCCAAGTAAGGAATCATGCCTCATTAGTGTGACTCAAGCACAGGAGGTCTGCAGTTCAGTTAGGCAAATGAACTGAATTATGGGGGTCAGCGTGAATAATTCTGCACCACACTTCCAAAATCTGCAGCATGGGACAGAGTAGTTTAGAAGCGTTGATGTAGTGGTGGGAATGAGTAAGATGCAGCAGGTATTTCACCAGCATTTTACCATTTAGCAGCATGCTCGGAAGGGGGACAGCAGTTTTAAGAAAAAGCAATTCCATTTTGGGGGTCAGAATTTGGAATAGGTGTCACTCAGAGGTATAGCAAGCTAAGTCACTCTCATATAGGCTTCAGAAAGGCTGGGGAAAACAAACAACCGGTCATATTCCTGCTTCATGTCATCTGCATTGTCTACAAAAGAGGAGTTTTTCCTCTTAGGTGCAGCATCTTCTGCCCTGAGACTTTGGTCTCAAGGCAGCAGCTATCTCACCATGGATCCACATTTCTCAGCTAATGAACACAATCTAGAATTGCGCATCTATGGGAGGAGTTAAGACATCATGGAACTGATACTTTGATTATCATCAAGGACATAGTTTGAATTTTGGACTTCTTGGTTATTAAATCCTCTCTTGAACGATTTCAGTTCTATGTACCAGTTGAACCTTACAGTCTTAGGCCACACTCTAACTTCAATAGCATGGTACTAACACAGTTTATCCCTGCAAGAAGTACATTGTACAGAGTACACCTCTTGATAAACTATAACTATATATTAGGGCAGAAATTGCTTCACAAATCCTAACCTAAACTGCTCTTCATTGCTAGGCTTTACAGCAGCTGGCAAGGAAAACTGTGTATTCCCAGAAGATAACACTAAAGGAGGGTTACTCTCCCTGAATACTGGATAAGATGGGAATAATGAGGTGGAGAATCATGCAAGGAAAGGAGTATTTAGCACGGTGGAGCCAAGAAAACTGATGGAATTGGAAGGGGAAGAGGTTATTTGAAAGGGAAGAGGTTATTTGAAACAGGAATTGGGGAAAAGCTAACAGGTGCTGGGGAGCACTCAGGTCAGAGAAAGACATCTGCTAGAGATGTCAAGAGCACAAAGGTAACTCTGTGTCTGGGAGTAGAGGGTAGGATAAAAATGACAACTGAACAGGAAATGGGAAAGACTGGGACTGTAGAGGTACATCCCAGCAAAGAAACAGGGTGTCAGATGGCAGGGTAAAATAAGAACAGACACACAAAAACTGTGAATACAGATGCTTGTGAGGAGCCTGGGAAAAAAAATAAAAAGAAAGGAAGAAAAAAAGAAACAGGTGCACTAGAATGTCTGGCATAGAGGGAGGATGATAACACAAAAGCATTTCAGAAACGTGAGGGAGTGGTAAACATTGAGGCAGAAATATCCTGCCATTAGGCTTTATGAAGTATATATAGGAAGTCTTTGAGAGACATTCTTTGAGGCACTATAAGCTAGACTCAAAAGCATTACTTGACTTACTTTGAGAAGCCTTTGAGGAGACTTTCTAGCTGCTATTGGCACTATAAGCTTGACTCAAAATTGTTACTTGACTTACAGATTGCATTACATAGGAGATCTTATAAGATGTTCATAATGATCCTCAGACTAAAATACAGAAATGAACCCATATAAAATATAACAGATGGACAGATTGGCTTGCACAGATGAAGCAGTTTATATCATCAGCTCTGTGACATTTTAAGTCATTGAAAACTGATCTTTTTCCTTTAACAAACGTGTAACTGCTTTTAGTCAGCTTACGGTAAAGGATTTTGAGAAACACGCATTCAGTTATTCAAAGAAGTCAGTGAAAAAGGAGTTAAAAAAATAAACTGACAGAGCCTTTATGCAATATACTTTTGTTTAATACAAAGAACACAGAACCCTTTCAGTTAATCGTATGTTTGATCATCAATATCCTGTCTTTTGCAAGTAAATACTCCCACACAAGAAACTCAAATAAGGTACTTCTGAATATAGAAGCTTTCAACCACTTTCTGTTTATTAATCTTGGTTATCCCACGTGTTGGTGTTCATCTTTCTCATAACAGGACTTAAAAACTATCCGTTTGATGAGCTTCAATAAAAGGCAATAAACAGAGCTAACAATGTGATTTGAAAGTAAACACAGAGGAGCAGTAGCATCATATAAGACGACAAGATTTATGAAACAACTCTTTCAGCAAAAACACTGGATTAGACCTTTGTTCTGACAACACTTATACCTAGGACACAGGTAAGTTCATACTCCATCTACAAATTAATTTTTTTTTATGAAAGGTGAGCATTGATTTGCTCCAGGCTCTTCTGCAAAGAAACATTTGCCACATTTGTATCAAAGTCCCACTTACCTTACTACTACAGCACAAGTTCCTCATATAAACTCTACTCAAGTGGCTCAGATACCCTCGTCCAGAGGCAAGGATACCTCCTTTCTGCAGGCAATTCTTGCTCTTTCCATTGCCTACACAGGCAAAGCAACTGTGCTCTTTAACTTGGATACCTGTGATTTCACGTGCACATTGAATGGTTGGACTCGATGATCCGATGGGTCCCTTCCAACCTGGTTGTTCTATGATTCTATGATTCTGTGATAAGCTCCATGTTCTGAGACTCTCAGGTTTTGAGTCGTGAGGTCTAGAAAATCTATGGGGTCTATCCCCCATATGGTTAGTTCTGGCATTGTGGAATATGTAGAAATGTTCATAAATCATGTAGCAAGACACAAATGAAGTGAGTTGCTTCCCCAAGGCTGGCATAGACTTACCTGGTGGACCTGTTACTTGGGAACTGAAGGTCCTCTAGACCCCATGGCTTGGAACTCATGTCAGGCAACACAAGGAAAATCTGGTAAGGACTCAGAAGGTGACCTCAGGCTAAGCTCCATGAAGCCATACAAAGCAGCTACCAAAACACAGTTTTTTTCAGAATTGCCTCACTGCTATTCTATGTCTCTAAGGCCAAATTTGGGGTTTCAAATTCTCTCTTTAAGTGCCATGTCACCTCAAGGGGACCCAACTTGTAGTTTCTATAGTAAACTTCCTTTGATACCAAAATACCTTTCTCCTGGGCCTGCTCACAACAATCTAAGATGTCAAGCAATCTAGCACCTAATTTGTATCTAAAGAGAGACAATTCATAGACTACATACTCCTCTGCCTGCAAAGGCCAGTCTGGAAGCTAGTTTTATGCCATATCTTTCTACGTCTCTATGAACAAAGTAGACACCTAGGTCTAAACTGAGTGGTCCTGCATCCTACCTGTGCAATTCATGGCCAAGAACCTTTTCTTGGACATCACCTTTTAAATCAGACATTTCTCACAAATAGCAGTCAAAAATGAAGGTCAGGCCTAGTATTTCTGACACTGGCAGAGAATACTTTAACTCTGGCTCCCATCTTCTGCCAACCTTTATAAGAATAGATGCACTAAGCTAATCAGCTCCAGGAGCTGTTTCATAGCTGTGACCCCAGTAGGCATCTCTTTGGAACCTCACAGTAGGTGTTCTAGGTTCTATAGTACCTAAACCACACTATCTCATAAATATTTCCTAATAGCCAGCTATGTTTTTTCACTTTGTACTGAGTTCTGTGGATCTACTTTCTGGCACTTTCTCTCCTTGTGGTTTGATTTCACTACTGGTAAAGACACAGATTCCTCTAGTCTAATGGCATCAGTATGAAAGATGAATGTGTAATCTAAGCTAGCCCTCCAGACTCCCTCTGCAGTAAATGGAAAGGAACTAGTGTTTCCAGACAGGGCCACATCCCTTACCACAACAGTTCAGTCTAAGACGCCAGGCTGAATCCACATCTAAAAGGAACTTCTGGAAGGAACAAGGTAAAATTAAATTGTGAAACATGATACCAGTTAGAAAAGCTTCCCAGTTTCCACTCGACAACAATGAGAGATTTTTGCTTTATCTAAATCCTTAACACCAAGTGGGTGTTAATCAGTCAGTCAGTTCCTGTGACAAAGCTGAATATGCTGTCTTCCAATTCAAGTCTATATAAGGTTTTCCAGTCCCAAACAATGAACATCAGAAATGGTGAGAGCCTGTGCAACTTAGAGCCAAGCACTGATGATGTTTGAAGTCAAGCTAAAAATACAGACCCTGACTGGATCCCAAACAAGGGAGGCAACAACTGCAGATGGTTATATGGGATACAGTGGCAGGGATATTAAAACACATGCAAACAACAGATACCATTGCTGATTTCTCACACTGCCTGCTACCTCCATTCAATGTGTTTCCTGGAATTTCTTACAAATATTTAGTAATTTTTCGTTCACTCTGAAAGTTGTTTTACTGAGTTGGTAAATTCATGTTGGACAGGGCTTGACTGCCTGTTTTCCAGATTTGTGTCATATAACTGATTAAACCAAATGGCTTCTCAGTAGCCCTCGCTGAGCAATGCAGTGCCTATTCAGACTTTTTTTTATAATCTCTGTATTCATGCATTCTTAGTATGGTGCAAAATTTTCCCTCAAGTCCAGATCAATCAGTTCAGCCATTCCAAAATGCCATGTAAGACAGCCTCTTGCTTTGAATTCTTGCTTACTGCAGGAACAGTAGAAAGGAAACTTCAGTGCCCAGATTTCAGTGTTCAGGAAGCCTCCTCTGTAACTCTGAAGCAGGTCCATCTTATTTCAACTGATCTTGTTTCCTTATCCAAACTAATCTTAAGTTTGTTTAACCTTTTGTTGATAAAACCCTAGTGGTAGATTTACATGGTCTCCTGGTTTAGCATTTAGTGACCCTTTACATCAGAAATATTGTTTCCCAAAATTTCCTTCACCTCAGTTTAATGAAATTATTTATCTTCCCTACAGACCTGAAAAGTAAATGATTCTCCTCTTTTTGAAGGTTAAATTTAAATGCTGTCATCACTCTCCTCCCTTCCACTGCATGTTCTTACATTATCCTGGGAATCAGCAAATAGCTTTATTAAGTACGAACTGTCATATATACATTAAAAGTACAAGCACTGTCCAGATTTTAAAAAAGTCCCATAAGTGGTTTTGTGCTGTGGGCTGTTTTGATAAATTGTTCCAAGTGTCTCTGCATTAACCTGATCATTCTTTGGGTACATTGACTTTCAGTTGGGGCCTACTTTTGTTACCTCATGGTAGGAGTTAACTTGTCTAAACATAAGTATCTAAAATGTAGTCAGTTAACCTAAGTATACTGCTTTAGCTATCCCTAAATAAAGGGAGAGATGAACCTCTGTTTCAGACCATTCCGCTTGAGTGGGATGAATCCATCACACCTGAGTAGAGATGAACCTTAAAGGATGAGTTTAACTTGGAACTAAAGAGACCATGACCCTAGCAACAAAGTCCAGGATTACAAATTGCATTTTCATGTGTCCACTTCACAAAAAAAACTGTGATTTTCAAGCGCAGACTTTTGAGGAGACAGGATAATAAGACTTTTACCACATTTCAGTCAGTGTTCTAAGTGGTGCTCTAGGACAGCAGCAATACAGCCTGATCCTGCTCAAAGTGTGTTCGGACCCCATCCCGTTAAGGAATGTGTTTGCACAACTTTGGAAGCTGTACGTGAGCACTGTAGCACTGGTGGCAATTCATGAGACCTGTATGGAAACAAGGAATTTGTCACAAGGGTTACATGAAAAACTTAAACAAAAACTAAGTCTTGAAAAGACAAACCTGTTCATTTGGTGTGACCTCGTGGAGGCCATAAGGTTTCAAAATGGCCATACAAGTGCATGGCTTGCTTTTTATAATCACCCAGAATAAAAGGTAGCAGCTCTCCCTCAAAGTTTAGGAGGATGGTGGTGGGCAGGATATTTTCCTGCTGATGTTCAGATACACTTCATGTTACTGCATTCTGCAATTTAATTTACTGTGATACTGTGCCTTAAAGTGTTAATCTATCCTAAATTAAGCTTGGGGGATATGTTTTTGTCAAAGCATTGAGAGCTTCTTCCTTCCTCCCTCCCTTCCCCCCTTCCCCCCCTTCCTTCCTTCCTTCCTTCCTTCCTTCCTTCCTTCCTTCCTTCCTTCCTTCCTTCCTTCCTTCCTTCCTCTTTCTTTCTTTCTTTCTTTCTTTCTTTCTTTCTTTCTTTCTTTCTTTCTTTCTTTCTTTCTTTCTTTCTTTCTTTCTTTCTTTCTTTCTTTCTTTCTTTCTTTCTTTCTTTCTTTCTTTCTTTCTTTCTTTCTTTCTTTCTTTCTTTCTTTCTTTCTTTCTTTCTTTCTTTCTTTCTTTCTTTCTTTCTTTCTTTCTTTCTTTCTTTCTTTCTTTCTTTCTTTCTTTCTTTCCTTTCTTTCTTTCTTTCTTTCTTTCTTTCTTTCTTTCTTTCTTTCTTTCTTTCTTTCTTTCTTTCTTTCTTTCTTTCTTTCTTTCTTTCTTTCTTTCTTTCTTTCTTTCTTTCTTTCTTTCTTTCTTTCTCCTTTTTTTTTCCTTTCTCCTTTTCTCCTAAGTATTGCAGGCAGAGAGGAAAAGGCAGGCTGATGCATGTCATAAATAAACCCTAAGTGAACAAAGAACAGATCTCCCAAGGAAGTTGCTGTCTCAGTACTTGGAGCACAAAGAAATGAAGTAAGCATGTCCCCTCATAGAGGAAGTCCTTCACTTCCTCAAGACATTCAAACATGCCAAGAAAGCAAAACAATTTCACAAGGCCAGAGTATATGGGTTTCTAGTATCATAAAAGCAGTATACACTCTGCTGGGAATCCAGAGTCAACAGCATTTTCCTTTAACACAGGCACAGCACAGTTAAACCATGGTTCTAATACTGATAAGGTTGTTATCACTTAGGAATTCTTTCAGAAAGTCTCAAGTTTTTCTTTGTAGGATTAAAGCAGAGATTAGGAAAAAATATCTCTGTCTCTCTTTTTCTCCCCTTTGTTAATTCAATGGATTATAACACAGATGGACCTTAATGTTCTTCAGACCTGGTGAGCAACAACAGCACAAGCACAAGGAAAACTCATAACTATTGTAAAGCACTGTATGCTTTAAAAACTCTGATCCATAGTAACTCATGTACTGTAAAAACCCTGGAAAACAGCTGGAAAAAGCATGCAGGACTCACCATACATTGCACTGTGAGGTTGGTAGGATCTGCCCTGTTTATTTTGCCTTAAGCACAATTGTTCTATTTCTCTTTCAGCAAATCAACTACAGAGCTGCAGGTGGGTGCAGCATTTGGGACGTGGAGCAGAGCCAGACATCCCCCTGCTCCTTAGGCTGCTGCCGCTCAGCACAGAGGCTGCATATCAGCAGCAGCGAGGCGACAAGGAGACGACAGCTGGAGTGAGAGGGAGTTGGAGGAAGGAACTGCTCCGAGCAGTACAGCTCTGGCCACAAATATTTACTGATAAGCATTGCTGGAGTGATGATGGTCTAGGGACATAAGCAAGGAAGAATCTGGAAGGAAGCATCATATCTTTTATCAGTCCTAATCAATATCACTGGGGGAAAAAATAAGTACAAGATTTTGTGACCTAAAGATGAGCAGCTCTATCTGTAATTTGTCTATTTTTACAGCGATATCAATGTGTCTAATAAAAGACATTGCCTCTCCCCACAGCTCTTGGTCTATACATATGTTCAGGTCAGCATTTTTAGCTATTAAATTTCTAATCCAGACTTTGAGAAAGCTGATGGGAAAACAAAAAGTAAGAAGGCACTGATTACAAACCAGATGGACATGTAAGGAAATAGACTGGAAAGCTGATATAACTATAAAAATCACGGGGTTCTTGCCATTTTCAGTTTTTCGACTCGGGCATATACCTGTTTAAACAGCTTTCAGTACTGGCATGTGCAGAGGAAGAGAGAAGGGAGGGAGGCACTATCTGGAGTTCCCAGCTTCCCTGTGGTAGCATCACAGCAATTTTGAGAGAATGGGATGCAGACAGAACTGTATCCCACTTCCAGCTATGGTGGAAGATGGTCAGAAAGGACATTAAGGCTGTAGGATGGCTGGCCCACAGCAGAGCCATGACTCCTTGAGGTGTGAGGCTGGACCCAGAACAGCATCTGTCTTTGCACTGTATAGAATCATAGAATCATAGAATCATAGAATCACTAGGTTGGAAGAGACCCATCAGATCATCGAGTCCAACCATTCCTATCAAACACTAAACCATGTCCCTCAGGACCTCATCCACCTGTGCCTTAAACACCTCCAGGGAAGGTGAATCAACCACCTCCCTGGGCAGCCTATTCCAATGCCCAATGACCCTTTCCATGAAAAAGGGTATGTAAGGGTTCTGTTCTTATTTTCACTAGACTTAAATTCAAGCTTTTCACCACCTCCCACTTCTGCTCTTTTCTTTCTCTCGCCTTCCCTCTGTGTTCATTTCCACACTCCTCTGCACTTCCCTGTCTTGCTGCGCTGCCAGTAGCCCCTGCCCAGCTCTGCTCTTGCCCCTCTATCTCCTCCTAGGCATATCCTGCCCAACACTTTGTTTGCTTCTGCTAAACACAGCCAACACAAGAGCTGCTGTGCCCATCCAGCACATCCAGCACTGCTTCCTCACCAATATGGCAGCAAACTGTCCCCAAGGCACAACTGTTGTTGCCAAGGGCCAGGAACTGATGGCTCCTCCAAGTGCCCGCCCCAATTCCTGCTTACCTCTCGACCTCCCTGTGCATATGAGGGGTCTGTCACGTCACCATGGATGCTGCTGCAGCAGAAAGCAGTAAAAGTGGGGGTTCACAGAGAGGAATTCATCCTTCTGAGCACAGGGGTGTTACAAGAGGCAGAAACATGCTTCAGTTTTGTGCTGTGCCCAAAGAGACAGTAAGGAACCATAGCTTTCTGGAAAATCAGATTTATAACTATGTGACGTCTGTTTTGCCTTATTCAAACTCCTGTATCATCTTTCTCCTCATACATCCACATGCCATTGTCTGCATTGATTCAGCTGAAATGACAGCATTTGCCCTATAAGTGCCATAGAGAAAAACTACAAATACCATTTATTCTTAGAAAATGTTTTTATTTCCTCCAGTGGGATTTATATCTCTTTCTGCAATTAGCTTCCGAAGGGTTAACTTAAGATTTTTTAAAAATAAAGTAAAAGTTTACAGCTCCTGAGATAGTATCAGCCCATTAAACATAGGTAAGAATATGAGAGGGAAAGAGAAGGGAACAGATATTATATATGTAAGGAAAATTAAAACTCAGGATGTTGGGCGTGGGGGGAATGTGCTTTGAAGTACAAAAGATCCATTGTTAATGTGGGACAAAACCTCCCCAGTATGGGACAGAGATAAAAAGGAGGGAGTTTCTAACAGATCAAGGTCAACCAAGATATATGAATAACATAAATGCTATTAATCTCGTA
This sequence comes from Coccyzus lansbergi, assembly GCA_033558105.1. Classification (NCBI taxonomy): domain Eukaryota; kingdom Metazoa; phylum Chordata; class Aves; order Cuculiformes; family Coccyzidae; genus Coccyzus; species Coccyzus lansbergi. Next base: position 1,956,864 of record JAUMJK010000379.1, read on the forward strand.
CAGCATGAATCAGAGAATTGCAGCAGGGTATAGCTGTGTGGCGGAGTTCATGGCATGAGTGTTTTATGCCACTTTGTATTAGATAATGAGCGTATTCATCACAGGCTCCTACACATCATCCAAACTGGCAGAGAAGTAGCCTTAAGGAGCTTGAGAGAACAAATCAAAGAGCTGGCTATAAAGCTCAGGAAAGGTAATAGGGATGTTCAAACACTGCTCCAAGTTTAGATATTTGCAGGGATCCATACAATCTGACTCTGCAGGAAATAGCGTGAGAAAGAAGCTCTTAGTTGGACAGCTTGCTGCGTATTATTTATGATGCTGCCTCTGTCATAACAGTTGATTTTACCAATTAGAAAAGATGTAGAGCAAAACATGAAAAGACAACATGAGGAAAAAAAGTCTCTGTTTCTTACCTGGTTTTTGTTTTGAGGGTTTTTTTTTTTTTTGTCATGGCTGCAAATTCAGAGACACAAAGAGAATCAGTTTTCATCTTGGAGTTTTAATCTAAACGTGTTGGAAGTAAGAGACTGAGCCGCACTGAAGGCAAAAAGTAGATAACCAGATGTAATTCTTATTTCACATGTTGCACTTCCATACATTTCAGTCTCCTGAAATTCCAGAGACACATGTGTTCCACAGGAGAAGCTTAAGGGATAATTTATCTTTTGGAGGAAGGAAATGAAAATGTATACATGTATGTATATAATTTTGACAACAATCTGCAACCAGATTGTTTGCAGCGGTTTGCACTTCCATTTATTTATTCCAAACATTTTAACTCAATAACATTGATCTATGTAGCATGGATTTCCTGATTGTTATGCTTTTCAGATTTCTGAAAAAAAAGCTGAAATGGAGTTGTGACCAAATTAAAATTCCAAAACCAGCTAATTCCTTCTCCCTGAGGTTAGCAACGTTTTCTCAGCATGAACCTAGACTTGCATTCAACTCTACATTTTGGTGCCATGTAATCAATGGAAAAGGGCAAGCCCCATAATGGGGCCAGCTCTCCACAATGAGTATATCCAAACTTAAAAAAAAAAGAGATTTGAAAGAGGGGGTGGGTGGTTCTAATGCGGTAGCCTCTACTCTGTGCAGTAGAGGCTACACAGAATTACAGAGTAATTCTGCACCTACTCTATATGTGCTTACAACTGCATATGCAAATACATACTCTCTGTATGTACATATACAGTATACGCCTGGATGCACCTGTGTTGTACATATACAATACATGCAATATACACTATAAAATGCTTCTCTACCTGATCTTTAGGAGATATATTGTTTAAGCTCAGTGAAGGGAAGTTGGAACAAGGGAAAGGAGCATAAAAAGAAAAGGAAGGGTTGGAGTGATTCAAGGTAAAGCATCCCTCAGCAAACATGAGAGGATGTTCAAAGGCAATGACAGTACTATGAGCATGAAAAATACCATCACTCCTTCAGTTAACTTACAAAATGGGCTTAGGCAGAATGGAAGAGCAATGGGCGATCAAAGGAAAAGCAGTAGATTTGTTTGAAAACTGTCAGCACAATCATCAGTTTGTGTAGGGAAAATCAGCCAAAAGCACACAGTAAGATTCAGATCACCGAATTCTCCTTGTGGGTACCTATATCCAAGTAGCCAAAGGATCCTGAAAATTTATACCGTCCAGCAGCATCTAACCCTGAGGATACTACAGTGTTCCAGTGCCTCCTTGCTGAGCCTCAGAGTTTCCAGAGCTCCTTGTCTTGGGCACAGTTCCCTCGGGAAGAAGCACCCATATTCCACATGAGCCCTGCAAGCTCCTACTTCATGTCCTGCAGACCTTATTGGCACTACTGAATATAATAGGCCTGGTATGGCTAAAAGCTATTTTTCTTAAAACAAATGCTTGCTGTATCCAGGGTCCCTTCTGGAAAATGATTTGGGGCCGTAGGTGGATGATGCCTCAGGAGAAGGTGTTTCAGGCTCACCTCACAAACAAATCAACCTAAAGAGTCCATGGTGCAGAGAAGCACCTTGCCACCAGACTGATCTGATGCCAGTGCCCACTGCCTTGCCTAGAGTGGGAACAGACCATCAAAGGCACAACTCAGAGAAGAAGGAAGAGTCATGGGCAGAGGGAACCCAACCCTGTGCACTCATCATCAAGGCATTTAGATGAGAAAAGGGAATCAGAAATACAAGTTTCCAGTTTTCTAGTCAATGCTCATCTATGTTAAGGCCTATCCCCAGTCTCCCCCTGCTCCCTGAAAGCTACTGTCTTTCACAGGTACTCTGAAGCAACCATTGCTCATATAAGTCTGGGCAGCCCCATGAAGTTGGGAAGGCAGTGGAAGTGTTTTTTTCACTGTAATTGGTACATTCTGTTTATTCAGATGTGCAAGACCAAAAAAACCCACTTCTCTCATAGGCTTTTACCTCATAGTTAAATATAGTAGTTAAGCAGTTAACATGGTTATGTACCACAGCATTGCATGGGGTTTTTATCTTTTATTGGCACCATTTTATCCCTGGAGACAATAGGAGATTGTTCTCACTGTGTGCAAAAAGATCTTGTTCTGGCAAGTAGGGTTTTCCCAGTCAACAAGTTTAAAATCCTTAGTAAGGGAGATGTGCACCGTGTTGGGACCAGCCTGCTAAGCATCTCCTTGCATCAGCAATCGCTTTGCCATTAACTGCTCCTGGGGCTGCTTCAGCATGCAGGCTGTGCCTGTTGTCAAACAAAGTGTAGGAGAGAGTACCAAACCCACAACCCTCTACTCTACTGTTAGTACAAGGATAGGGGAAAAAGGTTGATTGATCTTCTCTGGACATACTTTATACTGTAACTTAGAAACTACATGGTGGGAGGAAAATACATGTGCCTAGAAGTCATTTTCTTTGTTAAAAACTACATATACACTTGAAAACAAAGGCTCTGATTCCCTGCTTAGACTGGGTTTGTGTGCCCTAATATAAAAGATGTACCGGATTTCCTTTTTAATCATGTCTTCCTGGTTGTATAAATAGTGCAATACATAATTACAGCAGTCAGAGGCATTAGGGATAAGAACTTATTTACATCAGAGATGTACATATAAGATTATGCATCCAGAGTGAAGTTTTATCTCCATTCTTAAATAAATATTATGTTTTCATCCACACCCAAAGTCTTGAAAGAAAGCTGTTTTAGTGTAAACAATTAGCTTCCTGGCCAACTGCTGAATTACTTGATGACTTGTTGCTGAGAGACTCAGATTCTGTACTGCTGAATACACTTTACAAATTTTGGTTAGACAGATAATCCACCCTAGATTCATCCAGGCATTGTAGTCTATTTGTAGTTATACTACAGTGTTTGGCTGGCCTAGTATTTCAGTTGGTCTTCTTTGCAGCAGCTATAAAGTGATTTGGTTGCTACCAAGTTTGTCACCAGTCAGAATTACAGGCACGAGGGATGGCAGCTTCTGCTGTATATTCCATGAGTGCCCACAGTTCAGCCCTTCTGCAAAACACGCTTCATATCTCAGTTTACACTGAAAAATTAAGTCTCTAGCAGTTGGAGCTGCAGTCAGCTTTCAAAATTTACTTACTGTGCATAAGGCAGTGCAAAAGTGATTACAAACCCAACCAAACCCCCAGGCTCCATGGTGATATGAACCGCCCAGAAGGTCACAGCTGAACTGCGATCCTATAGCCATGACTATTTTTCCAGAGGCAATGAAATTCATCATCTTGCAGCAGACAAAATATGAAAGGCTATCTCCTTGCCCTGCCGGGATCAACCTGCAGCTGCATTTCCCTCTGTCTTTTCTCTGCAAGGCCCAGCTAGCTACAGACTTGTCAACAAATTCTTCGGGTTTTTTTCATTTCACTTAAGCTTTGGAAGTAAACCACTAAAAAAATTAAAAGGAATTTTTTTTCCAAAGCAAAGTTGGACTTGAAGAGAGGTGTCCTTATTGATGTTAAACCAGACCTGTTTCAGGGTTCTGTTTCAGGGCAAACAAAATGCTTAAACAGCTGTGCTTTAGAATCATTTGCAAAACGAAGGCAGAAGTGCTTTTATTCAACTGCCTTCATGCAGGATTTGGCAGATAACGGTTCAAACTCTGTCTTTCTCCACAGGGATGTGAAATCCTCAGCAGCCATCTCTCAGGAGAGACCCTACCCACCCTGACAAAGCAGTCCTGCTCTGCCAAGCTCTCCTCCTGGAGCTGTTCCACTCCTTTGGAACAATTGTACAAAGCAATTACTTAAATATACATGGAACAAAGAGAGAGGGAAATGACTTTAAGGTCTATCAGTTAGGGCACTCTACTGGGTGGTAAAACAAACCAATGAATAATTAAATAATGATGTCATTATTTCAGTGACCCAATCAATTTTTATCAGGGAAGGAAAAGTCATCATCAGGTATTGCAAAAAAAAAAAAAAACAAAAACAAAAACCAGACACCTTGTACTTGGAGGCATGGGTTTAGGCAGGTAATTATGATGGTTCAAATTGACACAAAACATAAAATTCCCTGCAGGTGAAATGAGAACTGAAGCCTCCCAAGGCAGGTGCTCTAATGACAAAACTTGGGGACAAAATGTGAATTGGGGTTTGTTTGTTTCAGAGCCTTAAAAAGGCTTACATCTTAAAAGAAAAAAAAAATGAAACTAAGGCTTTTAAGGTACTCAAGTCAACCCACATCTGTAATAAATTAATTAAACATAAGGCTGAACTGCAGAGTTCCTGAGATAATTGCTTTAAAAGCATCCTCCCTCATTTATTTAGAAGCTCCAGATGCCAGTGGCAGGGTACCTCCAGGTCCCGACGACGTCCGGTATGGCTCCTTTGCTTGCTGGCACCACAGCCCAGGAAGGGACACAGGTGCTGGCTGGGCAGACAGACCACTTGAAAGCAACTTAGATGCCACAAAAATCAATAATAAACTCCTTCATTTCCTGATATATAAGAAAGGAAGAAGACCAAAATGCGTGACAGGACCACATTACAGGCTCCAAATCTTGCCAAAGAAGGAACTGGATAATGCAGTTTAATAAACCAAGTGTCATCAGGAGTAGCAACCCTGTCTGTCAAGGAACTTTATGCCCATATTATACTCGACTTCAAACCACAGTAAGCAAAGGGAGGGTGGCTGGCTACAAAAGGTGAGTTATTGCAGCAAAAAAAAGCATGTTGTTGGAGAATTTAGACATATCTGCTGCAGAAAGACATTACATAGTGCCCTGAGGAGAATTCCTTGTCACACCTCCCCCAGGCCATGGAGAAGTCTCCCTCTGCCTTCTAGAGCCGGAAAATGTTGCCATCTGTTCTCACTTGAGGAAAATTCTTATTTTATCTTTTCCATTTGTTTTAAGCTGTTTTTAAACAAGAGGGGCTCAAAATACAGGCTGTGCAATAGCATACGATACAGTTAATTTCTCTCATCATCTAATGTTAACAACATATGGAGACTGGCCTGAGCTGCCAAGGACATAAATCTATCCTTGCCTCCCTGTTTGTTCACTGAATCTCCATTTTTTATTACTGTACATTCCTTCACAGGACTTCACCAAAACACCTGGTGGGGACCTTCTAGAACAATGTATCTTGTAGTGCAGAAGAGATTCCTCTTCCCCCCTATTCCAGAAGAAAGCCCATATCCCATCAGTCTCCTTTCCCTCAAATCCAAATTCCCATTTCTATTGATAAAGCCCATTCCATTAATAAAATGTATTTGTGTTTACAGTGTTACACAAACGTCTACAACGCGTAGGGCGTTTCTTCAACATTGTTTGATTTGAGGGTGACTTCAGGGCTCCTGCCAGCAAGGAATATTAGCATCAGCTAGAGCCAAACCAACGGCAAGTTTGTTTGCAGGCAGGAAAGTATTGTGCAAGCCTTCTCACCATTTTGCCTGCTGACCTCACTCCCGACCTGCCAGTTTTCTGCTGTTCCCACCCCATGCCAAACTATGCAATGGTTTTGAGATGCACACAAATAAACTATCAGTCCTCTTCCAACGTGCTGAATTAACTGATGATTTAACTCAAGTTCCAGGCTCACGACACATATAAACATCGAACCACATTGCAACCGAAGTATGGATATTGAGGTCACTTGTTCAAACAGCTGTCACTCTTGTACCTTTTATTAGTTGTCATAAAGGAAAAGCAGGGGTAATACTGGGAAGCAAATGGTTATAACTATTTTTTTAACAGAGTTGCAAACAAGCTTGCCTACAGGGTCTTTCCTACACTGGAAAACCACTGGAACAGGGAGCAATGCTGCAGATTTGCAATGAACATTTTTCTCTCACTCTCCAAGTACAACTTCAAGACAAGTGTGGATGTCTTTACTCTTTCCCTGCATATAGCATTAAACTATGCATTTTAATACCATAGACATGAAAGATGGACTCTGCTTACAATCAACACGAGTATCTGGTCTCTCACAAAGCCTGTGTATGAACTGTAAAATGGAATGAAGTCCAAGATTTCAAGCCAACATCTGCCTCAGGTGAAAGCAGATGTTAATTGATGTTTGTTTATTCTCCCATCTATGTATCCTGTCTCTTTACAACATACTTAATGTATACATTTCATCTTCACTTTAGCAGTACAAATGTCAAATCTGTCAGAGACTGAGGACTAAACTGTCATCAGTATAGTCTATGAACCCCTTTCCATTAAAGAGAAGTCAAGTAACTAAAGGTTATTGGTGATATTTCTCTCTTTCTCTCTTCCTTCCTTTCATCCTTTCCTTCTTTCTTTCCTTCCCCCTTTCCTCCTTTCTTTTCTCCTTCCTATCTTCTTTCCTTCCTTCCTCGTTAATTGTCTGTGGGACAAATTCTGACCAGAGTTGTCCAGAGAAGTTAATTCAAGAATATTTTCATAAAAAACACTTGACCGTATAACCTTGAGTAATAATTAGTTTTCAGTATTTACTGGAATATCATATGATGAAATGGACTATTCATTAGGAGCTTCTTTTGCCATATTGTCTGGCATAGTATGAAGTCATCTGAGTTTCAAAAAATGTGTGATGTCACACCTTAACACTCCCTTTTTCAATCACTTTTTTGTTAATTATTTTGATCCAGGGTGTGGCTTTCCCTGCCTCCAGTTCTAGTTGTTAATCTCCCCTTTTAAGAAGTACCTCAAGCTTAAAGAATAACAACATGCAATAAATACTATTACAAGTAAGTATATTTTATTTGCATGGAGATATGAATCTAAATGTTCCTATGCTTGGAGAAAACCCTCTACCCTCAGAGTGCCAGGCGAAGGAGGAGGAAGCAGGAATGAGCCCTGTTCTGACCCACCCAGACAGATTCTGGGATCTTTTCTTGTACAGCATTAATGCCAGATTCAAACTCATTGCTTTTTTTTGCTATTCAGATGCACTATGCCTTTCAAAAGCAGTGAAACAAAGCACACCGTATGCTGCGAATGCTATTTTATCGCTGTGTCAACAATAGTGCAGGCCTCAGCATTTAGCAAGAGCTGTTTACTTTAGTCCTGAGAAGTCTCTCGCCAGCCAGGGCAGACGGTATGTGACACCAGTTTCACCACAAAGTGCCTATTTTTTTTTGATGTCGATACAATGTGGTGCAGAAATGTCATGTCCAGCCACTGTATTTCACGGCTGGTGAGTTCAGGTCAAGCTCTTTCTGCCTCAGTTAGGTCCCATGGAGAGGGGAATGGGGAAGAGAAGGTGGCTGAGGTGCAGAGAGCACAAGCAGCTCCCTCCCATCCATGCTATTTGCCAACACAGAAAGGAGTCTCGCAAATAGGTCACTCATTAAAAGTTTATATAGCTAAATTCAGGAAGCCTCCTCTCAGAACAACAACAGTAAAGGGGAAAAAAAAAGAAGGGATTTTTTTGAGTCTTCTGGGTGGGCACAATCACTGGGCCTGAACCCAATGCCTGGGTGAAGCATTTCTTTCTAGATACCCCTCCAGCCCCTCAGAAAGTGATTTGTTATCTTTTTACCCCTTCACCAACAGCTCTGCAGTCCTTTCTGTAGTTCTTTACAGAAACCCAAAGGAGGAAAAGTTGACTACGATATTAAACAAGCCACATGTGCTGTGTTTTCTTTTTAACCAAAAACACTAATTGAGATTTTAAAAAATCAGACTAAAACCCAGTCCTATAAAAGAGGTCTCTCTGCTTAACAACCCCTCTCTTCAAAAGCAAGACGGCCACTTAGAAAGCAAGGTGAGGATTATGTGCTAACGTTGGCAGGCTTTGAGGGCTTACAGGTTGTGAAACTACCTGAAACATGGTCTCTCTACCTGGGCAGGGCAAGTGTATTCAGTAAACACACCTTCCTTTCATAACTGTTCAGACTCAGGGATAATTTCAGAGCTCACCGTAACTCCCTTCCTTTATACGGAAACCATCCCGCCAGGAGATGGGATGCAGAGCAGAGTTGAGACCAGGGAGGCCCTCCTGTATGGCACAGGATGAGAAGGAAATATTAACATGCACCTTGTCCCACCTGCCTGGAAGTCACACAGTTACAGCATTTTAACCTGTATAGCAGTGGTGAGGGCAGGTTTGAGTTTTCAAGTGGTGGTAAACCCTCCTCCATTCCCCAGTGGCAGCAATTAAATGCTCCTTCAGTTTATTGCACTACATTTTGGATCACTTCTCATTTCATACAACAGACTGTAACATTCAGGCTTAACAATCCTGCTTAGTTTGGAGGAACTAAATCAGTTTTTCAGAGCTGAGAGAGCGATCTGCACAACTTCTTAAACAGTATAGAGACGACTTCTAGGTTTTCAACTAATTGAGCTTGCAGCTAAGTAAACTTGCAGCATAATGAAAATAGGTTTTATGGTAATTCTCCTGTTGCTCAATGAAGAAGTCAGGGATAGAAGGTAAGCACCAGAGCCCCAATCTCCTGCACTGCTTAGCTGTTAGGTCATTCTCTGGCACTATTTTGGACTGCTCTAGCTAAGATGTCTCCCCTGACCACGCTTGGATGCAGTTCTGGCAAGAAATTATTCTAAAGGATGCTCTCAAAAAGCAGCATGACTAAGACCATGATAACTTTGACTCTCATTCTATTGCTGTTGTCTCGTTACTGCAAACATTATGAAACCTTTGAGCACTCTAAGGATACTGCAAAGTTGCCTGCTTCATGCTAGAAAAACACCAGTCTGAAAACCTTAAATATAAGACAAATTTCAGGCTTATTGAACTAAAACATCAATGCAAAGCAATGCTTCTGTCCTAGGATCCAACAACAGCCATGGCCACATAGTGTGGACACATGCAGTGTGGATGTAGTCAGCCTGCTGCAGGGTCACTGTAGCATGGATGTAAGCCACTCAGCACCATGGGTCTGGGGGCCATGGATCCCTTTCTGCAGCTGACATTTAGTTGTGTACTAAGAGTGCCAGGCTGCCTTGGAAAACTGTTTTAATTCATGGCAACGCAAGTCCCTAAACCCTACCTGTAAAGTGTTGCCTAGCCACTGAGCAGCACTCCGGCAGCAGGGTTTGTTACTCTTCATGAGCTGCTAAGTAAGATGCAGAAGTAGTCTTGTTTTCCTGGGAGGAGGATTCAAGAATCAAATGGGGATGTAGGTCTCAGAGCACTTAGGTGACCCCTCAAAATCTCTTAATTGCTAAAGTAGCAATTAATCTCAAATTAACAGCTACAAACACTGTTTATGAACTAGGTAAATAAGCTGGGAACATGACAAATTTTAACTAGTGGCTTGCTCTTATCACACCTTGACAGCTCTACCATGAAAACATACAGCCCCTAAAAGCCATACCAAATAGGAGCCTGGACTCGGAAAATGGCTCCTCTGTTCTTTGTAAAGAACACAGCCACTGTAATCATAACAATACACCAAAAATACAGGGGAAAGGAGTCCCAGAGCTCAATGACATGTTTTAAGAACAAAAAAAAAATTGACATCTGCATTCTTGCTTCATTAGGTCCTCTCAATTCCTGGATCAGAATGGAGCAAACAGCTGATCCTTATTTATTTGTGAAACAAAGTCCATAAAAAAAAAAAAAGAGATTTCACAAAGCTGAAACCATGCCATTTGAAACACCACGGACTGAAGTCTACTGCCAAATACGAGGCAGGATCCTGGGGGAACCCAGGGGACTGCAGCTCTGGAAGTTGTGGTATCCTTAGCCACAGGACAGATGTGCCCCAAGGGCAGGAACAATGGAAGCAAGGGCAAATTGCTCAACTGAATTTCAATGAAAGAAAAGCAGTTTTCCTATAAATGAGGAACTCTTCAGCAAGCCCAGTGTGACCAAAAGCTATTGTTTCCTTAAGAACCTACAAGGCACATTTCTTAAAAGTTACTGAAAGGTGCAGTTTTCAGTCCAAATACTTTTCAACACTTATTCAGTTGGCTCCATTTTGGACATACAGCTTTGGGTGGAAAAAATCATCATTAGAATCTCTTAATCTGACTACAGAGAAATCCTTGAAGAGTAGCATAGAGTAGATGGCTAATTTTTTATGCAAATTAAATTAGATGACATGAATCCTACTCCAAGTGATTCAGATGCTTAAAACTACAGTTGGTCAGAAATAAGAAACACAGGAGAATACACAGGAGCCATGTATGAAAGAAGAGGCCCCATGGAAGTAACAATTTTAGGAACAATTATGAGAACTGACCTCATCCACTGCTCTGAGCACTAAGATACTTAAACAAGCTGGCAGGAAATAGTGGAAGACCCACCATCCTTTTTCAGTGTTGGAAATGTGGGCAATTCACTGGAGACTGGACACTCACTCTCTCAGAATACTTTCTGTCCTTTGTCATTTGGCAGCTGAGCAGTCTGCAGAGCTGTTCCATAACTCAAAGACCCGGGTTACATCAAGCTCAGAGCTTGATTGACAGCTGACTGAACATGAGCCAGCAGTGTGCTCAGGTGGCCAAGAAGGCCAATAGCATCTTGGCTTGTATCAGAAACAGTGTGACCAGCAGGTCCAGGGAGGTTATTCTCCCTCTGTACTCAGCACTGGTGAGGCCGCTTCTTGAATCCTGTGTTCAGTTCTGGGCCCCTCACCACAAGAAGAATGTTGAGGCTCTGAAGCGAGTCCAGAGAAGAGCAACGAAGCTGGTGAAGGGGCTGGAGAACAGGCCTTATGAGGAGCAGCTGAGAGAGCTGCGGTTGTTTAGCCTGGAGAAGAGGAGGCTCAGAGGAGACCCCATTGCTTCCTACAACTACGTGAAAGGAGGTTGTGGAGAGGAGGGAGCTGGCCTCTTCTCCCAAGTGACAGGGGACAGGACAAGGGGGAATGGCCTCAAGTTCTGCCCGGGGAGGGTCAGGATGACCTCAGAAAAAAATATTTCACAGAAAGGATCATTGAGCACTGGAACAGGCTGCCCAGGGAGGTGCTTGAGTTATCTTCCCTGGAGGTGTTTAAAAGATGGGTGGATGATGTGCTGAGGGGCATGGTTTAGTGGTTGATAAGAATAAATGGACTCGATGATCCTGTGGGTCTCTTCCAACCTAGTGATTCTGTGTGCAATTCCTTGTGACTAAACCAATGAGCACTGAGCTGCAGCCAAATAAGACCAGTGCAGGTGTTAGGCCCTGGCACTCACTGTTCTGTGATGTAGTCAAGCTGATATTTCTGGCTAGTTGAGAGTTAACTGCATGATATTTCTCATTTGAAGGGTAAAACAATTCTGTGCTAATTAGGAGCACAAATACTACTGGACTACATTTTATGCATTTCATAAGCCCCAAATCTGGATTAAATCACACGCACTAGCTATTTAATCACTTTTGTACCACAGATGCTGTATAATTAGAAGCCCCATCTTGGAAAGATGGAGAGTAGGACTATGCTATGTACCACACGAGTATTAACACAGGCCTCAAAACCAAAAACAAACAAGGAAAGAAGGTGCAAAAATCACTATTATCACTGCAATATACAGCACAGGGCTGAGATGCAAAATTAAGAAATGGTCTGTGAAACTTCCAAAGCAAACTGATCTTGCATCACACATACTTGTCAGAGTTAGCATGTATATATACTCAGTCTTACAAATTGTACTCGCCACATATCATCCTATTGAAGAGTCTGATTGTGGAGGTAAAAAGAAAACCTCAACACCTTACCAAAGATGGTTTTTGTACAAGTGCACAAAATTTTAAGTTAGTTATTACTGAAGGACATATAACTTTTCTGACTTAAAAAATTATGGATTTTCCTTGTAGGGAATTTTTATATAATAGATTGCATGCATGTTAACTGTGGAAAGACTAAATACAAATGCAACTGCAAGAGCATAACTAGAAGGACAGCTCCTTCTGATGAGTTCTTATTAATGCTGATGATTTGCAAGTCAAGACTTTGCAGAACTAAAGTTAGTTTTGCACAACTAGCCATGATGAAAGTTGAAAAGCTGAAAGACTGAGCTTTCTTTGGGAGAGGGGTTTTTTTTCTCCTTTGTTTTATTTCTTGGGTATGACTTCTTAAACAATGCAATTCTTTAATTCTTTGTAAGTAATTTTCACATTCACAGTTCAAAGAAGCACAGCCCTCTAAGAACAACCAAATTAAGTGACTCAAGTCTTTGAGAACTGCAACATTCACCCTTTAGATGTCTACTTCTCCCAAGGGAAAACTTCATACAATTTAAATGTAAAAATCAAAGAAAGTTGGAATGAAGAAAAAAATACCAACCAAAAAAACCACTGCAATATGAAAATTTGAACACGATACTTGAAATTTCTCATTCACTGAAATAATGTATTACATTAGACACTGTTCGTAAGAGCTATTAGTGTTCTGGGCTGTGTGCCTCCTAGAGCTCTTGCTGTAACTTGACAGACAGCATCTCTAGGAAGCAGCAGTTTCTCTTAGAAAAGTGCAAGTTTCAGGAGTAAAATGGTAATTCCCACAAAGTTAGTCACAAATCTCAGTGCCCCCTTTGTACCATGTAATTATAGCGATGCCCGCCCAAGATCAGGAGCAAGTGTTCATGAATGCATCGCACCCATCTAAGATTTTAAAAAAAAACATTGTGAGGGAATATACTTTCTTGAGGGAATATACTTTTTTCCACACCTATCTGAGATAGCTAACCACACTAAGTGAAATGGTAAGAAATCTGCCCAGCATCAAGACATTTGTGATAAAATACAACACTGTTTTTTTATTAATGTAAAGCTCAGTGTCACAAAAGTTGAGAAGGCTGTATATGCCATGTAGATTACATAATCAAAGACAGGGCTGCAGACTGCACTCCTGCTGGCAAGGTAGGGAAAGAGCCAAAGGCATTTCCATGGGGCCAAATAGGCTAACTGCTGGCCAAGTGCCTTCACAGCCAGCCAGCTCTTTCTAAGTGGAGGAGAGCTTGCTATTCCAGTCTCCAGGAAACCAGATTAGTAGGTACACAAAGTGGCTGGTCAGCTGGGGAGGAAGGGGCTGAGGAGTGCACTCAAGTGTGCTCCCATCACCTTGCCAATAACACCTGTTCCATCAGCTGTTGCTAACCCAGAGCTGAAGGTCCAAGCGCTCCTTCTCCCCTTGTTTCTCTTGCTCCCTTTACAGTCAATCTCTGCATAATATGCAGCAATCTCAGGCTGAACTCATGATGTACCCAAAGCACACTGTGTAACAGCACCCATCCTTATGAAGGAGGAATCGGAGACGTGAGCTAAGCCCTATGAAACCTGCTAAGTCCAACCCATCACATCAGTTTTCAGTCAGAATTCAGAAACATTTAAATCTCCCAATTGCTTACACTTAGAAGTTTTTTAACCATGGGATTATGCTGCGTTTCTTGCAATTAACCTATGTCTATGTTACAATGAACACCAGCAGAGCTGGAATAAGTGTTGCAAGTTTCCTACAAAAAAAGCCAACCCAAAACCTTTGATTCCTCAGGGAAAAAAAATAGCAGCACTTGAGAATTCAAAACAGAGTAACACTACAAGTGTTGATAATTACTTACAATACAAATTCCTGGTTTTGCTTAACCAGACTACACTCAAAGTAATAGCTTTGACTTGAATGATTCATGTTTCAGGTAGAATTAGTAATATTAATCTGCAAAAATTATTTTCATTGTTTCATGTATATAGAAAAGTAAACTAATAGGGTTGACTTCAGAAGTTTCTTGTTCTGAAAGGCACAGAGGTAAACCTAATTCATCACAAACAGCTCGTGATCCTTTGAGATGAAAATCCACATGAAGATTTTCTATGAAAGTAGAAAGGATATTGGAAAATTAATTAATTAGAAATCAGTTAGAGACAGACAAGATAAGCAATAGTCTCACAGGTACTCATGCAACTAGTTACACAATTAGCATTGGCTTTATTCTAATAATGCTTCTACTAGTAAGACTTGCAGACTTTGGCCAAACACCCAATCCCCAGTAATGGAACAAAATACACCCAAAACTGCAGACTCCAAGAGGCAAACTCTCACCAGCTACGTACAGCAGCAGCACCAGCACAAGAATTGCTGAAGCGTGTCCACAGAAGGCCAAATAAGCTGGTGAAAGATCTGGACAACAAGTTTTATGAAGAGTAGCTGAGGAAACTGGGGTTGTTCAGTCTGTAGAGAAGGAGCCTGGAAAGAAGACCTCATCGGTTTCTACTAGTACCTGAAAAGAGGTTATAGCAAGGTGGGTGTTGACCTCTTCTCAAAAGCAAGAAACTAGCAATAGGACAAGAAGAAATGGCTGCAAGTTGCACCAGGGGAGGTTTATATCGAATATTAGGAAAAAATTCTTTACCAAGAGTGGTGAAGCATTAGAACAGGCTGCCCAGGGAAGTGGTGGAGTCACCATCCCTGGAGGTGTTCAAAAAAGCATTTAAACATGGTATGTATTTTAGCAGGCATGTGGTGGTTGGCTGACAGCTGGAAAAGACCGCCCAGATCACCAAGTCCAACTGTAACAATTACATTACCGTGATTCTCTAAGTAGACTGAGCAACAATGCTACTGCAATTGTATGAAACTATAAGACTCAATGAAGGTTGATTTACAGTTAATTTACTAATAAAGCATTTATAGCAGCAGGAGTTTGTTCCACATGCAACTGGGCAATAGGAAGTCATGGGATTACACCAACCTATAGTTAGGGATGGGCATCTGAGCAGCCATGTATAATGAAGAACCAGAAAACAACTTCTTGTTGCTTCAAGGATAACCCCACAAACACGTTCCTTTGACCACAAGAAAAATGAAGAGTGAAGACAACAAGAACAGATATAAAAACACAAGGATAACTGTAACCATCCCTTAATATGAAAGAGCCAAAATATTTTTAACTTTTTTTAATATACCTTCAGTTTGACACTCAAAAAAGAGCAATAGCTAGAGAGATGATGCTGTATACAATACTTCTAAGCCTCACCACTCAAAAATTTCTTCAAGTAGAAAATACAGACAAAAATCTAGGAAGGATGACTTTTCTTTTATTTGAAGCAGAGGGAAGAAGTAATTACATATCAGAAAAGTGTTTAAAGTTGATGCAGACACTTCAGGAGATAAAGGAAAATATCCATAAAAGAAATTTCTGATGCTGTTTTAATTCTACTTATATAAGCAATGCTTAAAACAGGTGGATGGCACAATCACTTATTTTAAACATTTTCAATTGTCTGAAAGTCACACATAGCTTACATGTAAAATAGTGACGTATTGACTCATTGCAGACAAGAAAAAAAACAACTCAGAAATTGTTAGGTGGCTTATTTAATAACAGTCACCAACATGCTGTATGGCAGCCTGTCCTTGCCGGATGCAAAACAAGTGCACAGGGAAAGGTGAAGGAACGTGGGTGTGGAAAGGGTGTGCTAAGCAGAGAAGATACAGATGGTAAAAGTCTCTTCACAATTATAAGGAAAAAAAAAAAAGATAAAAAATCTTGGAATGGTGGAAAAGAACATGCATAGGACAAGCAATACACTGGACTCCGTTGTTTCTGAGTAGCTGTACACTAATCCCATTTTAGCATGGTCAGAATTTCTTTTTTTGTTATCAACAGGTATCTATTTCCATACCAGAGTTTATTCATCTTCTCTTCAAAAAGTCCAGGAAGCAACAGGCATTTCACAAGATGCACTTTTTGTTCAAACAAACAGTGCAAGCAACAACACAGGAGGGACTAATGCAGAGTACTGTGGGAAAGCATTCCCAGGAAGTGGAAGAGAGATTAAAAACTTTCTGATGTTATGATAGCACGTTAATAAAGCCACCTCTCCTCACTTGCTGGCTGTCATTGTACAAAGGGAAGGAAGTGGACTCAGAACGAGTAGGATGTTGAAACCAGGTTAAAAGGTGTTGTAGGATGATGTCTGTGTCCATACTGTAGATGAGACAGCAAAGCAAAAGCTTAGAGACAACCTCCTCTCTGTAATGAGTTCAATTTCATCAGTCATTTA
This sequence comes from Coccyzus lansbergi, assembly GCA_033558105.1. Lineage (NCBI taxonomy): Eukaryota > Metazoa > Chordata > Aves > Cuculiformes > Coccyzidae > Coccyzus > Coccyzus lansbergi. The sequence continues at coordinate 1,973,227 of JAUMJK010000379.1, forward strand.
CACTGGAAGTGTGAGCGATGGATCATGTCTGATATGCACTAATAGTCACAGGCTATTTGAATCATATTCAAGATGTCCATCTTCCTGTGGTGTCCACGTCAATAAAATTACGTGAAAAAAATAAGACCTAATGTTCATGCCAGTTGTTCAAATAAAATGGAATTTTCTCTCCCCATTTCCCTCCTCCCTCTGTTTTTGCCCCAAACTTCAAAGTTTCATTTGCATTCATATAAAATCTGTTTACAGTCAACTTCACCATGATTCTGGAGTTTCTCTCTCATCCTCCCCGCCCCCAGACTAAGACACAAAGCAAAGCTGGCCAGGTGTCTCTAAACCACAGAGCCAGCTGCTCTTAACCAAGCTCACAGGAAATAGCAAGGAAAATATGCAGCATTTGACACATCTGGAATAGATTGCAGAGTCTTTGAAAACAGTGTCCCAATTCCCTTCCTCCTGCTGATGAGATTTCAGGCTACCAAACTGCTTCACCAACCATAGATGATTAGATAATGCATGTACATTTTTAACCCTACATATTCTTCCTTTCCAAATGAGAATTTTTCAAAGTTAGTCCAAGGTAAAAAAAAAAAATAAAAATCAAAACCAAGTATTTGAATGAAGTTCTCAACAATAGTGGAGAAAAAAAAATAAAAAATTAGAAGTCTGCTATTTAATGTGGGAAAAATCAATACAATTGGGACATACTACTTGTTGACATTGGTAAACATAGAATGCTGCATGATTTGAACAGTTGTATCAATTCATTAAAAGAAATGTCCTTACAGTTTGTTGCCACAAAACATAAGATGAGAAGGAGAAGAATAGAAAGGATTGGTTAGTACCAATTTTGCGAAGTAATCTGCCTATAATTCCATGGTGACACAAATATTGCAGTGTGCTTTTTTCAATGTGAAAAAAAATCATAAACCATTATTAGCAAAACAAAGCAATGTTTTATTATCCGATTTTTTCATATGGACAGTGAATGCAGAAGAACACTAAAATAAACAGGTAAGTTCAGGAGACAATCCCAATTGGATATTGTATGTATAATTTTATTCTTTCCGTAAAAAGCTGGGGAGTAGAGGTGCCCTTAAAGTTTTAGTCACTTTCGGTATCTCTGAAAGATTAAGAAAATCAATAATGTGACCAATTTACATATGCATATTTTAAATATTCATCATAGATACAAAACTGAATACAACACTACCTAAAAAAGAAACGTAAACCTCACTGGTTTTAGTATTAGTAATTAAAAGGTAAAATTCTAACATAAAAAACCTGGAGGAAAGTTATTGGATATTTCCCCTCAAAGGTGCAACCAACAACCCACGTATTTTTGCAACAGATTCCAGTTGTACAAAGGACTGAGAGATGTAGTCTCCTACTTAAGGAGAACCATAAATTTCACAAACTTAAAAGGAAACCACACATGCATGAACAGTAGGCAGTACCACTTAAAGAGATGACATTTATAAAAAAGTAACGGTATACCTTAAATTAATACTGGGAGAGATGCAACACACAGTTTCTACTTTCAGAGGTTTAAGAGCAAGTTGTTTGGTGGGGTTTTTTTCTTCATAAATTACTTCCAAAATTACCTCAGGTTTAAATTAGTTTATTCTTAGGAAATGGCAAAGTATTTATCCTAAACAAGCATTGCAAGATAACTACATGAAAATTTTTTGAGAAGCCCTCAGGGTGGATATTGCATTTGTACTAAACTCAAGCCTTCTTAAACAGAGCCAGTGTTATAACCCAGGGAACATATTTGCAATACTCTGAGGATCAAAGGTGCACCTACAAGGATCCAACTGCATGGCTGAGGACTAACAATATAAGGCTGTCCATCCCTGCTAACATGAACAAACCCTATCTCTGAATGGGATTGTACACAAAAATAATGCATTTTCCTGCTGAAGCCCAAACCAGTTAATAATAATTCATATGAGGAAAGTTAGGATAAGACAGATAATTGAATACCTTTACCTCCAAAATTACATCTAATAGTTACTATACCCTTAATGGCCAATTAACAAAAAATACATATGTAGCTCTATGATTAAACAAAATTTAGAGAATATGCTGATACAAAATATATTTTGACATATTTCCTAAGAAGCAATTCCAACAGTCATTTATGCAGTTATTTACAGGGGACTCGAAGTAGAGTATCAGTTTTAAGCAAACTAGTATATTGGTTCGAATTTGATAAAATATTGGAGAATACAAGATTGTAACAACAAGGAACTCTGGGGTTTAGTAAACTTAAAAATGTTCTACACAATAATTAGACGAATCTAAATTATATAAAAAGCCGTCTGAACTGGTTAATCTGAATCATTTAATGCATTCCATTGTACTCAAAGTTCAGATCAACGAGTCAGTGGCACATACACGCTGTGAAACAAGCTACTCCTTAAACCTTTCAGATAAAACAAGCACAGATTAACCAAGTCCGACTGTACCTAATCTGTACTAACAGATGGTTTGTTCTTCCTTCAATACTATTTTTTTAATAAGCACATATACAAATGTGCTATTATAAAACAAAAGGCAGCAATTATAAATATTTACTAGAATGATCAGAACTGGCATTTGAGCATAAACCATCCTGTCATTTGTTTTTGAAGCCATATCTTCACTAATTTGTCTTCTGGTTTTAGTAGTCTTCTATCCTATTAACTCAGAGGGTTACACATCATCTGGAAGTTTCACACTGGTATAGGAAAGGAATGTCTGTTCGACGCAGTCTGGAGATAAAGAAAGAGTTGTACTTCAGTTCATGGCAGTGACAGAAATAGCATCGCTAACTGACATTAAACCCAGAAGCAGCAGCTGCTCATCTCACAAGATTGCAGAAAAAAGTGAAAACTTACTATTATTTTGTTATCACTTCAAAAGAACACCTGAGAATATTTTGTAACTCTAGAGGCAATATTTGTTATTTATTAAAACTAATAGTTATTGTAGAGAGAACTGCCTAGCTATGCAAGAAAAAGGATGTTTAAGTCAGATAGCAATTAACTTGAACTTCTTATTTCAATACTTAAGATACTTCAGAGTATTCACATGTCCAGCTCTCTTAACGGACCTTATCAGCCCATACACCTCAGTGATGCCTAAAGTCAAAATTCAAAGCCACTGAACTCAAAGAGGACAACTCATCAACTTCGGTTACAGCTGAACTAAGTAGTTTTATCCCAAAGCAGAATTTTAGCCACAGCAAAGAATCCCAGACCACATTATCATACACTCATTATTCCCTCCAAACTACTTCTCAAACACCACCTCCTAGTCTTAACCACTGTTTTTTAAATAGTATTTTTGCACTTTATTGTACTGAGAGCTATAGACATTCAGTCTCATCTCTACAAATTTCAGTATTCTGAAGAGGCTACCATATTGCTAAGAAAAGGAGACGTATACCACTACTGTAAAAGTTAAATACTGCCAAGTAGGTACTGATTTAGGCTGGTTACTAAAAGGCAATATATGCCTTAGTTACTTAACTTACCATATAATTCTGAAAAAAATGCACATTAAAAATAAGTATTATGCTACAGTTCTATTAGCAGATTTCTTCCAGGATCGAGAACTACGTAATGTGGCACAAGTGTTTACTAGCTGTTTTTAAATGTATATCACTGCCTTTTAGATAATGAATATTTGTTTCTAGGTAAATACTGTCCCAGTTTTTTTCAGGTTTTGATAATGTATTGCTGGACACTTCATATTGGTCCCATAAACAACCTCAGAAAACAGTTACAAAGATCTGCTTTATTACAGCTAACACAGCTTCTCAGATAAGTTAGAATACAGTATTTAGGCATTTTAAGTAAACTACAGAGTAATGAAAATGCTATAGTACTTATTTCTAGGATTAGATCTATCTCATCATGCAGTTTAAGTAAAAATATTAAACACAAATGAAGGTACCTGGTTTAAGTCAGACAGTTAAGTCCAATAGATCCACCGAACAGATAAAAAGCATGAAAAAAAATAGAGTGGATAAGTGCCAGGTTGATTAGTCAGTTACCTGAAGGATATGTAGAGCATATTGTTGCATACACAATAATCATACTTGTACAGGACTGTCTTAATCCAGTCATGTAAAGAGACACAATACTCATCTATTGTTTGCATGTTCAGACCCATGTCAATCAGATTTTATATGCAAGCAGATTAGTGCTTCCTAACTTGCTGACAGCAGGTTGACTACTAAAGCCAGTTTTCCAACACAAAGGGCAGTATCCAGACAAGCAGCAGACACTGTTCCTTGCTTATGAAAAGCAACAGGTTCCTCTTCATTTTTGTTACTGAACACTAGCTCCAGGCTGGACTGGAGGCAACAAGGATGCATTATTTACTTTCAAATTTCATAACTTCAAGAGACTCCAGATATTTCCAAGCCGATGTGAAATATATACAATATTCATGACAGCTTTTAAAAAAACCCTGCAACTTCTGTTCTGTGACAGAAGTTTGATTATTTATTTTTAATATAAATATTTCATTCTTCTTGGTTTTCCTGGGAGAGAGAATCTTTTTTTTATTACCTTCAGTATAATTTGCTTACCTTCAGTACAGGAAAAAAAATCTTGTTCTGTGAGCAGCTGCCATGCTTTCAGACATATTTCTGACTTTAAGATAATTAACAAAGCCTCGAAAGAACAGCAGAAGTCCTAAAAGTGTAGAAAATGCATAAAATTAAGTATATCAACCTAAGTAGATGCTAACCCACATTATTCTTATTTTTATAATTTTTTAAAATGCAGATTATACAAAGTGAAGCAAGATCTTTATATATCATCCACAAATTCAACAAGCAAGTCTTCTGCTTTTGTCTTTTGAAATTATGATACAGCGCTATGGAAGGTTTTTCAGCAATTTTACACTCATACTGATTCAAGTACCATTTGTTAAAAAAGCTACATGAAAGAACTCAAAAAGAGGGGGAAAAATACATACTGCACATTCTTTTCTAGTAGAATTCTTAAAATAACTTAGTAGTGTGTCAGAAGACTACCCAAACCAGAAAATGTACCTTCAGAAACGTATAAGATAAATGTACTGCAAGTCAGAACAGGAGGCAGGAAGACAGACAGTATAGACTGCTCTAGTAACAAGCTAATAATAAATTATAGTAGATTACAGCTTGAGATTTAACTATCCAGGAAAATATATATGTCCAAGAGAAAGAATAACAACAGTCTATTTAAAGAAAATTACTCGGCATATGTTTGATTATACTTTTTTGGTCAACTCCACATTTCAAGTAATATTTAAATATTTAACTGCATTTGGAAGAATATTTCAGCTCTGATAAGAGGAACAAGCAAAAAGTAATATTGACATAGCAGTTACAGCTGTGACAACAGAAATCATTAACATGACGTTGTCAACATCACTTTAACAATTCAGAGATTCACTGCAGGTCTGAACAAACAAACCCAGAAAAACGCAGTGGACACAGATCTTTGGTTCATTTTTGTTCCACTGAGTAAACTGCAACAAATTAATCAGTTCCTCAGGTGGATCAGGGAGAATCCAACAGAGATAAATTAACCGCCCAAAGAGCTGGGGAGTTAAAATCCAAATTCCACATCCAATGGATAGAAACACGAGTCTAGAGAGCAATTCTCCTAACTTAACTAACACATGGGCACATTCAAGATAAATGCTTATGTGTACACAAACACATATAGATTAAGATTCAAAAGGTTCAAATGAAAATCTAAACTGTAACTTAAAAAGTTTCACAAAGGACTTCACTCCTTTCATACACTTACAGCCTAATAAACCATCTCTATGGTTACAGTGATGTTTTGCTCTGTGATGCACTTTTTCTTCCTGTTCTCCAGGTTGTGACTGGTTTTTGTTGTTTTTTTTCCCCTATGCTCATTTCTTCTCTAAATGTTTTTTGCTTGTAAATTTTTACTGACTTTCTTTTTGCTTTTTTAAAACCAAAACCTCATTAGTAGACAGATACACACAAGACCAAACACAAAGAAAGCTCTGCCAACCACTGGAACTTTGACCTAAGTCAGATAAGTTTCTGTGATTAAGGTGAATTTCACACAGAAAAAAAAGCACTAAGATCTGGATCAACTACTCCACTACAGAAGCTGCTACCCAGACATTACAAGAGAGTCTTATGTTCAACTGAAAAGCAGCTGAAACAGCAAAAGGTGGGCAGGCAGCTCTTAAGGTGCCTGAAAGCATACTTCCTGCATTACACATGTTGGAAAACCAGGCCAAGTTCAACCCATATTTCTATGTTTAGGGAAGAAAAAAAACCAAACTCTTTCATTGTGTTCCTTAAAAAGAAACATTGGCTAACATTTAAATTTAAAAATCACAACTATCTCTCTCTTTAATTTGTTCACTGTACAAGACAGCTCCTTGGAAGTAAACCACCTCACTTTTCCATGAAGCATGAGCAGATTTTTTAAAGAAAGGAAGGGAGCAGAAACAGACAGCACAACACCAGAAGAGAGGAGAAGATGGGAATAGGTGGTCTTAAATATGTCAAAGGACTATACAAAAGAAAGAATCCAACTTAGTTCATTCACTTCTTAACAGATGCAGGACTTGCTATTTCATATGCTCCAACAGGAAATGATTAAATACAGATCTGGTTGGCAGTGTAAATTGATAATACTCTTCCATGTCCTGCTAAGTAGCTCTGTTGGGTTAAATCTTTCTGCGGTGTTCTAGCAATCTCAGTATATCCACTTTATCAGTTTGAAAACACCGTTAGCGTATTTCATGTGAAATATTCATGGGACAAGGGAAGATTAACTGCTGGATGCATACCACATGCCTCACAGTGCATATTATTCCAAGTCGTATTACAAACCTCTTGAGTTAAAGAAATAAAAAAATCAAACTTCAAACAGCTAAGGCTGAAAATACAGATTTCCCAAACCTAAGTGAGCAAACTTTTGAACAAATACTGCAAAAGATTGGTTTAAAAAAAAAACAAAAACAAAAACAAACAAACCCCAGTTTCTTCCACAGAGTGGGGAAAATGTTAGGGAAGGACATGCTATTTTCATTGAACTGACAGGAAGTGTCAAACCTCAATCTCAGGCACCACAAGGGTTTGTTTTAATTCAAGATTTATCTGGAGATGTTTGTCCCTATAAAGAGTCATTTCACTTCCTACTTAAATACAATCATGTCAAACAGAAAGCATTCAGGGGAGTGACTGATGCTGTGATGGGTTAAACATTTGCAGTTTCTGTAAATCGTAAGGAACGAAGTGGAGGTGTTTAAGGGACGGGTGGATGAGGTATTGAGGGACTTGGTTTAGTGTTAGATAGGAATGGTTGGACTAGAAGATCCGATGGGTCCCTTCCAACCTGGTTGTTCTGTGATTCTGTGAAGTGCACAACAGCAGAACATGCTGAGTATTACAAAGTCTCATGGATGTCTTCAAACTTTACTAAAAAAGCAGATAAACAAAGTTTCGGGTAACACCATTTAAGGTTTCAGGTAACACCATTTAAGATTTTCATCATTTCTTGTGAAATAAATAGCAAACCACAGGATCTCAGTGCTGGGTTCTTTAAGAAGTGTATTTACTAGTTCATTCTAACATTTGCTGTTAGACATTTGAGTCAATTGACTTAAAGGGAAGAGTGCCACCTACTGAACCAGCAACAGTTTACTATCTTCCAGAGCAAGAAAATATGAAGGACAGTAACATTCACTTCTGTAAAAGAAAATAAATCTCATATTCAAAGCAGAAAATCCACAGTCAGAAAAAAAGGTGTAGTGGTTGGGTTTTGGCATATCCTAATTAAAAACAAACACAAGAGCAGAATTCAATGTGCATAAGACCTCGAAGGTGGGCAGACAGGCTTCTTAAGAGAAAGCTGACATCACAGGAGCACTGTGATCAGAAAGCATGAAGCCATTCTCTTGTTTGAGTGAGAAACCACTGATGCAATATGCATTTCAAAGGACTAGAAAAGGGTATTTTGAGACCTCCACCTACCTAGGAACAGTCACATTTCTAAAATTTTGATACCTGACAGTCAGGCTTATACATGTAAGTACTAGGTTTCACTCACTTTTCCATATGCTTCCTACATAAAGCCAAAGTTTTACTACACAGTTCTGCATACCCAGATCAGTAGAACCAGCTTAAAAAGCACAAATTACAAGTCTCAGATCTGTACATAATTAATTACATACTCAGAACAACAATTTTTTTTTGAGCTGAAGATTATTTGAATAGTCCACAGTTTACACCGTAATATCACTATGGTAACTTATAATCTCATGTATACCTTAGAAATAAAAACATGAAATAAAACTATCAGCAGCTAAGGATGTTGCAGAACTCTTATTTATTTACAATTACATGATTCATCTTTAAGTACTTAATCACTACAATAAAAATGTTTTCAATTGCCACTTACCAAGTACAAGAAATATCCACCAAAGCCAGTACTGTCCATTGAAATATCCAGTAAAGTAATCTGAAAACTGAAATTCACACATGATGCTTAGCTGCAGTGTGATAGATGACTAAGACACATTTAATGCACTACGCAAGCACAGAAAGCACAAAGGAAAAAGCAAATTTAAATAAAAGTAACATGTTCAACTAGAATGAAAAAACTGGTATTTGTGCAGCAGTTTAATATTCAAATAATTCCAGTGTCAGCTGGTCTGTGGAAAAGTCATTTTAACATATCTCTAAAATGTGTGTATATATAAATATATATATATATATATTTATATTTAAAACCCCCTTGTATTACTTGCCAGAATCATCTGACATTTTTTATTATAATGAATCACTGCTTGTTGATTTCCCTTTTCTCCCCCCAATGCCTGCCATCCCAAACACATTACAGCAGCCTGCTGCTTTAGATATTAACACCAAAAGCCACATTAGTTTAATCTTATCAGACAGGGATGTTCTGCTGACCCCTCAAAAGAAGAGCTTTTGACCTTCTGTATACCCCCTACTGTTAATCGCTGCCAAGAATACCAGCCTCATAAAGACCCCCAACTCATTAAAGTCTTTTCATTTTCAAACCAGCATTCAGTTCCCAGCAGTGAGCCGAACACAACTAAATGAACCTTGAAGTGGCATTTCAACTGTTCCTGTTAGAGACCATGGTAGACAGTTTTGTCCTCTCTGTGATGTGGGAGGCAGCTGGAGGGCAGGGAGTGATGGTATTGGAGACAGGTATCTGTGCCTTTACCAGGCTCCAGACTGCATGCTTCACTGATAAAAAGGTTAATCAAATGTCTCCAAAACTCACATAAGAAGTAGGAATCAGGAGACATGTGAAAAGTTGCCAGAAGGAATAAGATCACTTATTTAGTAGCTTTGCGCACGTTTCATACGCTTCCCATCCAGACACTATTCAGTGTGTTCACTGCATTGTGTCACAGTGCTTCCCATTTACAATTTCTAGGACATTTCAGCAGAATCAACCAAGAAGTCAGAAATTCAGGTGTTCAGTCTACATTTTAAAAAAGGAGACATGAGGCCACAGCTGCAACTAGATAAAAATCTGAAACTTTTAAAAAAACTCTAGATATAGCTGTTGGCTTTTTTTCTTTAAGTAACTTTGCACTGATACCCACATGTTTTCTCCAGAATAAAGCTAGATCATGTGAATTATGTAAAGGTTTACTGCTGTACTATATTTGTTTCTATGGACAATCCAAGAAAAAAAAACATCAAGAAACGGAATTGCTAAATCAAACACAGAATTTGTCCTTACGATTATCCCTATATAAATACAAGCATTTCTATGATTCGGCAGAGTAAGCATTTCATATTTTGACACTTCATTAAAATACCAAATGAATACTCAATTCCCAGGAAGCTGACAACATTATTAATCCCATCTTACTTGACAGTCAGTATTTTCAATTCTCTAAACATTTATACCAACACACTTTTTTTAAAGGTACAACTTCATTTAATTGGAAAGATTTACTAAAATCCACAAATGTGGGTGTATATGCATTACTCTCACACGTTCTGTACGCAGAAGCAGCCATGGCTGCACAATTTCCCCAACAGCAAAACTGTACTTTTGAGGGACACCACCCCCCCAGTAAAAACTGATAGAGCACATGAACTCAGACTGTTCAGACACTACACAGTCTTGTGCTACTGACACTGAATGAGAAGGGGCAATAGAAGACTTTGGAGGAGCTTGAAACAAAGGAATAAAACAATTTTACAGCCACACATATGCTTGTGTTTCACCATTAAAACAAAACCGTCAACATACAACTTATGAGCTTTCTGCTATTATCTCTAGAACTGGAGACAACACAGGAAGATAATAATGTTCACTATGACCCTCCCACACACACTCCTTAGGTCTTGGAATTGGCCAGCTCTAATATTTTAAAATTAGTAACAACTTAGTCACAAGAATTTAAATATAATCTATAACATGAATTTCTCATGGACATTTAGCATATTAATTTTTGTGTTTGTTAAGAGCACATTTTTCAAGTAGACAAGAAAAATAAAACTGACACAACAAGCAAGTTCTGCCCCTGTTTAGCATGCCTTAAGGGAGGCTGAAAATAACCCCAGTGAATGCATAGTTGAAAAACTCACGTCTTCTCTCTCCCTTTAAGATTAATTCCGCCCCAAACTCTGAATTCCAACTAAATAAAGAAAGACCATGCAATTTCTTCTCTCTGCAGTCCTTGTACTACTGTGCTAATACCAAATCAAGTTAAGGTACTAGCACACACATAAGAAAAAAAAATTCAAAGTTGTCAGGGCATGAAAAGTAACTAAGTTATCCAAGATCTCCTTCTTCCTTAGACAGGATGAGCTTTTAAATGTTGTATCTCTCACACATGTAGAATTTAAGTTCAGAAACGACAATTACATTTCATCTAGCATACCTAGTTAACCAACTTCCATTTGGCTAACATTTTTCTGAAAACAGCAAGAAAATAAACACCTAAAATGGTAAAAATGTTACTAACTTCATATTCATTTTTACTTGATTCAGTGTATATCTTACAAGGAATAAAATAATCAGATACAAGGAAGAAATTATTTTCTTATCTCCCCTTGCCCCAATGGGCTGAACTATTTATAAATATTTCATATAGGACAGTATCATACCAGTGACATTTTAGGTACTTCCTCCACTTTTCCACTATGCTTTTAAATATTTGCGCAAAGAATGAGTCATTCTGCATTTATTTTAGAAGAAAGTCAAACATTAAATGCTATGTCAGACAAAAATAGATGAAACATCATCATAACTTACAGCACCTATGAATATATATAGCAAGTAAATTCTCTACTAAAGAAGTTAGTGAAAATTCTAGGCGTTCTGTTAAGTACTGGAATTTAATATAGTGATTTTTGATGCCATTATAATACATCCTTGAATAAATTGTTACAGTTTGGTTGTACAAACAGTCTGTACAGTATGAATAGAGAGACGTACCCGTACAATGAGAATCCATTTGATCAGGGAGAGACCAAATCCACAGATTGCACCATACCTTCCAGCTATGGTATTTGTTATACAGAAGGATAAACAAAATCCAATCCAGTTGAAAATAAACGCCACTATAAAATACAAGAAACAGTAGTTCCTGTTAATCTGTATAGCTAAGCAAACAAACCTAAAATTAATTTCACTTTTCAACTAATGAGGCCGTGCTTACACAGTCAGTAACTCCCTTTCAGCAATTCAGGCTTTCAGAGATTGACTTTGAACCCAGACATTCCCCATGGCATAGTCACTTAATAGCAAAGCAAATGGTAAACAGGCTGGAAACTACTACTTCAAACACAAGAAAATTCCAACATATAAGAAAGTATTACATTGCTACAGAAACCTAACCAGATGACAGTAGATGTGAAAGGTAAATGCAAACAGAAGACTATGACACACAAGACTTGGATTAAAACAAACTAAAAAAAACCTTTCTACACTTTTATAACCAAAACCAGCTATATGCACACATACATGTATGTATCAAAGCTGCATATTCAACTTTATCCATTTTGGATCAAACAGAACAAAAGTATCTGCTTTTGCTCTCTAAACATAGTATAGAAATGAAGATAAGTAAAGAGGCTGATGTTTCTTTTTTTTTTTTTTGTCTTCTCTTTTAGATCTATATTCAAGCATAACATACAAAAAGCCGTGGAAGTTTCACACAGAAGCTTAAGAAATCAAGAAACAAAAAGGACACTGAGCATAGCTACCACTGCTACTTCAATTAACGCTTTTCAACAACTCCTAGTAGATTTACAATTTAAAGTTTTATATCTCCGTATGTATTTGGCAATCAATATCATCATCTGTATTTGCTTCAGTCTGCATTAGGCCACAGCGTGGGGAATTCTCAATTAAGTGATGGTCCAGCTTTGGGAACGAGGGCAACTGAAAAGAAAACCACCGAACACAAACCAGTTAAGAGGTAAGCAGGAACAGAAGGGGATCAGAGGGCAACAAAACACCTGCACACAATTCCTTTGTGTATTAAATCTCCAAACTTATGGAAAAAAAAAAACCACAAAAATCAGACATTGAATCACTAAAAAAAAAAGTTTGCCTTTTCAATAAAAGTTTGAACACTTACAGCACAATATTAGCAACAGAAAATTGCTCAACAGTTTTCTTAAATAAAAGCCAGTTTGAGATGATTATCTGTAATAAACAATCACTTTTTTGTAATTTAAAACCTTGCTACAACTCCTACAAAAGGCACAATGATTTGCCCACAAACATAAAATCAGCCTGTAAAACTGCAGTGGGATTCCACAAACTGTAAAGAAACTGAAGTTCCAAGAGAAATTTTGGAAGACTTTACACCACATAGTCATTTTGCACAAGTGAAAAAACATCTTGCTTCAGACTGAGCCATAGGTAACAGATGGTGGCAATGAGAAAGTTTACTTTTACGCTAAACACTAATCTTAAAAACAAAAAATGTAAACAACTTTCAAGAGCTACTGATCTAAATTGGTACATGCAGAAAAGTGAGGGGGAAGCAGAGAGAATCATATAATGTCCCGAGTTAAAAGGAATCCACAAGGACCATTGGGTCAAACTCCTGTCATTGCAAAGAACAACCCCAACATTCATACCATGTGTCCGAGGGCATTGCCCAAATGCTTCCTGAGTAACATCAGGCTTTTTCCCATGACTGCTTCCATGGGAAACCTTTTCCAGTGCTCCATCACACTCTGACTAAAGAGCTTTTTCCCAATATTCAACCCAACGCTCCTCTGGCACATCTTCCTGTCACTCCCTTGAGTCTTAACCTTGGTCACCAAAGAGATCAGCACCTGCTCCTCCTCCTCCCCGTGTCAGGAAACTGTAGACTACAATGTTGTGTCCCCTCAGTCTCCTCCAGGCTGAACAGACCAAGTGATTTTAGCTGTTCTTATACGGCTTTCCCTCTAAGCCCTTCACCAGCTTTTGGCCCTCCTCTGGGCACTCTCCAGTCGCTTTATAACTTTTTTATTCTGTGGTGCCCAGAACTGCACACAATACTCAAAGTGGAGCTGCACCAGTGTAGAGTAGAGGAGGACAATCATTTCCCTCCACCAGCTAGCAATGCCAGGCTTGATGCACCACAGGATACAGTTGGCCCTCTTGGCTACTAGGGCATACTGTTGGCTCATGGTCCACTTGCCATCAATCAGAATCCCCATATACTTTTCCTTAGGGTTGCTTTCCAGCATCTTGCTCCTCTGTCTGCATGTAGATCCAGGGTTGTCATGTCCTAGGTGCAAAATCCAGCACTTGCCCTTGTTAAACTTTACACAGCTGGTGACTGCCCAGTTCTCTAATTTGTCTAGATCCCTCTGAACAGCCTCTATTATGTAAGAGCTACAGAACAAAAAAGGAAAACTAGAGCATCATAAGACATTGGCTCCAACATTTATCCATCTTTCCTGAACACAAGAAAATCATTTATATTTGAGAAAGCTTGGATATACTGTTTTGAAAATGGGATTTTCCCTGTTTTAAGCAAGCTTTCCAAATCCATCTTACTTAGGAGTAACAGACTTCAGAAGTTAGTTCTTCAATGTGTCTCTGTTCCTGTCTCATTTTAACAGCTTGCTGCTCTCTCCCTTTCTTCCTGTTCCTCAAGCTCCAAAGACAGGTATACCAACAAGGAAGAAGAGAAACATATCTCCAATGGACTATGCAGACTAGAGGAATTGTAATACTTCTTTTGAAAAAAAAAAAATAAATTAATAGGCATATATTAAAAAATAAGGATTTTTACAATACTTGAGCTAATCTGTACACACATGATAAAAATTAGATACTTCCCAATCTTAAATATAGGAAATGGAAAAAAAATAGTTCTTATAATCAAAGTTGAGCACTGTGACAATTCTACCCTACTTCCAATTTGACCTGAAGGAATATTCAATATAGAACCCAGTAACTGGATGAGTATGAAGTGTATATTTAACACAAAGCTGTTTGCCCAGCTCCTGAAAGCAAGAGCATCACCAGCATGTCCCAATGTTGTTCACAACAGCTTTTTCTCCCTTTAACCAGTGTGCTATTCCATTGAGTTACATAAGCAATCTGAGTGGGAAAGAAAAGGCATAAGCTACACAAAAGTTGTGAGCTATTTGAGTTCACATACATAAATAAAACTGGACTACATAGAGAAGAAAAATCTCCAGGTAGACTGCAACAAATGAGATTTTTATCTATCACCCAATTCTTTTTCTCCACATCAAGATTAGCCTCATCTACCTAACTGTATCTTTTTCCACAATGATTTCCATATATATCCTCTGTCAGTCATGCAAGATACCCAAGCTATGCAGCCTACACTGCATGTGCCAAAGAGCTACTAACATTATTTTCTGTATAATTACTGCTTTATCCAATTATTGCAGTAAGAGTTGTCCAAAACTTTCATCTCTATATTGCCACAGGGAAGCCACAGCACAACTTTCTCCAACAAGAAGAGAAGGAACATTTCAGTGGTGAGGGGAGAGACTAGTAAAAGGAAGCATCTATTGCTTTTTCTCTAAGTATCTACTTCTCCTTCTATAAAGAGAGATTGATGTACCCCAGGACACAGTTGGTCCTTTTGGCTACCAGGGCACATTGTTGGCTCATGTTACACTTGCCATCAACCAGAACCCCCAGACCCTCTCTTGCGGGAGCTTCTTGCTGCAACAAACAATTCTCCACTATTTGACTGCAATCATTCACTTTGTGAAATGTAAATCACACTGCTCAGCAGTTAAAGAGTTGATCTCATCCTTCATACTGCTTCAGCTTCCCATGATATTGTCATACAGACAGCATTCCTAGTTTGGCATGAATACATCCTACCATAAAGAAGAAAACTATTCCTGAAAATGAGATAGAAAGTCTAACAAGCTGCTACAATCACACCATGGTTTTAACTAAAAAAGCATTTTTAACTACTGTCTACCCATTCGCTTCATGCAGTCACGTTCTGCCTTCATCTTCTAGGCTCTCGCTATGAGACTAATCATTCTGCAGCAAGAATTGTTTCCTATACCAGATATCACTAACATCTAGATTCATACTTGAGCCCAGCTTTCAATTATCTCTTTTGATAGAATTTCAGACATTTAGATGAAATTCACAATGACTGCACTGACATCATGATTTCAGTCTCTTTCTTTGCTACTGTAACACCATACAGACAAGAGGGACTGATAAAAGCAAGATTTTGGGGGCTTAGACATTCCTGAAGCAACAATAAGAGGAGAAAGTACAGCTATATTAATGCAATTCACATAAAAAGCATAGAATCATTAGAGTTATTTCATCGTGATAACACACAATAGAAAACAGGTAATAAGTTACTTTTTGGAAGGAGGAGGGTTGGACCAGAAAATACTTTTATTTTTTTTTTTTACCAAAAAGCTTTCTTGATATCCAATGCTGTGCTTACAACCATTATGTTGTGCCTTTATTTCTCTTTATGGTTTACAACAAGATAACTGCAGCTGAAATACAAAGCATGCCATGTTCTAAATGTTATAAAGGTCTTAGAATCCGACATGCAAAATAATGCTATCCATCAGTTATTTCCATGCCCAATGCCCTCTTCTGTGGGGCAGCAGTTAGCATGGAATTTTTCATATCAAAAATCATAGTTACAAATCACAGTCTTTTTATCTATCAGTAATTCCAAAGAAGTTGTAGTAAAATAATTCAACCTAGTTTTGACAAACAAGCTTGTATACACTGCCATTATTCATCCTCCAACAACTACAGGGGCAAGACAAAGATGATGCATGAAACTGTACTTCATCATTAACAATTTATTAATCCATGCTTGCTTTTTGTCAGTGCTCATTAAGTTGCAAAGCAACATAGACGTATTCTTTCACTCTATTCCTACAATTTGCATTAAATAAAGAAAACAGTTTTTCAAGTTGTTGAGCAACCTCATGCAAAGGTTTTGAGTTGTACATAATGCAATACATCAGAAAATGCAACAATAACGATAAGCACACTGGAACTAATTTACTTTTTCTTCACTTCTTCTGGCACTTCATTTCCTGATCTTCCTTACTTAGCTTTCCACAGCTACATATTAATCATTTGTCTTAAGTTTATATTCAGTATCATAAAAAGAAGCCAGAAAAATTGGTCTGAAGACCTATGTTGGTTCCAAGATTTAACCATGGTTCAAGTCTGCATAAGATTATGGTGGTAACTATGTATACAGAAAGCTATCACGCTCAGTTACATCCTTTATTCCTTGATCTGTTTGTCCAATGACTTACTTCAATGTACAGTAAACACTACAGAGTTTAACATTTCGTACCTGGCCCAGGTTTACTAAGCATACTGCAATAAATAATACTTTCCAGTTCTTCATGTACCACTAGAAATTATTGTTCCCACTCCTGCACAGAATTTATTCCATTTATGAACATTTTCAGGACGCGTGTTTGCTTCTTCCTAAAACGCTCATTTAGAAATCTGAAGATGATCACTGGAAGCATTTGCAGTCAAGTTCGACAGAAATTCTTACTTTTCAACTCAATGATGAATGCTCAAAAGCTTCCCCAGGCAATTTAGCTCTACTGCTTCACTACCCTTGTTAGCAGATTCTCCTTAATGTCCAACTGGAAGAGTCCTCATTCCAATTATTTTGTATTACATTCAACATGTATGGAGAAACCACAGAAGTCAAATAATTCCTGCATGAAGAAAGGAGTTAGGTGACTGTGTACGAAGGTCAGCCAGGCTCCTCTGATAATCACAGGGAAACAAGTACTTGCAAAACAATTCCATTCTTTCCTCCCAACATTAGCAATTTCAGTCAAATTACTTCCCCTCAGCTTCTCCTGCATGACTAAGGGAAACCTGTGTGACATTTGTGATGTGGACATACAGAAGTCAGGTTTCCTAAATTCACAAAGGCATACTCCCATCAGAAATTGACATCACACTCAGGTCCCTCTACTCAGGAAGCATAAAACAAAAGGTTGTGCTCACCCTGAGCTTGTACAACTACTCTGTCTTCCAGTCTATGCCAGCTTAACCCCCCTCTAAGTATATGTTCTAGCTTGTGTGCAGTTATTGACTGCTTGAAGCATTTAATAGCTTTGTGAACATCTGTTCCAATATAACATCTGGGACAATACATACACTGACATTTCACCTCATCAGATTTAATTGGTGTGAGTTGTACACACCATGTTTACATTGCCCAGATAACATAATTGCAAATTTCAAGAGAAACACAGATTTCTTAATGCATATGATTTTAACACATTAGAAATAAAGGAGGTTGTTTTCCGATTTTTTCCTGTAAGCTTCTCAATCCAGTTTGAAAGTAAAAAAGCAACCTGTCCATACAAATTACTTTTATTCTTTAGAGTACATTTTTTCAAGCTATTTATGTGAAACAAAACAGCTCTTCACAACTCAGTCAGGGAAGAGTTTTGTAGCTTGCACGTACCAAGCTCTGAAAACAAACAATCTGACCACTAGATGGCAACAAGACAGTAATGTAATGCAACCTGGGCAGCTACCACAAGATGGTAGTAGCCACGTATCATGATTCCATTGTAATATGAAGTTAAGCTCTACAAAAGTTTGCTTTGTTATACTTCAGTTGATTTTTTAAAAAAGTCAACTTCATTGTTTTGTATTTAAAACAAAGGCAGCCCACCTCTTCCTCCCCAAGATTTTTCCTCCAACACTGTAGCTAACAATCATGGGAGGAGGCGGGATAAAGTATCTGGAACAAGCCAGCCTTTCCATGCTCCTCCCACTAGAGTGCAGCCTCTGACACTGTTCTGCATTTTAATGAAGTGAGGAAACTTATTCCAGGCTGTGATCTGCCACCTCTACTTGCAGCATTTAAAAATATCACCCCCTAAAACAATTCCAAAGATAGCCATACTGTGAATTTAATTTAATTCCTACTCTCAGTTCTACATATATCAACTTTATAGAGACTTTTACCTCCCTATTAGAGGGACATGAATACACCACCCACTATTTACGATCTACACTTAATTAAGTTAAGCTCATTTTTCATTCATATCTCAAATTTCCCTAAGAAAAACTACTGAAATACAATACTGCAGATCTATAGATGCTGTGAGTTTTTGTGTACTCCTCATACTATGAACACAAACAGCAAGTAAATTTCACCGATGTCCATATGTAACTGGTATCCATAACAGTCAACACAGATCACAATTAAGCATACACTTGCATAAATATCTTGCAGTGAGTAAGCACTAATTTTATGCATTTCATTCACAGGTGATGGAAGCTGAAAAAACAGTCTCAGAATAACCAAGAAAAATTATGACGCACAGAGTATTTTCATCAAATGTGTGAAAGCAATGCACTGTACAGTCAGTCTCAGCTGAACAGCTATTTGAAGAGAAAGTTGCCAGCTTATCCAAGTAAACATCTGCATTCTTGAAGATGGGCGCAATGTTCCGGTCATGCAGCTTTGGCCAACTGCATGTGAGTGGCATTGGACCCTTTCTGGAGCCTTTTTGCAGCTTCTGTATAGCAGAACTGCTACTGCTGCTGTTCTCCTCTCTGCAAGCTAATAAAAGTCTATTTTCAGCTGTCATTTTAAGGACTTAAAACACATTAGATCCAACAATCCAATTGACTTGCAAGTGTAGGGCTAGTGAAGGTCTGAATCAGGATTTAAATGTAAGAACAAATACACACAATACAGAATCTAAATAGGTTAACAAAAAAAAAACATTGTAGCACACAGTGAACACAGAGGAAAAAAAAAAAGAGAGAAAAAGAAAAATGAGGCTATACCTCCTCTCGGCTGAAAGAATATATACCATTTCTATGGTCCAGCTACACAAAGAGGTCAGATTACAAAACTCAATTTGTTACCCTACATATGTATTTATAAATATGCCACAGGAGGTAGACACATAGATTTTTATCCCAAGATGCAAACACTACATTGTCCTAGCACAGCAGATGTCAACATGAAAAAAACTTCTGTGAAAATTCTATAACCAGCATGTGTAATAGTTAAAAGAGACTGTGAAAGACATAAAAGAGGACAGCTAAGATGAGATCTAGGTTGAAAGACAAAGGAGACTTCAGTGTATAATGAATCAGCTTTCATCTTGATGAATGCTGAAAAGAACAGCTGCATCCCCAACACCAAGCTTCCATCCAGGCTGCCAAACATATTCATTTCAGAAAGGGAAAATATCCTCAGAAATTAGAAAGAAATATGCAATTGGCAAAACAAATACAGGGTTCTTTTCTAGAAGTAAATTACAATAGATAAATTAACTTGGCTCAATGCAGTACATAAGTCACAAGACATGCACAGCGTGCACGCACACAGAGTACCTGAAGAAGCACGACAGTAGCACTGCTTGCAATCAGACATTACCTGAAGACAGTACAGTTTTATATGCTAACTGTTAAGTCAAGCTGAAGATGAGCATAGTTGGATTTGTTCCAAAAATCCACCCACAGCTATTTAATTCACTACATTAACGTGAGCAACTTTTATATGGTATATCATCTCTCTCCCTTTTTTTCTGCTTAAAAATCAATTGCCAGGCATCTGTGTTCCAGCCTTGAATTAAAGTTGGTAGTCCACCTAGAAGATCACAGAATTTCCCGATTTACAGTTAACAGTGCAGCCTTGCTATGCCTCAAAGCACTTACTGTGATTTTGCTTTGTCCCCTTATGTGTGACAGATGCCACAGAAAAATAATTGCAAACTATTTTCTACCTCTGGAACAGGGAGTGTGTATATCTGCATACAGGTAAAAAAAATATTCATTCATTACAGTACATTAATACAGTTTATCACAGCTATCTTTTATATTCCATAGGAAAAAAGGTACAATTGAGATACCCCAGCAAGTGTGAGATATAAGATAACTTACTGAAAAATGCCAACATGAAGATGCCATCATTGCCCACTCTAAGCTGATCTGCATCACTGAAATCATCGCGTGGCGGATACTCTTCTTCCTGGATTTACAGGTTAGTGATAATTTAGTGAAAAGCTCATTTTTGAATAACTGTCTGTAGAATTAAAGTATTAATTATGTTTCTAAAGCCAGAAGAAAATTTACATTTCTTTAACACATCCACATCAAGGAAGTTTAAAAGAAAAACAATTTATATCTATGAAACAAGTCTTATCTTTTGCTTATATTGAAAGAGCCCAAATTGAACTGAAACAGTTCTGTCTATTCATCTTAAATGAAGCCAGAAATTATTTCAGACGAGTACTTAGACAATCAAAACCAACAGAAGCCTCATTTTCTACTGCAAGTATCTTGGAATGCAGCCAAGCAAAATACTTTTTGGAAAAAAACATTACATTGTACATTCTATTTTTCCCCAGCTAGAGAAGTTTTTAAATGCTTTCCAAAATACAGAATAAACTTCTGGAATAAGGTTAGCATCTTAAAGTGAATTGATAATAAAACAGCATTGCAATAACTCATTTGACTGTCCTCTAACTCCCAGAAAAACATGCTTACAGCAAGCAAACGACTTGACTTTTCGCTGACCACCAGAGGGCGCGAACACATTAGAAGTGTTTAGAAGTCTTCCAAACTCAAGGGGCAGTACTTCAAATCAGATAGTAAACCTAAATGTCAGTTAGAACGATCCAAAGACTTCTCTCATGGAGAGAAATAGTTAAAAACTCTAAAAATTTGACATCTAGTTAAAATACTAGATGCCAAAATCCTTAAAGTACAAGGTTGTTTAGTTTCTCCATACTTAATTTTCAACAGAACTTGGTAGATATTATGTACAGAGTTCTGTGTACAAGTAAAACCCTGCTGTAACTGTAGAGTCTGGAAAACATTAAAGTTTTCATGGCGACTCACTTATTACAGAGAGCCTGATGAATAGTGTAAAACGAGTTAATCACACCACTTAAATGAATAACATCAAAACAATGCAGGATGATACACATTAAATAACAGAGTCTGGTCATAAGCACAAGCAATATTCTTTTGCTACTTTTTCTCCAATATACCATAATGTATTAGAATTGAGGTAAGAAATGATGTGAAAAAAAATGAAGTCAGGGGAGATTAGTTCAAGTGAGAACTACTTAGCTGTTTCATTCACTGCAAACAGTATTGAAATAATATACTCCTGATTTTAACATACTAATCAGTGGCTGTATCACATGTTATTTTGTATATTAAGTTCATAACTAAAAGGGCATCAAACAATCATGGTCATCTAAAGCTCTGTCATGTGATTGACACATTCACCTTTGTCAACAGCTAACAGTTGTTACTAGGGTATAGTGATTATGGTTAAAAATGTGCTAGAATGAACTGTACCAACTCAGAGCAGTCAGCACTACTCTTCATAACACAGCCATGAAATTCCAGCTGCATTATTTCATTTCAGATTAATTAACCAGGACTCCCTATCAGATAGATTAGTTTAAAAACACTGCTGTTTACACGGAACTCAGGAAAACATAAAAAGCTAGTCGAGCAAGAATCTTAAGGGGTTGTAAATCAGCCGTACCCAATTTCAAATGTCTCTAAATAGTCATTTAAAATGACTAGGAAAGCATTAGTTTATTTCGCTCAACTTTGCTGCAGAAGCAAGACTGACTGGGGGATGGGAAAGAGGGGGCTGAAAATGGATTTAATATTTGAATACGCTTATTTCTGAAAAGTGTGCCACAATAGTTCCTTTTTCAAGCCATGACAACAAAAAATATTTTCTATTTTAATTTCAGAAGGTCTTTAAAATCCCTTGTATTTCATACTGGCATTTCCAAACCAGTATGATGCTCTATGCCAGACATTGCTTCAGAAAAAGAAAATTTTGCTCAACAACAGATCTGTTCACAGAAGCATAGGCTTCTGTAAAGCTTACACATATGAGAGAAACAGGTCAATTATATAACCCAGGAACATGAGGGTAGACATTTGCAAGGAGGTACTGTTGTACTAAATATGAACAACTTGTAATACAACACATTGCATGTCAAAAGGCAATTACACCAAACCAAGTTCTATTCACTGACTCCAAAAATAACCATTTCAAAATTGTCAGAATGTTTAAAGAATTATTAGTTTCCTGTACCTAAATCATGTTCAGCCTATATCAACATCACTTAAAATTATGTGGCTCTATATGGTCAGTCCTGCTGATGAAAGACACTAACTGGCCACTGGGGCTCGAGCCCCACCAATACTGGCTGTCTTTCACAGTGCTCTCATTTCATCTAGTTGGTTGGTGTCAACTGCCTCAATCTTTCTTCAGACTGTAACTTTTTACCACTGTTCACCGGGGGATGAAAAGGACAATGTGGAATAACTTAGAACTAAACATAATTTCACAGGAATACTTCTATTACATAGTCACATTTGTATAAATGCAAATAATTATTTTTTTTTCTTTTTCGTGAGAAGAATGTCATATAACAACACACAAATCCATAAAATATATCATACTGTTTCAGTATATTTTACTGATTTTCAACAAATTTACCTATGTTAAGGATCATGGGCAACATTTCTTGTTTGCTAAACATGACAAGAGCTGTATAAACATAAAACAGTTCTTATGATCAGAGAAACAGCTAACAGCAAAATACATTATCATACTGAAAATGGTATATCAAAGAGTAATTTCTCTAAGCAAAAGAACATCAAATGGCACACAGCATCTAATAAAGTCAAACAACTATTAAGACCTCTGAAATTACAGTGCTCTCTGTAGTGTTCTGCAAAAAGGACTGTTTTCCCCCCAGTGCTTTGTAACTTCTTTCAAATTCAAGTCTATCATGGCGTATAGCAAGAAAACCACCTTTAATCAAGTAAAGAACCTGAGTGTTCAGGAACTCCTCAGAAAACTAAACTGATGTAACACTTCTCAGTGCAGTGGATATACAGATAAAAACTTCTGAGGAGAGGGTCAAATTACTTAATAAACTCCATGAATTATACCTTCAGCATACAAAAGAATATGGAGAAGTTTATGGTAGGGGAAAAAAGGCACAATGAACCCCAAAAGAATTTTCCTGCAGGCAAACAAATGCACAGTTAAAGTCTAAACTAGAGAGAACTATACCATACCTCTGGACGACTGAGGAATATTTCATCAAACAGACTCCTAGATTCCCTAAACTGGGTGTGCTAAGCATGTAAAAACAGAAAAATATAAGACAAATGCAACTGAAAAGCATTAAGTAAAAGCCATTCATTGCAATACACAAACAAGTCATTTAATTTTTAACAATATTCTTGCCCATTTCAATTAACCTTTCAAAACTGACCTTAAGAATTTGAAAAGGAAAATATCGAAAGCCAGGATACCTAATGCTTATCACTACTGATAACACAGGACCGCTAACAATTTCTTTGATGCACTGAGCTATCTAGGACCCTTTAAAAGAAATAAATGTTTATGCACAATGTGGGGGGTTTTATGACAAACTACACAAAGGACTATAAAAACAAGGACTGATAGTTTAAGTAAATTTTATGTTTACATTGTTTGTACAATATGTGGATGTAAGGCCTACGATGAAGTCTTTTACAATAGACATTCATGTAATCATATTAGATTGATACCTCATTCAGGTAAAAAAGGATGAAAGTTGTTTTGCGAATGTGCTGCCTTTTGATACCATTTTCCTCTCTTCTGCTCAATGAGTACGTTTGTAATCTTCCTTACCGTACAGCTATCAGGTTCATGTATCACTCAAGGTAACATAAGGACATTTAATTTTTTCCAATTGTTCACGTTATTGCAGTGAATAGGCAATATAACATCAATTTACAAGAAGAAACTAGAGGCATGGATCACAGGAGAGCTTAAATACATAAAAGTACTCATTTTATCAAGCTGAAAATAAATAAATGAAAAAAACCTGCATCTTAGATCATTTGTACATGTTTTGCAAAGTGTGTAATATACAAGTTGGCAGCTGTCACTGCCTGTGATCTCCAAGACAGCAGAAGTGAAAAAAACCACAATTAATTACGTACCAGTAGAGCAAAGTTTAAGCAATTTATCTGTTCTTCCACTGCCATTCAGAGCAAAGGATAGAAATCCTTCCCATCAAGATGAAAAAACACCACTCTAACCATAATTCTTCTTATTCCAGTCATCTGCCACATTAAGACTGTTATTACAGTTTTAGTGCATGGATTTTGTGGCAGTATCATGTGGTAAGTTAATTAAAATGGTGTTAATTAAAACTACACTGGCACATAATTTTAAAATCATCTACAAAACTGGAATTCAACTTCAGCATTTTCTGCTTTCTTCCCAAGGCTCAACCCTGCAAACTTAATACTGTTTTACTCCAGCTTGTGTGTATGCTTGCGTGTACTTAAAAAAAAAAACAAAACAAAAAAAACCCGTAGAAGCAAACTGAGCAGAAATTCTACCAAACTTGAGATTTTAGCAGTCAGCAAGACTGAGGCTCTTGGCTACACTGAGTGCACTTCTGATACTAACTTAGCATTGCTGTACATCTACAATGTTTTAGGCCATGTCTGCTTTGAGGGAATAATGGTGTGTTCCTACTTATTTTTCTTAAGTAACTGAAATTCTTGTGATGTCAACACTTAGTTCTTGAACATCAAGTTCTATTGTATGTTTTGGAAAAGCAGATTATGTAAAAGTTCATTTCTCATTTTGTCATTGCATCCTAATCTCCTACCTCTTAACTCCAGATTCCTTCTTGCTACCTACTCCTCTCGTCTTATATAGGAGCCTCAGCTTCTTTCCCAGTACCGCATTTTGTCCCCACTTATGTTCCTTTCTCCACAAATCACAGTTTATCCTCCTCCCTCATAAATCTCTCAGTACTTGCTCCATACCACTGCTCTCCATTCACCCTTGCCTCTTTTCATTTTGATTTAGACCAACCCTCTCTGATCCACATCTGTGTTCACTCTGAGCCAATTACCTTCTTGCCCAACGACAGCCAGCCTTCTTTTCCTATGACACGTAAGCTTCAGAGGCTCAGAGCTGCCCTTCTTCCTTCCACCTGTCACTGATGTCCCCACAGTTGAATCAAGTGGCTTTCCCTTTCCCTTCTAACTGAAGGTCAAGAATAATAAAACTACTTCAGGGCACACCAACACAACAGTTCCAGTGTTTTCACAAAAAGCAGTCAGGAACAGTCATGAGGTGTACATATGTTCAGTCTTACAATCCTACGCTGGTACAGAATGAGAACACTTTTGGGTGACAGTACACCTGCAGTCTCATCCCCTTTAGACCCATGAGCAGTCTAAACTTTTTCATGCAAGATGATCTCCATACATTTACTAAACTTGAAGCAATATTTATTAGCTGTGGGAACTCATTGCTCAAAAACTTGTAATTTGGCCGAAGTTAGGATGATTTTCTGCAAAAGGGCAAAAGATGTTTATGATGCAGTGACCTTAAAGTGTGAGAAAGTTCTCCAAAGTAAAACCAACTTAAAATGAAAAGGCAAAACCCCACTGATGTTATTTTTCCTTGCTAAGCTTTATTCCTGAAACTGGTCAAACCCCAGTCTGAAGTTTTTCCTCTGAAATTCAGGTCAAGGAAGATTGCTTATGTCTGAAACTTTTACCTCACAAGGTTCTAGATAAACAAAGTCAAAAGCAACAAGAATTTTCCAACAGAGTTGCATATATTCTGTCTGAGGTGGAACAGAATAGGCAATGGTAACCTACGAGCTAAAATATGGTTTCCAAGTAAGATTAAAAGTTTTCAGTTTCAGACTGAGGGTTTCACTCAGACCAGTATTTTAGCATAAGTTTTACTTACATGGCAAGCAGTAAGAACAGACTATATGGAATCTGTGCTCCTATTAAAGCAGTTACATGGTTACAACTGAAGATCATCACCTCACAATGGAAACCTGTCAAGTAACCATGAAAGGGTTCCTGGCTCCCTACAGCATGAAGTAGAACAGATTTGTCTAACTCCTTCACTGGTGATGTTACACAAACCCATTTTAATTTTAGCTGTGCCTACCTTAAAGTGAGTGTTGTACACTGACTACTGTACAGCACTCAAGTAAGGAGCAGCTTCCTGACAGGTTAGAATATTTTCCAGTCATAAGCACACTGTAGCCAGTAAGATTTTATATGTATCTCAAATGTTATCATATTCGATCAAGGTGGAGATTCTAGTGAAAGCACTGGAAGCTACCATGGCCAATATATCAAACAGAAGAATTTTCACATTCCAAAAATTCAGGAGAAAAAAAGGAATAACTACGTTTACAAAACTAACATTTAATCCTAATTGAAGACATCAATTTTCTATTTTGAAGACTGTGTTCTTTATACTGTTAATTCTTATAAAGCTGTAAGCACTGGATATATACCTATTAATTAAGGTACTGTTTATCATAACTTCTGGTGTGTGACGTTTTGTTTGGGTTTTCTTCTTTTAAGTACTTAGAACATTTTCTCAAACTTCAGTATGAAAATTTTCATGGAGGAAACAATAGAGACCTTTCCTTTTAAAGGACCAACATTATTTGAGCTTTGCCCTCCTCTACTGTTGAAATTCTCCTTCTTCTCTAAAGGTCTGCCGTGTTCTTTTTTTTTTTTTTTTACACCATTTGAAGCACTAAGGATCAGTAATAACTAATACATAAATACCTAATTAAAAATGATGAAATACTGGATAAACTATTAAATCAGAGCAAAATTTTAAAGCTATTTATACAGTAGCTATGCCTCAGAAAAGATCGAGTATAATACACTTAGAGTACTTTAGAAGTAACTTACACTATACAAAACCTAAGCATCCAAAATATTTAAATAACAAGCCCACCATCATTTTAATAAGTAGGTCATAATATAGGCCGAATTATTATAAACCATTAGATTAGCCTAACAGGTTCCACATAACTGAATTAAGCAGAACTGCACACTTACTCGTTGGGCAACTTCTGCTGCAGCAGCTGCCATTGCTGCAGCTTTGGCCTTCTCTGCTTCATCGTAAGTAGGAAGAGAGGTAGCTACACTGTATGGAGGTGGTACAGGATAAAATTCATTGTGTGTTTCTGTTCAAAATAAAGAGGTTATGCATTTTTAAGCCAAAAAGTCGTCAAGAACATTAAATTCTATGCACACGTAACTATTGAGTTTAAAAGTATATTTTTTTCAATGGAGGCCAGAAACAATGATATTTGTAGTTCAAGCTCTTACAAGATTTTTAAAATATTTGTTTTTATAAAATAAGAGTAGCAGCTTGATAGTGCTTTTAGTTACTACTCCAGGCAGAAATCTTACCTTCTGCAAGGAGCCAGCATATTTATGAACAAAAAAATCGTATTTGCCAAGTTACATCCCACAGCATTCCAACTAAATTTTTTTTATCAAACATTCAAAAGACATGCACAAAAACATAATGAACTTCCCCTTTTCATCATCTACATCAATTAATTAGGTAAGTTTAGTAATAACCATGCTGTATTTTTATTAGCATGGCCTGATTGCTAACTGCAATTGCTAACTGTTTTCCTAACATTACAGTTCCACCACATTCTATGATCCTTCTATCAAAATGGACCACAGACTTCTTTCTTACATATTTAAATAGTAAAGCATCACCACACAGAAAAGAATTATTAACAAAATAAATAAAAATTAATTAAAATAGACCTGCAGCTTCCTCCTACAGTAGTAGTTTGTAACAAGACAGTTTCTGTGATAAGGATTTGTCAGCACAAGTTCCATGGTAAAAAGATTCGTCAGCACACCGACACATAGGTGTTATATATAGGGATAATTCTGCATAGCTACGTATACTTGCAAACACTGCCTCCAAGAACAAGAGCAGGAAATTTCTCCTTTAATTAACATTAAAAAAATTAGGTTGAAGGTTACTTCTAAAATAATAATTTGGCACATGGGAGATGCATGCCTGAACAGGCACTTCAATGTTACCTGCCGCTAGGTCTCCCATAGCCAGAAGAAAAGTCACAACCTCATGAGAAAGAAAATACTGAATAAATGGAGAAAAAGACCCCTCTTACTCATGTTCCTCAAGCAGTTCTAACAAGAGCAAATGCAAAATGTATCTTTCCATGGCAGTATTTTCACCAAACAACAGCATGCACTTAAGTAGTTTGAGATTTGACAAATCAGTGCTTTGGCTTTTTTATTTTTTTTATAAGAGGCAAAGAAAATTGCTAATGTGGTCTAATAATGGAGTACTACTCAACGATTTAGATTAAATGTGGAACTTAACTACACACAGACTTAAATAAAACCTATTACACTAATTAATGAATCACCATTTAGACTAGTAATTTGGAACAATTATTTTAGCTTTGAAGTGTGCTTCTTCTGAACAAACCAAAGGACTGTGCATGAAAGCATATCTTTTTACTGCAATTGTGTGCATAGGAAAAAAAAAAAAAAAAAAACACCAACAAACTGCAGCATTCTATCACTTTTAACCAAGTGCTGATTCATACACCCTCCTCCCTGACAAGCTGTTATGCAAGAAATACCTGAGGTTGCAGCTGCTTCTACAGCTATGCTAGAGTATGGTGGAGGGGAAGTATCTGCTTCAGATACAGTTGTTGTCTGAGGAGTCTGCGTAGTTTCTGTAGATGCGGAAGTCTGCTCAACTGCTGAAGATTCTGGGGGGTCATCCTCATTGTGAAGCTTAGAAGAAAAACACAAATTTCAGACATGTTCAGGGAATACTTCCCATAACAACCTAGTACTTGCAGAACCATCTTCATAAAGAGAGAAGATAATGCTTAAAAAAAATTCTAAATTATTTACAAACCAGCACGTGACTAATATAAGCAGTCCAGTTAAATCCTTTTAAGCAAACAGCTAAAGATTAACTTTCTTATCTTTTCCCCAGAAATGGATTCCTTCTCACCAGTGATCTAAAGATAGAGCATTAAAGATCTCTAACTTCAAATGCCTACTACAGGGGAAAATTCAAGCCCAAACCCCCCTTTTTTATATATAAATACATGAATCCTATTACAATGTTTTCCTTAAATACATTCATAAAATGTCCTAGCCCATTTTAAATTACAACACTATATTTACTTGTATTAATCTAGAAGAAATAAAAAATAAAGACAAATTTCTAATTCTGTGACTGGGATTTTTGTATTTTCACATCCTGTCAGAAATATCCATAATCAAATTCTTTGAAACATTTTCAAAACATTCTGCTTTTCTTTCCAGTCTGAACAGAATCCTTTCCCTAACTTTAAGCTGCTGGTTCATTTGGTTGGTTGGTTTTTAACCTGCAATTTTAAAAGTGCATATGCAGTTAAACATGTATAGAAACATGAATTCAGATAAGCAAGAACGTTGATTGAATAAAGTGGAATCTGAATGCAGGAACTAATAGCTTTTCCTATAGAAGATAATTTTATTATTTTAGCTAAATTGATAGTGTTTCAAATATGAATCAAACTTTAAGAGTACTAGCATTAAGCAAATAAAGTGACAGTTCCCACTAGTGAAAACTACAAGCTAAGATGCCAGTAGGCAACTACTCAGAACCATATTTAAAACTCAGAAGAGAAGATCAGTAGATTGAACACATCTGAAAAACTATTCTGTAAGTTCAAATTCATAGTTTCTATGAATATCCTACTAAAAAATATTATTTCCTTTTCAATAATAAAAATATTAAGAATATTTCTACATTAATTTCATATTAGGTAAAGTATTATCAGATTACTGGGAAAAGCACATTCTCAGAAGAAAGAATGCTAAATTCTTTGCTAAGTAATATAACATTTCTAGCAAAATTGTTTTATATCCAGAGTATATCAAAGTTCACAAAACAGCTGAGGTTGAAAGCAACCTCTGTAAGCCACCTGGTCCAATTCACCTGCTCAAGCACAGCCACCTATAGCTAGCGCCCAGGACCATGTCCAGCTGCCTTTTGGGTATCTCCAAGTATAGAGACTCCACAACCTGCCTGAACAACCTGTGTCAGTGCTCAGTCATCCTCACATTACATAAAAATAATAATAATAACAAATGAGTGTTTCCTGATGTTCAGAGGAAAGCTCCTGTGTTTCAGTTTGTGTCCATTGCCTCTGGTCCTGTCTCTGAGCACCACTGAAAAGACCCCGGCTTCACTGTCGCTTCAGATATTTATAGGCATTGATGAGATCACCCTGAGCCTTCTCTTCTCAAGGTTGAAGACTTCCAGCTCTCTCAGCCTGTCCTCATACAGGAGATCTTCCAGTCTCTATGATCTTGGCGGCCCTTTGTTGGACCCTCTCCAGCACGTCCACACTCCTTCTATACTGGGGAGTTCCAGCTTTGGCACAGCACTACGACTTCACCAATGCTGAGCAGAAGGGAAGGGTCACCTCTTTTAACCTGCTGGCAACGCTTTGCCTAGTGCAACCCAAGATATCATTAGCCTTTTCTGCTACAAGGGCACATTGCTGGGTCATGTTTAAGTTCTGTAGGTTCAAATTCCAAGCTTTTCTTTCTAATAAAAAAATCTAAGGTTAACAGTGGGAATTACAAGCATAAAAGACATTTCAACAGTAAGCAGGTAAAGTGAAAAAAAAGTTCAAGGGAAAACAGAAGATGCTTCACAAGAAGTTTGGGCAACAGAAAAACTTCTCTTATCGTTTCTACCATGCTTTTCTCTTTAAACATGTCAAATTAGAAAAAATTATAAAGTTACTTGCTAAATAATTTTTCATCATTTTTCAGTAGTCCCTCCAAATACTGTATTTGAGGAACTATAGCTTAAAGATTAAAGAGTTTAGCTATACATATAAACTACATTTACATACACACACCTATATGTAAATATACATATACACACAGGCACGATGCACACGTGAGCACACACTACTACACCTGGAATGTGTGTGTAGTTCCAACTACCGCACCACAAGAACCTGTACTACCAGCAGGAGAAAAATCAAAGTCTCATTAACGGTTGTCTGCACTGGTACTTCTACTCCTTCTTTCCTTTTGTCCTCCACTTCAATCACTGCAACATTTTTTCCCCTACCAAGCCACAGTATGTGTTGTCACTACCTCTAAGACAGAGATCCACAGCAGCTCATTGGTCAAAGACCATATTACTGATCAAAACCCATTTTGCCATTACTTAAGAAATTAAATTTGTGTCTTAGGTACCCTCTTGAAAGTTAACATTCTCCAAATTATCTGTAATTTAACAACAGTTAAAAATTATGGAAGTAACATGAGAATAGGAGAACATGCACACGAGACTTATTGCCTTCAAAGACCAAGTTAACAAGTCATTCAAGTCTTACTGCAACTACAATTGGGAAACAAAAAAATTCCATCCTAACGGGTCCATACAAGACAGTCCTGTTAAGTCCTGTAGATCATTCAAAAGGTCTTTATTTTGTAGTGCTTGTATTCACGGATGAAGAATTTCTATTTATCCCATCTGCTACTATACAGACCTCTCTGAAATCCTAAAGAGCATCCAGCTTACCTTAATGCAGCAACTTAAAGCAAAATCTTAAAGGAGTCTGTAAAGTCAGACTATGCTTCTCTCTTTGCTTTAAACATTTTGTCTGAAGACTGCCCATTTGTGGGTGTGACAAGAGTCCTTACAGAGTCTCCTATCACAAAACTCACAAGAACTAGATTAAGCAGTTTGAATATTTACAGGTAGAATAATAAACACAAGTTGTTCCAAGAACAGAAATCAGCTTTTGTTAGCTCTCATTCAAGTGTCCCGTCTCCTACTCTCTCCTGAAGACAGTAACTTCAGCTCCTCTCAGGGGACTCCACTGGGGTAAAAACCAAACTGAAACAATAAAGCCCTACAACTGCAGTAGAACTTGCCCCAGCAAGCTGGAAATTTTGCCTATGCCAGCAGGATAGACAGCAATGGTTATATCATTTTGTCTTGCAGCAACTCTGCTGCGTCTTTACAGGTTACTGATTCTCCTCTATGAAGTAACTGGTTTGCTTGAAATCAGTAGCAGCCAACTACTTTTGAGACTCCCCTATCCCATTTAATTTTGGCTTATACTGGTTGGTAAATTTAGAAGTTATATTTGGAGACGGGGGAAGAAGAGGCCCAACACTCCACATAGGTTTCATTGCCATAGAAACCAAGTTAAAAAACACTCAGAATGGAACAGAAAATGTCCGTTCCAAGGCATTACTTATGCTATGTACTTAAAGGTTACCTGAAATGGCAGTTAGCATTAAAAGGATAAAAATAATATATAATATTTTTTCTCTCCCAATATTAAGATTTGTCTGCCTTTTTAATTAAAGGACTTGGGAGAATTCACACTTCTTAATCCCAGCCCCTTCCCATGTCCCCAGTGCACAACTACACAGTAGTACACAAAATAGTTGCTTTTGCCAAGATTATGGAGAAAACAATTGCTACAACCTACTAAACTGTAGACAACTGTAAATTAAGTCCTTTCCCCTGCATCCCACCCCAGCATTTAAAAGCAGAACACAAATACATTTCTTTTTGTTCATAACTAAGTCTGTACACAGAGTACCTGGCTGACTATATGGAACTTTACAAATAAAGAAAGATAACACTTTTTTATTAGACATATTGATCTTATGCTGCTTAGACAAGTACGTCAATTCCTGCTTGCGCAGCCATCAAACTACAGTACTATACAGGCTGAAGAGTCATGTTGCTTATAGTCTCAAGAAATATCTATGATGGGACACTTAAAATTCAAATTTTGATCAAGAGGCAATGACACTTCTGACACTAATGACTCAAAATCTCAAGTTGGCTACTAGGTTGTGTACAGTACAGGAAAACATTCATTTCCATCATATGATTTTTACCCTATACTGTCTTCCCTTTCTTTCCCAGAAAGGCTCTAGAAAACAATGAGTCACTATTTCATCTCAGAAGCTAAAAATCAGTGTCAGAGCTATTGGTATCAAAACATTGTGGGAAATAGTTACCTGTATTTTACAATTACTTTTTTCCTTATGAAGAATCTACTTGAAGTACTGTATCTCATTCTGTAAATTATTTCCTAAAGTCTGTTATTTTGTTTATGTAAACGTTTCCAAAGTAATTGGATACAATGCTCGAAATCAGCTGACACCCTACAAAGAACATGAACCATAAGAAAGTGCAGAAGCCCTTACTGAGGGGACTCCCAATTTTCAAAATAAAAACCTAAAACTAGGAGGAAGATCTCATGCTCTACTTACAACTTTTCATCTACCTGCAGACAGCAATTTTGTGTGACCTACAAAAGTTTGCTTTTTTTGGATAAAGAGAGTTTGCTTGATGAACTGACTGACTGTACAAGAGTGTCAATATGGACAAGATATTAAAATATAACAAATTGTAAAAAAAAAAAAAAAAAAAAAAAAAAAAAAAAAAAAAAACAGAAAAGAATATGTCTTATATCAAATGTACCATACATACACAAGATTAGAATGATGTTTTCTGATAAAGTGCTTTAAAGTAGCACAGACTACCTCTAGTCACAGTCAGTATAACACACAAACTACTTACTATTTCTATTGCCTTCTTTTATGCAAAATTCAAAAGCTGCTGTTTGCTATTTCATAAAATACTATTTACAGAAATCAGTACCTTATAAAATTATTGCAACATAATTAACTTCAACAGCACAATGAAAGTATTATGAAAGACCTTCTTTATAAATATACACTATGTTCATACCGTTTCAGTGCAGCACAAAATTATGCATAAGATACTGCCGCACAGGGGAAAAATAAACCATAGCAAACTTACCAGCTTTCTTTTCCTGTTTCCTCTTATACTTTTATTACCAGCTTATCTTGACAAAGCCTGACTTTAGGTAAGCTTTTGCATAAGTTTTAGAAGTAATGGTTCTGCCTGAGGCACCACAGAACGGCACAGCCTTCTCCCTAGCAATATTATGAGCACTTTAACACATCCTCCTTTCTAGCCTTTCAAATGATGTTACACCAACCAGTTCATGGGTTCTTTCAAACTGCATCTGCATTAAAATTAATACAATGCACAAAAACTCAGTAACACTGGACCTAATATTATGCTTTAAGTAAAATTGTGGTGACAACTAAGTGTATCATGAAAGTTCAATCTTTGCATCCTAACCCAACCAGTTGTTACACTTCCTCCACAAAAATCAACACTCAGCAAAAGAGGTTCATAGTTTTTACTTTGGTCTTCTAGAGGCAGTTTTTCAGACTATGCCAAAAGTTCACCCAAAACCATCCACTTACTGCAGCTTCTAGTGCTGGAGGGAAGCGCACAAAAGATTCATCTACAGATTGCCAGTGAACAAATGTATTCCGACTTTCCTGCACCAGATTCATACCACCTTCCATACTAGTACAGTAACAAATATTAGAGGTGTAAACAACAGGTTAATAATGAAACTGCTACCATCTTTGTTAAGCTTTCAAGAAGCTTCTCCCTTCCATAGATTACAAGTGGTATTTTTGCTTGCTGAAAAATTCAAAGGTCTTTTACACCTGCTTATTGGTAGTGATTTGTAAATCTGTAATGAAGTACTACAAATGAAACACTAATCCTAGGAGACTAAGGCTTGAAAGCAGAATTCTCTATTTACATAAAAATAATTTCACTCAAACACATTAACAAGCCATGTATTAAATGCTTGTTGTGTAACAATTTTGCATTTTTCTTTCAGCTTTAGTACCCTAAAAATAGGTTTACTCAAATAGCTAAGTATTAATCTTGGTATTTTAGAGGGAAAAAAACCAAAGGAAATCTTGAAATAAAATTTAATTCTGCAACTGTTATAGAAGCACTTCATGTTGGAGAAAGCTTTGACCTGTTTTCCCACCTCTGTTTTTTCTGTATGGTACCTAATAGTCTCTACAGCTCACACAATTGACTATTACTTTTTATTTTTAGAAAAAAAAAACAAAATCCATACTATTATCCCACAAATGCCATTCAAATACTAAGATAAATCAGTCCTAATTTAGGTCACTACATGCCACTGAAC
Source organism: Coccyzus lansbergi (assembly GCA_033558105.1). Classification (NCBI taxonomy): domain Eukaryota; kingdom Metazoa; phylum Chordata; class Aves; order Cuculiformes; family Coccyzidae; genus Coccyzus; species Coccyzus lansbergi. Next base: position 2,008,685 of record JAUMJK010000379.1, read on the forward strand.
AATCGAAACTAAAACCTGTAATTACACTTAGATAAGAACTATAAGTGCAGAAGACATAAATATATCCTTCCCCAAAATAAATGTTATAATATCTTGCTTATTGGAAAAAAATCATATCCACAATGACATTTGAAATAAATATTTCACAATTTAGTTTAACTTACTAACTTTCTCCTTGGTATCTGGTTTTGTAAACCACTGATAACTTAGTTCAAATTTGTGTTTTAACACTAACCTACCATGGACCTACACAGATCAGATCATTAACCTCCCAGCTTGTAGGAAGTTAGCTAATTCACTTCAGCACCAAACACATCCTATCCTGAAACGCAAAGTCCTGACCATAGCCACAACACTCGAGAGAAATATCATCTCCTGGTGACTGAGAAGCATTTAAGCTTTTAAGGCACTTTAGTACATTCCAGTAAAACACAAAACTCCAGCAACATCCAGTTACTTTCTTTTTTTTTTTTTTTTTTTAAAACTAAGTGATAAAACTTGATCTGAATTCCTGACTGCACAGAACAGATCCACATAATATTTTCCCAGCGTTCTATAACTTGGCAAGCATCAACTATCACATACTCAAATCTAGCAACAGCCTTTCATGACAGTTATTTCCTCTTGATGCATCTCTGCAGGAAGTTTTCAACAGCAGTTAATATGTTAGAAGGTCAAAGGTGTAAAATCTGCACTAGGATCAGAAAAGTAGAACAGAAGTCCATTGCTGCCATTCCACTGCTGTGTAGAAATACCAAGTGTCTGCTAAATAAAGATTAGGTACCATGGAAACCCACAACCTCTAGAGGCACTTTTACCAAAAGAATCAAAAAACATATTTAAACTGAACGTTGTTGAAAACTATGTTGCAACAGAATGTTTTTTCAGCCAAAAAGAGACTCCCTCATGTAAAAATAAAATTATCTAAAGCAATGAGAAATGCTTTACATGCATTTCACTTAAGTAACAGTTATATCACTTTAGACAGTTCTCTTTAACTAGGTATATTTAACCTTAGGGGGATTGGGTTTTTTGTGAAGGAAAACAGTGCAATAAAAGAATTAAAAATACATACAGTGTGTGTGTAGTTATACACATATATACACAGATATATATCTTTCTCTCCATCCTAGTGGCTACTTTTATGTATATACTTTCGCATTCATTTTTTGTGGTTTATAATCCAGAAGCAAGCAATCAATTACACATTTAACAGCACAATATACACAATTTGCATTCATTCCATATGTCTTCCAAGACATCCATTCCTTCCCATCCCCCACATTAACAGCAACAGTGGAGCTAACAGTATGACAGTAACGTGCCATTTGCCAATATGAGAACTCTTTTCTAAAAGTAAATATTCTAAGACTAAGGATGATGTACTGAGGGGCATAGTTTAGAGATTGGTGGGAATGGTTGGACCCGAGGATCCAGTGGGTCTCTTCCAACCTGGTGATTCTATGATTCTATGATTACTAGGAGTGAAGAGTTATCCTTTGAAATACATCAATTTCTCTCCACTTTATTTTTTTTTACATTTATTTACATTAGTCAGAAATAATCCTGAATACTGGAATTTTGGTATGATCCAAACAGATATATGCTTCACATTTATTACAAAATTTTACACTTAATCAACAACAACTTCCAAGAGTTTTTCCTACGGCATGATTATAGGAATTGACTGTGAAATTTGTCAACAAAAGCCCTGAAGTCTCCAATAATACAGACTATACCTGGGACAAACATTTTTCAAATCTTCGACCATGAGTACAAAAATATTTATAGAAAAATGTTGGTAAAAAGCTTATTCCACAGCTTGAACATTATGAAGTACTGCAACTCTGAGTTACTCTAGAATTGAAAAGCTACTACAAAGATTACCATGTAGCCTTCTGTTTGGCAAATGGTAGCTCAAGAACAGCTCAAGGAACTGTTTTAAATTCCACAAAGCACAAAATATACTATCCTCCTCGATTTTCTAGCTAGAAATTGAAAGTGTATAATACACACCCATTAATAAAACTAAAATTTATTATTGAGATCAGTGGTCAAAGGAAGTGTTCCATGTCCAACACAATCATTAGGAGATACAATGACAGCACATGAGTCTTAGTCATTTACTTGCCATCCATGTTTCACAGACTCCCCCAACATTCACGGCTGCTATAGGATGGTTGCTAAAGTGTACACTTCTGCCTAGTCCACTTGCATCTGTTACGGACATGTGTGAATTCGTGTTCCTGAACCCTGCTAGTACTATCTACCTTAATAATTTCATGTAATTATAAAATATATATGTTCGCTTCTCCTACTCTTTTCTGTGATGCCAACCAAATTTCAGCAAGTGCTGTCTGGTTTTAATACTGCACAATTTGATTAGTAACAGCTCCACAACTGCTTTGCCCACTGCCTCAGAGACTTTGTAAGCACCGATTACTTCCAACTGCCACTACCTCTTTCAGACACCATTTTTAAGGTTGCTTTCTTTTACCTTCTGCAGCTCCTCCTGGATGATACCAAAACTGCATTTAGTACCTAACATGAGGGCAGGTCCCACGCTTCATGCAATAATGCTTCTTTCTCAACAGCTTTCCTGATGACAGGCAATGTTTCATCAGGATTTGTTGGCAGCTGCCGCTAGCCAACAGCTTCAGCAAACCATTAGTGACGGCTCTAAGAATTGCAAGCCGAAAGGTCATGTCTTCACTTACCAGTAGCTTTATAAGATCAGTACAGAAAGTGGATCCTGGTCACTCCAAAGTCACAGAGAGCATACAAACCATGTAAAAGGTAAAAGCAGAGGCAACAGGAAAGCTTGTAAAAGCAGCAAATGGACATGGTTGCCACCAAGAGCAAACTCAATATTCACCAGTCAGTTCCATCTTCCATTTCAGTCTACATTGATCCAGGCTGAAAAAAGCTGAATTTTTCTCCAAATATACTATGCATGCTCCACTTAAAGACCCAAGTACAGCAGGAAGGGTTATGCACCAAGACTCTTAATGAAGATAATGCATATTCATTTCACAAGGGGATGAATTAAAAAAAGAGGAATTTTTTTTTTCCTGAGGAAGTATCATGGAAACAACTGCAGGAGCATACAGCTTCACATTAAGTCCCTGATTTGAGAGAAACAGAACAAAAAGGATTTTATTTTGTTTCTCCTACATAGCAGTTAAATGCCTTGAAAGTTCTACAGTAACTCTAAGAAAATCTATAAATGCCTCAACTTTATTGAGAGGTTTATTGCTTGCGTATTTGAATAAAACTAGTCAAGCAGAAGAGTTTCCTACTCAACAGTAGAGTAGCTCCAAATGCAATCACTAAACAAAATATAAATATGGGGATATTATTAATCAATAAGAGCAAACACTCTACAGTTAGAGGTCAAATATGCCTGACTTCTTCAGGATAACTCATTTTTTAGTAACTGGAAACTAAGTACACAAGTTCCGCAGCGCAGAGAGATAATACAGACAGAAACTGCAATAGTTTGACACCACACATGCACACAACAACAGCTGAACACTTTTTACACAGTGCACGCAGAAAAATAGGCTCTACTGAAAAGATTCTTATTTTGATTTGTGGTTTCCCTTTTCTTTCACCCACTATGGCATGCACAGTTTTAATAAAGTTTCATAGAAAAGACAAACACAACTCACACAACTGCAGTGACTATTAAAAGCCCTTTCTTTAAACAACACTTCTACGTCTCAATAGGTAGCATCCAATTAATTAATTAATTCAACCCTACTGTTAGAGCTAAAGACTGTCAACTAAACAATTTTTTAGCAGACCTGTAATATACGTGGCCCAAAGGACAAATATCTGGACATCTCAGTTGCTAGACAAGCATTTTCCAGCAAGTTGCTTGATTATACGGCAGAAAAAGAAAAAAAAAAGAGAGAGACAACAAAAAATGATGCGGTAGTCCATGAAATTCATCTCTTTGAAGGAGTATGAGATGACCAAAGTAGTGCTACCTCTAGACCACAAGAGGGTATTAAAACAAAAAGTATTAGACACTGAGGTACATGGGAAAGGAACATTGGCCATACTGCTCATCATCACTGCTGCAAGGTTTTAGTGGTCAGCTCATTTGTTCAAATTACACACACTCATTCTAGAATTTGGAACAAGTTCGTAAGAGTAAACAGCTTGTGCAAGTCTTTCTCCTAATAATTTATTCTAGGCATTTGATGCAAGCAAATTTTGTGACCACAACTCTGAGGCTTCAGTACATTCCTTAAAAATGTCTTAAGTACTGCTTCCCTTAAATACCCAAGTAAGAGAATTGATTTAAAGCACCATGACCTAAACAGACAGTTTCACCCAGCCCTCTTATCCCAATTGTCTCATGCTTTACCAAAGGTATCAGTCGCTCCTCAAAGATGACAAGTGTTAACTACACTAACGATACCAAAGCAACACTTAAACATGACCTTGTGGCACTCCACAAAAATAAAAAACCCAAACAACTGCAACAAGGAAAAAAAACTGTTTGGGTATAAGTATCCTCTTGTCAATAACTTTTCAAGCCTAGATAACCTTCTCAGATTAATCAGGGAAAAGCAAAACCATTTTCAGTAATTCAAGCTACATATACAGCTTAACCAAGTACATGACTCCGACCTCTCTAACCACAATAATCAGTCAATATTAACAGGATTACTGTCAAAAGGTAAAATATTGTTCAAAGCTAAAGTGGATCAACTATGCTTGCAAATGTTAAGCCACCACAGAATAGTTCAAAGGAAAATCTTGATCTCTATTTTTCACTGGAAGGACATGTATTACAAGGAGAGATAGCAAATTTCTACCAAGTACTTTGAACAGTAACTCAAGAAAAAGAAAAAAAAAAAGGATTTGAATCAGAAATAGAATTAATGCACAGGGTACTGCCCAGATTTTGTTGTGTCTACATCACTCAGTTTGGAGGCTTGTTTTCCAAGTTATTCTGTCCATTCTAAATGGAGGAGGCACACCCAGAGGTGGGTTTGAGGGGTTGACTTGATATCTAGTGTTTTGGCTAGAGCGACTGAGAAGTAAATTGGACTATATCAGTTTTAGGCTAATCTTAGCCTACAGTAATGGAAATGATGTTTAAGCAGAATAAGTAGTTAAATGATAGAATGGAAATATATTTTCCACTTTCACTCTAAGTCTCAAAGCCGTAAGGGATCCACATCCTGACATGTGCTGTGAGCTTCCACTGTGCAAGTCTGAAATTATTTCAGTGCAAAACAGAAGCAGTTAGTCATTTTCATTAAAAACACATCTGGCAAAGAGGGTGCCCATTTTACTAAAATTGGCTAGTTGTGACAGCACTTGTCCAGGAAGTGGGAGACCTAAGCCCGAGACAGCTTGAACCCACTGTCTTGGCTGTGCAATAGCTCTGTTTCAGTAGGAAGAGCTGGCAGTGCCTCTCCAACCTAACAAGTTGCCATTTTTTAGTTTTGGGGGTTTTTTTTGTTTGTTCGGTTTTTTTATTCATAACCTCTTAAGATTACTTTTCTTCTCCATTTGAAAATGGCTTGTTGAATGCACGTGTACTGGTATACATCCATTTGTTCATTCCTCTTTCCAGAGTAGTTGACGTGCTTGAAGCCTAGAATAAAGTTTGAGGCTATGAAATTCACCACAACATTCAAACCTAGAAGTGCAAACTGAGCACTGAGGTCTCACAAAGTTAGGTGTGATGACATCACCAGCTGTCACATCTTCCTTGTTTTGACAGCTCTGTCACTGGGAAGAAAATTTCAAAATAAGACCAGAATTAGCTATTTGTCAGAAGTGCCTCATTTTCCCCATCTAACAGATTGCTGCTAGTGTTTTTATTAATATAGTGCTTGATTTCTGAGATTATCCTGACGTGGTTCCCACCATATTTTTCAGATACAACAAGCCAAGAAAGTGCCTATTTTCTCTTTTTTAAGGTAACACAAGAACAACATCTAGCTTGGCCACATCACAGCTGACTTCTGCCAACCCTGGCATTTAAAGGCATTTTATTCCTGTTACTGAACTTCTGCCTTTTTCGATAGGATTTGAAGAGTCACTAGATGTGGCATATACACATACCACAGTCTGAAGCTGTCCTTTTACATTACATTTAGTGCCACTGCACAGATCAGGTACATCTTTCTCTTGGCTTTTTGCCTCTTCCAAGAGCCTAGAAGTGCCACAGTTTCCCAAGACAGGCTCAACCACACCAACAGCTTCCTGCCACCAAAACAGTCCTGTTCCAACCCTCTCCTGCTGGCACTACCCACATGCAGACTCAACCAAGACCTTTGGAGAAAAACCCAACTGAAACAACCCAGATAAGTCTTGATGCTTTTTGCTACTAATTTTATTCTATTCAGCATGAAGAAGTGGTGCTCTATGTAACTAAACCTATTTGTGTGCAGGGCTGACAAAAACCACCTTATGTCCCTCTGTGTCCACGTCAAAAAGAAAAGAAACTGCCCACATGCCACAACCTGTGCCCACATAAAGAACCAGAAGGCCATTGTAACAGCTATCACTCTTCTTATATGAGTGAGCCAATGCTGCTTCTGTGAATCAGATAGAGAGCTGAGTGTTCTATCTGTAGCCCTCTGAAAGAGGAATACAAAAAACAGACAGTAATGGCGAGACACAAAGTTAGATCAACCTGCTTTTTCTTTACAGAGGGAAAGACAGAAAGGACTGTATCTGTCTGGCATCTGATTATCCTGATATAGGAGGGACACAAAAAGACAAATGAGGTTTATTTCCTCGTTCATATGGAACAGAAAGTGCCAACAAACTTAACTAAAAAGCAAAAAAAAAACGTAAAACGACTTTTTAAACATTTACTGCATCATTACTGAATCTCCAAACATAACTCTATATATATACTTTCTATTCTACATTTGTGGCAGGATTCTTATTAAAAATTAGGGAAAGGTGTTTATGAAAATATTCAAGCTAATCCTTCAAAAAACTCACCATACTTAACAGACAAATTTGTCACAGGTAAAAATGTCACAAAAATAAATTCAACACTTAAAATGTTAATTATTAAATTAAAACAAGAAATTAAGGACAGCCCATTCTTTGAAACTGTCATTTAACTCATTTCAGAAGATCTTCATTTGCCCTTCTAAGTTATTAAAGGTTTATGCTAAGTGTTCCACAGAAAAATTTTATCTTCGGTGATGAAGAGGTTCATATGAGTAAAAATATCAGTGCAACTGTCACAGGTAAACAACAGTAAAGTTGATCACTTAAAAATATTGAGCAGAGAATCATTAAGTGCTATAAACACAGGCCCTTAAGTGCACTATTTCATGTTCACTTGTGACATCACTACCAGATCTGTAGAAAGGAAAAGAATTTCCCTACTGTAAGCTAGCTCAATCTGATCAGGAAGACCAATTACATAAAATTTCTCCAAAGAAAATAAATACTAAAAAAAGCATGCTGATATAAGCTAGGGGTCTTATATAAAATAACATGTACAATGAACAACATTTAGGATTTTATTTTGCAATCACTATTAGGATCAGTCTTGTGAAGAGACAGGAAGGAGGAAAGAGATTTTTCTTTGTGCACATTTCCTGCGTAGGTAGATTTTCATGTGTTTCAGACCTACAAAGACAATTTGGCTTTGATTAAGGTATTTAACCAAATAACTTCATAAGAGTAAAGAGTCAATAACAATAGCATTAAGACGTACAGAAAATTAAGCCTCATCTGACATAATTGTAAAACTATTCACAATACAGCATTGTGCAGGCAAATGGACTGGAATAAAGCCTTCACAGTAGCAATTTTCATCTCTTACCCCTGCTTCTAGAAAGCACACAAAACTCGCTCATCTAAGATCCGCACACCTTTTAAAAATCACAATTTCTTTAACCCCGTACAGTGCTGCACCATTGCAGGCTGCTGTCTCAGAGTATTGCATTACCCATCATTTACAAACCCCACCAAATCCGGGCACTACAGTGACACAGCAAGTCCAGTGACAGCTAAACTGACACCCATGCGGACTGCTGCCTTTGGCTCCATCTGCCCCAGTTAGCTACCTACCCCTTTCACCACTTACCTATCTAGCTCTGAACACTCCAAACATCAAAGACTGACAACTACCTAACCTCAAATGGAAAACTCAAAACTTTAATCAAAAAAGACTGGGGGAACTAGCAAGTTGATTATAATTTTTAAGCAGTTCAGCATGTAAGCCCTGCAGCTTTCAATGGGATTTCAGTGCCTAGATCACTCATATGCATGTGAAGTCTTCCCTCATGACTCAGTTCCCTGGAAAATCACATTTCACAGGAAAAAAACCACACAAGGCAATCTGGAACTTTCATACTTAGTTGCTCACCCAGTTTTATGCACTGCAGAAATCAGTTGCATTTCTTTTTCTTTGTTTCAGTATAGGTTGACAAAGCATCATTTAAACCACTCTTTTGGCAAAAAAGGTGGACTAGGAACAGATATTTCAGACAAGAGTAATGCAGAAATTGAGGTCAGATGACAAAAGGCCAGAAGGTAAAAAGTATCAGGAAAATCACAGAATCATTTGTTTAGAAAAGATCTTTGACATCATCAAGTTCAACTGTACCTAGAGTGATTACTCTAGAATTTTGATTGTAATTTTCCTGAAGTTGACGTCTGCCCCCTTATCCAACAGCAAGTAGAATAGGGGAAGAAAAAGAATTACAACAATAAGGAAATGACACAACTGAACTGGCTATACCTGTAACAAATGTAAAATTTAAGACACACTTACCAACAGGATTGCAGCCCACAAGTGACTAAGAAAAAAAAGGAAGTAAAGCAAGACAAAGGTTGGCTAATTCACTTCTGATGTCATATTCCTGCAGGGAAGCATAACAAATTCTTACCCATCAATTAGTTGTCATCTTGCCCTATGAAGGGAGGACAAAAAAGGAGGGGTAGAAAACAATACAAATCACACATGCCTGCTGCGGATATTAATAGTTACATAATGCTGATGTACTGCCTGCTCTTTGCTCACAACATTGACTTCACTGCAGTTCCAAGTACCAGGTTTTTAACAGCTGCCTGGCTTGAACATTTTGTGACTGCTTTTTATTTAAAACGCAGATGCACAAGAAAGATTAAGATTAAGAACAAAGCTTTAGTGCTATTTCTGACAGAGATAAACAAGCAAAGCTGAGGGTTAGCTTTATGATCAGACATTTTCTGTTTCTACAGAAGTCATAAAACTGGCTTGCGTCAAAGCTCAAAAATAAACCGTCTGCCATTCTTAAAGTATTCTAGTTTAACTTACTTGAAGAAACCACACATAAAAAGGGGTAGCAGTGAGATACCTCCTTCAGCTTTGCTGAAGTGCAACTGTAACTGCCAAGAAATGCAAGTCCGAATTCTTTCAGTAATCATGTATACCTATAATTCTTTCCCTTTAGAGAGAAGCTTGCCCTGAATAGAGCAAAAAAAGATCAGTTAAGGCACAGTGGGTATCACTGAAAAGACCTACAGTGAGCATAGCGGAACTGGTCAGATTTCATCAGCTTAGCACGAAGGAGAGGGATGATCACAAAACTAATGCAACATAAGCCACGTTAAGTCATACTTCTCTTCTATATTTTGCCCCTAAAAATTAGGACACAACCATAAAATCTGCAATAATCTATTGCTTACTACCTATCACCGCCATTTTGTAAGCAAATGCATCATAACACTTAAGATCATATGTTTGAATAATGAGGTGCTAATTAAGTATATCCACAATTGCCTCCTTCCTTCTGTTTTCTGACCCAACATTACAAATAGCTCAATGTCTAGCAGTCAGATATAACAGTGAGACGATAAAACAACACAGTCTTTCCTATGGGGCAGTAACAGTCAAATTGTAAGCTCTGGAGTACATCACAGGCGAAGGCAGCACTTTCATTGTGACTTAAAACAAATTCGCTGGAACTTAAGGTACTGAAACTGCAAAAACTTCAGAGAATACTTCTGTAACAGAAGGCAGTGAAACAAACTGACCACAAAGTTTAACACGCACAAGGAAGTGACTAGGCCAACTCTGTTGTCAAATATTAAAATTAGTCCTTTCAAAAGGCATCACGGAAGAGCATTTACTGAAACCTGGGCACCAACACCATCACTGAACTTGGTGCTGGTGATTAGGAAGCTCCCAATCAGATGAAATACAAAAATATTACAGAGGCAAATTATTTCTTCATTCCATCTTATGTAGTCCTTTCAGTAACGGAATTAAAATTTCCCCGATGTTTGTCTGAAGTTTAACAACATATATTTCTAAGGCCTTTTAAAACATACCCAGGTTACTTGAGGCCTCAGGGAAGAACATGTCTAGAGGCTCTTAAGAAAATGGTCTGCCAGTATTTTTGTTCTCTGTTGCCAAAAATTAAAGACTTCAGGACTTCTGCTGATTCCAGATTATGGCAGCAAGATGCAAGTAAAGAAGCATGCTAGAGAGCACTGACCCACAAAATGCTTGGCTTCCTGGTAGCATCCTAAAGGCATACGTCACTCGTGAGTAGTTGCAGGGTGCCAAGTATGTTCGCCAGCTATGACAATCCCAGAACATAATTGTCCAAGAGCATACAGACACTACATGCACAGTAAGTTTCTCAAACCAGATATTCCAAACCTATTACAAGGGTTTTCTGATTACTTTTTTTTTTTAAAGATCATAATCTAGTAACAACCAGAATATGAACATCAGTATTTTACTTCACATGTGCACAGAATGTGATTAATTCTATGGACACAGTCTGTACTGCTCAAGCTGTAAAACACACAAGTAATATAAATAAATCAGGGTTTAGCAAGATCACAGCAAGAATTTGACCTGCAGACAGCAGCAAAGATCTCAAACTTCTGTAGTACAACTTTACACACACACCCCAAAGCCATGAAGTACAACAAACTGAAGGAAAAAACTTAAACTTCTGAGGATACTGACAGCACTCATTTTTGCAACCAATACTCAGAAAAGCTTATATATTTTGAGTATTGTTGACATAAAGGTTGCGACTGTAAGATGAATATAAAGGAGGTTATGACTGCAAGATGAATATAAATTATGTTAAACTAATGACAGTAAGAAACGAACAGTAGAATCAATTCCAGCAGGACAAATATTTTGCATCCTGAATTTTAATTTCTCTAGTGAAGTTAAGAAGGAAGGAAAGAATGGTTTTAAACGGGACCCAACGAACTGAAAAGTGCTGAGGGCTGTTCTTTCGTAAGCCAGTGCTGGCTTGTGTGCATGTGTGTGTGTGTGTGTGTGTGCGCGTGTGTGTACAGACACAAGCAGAGGCTTGCCGAAGGTCAGTCTCCTGCACAACATTTCACAGTTCCCTGCACCTCATCTCCAGCAAGCCAGCGCACATGCGCGTGCGGATCCTCACAGACACACAGGTCTGAAGACGACGACAACAAGCAGCACACGCCATCCCTGCGTCAGACAGCCACGAGCCATTACAAAGGAACTTTTGGAGCAGAACGCCGCTCGGCTCCCAGAGCGCACTGCCCAGGCACACGCGCCCCTCCCTGCCCTTTCCCCAACTCCGCGGGGAGGCAGAGCTGATCCCTGCCCGGCACCCTCCGGAGGGGCCCGACACCCCCTCACCAGCGGGGCGAGGGAATCCCCATCGCCCCAAGAGCCGAGGGGAGGCTGGAAAGGGCAATGGGGAAGCGGGGGCGGCCTCGAGGGGGAGGGCAAGGAGAACGGGGGCGGTCCCGACGGGCAGGGGAAGAGGGAAAAGAGGGCAAGAGGCGGAGGGAGAAAGGGGGGGAAAAGGAGGCAAAGGGAAAAAGGGGGGGAAAAGGAGGCAAAGGGAAAAAGGGGGGGAAAAGGAGGCAAAGGGAAAAAGGGGGGGAAAAGGAGGCAAAGGGAAAAAGGGGGGGAAAAGGAGGCAAAGGGAAAAAGGGGGGGAAAGGGGGGCAGCAAAGGAAAAAAGGGGGGAAAAGGAGGGGAAAAGGAGGCAAAGGGAAAAAGGGGGAAAAGGAGGCAAAGGGAAAAGGGGGGAAAGGGGGGGGAAAAGGAGGCAAAGGGAAAAGGGGGGGGAAGGAGGCAAAGGGAAAAAGGGGGGAAAAGGGGGGCAGCCCCAAGGGGAAGGGGATGGGGAAATGGAAGGGGAGGGGGGAGAAAGCAGGGTGGGGGTGGAATGGGAATGGGGGAGGGACGGGTGAAAAAGGAAAAGGGGCAAGGGGGCAGCCCCGAGGGGAAAGGGGGAGGGAAAGGGGTGGCCCCGAACGGATGGGGACGAGGAGGAAAGGGGAAAGAGGGAGGAAAGAGGGCAGCCCCAATGGGAGGAAGGAGAAAGAGTAAAGGGGGAGGCAAGGAGGCAGCCCCGAGCGGGGAAAGGGGGAGGCAAGGAGGCAGGCCCGAGCGGGGAAAGGGGGAGGCAAGGGGGCATCCCCGAGGGAGAGGGGCCGGCAGCGGCGGCCGGGGGAGCGCAGGGCGGGCCCGGCTGTCCCTGCGCCGCCATCGCGCCCGACGCTGCGGAAGGGCCGCGGTGTCCCTGGTGGGGAAGGGGAGGCGCCCCCGCCGCTCTCTCCTTCCCTGCCCCGACCCGGGCGGGGGCGAGCGGGGCCGCCGCACTCACCACTCGGTAGCGGCTGGCGGGCTGGTGAAGATCCATCCTGGCCGCCCCGAGGCTCCGCTCGGCTTCGCTCGACCCGACCCGACCCGCTCCGACCGCCCCCTGCCCGCCCCGAGGGGCGGAGCCGGGGGCGGAGCCGGCGCAGGCAGCGCTCGCCCGGCGAGGGGCGCGGGGCTGGGAGGCAGCGGGGAGGTCGTGGAGCTCCATCCCCGAGCGCTTCAGCTGCCCGTCCTTTAAATCCCCTCCAGGGATGGGGACTCAGCCACCTCCCTCGGCAGCCAGTGCCCGATGACCCTTTCTGTGATTTTTTTTTTTTTTTTCTGATGTCCAGTCTGAACCTCCCCTTGGCGGAGCTCGAGGCCATTCCCCCTTGTCCTGTCCCCTGTCGCTTGGGAGAAGAGGCCAGCATCCCCCTCGCTACAACTTTCTTTCAGGTAGCTGTAGAGAGCAATAAGGTCTCCTTTCTTTGAAAATGGTAACATACTGTGTGAGGAATGATTTGTGCTAATCAGGTCTCTCCTCTATTTGCAGTTTCTGCATTTCTTAAAAGCCAAGGTCAAGCAAAGAGCTGCAGCCAGCTCCAAATTAGCAAGAAGAGTTTTGACTGTTGCAATTTGGTAACATTAAAAATAAGACCTTGGAAAGTAAAAGAATATGCATAAGCCAGCAGTGTGCCCAGGTGGCCAAGAAGGCCAATGGCATCCTGGCTTGTATCAGAAACGGTGTGACCAGCAGGTCCAGGGAGGTGATTCTCCCTCTGTATTCAGCACTGGTGAGGCCGCTCCTTGAATATTGTGTCCAGTTCTGGGCCCCTCACCACAAGAAGGATGTTGAGGCTCTGGAGCAAGTCCAGAGAAGAGCAACGAGGCTAGTGAAGGGGCTGGAGAACAGACCCTATGAGGAGCGTCTGAGAGAGCTGGGGTTGTTTAGCCTGGAGAAGAGGAGGCAGAGAGGAGACCTCATTACTCTCTACAACTACCTGAAGGGAGGTTGTGGAGAGGAGGGAGTTGGCCTCTTCTCCCAAGTGACAGGGTACAGGACGAGAGGGAATGGCCTCAATCTCCGCCAGGGGAGATTTAGGCTGGAGATTAGGAGGTTTTTCACACAGAGGGTCATTGGTCATTGGAATAGGCTGCCCAGGGAGGTGGTTGATTTACCTTCCCTGGAGGTGTTTAAGGCACGGGTGGATGAGGTATTGAGGGACTTGGTTTAGTGTTTGATAGGAATGGTTGGACTAGAAGATCCGATGGGTCCTTTCCAACCTGGTTGTTCTGTGATTCTGTGATAAGATTTCTGGGAAAATTTATACATATTCATTTAAGTGGGAAATATGTTCAGTACCAGCCTTTGTCGCGTTGCACATGATTGATGGAGATCATTCCCGCGTGTTGCCCAGGCGTGATAAAGGATGCCTGCTTTCTAAAACTCCAAAATGAGCCTTAGAGAGTTTTATTTGTCAACATTTTCAGTATAACTTCCAGTGCCCTTTTGGTGAAGAAATATTTCCTAATGTCCAACCCGAGCCTCCCCTTGTGCAACTTGAGGCCATTCCCTCTCATCCTATCACCTGTCACTTGGGAGAAGAGACATGACCCATGTCACCACAGCCTCCTTTCAGGCAGTTGTAGACAGTTGATAAGGTTCCCCCTCAGCCTCTTTTTCTTCAGGTTAAACAACCCCAGTTCCCTCAGTCACTCTTCATAAGACTTATTCTCCAGCCCCTTCACCTGCTTCATTGCCCTTCCCTGGACACACTCCAGGCCCTCAATGTTTTTCTTGTAATGAGGGGCCCCAAACAGAACACAATGTTCGAGGTACTGCCTCACCAGTGCTGAGTACAGGGGCACAATCACTTCCCTGGTCCTGCATTGTCTGCACTGCTCAAACTGTAAAACACAGAAGTACTATAAATAATTCAGGGTTTAGCAAGAAGATCGTAGCAGGAATTTGAACTTCAGATAGCGGTAAAGATTTCAGCTTCTGTACGAGAACCTTACATACATAGCAAAGCCATGAATAAAAACAAATTGAAGGGGGGAAAAAAAGCTCAAAGGATTGCACTCAAGTAATTTTTGCAATGAATATTCAGAAAAGCTTATATATTTTGAGTAGCATTGACATTAAGGTTGTGACTGCAAGATGAATATAAATGAGGTTGAACTAACAACTGGAGTACCAAAAATGCCAGCAAATAAACTCTCTAAGACTCATCTCTAAGACTCTGGAGGCTCTGGGGAGAGTCCAGAGAAAAGCAACGAAGCTGGTGAAGGGGCTGGAGAACAGGCCCTATGAGGAACGGCTGAGAGAACTGGGGTTGTTTAGCCTGGAGAAGAGGAGGCTGAGAGGAGACCTCATTACTCTCTACAACTACCTGAAGGGAGGTTGTAGAGAGGAGGGAGCTGGCCTCTTCTCCCAAGTGACAGGGGACAGGACGAGAGGGAATGGCCTCAAGCTCTGCCAGGGGAGATTTAGGCTGGAGATTAGGAGGAAGTTTTTCACAGAAAGGGTCATTGGGCATTGGAACAGGCTGCCCAGGGAGGTGGTTGAGTCACCTTCCCTGGAGGTGTTTAAGGCATGGGTAGACGAGGTCCTGAGGGACATGGTTTAGTGTTTGATAGGAATGGTTGGACTCGATGATCCCATGGGTATCTTCCAGCCTGGTTGTTCTATGAGTCTATGATTCTATGATTCTGGAGTTTTAGAAAGAAAGCATTCTTTATTAGACCCAGACAATGTCAGGGAGCGATCTCCATCAATCCCATGCAGCAAGATAAGCTGGTTACAGAATATATTTACGACTTACATGCATATGTATAAATTTTCCTAGAAATCTTATATATATTCTCTTAACTCCCAAGCATTAATTTTAGTGTTCTTAAGAACTTAATAACAGTCAAAACTCTTGGTAATTTGGAAGCTCTCTGCTTGGCCTTGGATTTGAAACAGGGAAAGGCTACAAGGTAACTATAGAAGAGTCATCTGTTCAGCACAGATCATAGAATCATAGAACAACCAGGTTGGAAGAGACCCATCGGCTCATCGAGTCCAACCATTCCTATCAAACACTAAACCATGTCCCTCAGCACCTCATCCACCTGTGCCTTAAACACCTCCAGGGAAGGTGCATCAACCACCTCCCTGGGCAGCCTATTCCAATGCCCAATGACCCTTTCTGTGAAGAACCTCCTCCTAATCTCTAGCCTAAATCTCCCCTGGCAGAGCTTGAGGCCATTCCCTCTTGTCCTGTCCCCTGTCACTTGGGAGAAGAGGCCAGCTCCCTCCTCTCCACAACCTCCTTTCAGGTACTTGTAGAGAGTAATGAGGTCTCCTCTCAGCCTCCTCTTCTCCAGGCTAAACAACACCAGCTCTCTCAGCCGTTCCTCATAGGGCCTGTTCTCCAGCCCCTTCACCAGCTTCACTCAAGATGTTATCATCTCCAAAGAATGAACAGTGTCTGGGAAAATACTCTTTGAAAGACAACACACTGTCAGAGGGACACTCTGTCTAACCCTCAAAGAAATACAATTCATAGAATCATGGAATTGCTTGGGTTGGAAGGGACCTTAAGGATCATCTAGTACTTAGATGAAACTTTACTTTAGCTTAAATCAAAAATATTCCAGTTTTTGTAGCAGTAACTACTTCTTGCACGACCTGTAAGAAGCGAGCAGCACAATGAATTCCGGCAGGACGAGTATTTCTCATCCCGCGCGGGGCTCCACACCTCTCCCGCCGCTCCCTTTGCAGCCATTTTCTCTGCCGCTGCTGGAGGCAAGGAGGGTGATGTCGGTCCACGGGGCCGAGGGTTGTGAGAGGTCCTGGCTCCGCGCACTGTGCAGCGCCGACCTGAGAGCAGCGGCCCTGCTGGCCGACACCCTCGGCGCACGCTCGGGGCCGGGCGGCCGCACCTCCGCCCTTTCCCTGCAGTTTTCACAGTAGTAGTGTTCTCTGAGACCGTTCACTGCCCCAAGCCTATACCTTGCTTAAGTAAGGAAGGCGGTCAGACCTCTCCCTCCCCTTCTCTCTCCCTCTCCCCTTTCTCTCTCCTCTCTCCCTCTCCTCTCCCCTCTCTCTTCCCTCCCTCTCCTCTCTCCCTTTCCCCTCTCCTCTCTCCCTTTTCTCTCTTCTCTTTCCCTCTCCTCTCCCTCTCCTCTCTCCCTCTCCCCTTCTCCTCTCCCTCTCCCCTTTCTCTCCTCTCCTCTCCTCTCCTCTCCTCTCCTCTCCTCTCCTCTCCTCTCCTCTCCTCTCCTCTTCTCTCCTCTCCTCTCCTCTCCTCTCCTCTTTCTCTCTCCTCTCTCCCTCTCCTCTCCCCTACATCTCTACCTCTCCTCTCCCCTTCCTCTTCTACCTCCCCTCTCTCCCTTTCCCCTCTCCTCTCCCTCTCCCCTCCCTCTCCTCTCTCCCTATCCCCTTTCTCTCTCCTCTCCCCCTCCTCTCCCCCTCCTCTCCCTCTCCCCTCCTCTCCTCTCCCTCTACCTCTCCCTCTCCCTCTCCTCTCTCCTCTCCCCTCTCTCCCTCTCCCCTTTCTCTCTCCTCTCTTCCTCTCCCCTCTCTCCCTCTCCCCTTTCTCTCTCCTCTCTCCCCTCCCCCTCCTGTCCCCCTCCTCTACCTCTCTCCTCTCTCCCTCTCCCCTTTGTCTCTCCCCTCCCCTCTCCTCTCCTCTCCTCTCCTCTCCTCTCCTCTCCTCTCCTCTCCTCTCCTCTCCTCTCCTCTCCCTCTCCTCTTCCATGCTATAAAACAAGGTAAAACTATAGAAGAAAGGACTAAAAGGTCAGAAGAGATAAGATAAGATGGTAAGATGATAAGGTAAGATGGACAACCCTCATTGCTCAAAAGAAAAAAAACCCACAAAAAAAAAAAAAAAAA
The DNA here is from genome assembly GCA_033558105.1 of Coccyzus lansbergi. Classification (NCBI taxonomy): domain Eukaryota; kingdom Metazoa; phylum Chordata; class Aves; order Cuculiformes; family Coccyzidae; genus Coccyzus; species Coccyzus lansbergi. Next base: position 2,026,159 of record JAUMJK010000379.1, read on the forward strand.
AAAACAAACGAAGAGAAGTTTGGATGTGTGCAGACAGTGATGATGTAGCACTGGGAAGGCTCAGTGTAAATAATTTCCCCAAATTAATTGCAGTATGTAATATTTTCCAGAGAAATGTTAATTGATATGTATCAGTTACCTGATTTATGGAAACCAAAACTGTGCTATCGAGGCACATGATATGGTAGAGGTATTCCTTGTGTGCCTGGATCCATGATAAAGCCATGCGCTTATCACTGAGTACTAACGAGTTTTGTTCCAGCAACATTGTGATAGGACAAGGAGTAATGTTTTTAAACTAAGGGAAGGTGGATTTAGACTGGATATAAGGAAGAATTGTTTTACAATTAGGGTGGTATAATACTGGAATAGATTGCCCAGAGAGGTAGTGGAGGTCCCACCCCTGGAAACATTCCAGGTCAGGTTGAATGGGGCTCTGAGCAGCCCAATTTAGTGAGAAATGTCTCTGCTTCTGCAGGGGTTTGGACCGAATGTCCTGTAAAAGTTACTTCCAACCTAAACCATTCTATGATTTGTCTCCACATGGTGAGAAGTAGCAGCATACAGCACAGAAGACATCTTGGGGACCTGGAGAATGAGTCATGAGCTCATTTGCCCTCTGAAGGCAAAGCACCGTTCTCTGACAAGAAAATGTTATTGTTTTCTTCTCCTCTCACCTTCCTAACAGTGTAAATGTTTCTGTTTATGACCTCCTGTGGTAAAGAGAAAAAAAGTGAAAAACACCTTAATCCATAGTGGTGTATCAGATGAGGATGACTCATTCCTAGACTCCCAGACTCTCAGCAATGTAGCTGTGGTAAGCAACAATTTCAAAATAGCTGTACATGCAGCTCCTAGCTGCAGTGGAGAGGAGTGTTCATACATGTACTGGATGTATAACTGATTTGCAATGTAGATTTGCAATGCTCGCACGAAAGCAGCTTCTTGCTGTCACTAGTGGCTTGCACGCAGAATTTTATTCTGCAGGACAGATCATCCCCTTGCTAGCTGGGAAGGCTAACCTGTGCAGCAGAGTAAGTGGTTTTGTGCAGGCAGTCATTACTGATAAGCTGGATAAGGACTTAGAGGGGTGAAGTCCCAGTCTGTGCGCGTAGGAGAGCGGGGAGGTGGAGAGCAAACTCAGGAGTTTTGTTTTCAGATGGGAGTGGGAGTAAAGACGTACAGGACTCTGAGGGAGGAGGAGGTGGAAGTGTGAGGTTTTCTGCGTGGGCCCGGGAACTTTCTTACAGCTCATATCTGTCTAATACAGTACTTACTAAAGCTACCCAAACAAAACAAGTTTGGACCTTGTCTATTGTTGTTGCATTTTGTTATGTTCTTTGTACAAAAGCTCTGTTGCACATCAAAAGTCCTAGCAGTTAGGAAATAGAGTTGGCAGAGAAGTATGGGTTAGAAATGGATTAATGTTATTATTTTCCTAACAGAATTTCCTCCCTTTTCTTCCTTACCTCTGCATAATGAAAGTCTCTATGGTTAATTATTATGTCTTAGAAGGAACAGTTATTAGTAAAGGTCACATAGAGTTTAAGAATAGTTTGTATATAGTGCTGCACCGTGCTTCAGTTACCAAAGAAAAGGAAAAAAATCACTTAATTATACTACCAGATATCATGGGAAATGGAATTTGGACCATTCACGTAATAGATTTAACTTCCAATGTCTTCTGTATTTATTGTTAGAAACACATTGCCCCAAAGTAAACCGTTTCTGAAGTGTTGCATGTGACATCTCAGCCTGGGAAGATGTTTCCTGAAAAGTAGTGTACAAATCAGAAATGCATTGTTGATCTTAAATTTCAAAAATCTCACCTGGCCTACATGGGTTTTGTAAGTGGTTGGTTGGGTTTTTTGGGTTTTTTTTGTACCTCACTGTCCTGGGAACTCCAGCTGCCAAATAGCATTTCAGTCTGTAAATGCTGCAATACAATTGCGTAAGCGTTCATTAGGATGTAACTTTACACTTTGAACTTCTGCAAATCACTTCTTTTAGGGGAATAAAGTACACTAGGCAAGAAGCAGAATACCTTTAATAGGGAAACTGAAAATATTCCATCGAGCTTGGGAGAAGAGTCAGCAGAGACAGGAGTATTTTCACTAGGCATAGTAAAGAGGGGGGAATGGAGGGAGTTTTATACTTGGAGACAAATATTGTACGGATGATACAATTTATTGTAGAATCAAAGAATACTTCGGGTTGGAAGGGACCTTAAAGATCATCCAGTTCCAACTCCCCTGCCACAAGCCACATTCAGCCCAGCAATGGTACCAGCTTACTGTCCTATTTTACTTGCTGTACCATACAAAGAATTTAGAATAAAAGCTGTACATTTCTATCCACGATGATAGATGACGCTTCATTTTGCATCGTGAGCATTGGTTTTCAGGCCTCTAATACAGATGTTAGTGATAAATAAATAGATTTTTCCAAATGTAAGTCTAATGAAATTAATATACCTAATTTACTCATGGACTGACCTGAAACCAGACTGTGAATTTACTGACTGTATTTATTTGCCTCATTCTTTTCAAACTCTATTTATATATTATTTAGTTTTAATTCCATGCTCTTGGTTATGTAATCTGCACAAAAATTCTGATCTCTTTATGGGTTTAGATAGCTACTTTAAACAAGAAATTGGTTTAAAGAAACCACTGGAACTGAATTTCTTAGAAATCAACAGCAGGAATTTGGCTTAGTTTTCTTCATCATTTTTTCTTCCTTCTTTTTTAGGCAAAACAGGCAATGCCAGAGCCATCATTTACAGGAACACTGGGCTATTTTTAAGGTTTTGAATCTGAATACAGGTTTTCAATTGCACTGTCGTCATCTTTGCTCATTGTGTATATATATTTGTACAGTCTTGCAAATATGGGCCTTGGATATATCCAAATACCATGCAGATGGATCTGAATCAGCTTTAGTTGCCTTTACTGCAACACAGAGCTCAGAGTGGGAAACATCTCAAATATCGGTCTCTATGCTGCCACAGCTGTTTCCTGTTAGTCACAAAGACAGTTTTAAACTAGTTCAGGTATATTCTGACAAGCTCATCCTAGCTGTGGATAGCTGTGCTTTGCTAAATTGATACTATGGTCAGATCCTTGTGTCCCTCTTGTCTCCCTTACACTAATTACCTTTGCTGGCCACAAGCACACTTAAAACAAGAGACTATAGACATGAAGGAACATTATCTGCCAAACAGACATAGCTATGCTTCAGACAAGTTCAGGGAGCCAATGCCCACATCAGCAGAAGTACAGCTTCTTCAATGTAACTTGGTATTTTTACAGAAAAAAGAGCATAGAGAGCTGCTGCTGAGAGATGATTGCTTAGCTGTTTTTTTGAAGTAAGCTATGAATCTAGAGGAAATAGTACAGAATCCATAAATAAACGCTTAGGCAGTCTGTGCTTGTCTCGCAGCATAAATACGTCTTAAAAATTCATATTTCCATGTAATGTGACACAAACTGGATGTTGCTATGAAGAACGAATGCAAAGGCTGGTATTGTTTGACACAGGTGACAGAGTAGGAACTAACAGTGAAGAAGGATCTGCAAAGTCCCACCTCTTCAGAGGCATGTATGCTTTGAGAGAAGTTGGTACAAAGCGGAAGAATCACAGGAGTAAACACTTGAGTGTGTACCAGTTTGAAGTTGTTGTCTTTGAAGCTAGTTTGTCTCTTTAAAATCTATGAGTTTAAAACTATTTTTTAAAAATGTTTCATAATAAAATGTAATCATATAAATCTTTCTGTGTAACAAAGACCAGAGGTGGACACTAGCTAAAAAAATCCTGAACAACAAAACCGAGAAGTAACTACAATTTTTAAAACTTTTCATGGTATAGTCTTTCAGAGTTTTTTTCTGATACAGATCTGACATTAGAAGTCTAGTCTTGACAGTAAACAGCATGTGCTGTTATGGAAATAAACAATGTTTAACAAACAAACAGGAAAAATCCCCTTATGGCTTTGAAGTTTCCATTTAACTAATGGGGTTGAATGGAATGTGCAGAAGCTGTGCAGAGTTGATAAAACTGATGACAGTAAAGCAGAAATAAAGAACAAAGAATGTAAATATATGCCAAATTATGAAGGAATGTAGGAAATATGTGAAATGCCTCCAGTCAGAAAACAAGGAACAACAAAAAAAATCTCTAAACCCTTGAGGTCTGTTGGGAAAATGTAGAAAATGGTAGAAAATACAACTGCAATATGCTTTGTGCATTGAAAGAAGAAATACATTGCTATAACAAAGTCCTATTTGGACAGGGCATTTCCACTCTGACCTTGGCGATATTTGTATTTTTTGTACTATCCATAAGGTATGATTAATTAGAAAATAGTTTTAGTGTATATTCCTAAGAAAAAAGATTATTCAAATATTTGTTCAGCCATTAATCTGAAAGCTACTTTCTTTTTAAATTGGTTCTTGGTCTTCTGTGAATGACGTGAATAACGTCTGTATTTTAAAACATCTTGAATGAAATGATATGAGAATAAATACAAAGGAAATTCTAAGAAGTAAAGGCCTGGATTTTATCTGAAAATTGTTTTGTAATACAACTAGAAGCAGAAAGGCTAAGTAATAGATAAACAAGTAGCTCCATGGTCTTGTAGTGCCTGTACTGCTTTAAAATATTAACTACAACGAATAATTTCTGTCCTACAGGAACAGAGGGAAGCTAAATATGTATTCATGGTAAGTTACTTCTAGGTCAGAAAGTCTAATGTATTGACATTTCTCCTAACACTTACAGCACAATATAAAAATTTATTTGAAAAAGCTATAAACTGAATATGATCTTTTCAGTATCAAGATTCTGCTGATCATTCAAATTAAGATGCCCTGTTTGTTCTAAGTGACTTTGTTTGTTCATCATTATATGTTTCCCATATATAAAGCTCTTGAGGAGACTTTATGCCCAAATTGATTTTCTTCTGTATAAAACAAAGCTCTGCAGAAATTATAAACCTCTTGGAATAGGAACAACACTTTTATTCCGTGTTTGTAATAAAGCTGCATTAAAAACCACATAGTGCAGCGCTGCTACAGTGGCTCCTTGTAATGCTAGCTTAGTCTCCTTTAAATGTAAGTCAGAATATAAACAAAAATAGAGCATCACTATGCCACTAAACACCATGTCATTAACCAAACCTGGCCTGCTGCAATTCTGACTCAGCCTAATTTCTGTCTAAAGCCCCATGCCTCAAGTTTCCCATTGAGTAAGCATTCTATATCTTATAAAGCCCTTGAAAGGACTTTTAAAGGATTTCTTATATGCATAGTTTTTACCTATTAGCTAGACACATGAGCCTAGATGGCAGTTAAAACTGTCTGAATTTGACCACTTGCCTCAGCAGGTAACTTGTTAAATGTGGAGAAAAATGTTCTTTTTCATTGGTCTAAGATGTTAACTGTCAAACAATACATATGCCTCTGTCAGAATACACTGCTCTTTTTCGGCTAGAGACAGCTCCCTAAGTTTTATACACCTCAGGAATTAGTAATGTGCAAACACATGGTCACAACTGTAATGAAATTTGATCAAGTCTTTTCCATACTCTTGTTTCCAAAAGTGTGTAGCTTTCTGGAAAGCATACTTAGTTCATTGAATTTGAGGGCAAGTATCCATCAATAGGTGAGCTGACCTAGGACTGCAGTGGTAGAAGGTAAAAATGAATTTTGAGAAGTGATCTTCAATGACATTTTCCACTGAAGCTGGCTTTTGTTCAGTTGTGTGGTGCCTATATATAGCTTCAGCTGTAATGTTTCACCATTAATATCAGTTTTGAGGCAGAAAAACAACAGTGCTATACTTGAGTGTCTTAAATGCTGCTGTGAATGTACAAAAGTGCTCTAAATTGCAGAGTTCAGTAAGGGTATGATCTTGCACATGGTTATGGGAGTTCAGCTAAACAAAAGGAGGAACACTTATCATGAAATATGTAATCTGTGTTGCCGAGATTTATTCCACTACAGAGCAGTCAACATTCCAAAATTTAGATACTTCTGTTACAAATGTCTGCACAAGATCTAGATATATGGATGTGTTTTTTTTTATAGTGAGTGGCAAACCCCAGGCACTTCCATGTTGCAATTAATCTCATTCTAAGATTAATGCCTCTAGTACTGTCACTGGGCACCAGTGAAAAGCATCTGGCCTCCTTTTCTTCATTCCCTCCCTTTAGATGTTCGTACACATGGATGGGCTCCCCCTGAACATTCTTTTGCCCATGCTAAACCATTCCAGCTCTCTCAGGAGGACCCAACGAGGAAAGATGCTCTTGTGGACTTGATAATCACAAGCAAGGAAGCCAGCAATATGAAAGCTGGAGGCAGCCTTGGTGTTAGAGCCATATGACCACTTGAGTCATATGATCCAAGAGCATCCAGGAGGAGGAGGGTGTTAAGATGAGAACACAAGGCAAAAAGCTTCATCTCAGTGCTGGAGGCATTTTTTTGGTTTGTTTGGGGTTTTTTTTAATGATATCTCACTATATTAACTCTTTCTGGCTGGAAAGTTAAGAGGAAGACCACTTCAAGAAATAAGTTTCCTCATTATAGAATAACTGGGAAAAGACAAAAGAGCAAAAAAGAACTTATTTCTAGGCATGGAGACTATTGCATGACAGTCATATTCTCTTTGGCGTAAAAATTTTGGGGCATCAGCCACTCCACTAGTTTTGCAATGTGGCCATAATGGAAAAAAAATACCCCAGACCCAGATGCTCATCTCGGTAAGGATAAGGAGTGACTAAGAATCAGGACTATGGCATGTTCCAGACAAGTCTATAATTTAATAAGTACATTGAGTAAAAATTAAGTGATCTTATTTCCTCGTAATTTGAAATACTGTGCAGAATCATGTACTGAGAATACTGCTGTTTAGCTTTTTGCACTGACAAATGTACTAAGAAGCAAGATGGTGGGAAATGAAAATGGAAGCTTCTGTAAAACATGCAGACAATGTTAAGTCTCAGAAAGAAGAGAAGGCACCAGACAGGAAGAGAAACAGGTGAAAAATTATTTGCAAGAACCTTGAATGATAGAAAACCTTATTTCAAATGTGTAATGTACTAGGTCTGATGTATGAGCTCTTCCAGAGGTAAAACATGTGTAGATAAGACCGTGGTATTTGCATTTCAAAACAGTTTTGCCAAGCATGTTCTTTTCAGGATGACTTTTAGCAATGTTACTTGATCGTAGCACTATCAGTACTCTGTAAAGAAAATGTTAATAATTCACTCTCCTTGAAGATTAACGATTACATTGCCTCAATTCAAAACACATTTAGAACACTACATGTGGGACGGGGCTTTTCAAATGGTGACATCTATCATAGAGTGAGCTGAATAGTTCTCCAGAGTCTTCAGCCTTATAATCCAGTGCATACAGTGCTACCATTGCAAGCAGTAGGCTGCAGGCTCTGTGTTAAGCTGACAACACAAGGCCTTAAGACATATCAGCATTCATCTGGACTTGTCTTGAGCTGCCTGGAGATTTGGTTTAGTTTGTTTACCTGTAACAGTAGTTATCTGATAACCAGGTGACTGTTGACAGATTTGTTTCAACCTTTGCTTAGCTTTGCGCAATTGATTGTTATGAGGCTTATTGTAACTTACATTTTTATTAGCAGATACAACATGTAGTTTTACTTTCTATAGTGTCCCATCTATGACACTAGAATAAAAATTCTGTGTAGAGATGTACAGGCATAGGATGATAACACTAGCCTTGAAAGTACAGAGACAAAATAATAACAGAAGCTCCTAGGACATAAAAAATTCAGCAGTAGACAGTTACTGGCCACCAAAGAAATGTAACCTTGGGAACTGGGCAAAGCAATTTAGGGGTAACTAAAAGAGAAAAAAATCTGGCATCTGATGCATGTAAAACGTAGCATACATAGTAGATTTGGATGCAATGTGGAATTGTGAACCAGTTAAAGAGCAAGTAGACTGTATTAGCAAGTACATCTTGACGCTAAGCAGATCAAAAATTAAAGAGTAAAAGCCATCGACATCATATTTTCAAAAAAGAGGAGAAAGAATAACCCCAGTATCATACCTCTTCCATGGATGACTGACCACAACACCCTTGTCTGAAGTCAAAACCATCAACCTTAGGACATGATCTTTCTGTCACCAGGATAACAGTGGAAGGGTGAGCATAATACCAGCGAAAGGGACAATATGACTATAATATTTGGGTATTTTGATTCTCACTGCATGGTTATTGGGATGAGCCATAATGTTTGGATAATTTGAACTACAATTACTAGTTTTATTGAACCTGGACTAATAATAATTCTTTGATAAGACTGCCAAGACTTTAATTAGACTATCAGTAAATACCCAGTTTTGCATAAAATTGTGTGTGACCCACATAAACCGCAAAAATTGTAGTGCACCACATTGGTGGGGGTAAGCTAAGCTGTAATTTAAAGATAGCAAAATAACAATGAGTTTGTAGAGAATGTGAGAAACCTAGACTTCTGAAGCTTAGCGCAAGTATCGACTTGTCTTCATTGGATTTCCACTGGCAGTAATGGGAGCTTGGGCACCAAGATCATAGGCAAGCACCTAGCTTATCATGTGTGCCTTCAAAAAGCTGCAGAACGTGTGTTTTGACATTCTGATTGTGTAACTGAAGAGATCCCAAATGTGTGCAAGAAGGATCTGTTTTCTGCTACTGAGGGATTAGCAATAGCTGGGTGGAGGCTAAATAGAAAGGCCAGAATCTCAGAATTGAGTAAGTTGGAAGGGAAATGCGGTGGTCAGCTAGTCTAACTCTCTGCTCAGGGCAGGCCCAGTTAGATCAGGTTACTCAAGCCTTGCTCAGTCAAATTATGTCCAAGGATGGAGAATCTGTTTCAGCTGGAGTCCATATTTGCTCCATCCTTTCTTTTGGCAATAAGAAGGGCTTCTCTGCGAACTTTAGACAAGGGTTGATGAAGCATTGAGAAAATCAATGTATAATTATGCTAGCACAGTGGAATGTGTCATGTGTTGTTGATCAGTGTCAAAGAGAGGATGCTGGTCTAAATGTTTGTGGGTGTTTTAGCCTGACTCAGTGTAGCTATTTTGCTGCTTTTCATATAACCTCAATATTTTTCCTCCCTCAGCAGTTTCTGAAGATACAGTCATAACTCTGAGCAAGCACTCAGACAGAAATTAAGTTCCCCTCATATAAACTCCTCATCTATTTTTCAGAAGAAGGCAGCAATAGACAAAAAAAAATTTGGCATCCAACCAAGGTATGAATATTTATAGTACCAGATGTTTGAATGGACTAGAAGACCCTTAACTCCATCTGAACCAGGTTCCCATAAGAATAGAGCTAAGAGAGGGAAAAAAGGCAGCTTTTCAGGCTTTTTATTTCTGAATCAGGAAAATCAGACTACTGTTTAAGTAGGAGAGAGGTATTTTTGTGATGGGAGTCTAAGGATATGTCGCAGAGTTAGCCTTTAATTTTGAGAAGGCTGCTTATTACAGTGATAGAGATAGCTGATACAAAGGTCAGATTTAGCAAAGGAAAAAGTATTATAGATCTTTGCTGTAACTTGTTACTCTGCTGTTTCTAAACATTATACCTGACATTTACTACTGAAGAATGCAGTGATTAATTTGTCAGACAGAATGATAGTGAGTCAGTCGGTAATCAAGAAATCAGTGCTGGTATGCTCTGTCTTTCATGATAAAGAGGCTGATACCACACTCTCTTATACTAATTTTGTCCAAATCTAGCTGATTAATATATCCAATAGATCAAGTTGCTAATTCATTTCATTCTTGGTACTGCTGCCACTAGAGGCTAGTAATTATATTTAGTGCCTGTGTTCATAAATCTCATTAGAACTGGCTTACATGATCATCATCTCACAGCCGTGCTATAAGAGCTCTTACATCTGAAAGGCTTAGATTAAATATCTTTCCCAGCAAAGAGGAAAAAAATACTTTCCAGGCAAAACCAAATTACTAGAGCAAAAATGTTAATGAGTGAGTTTATCAATAACCCCAATACTAAGTGAGTGGCTTGCTTTCCCACAGTATAAGTAAGAGAAAAAAACCCCTAAGTAATGACTAGGCTCCTTTCATTTTTCTTGTCTTCAGTACAGAAGTCTGGCAGTGTTTAGGACACAGGCAAAGTCCCAACAGACATTGCTAACAAGAACAAATCTGAAATATATGCACTATGTACATCACAGCTGGAATATCCATAGGCAAGCCCTCAAACTTGGTTCTTCAGAAAAATAAACCACTATGTGTTGACTTTGTACTGAATGTCATGCAGAGTTCAAGATTTGGAATATCTGCCTCCAAATCTGTGACTGATTTATATCCACAGTAACCAAGAAAAGTTGCAGAACCACAAGTGCTTTCTGCTGTTTTCACAAAGCAAAGCAAACAAAAGTGAGTAAAACAATCACTTGTGATTTTTTAATAACCCCTCTATGATTCGGTATGTCTTGTAGGATGTAAAATCTGCTACAAATTTCTCTTCTTTTTGTTTCAAAGTACAAGATGTAATGTAATTTTCTTTCATAGCAACACAGAGACAGCGATACAGACTGTCCAGTTCCCCTTTACTAGAGCAAAACAGAAGAGGTATCTAACGTGTAACACCTCAGTACTCCATCAAAAGGGTGTCAATGGATATAAAGAAAACATGGATGGAAGTTTTGACAGATTTTATGAAAGCACATAAGTTAGTCTTCTAAGCTCACAGCAGGACCTTAAATGTCTGTCTTGATTTTTAGACAGCTAAGCACATGTATTTTGCCAGTGTTAAGAATTTAAGGTTATTTCTGAATTGCAGATAAATGTAATGTGGAAATGCTTTTACCTTGCTATAGAAAATTAATAATGACACAGGAATGAACTCTTCCTGAAGGACTATTTCCTTCCTGTATATTTCTATGGAACAAAAGCAAATTTCCTGCGAATCTCTCATTCCCCTCCATGAGAACAGAACTGTGGACTCAAAAAGGAAAAAAGGTTAGTCAGCAGCTGACTGTAAGGAGAAGTATGTTTTCCCTGGCTATTACAGAAGAGCTACTGCCTTGTCTGGCATTTCCCTGAAGCAGTGTCCTTGTCTGCTTAGAAGCTGGATGAAAGCTCTTGCATCACCTTTTATCAGAGAGAGACAGAAATGCTAAAGATCTTGTGCCAAAGTGCACATTAGTATTTGACTTCTTTTAAAGATTGCCATTGTGTTCAAAGCTAAAGAGCAAATACAATTCCTGTGTCTTGGTACAATAATATGCTGTCACTTTAGCAAAATATGGATAATAAATTCAGTGACTCACTATAATTTATTTTTAAATGAACCTAGAATAAGACAACAGTGCCTTTTGCACTTTTTGTTTGTTAAATCACACAGTAGAACTCCCTACGCTAAAATAAGTGAGGCTAAAATAAACACCTTTGACTTGCAAGAGCCAAATAACTTTGCATGTCCCTAACTGTTTTCTTATGCCCAGAGTCATGAAGCAGTTATAAAAACAGGATTCATAAATTGCTCTGAAATAAATTCTCAGGTGTTATCAAGCAGCTATATAGCTCCAAAACTTTTTCATTTTTTTTAATAAGTATTTTCTGGAATAGAGTTGTTAACCCATGAATCAGCACACTGCAATTTACAATGAAAAACCCCCCATACCTGTAAGACACTAATACCTTAGTGAAAGTTGTTAGTTCATCAGATAGATTTTAGATGTAATCTGCTTGAAAATGCAGTGCTGTAACAAAGAGGATAAAGGAGTGTTAGCAAACCAAGTCCAGTTATTCAGCTTGCTATTTTTGTCACAACTGCTTGCTGGTGATAACCTAAGTCTTTCTGTGTGCATAAATTATGTACAAATGGGCAATGGAAGGAGTATTCCTGGGTACTTACTGATCAGACAGAGTTGAGGAAAACCAGTACAGTGCTCAGAGGGAGTGATCCAGCTGGCAGTTGGCATGTTTCCTAGCCATCAAGTTTCCTCCTGCAATAAGGGAGAGCTCTTTGCCCTGCATTTGTTCAGTTTATCAGGCCAATATAATTTTCAAAATGGGTCTATAATTAGGCCCTAAATCCACACACTCAACTTAAGCGATCAAACTTTCTGAATTGTCAGGCTTTTGGAAATTTCCACATCAGCTGGTAGTTCTATATTAAGAAATCAAATGTTCTTTGGCACTGAAGGCAATTGGCATAGGACAGCCCCCACCTCCATACCTATGCAACTAGGCTCTCCAGAACAGGGTGACGTGGCATAAATTGCCTTTTGGGAATGGTCTTTTATCCATGTTATTATCCAAACCATACCTGGATACCGTTAGAAAGCTGGGCAAAGCCCAGACTTCTCCAAGGGATTGGCTGTTTAATTGTATAAACCATTAAATTATAGTACCTGAGGATTTTCCTCAGTCTTTTAAAACTGTTAGCACTCGCATGGCTAGTAAACACTTCTAGGCACTCGAATTTTCTAAAAACAAGGTCTTTTGTTTCTTTCCTCTTATCTTTTTATTGTTCCCATTTGGAAAAGATCAGCATAAGCCTGTTTGTTTCTTTACTGATATCAGTGAGAAAAAGACCTTCCGTTATATATTACCCACTAGACTAGGATGTTCCTTCCAACTTTTCAATGCTACACATTCTTAGATAAGGGGTTACATATTAACCTGTGGAAGTTAGATGAGGATTGGTGTAGTACTTTTGAGATTCAGTCCTGTTCCTTGTACTGTACTTTTCTGGGAAACTCTGATCCTCTTGCTTGTATTAAACAATATCTTACTCTGACTAGTCCACTGATGTCAGTGTGATTGTTTCTGGTGGAGATAAATAACAATGGTGAAAAACATTGGTATAAAGAGTTCCTGATAGTCACTCCCCAACTTACTTTCCACAGGTTTATGATTAGTATCAGTCTCTGTCATTCAGCAGCTGAAACTTGGAGCCTTTCACAATGCAGCAAATCAATAAAGGGCAAGAAACAACCCTGATGTAGAAGATAAAAGATAAAGGTATCCATAGTGAGACTGAAGCTATATTAAAATAATAAAGATCATTCAGCCAAGTATTTTAATCTTTTAAGCTTTCTAGCAAAAATAAACATATAGTTACTCGGTTTGAAAGACAAAATGTCCTGAACTTTCCAAAGACAACTCTTAGAAAGTTACCTTTGTGAATTGCTGGGTTTCACTGGTAAGCAGAAATGTGTCCTTAGTTCCTCAGTTATCTTCAGGCAATAAGCAGCATGAGTGGGTGGCATAAGATGTACTGATGGGGACTGTGTCATGAGAGGGCAGAAGGAGTAGTCAAAAAAGAATTGCCATTGGGATTATATTAAAGTAAATTAGGGACAGGGAAATTCCTAGATTTAATTGGCATTAAAGAGTTGAGTCAGAGCCTAATCACATATTTTAAGAAAACAATATTCTTTCAGACCTCAGATTGTTATGAGATCACTTCCTTTTAGTATTTAGAAAGTCTGAGAAAGAAAACAACAGCATATCTATATCTAAGTGAACCATGGTACAGGATGCCACAGAAATGGGCACTGAGGATATGTCTAATTCTGCTATATCTGACAATTATAATCTGAAAGCTGACTCAAACTGAGTTCAATCATATTAATTTAAAATTTAATTTAAGAGTTTTCTTATATTCCATTTGGATGAAGATCACAAAAATTCATAAAAGGACCTCCTGTTTGTCTTGATTTGCTATTAAGAAAAAAAAAGTATATTTTGTCAGAGCTGTCAAGACTGGAATTATCTACATACGAGATCTGGAAATTATTTTTTTCAGTTCTAAAATACTGTAAAAGAGAGCAACTAAATGGCAACAAAAACGAAGGTCAAGACATCAGTTTCTTCCATAAGTAAGTAAAAAGACACTGCTTCCTATTGAAAGTAAGTCCTAGGATCTCTCAGAGAAGGGAAAAAATAATTGAGCAAAACTTTGAGGAGAACATCTGGTACAATTATAAGGGTGGTTGCCTGATGTGCTTACGTCCCCAGGTGAGTTGCCTCAATGCATCAGCTTTGCAAACACAGATAGAAAAAGGAGCTGGAAACTATTTAGTATATTTTTCTCTGTTCTTCAGAGAGGCTTTTGGTCTTTCACTTTTGCTTCCTCCACCTCCCCAGTCTGAGATGCAATATAGGGTAAAAACTATCCTTTTATTATGCCAGCAAAGTATGGAGAACTGAACCCAAGAATAATTTTCCCAAAGCATATAAAAGTTTAATGATTATGCTGAAAACTTCCTTACATACTGTACCATGGTCAGTCAGAGGAATAGAGATACTTCACACATATAGGCACTACTGAAATCTTGATTCTCATTTTTTCATCTTGAAATCTTCACATTCAGGCTGTGCAAAGGGCTGCACATTGATTTTAGGTCTCTAAACTCACTTTGAAATTCTGTAATATTCAAAATGTGTGTGTGACGTTAGTAACATAATTACAAAAGGAGTAACACCTGGCAAAGTAGAGAAGCATTACAAGTAGGTGAGTAAAATCATTATGTATTCTCACATACCCACGATATTTTGTTAATTTTTTATTTGAGCAACATCAAAAGCCAAATTTGAGTATGTTATTAGGACATTTAAATGGAATTCTAAGTAACAATCACAGTAATGGTCATAATAAATTTTTTTCTAAAACATGAAACAAGCAAGAATCTAGTATTATTTTTTAATTATTCATAGCCATACAAAAAAATCTGGTTAGACCCTCCAGCTTACTGTTTAATGAGATTTTCCATATAAATCAGGACAGAAATCTGTATTTCTAAATATCCTTTATTTCTCAAATAGTCATAAGGAAGTGATAGTGTTCTGGTCAACAGTCACTTTCTATTTTATCATGACATATTTTGCAGAGGAGGGATAAGCAACTGAATGGGAGAAATCTTTTCAGTATTTGAGCAATGTCTGCTTTAATAAATAAGGACGTGTCTATCAGTTTTACCAATCAGGCTTCTAATGAAAAATTATGAGGCTTCTATGAGAGCTTATTTTAATACCATTTATTTTCATTTTTACCATTCAAGTAGGTGATTGTTCAGCACATATCCCCAGAAATACTGACCGGTTCAATTCAGTGGAAAGAGAAGCTATAGAGTTCCATACCTAGAGATAGTTTGAGTTAACCATTGGACTGAGTTCAGCAAAAATCCTCAATAAAGACAACAGAAGACTTAGCGTATAATAGTATTTGCTGTAAGTCTTGACCATTTTTTTCTATCAATGTCTACCGGAAATACATTCAGTTATTTAGTCTGCTACAGTTGCAACAAAAACTGTGCAAGTATGTGTTTAAATCTGCAAGTACTGAAACTACCTAAATCTGCGGCACATAGTAGGACTAATTGTATTCTTGAAGTTAAGTACCCACTTAATTTCAATGAAGTCACAGGAGTCGCATCTTTTCATCCAGTATTTCTCATTTAATCTACACTATAAATGCTAACAAACTGATTATGTGAGTGGATATGATTTTTAACCAATTTTGTTATTTAGGAGGTATTTTCCTTATAACAGATTAATAAAAAAGATGCAAATCAGCCTCTAAGTCAGAGTTTTCTGTACAAGATTAATCTGCCAGTGTGTACAAAGTCTACAGTTTGCAATAACTATGGAAACAAAATGTACACGTCTATGGATCAGGTGTCAAAATAAAAGCATGGTTCTCAGATCCCTTTTCTGTGCTCAGGAATCTTAACTTTGCACCCTGTTGTGAATTAGCAATGCAAAGAAACCAAGAAAGAAAGTACTCATTCCCATTCAGTCACACGTGCCTTGGGATGCTGATGTTTGAAGGCTAAATACACCAAATAGAAGCAAGAGTTGTGTCAAGAACACCTACGCTTTCAAATACAGTATTTGCTTTGTATTATTGCTTTGAATTAGTATGAGCAAAGCTGTTGTTGCCTGAATCACAAAGGAAGAGAGTATTAACTTGCAAGGTGATAGAAGGAAAGAAACATAAACTGTCATAATATAATGAATATTCATGAAAAAAAGAAGCCAAAGGTCATAGAACACTAACAAGGCATGAAAAACGATGCTTATAAGTAAGCTAAAGACATGGTTTTGAAAAGTCTAGAAATCAGAATGGTATTGAGACACCATGGGATTTGTGGACTATTTGAAATAAAAATAGCCAAGAACAGCAAAGGTACTTCTACCAAGATTCAATTTGGGATATTTTTCTTCTCTCTAGGAGATGCATATGTTGAAATGGATTTGACAGTACTGAAACTTTCCACACATTTAACCCAAGTAGAGTATTCAAGGGAAAAATCAACAGTATTATCCCTTTGATGATTTATTGATGTACTTAATTGTATTGGGTTTTGCCAACACATTATTAGCAACACAAATAAACATAGCAAAGGTTTTTTTTATGTCTACCTTCGCAGCTACCAAATTTATGTATAAAGAGATTGTGTCACAGTTATTGTTACACTGGTTAAAGGGGCAAGATATTGTGGAAGCATGAATGTTACTTCTTTAGTCTATTTACAAATTACTTGAAGAAAAGTGGTTTTAAATAAATCTGATTGCTCTAAATGTGTGCCTTTGCTACAAATCAAGGTCCAAGCCGAAGCACCTAAATGAGCTGTTTATAATTTTGCCATGTTGCAACCAGCATAATAGCATGTAGAGAATTTCCTGAAGAACAGGGAGAGCTGGCCCTGTAGTTTGTTCAGGAAGACACCGTAGGTCCATCATTAGAAAAGAGAATACAGACCAGAAGGCAAGAAAAGAGGGAGAATGAACAGAGAGCTGGACAAATCCATACTGTACATATTTATTAGTTTTGTATCAATGAGGCTTTGGATTAAAAAATAAGAATATGGGGAATACGGTCTAGCTTTCAGATATCTGTCTTTTGGGGCAAGTTTTGGAACTGCTATGATGCTGTTCAGAAATAACTTCTTCGTTTCCCTCCTTGGTATGTAACCAAGCCCTTCAGAGAGCACAGACATTCCTGAAAGCCCCATGCAGCTTGATCTTGCACCTTTCAAAGGATGAGACATCCTCAACTTTTCTTGGCAACCCGTTCCAGTGTCTCACCACCCCCAAAAGAAAAAGTTTCTTCCTTATCTCTATTTTTTTATCTACTCTCTTTCAGTTTAAAACCATTATACTTTGTCCTGTTTCTACAAGCCTTAGTAAAATATCTCCCTCGATCTTTCTTGCAAGCCCCATTGAAGTATTGAAAAACCACAAAAAGGTCTTCCTAGAACCTCCTCCATGCTGAATAATCCCCTCTTTAAGCCTTTCTTCATAGGAGAGGTATTCCATATTTCTGATGACCTTTGTGGCTCTCCTGTTGAACTACTCTAACAGGTCTATGTCTTATACTGAGAACCCTGAGACTAGATGCAGTACTCCAGTGTGATCTCACGAGAGTGAAACTGAGAAGGAGAATCACCTCTCTCGATCTGCTGGCCACACTTCTTTTTATGAAACCCAGGATACAACTGACTTTCTGGGTGCACATTGCTAGTTCATGTTCAATTTTTCATCTACCAGTACCACCACGTTCTTTTCCACAGGGCTGCTCTCAGTCGATTCACCACCCAGTCTGTACTGGTACTGGTGATTGCCATAACCCAGGTGCAGGACCTTGCGCTTCTTGAACTTCATGAGATTCACATTTTTGGACTCCTTAGGCCTGTCAATGTTTCTCTGGATGGCACCCCTTCCCTCAAGTCAGTGACCTCAAGGTGACCCCCGAGAGACGCCACACATCTTCATTTGGACACTAAGCCATTGACTGCAACTCATTGTATGCAGTAATCCAGCCAATTTCTTATCCACCAAGTATTCTATTTATCAAACCCATATCTTTCCATATCGCTTTCTTTTTAATGCCAAGGATAGTGTGTGGGACTGTGTCAAAAGCCTTCTCAAAGTCCAGGTAGATGACATCCATTGATTTTCCCTTATCTACCAATGCAATCACTCCATAGTAGGAGGTTGCCAAGTTAGGAAGGCACGATTTGCCCTTAGTGAAGCCATGTTGGCTGTCTCTAATAACCTTGTTGTCGTCCTGCTGTTTAGATGTAGTCTAACAAATGCTAAAGGAATAA
This sequence comes from Coccyzus lansbergi, assembly GCA_033558105.1. Classification (NCBI taxonomy): domain Eukaryota; kingdom Metazoa; phylum Chordata; class Aves; order Cuculiformes; family Coccyzidae; genus Coccyzus; species Coccyzus lansbergi. The sequence goes on from JAUMJK010000379.1 coordinate 2,044,282, forward strand.
TCACTGCCCTTGACCTACTAGGCTGCTTTTAACACTGCCTTGGATGATGCTGGCTGTCTCTGATGCCAGGATGCACATCTTGCTGTCCCAACAGGGCCTTATTCTCACAACCATTGTTCCTCAGACCATCAGTCTCCAGCCTTTAAAACTACCAGAGGTCTTCCTTTCCAGAGGCAAGATTTTGCATTTGTTCTTGTTGAGTTTAATGAAGTTCCTGTCAGCCCAATTTTTCCAGCCTGTCTAGGTTCCTCGGGAGGGCAGCCTTATCACAGAAGGCAATTAGGTGTGTTAGACATGACTTGCCCATGGTAAATCCATGTTGGCTGTTCCAAAAGAATTTTCTACCTTTGTGTGCCCAGAAGTATGTTCCCAGACAACTCATATCATGGTTTTCTCAGGGTCAGAATTGAGGGTGACTGGCCTATAGTTGCCCAGTTCATCTTTTCAGACCTTTTTGAAGATGGATGCAACATTTTCCTTCTTCCAGACATCAGAGATCTTCTTTGATCTCCATAAATTTTTAAGGATGATAGAAAGCGACCAGTTCTCTCAGCACTTCCCGTTCCAGCGCTACAGGTCACATGGACTTGCTTGGTTTGAGTCCTCTGAAGTAATCTTTGACTCAGTCCTCAACCACAGCTGACTGTTTTTCTCTTCCTTGAATCCTGTCTCTAAGCACAGCGGCCTCATGAGCTTATCTGTGTCTGCAGCCAACTGAATCACCCAGTCTTCAGCAAGAGTGGACCCTATAGACATAGGTGTGCTGAATCACAATACTTGTTAATGCCACGTACCTTTAGGTCAAAGGCAAGGTAGGAGTTAAGCATGATATGCACAGTGGTAATAGTATGGATGCCTGTATGACTGCAGATTTAATCAACTATTTCATTATGAAGAATGAAATCTTTGATTACTGAAGTACTAAAGATATTTTTTTGTAAAGGTTTCTTTAGGTGTCTAAAGTGAAAAAAAAAGGTGTAGGTTCTTAAGTCCCATTTTGTGACGTACTTGGTGAGTACTATGCACTCAGAGCCTGATGTTCTTTGGGCCTAATGCCTAGTAAAATAAATGGTGCCGGTGCCACTCTGGTGTTCCTGCACCTGCAGAGAAGATATCCTTGCACTTTCTTCAACTAAACCAAAACGGTTATTCTATCCATTAAACCCTTTCAACACTTAGTGAGGAGAAACAGCAGTGAATCCTTTCTGTACTGTAAGAGGGGCATAAGCTGATGATGCTTGGAGTGAGACTCAAAACTGAGTGTATTTTTTGCTGCGTGTCATGGAACGTAAAGATCCCATGAGAGTGTCATGGGCATAGATGGTTATGAGGAGCAATGGTCAGCTGTCCTTCTCGGAAGGGTCCAGACTGTGTTACTTGTGGGACAGAAGGAGCTTAAGTTTATGGACTTCAGTTGGTCTTCAAAGCATGCTTAAACTGAGCATGAGCTGAAACAGTTAGTGAAGTCAAGGATGAAGGATGCATTGTAAATGCATGGCTATTTCATTTGTCTAACACATTTCAATCAGCAAAATCCTTGATTTTAAGCAAATCTCTATTTCTGCTATCTTTTTATGTTAGTTTTTTTCTATCTTTTTTGCATCTGTACTTACAGTCTTAATATCATGAACCTATATATACAATATATTTATAGAGAGCCCATAGTAATTTGGAATCTCTGGACACTTTAAAATTATACCAGTGGTCAATAATATATAATATGCATGCAGTTAATAAGCTATCACTTTTACTACTTGTAGTACTTTATGTTACAATTTCATAGTATCCTCAAAAATGTATAAAATATTAGGTCTAATTTATAGCAAATCTACATAGGCTAATTTGAGATGTAAGGTTAGTCCATTACATCTGTTGTCAGGTATAGACCATACCAAAGTCAGCTTACTTTTTAGCATCTGCAGAGCAGTTCTAAACACAAAACAGTATGAGATCGAGAAATATTCTGCATCATGGATAATTTGTCAGTGTCTGTTCTCACATATAATGCTAAGATGAAAATCAAATCTTTTAGCTTTTGGAGGGCTTGGTTACACACAGTTATTAAACAAATCAGGTAGTTAATTTGCATTTAATTGGAAGTCCACTGTGTATGCTTAAAATAAGATGTGACTACAAAGTAGTGTAGTTTTTCAAGATAAAGCTGTGACCATCTGATTGTTTGCTGTCCTTGCATGATGCACAGTGGCTGCTCTTGCATTGCTCAGGATCAGATGACTTAAAAAATCACTGCAATATTTTCTCACAGAAATCTGAGGAAAAAGACTGGGGGGAAATAACAACCTGGAAGCTTTGTGTTGTCTAGCTATCAGTATGGGCAGCAGGAAGGGGCTGAATGGTAATGGGAAAAAAAGGCACTTGTGGGCTAAATGATGACAGGAAATGCCTCAACTGGAAAAAATGTTTCTGTTCAGGATAGGACTTAAGCAGACGTGTAAGTCTCTGTGTCTGTGTCCAGGCTGCCCTGCTGGTGTCATATGGTGGGGTACTGAACCCTTGATAGAACAGACATGAAGGCAGCTGGAGCTCTCTGATTTCTGTTCAGTACCTTTCTTCCCTTCAAAAATGAGGGCCTACTGTAGATATGAATGACAGCCTGTCTCATAGCTGCTATGCATCTGCCCTGAGGAATGTAAAACTGTTTCTGGGTCTGATAATGTGAATGTTATCATTGTGGTTACGTTACGTGCTGCTTTAGTAGCAAAAATGGTTCACTCAGTTTGGTCACAGACATCCTCAAGTACTGACACTAGTTCTGTATCATGGGCACTTCCAGGTGGGAATACACAACTGCTACTCACTATGATGAAACCTGGGCCACTTGTCAGCCAAGTGATGGGCAAAAGGCTGGTCTTGCACAGAAATCATGAAACTGAATTCAGACCTTCTATAGCTTTGACCAAATGCTACTCCTCATTTGAAAAACAGGGCTAATAATATAGTTATTTTCTGTTTAGCTTGTAACCTTCTCCACTACAATCTTTCAGTTTACATTGGCATTCTGACTGACAGAGCTCTCAGCACCAGCTGGAATTCGTAGGTTTTTGTTTTTAAAAAAGAAACAATCAAGGAGGAAAACAGCAACGTAGCACTTGGCCATGCTGCTGGCAATATGACTGTTCTGATGCTTGAGATGCAAAATTGACTCATAACAAAAACATCTACAGTGTATAATTATTTTGAATGGCTGTGAGAGCTCTTCCCTGACCCATTTGTCCATCAAGCCAGGAACCTGACCTTGGACTTGCCTGGAGACTGCTGAATGCTGTCTGACTTTGGTTGCTCTCACACACGTGATCTCCACCTACTGATCTGACTTCCCTCGACTCAAGACCTGCCTCATCCCCACAGACATGCCTGGTGACCCGGATTGCTGGCTGACCTAGTCACCATCACAGGATGTCCTCTTTTCTTCTTCTTCTTTGGGTGTCATGGGACTACACTCTGTCAGAAAGTTGCTTCCCTGCCAGCCCCATCATCACTCCCAAGTGCCAGCTCCCTTGCCCATGTGGACCATCCTACGGCTACTGTTTCCTGACAGAGCCCAGCTGTAAAGCAGTCAGCAAATGCAGCCGTACACTGAGCATCAGGAGACACATATATGCACTTGCACTATAGGTGGTGCTACAGATTTTATATGGAACCATTTATAACTTGTTATGAACCGAACATTTTATGTGCACTTCTTTCCCCTAATATAGCCTTATACTTTACTGCTTCATGTATGCCTCAAAGTATAAGTAGCTCACATTTTGGATAATGTTTCAGCTGGAATTTGGCTACTTCCTGTGCATTTGTACAAAACCAAACGCATGTTTGAGAATCAGTAAATAACAGAAGTATCACCTCCACCAATTGGAAGAATCCCGATTTACAGTGAAAAAAAAGTTGAAGCATAGACAGTATATCTGGCCAACAACTTTTTTTATTGTCTAGCTATACAAAAGTCTCAATGATCTTCTCTTCCTGCCTATTATCCTTTAGAAGAACATATTTGGCTACATATATATTTCGGGCTACATATATAATCTTGGGATATAACCTTAAGAAAATTAATAGGAAATAGGGTTTTGTGAAATGCTAAGATGTCATTACTTTAATTTCAATTACTCAAATAGTGTGTTTATAGAGATTAACTGTATTCTACTTAAGCTACAGTTTAGTTAGCTGTTTACCTTTTGCAAAATAAAATCATAGAATCATAGAATCACAGAACAACCAGGTTGGAAGAGACCCATCGGATCATCGAGTCCAACCATTCCTATCAAACACTAAACCAAGTCCCTCAGGACCTCATCTACCCATGCCTTAAACACCTCCAGGGAAGGTGAATCAACCACCTCCCTGGGCAGCCTGTTCCAATGCCCAATGACCCTCTGTGTGAAAAACTTCCTCCTAATCTCTAGCCTAAATCTCCCCTGGCAGAGCTTGTGGCCATTCCCTCTTGTCCTGTCCCCTGTCACTTGGGAGAAGAGGCCAGCTCCCTCCTCTCTACAACCTCCTTTCAGGTAGTTGTAGAGAGTAATGAGGTCTCCTCTCAGCCTCCTCTTCTCTAGGCTAAACAACCCCAGCTCTCTCAGCCGCTCCTCATAGGGCCTGTCCTCAGCCCCTTCACCAGCTTCGTTGCTCAATCTGATTCCAAAGTTATTTTGTGCCCCTAGCTAAGACTGCCCACTGACTCCAAATGCAAACTGAATTTAATGGGGCCATACATAAACTAATTTAATCCTCTTAAATCTTACTGGGCTTCAAAGCCAGCTGGTATTTGACTTGTACAGCACAGCTGAGAGCTTGTCAGTCAACAAAGCTGGATATTCCTCTTGTTCCCTCATAATCTGACACGGCTTCTATCCATGGGCTTTCTGTACCCCCATCTTCTTTGAATAAATAGTAGAAGCACTATTTTCTAAACAAGAAACACTTGTTTCTAAACAGGCAAGATTACAATAAATGTTGATAAGATTCAAATTCTGGAGCTGAAGGAGCTCCCTTTCTATGTCTTGTTTCTATGCTTCCACGGCAAATAAATTTAAAGGAATTATTTCTGTAATAGTTCTGTTGCAATCTCTGACTGTAAACTGAATTCTTATCAGTATTTTTATCCACACTATTATCCTCACCAATGTTTTTTACATTTCTGGTATGATTTTTAAGTGTGAGTTTTGCCAAATTGTTCTGAATAGCGAATTAGTTTCTAGCCATCATTTTCTAATTACAGATAAATATGGAAATGAAAAAAACTATAGCAAGCAGATAAATCATTCTTTATAATATGTTCTCATGTTTCTGACTTCATGGCCTAGATTTTAAAATGTCATCAGTTATTTAGAATGAGGTTTTCAGAGCCTCACCTGAGTTATAAATATGTTTTGTGGGGGGTTTTTTATAATGTGTTTTGAGAAAATGATACCATCAGAAAGTACTAATCATTCTCTGAAAATCTGCCACTTCTCAGGTAGCTCAGACACAAAACTGAAATTTAGATACCTGAAACTACAGGTTGACATATGAAATTGTAAGAAAAGTATAAAAGAAATAGTATTACCCTTAGGGAAAAGTACTTTACAAGTTCTTAATGTAATAACTGCTGAACAAACAAGAAACTTCATCACTGTGTTTTTAAACAAGGCATAATATTAAGGATTCTAACTTAGTAGAGAACCTTAATCACTTTCTATGCACCCTACTTCCTCCATTCGAAGCTCTGTCCTTCAGTTTGTTTACATCTTCTTTATTAGATTAAACTCATCCACATGTATCGTAGTGTATTTATAGGAAATATCATTCCCTCGTGGACACCCTTTGCTGATGACAGTAATTTCTATTTTTAGTTGAACAAAATATTTACTGGGCACTGATGCAAGTGTTTAGTTTCGGATTTGTAGAACAGTCAAGGTCTCTTGTGCCAACTGCTTTATGGACATATTAGTATGGATGATCAGGAAGATCAAATACTTGTGTATAAATTGCGTTTCTTCTTACATTTCCAAGATTTATGTATCTAAAATTCTTCACCTTCACTCCTCAGAATGTGGATATGGGTTTTTTAGTTAAACTTCCAGCAAATATATACCTGTTTGAAAAAAGCAAGCAAATATCAATATCTAATTATTTTTGGCAATACCTGACAGAGTTTTAATTTAATTTCATTTTATTTGATTTCAAGATAGCTGTTACCATGCCCAAAACGTTACTATAAATGCTTATCTAGAGTAGAATAATCTCTTCCAGTGGACTCTCATGAGCATTTTGGAAGAGCCCTCTAGTGGGAAAAGAGGAGGGTTTTTCAAAGAGGGTTTTTTCTGTCACACCCCATGACTGAAATACATGATGAGCCTATACTGCAAAATCGGGAGAAAAAAGGAAAAAAGGGCATTTTGCTAGAACGATTAGAAGCTAGATGAAAAAAAAAAAAATCATTGTAGATCAGGCCAGGTCAGAACGCTTTACAGAATTGTACAATAAAATGATTGTCATTTTCTGTGTGTCTGACTTCCTCTTTTCCTAGAAGAAAAACAAACAAACAAACAGGTTTGTTTGTTTCCTAGAAGAAAAACAAAAAAACCCTAACAGGTTCCTTATGTTAGATATGCTGCATCCTTTTTTTTAATAGCAAAATCCTGTACATATTTGCATAAAGAGCAGGATATGCTGCATCCTTTTTTTTTTTAAATAGCAAAATCCTGTACATATTGGCATAAAGAGCAGGTAAAAAAAAATCCTTGTATAGTCATTTTTTCTGCTAGGAAGTAATTCAGTTTCAGATTAGCTTCTCAGAAAGTTCTGTGGTCTTGCTGAATCAGCATTTAACATATGAGTCTTACTAAAATTCAGAAAAACTACATCCACTTTGATTCAATCATTCTGATAAACTTCACCTTCCTTATGGCTGCAGGAGAAAATATAAATGTTAAAAAGGGAAACATTCCTTTCTTTTGTATAACTACACTGGGCATTCACTACAATCCTTTCAGCAATGCTGTTCAGCCAAATGTTCACCCAGAGCACTGTAAACAAACTCATTGCTCAATTGGACAACATCTCCAAAAGGATGCTGTGAGGGACAGTAACAAAAGCCTTACTAAAATCCAGGAAAACTCCATCCTTTGCCTTCCCTTCATCTACTAGGCGGATGAACTTGTCATAGAAAGGTGTCAAGTTAGTTGAGCTGGACTTTGTGAACTCACTTTGGCTGCCTGTGATGATTCTGTTATTTTTTAATACTCATCAGTAGTACCCAAAATTATCTTCTATATTATTTTTCCCAGAACTGAGGTTAGACCAACACGTCAGTGGTCTCAGAGTCTTCCCTCATCCCCTTCTCGTAGATTGGAATAACATGTGCTGGCTTCCAGTCAGTAGGAACCTCCCTAGACTCCCCAAACTTTGGTAGATGATCAGGAGGAATCCTGCCATAATACCCACTAGCTCCTTCAGTACTCTGGGATGAATCCCACCAGGCCCCACGGACTCGTGAACGTTCAGCTGATACAAGTGACCCCTTGCAATTTCAACATTCATAAATGGAGAGTCACTGCTCTATTGCTTGTGGTCCTATGACTCTGGGGAAGGGGCACTCCTGAGCCCTCTAAGTGCTGTTCCCCTGCCACCAAGCACATGGGAGAGGTGTAATTTGGGAATGAGGGGTACTGGCTCAGCTCTCTCCTGCCACAGAGTGTTGGAGATGGATGTGTGCTCCGGGAAAGTTAGCAGAAAACCCGGTACAGCACAAGTGCCCACCTGCAACAGTAGGGCTGTCCAGCCCTTGTCTTTTCCAAACTCACTAGCTGAGCAGCCAAGTCCATCTCTGCTGTCAGCGGGGATGGGTGGTGGTCACTGGTCTCGACCAACCTGCAAGAAAATTGCTGTGCTCACCAAGCAGCCCCACAGCAGAAAGGGCCCCTGGCCATGTGTGAGAGGTGGGGATGGTCAAGATTGCACCCTGCACATCCCTCCCCTTTGCCTGGCCCTTGATCAGCCTCTTGAAGCTTCTGGCATCTAATGTTGCTGTTTGGCAAAGGGAAAAGAGCAGAAGATGAGAAGCAATGCATGTGATGCTTGTTCAGACCAGCGTCTGGGGGCAGAGTAGAGACAGAAAGGACAAACAGTGGCTTTGTGGCCACTCAGCTCCTTCAGGAGGAACTTGATGGAAGGCAGCTGGGTCATCTAGGCACCCTTCACTCCTTCTGGTGATACGTGCACAGGAAAGGAACAATGAAAGAGTTGTATGAGGTACAAGCTGCCCTTTCCTCCTCCTGCCGGCACTTCCAAGCTTCCCCAATACAGCTAAGCAGTAGCCAGCAGTTGAGTGGAGAGCACTGGCAGGGGTGAGGATGGGGCTGGGCAAGTGTTGGCTGGACACAGCTGGGCAAAGAAGCTGCACTGGCTCTGCCTGCAGCCACAAGGGCACCTCCCCCTGACTGGGAACAGTGTTTGTACGTCATACTATGTGCATCATACTATACACGTTATGCATGGACCATCCCCCTGTAATGTGAGCATGATCCCTTAGGCTGTGCTGCCAGGCAGGGCTTACTCAAGGAGTGTGCTAACCCAGAGCTCCTTCCTACAGGTAGTCGCAAACTGCTGAAGTTGGTGTCCTTTGTCTACAGCATTGGCTTATGCTGTGCAAAGATGGAAGGACCAAGGCTTGGTCTGTTGCATCCATTCTGCTTCTGGCATGTTGTGTCTCCGTTGCATCTTTGATTACAATGATTTCTATGCCAGCTGCTAAAATACCTACTGCCAGGTTCTGTTACATTTTGAATTTGACAAGGTTTGTGGCTTTCTCTCTGATATTTTTTTTCTCTCCAGTAAGAAATTACAGAATTACATCCTGGGAGCTCAGCAGAGTATCCAGTAGTCGTCAAGTAGGGACCAGTATTGTTGGAGTTTTCTACCATAGGACTGTATTGTGAGTACAGGAGTCTCAAAATGCCCCTTTCTGCCCACTAGAAGGGGGGCATTGTAGTGAGATTTAACAAGTTATTCTCCATTTACACAGTGGCTAACATAAACATTCTTTGGACACAGAGTATACCTTCACCCTTACAATTCTTAAAAGGAATTTACAAATCCTTTCCCTTACCACAGGGTTCTATGTTCTTCATTTCTGTTCAGGTTTTTGTTTCCTCCGCACTCCTAGCTGCCTGTTTCTTCTTTTTTGGTAATTGTTTAATTGTAAAGTTTGGGAATTTTCAACCAAATTCAATCAGTATGGCAGTAGGCATATTCTAGGGATGAGTACTCCAAATGAAAACACTCCTGTAGGCTGCAGTTACATTGTTTTCAACAGAACTCTTCTAAGGTACAAACTTTTGGATTTGTGAAGATGACCATCTGCAGCATCAGCACAGCAACATGAGCTCCAAACACAACACATTCAGCAGCATATATGGAATACAGTATAAGTAATATTCTATCTATCCCCTTTATTATGAAAGTACAATGCCTCCTCTAAATACAGATTTACTAATTTTTCCTCTGTGAAATAATCCCAGTGCCTCTACAGAATAACCAAGAAGCAGTGTCTGTGCTCCCTCTTCTGGTTCTGCAGCAGCATTGACCTAAGCGAATCCCAAGCAGCCGTCAGGGCTAAGGCCTGTGCACAACTGAGAGAACAAGAACATAACCCTACTGTTACAGTTTCCTTAAAGGGAAAAATTGAAAGTTGCTTCAAACAAAAACTAAACTGGTTAAAAAACATTTTATTTCCAAACTTCTTTGAAGTTTTTTTCCAAGAGCTGACATTTGAAAAATAAAAAAGTGCCTCACAAAATGAATGACAGCACTTTGTCAATATTTGTAATACTACAGTAATTTTTAATAACTGAATCAGTTATAGAAAGCCTGCTCTCTTTGGTGGCCAATCTGAGAACTTTAAAGTGATGACACGAAGCTGAGTGGTGCAATTTTCATACTGGAAGGGCAGAATGTCATCCAGAGAGACCTGGGCAGGCTGGAGAAGTGGACCTGTGAGAACGTTATGAGGTTCAACAAAGCCAAGTGTAAGGTCCTACAACTGGGTTGGAGTAATTTGCAGTTTCAGTATAGGATGGGCCATGATGTGATTGAGAGCAGCCCTGCAGAAAAAGAGTTGGAGGTGCTCATTTTGAAGCTCAATGTGGGCTGGCAATGTGCACTTGCAGCCCAGAAGGACAACAATATCCTGGGCTGCATCAAAAGTAAGACTGGCCAGCAGTTCAAGGGAAGTGATTCTGTCCCTCTATTCCTCTCTTGTGAGACCTCATCAGGAGTATTGTTTCAACTTCTGGGATCCTCAACATAAGAAGGATATGGAACTGTTAGAACAGGTCCAGAGAAGGGCTACAAAGATGACCAGAGAGCTGGAGCAACTCCCATACAAGGACAGGTTGAGAGCACTGGGGTTTGTTCAGCCTGGGGAAGAGAAGGTGCCAAGGAGTCCTTACAGTGACCTTCTAGTACCTGAAAGGGACTATAAGAAAGCTGAGGAGGGACAGTTTACAAAGGCTTTTGTAGTAATAGGACAAGGGACAATGGCTATAAACTGGAGAGTGGCAGATTTAGATCAGACATAAGGAGGAATTTCTTCACAATGAGAGTGGTGAGACACTGGAACAGGTCATCCTGGGAAGTTGTGGACGCTCCATCCCTGCAGATGTTCAAGGCCAGTTTGGATGGGGCTTTGGGCAGCCTGATCTAGTGGAATGTGTCCCTGCCCATGGCAGGAGGGTTGGAATTAGATGATCTTTAACATCCCTCCCAACACAAACTATTCTATGATTCTATGACTCTACGATTCTATGAAAATAATAGTTTATATAATAAATTGTTCACTGAGATTATTTAAATAACCTTGTTATTGATAAAATTAGATCCTTTTTAATTGTCTAATTGCAAACCCAATGACTCCTCTAAAACAAACAGTAACATTGATATATCTTGCATGAGCTCACCAGGCAAGTGCAGGTTAACCAGGGGATCAGGCTCACCTAGCATGGGTTCATGAAGGGTAGGTTCTGCTCGACCAACCTGATCTCCTTCTATGACCAGGTGACCTACCTAATGGATGAAAGAAAGGTGTGGATCTTATCTATCTGGATTTCTGAGCAGCCTTTGACACTGTCTCACATTGCATTCTCCTAAAGAAGCTGGCTGCTCATGGCTTAGACTGAAGTACTCTTTGCTTGGTAAAAAAAAAGAGCTGAATGGCTGTGCCCAGAGAGTTGTGGTGAACAGAAATAAATCCACTTACTGGTCAGTCACAAGTGATGTTCCCCAGTGCTTAGTGTTGGGGTCAGTCTTGTTTAATATCTTTATCAATAACCTGGGTGAGGGGTTTAAGTGTTCCCTCAGTAAGTTTGCAGATGACGCCAAGTAGTGTAGGAGTGTCAATCTGCTTGAGGGCAAGAAGGTTCTGCAGAAGGACCTGGACAGACCGGATCAATGAGACAAGGCCAATTGGATGAGACTCAATTAAGGCCAAGCGCTGCGTCCTGCACGCCAGTCACAACAACCCCATGCAACAATACTGGCTTGGGGAAGCATGGCTAGAAAGTTCCCTGGCAGAAAAAGACCTGGGAGTGCTGGTTGACAGATGGCTGAATGTGAGCTAGCAGTGTGCCCAGGTGGCCAGGAAAGCCAATAGTATCCTGGCTTCTATCAAAAATACTGTGGTCAGCAACACTAGGGAAGTGATCACACCACTGTACTTGGCACCGTTGAAGCCACACTCCAAGTATTGTGTTGAGTTTTGGGTCTCTCACTACAAGAATGTTGAGCTGCTGGAGCATGTCCAGAGGAGGGCAGTGGAGCTGGTTAAGGATTTGGAGAAGAAGTCTTATGAGGAGCAGCTGAGAGAACTGAGATTGTTTAGTATGGAGAAGAAGAGGCTGAGGGGAGACCTTATCGCTCTCTTTCTACCTGAAAGGAAGTTGTAGTGAGGTGGGTGCTGGTCACTTCTCCCAAGTAACAAGTGAGAAGGTAACTTCAGGTTGAGCCTGGGGACGTTTAGATTGGGTATTAGAAAAAAAATGTTTACCGGAAGAGTGGTCAAGTTTTAGAACAGGCTGCCCAGGGAAGTGGTGGAGTCTCTGCGCTTGGAGAAGTTCAAAAAGCATGTAGGTGTGGCACTTGAGGACATGGCTTAGTAGACATGGTGGTGCTGGCCTGACAGTTGGACTGGACAGTCTTAGAGTTCTTTTCCAACCTTGGTGGTTCTATGATTCATTATGTTAGGAGGCTCGTGGGAGATCTTATCAATGTGTATCAATACCTGAAAGAAGGGTGCAAAGAAGATGGAGCCAGGCACTTCTTAGTGGCACTCTCAGTGATTGGAACAGAGGCAATAGGAACAAACTGGAACAAAGGAGGTTCCCTCGAATGCCAGGAAACACTTTTTCACTGTGAGGGTGACTTAGCACTGGCACAGGTTGCCCAGGGAGGTTATGGAATTTCAATACTCGAAGATATTCACAAGTCACCTGAACATGGTCTTGACCAACTAACTGGCTCTAGGTGGCTGGACCAAATTGTTGCGGAGAGGGAAGCAAGATGTGCAATCAGCATGATTGAATCTATATCAACTGGTAAAATGTTTGCTCTTTCCACACTGAGGGCAGATTTTAGGCCCTGTATGCTGGCATTCCGTGTAGCAGTCTCCTTTAAAATGTATTTCCTTGCTGCATCTCTAAACAGAATGCATTTCTGTCCCAGATTATTGTCAGGGCAGCAGCTACTAGCTACGCTTGATAGGTAAATGATCCCGGCTGTTGTAGGAGTTTTCAGACCGCACCATATCTTTCTATATTCATCATTAGGATTTTTTTTATTATTATTGCAAGATTAAGGCTTCTGTAACTGCTTAGTTGTCTACCTGCTTGTTGAACACATCCTTTGATCTTATAAACACTGTATATGGGTCATGTTTGTATCAACTTTCCAACGTCAGGTATCTTTAAAAGTGTTTGATAAACCAAAAAGTTGCATCTGATGTAAAATTGCATTATTTAAACTGCCTTGATTTTTGAACTGTTAGTAGTGTCGTTTAATTGAGCCATTTCTTATCATATCTGTTAACAGTCCCTTCTGTAATGCTGAAACCATCCGGGTTTCACAGTGGCAGCAGCAGTGGTGACAAGCTCCTTGAGTACTGTGTTCAGTTCTGGGCCCCTCACCACAAGAAGGATTTTGAGGCTCTGGAGTGAGTCCAGAGAAGAACAACAAAGCTGGTGAAGGGGCTGGAGAATAGGCCCTATGAGGAGCGGCTGAGAGAGCTGGGGTTGTTTAGCCTGTGGCTTAGGGATGCCTTACCTCCAGTTATCCTACACAAACATGGGCTTGGAAAAATAAGAGGTTTGCTTCCTCCTATGGTTTGTGTATGACTAGTATCTGGAATGCAGAGGATACCATGTCTTCTATCTCTGCAGAGGATTTGTATAGCAAAATACACTAGACAACGCCAACTGAAAACCTGCCACTCCAGGAGTCTACGGTGCACATGTTGTGTAGGTTTATGGCGAAAAATGGGGCAGGGCACTAGCTGGTGTAGAAGATGAACAGTAGGCAGGAATTTAGACATAACACTTGAGATGGACCTACTTAATTCCTAGGAATTCAGCCTCTCTTATCTATCAATAAATCCCACACACAGAGCACGTAGAACCATAGAATCACCAGGTTAGAAAAGACCCATTGGATCATTTAGTCCAACCATTGTGGCAGAGACGGCAGCACTGTCATGTGTCACAGTGGCTTCCAGACTCAGACAGGTTCATAGAGGCATCATGTTCCTGCAAGGCACAGTGGCCTCATGGCCGCCTCCATCACAGTGGTTTGCCCAAGGGAGCTGGGGAATGTGAGCAGTCACTTACCCCAATATGCAGGCACAAATCCAGGTGTGGCTCTGCCCCATAATTATTTGCTTGCACAGACCAGAATGACACAGTTAGTACTTGCTGACTGCACTAAGAAGATTTCTGGAAGATGAAGCTCTGCTGGTTGGTGTCATAGGGACAAAGTTATGAGCTGTGCCTTTCCTTTCCTGCTCCACTGCATTTTGGGAAGAAGAGGAGCTATTAATTACACTCTGGGCCCTTTCTCAGTCATCCTTTCCATAGGCGCAAGCTGGGGATAAGCTTAATTTTGCTGCCATTGGCAAAGTGGAGCAACCCTGTCCCTGTATTGGTACAATCTAATGAGCAAGTACACAAGATGTCACTGCGTTGGTACAAGCTAATGAGGTTACACAATACAAGCATCTTGTATTACAAACTTGACCCATTTTATTTTTTAAAACACAAGGTCTTTTAAAGATACACAATATAGACTTAGCATAGTGTGACTTCAGAAGTGTGATGTATGTTGTTAAATATCAACTAATAGTAATGTTGCTATACAGAGTTTGCAGACAAGACTTTTTGATTGTAACAATTTTTTGGACTGTGTATTTCAAGAAAACCTGTTAAACAACAGTTATGTCAGTTCAAAAAAGCAATGCTCAGTTCTATGACTTGCAATCTCAGGCTAAATGCTACATGCACCAGCTACAAGTAGTTCAAAGACACTCTGCCAAAAGCCTTTTATAGAACCATGGGATGGTTTGTGTTGGAAGGGATCTCTGGAGGTTGTCTGGTCCAAGGCCCTGGCTCAAGCAGGGCCAAATAGAACCTTTTTTTGACCCAGCTATATTACCTATCTTCTTCCTGCAGCAACAGAAAGCACGAGATACACAATCCCATATACAGGTCTACTGTATAGAAAGACCATGGTCATAGAAAGTCATCTAATGCCCACAATATATGTCATGATTAAATTTTTGTGTTTTCACTATTAAAAAAAGACATTCAGGTCTTAAAAACCATCAGGCCCTGTTTCTCAAGTGGCAATGGCTTAGCAGGAGTCAAAAATAAAAATCTAATGAACAAACATTCAAATAAATGTTGATCTTTTTGAGGCACAGTCAAGGAAGAGCAATACTAAGCTGACCTGCTGTTCTGTTGAAGCACTAGTAGATGTATTTAAGAAGAAAGGTAGAAGTGACTCAGCTTTCAGATACTCGGGAATTGATAGACATTTGCTGTTTGTGAAGGACAGAAAGGGGGAATCTTCAAGTCTGGACCCATCCTGTGACATCATCCTCAAAACTCATATGGCTGTTTCCTGAGATGAAACTCACTGTAGAACACACAGAAAGCATCAGGAGGAATATCATTTGTCCCTTCTACTCATCAAAAGGAGTACATCCACAAATGTACAGATGTACATCTATACATATCTGAATAGCAACAAACAGCAAACTCCCAAACCCAATGACAGCACAAACCAAAAATCTGAACAAAATGCCAAAATGTTTTTGCTCCATCAAACCATCCTAATGTCATCCAGTCTCACCAGCCCTGCTGTTTCAGCCTGTGCTCTGAGTTTTAGGAACATGTTATGCTTGCAACGATGTGGAACCCTTGATCCCCAGATCATCCACTCAGATACAGCTGAGGCCTGTAATGCTTAACTGTTTTTCCTGGGACGTGCCAAGGACCTGGGTCTGGAACTGGTGGGTTACATCTGCTATGCATAACCAGTATCACATTTAACACTAGGAGAAAACCTACAAGCAGAGATTAATTTTTAAATGCAATTTAAATGCAATTGCAGCTTCCTAAATAAAAAGATGACACATGAGAAAGACAGATTGAAGAATTTCCTAATACTATAGACCAGTCTGGCAGCTGCAAAAATATTACACTCAAAAAAACCCAAACAAACCCCAACAAAGACCAAACACACAAAAAAATAAAAAAGAATAGCTAACCTTTTTTCTGTGTGACACAAATACTTACTGATGAAGGTGGGATAGGTTTGGCTAAAAAGATGGATGTGCCCCAAAATTATTCTCTTCTACAACTACTTTTTATATTAAAAAAATTAAAGGGACAAACCTGAGCTAAAAATACATCTGTGGATATTCAAGAAAAATAAATTTTCAAAGCAAAATCTTTAAAACTGAAAAATGGCAGCTTTACACATTGACAAAGATTTTTTTATAAGTACACGTTCAACAGCTTTGGAGAGGAATCGACAGAAATAAAACCTAAGAAATCTCAGGAAGGATTGATAGCTCTATCCTAGCCAGCAACATTCAGTTCTCACCTAAGCAGGTGAAAAAAATACAACACATTATTTTATAGAGATCAAAGGTCACTAAACTGAGTTAGATAAAACTACTACAAACTAAGTGCACACTCGATCTATGAATGTTGGGAATATATTATATTTGAGAACATCTATACTCCTCTGAAGAACCTGACAAAGTTTTTATAAGCCAAAAAGCCTGTTAGGAGCCAGTAATTTCAATGCATGAATAAATAAGGGATTTGTATTACTATACTAACATAACAATGTATTTATATTTTAAGATTATTGATGTTAAAATGTGCTGTTTATATTAATCCAGACAATATATATACACATCTATTCTGGGGTTTTGAGATTTCTACTATTAAGTTGCTATTAAATGTTTGGTATCTGTAGTTCATATACATGATACAGAATATCACTATTATTTAGCGACAAGAACTATTTTTTTAAATGAAGGTATTAAATCATTGAAACCTAAGGAGAATGTGTTTAATTCTTCTTTTGCTGCTCCCAAGTCTTTTTAAAGATTCATTACTGTCTTGGAATCCTCTGCAAAGTTTCAGCTTTGTACAGGCAGAGATGAAATTTAGGGTATGTTTTATTTTTCCTTGAACAGTTTATAGATTTTATGTTGAACTGCTACAGGAGAAATGGAAACTTATTTGTCTCACGGAAACAAGACATTGTGGAAGTTAATAATTACTTTGACCCCTTGCACAGATTCTCTATTATGTTGCATTAAATGACACACAGAATCATCAAATCCCTTGATTGGAAAAGACCTTTGAGATCACTGAGTCCAACTGTAGCTGTCCAGTAATAAATCATATCCCGAAGTACTTCATCTACCCGTCTTTGAAATCCCTCCAGGGATGATGACTCAATCACCTCCCTAGGCAGCCTCTTCCAGTGCCTGATAACCCTTTCGGTGAAGAAATCTTTCCTAATGTACAATCTGAACCTCCCCTGGTGCAACTTGAGGCCATTCCCTCTTGTCTTGTCACCTATTACTTGGGAGAAAAGACCAATACCCAATTTGATACAACCTTCTTTCAGATACTTGTAGACAGGCCTCAGCCTCCTTCTCTTTAGGCTATACAACCCCAGTTCCCTCAGCCGCTCCTCATAAGTCTTGTTCTCCAGTCCCTTCACCAGCTTTGTTGCTTTTCTCAGGACATGCTCCAAGACCTCAATGTCTTTCTTGTAGTGATGGCCCCAAAACTGAAGACAGGATTCAAGGTGCAGCCTCAACAATGCCAAGTACAAGGACACCATCACTTCCCTCATCCTGCCGGCCACCCTGTTTCTGGTACAGCATGATCTTCAGGGTTTGTTTTCAGTTTGAAGTATTGATTTCGTGTGTGACTGAAGTTTCATTTAAGTAGACTATTCCTTATTTTTTTGCTTTTTAAATTGTTATTAAGAGCCTAAAGATGTTATATTTTAAATAGAAACCACCTTATGTACAGAAGCCACTTTGTATTTCAGAGGAAATTGTTTGCTGACATTCAATAAAGTTTTACTTTGTAATACATCAATTCCTGCTCTGAAATGAAATAAAAATTGCCTCAAAGATGTGACAGAACACTGCAGTCACTTACTGCAGTGTCCCGTGTCCTTACACGGGATCTAAATCTTTATAAGGCCTTAAGCTTTCAAGTCTGCAAGCTCTAGAACTAAGAATGTCAGCAGCTTTTATTTACTTATATATATTATTATTATTCTGACTACTGCGACAGAAGAGTGAAAACAGCATACTACTATCTATAGTAATGTTACAAAATTGCCCCGTGTAGCCAAGTCTTATCCAGTGTGTTAAATGTATTCCTGAAATGCTTTGCTGATCACAAATTTCATTTACTTACAGTGCTGTCCTTCTGAATAGCTGGAAAGTAGTTCAGAAAATGAAATGTCAAACACAAAGAAGTTGCTGCTATGATTGCATACATACTTTTCATCTGGGGAAGACTTAGAGGCTGTGTTTTCTTGCTAGCCATTGTATATTCAAGGATCAAAGGTAGTTACAAAGATGAGAGTGAAGTAGATTGACACAGTGCTTGCCTGAATTATTTCCACTAGACACTGGCTTTTCCAAAGGATTAAGGGCCACATCTAAACCCACATTTAGATTCTTATCAGAATGCCTAATTTCTGTGTGCCTCTCCCTTCAAAGTTCCATTAGAATTCCAAGATTAGTGACCTTTTTTATATGTTCAGGGGAGCTAGCTTACTGTGAGCCAAGGACTTTTTAGATGTCTATGGAATGGTCTCCAGGAATTTCAGATTTTCCATTTACTGACTGGATGTGCTGTTCACTCTCCATGATGCAAGGAAACCAGTGTATCTTGTTATTCATAAGTCCTTACTGAAGTACGTACTAACCTGGCAGTTTATTTGTATATTAACCTCTCCAGTTTTCAACAAACTTTCAAGGATCATGATCAAGCCACCAATAATAATGTGCAGGCAGCCTTGGCCTCCTCAAGTTCGTATTTAGCTGTCTCAGATACTGGATTTCTTAGAAGTCTCTATGTCAAGTGCTCCTTGGTGGGATGGAATACTGCAAATAAGGATCATAATTACCAATGACCCTTGCTTCATTACAGATGCAAGCAAAGTTAAGTTGAGCTTTTTCAAAGAGAAGTACTGGCAGTTGGTGGTGAGTTCCCACAGGCAGGATAAAGCTGGGGAAGGATCTTAAAGGAGCTCCCATGTCATGCTGGCATCCCCCCAACATCTTCTCCCCTTAACCCCTGCACTACAAGAGTCTTTCTGCTGTTATCCCAACTCTGCATGACAATGGTAGGATGCTTCAGGATGCTCACATATTGACCAGTCAGCCAAGACCACAGCTGCTGTCTAATCTGACCTGATTACTTCAAGTTCTTGTGTTTCTTAGAAAATCAAGCAGGCAGTTCAGTCATCCACTCTGTTGTGAAAAAGGCAGAGCAAATGATTTATTTGAAATACTCACCATTTTTCATCAACTGTGCAAAACACTTTACCTGGAAACTCAAGTGACATGCTGGTCTTTCAGAAACCAAAAAAACTGGCTGAGCTAAATTCACCACCAAAGTTTTCTCTCAACATTCAGTTAATCCAGAGACCCAGTAGAAGCAGTGGTGTATGTTAACTTTTCATGGGAAGGTCCTGCATTGGTGAACATTGTTTTTTGGGGGACCAGTCCATGTCCCTCTCTCTCCACCCTCCCCACTTCTAGGGGTGACCTCTAGGGGTGACTGAGTAGCTGTGTGAGCTTAGAATTTCTGCCAAGCCCACTCTGCTGGGCCAAACCAGTTGAAGTTGGCATCTGTGACCAACCCACAAAAGTGCCCCATCCCACCTATGCAGGACCAGTGCTGGGAAGAATCAAACAACGGTTTGGGTTGGAAGGGATCTTAATGATCACCCAGTTCCAGCCTTCCACTGGATCTGGTGCACACAGGACTCCCCTGCTAAGTGTCATATCTTCAAAGAAAGTTTTCAAAAAGACATTTTTTTTCCAAGAAATTTTCTACTCTGATTTTTTTTTTTTTTAGAAAAAGAAAACAAACCAGAAAAATCTTTATTTTTTTCTGTTGTTCACAAATATTTACAGGAGATCATGTCACAGCGGAGGGAGCACTCACTGTGCCTCCTTTTCTACTTCTCCAGGCATGTGCCCTTATTACAACACTATCCTGGCTAACCAGGGGGGACCAGAGGACGGTTCCCCCAACACAGGAGGGTGATGGGAGCAATGGGAACAGCAGCAGGAATGGCTGTGGTGATGAAGGAAAAATAGACCTCACAGTTTTCTCTTAGTGTATTCTTTTAATCAGCACAAAATGTATAAGTAAAATCAAGAAAGTACACTACTGCCTCTTTTTTTCAAGCAAATTTATACATCTCTGGTTTCCAAACTGTAAAGCCAAACAGGATATTTAACATTGCTCTCTTCACATTCAATATTTGTGACTGTCTTCAGTCACAACTTTACTCCACACATTCCCAGATGGTTTTTTGCAGCCTTTCTCACACACCCAAGATTCATTATCATTAAATCATAGACTAATAGAAAGGTTTGGGCTGGAAGGGGATTAAAGATCATCTAATTCCAAATCCCACTGCTATGAGCAAGAACCCATTCCACTAGATCAGGCTGTTCAAGGTCCCATCCAGCTTGGCCTTGAACACCTCCAGGGATGGGGCAACCACAGCTTCCCTGGACAACCTGTTCCAGTGCCTCACCACCCTCATTGTGAAGAAATTGCTCCTTATGCCTATTCTAAATCTGCCCCTCTCCTGTTTATACCCATTCCTCTCATCCTATCACTACAAGCCTTTGTAAACAGTCCCTCCTCAGTTTTCTTGTAGGCCCCTTCAGGTACTAGAAGGTCACTATAAGGTCTCCTTGGAAGCTTTTCTTCTCCAGGCTGAACAACCCCAACTCTCTCAGTTTGTCTTCATAGCAGAGCTGCTTGAGCCCTCTGATCATCTTTGTAGCCCTTCTTTGGACCTGTTCTAACAGTGCCATATCCTTCTTACATTGAGGATTCCAGAACTGGATACAATACTCAGAATACTCCAAATGAGTTCTCATGAGAGCAAAGTGGAGGGGCAGAACCACCTCCCTTGACCTGCTAGCCCCACTTCTTTTGATGCAGCCCAGGATATGGTTGGCCTTTCGGGCTATGAGCACACATTGCTGGCTCATGTCGAGCTTCTCATCAACCAGATCCTTCTCTGGAGGTCAGCTCTAAATCACATCATGCCCCATCGAAACCACGGATAACCCTAACCCTGCTGTAGCACCTTGCATTTGGCCTTGTTGGGGCATCCACAGCTTCCCTGGGCACTCAGTTGTCATTGGGAAGAAATTCATCCTCGTGCCTAGTCTAAATGTGGCCCTCTCCACTTTATACCCATTGCGAGCAGCACCAGCAGCAGCACTAGCAGCACTAGCACCAGCACCAGCAGCAGCACTAGCACTAGCACTAGCACTAGCAGCACTAGCAGCACTAGCACTAGCAGCAGCACTAGCACTAGCAGCAGCAGCACCAGCAGCAGAAGGCACCACCCTCCTCCCGCCCCCGCCCCTCCGGGCCCCGCCCCCGCGCGCCGCCAGCTCTCGCGAGACTCGCTCCTCTCTCGGCAGCGGCGCCGCCATCTTACCCGCTGTCCTGCTCGCTTGTTCGCTCGCTCGCTCCGTGCGGCTCCACGGCCGAGGGAGGGACGGGGTCGGGCCGCGCGTTCCGGAGCCGCTTTCGGCGCCTTCCGCCGCTTCGCCGAGCCCGTCGGCCGCGCCGCCTGCCCGCTGAGGCGGGGGGACCGCGCTCCGCGGCGAGAGCGGGGCCCTCGGGGAGCCGCTCGGCCGGTTCCGCCCCCTTCGTGGCGCTGGGCCTGCGGCCCCCGGCGAGCCGGGCGCGGGGGGGGCGCGGCGGGAGCCGGGGTCCCGGCGGGCGGGGCTGCGCGGACCCCGCCGCCGCGGTTGCTGCTGCTGCCGGGGAGGCGGGGGGCCCAGGCCGCTCTGGATGGTGGTTAAAATGATCATAGAAAATTTCGAGGCGCTGAAATCCTGGCTCAGCAAAACCTTGGAGCCCATGTGAGTAGACACGACCCTTCCCCTCTCTCTCCTCCTCCCTCCGAAATCAACATTCTCTTGGGGGAGCTGGGGATCCTTGGGAAGGCGTGAGCCGCTGGGTCGATGGGCCCGTCGAGGTGCCCCGGGAGATGCTTTCGCGGCCCCGTGCTCCCCCTCGGCGGAGAGGCACGACCGGCCGCCTCTGGAGGACGAGCGTTCTCCCCCTGCCCCAGCGACCGCCTCCGCCTCTCCCTTGGTAGCCCGGGGTAAGCGGAGTATAACGCGTTTTGTTCCTGCAGCTCCCCGTTCTCTGCACTCAGCCGTCCCATCCACCTTGTGTGAGAAAGCTCAGGTGCCATTGAGGCTTTTTCCAAGACCCGAGGATCCTCCTAGTAGCCATAGACTCAAGTCCTTTTATGTTTTTTTTTTTTTTAAGACTTGACGCTTTGTTGTCCCTACCTACCCTCCCCCACCCCCCCAATAAAAATTGCATCAGTAGAGCGCTCGAGAGTAGAAGCCCCAGAGGATAATTTGCCTAGTTGTGACTACCTGCTTGGCTTCTAATCATAACATTCATATGAGTAATTGGGGCTCTTCAGCGAATAGTTAACATCTTCTGTTTCTGAATGATGTTTTGGTGGAACTGAGACATGAACTTGATTTTAAAGGTTCTGTCTTCTGGAAGTATGGTACCTGTAGTCATTTTTAGATCAAAGCACGTGCTTCACTTGTTATTCTGAAACATATCTGAATTAAATTCCTGGAGCTTGATTTGAGTCAGTAGAATTAGAACTTACAAGTTAATACTGATACTAACTTTTCTTCTGAAATGTTTGACCACTCTTGGTTTTACTCTATCGAAGCAGGGGCTGGAGGTGGCTTTCGCCTTATGGCTTCCATAGCCGTTAGTTAAGTATGTGTATGTACTTGTGTAGTTTGTATGGCTTTTGCTGAAATAACTTGTAAAATGCTGGGGCATTCTTAGGAGAGCTTCGCTTATGTTTTGGCAAGGAAGTGTAGTGTTCTTTTCCTTAGAGCTTAATCCAGACCACACGGAAATAGATGAGTCTTGAACTTAATTTCAGGGGACTTTGAATTAGGCCCACAGCAAATAATGCTGAGTACCTTTATACAAAAGGTATGACCCTTAAGACTGGTAGGATTATTATTGGGTTTTTTTTCCTTGCAAGGGAAAAAAGGCATCATCTTGTAAAGCTATAGTTCTGTGCGGATGAATTAATCTTCCTCTTGTCTCAGTGTAAGGTAATATTAGAATGACAGCATGCTAGTAACGTAATATTAGAATAACATGCTGTGTTTTGTGGTAGTGGATCCAGGTAATGCTCTGGTGCAGGATGCTCCCTATTAGTCTTTTGATACTTTCTTATGGTTGGACTCGATCCGGTGGGTCTCTTCCAACCTGGTTGTTCTGTGATATTCTGTTAATGGGAATCAGCAATTTGATATCAGTATTTTGAGTGTGCTGGTTAAGAGGCTTGGAACAGGCAATATTTAACTTCGGAAAATCTTGTAATTGCCAAAATAATATGGGTAATTTGAAATGATAGATCACATGCATTTACCTTTCAGATGGCGATTGGTATGTTAAGATGACAATTAAAAGGAGAATTTTTTCATTTTGTGAAATCTGAAGCTGAAAGTCTGCTAGTAGCATTTATATGAGGGCTTCAGTTGGCTTCAAAATCCCTATGTTGAGTAAATAAGTTCTTTGGATTTTATAGATTTGTATCCAAAATTAATTTATATAGTTTTTCTGCTCTTCCTTAAGTAATATGCATCAAGAGCTTAAGTTTGACTTTACCATTGAACGATAAGCATTTCCCATTCACAATATATAAAGTCTTGAAAATTTGGCAGGTACTGTTTAGCTGGAGGTCAGTGTGGTTCCTCAGTCTCGTCAAGCTTCATTCATTAGTGATGTGTAGTAGTAACATCTTATTCTGGTAACAAAGTCAGGTTGTTCAGTGCTTCTGTTTGTTTTAATGTTATGCTGTGATATCTGCTAGTGATAATCAGCAGTTAAAGGGTGAAACGAGGATTTTCAGCTTTTGTTGGTGGTGCAATTTTCTGTTTTTAACACTGGAAAGACTAAAGTGTTTCTGGTGAATGTGTGTGAGAAGTTCAAATGTGGTCCTCATCCTGGTAAACTATGTTATGGAGTAGAGAATTGCTAGGCTGAAGGAGTTACCTGAGTTTTTAGCTTTGAGAGGAAATAAGCCAGCTGGGACTGTTAAATTCAGTTGTTATGCAGTTTTGTGCAGAGTAACTCCGTTATTCCAATAAATACTTGAATCAGTAGAAAAGGATTGTAATTTCCTAGCAGTCAAATACTCTTTGTGCTGCTTCTCATCTCAGCTGTCTGAAACGTGTGCCTACAGACATAGCTTCTGGCTTCATGAAAATTCTAGTGTGCAGTTACTTCTAAAGAAGTAGCCCCTGAAGAAGTAACTGCTGTTAATGTAGCACTGGTACAGTGAAGCCCTAAGTGCTGATCTTCTGGAGGTGTTACCATAGCCTCAAAATAATTTTAACTTGTCTTTTCCTTTTAATGAAACAAAAAAAAAAAGTACCAACTATTTTTTATCTTGTGACTTTTTCAGAAACCTTTAGCTGCAAGATAGACAGCTGAATTTACTAGCTAGACTAAGGAGGGCATCGCTATATTAGACCACAACAGAGGCATTTTCTTTGGTAGTTTTAAGGGGAGAAGTGTACTTAGGAATATCTGTAAATAAATTTTATACACATAGCCATAGTTCTGTATTTATGTGCTGGATAACTAGAGCTGAGTGGTTAGATCAAGGTTTATTTTCTGAGTAGCTAGCTGTTTTTAATCAGGATGCATAGCTTCCTTTAAAGACTATTATATTTCTGCCTCTGAGACGTGTTTCAGAACTAGAAGATACTAATATCTATGAGTTTTTTTCATTTTATCATGAATTTTTAGCTTTAAACTATTTTAAAGTACTAGCAAGAATGTTAACTTTTTCGTGTAATGAAACAAGTGTGTTATATAATTGGGTGAACTGGACGTCATTTGGTTGTTGGATTGATCTCACATGGTGGCTCTGGGAAACATTGTTCATCAACGAAATGTTTGAAGAAGAGGGATGATAGAGGGTTTAAGTTTTATAGTTTTCTCTTTGTGGTGGTTGGTGGGGGTTTTTTTGTTTGTTTTGGACTGCTCTAGTGCCTTTAGCAAAGCCTTGTGGCTCCTTCATACAAATACTACTTATCTGAGTTTGGTCATGTTGCAGTGAGGCAGAAACTACAAATGCTGCTCTGCTGAAGCTTTCACTGAGTCCATCTCTACTTGTGGGGAGGTATTTCTTTAGTAACTTTCTGTAGCTCTCCAGAGGGAGCCTATTTCTGCTGTTTTGGAAATAACTCTTAGAGCAGCTCACTTTGGTGTACAGAGAATTATGAAATACATCTATGTGAATGTTGTACTAGTATGAACAAAGTGGCAAGGGTGGGATATTTTTGTGCCATGCCTGCTTCGTCTTTGAGTAGAACTATCTTGTAAGGTCAACTCCAGCTGTCTCTGTAGAGGAGGTGCTTGTCAAGTCATCTTCATTCCTTGCAGACAGTAGTATGCTTAGTTTCTAGTGTTAGACACTATGACTTGGCTCCTGTGAAGTGTTTGAAAATAATGTTAGTCTTGGACTATAACCATGTGTCTGTAACTTACCATTTCCACACTAACAAGGTTTTCACAGAGCCATATCTTATTGGGATTGAGTTCTTTACTACAAGTCCATTCCACAAACTGTATAAATTGTATATAATCCTTGCTGCAATATCATGATCTGTCTTAGCAGAGTTCCAAGTAGGGTTGTCTTTTAAATTTTTCTTGAGTTTGTTTGAATCTCTACCTGTGAAAAGATTAGCACTTTTGTACTAGAGCTGCACTCACCATTTTGCCTTGTAAGATATTGTAATGGTCTCCCCCTTGCCCTAGTTATTTTCAATGGAAAATGTTCTTGTTTTTAATTACTTTGTGTAAAATAGATTTAATTAAAATCTTCCAGTGGCCCACTGAATTTTACTTACAACATGATTAAGGTTCCCATATCTAATTTTCTCTGCTTTGCTGTATTTACATTTATGTGCTAAATAAAACTTACATGAAAGTTGAAAAAATACCTAAAAACCCAACTATACAGTATTTAGGCATCCCTCATTAAAGAGGAAAGGGGTTTTTTTCATTGTAAGTGATCATGGTATTGTATCTGCTTATGTCAGTGGGAATAAAATCCAAGTAGTTCAAGAATATTTTGAGTATTTTTATAGTTGGAATATTTTATGGATCTGGTATTCTGTTGTACCTTCACTCTTTTTGTTTGTCAGGCTTTTTAACCTTCCTTTTTTAAAGATATTATTTTTTGCAGCTTGGATCTTTGCTTAATTGTTAACAGTTATTTTCACCTATTTACTTAAAAAAGGTATGACTAGAAATGGTTTAACAGTGGTGTAAGTAATATGCTTATAAGCCAAGATGCTGAAAGAATAAATATAAGTCTAAATAAAAAAATTCTTTGTTCCTTTCCATGTACATGTGGTATACCATCCTACTAGTAACACTCAAAGGCCCTTTACAAGATTTCAGTCTTGTTTCTGCTGAAACTTCCTAGCAAGTTCAAAAGCAATATATATTTCTCTTAATTTCACTTACTCTGTTAACACTTTACATTAAACTATTCATAACTTAAGACAAAGCATGGATACACATGGCTGATACGATCCTTTCCTAACAGTGGGAAGTTAGCCTTCCACATCTGTTGTGTAATTTGATAGTTTGTTCACCTGACGTATGGAGAGCTGCTCTGTTTGAGAAATTGAGGTTCCTTATGTAGAACGTCAGGCTTCTGTTTGTAAGTACTGTCTTAAAATATTGATTTTATAAGGTGTAGTTGAAAGTAGAAAAGAGAAGAAAAGTATTCCTGTTACAGGAAGCTTTTCTTGTTCTTGCACCGAATGTCAGCAGCAAAAGTGAATCCCTTGGCTGCATTGCAAGTCATGGAGACGCTATCTTGATCGTTGCTTTCTGCATTGAATATGTGTTGGACGACCAGCAAGCTGACAGCTGTTCTGCCTCATGAGAGCTTTCTTGAATCTAGAGGTGGCATTTTAAGCTGCTGGTTACTGGTTGCAGCTGTATGAACATGTCAGATCTGGGTATCATGATAACTTAGAACTATTGTAATGACATCAGTAACTTATGTAACAGCATTGGAGACTTGCATTCCTCACTGTTTCTACTGCTTTTAAGTACTGTTAAAGAGTTAATGAAAGTGGTCATTGTAAGAGTGGTCCTTCCTGTGTACAGTAGTGGCTCAAGATTAAAGTTGGATGAGTTTATCATTCACTTTACTTATTGAACACTCTTGCTTTTATTAGGCTTTTGTTTATTTTAGTAGCATAGCAACCCAGCAGAATGGTACAACCACCTAAATTAAGTTAGCTGCTCTGACTAAAATGCCATGTACGTTTTTCTGTACTCACTCAGCCATGCAAATACAAAACATATCTCTCAGACTTCAAATGTAACTGTGTCCACCTTCATTAATGTCAAGAACTGAGCAGTAATCTACAGAATTATAAATGTTAATCTTTAGGCAGCAAAACTAGACCCTACAAATTAGGTTGTAAATTCTTTGGATCAGAGTACAGTGAATAACGTGCATGTACATGTTATTCCCTTTGCAGAAGGACTGACTGAAGGACATGCTTTTGCAGTTTCAATATATTGTGGTAGTTTAAAGTTGTCAAGGAGTTAGTTTCAGGACTTGCAGCACCCTCTTGGTCTGCACATTCGTGTAAAAAAAAGGGAAGAAACCCCCAAAACCTCTTATGTAGTTTCTTTTTTTACTATCTTTAAGTAGTATGTGCACACTAGCTGTGTCCAAAATGTAGACCAGATGGAGGA
The DNA here is from genome assembly GCA_033558105.1 of Coccyzus lansbergi. Classification (NCBI taxonomy): domain Eukaryota; kingdom Metazoa; phylum Chordata; class Aves; order Cuculiformes; family Coccyzidae; genus Coccyzus; species Coccyzus lansbergi. The sequence continues at coordinate 2,071,929 of JAUMJK010000379.1, forward strand.
TTTGGCATTGCCTTGAAATAAAGGTGATGAAATATATAGAAATGAACAAGTAGTGGTCTAGTTACAAGGAAACTTTATGGAAGCTTATTTTCTGTCCTCACTCCTCTCCCTCTCCCAAGCATACTTTTTCCCTTAAGTAAGGAACTGTGTTCATTTTTTGAAAGCTGTCAGATTACAATTTGAGATTTCTTTTTTTTTTTTTTAAGAGGTATTTAAGTACCGTATAGGGAAAGACTACTTAGGCATGTCTCCCTTCAGGAATTTGCATATATTTTCCAAATATTTTCACCAGGCTGTAGACTTCAGAATACCAGATCATTTTTTTCATAGAAGAGGCATGTACAAAAGTGTAAATTAAATTGCATTTGTCAAAAAGCTGAAAAATATAAAATTGAGTTGTTTAAAACTGTAAAATTTAAGTAGCAGTTTGTTCAGCCTTGTCAGGTTTTTTAGCAGAATAAAGAATTATTCTATTCCTACTGATTTCTGTAGTGTTTACTACAGCACTATAGTACCAAGTCTGTAGCAAATACTGTAGATATTAGTTCTGGTCACATTTTAAAAAATGCTCTTCTAAGGATGCAGTTCAATGTGACTACTTACTAAGAACTAACTTAAGTGATGGATTGCAGCATGAGGAACTTCATAGCCCTTGAGATGCAGGTTTTTCTAAGAGGAAAATAGCCGGATTTAGGTATTTAAGAACTTTCATCAAGGTAATTAAACAGTACTTTAAAAGACTTCAGCTTGGTACATAGGCAGGAGTCTAGATTATATATCTTCACTCACTCTGCACTTTGTCGCGTTGGAAAGAAAGCATTCGAAGAGGTTGGACTGGAGTAGTATAGGCATTCTTAATAAACTCTCTAAATATGTGAAATTTTCAGGTATATTAGCAATTCCACAACTGTCATTCTTCAGTCTACGTGTAATTTTTCAGTTTCTTCTTCCTTGTCTTGGTTTAAGAATTTGACAGGGGGGTGGGTTGTTTTTTTTTTGTTGTTTTGGGTTTGTTTTGGTATTTTTAGGTTTGTTTTTTTCCCTGTTGGTGTGAGAGTCCTAGTGGCCATATTTAATATTTGCTTAGTGAAGAGTTCAGGACCGTGTTAGGTAGACATGCCCAATTTCCCACTTGATAGTGAATGTTTAGTCCAACAGAGACTTTTGGAACCTTTCACACTAAAAATATTCGAACAGCATATTTTGTCTTTCCGTTGAATATGCATTTTTGTACTGATGCTTAAACACAATACAAAGCCTCATCCCTGGAGGTGTTCAAGGTGAAGTTGGATGGGACCTTGGGCAGTCTGATCTAGCGGGATGTGTCCCTGCCTGTGGCAGTGGGGTTGGAACTAGGTCATCTTTAAGATCCCTTCCAACCCAGACCATTCTATCAATCTATGAAATAGTTCACAGAATAGTTCACAATGATGAGGCACGGGAACAGGTTGCTCAGGGGAGTTGTGGCTGCCCCATCCCTGGAGGTGTTCAAGGCTGGTTTGAATGGGGCCTTGGACAGCTTGGTCTAGTGGGATGTGTTCTTGTCCATGGCAGAGGGATTGGAATTAGGTGATCTTTAAGGTCCCTTCCAACCTAAACTCTAATGTGATTCTGTGATAAAGAAAGTGCATCTAAAAATATGCTGTGGTAGTTGTAGTGGACACAGGGATGCACTTTATGCAGTGGAAATGAGTTCAGGTTACTTATGCCCACTGGTTTTTGGTTGTTAAAGAAAACATGAAGAAAAATTTATGTGAATACTGATGCTTGTTACTGTTCGTAGCACATGACTATAAAACTTGAGGGGATGTAGACATGGGATTCAAAGTTGGGAAGTGTTGTCTTACATGTTTTAGTGATTGTGTGTTCTGATAGTCAAATTTTGGCATAAAACATGAAGTTATATTTTAATCTCTGTCACAGTTTTAACAGACAGATTCCATTTATGTTCAGGTCTGTGATGTGCCACACCATGTTCAAGTTAATCTAAGGATCCTAACCTGTATATGGCAGTGGGAAATGTGCATCATTCAGTGAATACTGGAAGAGAAATGTGGATTAATTTTTAATTTCAAATACAGCTTTGAGTGTTTGAAATGTATACATTGTGGTCTGATGATTCTTGCTTTTCTGAATTGTCAGTTAAGAACCTTTATTAATCTTACAAGAGTACAGCATGATACATCAAGTCATTTTACTATACAATGTGTTTTGCTGTCATCAGCATGGGTGCCTTTCCTGTTTTCTTTAAAGTTATATCATTTAATAAACCATTTTTGAGTAGGAGAGCATAAAATACAAGACAGGTTTAGAAAAACTGGTAAAACTAGCTCAAAATGGGTGAAAAATCCATGTACACCCAACAAAAATACAGGAAGCATATTGCTTATTATTCACATGCATAGGCAGCTATTCTCTAAGAAAGTACTGTCAAACTAGATAAGGTAAGAACATGTTTATCAGAAAAATTCAAGGCTCGTATAATCAAAACCAGCAGATGTTGACTAAACCAAAAGATTGAAAATTAATATACAATGTTTCAGAAGTCAGTTTGAATGAAAAAGTAGAAAGGAATTGCTTTAAAAAGAGCAGCTGTCCCCCAGACAAAACAACTAATGATAATAGCTAGAATCCTTAAAAGTAATTGAAGACACCAATTTCCAGGCAGACCTCCTGTGTTCAGTTCCTTAAGATTTAAATTACTTTTTTATTTCTCGAGACCATCTCTTCATATTGATGGCAATTTAATTTTAGCATCATCTTAACAAAAACAGAACTGAAGCATTTTAGAAGAATCTGAAAAGATTGATCTATAACCTTCTTAAATGTGTCTAAAATACTTCAGAATATTTTAGCTGCAGAAACAAGCAAGTCATTTTAGCTTTGTGGAGATAATAGATCAGTTGTTCAAGGGGTTTTTCAGGCTTTGGCAACAGATGTAGAAGAGATTTGTTTCAAGCCAGTGCATACAAAAGGAAATCAACCTTCTACAAGTTAAAGATTGTTTGCAGTTTAATTTTAAAAAGTGAAAAGGAATCACAACCTTACTGTCAACTCAAAACCCCACATTTACTCTGTCTCACTCCACCACGAAATACATGGTATTCATTATTGCTTAATTAGCTTCAGTTTGAAGTAATTAATCTATTCATCTTTCTTGAATAGCCAAAATAAATACACAGTTCCAGCTTGAAAACATGTATATTCTTCCTGTTGTGCATGGGGAAATTTCTACACTGATGTATTGCACAGTAGTAGAACTTACTATGATTGTTTCGTGGCGTTTATAGGTGGTTGTATACCCATATTGAGTGATAAATGCTAAGACAGAGCCACAGTAGAGAGTGATTCTGTGTTTTGAAAACTAAAAGTGCATTCGTATATGTTGTTTTGTTGTATCTTGGAGTTGGGTGGAAGGACTAAAATTCTGAGGTCATTCTGGAGTGGTCAGTATTGTTAAAATTTCCAAAATCATCACTGGGGAGGAGGGGGAAAAAAACCCCAGTAATTGTTAATTGTAAACAGATTTAAACAGGTTTTCTGTTTGCCTGTTTGGGGCTTGGATTTTTTGTTTGCTTTTATTTTTTATTACACTGCTTGGCATCTAGGTGGCTTTGCATACAAAATTTTCTGTTTTCTACCCCATTCATGTGAGAGAAATTACTTTAAACTGAATAGGAGATTGTTGTCTAGTCCCTACTGGAGCAGCTGGAGAATTAAACTAAGTATGTTGCAGTAGTTAATGGTAGTGGCGTTTTACCTTACAGACTACATTTTTTTTTCCCCTTTCTCACAAAATAGTTGAGTGTGTCATTATTTAAATCATTTGTAGCACATGTTGAACAGTGGTTCATAACTGTTCATATTAACAGATGAGAAGCAATTTTATTCAAATTGAAATAAACCAATTCAGCTTGTAGTGTTTTATCTGGTTGTTGTAGAGAATAGAAAGGAGGAGAAAATAATGGAGGATTATAATTTGAAAAGCTTTTCCATTTCTAGAATTATTTTCCTGTTATGACTACAGGTAGATAATATGAAAGTAGCATACTAGTTTTCTGAGGCATGATTCAGCTTGAAACGGAGAAAATTGAATCTTCTGTTGTGACACTGAAGTTGTATTAAGGAACAGTAAAAAAAAAAAAAAAAATCTACAAATTCAAGCAGTGGTGGCCTTGGGGCTTGCTGGGGCCTGTGCTGAATGAGAACCCGCAGTGCAACCTGTGATGAACATTCTGCTGGGCCTCTTAGATAATCTGCTTGGGGTTATGTGTTCAGGTGCTAGCAGTGAAAGAGAATGACAGTGCAGTCCTGTCACCGTCGGAAGTTATGTGTTTGCTTCCAAGATGACTTTTTTACTTTAATGGGTTTTTTTTTCTTCTGGATAAAGAATTGTTAAGTCTGAAAGATAGCAAACCAGATGTGGTGGTTGAAGGAAAATATTTCCAAAGAATTTACAGTTGATATGCAGCCTGTCTTTTTAGTTAGTGGTCTATATTTGTGTTTAGTGTTTGCAGGTTCTTCTAGAATATAAACTGATTGTGAACTTTCTTCTCCTGTACCTATGAATACTGCAGACTAATAGAGAATGTTGCAGTACATCCCCTAACAGCTCAGGTTGCTTTTACAACATGAATTTCTGCTATTGCGTGCTTTCTAGAGAACGTTGGGTTATTTTTGAAGCTCTGATCTTTAACTTGAGAGAACTCTGTGCTGAGCCTGGACTTTTCTGAGGACGGATGCCCTTACTTTGCTTGGTTGATGTGTTTGCACAGAGGACGTCACTTGCTGTAGATAAGATAGTTTCTTTGGAGGGAGGAGTTAAGCAGCATGTTATAGGGAAGGATTTGGTTTCTTCTGCCTAGTGGCTAAAATGCATGTCACTGAAATGATCAGTATTCATGTTTATTTACAATTAAGCTTCAGCACTGCATTTAAATTTGGTGAAATGTGGAAACGACTGGAACTGCTGTTTTGTTCCTTCATTTTGACTAGTGGACTCTATGCTGTGACGGTATTTGTGTGATACTTGTATTCAGAGCAACTCCCTGGCCAGAGGTTAATTTTACTTATTTCTCACTTACTTTTGCTGGAGGCAATGTACAGTTAGGATGTATCAGTGCAATATTTTTCCTTTTGTAGTTCTTTAAACACACTAGTATTAACTCTGATCACCACCCAAGCAATCAAGCTGTCTGTAGCCAGTGACCAGCATACATGTGTTAAGTCTTCCTGGTTTTGAGGGGTCTGAGGTCTTCCTTTGGTTTATGCTAAATAAAGGGATTAAATGATCTATGAAATGGTGCTCTTCTGCCTGATCAGCTAATGTCTTGCCAGTTCTCTGGTTATTTCCAGTATTCATGCTTGCTATGGCAGGTTTTACTTTATAACAGCACTACAAAGCTCACTGTAGATTACTGTTTGTGCAGCATTATAATGGAATTATCAGTTAAATAATATTCTACTTAATGGGAATATACAGTTTAACTCAGAATTCTTTGTGTGAGATTATCAGCTTCTATACTGAGGTGCTCTGTACTTAGTTTTAGATTGAGTTTAGATGTCTAGAAGGGATGATCCTCTAAATTTTTCTTCATTGGCTGTGTAACTTAGATTTCTGTAATAGTACTGCATGAACACTTTTTTCTTCAGGTTTCCAAATTAAGATTTTTCAGTTAATCTGCTTTTTAGTTGTGTTCATATGTAGTTAGTAATGAGATTCTTTAAAATGTATTTGTGAGATTTTCTCAGTCTGAATTTTTCTATAGTATGGATCACTTATGCCACTATATTCATTTGTAATTAGCTAGACTTTTCCCTGTTAAATCACTCATTATTATTTTCAGAATGAATGATCCTATTGTTGGGAAATGGTGGAAATAGTTGTAGTATTTGCAGTTGTTCTTAAGACAGTTGGGACTGTTTTTTTCTAAGTAGTTTCGGACATGGTTTAGTGTTTGATAGGAATGGTTGGACTCGATCTGATGGGTCTCTTCCAACCTGGTTGTTCTATGATTCTAGTTCTTGATAGTTTGCTGTAAGTACTCCGTGGAATATTGTTTGGAAGTGTTCTAGGCAATTGCTCCTCTGGAAAAGAAAGGTGATACTTAATGTTACGTATCTGGACTGTGTCTTAAAAAATACTCCTGTTTTTCAAATACTTTAGTAGGAAAGGTTTTGGTCCTTTATACGTATTAGTCATACCAGCTTCAGACATTAACTTCTATAATGTAATTGCTGCTTTCTTTTTTCTTGTTTCATCTTTTTGCAGATGTGATGCAGATCCATCTGCCTTGGCTAAGTATGTTCTGGCTTTGGTAAAGAAGGATAAAAGTGAAAAGGAACTGAAGGCATTGTGTGTTGATCAGCTGGATGTATTTCTTCAGAAAGGTAGTCTTCATCACAACCATTAAGCTTGAGCAAAATATCTGTTCTGTTTAATTCATTCAGACTATCTTATACTATAGGATTGTGTTTATCTTTGTATTAGCTTCATTACTTTGACACTTGTAATTAAATTTTCCTAATGTAATTTATTTTAAAATGGGTGCATAGTACCATAGTGTACATTAGGTATGTTTTGTCTATTACTGTTCCTGGAAGAACATGTAAAGAGTTTTTGGCAGAATTTGAAGCATTGGAGCTCTGTGTATATTTTGGATATATTCTTCCAAATGTTTTTCTGAAGAGATATTTAATAATTCAAGGAATGAAAACCTTTTTGAAACATCATCATTGACAGGTGTCTCAACTCTGTAAATGTCCTTTTTACATGTAAAATTATCAAGAGGTTGTTTAAAAAAAAGCTCCTAATTGTTTTAATTTTTTGGTGGATATTGTCTTTTGGGTTTTTTAATTTATTTTTAAAGCAAATGTTAACTGATATTTTGAATAATATGGGTATTTGTGCACTTTACTTTTAGAAACACAGATATTTGTGGAAAAACTGTTTGATGCTGTGAATACAAAAAGTTATCTACCTCCTCCAGAACAGCCCTCGTCAGGAAGCCTGAAAGTAGAATTTTTTCAGCACCAAGAAAAAGAGACAAAAAAAGAAGAGGTAGACATTGTCTTTATTTTACATGGTTTTTCTCATTTCTGTAGTTTTAGTTCAGCTTCATTGTGTTTTTGTCTACTAATAATAGTCCCCAAAGATATAGTACATTATTAAAATGTCAGAAGACTTGCACTTGATATGTTGAGTACTGCTGCACAATTTTTCTAAATGTAAGTAGGTGCTTCAAAGGTAAACAGAAATGGGTCTGACTAGTTACAGTAAAGTTACTGATTAGTGCTGGGGTTGCAATACAGCCTACTTTAGTTCTTTTCTCAGGTTTGCTGTTGTAGTTACGCTAGCCTTTCATTCAGCATAAATCCATGCTGCCATTCTAAATGTCAGTCTTCATTCTTCCAGCTGCTTGATCCAGATAAAATTCTTATTCCATCTCAAGTGTTTATGCTGTTCATTGAGCTAGAAAAGAGAGTAGGTTGGTTTGTTCTTTTCAACAGCACCCCAGGTTTGGATGCATGTAAGGATTTCAGTGATCTGAACCAGCTAGCCTGCTGGTGAAGAAAAGACCTTGTTGCAATGGTTGTCTTCCCAGATCTGTCACTTCACCTCAGTATGGTTTTTTGTCCACTTGTAGCAAAAGCAGATGTATTTTCAGTGCAACACAGTAAGGATGGCTTATGCTGCTTTATTTTCTCCCACCCTGCGGCTTGAATACAGAGTTTTCACGTTATAAAGATACTCTAATTCTTTTAAGTGCAAAAATGTTGCCTCAGTTCAATGTTGCTGCTGATGTTGCTCAGCATTTTGAGGATATAGTTATTATTTGATTGTGCAGAAGTCTCCATTTATAGTCTACTCATGTTTTGATTTTATATACTTGACATTCAGATAGTTAAAGAAGAAGAGCGTGAGAAAAAGCTTTCTAGAAGATTAAATCACAGCCCTCCTCAGTCAAGTTCTCGCTACAGAGATACCAGGTAATAACTTTCGCTTAACTTCTTGCGTTGTATCAATAATCAAATGAATTAGGATTTGTTACTAAATTGACCATTTCCTTTCTGTATGGTCACCTGATATGCCTAAAAAGACTTTTATGTGTATGTAACTAAATTATGGTTATAGAAATCTTGAATTCAAGGGTGCAATTTTATGTTATGTTTGTGGTTTATATTACAACTACTATGCTCATTATTGAGATTGAATACTGGTAATTTAGTTTAGAAGCCTTCTGTTCAGTAACTTATCATTTTAGTGTTTCCAGTTTTGGGAAGGTGTGCTGTTGGGCAGCAGTTATTTTACACACGTTCTAAAATCCTATGGATGGTAAAAGCAAAATGCTTAAACAACAAAAAAAAATTAGATGTTTTCAAAGAAGGAAGGCCTTAGTTAAATTCCATTTGTAGCTTTTTTCTAATTTTCCATTGCCATTTCCTAAGGTTTTTAATAGTAGTTAAGTTTTTAAATTGTTCTTTATTCTTGTTATTAACCTACAAAATTACATGTTTAGAAGCCGTGATGAAAGGAAAAAAGATGAACGTTCTCGTAAGAGAGATTATGACCGCAATCCGCCTAGAAGAGATTCCTATAGGGATCGATACAATAGAAGAAGAGGGAGGAGTCGAAGCTACAGCAGGAGTCGTAGTAGAAGTTGGAGCAAAGAGAGATTGCGAGATCGCGATCGAGACCGGAGCAGAAGCCGGAGCCGAACACGAAGCAGAGGTAGCAACAGTTGGTCTCTAAAATACGGTGAATGTTGCCTACAAAATTTAGACACTAAAATTAAATGCTCTGTTAAAGATGAACCAAAATTTCCTCTATTGTTCTTGTTTCTTTGTTTAATTTTAGCTTAGTTTTCTGTCGAAATAAGGCTTATGATTGTTTTCAGTGCTTGTTTTCCCTCTTTTCCTTCTACTCTTCTCTAATTCTTTTGATGGTGTTGATCAATTCTAAGCAGTATTGTAAGAGAGAGAGAAAAATCAGAGTTAACTGCATGTCATTAAGTTTTTGGAATTTGGTGAAGATGCTCAAAATAATACCCATATACGGAGGTAGAGCTGGCAGATACTCCCTGTTTGGCAGCAAAGAACTTGTCAAGCAGACAGTACCACTCTCTTAATTTTTGTATGTCCCCTCCTTGATGTCATACTGACATTATTACAGTAAGTATTTGCATATTTATCTGTAGGTCTTAAGACTTCAGTAGAGTAGTTCTTCAAATGAAGCTTCTTTAAAAACAAAGCTGTTTCTTCAGCTTTTTCCCCCAACATTTGTTACCGATAAATTGAAACAGAACTGAGTGTCATTTTTATAATCTCTTCTGTTTAAAATAATGTAGAAATTAAATAAAGTGTGGTTTGTCTCCTGTTTATTATTTTTCTTTCCATAAGATGAGTCTTGCTAACTTAGCCTAAAGAGTAGGAATGCAGAGTTCCTGAAAATATGCAAGGAGTTATCTTCCAAACAAACTTACATATGAGCAATTTAAATGGTATTCAACAGTTTTAATTAAAAGATTGCAGTGTGATCAAATCTTAAGGATTATTTTACATAAATTTTAATGGTTTATCTTGTAGACAGTGTCTTATAGTGGTACCTTTGTTTCTTTTTCTTAAGCACATTAGTAAAAAGCTGTTTTACTGACACTTATCTGCCATCTTTAAGAAGTTTTTATTACTGTTCCTTTAATGTGGGATTTTTTTTAAGCCTACCAGTTTATCTCACGATAAAACTCTTGTGTTTTAACCTGGATACTTACAGTGTGTTTGACGATAATACTAGAAAGCTAAGAGAATAGTTTGTACTTACTCAGAGTACAAGATCATGTTAATTTTTGTGTCTGACCAGGAGTGTTTCACACTGTTCAAGTACTATTATTTCCCAACTTATGACAAAGCCTTGCGTGTGGCTATGTACATGCATTTGTATGCAGGCAAAATGAAGGTAAACAGTGTGAACATTGAATAACAATGGTGTCTTAAAACATTAAAGATGTATAACTTCTGTAATATTTTCGACTTGTGGATACCTTTTCCTTGTCATTGCTTCCCTTTATTCAGAATCATTTTCCTGCTGAAGTTGTTGGAATAAATGCATTAGTACAGAATATGTAGGCTACTTGAAGTTTAGAGTTTCTGCTTTAATTGTGGGTATAGCTGTTGCTAAAATAGCTTAGTGATTGAATGTATACTTTAAAGATAGTTATTTTTCTAATTAAACCTTTGGAATGTAGAATCATGGAATAGTTGAGGCTAGAAGACACCTATGAAGGCCATCTAGTCCAACACCCTTTCTCAAACCAGATAAACTGGAGTAAGTTGCTCAGGATTCTGTCTGATTGGGTTGTAACTAACTCTATGGGTGTGACTTTACAGTCACTCTGGGCAACCTGTAGAATGTGTCAATTACTGTTTTTATGTTTTGAGTTAAGAAGATGTGGAATAAAGATACTAACCATAGGTTAGTGTCTGTTTATGTTGAGAATGGAATCATATAAAATAACTGTGGTGGGGGGTTTGTTTTGGTTTATTTTTTAACAGACAGGGATTTGGGAAAGCCGAAATATGATATGGATAGAACAGATCCACTAGAGAACAATTATACTCCGGTTTCTTCTGTGACAAATATTTCATCTGGCCACTACCCCGTCCCTACACTGAGCAGCACTATTACTGTTATTGCTCCTGCTCATCATGGAAATAACACTACTGAAAGCTGGTCGGAGTTCCATGAAGAGCAACTGGACCACAACTCTTATGGAAGACCTCCGCTGCCAAAGAAACGCTGCAGAGATTATGATGGTAAGTCTTTATTTTTTTTTTTTTTTTTATTGCTTCCTGCAGCTACGATTGACCCCTTTCTGAAAAGATTGGGGTAACTTTTTCTGTCCCAGCTTGGAACAGGGTGGTTGTAATAGCTAAATTGAAGCAGGACTGGACGTGAGATGGTCCCTCTTGGTCTTTAGCACTCAAAGGGTTATGTCTTCAGTTTAATTGAGCATATACCTGACATTCCTGTAGCTGTGAATTCAATAAGCTGTAGTGGTAAATGTGTTATTAAAATGCAGGAACAGAGTTATGGCTGTGAGTAGCCCGAGGCCAGTTCTATGGAGATGTTAGAAGCCTTTTCTGAGGAGACATTTCTCCCCTGCTTCCAGCCAGAAGGCAGCACAGAGTCCCTGCGAAGGGCAGCTCAACAGGACAGTCCTCTGCTGCCATTCATATTGTTGTTGAGACCGTGGCCACTAGACAGGCTTCTTTCTGCTGCCTCAGGAATGTTTTCAAGCCTTGATGCAAGGGCTGGGGGTGACCCACAGCACCTGTGCTTTCTTTTCCCTTTTTGTTCAATCAAACTCTGTGTACTGATCTCTTCAAAAAGATCTAGAGACTAGCTGAGGCCAAGCCCCTTCCAATCCTTGTTGTAAACCACTCACTGATCTGAACACAACCAGGATTTCATCCTTGCTATTTAAAAGAATGATATCCCAGACTAACCAAAACATTCAGTATGTGTTTAAGGCCAGGCTATCCCATGGAAATTCCTTTATTCCCTCCTTCTCCATCCGTAGGTACAATTTTCTTCTAAAAGCATCTGCAGGTTACTGTAGAAATTTTGTAATTAGAGGCTAGGAGGAAGCTGTAGTTTTCTAAAGGAATAAAGAAGCAGTTTGATAAAAACACAACAAACCTCCTGATAAGGTTGGACTCGATGATCCTATGGGTCCCTTCCAACCTGGTTGTTCTATGGTTCTAAGTACTGTGTATTTTCTGTTAGACAATTCTTGAACACAAATTATATCCTGGTTTTTAATCACTTAGCTTTTAGGCAGTTTTGTTAGTCTTTGTATGGTATTTTTAGGTACTGGAATTATTTTATCAAGATGCAATATACCATATTTTGTAGTTTTAAAAAACAATAGAAAGTCCAGTTTTACCCAGATTTCCTGACTTCTGTCACATTCAAGCCAATTACTGTATTCGATAGATTGAGCATGATTATCACAATACTGACATAATTTTTAATTCTATCCTATCTATGAGGTAGTTTTTAATTGGAAAGGTCTAGAACTGCAACTTCCCAGAGTCATTTTAATCCAGTTTTTTCGGTGTAAGTATTTTTTTACAGTTGAGCGGGAGTTTCTGCTTATCTGTTTAAGCCATCTTTTTGCATGTCTTGTGGCAAAATCCACATAAGAGACTGCTTCAGTTGGCAGTTACTTGGCTAAATTCAGCCAGTTGACATGTTAGCTCAGAAGAGTTTAAATTTCTCCCTGAAGTTTTTTTCTGAGGGTTTTTGTTGTTATATACACTTATGATGAGTTTAAGATCTAGGCCACTTTATTATTCTGATAAGAATCCTGAAAGTAATGGGATTTATTTTTTTTTAAGTAAAGAAAATGGGAGGCTGAGGTCTCAGGTGTTGGCAGCTCTGCTAGTGAAGAATAGCTTTGCCAGGATACAACATAGCAATACTGTGGGGTGAGTAGGGTTGTGAAAGTGTAGTTTTGTTTTGAAGTGTTCTAATGCAAGCTGAGCTACAGAATGTTGTGTCATAGCCTGTCCGCTCTACACGATTTTTAGAAAGTAAAAAAAAGATGCAGTTTTGTACTTTTGAAATAACATCTCTAGGCATGACACTGAAACTTTGTTTTTAACAGTTTGTCTTCTGTACTAGCTTCTTATTTCCAGTTTCTGTGTGTGAAATGAATGGTAATGTGTTGGAAAATTGATAGGATTCCTGTCATATTTTTACTGTTGTTTTTTTCCCCCTTAAGGTTCTGTTACTAAAATCTCCCAGTAGATGTCTCTTCCACTTGTTTTTTCTTGTGGCTGTTTATCTTCTAAATTTATAAGCTCATCTCTCTTCAGTGGTTGGTTGGTTCCAATATACTGCTCTTCCTATCTGCACTTTAATACATTCTCTACTCGATCCTCTGCAGAACTTCTGTTTTCATTCACATTTCAGTTTCTAAGAACAATTACTGAAGGTGAGGTGATACAAACTGCTTTTCAGCATCATATTTTGAGCAAGTGGACATTCATCTTTCTTCCTGTTTAACTGGAAGACGTTTTGAGCTTGCATTATATTGTGGGTTTTGGTTGTTTTGTTTTGGTTTTTTTTCTTGGAGCTGTTACCAAACAGATAGTCATTGAGTCATAGAATGGTTTGGTTTGCAAGAGACTTTACAAGATCAGCTAGTCCAGGCTCCCTGCAATGGTAAGCGGCGTCTTCATCTAGATCAGGTTGATCATAGCCCCGTCCAGCAAGCCCTTGAATCTTTCCAGAATGGGGTATCTACCACCACCCTGGGCAACCTGTTCCAGTGTTTCATCACACACATTGTAAAATAAGGTCTTCCTGATATCTAATCATTCTACTGTCCTTTAGTTTAAAACCATAGCCACTTGCACTCTTGCTGCAGGCCCTGCTGAAAAGTCTGTTGCCATCTTTCTTATATGTCCTCTTGAATTACAGAAAGGCCACAAAAAGATGTCCCTGAAGCTTTCTCTTCTCTAGGCTGAACAACTTTAACTCTCTCAGCCTTTTTTCATAGAAGAGGTGATCCACCCCTCTGTTCATTTTTGCAGCCCTCCTTTGGATCTTCTCCAGTGTTTTACTTGCATGTACAGAACTAATGCATATTTGGTCTTTATATGCATGTGTGTATTCAATATTTACATATTATGTATTTATGTGTATATATACATGTACATTATGTATATATTTACATAAGACGATTTTCTGCTCTTATTGAATCACGTTTAGCTATGGCAAAATATTCTAATTCTTTCTGAAATAATTCCAAAAGAGAAAGAATTGCATTGATATTTCTGATGTTGGAACTTTCCAATTAACTTCTGGCTTTAAAAGGAGTTCCTCAGTCCCAGGGTCTGGACCTTTTACTTAGAAGCACTGTGTTTGTTAATGTGATGACACTAAGATTTCATTCTTTCCTTTCGTGTTCTGTTGCAGTTCAGTGGAGAATTAATTCTTCAATTAAAATCCAACACCTATATGTTGGTGGATGCTGGATAAACAAATGGATGTGATCTATCTAGACTTCTATAAAGCCTTTTGACACGGTCCCCCACAACATCCTTCTCTCAAATTGGAGAGATATGGATTTGATGAGTGAACTGTTTGGTGGATAAAAAATTGATTGAATGGTTGTAGTCAGAGAGTAGTGATTACTGCTCAAAGTCCAGATGCAAATCTGCAACAAATGATGTCCGTCAGGGGTTTGTACTGGGACTGGTGCTGTTTAATAACTTCACCAGTGATATTGAAAGTGAGATTGAGTGCACCCTCAGCAAGTTAGCAGGTGACTCCAAGCTGAGTGGTACAGTTGCCACATGGGAAGGATGGGATGTCATCCAGAGGGAACTGGACAGGCTGGAGAAGTGGGCCTGTGAAAACCTTATGAGGCTCAACAAGGCCAAGTGCAAGGTCCTATACCTTGGTTGGGGCAATCTGCGGTTTCAGTGCATGTTGGGGGATGACATGTTTGAGAGCAGCCCCACAGAGAAGGACTTGGGATGCTGTTTGAGAAGCTCAACATGAGCCATCAGTGTGCACTTGCAGCTCAGAAGGCCAACCGTATCCTGGGCCACATCAAAAAAGTGGGTCCAGCAGGTCGAGGGAAGTGATTGTGCCCCTCTATTCCTTTTATTCCTCTCTTGTGAGACCTCACCTGGAGTACTGTGTCCAGTTCTGGAATCCTCAGCTTAAGAAGGGTATGGAGATGTTGGAATGGGTCCAGAGGAAGCTGGAAAGGTGTTCAGAAGGCTGGAGCATCTCTGCTGTGAGGACAAACGGAGAGTTTGTGGTGTTCAGCATGGAGAAGAGAAGGCTCCTAAGAGTTACTCTAGTGACCTTACAGTACCTACAAGAAAGCTGGAGAAGGACTGTTCATAAAAGCTTGTGATGATAGGATGAGGGTGAACGCATATAAACTGGAGAGGGGCAGATTTAGACTAGACATTAGGAAGAATTTCTTCATCCTGAGAGTGGTGAGACACTGGAAAAGGTTGCCAAGGGAAGTTGTGGATGCCCCATCCCTGGAGTTGTTCAAGGACAAGTTGGATGGGGCATTGGGCAGCCTGATCTAGTCTGACATGTCCCTGCCTATGGCAGTGGGGTTTGGATCTAGGTGATCTTTAAGGTCCTTTCCAACCCAAACTATTCTATGATTCTATGGTTCTATATTTATGCTGTTAGTCTTCCTGTATGCTGTTCAAATAAGTTAAACGGTCAGTTCTGATTTCTAGTATAGATTTCTACTGATATGTGAAGCTCTTGACATCTCTTATCTGTCTGAATTAAACTGCAGCTACTGAATAGTAACAGCAGTTATTTTTTGTTTTGTTCCAGAAAAAGGTTTCTGTATGAGAGGAGACATGTGCCCTTTTGATCATGGAAGTGATCCAGTAGTGGTAGAAGATGTGAATCTTCCTGGCATTCTGCCTTTTCCAGCACAACCCCCTGTTGTCGAAGGACCACCTCCTCCTGGACTTCCTCCTCCTCCACCAATTCTGAGTCCCCCTCCTGTTAACCTTAGACCTCCAGTACCACCACCAGGCCCCTTACCACCTAGTCTTCCACCTGTAACAGGTAAATAAAGATAGAACCCTATTTTTTCAGTAGATGAGCCTGGATGTTGCTTGGGTTGTCCACGGTGTAAAGAACTATTTTAAGAATGCCAACTATATTTTATAAATTTTTACTATACTACGGCATGTCATGGACTCCTTGAAAATGATTGGGTTTTATGGTAATCATTGCAGAGTTGATTGTTAAAAAATGTGCTTTTTAAAGTGACTGTCTAATATTTTAGTTGTTTAAGCAAAGCATAGCATGGCAAAACTCAGTTTGTATTTTATAGAGAAGAAGGGGAAATGCTAGGAAGAACAGATAATTTGACGTTTTACTTGTAATACTAAAATTAAAGGGAACTCATGACCCCATCAGATTTACACCCGAAAGTGTAATTTGCCACTTATTTTGAGACTAAACTCAAAGTCACTAATAAAGAAAAACTGTCTGGCTTGTGTATTCTTCCATTGGAAAGCATTTGGGCTCAAATTCTAAAAATTACATAAAGACCCGTGTGTCTGGCTCTCATGTATAAAATAGCAGTTCAGTATTCAGTTCCCCTGTGTGTTTTAAAAACTTATGTTAGTTTTATGTGACTATTCCTTTCTCTCTTTAATTATTAATTTAGATGTCAGACTTGGTAAGTTAACTTAAGAACAATTTATATTTGAGATTTCTTGGAAGTTTCTTCAATTGTTTCATTTCCACTTGATATCTACTATCTGTATTTATTTCACTTAGTATGGAGAGGAGCTGTATTGCTAGGTGATAGCTTCTGCATCAAGTATATGGGAATATATATGGGAAGTCAAAATATGTGACTTGGTATGTTTTTCTAAAACCTCATTTTGACAATGATTAAACTGAAGGTCAAAGCTGGACTGCTTAGCTTTGCAAGTGTCCCTTATTAAAAAAAAAAAAATCAAACCAACCAAGAACCCCCTCTCATTTTAAAGAAGGGTCCTTTTGACTTTCTGCCAGAGTTGCACGTTTCTTCTTGGGTGTTTGGAAAAATAATTTCAATAAAGTTAGCTATTATCATAGAGTATTTTTACGATACACTGTTGAAAAAGAGAATTTTGTTTCTTGAAGGGAGATTTTGTAGAGCTTTAAACATCTTGTGTTAGTGACATAGTCTCGTGTAGTGATTCAGTTTTGCATATAGAAAGAAAATAATTAGAGAAACGTTAAACTGTTCAAATGCTTTTCTGTGTAATCTCAATTCTGAGCCATCTGCTGGTAGGGGTGGTTTCCTATGAATGAATAGTACAGCATCATGTCTGTATACATGCCCTCTTGCTCTCTTTTTTTAAAATATCCTTTAAAACATTTGAAATTGATTTCCTTATGAGTTGAGTGTAATGTCAGTTTAATGGATGGTAAACGAATATAGTATTTTCCTTTGTTTTTCACAGGACCACCCCCTCCACTTCCCCCATTACAGCCTGCTGGTATGGATGCCCCCCCAAACTCAGCAACTAGCTCAGTTCCTACTGTTGTTACAACGGGTATTCATCACCAGCCGCCTCCTGCTCCACCCTCTCTTTTCACAGCAGGTGTAGTACTGAGGCTTTGCCCACAAGGTTTGCTAAATAGAATAACGTTGATTCATACTATATTGTAGTTTTTAGATATTATAATTTCATGGTTTGCAAGAATAAGTTTTCATCATTTACACTATGACTAACTTAGCACTTCTTTTCTGACTTAGTTCAGGACAGAAGTAAAATTTGCATGTAAAATGTGAATCTTGACTGTGGAATAATATTTTCATTGTATTTAAGCAGAAAACTTGGCATGGTAGTTTTTTTTAAGATAGTTGTTATGTAGTGCTTCCATTGTAACAGTATCTTGTAATTAACTTAAATATTCTGTTTAAAGCCATGGAGGTTTTAACTGCAATTTATTTTAATTAGACAATTTCTTTGTTACTAGAAACGTATGACACAGATGGCTATAATCCAGAAGCTCCAAGTATAACAAATACTTCAAGACCTATGTATAGGCATAGAGTACATGCCCAAAGACCAAATTTGATAGGACTCACGTCAGGGGATATGGATTTACCACCCAGAGGTATGTTCTCAAAGCTATGTTTAGCTGATTTTCTTACATCAATGCAGAACGAGACAGTTTTCAGAGAATGTACTACTGTAAACACTGCATTTTTGAAAATCTTTTGATATTAAGTATAATTGAATAGTTACACTTGTTTTGTGTGTGCGTTTTTACAGGTAAAAAGAAGTCTCTTGCTACAGTGTTGTGTAGTTTACACTTGACTGTAATAACTGGTGACTTTGTATACCATTTATAGAGAAAAATGTTGATATTTCTCTAACAGAATCTTAGGATGATTTTTGCTGCAGAGGGAGTTATTTTTATCTGATAGAGAAGAGTTATGCAAGTATAATCTTAACCTTATAGTTCCTGTGGCCCTGAGAAGTAGCACATAGAATGAGAAGAGAGGGATACACATGTTTGTTTTTTTTCCTTATGTCTTTCTTTAATATTTGTATGTATTTTTATTTAATCTTATTGTGTTGCTGTTGGTGTATTTTCTGTGAGGAGTCCCTCAGTATTATTTTTCTTCAGCAAGAGCCACTCTTCTCCCACAGTCTTGATTGGAGCTGTTAGTGCTCTGGAGTAATGTACTTTTCTCTGTTGTAAGCATTTTTGTGTGCTATCTAAGAGTATAATAGTGGTGTTAGCAGAAATAGTCTGAACATTAGAGTATTTTGTGGGACATTGTGAATCTTTGAATGCAGTCATCTTTTGTCACACATCTTCTGTTTTCTTTGTGTGATATTACTGTAAAAAAGGAAAGCTACTAGCTATTTTCATCTGTTGCAGCATGAGTTGATAGTTAAGTGGAAAAGTCTGACCAAGTTTTGTTCAGTTTGAACAAGGATCATGGTAATTTCAAAGAAAACAAGTGTGCTTTTCAGTGCAGATTTGATGTGAGTGAGCAGAATACTCTTTTACAATCAAATATGAAGAAATTAAAAGAAATATTGAAAAATCTTTTTGTCTGTTTACAGAAAAACCTCCTAATAAAAGTAGTATGAGAATAGTAGTAGATGCTGAATCCAGGAAGAGAACGATTGGTGCAGGGGATGGTGGAGTTCCTACAAAGAAGACTTGGTTTGACAAGTGAGTGATCATTGAAACAAGGTTGTCCTAATAGTTGGATTTCTGTCGAGCTCTTTGCTCTAATCTGAAACATAGATGTATCTATATGAATTGCCAAAAAGTTGTGACTAACCTGACTGTGCTAAAATAAATCACACTAAGAGTGATCTATATTTGACTGTCTTTTTCAAAGGCAGTATAGAGATAGCTGAAGTCACTGTAGATGGTACAGAGATTGGCTCCCTGGAATCTGGAATGATAAAAGATACAGAGAAACTGCAGTATGATGCCTGTTAGAAATGACTGGTCTTAGTTTGGACATGTGAATTGTATCATTTCTATGTTGGTTTGAGTTGCCAGGTATGTTGCTGACAAAGTATAAGGTGCAGTGCTTAGTGTCTGCAGGTACAGAAAGTGACAGAAGATTGGAAGGGATTTTTAAGAGGTCACCAGGACTGAGAAGAGCCTTGAATTAATAGTTAATATTTGAAATTTTAATGTGACGTTTCTATGGAATAGCTGAGGAAGTTTTCTGACTTTCATGTTGCTTCTCTAAACTTACAGGCAAAAGCAAATTATTGTGAATTATCTTGCAGATTCATGTGCTGGTTTATGCAGAGTATCAGTGGTGAATGGTGCTGTAGTCTTCTATGATTTTATAAAATTGTTTTAAGTCTGCACATCTTTGTCTCATACACACATGCTCCTGTGTAAGCATATGCAGTTTAACATTGTGTTTGCTAGCTTGCTATGGATTTCTGGCGTTATTTTTCTTTCTTGCAGGCAAAATTTTAACAGAACAAATAGTCCCGGTTTCCAGAAGAAGGTGCAGTTTGGAAATGAAAATACAAAGCTTGAATTGAGAAAAGTTCCAGCAGAACTTAACAATATCAGCAAACTTAATGAGCACTTCAGTAAGTTTGGAAACTTAGTCAACTTGCAGGTAAGAGTCAATAAAGAGAAGGCAGTATGCTTTGTTTAATGAGAGAGGTAGTAGCTAAAAGAAGAATGCCAGCTATTTTCTAATGGGTTCTCTGAAACTATTCTCACTGTTTTCATAACTTATTTCTTAAACATGATCTCATTGTTTTTAATTTAAGCAAAAATGAGATGTTCTAGTCATATTTTAGATTTTGAATAATTGTTTTCCTCAAAGCTAAGACTTCTAAGTTTTGTTGTTTAAAACATTGAGAATTTATTTGAAATATTTTTCCTTCACCCCTTTTCTCAGATTTGGATCTGGTATCATAAACCCTTTGTATTTTTTTGAGATAAATTATAAATACAGAAAACCTGTATTTCTCATCCAGAAGAAGTTCTTGTGATATTGTTTTCTAGTTCCATTGTAGTGGCAATTTGTCCCCTATAATTACTTTGAAGTGTATCTGAGTGACCTGCATTTATAGACGGAAACCATCAAACAATTAGAGAAAGGTACAAAAGATGCAAATATCTAAGTCCTGACATGTTGATGTTACATATTGGAGGCTGTATGGGTAGTGTTGATATTTCATATCCAATCTCTAAGGTGCTTAGTCTGATCTTTCGTTGTGCTTCATTAAGTTTCAGATGCTAACTTGTGTTTTTATGCACATTTCCTTGTTTTCAATGAGAGATTGAATGAAGAGGTCGAATAGAATATTTGTTTGTACTGATACAGTACAGGATAAACCTCCTGTGCCTGTCTGAACACTGAAGCAATTAAATGAACGCTTGAAGGAATGTAAAGCTCTCTTAATTGCTGTTAAATATTTCTGAAGCTTTTCCATAATTTAGGGCAAGTATAATTGTGTGTGGATTTGTATAGAGAGACACAGATGGTTATTGCAAGATATCTTCTTTCAGAGGGTTGAGTTCATCCTTTTGAAGGTGTTGAAAATATGTTGATACTCAAAGGAAAGGAGGAGAATCAAAATGAACTTTGTCTAACTGTGATACTAGCCAGGACACTTACTAACTGACCCTCTAAGAACTACTTATATTAGCAATTAGTAATACTGTTAGACTGCTTAGGTTTTTTTACTTCTATTTGGTTTGGGTTCTTTAACTATTCTTAAGGTTTATTAGTTTAATCTCAAGGTTGCGTATTGATGCCAGGTTTGTTGAACAGAATCGTGAATGGGAAATAGTTATTGAAAGCCTCTGAGCCTTGAAATTACCGATTGTATGATAATCAAGACACATGGAAAATCTACCTGCAGTAAGGTTTTTTCCCTTCTGTTTTAAATCTTAGGTTGCATATCAAGGTGATCCAGAAGGTGCCCTTATTCAGTTTGCCACGCACGAGGAAGCAAAGAAAGCTATATCAAGTACAGAAGCAGTATTAAATAATCGTTTCATTAAAGTTTATTGGCATCGGGAAGGCAGTGTACCACAAATCCAAGCTACTGCACAGAAGGTAGAGGATCCAAGTCTACTCTATCTAGAATGTTTTGTGAAATGTAATGTTTTAAACATCTAAAACAAATGCTTAATAGAAAGTAAACTAGGTGCTTCTGAAGTAACGAATACTTGATGTAATTTTTTCCTCAAGTTATTCTTTACTTGTGGATTCTTTGACCTCAGATACAAGGTTCAGGAGTTTATTAGCAAGTTAAAACAGAAAGTGTTTATAGAAAGGCATTCTGTGAGTTGCAGAGACTTCAACTCTTATCTTACGTGAAGAAAGATTTGATAATGCCATCAGATAAATAACATATTTTGGTCTAATGAGTAGAGTCTTCTTTTATCCTTTGTTCTTAAGAAAGTAGAGTTATTTCATTTCTTGAAAGACAGTCTTCGTTTTCTTCTAAAATGTGCTGGGTTTTTTAGTCTTCTTCCTTTCCTGATGAGCATGCATGCTACTATAAAAGGTAGTAATAAAATTTGTTTTACACAAAGCTACTTCTGTGTATATAGAGATACACGCACACATATATATAGAGAGAGGGCACGCAAACAACAACGTAGAGGAGAGCTGCATTAGCAAGGCTAATTCTGTGGGAATGGATCAGGGACGTTTTAAATGTTTAAGTGGAGAAGGAGGTACTGATCTGTCTGGTATCCAGTGACAGGATACCTGGGCATGGTTCAGAGATGCATCAGGGTTGGTTCGGGCTGGACATTAGCAAGCTTTTCTTTGCAGAAAAGGTGGTGAAACACTGGAACAGGCTATGCAGTTGATGCCTCAAACCTGTCAGTGTTTAAAGAGGCATTTGGGGGATACCTTCAATATGCTTTAACTTCTGCTTAACTTCTCAGGCAGGTGGACTAGATGGTTGTTGTAGGTCCCTTCCAACTGAACTATTTTATTATTTTCTATGCTTTTGGATTGAATTGAACAGTGGAGGACCTGTTGGTAGTTGTCATGTGTATAGTAGCATTGGCAGCTTTTTAAGATTATGGAATAGCAGTTACTGTTGTGAACCTTAGATTCATAAACTGTGGCAAGACAAATAGTATTCGTTAGGAGGCATAATGGTTCTGGTCAAATATAGGCAAAAACTTGTGTTCTCCTATGCTGTGTAGGTACTCCATCTGCGTAGACAGTCTTGCTAGTTAGCTCCCGGTCTAGCAAGTTCTTCTAAATACTTATGTCCTGCTATATTGAACTTGCTGTCAATGTGGAACAATACATCGTACACTTAAAAAAATACAAGGCAAGTCCTGTAGAAGAAATGTTCAGTTATTTATATACCGATGTAATGAACAAATTGAGTTGTTACAGGATTCTTTCAGTTGTTGCTCTAAGTTTTAACTTCCTTCTTCTCCGGATGTTAACTATAATCATCATTCAGAATCAGTGACTCAGTTTCCCAAAGCAATCTTGCTGTAGATTATTGTTCTCCAATTTTTTTTGCCACAAATACTCCACTTTTTGTCTATAAAAATGCAATTTCAACAACACCTGTCTTGCTGTCTCCCCAGTTACTATTCTTTAGATTTGAGTTTGGATGCAAATTTATAAACATCCTTGATGTTTGATCTGAACTTGTGGTATTCAGAATGGTGTTTGTTTTCTAATCTTGATTTACATCTCATCAACCGGAAGAGGGCAGTGGAGTATGTAATTTGCATTCATACAACCATTACCTCTCTGGAGAAGAGCTTCAGCAGTTATAGCCATCAGCTTATTTGCTGACTATGCTATCCAGCTTGGAGTACTAATTTCCAAACAAATATCTGATTGTATATTTATAACTTTGCAAAACATGAGTTTTAAATAATATTAGAGTTTTTAGTCATGTTCCTAGCTTCTCAACACAGCGCTTTTGGAAAGTTAACTGTGATGGTTTGAGGATGAAGTCCCCTTTGGTACCAGGTGACAGTATTAAGGGAGCTTTTAGCATGTGTCAGGAGATTAGTTTAACGTGCATGTGGGTGATAGAGGGCACACAGTGACAAGAAATATTTGAACAGATAATTAAATTTTACTAGCCTTGCTTTCATGTTCTTCTATCCCAAAATATAACAATTAAAATTTTTTTGAGTCAGTAAACAGATATTTTTAATTCATATGCCTTTCCATAGTATGAATATTTTCATTGAAATAAGTATTTGGTGCTATATCTACAAATAGTATGGAATCTCTTTTCTTGTAGTATTTCACATAGTGTAAGTATTTGAATTTTTTTCAAGGTTTCTGATGTAGTAGTAAATCACAATGGAATTAATTTCACCTGTGTTTAAAAGGGTTTCTGACTGGCTTTTTTTTTTTTTAACTTTTGGGCACTAAAGACAGGCTTTTGAATTTTTTTTTAGTATAAAATAAGTTGGTTTTTAAGTTGTCCCTGCAGTGGTATGTGTTCCTGTACAATTTTGTGAGCATTGCTGTATCTTCAGCAGGATTACTTTGTAACATTATTACTGTGGAAATTCTGAAATGAATGATAGTAAGTAAAAATGGCAGGAATCAACCATAATAAATCATCAAATAAAAGGCTTCTTCCAGGAAGCAGAAATAATGTGCTTTCCTCGTCTGTGGTAGATAAAGCAAGTAGTAGTGGGTTTTAAAGGCAGTGCAGGAGTTTTAGGTTAGATATTAAACCCGCCCCCCCATTTTCTGATGCTAAAAAATACTGTGAAACAGTTGCCTAGAGAGGTGATAGGACCTCTTTCATTGGAAATCTGTTAAAACTAGATAGATTTTGTCTGTAATGGCCTGGATATAGCTGACTCTACCCTTTAGTGAAGGAATGGATTAGGTGACCTCCTGAGGGTCATAAATATGGCAAGACGCTTGCTTGGAAGCATTTTTTTGGTCTTAAGTGTTTCATGTTTTTGTCAAAGATAAAAACGTGAGGTGTTAGCTGGCAGAGCATATCCATGGGAGGTTCAAAGATCAGCTGCTCTGTTTTCTTTTTATGAAGTTGTGTTTCCTATCCTTACTTTTTTTTTAATTTTGTCCAAGTTAAACACATAAGAGATTAAGAGTGATGTATTGCTGTAAAAATTGAAACTGTTTGATATAAGTTTTTCTGCCTTTCCAAAACTAGGTGATTCATGATGAAAAATTTATGAAAGGGATTGGAAGAGTACTTATTACTTTTTACTCAGTTGTATCTGGAAATAAAAAAATAAATAAAATAAAAAGAAATGGTGAATAACAATAGACCAGAATTGTTTGATCACTTTTGGGATTTGTAGGTGTAAAATAAATTTTATTGCTGTATACACTACAGAAATAGTAGTGTTATATCCTGCATGTCATGAGGTGCTTACTTTTGCCATCAGGTGAAAAAACTATTGAATGATAGAAAGGAAGAAGTGTAAATCTAAATACTATTGCAACAATTTCTCTGTGTTTATTGAGCTACATACCTAACCACCTCCTGTTGTTAATTTTACCATGTGCTTTTCTCGGGGGTGTGGTGGTGTTACAGGTGATACAACCCTTAGTTCAGCAGCCGAGTTTACCGGTAGTGAAACAATCAGTCAAGGAGCGATTAGGTCCGGTACCCACAAGTAATATTGAACCTGCAGAAGCGCAGAGTGCCAATACAGAAGTTACTCAGGTATGCATGGTAATTTAAAAAAAAAAAAAGTTGCATGTTTTTCTTTAATAGGTTTTGTAATATATGAATATATCTCTTAAACTTTGATAGCGTAAGCATGTTTTTACCACCTATAAATGCATCTGATTTGATTCTGTTGTTTTGTTATTAATTTTTTCTTCAGCACAATTATATTTGACATTCTTACCTGAGCACAGTACTTAATTTTTAGTATTATAGCCTTTTTGTTTAATTTAAAAAAAAAAAACCTAACAAAACAACAAAATATGAGAATATTTTCATAGCCGCTGCGGTGGCTCCTGGAGAAGCAGCTTTCCCGGGAGCCCCAGGAGGAATTTAGAAGTTATTTCAGGTACTCGAACTACCCCTCGCTTTCTGTCCGCCCTCCCCTCCCACTCCCTCCCTCCCTTTTTCAACTTTGTGTTTCGTTTTATTCCTTTTTTATTTCCTGATTGAGAATGCTGGAGGTGGGTTCTCAGGGAACTTGGAGCCAGGTTGAACCTCCCAGCTGCAGCCTGTCTCTGTGAGGTTTTAAATCGCAGTTTCGTAAGAAATTTCTTGCAGACATGAAACAAACAAATACAAAATAAAGTAAAAATCCTTGGATTAAGATTATGTTAAGTATTTGGTGCTATTACTCTTTATTCTCCTCTCCTGGAGGTGTTTAAGGCAAAGGTGGACAAGGTCCTGAGGGACATGGTTTAGTGTTTGATGGGAATAGTTGGACTCGATGATCCAGTGGGTCTCTTCCAACCTGGTTATTCTATGGATCTATGGTTCTATGAGTATTTTGGTGATGTTCCGTTAAATTCCTGGTTTCAGATTTGAAAGTAAAATTGGTTTCTGTCCAAAGAACTAAAGTTATCCTTTTTCTAGTATATCTATTAAACAGCTAAAACTGTTAAGAGACTAGTGGATCTGAAAGTGTCTTTGACTTTTAAAGATCACCAATAGTGCAAGGAAGATAGTAGTAACCATATGGTTAATGATGGTTTGGCATGTTACTCCCATTGGGAATAGCCTTTAAATTTTTATTGTGTTTCATTCTTAGCATTGTGCCGCTACTCTAGTTCTGGGAAGGAATATTACTGTGCTTCAGAAGAAATTTATACTTTTAACTTCAAACCACTTTCTACAATTGATGCCTGCAAATAGATTATAAAACACAAAAACTGAAGTGTATTTACAAGGATAGATAAACCTTTGCCAGCTAGCATGTCATGGCTTTTCAGAAAATATGTATATGATCTTTAAATCCAGATTTGGCTTTATCTTTGTCTTATCCAGTATGTTTATAGGTGTATGTTAACTATAAAATCAAACATTTAAAGTTCATTTTATTTACTGCTTTAACGTTATTTTTCTTATATTGTTGCTCAAAAGCGTATGGTTTTATTAAGTATGTTTTTTTCTAAATCCCTGACATTTGCAGTTACACAGGAAACAGTGAAACATTTATAAAGCATAATATATTTGAACCCTGATTTTGTTCTGTTTTCTTAGAATGTGACTAAATTATCTGTGAAGGATAGACTGGGTTTTGTGTCAAAGCCTGTCACTCCAGCAACTGAAAAGGTAAGATACTGTCTCGTGTTCTCTTCCTCTCACATATAATTTCAGTAGAAGAATTTTTATTATAAAACCCCTGGTGTCAATATTAATTTTGTCATAACTGTGAATGACGTTATTTGTTAAAGGTTACTTTTAGTAAGTACATTGTATTGAAACTCAGCTTTGCAGATGGCTAAATGTAAGAATAATAAAATATGGAAGAACAAAAGCTGTTATTCTGTGATTTTTGCTTTAGTATAGTAGCTTCCACTTATTCATTTGAGAAAATAACTAGGTATGTTCAAGGATCCTGAACTGTTAGACTAACATTCAAATATTTTTTCAAAAACAATTGAAACTACATATGAATCTGTAGAAAGTCTTTTTTTTTAAAAAAAAAAGTTTTTGGCTGTTTGTGTCCCTTAAAAGGTGATGCTGTAGGTATTCACAGCCTTATTTGATCCCAAAATTTGCAGTACTTGTGAAAAGATTAAAGTGGAAAGTAATCAATGTAAAAAGGACAAACAGAGGTAAGGTGGGAAAGGTGCATCTGATTTGTGATTGAGTTACATTTTGTCCAGTGGCTGCAATTTTCAGAACACAGAGTTATAGCATAGTCCACGATACATGTTTCCAGACCTGTGTAAGTGCCTTAGGGTATAGGCTTCCTTAGTGTTTGTAACATTCATTTGAGAAGACTTTGGTAGAAAAGCAGCGAGTTCTACTTGGTAACAAGATTC
Source organism: Coccyzus lansbergi (assembly GCA_033558105.1). NCBI lineage: Eukaryota > Metazoa > Chordata > Aves > Cuculiformes > Coccyzidae > Coccyzus > Coccyzus lansbergi. The sequence continues at coordinate 2,098,943 of JAUMJK010000379.1, forward strand.
CTATGTAGGGGTGTGTGTGTATATATATTTTTTTTTTCTATTGGGAATTTGATTGACCTGAAATAAATGAAGCATGGCTACATTCCTACTCACTACCTACTCCCCCACTCCCCACTTTCTTATGATATGGCAGTTAACAGATTTAGTGGCTTCTAATAAGTGATATTGACTCCAAAGAGACTGTGCTATATTTGGCATACAAAGGTGGTAATTCTTAATGTTGAGTTGCAATTGCAGAGGATGTCTTTTTGTCTCGTTTCAGGCTAAGCAGCCCACCTGACTGTCCTGATTCTGAATTCTTGCCTGTATTTTGTTGGCTTGAGTTGCATTCTTGTTGTTCTAACTTAGTCAGAAATAACTATCTTACTGTGTATTCCAGGTCTGCATTTTACATAGATATTATATACTTATGAAATAGGAAATCCGCTTCAGTTTGCGTAGAAATATATATATTTATTTTCTCATTCTGTAGGATTTGTTATTCTGAAACAGTTCTTTGGAAAGAGCTATTTCATGTTATAATGGCTTTGCACTGTGATTACCTTATTGTACAGACTGATTTCAACTAGTTGCTGGGCTGTTTAGACTAGTTTTGAAGCAGTGGTTTCCTTTGGTGTTTTCGGTAGTGTCTGAAACTGAAACTTGTTTTGACCTGGTCTTACCTACTGCTGTCCTATTACAAGGAAATACTTTGCTTAACTTGCTCTGATGATTCTTTATGACCTTTATAAAGTAGATGATTGACAACTGTCAAACATAAATGTTATATCTGAGACTTTTTTTGTTTCTGACTGAATGCAGTGTTTGACAAGAACTTTCCAGTGAGAAAGTTGATAGCTATGCTTTCAAAAAGAGCAGGAGGAAAAGGAGAGGAAATGGTCATCATGATGCCTTTCAAGATAGATGTATAGAGACTTGCAATTTATGAACTTGTGAAAGGGTTCAAACTACTTATAGCATATTAAGAGATTTAGAAGACATTTGATGTGTTGTTTCTTGCTCTTTTGTATTAGGTGATGGCAGATAGATGTGCTGCAGCATCTCTCCTTATATTAGGAGAGATGAGAAAGCCATGAAGACAGTTCAGGGCAAATGGAGCGTGCCGATGTTTTTGTCTTTGCTTAACCCTCTCTTTGTTTTTGATGTAACCTATCCTAAAGCTACTTTGTAATAGCAACTGTATGATTGGGATGTACATACATGAATTTGCTTAAAAAAGTTGAAGAAAATCTTTTGTCTCCTTTTTCAAGGTCTCAGTGTTTTATATCACCTTTTAAAAGACCCCTGACATGCTTGGAAGTTTTCTGTTCTCTCTGCACTGCTTACTATTGAAAATACTTTACTGTATGGGAAAAAGATAGTATAAATAACACGACAAAGTGGAAACCTCTTATATGAAGTGTTTTGTTGCAAATTCTTTTAATCTCTCGATCTTTTCTATCTTGCTAATGTTTCTTGACTGTCTCTTTTCTCCTGTTGGGTGGGCATTGTCTGTTTTATGGAGTGCATGGTTACTACTCAGTAGACTCTGCATGAATCTTTTGGTTTTCCACACACATGCACGCACACATATATATATGTATGTATGTGTATATAAAAAGGGTTTTTTCAACTCCTGGAAATGGTGCCAAATGTGTAATTGCTGTGATTGGCTAACAAGGCAGACAAGATCAGGACTATATTATCTCCAGCACTTAGCTGTGGATTTTTCAATATTAACATGGCTAATAAAAATGTCCTTTAAGGAATCTGCTAAGAAAAGAGAATAATCCAAATCTTCAGATATTGTGGAGATGTACATAGTATATTTGAGAGGTTATGAAGCAGAAAACTGTGTTCTTAGCAAGTCCTGTGAAAATTTCATACTTTATAATAAATGTAGGAAAAATAACAGAGACACATAGGAGTCTCTTCCTTTGCTGTATGATGTTGAAGGCTTCCCTGAATTTTAGTTACTTGTTGATTGTGCAAGCTCTGCTTTGCACAAACTGCATTTGAAAAAAACTATTGTCTACTTTGGACCTTAGTCTCAAATTATCTTGAGTTTGTGCTTGGAAAATTTATGCGAACATGAAAAATTGTATTTTGAACTTCAAAACAAAAAACAATTTTGGAAGAAATCTGTCTTTTTTTCCTTAATTATGTTCAAATATGTAAAAATTGATATATTTGAAATTTGGAAATACATATGAAATCTAGAAGGAAAGCATTTATAATCTGATGCTTATAATTCTTATTTATCTGATATGGTGCTACCTCTTCAAAAATTGTTTAAATTCAGGAACTCCAAATATAGTTGTTTCACCAAATTTTTATATTCCGTATCATCAAAACAGACAAAAGAAAAGACACTTATATTTTTAAGCACTTATGGTGTTTTGTTTTTTTTAAAAAAACCAAACAAACTGAAATTCACTGGCAAAAAATAAAATGATTTCCTCCTATAGGTTTTATCCACTTCTACTGGCTTGACAAAAACTGTGTACAACCCTGCTGCTTTGAAGGCAGCACAGAAATCTTTGCCTGTTGTTTCCACTTCCGTGCTAGACTCTAATGAAGCACAGAAGAAAAAACAGGTAAATTATACTTCTTTTTAAAATTGACCTAGGCTGGGAATTTGTGACCACTAGAGATAGTGCAGTATGTATGTTCATCTCAAGAGTGTAGACAAAACTAGTTAAAAAAATAAATTCACTGAAATGGTTTCTTTTCAAAACTAAAAATTCAGCATTGTTGCATTATTTTGTCCATTTGTGTTCAGGCAGTGTAAGGAGGTTGAAAACTTTCCAGGAATTCAACATGTGAAACTTTTTTTTTTTTTTTCTGGAAGCAAATCTCCATCTGGAGGCATGAATTGTCAATTGTGAGGGAGAAGTATTGTCGCTATTCTTCTTTTAAATGCCATTTGCAGAAGGGTTTATTTTCATTTAACTGACCTGTATTCTCGGTGTATTTTGTACTTGTAACCAAAATTGATTCTTCACTTTAGAGAATTGCATGGCTCTGCAGTTTGTTTCCAAACTATAGTTCTCCAGCATCTGTTTTTATTTTCTGCAAAATGTTAGGTTTTCTATTCCTCCCCGACCCCTACCCCTTTTCATGTTTGAAAACAAATGCAACAAAAATGCATTTGGGCTTGAATATGTCACTCGATTGTAGATCAGCTTGATTAAAACAACCTAGTAAAACTCCTTTTTTCAGGCTTATTCCTATGATTTAGAGCAACTAAATATAGAATAATGTTTCTTATTGGTTTCAAACCACAAACTGAGAGTTCAATGCTAAGTTAGATTGAAACTTAAGTATTGCAACCTGTATAAATGGTGAAGATTATATCTTATTGGTAAACTTCTGTATCTGTGTAATATAATTTGAAATAGCAGTTCGTAACTGCATGTCAGTTGTGGTGCTCGTCCAGACTTTAAATAAATCACTTCTAATTTGGGGATTTCATTTCATTTTTGTCCCCTAAACATGTTTTTTTGGAATTGGAGCCTTTACCTGTCAAATTAACAAGCTAAGTACCTATGAAATGGCAAAAAACTTGTTGTAAATTATTGACCCATAATAGCAGCTGCATGAGTTGTTTTGCAGAAGACACTGAAGATGTGCTAAAGGAATTGGCTCTCCTTCCTATCTTGAGAGATTTCTATTTAAATATACTAGCACTTGTGGCAAACCATGATTTTGTGGGACTCGCTCCTTCTTTACTCTTGTCTGCCTAGCTTTTCTTGGCATTCATCCCCTTGTTACCTTCACTCTCCCTTGAGAAAGCTGATGGCACACTGTATTGCAGAACTAACATTTCATGCAGCAGAATTTGTCAATATTTCGGAAGACATACAGAAACATTATTACTGTTTTTTATGGCTGTTGTGCTTTTATATTCTTTGTATGTTAGTCACTTCCAGTCTAACCCCAAATGACTGGTGATCTAGAAGTGCAAAGTTATCTTCTGCCTTCCCTCTTTTATTCAGTGAAATAAAAACTCATAGTTGTTTTCTGAAAGTGTCCTGCTATCTAAGACTTATGTGTTCTGTATGTGAGGGCAAGAAGCAATTGCATTCTTTTAAGCAGCTTTAGTAGGAGCTGAGCAAAGCAGCTGTGGCATCTCCTCATTTTAAGTGCAATGTGTCATAATCTTCTAAGTTTAAATTAATTTTGATTTTGCTCATTGCAACATCAAGATTCTGTTTTTAGCAGATTGAGTGGTAGTACTTGTCACTTTCAAGATTAGTTGTCAGACACAAAAGAGATGGTTTTCTTGGGATAATGTTTTAATTTTAGAAAACAAGAGTGTATGTTCATTTTTCTTGTAACTACACTGAATAGTGTGTTTTAAGTGATGTGCTTGATTTTCAGTTGCTTTCAAGGTACTGTCCTTGCACATTCAACTTCTTGTATGTTATACCTTTTGCTATAGTATATAATATTGCCTTTCAGCTTTCAGTGGAGTTGTGTAAGGGGTTACTTGGTATACAAGAAGTAATGAAGCCTTCCCAGTACAGATCAAAGAAGGATTGTTTGATCCTTCTTAATATGTGATAAATTGTTTTCCAAAATATAATTGAAATTTTGGCTATTAGTACTTTGAGTTTCTGTTAATAATTTGTTCCCTATTTTTATGTGTTACTACTGTACAGTTGTCAGGTATAGCATATTATTCTTTTGGCATTATTTTTCAAAATCTAGAAACTTTCTGTAATTTTTTTATACTTCTAGGAAGCTTTACGACTTCAACAAGATGTGAGAAAAAAGAAACAGGAAATCTTAGAGAAGCACATTGAAACACAAAAGGTAACATGTTGTCATTAAAGAAACTTAGCAATTGAATTGTGAAATCTCAGTTAACTTCTCTGAAATATTTTAGGATTGTAAGCATGGGCTGCGAAACTGCCGTATGTAATAATCGTTGTTTTAGAATGCTACTATTGCATTATTTGAAGTGTAGCATTTTAATCTAACTAATCTTGTTAGTTCACTTAAACTACAAATTTATACAATTTTAGTTCAAGTTACCTAATTTGGATCTGACGTGTATGTTTTTTGGGGTAACTGAAAGCCTGAGAGTTCTACTTGACAAGAGAGACTAATGCAGGAAAAGTATGTGTGAATGCACTTGGCTTGGAGGAGAAAAATGTCAAAATGACATTTAAACTGAATTAAAATTCTGAACTAATTTAAGTATGTATATGCTGTTTTTTTCCATTAGTTGTATGGAGTACTGGAAAACAGATTAGTAATAGTAATTTCTAGGTAAGAGGATATTTATATATATATATTTTTTAAATTGGACAGATGCTGATTTCAAAGCTGGAGAAGAATAAAACCATGAAGTCAGAAGACAAAGCAGAAATCATGAAAACACTGGAAATTTTGACTAATAGCATTACCAAGTTAAAGGATGAATTAAAAGGTGTATCACCTGGAGCCGGAGCAGCTTCTTTAAAAAGCATGAAAACTAAAACTCAGGTATTATATTTTGGTCAGCTTTTAAATAAGATGAATTCACATGTTTATGTAAGCAGATAAAAATATGCAGCCACATCAGCAGTATTTAGAAACCTACTGGTTTAATTTTTAAGTCCTCTTTGAAGTGACATTGGTTTTGCCCACTTTTTAAAGGAACATAGTTTATTTTGAAATTGCACTTTTATCCAAAAGGTTTATCTCCTGTAACACAGATATTTTTTCATTTTGAAAATAACTCCCCCCAGCTATCATTATTATTATTTCATTTGCGTTATCCAGTTTTTTGTGAATAGTCTTGCTTTCTTAAATTTTTAATAGAAAATATGAAAATAGTATTTCTTACTCAAGAGCATTATCATTATGCAAAACATATATCTTCTGATCAAGTTTAGTACACAAAAACTGCTTCATGGAAACAACGGATTATTGTATGGTACATAGTTTTCTGCATTTTTTAATGCTACTGAAATTTTTCAGCGTATAAAACTTTTTAGATTGGAGATTATACTGTTCTGTTTTCCTTCTACTGAGCTATCCATGTGTGCGTTGTACCTGTGAGGAATTTCCCTTCTCCACTGTGATTCTTTTTTCGACAGTTTCCCAACTGTCGAAAGATGCAATTATAATGTATTTTAAAATGCATTGTTTTTCTTTAAACAGAAGTATTTGCTCTTAAGCAGGTTACCAGGTGTTTAAGAATTAAGTGAGACTTTAAGAAATAACAGTTTTAAGAAATTAGTATGTTCTTGGAAATATATTATAAGCTTTTCTTGGTTTATCAAGTGAGGAAGTGCATACCAAGAAGAGGTGATCTTTGTATGTTCTCTCATGAAATCTTCAGAATGCTTATTCTTTAATATTTGAGATTCTGTTTTAAAAAGCTGGTGCAACATTACAACCCAATTTTATTTTAAATGCATCATTAGAATACTAGGAAAAGCATTTCTACTGCTTCTTTTGCGTGGAAATGTAGGCATTAAAAGTAACTACAGTGTAAATTAGTGATGCAGAGTTTTGAAAAGAATATCAAAAAGAAATACTGAAATGACCTGTTTGAAGGTGAAAAAGATGAAGCATCATATTTGTATCCTGAAAATTGACATAGATTATTCTTTCTGGAAATCAGTTTGTCTTTTAAAACAACTTCAGTTGCAGAACACTCTACTGTGCTTTATAGGAGGAACTAACTGTAATGATTCCAGAATTCAGACACTGCTGTAATAAGATGAAATTCATCTTTATTTTTTTTGGAAATGAGGCACAAGATTTCAAGTTTTTGGAAAAAAGGGGGCTGTGTTTGGTGAGAAAATGTTTCTGAGGAGTGATCTGAAGGAAGAAGTTACCTACTTATAGAGTGAATTTTCCAGTTTTCAGGACATAATCAAAACTGCGTTTGGTAGTAGAAGCTTCCTGGTTTTAAGGAAGACTTCTACTGGGTGGTGTGCAGTGCTTCATAAGTTAAAATGGGAAGAATAGCTTATAGTTTGTAACAGTGTTGATCCAAGAATAATGTTTGTTTTCTGGTGTTGTCACATGTAAGGGAAAATATAGACCCATATAAGTAAATTAACAAGTTGCATCACAAACTTGGTAAATTCTTGACTATCAATCTTGAATGCAGTATTTTGACCCATAACAGTTATTTTACCCTGTGACTGGTCCAGTAAACCAATAGAGAGAAAGAGAATAGTCCGGTAAACGAAGTTACTCTAAATGTTTGAGATTAGAAGTGATCTCTGGGGATCATCTTGTTCCGTCAGCAGGTGCAGCTGTGGTTGCTGTAGATAATCAGAAAATGGGGTAAAAGGGGTTCAGGTTTTAAGTTGCCAGTTGAATAATCCAGATTTTTTTCTTTTAAAGCTTCCAGGAAAAAAAAAAGAAACAAAAAAAACCCTTTATTGTTCAGTGGTGATACCTGGTTTCCAACTGTCAAAACTGCGAAACCTTCATCTCTTGACAACCAGCCTTTGAATAAATTACATGCTGTGATTTTGAATCATCGGGTGTAAATATAAAACTGCTTCACAGTCATCTGTAATTTTATCCCTCATTTGTTATGTCATTGGAACATTTGGCTGCTGCTTTTTCCATATTTTTTTTTTAAAAAAAGCTTTCAATTTGAGACAGAACTTCAAATCAAACTTTCATGGTCACATAAAGCCCCTTCCTGCACCTGTACCATCATCTGCACATCAGTGGTTCCAATAAACATGTCTAAATTCAGGTTTGGGAACACATTGTAGTTTCGTATGTATTTTTGTGCTTTCTAATCTTTTTTTTTTTTTTTTTAAAGCACTGTGTGCTGGAAGGCAACTCCAGGTGCATCAGAAGCCAACCTTTTGTTAGCAGAGGTCTTGTTTCTGTTTTTTATACTCTGGCCTGAACACAGCTACCACTTGTGCTTTTTTGCAATGGAATTGCGATAAACTTGGGCTCTTTTTCTCATTATTGGTTATAGATTTGTATTCATCCATAATTGTACTGCTTTTTTGGTAGAATCCCTTATTATCTTATCATCACCACCATATAATTGTGTATTTCTACTTTAGGAAAAATTCCATTCCCTTTGGCTTTTTGTGGCAGTCTAAAAGCTTTGACATCACCAAGCTCAGAAAGACACTGCTACGCATTGAAGTATTATCTTGACAAGAAGGCTCTTAAGTTTGTGGTTGATTTGTTTTTGAAGATGGAAACCTAGTGTAGTTAGCAGTATACTTGCAAAATTACAGCTGTGGTCTGAATTAATACACCACAACTTGGTTTAATTTAAAATTTCCGTAGGGTTTCTAGTTTTCAAATTCCCTTTCCTTAAAGGTTCTAGGAACTTGTTTTCCAAATAAGAGGCACTGTGGCAGACTTCTACCTTACCTGGAGGCCTATCCTGCCAATCCTTAAGATGCTGTATATTTTTTAAATAGACTGCTAATAGGAGCATAGCAGTAGAATCTTGGGTTTTATCAGGAAATTGTTTCCTCAGTAGAGAATGTCAACTGTGGAACTAATAATTTACCATAACAATTTCTTAGATGCAGAAAGAGTTACTAGATACTGAACTGGATTTATACAAGAAGATGCAAGCTGGGGAAGAAGTTACGGAATTAAGACGAAAATATACAGAGCTACAGCTGGAAGTATGTTCCTTTGTAGCAATTAACTTTTAATAATGTATTTTCATATATATTTATTAGCTTGTGTATTATATCAGCAACTGTTTTTTTTCGGAGGGTGATATTAAGTTGCATGTAGATGAAGGAATTTAAAAGTAATATTTTTAAAAATGTATTTGAATTCTACTGAGGTACAAAAATAGTTTTGTCTTTAATTTTGAATGCTAAATTATTTAAATTCTCTAACTTTAGATGATATGGTACTTCATAGATTTGTGGTAGTAATGCTTTGTTGAGAGCATAGAGTGCTTTTAAGTTGTTACCTGTAGTTGATATTGTGTTTAATAGAGGAGAGTTGAAAAACGATGATCTTTTATTCTTAAGTGTTAGCATCCTTGTAATGAGATAAACCAAAAAGGCTTAAGTGCCCCAAGTAGTATTACAATGTTGGTTTCAAGAGAAGGATGACTTACCAGAACCAAATAGCGTTTCAGGGAACTGTTCAGTGCATAGAAACACGCTTTGTCTTAAGAGTACTTGATTTTTAAAAAATTCACAATGCTGTGCAAGATTTTTCATGTGTTTTACTTAAGAAATTCTGAATGCTATGTGTTATTCTGTTAGGTAGCGCTGTCTCGCCTGTATGATTGTGTAATACCTACGTAATTGCATGATAATCTTATCTCTTTTTACTGTTAAGCAGGTTGCTGTCGCTTAAATCCCTCTTTGTATTAATTAAGTTTGGTCATGTCTTATGTGTAACTACGTATGAACACAATGCTCATAAGTAGGGCAAAGTTGCATTAAAATCCTACTTTAAAATGAAGTTATTATGCAGTTTTGATAATTGTGGAAATAGGCTTATTAGTAAACCAAGCCAAGTGAATGGCAATGTCATAAAAGCTTCTGTTAATCATATATATTCTGAGTTTTTTATCCCTTGATGTTTGATTCTTTAGTATTCTTTTAAGTTGCTTAGAAAAATATTCCCACACGCTTTTTGTGACCTCAACTCCCACAATTCCTAACCTGCTCTTCTATTCTAGGAGTCTCTGATTTTACTGTGAGAAAACCCAAAGACTATACAGCTTGCTTGTTGAGTCAGCATAATCTTTGTCTGGATTATTTATTTAACCATTTAATTTTTTTTTAACTGAACACACGGGAATCTCTTTACAATAATTGAAAATTGAACTATCTTATTCTATCCCAAATTTTTAATAATTTTATCAGAGATAATGGTCATTGGCCTTTTGGCTTTTTTCAGAGAGTGTATGCCAGCTCTTTAGAAGAGATAAACAGTTATTGTGTTAATGGAAATTAGTGAGTACATAGAGCAAGATTTTTAGTAAATACTTCGTTCTTGGAGATGCTTCTTAGAGCCTCTGTTCATATCTCACAGTTCTGTGGCCAAGAGCTATTACGCTGGATTAATTCTAGTCAGAATAAAAGTCCTGACTGGATTTCAAGAGACAAATTAAGAGGCAAAGATAAATACACAAATCCAGTAGTTAGTAACTCCATTAAAAAGCTTTAGTTAATGAAATTTCAAATGTTATACTGCAGTTCTTTTCTCCTGTCAGGAATTTATTCTCACAGTTAAGCACTGTTGACATCTGTTTTTAATACCTTTATTTTTCCTATTTTCATCCTATTTCAATCTTTTTATGATTAACAGTATTAGCTTTGAAATGTCATTAATTTGTTTGCCTATTGCTGTTTTAAGACAAGCTGCTTTTTCTGAGGCTTCTTTGGGCATGTGTTTTTAGGAAACATCAGAAAGTGTATTTGTTAATTTTGTCTGAATATTTGAATTATGAATTTCAATACATAATGTGTTCTGTATAAACATCTTAGGCTGCCAAACGAGGGATTCTTTCTTCAGTTCGTGGTAGAGGGGTTCATGCAAGAGGTCGGGGTGCATCACGTAGCAGAGGTAGAGGAATACGAGGCCGGGGTAGAGGCAGAGGAGTTCCTGTGCATGCAGTTGTGGATCATCGACCTAGGGCATTAGAAATCTCTGCATTTACAGAAAGTGATAGAGAAGATCTTCTTCCTCATTTTGCGGTATGTGGCAATTTCACTGTTTTTATTCTTTGGATGATGTTTTGCTATTGAATGACTTGTTTCCACTTAATTCATCTGGAAGTACTGCTTAGGAATGGTTCTTTAACAAGATACATTCTCTTTTCCATGAATAGATTTATCAGGAAAAGGTGAAACAAATTACAGCATTGGTTCAGCTAGTTAGAGCTCTAATCGCATAGCATTTACAAGGCTTGTTTCTTTCTTAAAAAGAAATTTGGAATGTAAAGTAAGGGCTTACAGTATTTATTTGTTTGGGATGTATGTAAAATTGTAAGCTTTTAGGTCCTGTGCTTGGATTTGGGCAGTCTGTTGTTTCTGTAAGGATAGGGCAGTGATGTGTTTGGGAGCAGGCCTGCAGAAAAGGAGTTGGGGGTGCTCATTAAGAAGCTTGACATGAGCCAGCTATGTGTGATCGCAGCCCAGAAGGCCAGTCATATCCTGGGCAGCGTCAGAACAAGTATGGCCAGCAGGTCAAGGGAGTTGATTCTGCTGCTCTGTTACTCTCTTCTGAGACCTTATCCGGAGTGTAGGGTCTAGTTCTGGAATCCTAAACTTAAAGGTATGGAACTGTTGGAATATGTCCAAAAGAAGGGCCATGAAGATGATCAGAGGGCTGGAGCACCTCCCGTACAAGAATAGGCTGAAAGAGTTGGGGTTGTTCAGCCTAGGGAAGAGAAGGCTCCAGGGAGAACTTATAGCAGCATTGCACTACTTGAAGGGGGCCTGCAAGAAAGCCGAGGAGGGACTTTTTGCAAGGGTATCTAGTGACAGGACCAGGGGGCATGACTGTAAATTGGAGAGGGAAAGATTTAGACTAGACACTGGGAGAAAACTCTTCACCCTGAGAGTGGTGAAACAATGGAGTAGTTTGTCCAGGGAAGTTGTGGATGCCCCATCCCTGACAGTGTTCAAGGCCAAGTTGGATAGAGCCAAGAGCAACCTGATCTAGTGGAGGCGTCTCTGCCCGTTGTTGGGGGCTTGGAGCTGTGTGATCTTTTAAGTCCCTTCCAACCCAAACCACACTATGGTTCTATGTAGGGTAATGAAGAGGAACTATCGTAACTGTAAAACCAACCAAAATATTTTTTATAGAAAGATAATACAGACTGAACTTCATATATACCTGTATGTAAGTGTGTGTGTATTTAACGGGAACAAAAGAACTCTGTACAGAGATGTATGTTGTACAGGGCATTTAAACAATAACTTCACAAATTTTTGGTGTGAAAGTAGGCCACAGTCCCTGTGTCTGGTGAATCTTTTTGTGGAAGAATTTCATAATGGACTAATGGAATAATTACAGGATCCCTTCTTTCTGATCAAGAGGGAAGTATTGAAGCAGGAAACTTATTTTCTGTCATACTTCATACATGTATACCTACAACTCAAAAACCTGAGACTACAGCACTTTTTCTAAGTAGTGCAAGTAAAAGTAACTGTATTCTTGCAAAGACAAGTATTCTGATTGGGCTAAGGTTGTGAAAGGTACGCTATTCTAGTGTTATGTGATCTTTCAGGATATTTGATTTAGGACAGCATTTTTAGAATTGGAGAACTATTTTACTAAGCTTTTGGTTTTTTTATGTGTTAAAAGCAATATGGTGAAATTGAAGATTGCCAGATCGATGACTCTTCTCTCCATGCGGTGATTACCTTTAAGACAAGAGCAGAAGCTGAAGCTGTGAGTATAATCTTTGTTGAAAATGCACTACAATGTTCAACTACTTTCTAGATCTGACAGATTTATTTAATCAGCGTATTGGTGAACATATTAGAAAATGGAGGTGTTTGTAGCAAACTTAAGTACAGGATAGGGTAGAGAAATTGAGAAACATGTTGGAATTGATAGTGAAATACCTTTGTTTATATCTATTTAATTGTCACTTGATTTCACCTGAAGAGTTGTTACCTTCACAGTCTGCCTGAAATGTCACTGACATCCTGTGGAGTAAGCCTATGTATTTTGTTTTGGGATCAGCTGGATTTAACTGTGATGGTGTAAATGTGATCTGATGTGATACGATTTTTTTTGTTTTCTTCTTTCACTATATTTGTTCTACTTAGGCAATTACAGAAGCATAGAATTATAGAAGTAACTTTTAGAGACTGAAATCCAGAGTTGAGATACATTTTAATTCACTGTCCTTACTTGCAGATCTTTAAGACTTCATGCGTTTGGCTTGGTAGACTCCTGTCTTAATTGGCCTGTGGTGTAGATAGTGTGAACTTGCACAAAATAACGGCCATGGTTGTTCTGCAAATGTTTGTGTTTTAGTGTTTTTTTTTTTTTTAAATTAAGATTTCTTCCATAACAGTTTGAAGGAGTATCCTGAAAAAAAGAGGAAGTCCAGAAAGAATGTGTTAGTGTTTATGGTATGGTTGTATGGAAAGATTTCATTTTATATTTTTATTTTGCACGGATTCTCTTACACAAAGTTTGTCTTGTGGAACTTAACTTGAACACAATTTTCAGTCTTGGCTAGATTCCCCTTTTTATATACTTCATCTTGAGACACCACCGACTTGATTGACAGAAATGCTGTTATTTACAATTCAAATCAAAGCAATGACAGTAGTTTTTAAAATTTCTGTTATTGTTACTGCTACCATATTTTGAGAAACAGTTTGATGCATGTACGGATGTTTTATGGAAACACAGACATTTTGTTTGAGGAGATTGTGTATATAGCAATGATGAGCACTAGTAATATGGAGATTATATTTATTCTCTCAAAAAGGTAGTTTAATGATACTTAATATATACTGAGTGACAGGGAAAAACAGTACTGTACAATTGTATGGAAGGAATGCAGTTCACCAGTGAACAAAAGCTCTGTGGAAATGAAGAAAAGTGAGCGTACAGATAAAAGCCGTATTCTAAATATTGAAAGAAACTTCAGCTTCCCTTAAAAAAAAATCACCTAGAACAACAGTCTGGTTTTATGGACTGTCCAAGTGAAGTCTTCTCCCAGGTGGAGTGTGAGTCACGAGAAGGATATTGACAGTATCTTACTACAGATATTTGTTTATCAGCTAAATACGGTTTTTACTCTTATCTGTTTTACCAAAAATTGCCATGAAGAGTCATATCAGTCTTATATCAGCTAAGTTTCTGTACCCGAAAAGCAGGGAATGATAGTATTTTGGAACCAAACGTGAAGCGTAGAGATGGGAAGTAACTGAAAAAGGAAGTAATGAAAAAGAGTAAAGAAAGATGTGAGCAGGGGTAAAAGTTAGATGTTTGACGGAAAGGTTGAAGTCAACATTGTGTACTTGTTTTTCTTTTTTTTCTTTTATGTTGCATTTCACTGCATTTGAAAAGCAGTATCTTTTTCCTCAATCACTCTCATTTAGAATAGGTGTAACTTTCAAACTGTATTCAGAGTGAAGTTCAGACTATACTCTGATAAATGGGGATATTTTAGCTGGGTCGGCTTTCATGATTGATACATGAGATGTCCACATTCTAGTTAGCATTAAAAGTTTTAATTGTTGAATGATTTTGCATCAAAATGCAGCGTCATTTTTAAAGTTCTATTAAAACTGTTTTTTCATATTTACTTATATATGTATTTTCCTTGAGATGCTCTAAAATATTTATTTCCACTGAAATTTGTGTTTACTATTAAACCAGACTTTAAGACTGGCAACAGGAGAAGTTCTAGAAGGTAATCATTGAAAACCTCTACTGAGGCCAATTGTGATGTAAATGCAGCTAATATTTTACCTTCTTAAATGAAAATAGTCCTGAGCTTTATGATCATATGTGTTCTAGCCTGGAAGAAAGAGGAGGATTCCCTGTTGTAAAATGTTGCATTTTTATGTAGTAGTAATTTCTTCCAGAGATTACAAGTTGTTTCTGGACCTTAATGTCATGTATAAGTACTTCTAAAAATTCTACTTCTGTGACATTGTGATGAGACCATGGACAAAAAACTCCTGAGCTGCATTTTAATAAGCATAGAATCTTTTAAATTTATCATAAATTTATATGTACAGATTTAAAATTTATACCTGGGGACTTTAATATCACACAATTCATGTTCAGATGTCATTGAACATGTAATTGTTTCTACATTTCACATTATGCTGTGCTTTCAGATTGTACTATAAATCTTTAGTGACCAGGACGATTATTTCGGAATGTTGCTAACACTGATTTATGCTCATTCATGTTACTTTAATTTGAACATACTATTTCCAAAGCAGCCACTTAATGCAGCTGTTACTTAGAAAGGCATGAATATCCCATAAGTTAAAAATTTTTACGTTTCAATTACATCTTTACAGGAAGTGGAACATTTTGTAGTAGATTAAATTGTAATCACAAAGGAGCTTTTTTAGTTGTTTGGGTTTGGGTTTTCGTAATGTATTAAATAATTTGTATTTGTGGGATGTCTTACTCCTTCCAGTAAGTTATGCATTAACAGTTTTGTTTCCATCTTTGAAATGTGAAGAACCCATCAAAATAATATTAGAAACCAGAAGGATGTTAACTCACATCATCAAATGCTTTATGATTTTCAGACCTTATTTCTTCTGAATGTATTTTGATCATTTTCCTGAAAGGATGTGTGAATCCCATGTGCAGTGAATGAAGTTGTTTTGTTTTAACCTAGTAATGACACTTCAGTATAAACAAATTGCAACTTGGATTTTCTTTTGAAAGACCAAGGCTGTTGTTTTATTTCTCCCCTGACAAATAAATGTACAACTAAAACATTGAAACTTGTTTTAGGCTGCAATTCATGGATCTCGTTTCAAAGGACAGGAGTTAAAGTTGGCATGGAACAAGCCTGTTGCTACTATGTCTGCCATTGAACCAGAAGAAGCAGAACCTGATGAAGAAGAAGTAAGCTTGCATTTTTTCCTTTAACTTTTCTTTTTTTATTGTGAAGCAATGCAGGTTTTTCAGAAGAAAATGATCTGTTTATTTGTATTTATGTACAGAAAGTGTATTACTCTTAAGTCTTATTTCTTGTGTTTTAGGCTGTTGAAAGTCTAGACACTTTGTTTTTCCTTACAGAAATGTTTTATTTCTCACACAACAGAAAACTGTAGGGGATATATCTGGAAAATGTAAGGGATGGGTTTGAACTCACACAAGAGATTTAGGGGATTTCTGCCAAAATATGGTGGTTTGTACCATCTACTTTAAGCACTAATTCCTGAGAGTATCAAATTTCAGCATCTACATTTCCTTTAGAGAGAGATGGCTTGGAGAATAAGATGAAGGATTAGTTTAGTGCATTTATTGACTTCATTTAGACATCTAAAATACCACTGCTGAGTATTAGGCTTTGTGGTGGTGCGTGAAAGATACTACAGCCTTGTCCAAATAACCTTTATTGGTTAATATAGGAGTAGTGGGGTGAGATTTCTTGATGCATTTAACTCATTCAGTCAAAATGCCAATGTTTGCAAATGCTGAAAAATAAATGCCACTTGGGGAAGAAGTCAAACAGTTTTTCTCATAGTTCACTTACTGTCATTTAACTGTATTTCTGTAATAGCCCTAGAAAGGCTGAAGTAGAAGTACACATTTATTTACTTGGTGGTAGTATTTTGTTTGGTTTTGGCAGACCTACAATAAAAGTAGTTTCACAAGAATGTTTATGTAACCAGATTTGGTTATTATTTTTACTTTTCATAGTATTCACTTACTGGTGGGTTTGTTTTATTTTGGTTTTTTCCTTTTTTTTTTTTTTTTTCTGAAAGGGAAACCAGTATGTCTGTTTGCTTTTTAGCACGTCAGAGATGGGTAGAGTAGGCAGTGTCCACTGCTGTGTATTTTTATCAGGTATCTATGCAGTCTTACTAAGTACTACTTACCTCGTATATGCAAACTTCAAGCGTTGTCAGATAGTAATGAGCAGTGAGTGCACAAAAGGCCACGTGAATCATCTTCAGAGCATCTTGGATCTCTTGTTACTTCTCCAGGGATGTTTACCTGCAAAAACGAACAGCAATGTTTGTTGCTGCCAGGGTCTTAAACTTGTTGAGTGGTCTCACTGAGTAACTACTCCACTGAGACTTATCCATTTTGCATAATGAAATTAGGACATGCAGGGATACGCAAACAACTCAGCGGAATAACTGATGGAAGTACAGATTCATTAGTAGGTGAACTATAGTGATATTTATCTTTTAATCGCCCCTGAAAATGATGAGTGTAGGAGGGAACTTCTGGGATGTAGGTATTGGAAAGACCCTGGCAAAAGGAAAGGATGGATTTACAGACTTCTGAAAATACCTCAGAGCTAGTTGCTTGATGACTACTTTTCAGCCGAAAAATATTTGTTGGTAATAGGTTGCATGTGTTTTAGGGTAATGGTAGTTCTCCTTGACAGGAGTCATCAAGTATGGAAAGAAAACTCAGTAAAAAGACTGCATGTGATGGTTTTCTGTAATTCGTAGGTTGATTGACTCATCTACAACTGCCCAGATTTTCAAAATATAAGTAAAAAGGGAAGTAATGAGAGTTTTTTGTTATAAAGAAAAATTCTTTATTGGAATGTTTACTTTTGTTAAGTTAGAATTTTGAAGTGTAAGGTTATGAACCCCAGGTCTTGGATGGATGAGTTCAAGAACTTCTTGTTCATGCGCCTAAGTTCAACCAATTGTATAGAAGAAATTATACTTAGTTTTTACTGTTTAAAATTTGGTATTCAGGCAGTATTAGATTGAAAATGGGCTAGGTTTATACAGTGTCCTGAATTTATCTTGCATTCTTTATACATGTAAAATGTCTCTAGTTTCTACATACCTACAGTTTATCATGCTACTTATTTAGCTTTATTTTATAGCATCTATTGTAGACATAGAAAAATGTTCCCTTCATTTTACTTCTGTGCTAAAGACGAATAGCAGGCTTAAGACTTCAGTGAAACCAGTGAAATGAAGTAGGTCTTTTGTATAGACCTGGATGCTATAAATGATCCCTTGTGAGAAGCCACTCTATTATGACAGCACCTAATCTTCCTAGATGCCTTATTAGGCACCCAGGTGTAGAACATAAGAGTTGACTTCACTGAGTCAACAGCAGGTGCTTAAGAAGAGTATAAGACCTGTAAATAGAGATAAATGTTTAATCATCAGTGGTTTGCGGTTCCAGGGACCTATTGAGTCAGAGGTCTTTGTAGTTGAAAGCCCTCCATAGGTGTCTATTTTTGACTTTGGGTAATTTCAAATATGAACGGCATCTATAATGTCCTGCAACAGGGGATGCTACTGTTCTACTAAAGATACCCAGAATAAGTATCTTAATACTGCCACCTGCATGTTTAATTTTGATAATCTCATGCTCTTGTGTCAAAAAGATCATCACTCTCTCTTCCCTTTTTCTCCAGCCCAGAGAACCCAAGTCCCTGTAGTTGTTTCCTTATATGGAAGTTTTTCTGGGCCTTTTGATCATCCCTACTGCCACTCAGCCTTGAGCACCTTAGAGTTCTGCCATGTGTGCTGCCCAGGACTCCTCCTTTTTGACAGCATGCTTATATTTTAGACTGCTGGACATCTATACAGTGGGGAAAGGGATTAAGTCCTGAGAAAGCTTCTGCATTTTAGTCTGGCACAGACTACCCAAGTGTACATTGACAGATCAGGTATTGAGAAGGCTTAGTTTTAGGCTTTCTTGACATTAGAGTCTCGTGACTCTCCAGAAGACTCCCTTATTTCACAAGTCAACCTTCAGGTGTCTTGTTGAATTTAGAAATTCTGTAGGAAAACCCAATTTACTTGTACAAGAAACAAGGAAGACCCTAACTATTGTCTGATAACTGGGAGATTACTAGACATTCTTGTGTTCTAGCCCTTTCTTTAGCTACTGCAGTAGTTACCATGGTAGATGCAGTCATTAAAAAAGGTGTGCAATGAGATAGCTTATGTATATGCCTATGTGTTAGTACATAGATTAAAGTTATAACAGCTCAGTTGATCTTAGTTTTTAACTTTGCTTCTCTGAAGCCTGTAGTTGTCAGCGTGAAACGTTCAGGGTTTTGTTAAGTCTGAGTTACGCTGTTGTCACAGAAAGCAATTGAAAATACTTTACCATGTTTTCTCTGAATTTATGTAAATGGCTGTCTCCCTGCCCTGGTATTTTAACTCTTTGTATCAGTTTTAAGGTTGATTAAACTGTCAAAATAAGTGTTTCCAGTTCCACCTTTCTGATACTGTGGCACAGGTAGATTAAACTCTTGGATGAAGTCAAACACAGTTACTGTGAAATACCAAAACCTAACATTGATTTTCATTATATATATATTTTGAAGTTCATTGGAAAGAAAGTTTCATTCATTATCTACTACTATATGTGTATAGTGCACATACAGTGTACTTCTCAAAAGTATTGCTGTTTATTAAAAATAAAATTGCAAGTATCAGATTTGTTTTGCCTTTTGATCTTTAGCATTTTCTGATATAAATGTATCATATTTTTCTCTTGAAGTTTCAGGAGGAATCTTTGGTGGATGACTCGCTGCTTCAAGATGATGATGAAGAGGAGGAGGATAATGAATCTCGTTCATGGAGAAGATGATTCAACTGATGAATGACAATGCTAGAACTGCACCTGTGTTGCATTAGTGTTATCTAATGTACTTCTGCATCTTTGTACTAAAAAGGATTTTGTGATGAAGTTGGGTTCAATTTAGACTAAAAAGCAGCTGGTCAGTTAATGGGTTTTGAGAGATTGTTTGAGTTACATTTCAGTAAATGATTGCTAAAGACATCATACTAGGAACATATGCAATGTTTTTATTACATAGTTCTACAGAAAGTTACAGAATTCTTTGGATTCTTTGTAATTTACTGAATTGGTCAAACACATATGACCAAATGTTGTTATAACATAGATAATTTTTGTTCTATTCCAAATACGGAATGAAAATTTGCATTTAAAAATCTTTGTGAATGTTTTCAGAAATGAATAGATAACAGTACTAAACTGAAGTCTCTAAAGTTATGTATTCATAATATTGCATAGTAGT
Organism: Coccyzus lansbergi; assembly: GCA_033558105.1. Classification (NCBI taxonomy): domain Eukaryota; kingdom Metazoa; phylum Chordata; class Aves; order Cuculiformes; family Coccyzidae; genus Coccyzus; species Coccyzus lansbergi. Next base: position 2,118,597 of record JAUMJK010000379.1, read on the forward strand.
ATGCTTAGGCTTTACTATGTACTAGCCTTTTGTTGGATTTGTGTACGTATTTTACCTATGGATTTTAATGATAAAGTGTATGACTGCTTTGCATATAAGTCCTTATGACTTTAAGATGTTAAAAAATAAAGAAATGGGATGGTCTTCAAAGAAAAAGAAAAAAAAAGAAAAAAAAGCAATAACCAAAAAAGCTATGGTCCTTCATAATGGAAAAAAAAAAAGAAAAAAAAAAAAAGAAAAAAGACCATTCCAGATGGCAACCCCACCCCCATATTCACAAAAGGAGCTGTAATCACTATGACTTATACTGAAATGGTATTTAATATAAAAAATATCTCAACATTATGATGTTTCATTTACATTAACACAGGTGTACTCTGTTGTTTAAAATCTTTTGGATGTCTGCAAAATTTTAAAATCATTTAAGTCAATCAGTAAATAGAATAATATTCCAACAGTAAGGAATTTATTCTGCATCCTTCCGCTGTGCAACTGTAGAAGAAAATTAGTTCCCACAAATATATATTACTACCGAAATATAATTTAGAAAAATACAATAGATGAAGTGGAATATTTGTTAGAAATTATTCTGAAAAATTTGAATGTGCACACTAATGCATCTTTTTTATTCTGTTTTAGTACATTTTTTCCATTTCAGATACTAAGTTCACACTGTAGTGTATAATCAACATTTAAAAAGGTACATACATGAAATCTTAGAATTTTTGCACCACAGAAATACCCAATAGGCTTTTTAACAGTATTCTGTTACATGAGGCTCTCTTTTTAGGGAGGGATACTGCCTGTACTAAATGACCTTTCTCATCAGAATGACTTGGGTTTATTTCCATTTAGTGGCATTCTCCTAGTCTCTTCTCAAAAGAAAGTCCATTTAAAATGAAGTGTTAGAGTCGTGTCTTTTATTTGAGTTTTTCCTCCCATCATCTCATTAAGGAATGCAGCAAAAATTCACTGCCATAGCTTCATTTATCAAACAGGTGCAGGGGATAGTACTTCAATTATCAGTGTTTCCTTTTATCTTTGTTTTTGTCTTTTTTGATGGGGGTTTGGAAAATTCCTTTAAGTCATGTGCCAGCCCCCTTTCCCCCCCTTTTTTTTTTCTAATTCTAAGATAGGAGTGGCAGAAAATAGTAATATCCCAGGAGAAGACCTCCAGTTGTAAATTTTTTGTTCTGTGCTTTTTAGTTTTGAAGGGTTTTTGAAACCTGGATCCTTGGTTTTGTTTTGTTTTTTTTGTTTGGGTTTTTTTCCTGCATCCACACGTGTATGCATATCTTATTGCCAAAATATGCATTGTATATTTTTTATAGTCTTAGTTTCACATTGAAATTTCACAATTGACTGCCATGCTTGTTACATTAAGATCTAAATCTTGAATTAAGGAATTGTATTTGGAAATTCATTTCTTTTTACACTGGATTTCAGGCAAAATAAAATATTTTAAGAACCTTTTTATCTATTGCTCTGAATGAGCTGTTTCTAGTTCACTGAATTAAATACAAGCTTTCCTACTTTTCTTTTTTTAATAATTCAGTACGTCTGAAAGGGGGCCAGATTGACAGTCCGGAAGGTGAAAGGTTTTTGTGTGTTGTCTTACAGCACTGGAAAGGATTGTGCTGCTCTAAGCTGGTTGTGTGGCATGCTTTGCTTGGTGTTCAAACCCGACTTTTTCTGCCGTAAATCAGCTCAAGCTAATGATGACTATTAGTGTGTTCTTTACATGGACGCTTCTTATGAGCAGTTTGAAATTGTTGTATTGTGTGATTTTAAAATTAGTATTGCAAGTTTGCCTTCTTGCTTTGAATTCAGCCTGGTAATGCATTCATGCAAGATTAATTTTGTTATAGTTGCGCTGTGGTCTACATATGGGGGAAGAAATATCTTAAAATTTGTTTTACCACCTTCCTCCCCCAAATTATCATCAGTGAAAGGTGTAGGGGGTAGTTCTTACTGGCATGTGTTTTGTACCCTGCTGTTACCTTGTAAAACTGAATGATTGAAAACCACCTGGATCAGAAAGGCCTGGTTTAGTTTTGCTTTAAGAAACAAACTGGAATCTTTGTTTCAGTCTAAACTAATCTAAATGAAGTTTCTGTCATTTTCAAAATACTGTCTTGATTTGATTTCTTTTTTGTTTGCTTTGACAAACTTGCCTAGCTCTGCTCCCTTTTTTGCCACTACCTGAACCAGCTCTTGTCATCCCAGTCAGATCCTTAGGATAACTGTCAGTGAAATCTGTTGTCACCTGGAGCACCATCCATCCTTGTTTGAATCAACAAACCAAGCATCCTGCTGGCTTTTATTCCCTTTACTTAGCCCATCTTTCTGAATGCATTCCTAAGCATGTCTCTGCTGTGATTAGCTAAGATGTATTTTTTTTAACAGTTCTGCAAATGGATTTTCCTAGTCTGAAACACCAAGAGTGGGTTTACCTTGACATTCCCCAGGCAGCTTTTCAAAATTTCTATGGAAGAAAAGGTAAACATTTAAGAAGAGACTTTGTTTTCCAGGTAGGTGCTTAAGGGCTTGAATAAGATGAATTCTGACATGTAGTACAAAGACAGTATTGTATTAAACCACATTTGGTTGAACAAAAAAAAAAAAAAAAATGGGAGTCAGTAATTCAAACTGTGCTACAAAAACCAAATGTCTGCCAAAGAATAAAGTAACAGTACCTCTTCGAAGCGTTACTTATGGGCAGTGCTATTTGTAATTTTATTTCTTTTGAAACTTAGTAATTTTGAATCAGAAAAACCACAGAAGAAACAAGGTATTTGTGAAACACAGAAGGAGAGGACTTATTTTACAACCAAGTCTAAGCAGGTCTATTTCTTAAATAGAGAAAACATTTGTAGAAAATTGTGTAACTTCAGGCACTTAAAATACGTATCTGTTCTAAGTCACTCTCTGAAAACAATCTCTATTCCTTAATGAGAAAAGGAGTCAAAAAGTATTATTTGGGTAATTTGGGTATCTGAGAACACCATGGCAAAATTGTACCTAACTTTACATATCTGATTTTGTTGTTGACGTACTCTGGAATGGTCCTCAAACCACCTAAGCTTAATGTTCTTGTCAATCCTTGGATAATTTTTAATAATTACATTTACTTGAGATTTTTTTAGATGGAATAGACAACTTGTAATTATCAGTTGTCTCAGAAGCATGAAAGAACAAAAAGTAACAGAAGAATTTGATTTTAACTCAAATTATTTTGGATATTCTTTGAATTTTTTTAACTAATCCCTGAACTAGTAGCTCTTGCCAAACAAACAATAGGGAAGGGCAGGTTTGTTTTTTTTTAACTATTGTACAGATACAAAAAATAATGTTAAGGGCCCTAAGTTTTTGAAGAAGCACCTCTTTAACTGTAATTCAGCATTGTATTAATGTTGCAACTGAAGAAGTTATAGTTGAAGTTAATAAAAGCTAACAATTGGATAATAAAGTTATATTTAACAAGTTTAGAACAGCTGGGACAAATAGCAGACATTTGAGGATTTGTAGAGAGGAGCAAAGTAATGGAGTTAAATCTTCAGGTTTTCACACGTAGATTGTTCATCATCCTCTTCTGAGCAGAGCTGTGTATTACTCTACTGGTATTGCAGCACTTGATTTACTTTCAAATGAACTTGTTAAGTCAGGCAAACTAAAAGGTTTTGGTCAAGATTAAATAAAAATTCTTTTTCAGTTGAACCAGTATAGCTGTAATTTAATCCTCAGTGAAAATGAACTTTTAATTTTTATGGATTTATGTAGAACTTTATAAACACACTTGCATGCTTTTCACACAGCTAAGCACCGTGGTATTATAAAATTATTTTAATTTTTAATGTGATATCAAAAATACTTGAAACAATAATAGACTTTGGTGATTTCAGTCTTTTATTTAAAGTCTCTTTAGATATAATTGGAATGCTAATGAGAGCAATTTCAAGAATGTTCTGTACAAGAAACTTCTTTTTCCTAATGGGTCATTATTTGTAAAACCCTTCTATATGGAAAAATGGTAGAACTTGAATGTTGGCACTTCATTCTTTGTCCAGTTTAGTGACAATATTTTTTTTTTTTTGTTCTTTCAGTACACTTATCCTGAGACCAGTTCATGTCTTTGAAAATCATCTCATCTGACCCTGTGGTATTCTATAACAGTTTTGACTGATGTTATGATTTGAATTCCAAGATCCTTCCTGCTTTGTTAGCACAACAGTCTACTTAGATTTCTTACCTTTCTCTGGTAAATACCACATTCTGAAAATCTGCCTGTGCTAGCTGATGACCTGGATTTTGGTCTTTTCCTGGTAGCAACTGGGTGAAAAGTTTTGAGGCATGTAGTCCTCAAAATTCATTTTTCTGAGAAACTCTGCTGCAGTTGTACTTTTTCATTTTGACCTTTGGGATGCAGATGGGGTAACATCTCTTCAACCTTTTACACTTGCTATTGTATTGCATTTTCACATAATATTTTTGGCAGTTTGTTGGGTAAGTCAGATCTTTTTGTAATCTAGCATATGTTAAAAGGAAGGGGTAGAAAAAAAAATCAAACTGATGTTTACACTTCATCCTGATGAACTATAGAGATTATTTGATATCAGAAGGGCTGTTTACAGGCCTCAAAACTCAGAACAGTGCAGGTGACCATTTTCCAGTTGCTGAAGAACGCCTTTTGCTTCTTGGGCTTAATGTTCTTTTAAATGCAAAGGAAAAAAAGAAACAGTAACTTCTCTAAAATGTTTTCCTAATGATCTGCAGCTAGGCAGAAAATTTTTCAGCTCTAAGGCATACTTACTCTTCTCTCTATACAATAATTTGCTCTCCAGGGAAATGAGAGAAGTTTCTTAGGTTTTAAAGGTCATAATTTATTCTTCATCTTCTGTGGAATTTTGTGTGATAAAGATATTTCAGCCAAAATGTTTCCTCCTTGTAGAGAAAACAAAGACTAGAAAAACATGTATGTAAAAATCTATATCCTTTTGTCAAAATCATGTCCATGTTGCTAATGCAAATACAGTGTAGGTGAGATCTACAGAAGCACAGAAATGCCTTTAGGGTACAAGGACTCTTTTAACAGAGCTTCCTAGCTCTGCAGGATTCTGCTGCATAAAAACTGAGAGAAACGTCCTTCCCATTAAAATACTTTGGTTTTAACATGAAGAAATGTTCTTCCTCACATTTGCAAACTGTCCTTTCTCTGTTTTTTTTTTTTCTTTTTTAAAAAAAGGCGGTTCTGATTTTGTGGAGCTTTTTTATCCTTGAGAATGAAGCCCTGTATTTTCTTCTTCGACTGCTAGAGGGCACTATGGCTACACAAGTGAAACACAATAACTGGGAGTAAATTGCTCTCACTTCAACATTTCTGTAATATTTTTCCTGTTTCAGTTCTCATACTAATATTTGTGTTTCTTGCAAAAACCTGTACATATCTCTGCAGTGTCAGCAGAAATTCTGTTTGTGTGAACTGAAACAAAGTATCTCTCTTTGGATTTAGGTACCAGTGTTAAAACATGACTCCGGGTGTTGAAATCAGAACAAAACAGAATATTTCTGTGTTGCAAGAGATATATATCCAGCTCCTTTTCTGCTCTGGGAGTTGAATTAGTTTTTGATAGATTACTGTAGAAGTTACAGAAGCTACATCCTGTTTGTTAAGGCTTTTTAAAAAAAATTGATCTTTTAAGCATGTTTATGGTCTAGAACAGGGGATATGCAGTGAATGCAAAACAAAAACTTATGGATGCAAAGTGAGGAGGCCAGAAATGGTAGATAATACTCCATTTTTATGATAGCCTTATATGATGTGAATAAATTTCTCTAGCCAGTTGTCTTTGCTTTGTAGTAGATTCATGTTAAATAAATCTAATAATGACTACTGTAGCTCTACCAACTAGTGCAGTGTAACTACACAAAAAGAAATCTGAACTATGGTATGTAATATTTATTACTGGTACTTCTGATATACTGTCTGTTACTGTCTTGCCCAAGTACATTGGGAAGCTATAGTAGCTCATGACTCTTTACACTTGAAACTCTGAATGTGTGGTATTCATGCACACAAATCACGTTTAGCCAAAAAATGTGACTCATTCTATGTTGTTTTCTTTTCCCATTCAGTCACTAGTTTGATATCAGAAAATGCTGTGCTATCATAAATATAGTTATGCTTTTCCTGATTCAAAAATTCAGCTATGTGGATATTTATAAGTTCTTTTTTTCCCTTGCAAGATGGTTGCTGAATTGTCACCTGTGGATAGACATTGTGAAGTGCTGGAAAACTTCCAAGAAGTCAGTAACTCTGAGTTTACTAAAGATGGAAACCCTGCTTCCCAGAAGTGATTGCGAGAAGAATTCTTTTGAAAAAAAAAAAAAAAAATCTTTATTTTCTTATCACAATTATCTGTCTGTATTCAAATCTGATAGGTGGTTAACATGCACTGCTCCTCCCAGAGGCATTAGGTAATGTTGAAAATTATATATCCCCCGAGTTGTATTTCTATTAGTTTGGTAGCAAGTGAGACACATACTATCTTCGTATATATTTTAGTACAAATTTATTTATTTTTCCGTATAAATTTTCCATGGTAATATTTTACCTTAGGAACCAGTTGAGTGGTAGGATACTATTTATTTGTTTGCAAAGCTCTACGGTCTTAGGCTGTACTATTCTTCATGTATGAGACAAAAAACGTTGTGTAAGGTTTGGTAGAATTGTAAGTTTTGTCAGTTATAGAAGGAGAGAAATACCCAGTTAGCAGCAAGTGAGCAGATTTAGAAAACTTTGCTGCATTGTTCACAAAGGTGTATTTTCTATACCCAAGTAATTGGAATCTTGACTGTGTATTATGCAAATTGAAGGTAAATGTTACATACTTATACCTGAGAACTTTGCTTCTATGCATTATTTCTGTGGTTGAATGGGCCTGGGTATAAAACCATAACTACTTGCCTACTGGAACACCTTTTGAATTGGCTAATCTTTCTATAAAGCGTCTAGAAAGTTCTTTTGCAGCTATCTCTAGGGCTACTTATTATCTTTTTTTTGGTGGGGAAAAAATTGTCTACTTTTTAATTATTTAAATAATTGGTGAATATTTGTTTCCAATATTCGGGGATCTGAACACTGGATGTCCTACAGCCTTCTGCCGGGTGTTTGATTGTTTTTTTTCTTGCATGGTAAAATTTCATCAGTTGGCTGGCAAAACTAGCTTTTGGAACCTGAAAAGGCTTTTTCTCATTTTAGAGTTTGGGATTCTTTGTTCCCAAAGCAACATCCTAGACATAGTGTATTTAGATTTATTGTGGTGTATCCAAATGTATATGTGGGAGTATTCTGTTACTGAGAAATCTAAGATTAAAAAGTAAAGAGCAATAGTATCAGCCTCTTAAGATGGGAAAAGCCAAGAGATGGTTAATGAGCACAGTGCTGGTCAGTAGACCGAATTCCTGACCTGATTACAAAATAGTGTTTCTATTCAAAATTATGTGAGGATATTGGCAGTATAGCAGAATGGAACTGAACACTTTCTGTTGATACATAGTGAAGAATTAAGGAACATGAGTCGCCATTAGACCTTGTCAATTTTTACCTGGTTAATGCTGTTTATTTACAGTTTTGTCTTGGTGAACTTCCTGCAATATTATTTGTATGTCATAACTAAATTTGTGTTTTGATAACTTTATTAAAATGCTTTACAATATATTAGTTTATTCTGTTTCCATGTTGAGCTATCTCTAAATGTCCTTTCAAGTGAGTTTAAAGTAACCAATATTTCTTTTCCATCCTCATTTACTGTAATGCTTCCTGTACTGAAAATACAGGAATGTTTGCACTTGTACTAACTCTTCTCTACAAGTTTCCAATATATTAAATTTTTGAAAACAGCTTTCCAGGAAAGCACTGAAGCACTGAAGAAATATTTTTGTATTGGGGGAATAAGTTAGATAAACTGGAATCTGAAATAATAAAAAGATTAACCAGGGACATTCACTACATTGCCATGTTTAAGATCACAGTGTGTCATGCTGCAATAGTATCTGTAGATAAGCTTTTGTTAAACTTTTAAAGTAATTTGAGTAGGTAATTACTAGTGTTTTAGTAGTCTAAAGCTGGATTGACAGCAGCTTGATTGGCTGTAGCAGTTACTAAAGTTCACATTTTATGACCTCCTTAAAAATATTAATTTAGAGACTTATGAATTACTCTCTGGAGCCACCGTGAATTAACAAATACTGAGCTACCTTTTAGCTTTTGAATCTTTCTTGTTAAATAATTTCTGCCCACTACTGAACTTTATAGTGTTTCTCAAGAATTCATTTTCTAGATACAACTGGAGTAACTCTTTCATAGCCAGAACTAAGTTGTGCAAAATTTTCTCAAATTGTCTTATCCAATGACAACACTGAAGTAAGCCCTGTCTGACCACTCTTGTCCAGCCTTTGTGCTTGACAGAGCAGATATTTGTGTGATGATGTAGTAATTGAGGACCTGGGCTATGCTTTTAAAAATAGGGTAGTCCAACTGAATTACCTTTCTAATCTACTTTACCAGGTGACTGAAAATCATTGTGTTGGAGGATGTTTTGACCAGACAATTGGTTATGTGCATATTTCTTTTCCTGAAATCCTCCCACTATCTGCCTCACCTGTGGGCAGCCCTGTTTGTTGCAGAAAAGACTTGCTGTAAAAGATTTGGTAAATACTGCTAAACCCACAGATTTGGATGAGGAAATACTGATTCTCTGCCTCGTACTTTCACAGAGACTTCCATCTGGAATTTTCAAAGAGCATCCAATATATCTAGCAGTTTAGAGAAGTCTTACTTTAGTGGTTCCTTCTGATTGGCTTAGGGATTTTGGAGTTCAGTATCCCTTGTTATGAATCCCTATTCACTATGTTGTGCCATCAGTCATTTGTTGTTTTGAAAGGCTACTTTCCTTTTCTAGTCAAACATTGTTTGTGTTTTCAAGCCTGTTTGTCCAAGTTAGGTTAGCTTAAACAGGTCAGGTAATGGATCTTTGCTGTTGTTTAACTGTTTGATGATGCTGCCTGAGTGAGCAAGTTAGGAAGCAGCTGCATGAGCAATTTAGTGTGCAGATCATAGTTTCAGATGGAAAAATGAATGATGATGAGATATTGTAGTACAGGAATACTGGATCCTCTTTGGTCATCATGACTGCAGAATAAGCTGGAAGGTACTAGTCTAAAGTATTACAGTTACATTAACAGGATCTTGTGTCAATTGAACCTTTAGAAGGGGACACTTTTGCAGTGCAAAGCATTTCAGTGCTTGAGTCGTTTCAGATATGTGTCCAGCTGTCCAAAGAATCAATGATCCTATCTTGCCCTTTTCTCTGAAAAGATTCAGAACTCATCTGAACAGTGTTAGGAGCCATATCAAGTACTGTCTTATCTGAGAAAGATTGTGCCCATTTGGACAACTGCTTTCTAAGATCAATTAATCACAAGCATTCTAAATGAAAATATATTAATATGAAAGGAAGGATAGGCTGTAATCTTACATATTTGGAGTAAAAAAAATCACAATGAAAAGTGATTTCCTACTTTTATGTGCATGGATCCACTGGTCAATTTAAGGAGTTCTCAGAGCTGACGATATCACATAGGCAAATTTCTAAAAATGTACCTGAATGCTGAATGTACTGTTACTTCAAGAATACACATTGCCTTTTGAAGAACTCAACAGTTTGTTTCCTTCCAAATGAAATGTCAAAATTAAAAATTGTCTTCTCTAGCCACTCTATTTAGTATTATTTAGTGTTTATGAGATTAATGTGTTAGGAAATCTCATCCTGAATTCTGTCATTTTGGTTACAAAGATACTGAAGGCATTTTTAGGTCATGCAGTTATCTCTGATCCTTCTGAATTTTACACCCAAGTGTTTAAGGGACAAAAGGTGAACAGTTGCATACAACTTTCATTTCTATTCAAATAATCAGAGTGATAGAAGCCCTTCAATGTTCTTGCAATACCAGTTGCTCCTTGCCTGAAGATGGTGGTGGGCTGGTGAGTGCCAAATGTATCAGAAATGGTGTGACCAGCAGGTCCAGGGAGGTGATTCTCCCTCTGTACCCTGCACTGGTGAGGCCGCTAACTGAATACTGTGTTCAGTTCTGGGCCCCTCACCAAAAGAAGGATGTTGAGGCTCTGGAGCGAGTCCAGAGAAGAGCCATGAGGCTGGTGAGGGGTCTGGAGAACAGGCCTTATGAGGAACGGCTGAGAGAGCTGGGGTTGTTTAGCCTAGAGAAGAGGAGGCTGAGAGGAGACCTCATTACTCTCTACAACTATCTTGAAGGAGGTTGTAGAGAGGAGGGAGCTGGCCTCTTGTCCCAAGTGACAGGGGACAGGACAAGAGGGAATGGCCTCAAGCTCCTCCAGAGGAGATTTAGGCTGGAGATTAGGAGGAAGTTTTTCACAGAAAGGGTCATTGGACATTGGAATAGGCTGCCCAGAGAGGTGGTTGATTCACCTTCCATGGAGGTGCTTAAGGCACGGGTGGATGAGGTCCTCAGGGGCATCGTATAGTGTTTGATAGGAATGGTTGGACTCGATGATCTGATGGGTCTCTTCCAACCTGGTGGTGATTCTATTCTGTTCTGTTCTATTCTGTGATTCTATTCTAAATGCTTTGATGTCATCCACTCATGCTGTTGTTTAGACTGCTGCTTATCCAGCACTATGGCATTTCAGTATGTCTTTGTAGCTTTTGCTACCAAGTGAGAACTCAGTGGAGACATAGGATATTTCAGTGTCCTTTTACCTCTTTGAATCTTGACAACCTTTAAGTCTGCATCAGTATTAGTAAATTAAATACAGCTGAGACTGTTCTTTGATACTAGGGCCAACTAGCATGGAACAACTCTCATACACACTATTAGACTTCAAAACAGGGCAACCACATCCATGTTCCTGCTGGGAATGGCCTTTGTGGTGCTAAAGTCTAACAGTTTAATAGTACCGACTATAATAAAGTTTTAGTGCTGATCTTATATGTTGGACCTGCTTGTTTCACTCATTCAGATGTCGTCTGAGTTGTACAGTATCTTTAAATGTCAACAGCAGCAGGCAATGGGGTCTAGTTCCACTGGCAGAAGGCAGGGCCTGGAGGGAGAACTGTTGTTTGGAAAGGCAATGACAATTGAGAACTCTATTTTGCAAGGAACCCATCCTCTAGTGACAAGCGCCACTAGCTAAAAAAGAGAAAGGATACTTTTATGAAAATCTTAGCCCTTTTGTAGCCACATAAATAAATGGAAAATAGCAATCTAAAATTTATAGACTATAGGGACTACTGGATTTAATGAGAAGTGCAAGATACGTGATGGTCTTGTGAGATACAGGGTTAGAAGCAACCTTAAGATAATGAATAAAAATCTTAAAGCTGAAAGACGCATAGGCTATTATATTCAACTTTCCCTAACAGTAGGAAGATTTGGAGGTCTTTCGTAAGTATCAACTAAGTGTTACCAGCAATCTTAAAAATTAACCTAACAATAATGCAATACTGTAACCAAAGGGGCAAGCTGTGATACCTTTCTGGCAAACCTACCTATGGGATTGCAGTTTCCTAGAAACTGACAAGAGGGGAACTGTACAGATAGTTCATCCTTTAGCCCTTTGTGTGTAAATATGCTTTTTAGTGCAATACATCACCTTAACTCTTACGCCTTCTGCAGCAGAATGGAATTCTCTGACCAGCTATTTTTTGTTTCCAAACTATTTGTGCATGCATTGTGAAAATATTTTCTATGTCTATATGTGTATTTTGTCATCTGTAGGATGGATGCTTTAATTGCTTCATCTTTCTGGGTCTCCCATGCTGGCACAAAATCCCCATAGTGAGTTGTATAGTTATGAAGTGGCACATAAGCAATTATTAGAGGTACTTTTCCCAACTTTTCTGTTCTAATATGTGACAAACATACTGAATTTTGTGAGATTATAAACACAGTTATTTACTAAGAAAAGCTGATATTTTTCTCCTAGTTTTACATTTGAGGATAAAGTTCCATTTACGTTCTGGGCATCATCTTGCGGAAGTTCTAAACCACTTCATGAGGCTTTCAGCCTGGCTTTTGTCATTTATTCCTCAGCACTCAGTCCATTTAATCCAGGCCTCTCAGCTGTACAGACCTTGCTCCTGTTGTGAGTGATCGGCCTGCTTGAGTGCTCCCAGCTTCTCCTGTCACATCACATTTGCATAAAAGAGGACAGATAACCAAATTTGAGCACACAAATGAAAATGCTAAGCGCCGAACCTGTCACAGTTGTTGTTCAACTAATTGTGAAAAATTTGATTTGCTGGCTTTTCACTGTTTATCATGTGGACCCCCTTCTCAAATTTGCCTTGGCTTCTGCTTCTGTGCATGTAGCTTTTAAACTCTCTACACAAGCAGCCCACCCTGGGGATTACTTACCTCGCCTACCAGCTTTTAATGTTGGCTCATCTACTTGACTAAATTAGGCCACTATGGCAAACAAACACATAATTAAAAACCTGGGAAAGACAACTGCAGTTGCACTTCTTAAATTGATTTTGCAGTCTATTACTAGTATATGCCTTTGCATTTTGCCATTTTATCTTGTCCTCCAATAAACCCTGAAAATGTTTTTCCTTTTGATTATATATAGGAAGAATGTACGTTATTTCAAGATGAAGGCTAAGACTTTCTTCTCAAAAGGGAATAGGATATAGAAACAGTCTTATTTCTGGGTACTTCATGGCAGCCTATTACAGAGGTGCTGTATTTACTTGAAATTAAGTCCTATTTTTGAACTGTTATTGAAAGCTCGTGGATTGTGGGTTTCAAATAACTGTGATTTTTCAGAATTCTGTGTTTTGACTTAGCTTTCCAAATGTACTTACAACTGCTGTCGTACTTCTATTTCAGATCACCGTCTCTTGTTTGGATAATTTACACATACCTGCTTATAATGTGTGGCAAAAGGTCACCAATTAAGGCAGTTGAATGTCATGTTGCTTTTCTGTGATGGGAGAGGAGGTTCAAACAAGCAGTTACCTACACAAATACGCAAAATAAATCATCTTCATATCCAAATAATTTATCCTTTTGATATTGATGTTTGTTGTACTCTGAATGCTAGTAACTCATCATTTCAGAAGGTGGATGATAATATGGACATTATGGATACAATGGATCAAAGACCAATGGAAGTTTCTAAAACCAACCTGATAACTGCTGGTATTTAGGCATATACAAATAATTGATACATTTCTGGCAGTACTAAGATATCAATTGTTTTCAGTTGAAAGTAATTTGTCGGCAGATGTAACTGAAATATTGTTTAAAAATTAAATTGAACACTTTTTGCTTAATGCATTTTTTTACTTTCATTTCATTCTATTGATGGAAGAGCAAAAGTCACTGGAGTGACAGTCATATTAAGTGCAGTTCAGTGGTAGTAATGTGGCAAAATTCCTTTCATTAATTGATCAAGATGTATCTTAAAACAGCAGCATATTTTCGTCTGGTTCTCTGTAAAAAAAGTATAGTTTTTCTGATTATTAAGAAATATAAAATTTGTAACCTAAACTGATTTACATCCAGATGATTGTAGTTAGTCGTCCTTTGTTTTAAACAGCTTTTCTCCTTTTGTGGTGTCTGCTTGATACGTTCATGAGCTGCTGTCACGTTGTTACTGCCTTGGTTTTCCTAGGCTAAACAGGCTGAACTATTAAGGGGTTTTGACAGACAAAGTCTGATGTATTTAAATGCAGCAATTTAAAATACTAACCTTCACTGTTCAGTGTTTTGTAGATCACTGCTCTTTGTTTTTCCATTAAATTTTGCTCTTTTCCTCATTTTTTTTTTTGCCACTGAATTCTATCATTAAAAATGCAGCTGAGAATTAACTCAGGCTCTACTCTGTGCTTACTACATTTTGTTTGTTTCTGATCACTACCATACTATCAGGTTTTTTTCACATCCTTTCTTCACATCATACTACTTCATCTCCTCTGTCAATAGCTTTCCAAAGTTGTCCTCCTTTCCTGCCCTCTTTCTTGAGTTTGCCACTGAATTTTGTTAAATACACATGTTGTATTTGCAGATTGTAGTATTTGGAAAAGAGGGACACAGATGTGTTTGGAAGAGATTATTGATTACCATGTGAGGCCCACAGCATCCAATGGAGGAGCAATGGAATTCCAAGAAATGAGCTTGCTATAAGGAAAAAACCAACACTTCTGTATATGACAAACTGCAACTACGTTGTTAACAGGTTTGATTCTGAAAATCTGTAGTAGCACCTCTTGGTCTAGACCAAAAGGGTGGCTTGTGGATTTCCAGAATGTTGTTACATCATTTAGACTACTCTGCATAACCTTGAACAAGATGTTCTGTACTGAATCTAATATTCCTTCCCAGTTTCTCCCACTTGTAAAGTATGTCCCAGTAGCTGAAATGTACCAAGATATCTTTGTGATCAAAGAGGCTGAAGATTTATCTGCTTATGAAAACAGATACCGTTTTGAAACCCTATTTTCATCATGTAATGAGAGAAATAAAATTTGCTTAGTTACCCTCTTCTTCAATGATGGGATTAATATCTATTTCTGGACTGTTATCTCTTCTTACTTACAGATCAAATCATTATATAATCTCATGGGTACGTGAATGGTAGTGGAACAGATTTGAATACTTAGGCTTGTGTGCCATGTTTACCTTAAGATCTTTGTTTATAAGTAATTTTTGTCCTCTCGGTTTTTTAACAAGAAAACAAGACATATCTTGCTTTGTTTCTAATTAAATATGTTGGTATGCAGAAATTTTTTTTGTTTGGTCCTGGATTTTTTCAGTCATTAAAAAGAAGATCCCCATCCTTCGTTTTACTTCCTTTGCCTCTCTCTGAACTTAGATATGTGGTTTGTTCTTATTCTGAAGAAGTGCATGAAAATGAGCGTGGAAAAGAATACAACAGCCACAAACCAAAAATATCTCTCAGATTAAGTTTTGCAGTCAAGATGTTTGTGATGGTACAACTTAAATGGCAGTTTCTGAAAAGAGAAACTAAATTAAAAACTCTCTTCAGTAAGTTTATCTGTATCCCAAGTAAATGTGAATGCTTGATTTATAATTTCAGAAACTACATAGCAAATTTTTTTCAGGTTCTATATCCTTCAATCTCCTTATCCGTAAAATACTTTGCTAGGCAAGTCACAGGAATACAACAGAGTCAAGACAAGAAATGTGTTTAAAATTTTGAACAAGTATTAATGGAAAACGTTTTTCTGTATTCCCTCAGCTCTAATAAATGTACACTTTCCATTTATCCTTCAACTAGATATCTATTGATGTTTGATTAAAAACAATCTCCCCTGGTTCTGTAAATACCTTTGTGTAATTCGTGGGGATTTTCTCATTTTCCCAGGTCTGCTTGGGTAAATAAAGTTTTCTCCTTTCCTCAGACTCTTAGGTTAACTTGCTTTTTGTTGTGCTTTAGATTTCAAGTAACTTGATTAGCATGTTTGAAAGACAATTGCTCCATCTTTCCTATTAAGCAAAGCTGACCCCCCCTCCTGTGAACTTTATTCTTGACTATAGCTAAATGCAAAAGAACAAGGACATATGGAAAGACTAGCAGGTTACACATACACATCTCCATGGTCTGTGGTTATATGAAAAGAAAGAGATGTGTTAAATTGCCTGCTTTTTTAATATAAAAAAATTTAATTACCCTATGAGTAAAATGTGTGTCAATGTACCGCCTTTCAGTGTAAGCACGAATAAGGTTACTTTTTCCACCTTTCTGCTAAATAATAAGGCAACTCATGCTGTGGATGTGCTTAATCTATACCTATAACTCTTGGAAATTCATAGATTGTAAGGCCAAATGGGACCATTATGATCATCTTGCCTGACCTCCTCTATAGCACGAGCCATAGGGTTTCGACAACATAACAATATTGGCAATTTCATATGCATTAGAATGCTATTTATAGGATACGTACTGTATTGAAATGGCAGCGTATTCATTGCTCTGAGATTCTGCTAGATAATTTTACTCTTGTAGCAGCACCTACAGCATTCACAATTTGTACATGTTTATAACAAAAACCTCAAAGAATTTCAAATAATTTGGTAAAACTGCGACTCCATCTAATCTATTTAGGACAACATTTGCAAAAGCATGTTTAATATAAAACCACAATTGATACAAAATAATACAACTAATTTTTAATTACCAAGTAGAATCTGAAAACTAATTAAGAAAAAAATAGATGATTAACCGGTCCATTGCATTAGCTGGAGTATTTGAGCAAGAACAGAGAAAACTAAACCAAAAATTGCGTAGCTTTCACAAAGCTTGCTTTTGTCCTTTGCTAAGGCTCTTTTTCCTCTGGGCTGATATCAAAAACTATGGTGCTTGATTTTTATGGAACCATTGGTATAAACAACTGCTACAAAAGGGAACTGATTTTGAATGGTGACTAGCGCTGAGACAGACATCTGTGCTGTTATATGCATAAAGCAAACAACTACATCCCCTGCCTTTCTTTCTAAAAGTTACTCTTTATTTAAACATTTACGTAAGATTTTATTATTTTTTTTTAAGGAAAGGGAAATGTTGATTTTTAAGTGTGTTTCCTTAAAGTATATTTAAAATCAATATTTCCCTTTTAAAGAAAAAATAAATTATTAGTCCTCAAGTTTCATTTTTGAACTATCTAAAAAAGAGAAAACCTTCTCTGTGTTTTTTTGTAAGAGTCACTACCTTGAACGGTTCAAAAGGTTCCAATCAAACCAACTTCATTGCTCAAATTTTGGAAATGGATATATACCTGATTTTTAAAGATAAGAATCCAGGTATCACCTATATTTGTATTTTCTGCTGGGAAGGGAGTAATAAAAGGGCAATTAGCATTTCTACTGGTCATTGGTTAAAATGATTTAACCTGCCTTTTAGCAAAGTAATAAAGATCTTTGAAGTAATTACATCGTTTTGTTAAATGCTAAGAGTGATGAGATAAACCAGTATGGATATCATTGGTCAAAGATGTTTATCTGTGCCTGTTAAAAGCTTTTAAATATGATCTGGTAGGAAATCCTATGCCATTCCAGTCATTTCCTTTTCCCAGTCTTATCTAAAATTATACAAATTTAAAAACATTCTTATATGAACAAACATGCCCTAACCACCCCCCCCTCAAAAACTAAATACACGATATATTTCAGGAATTAGTTATGAGTCAAATAACCTGATTTTGTAAAATCTTAAATGCTTTGTTCAGAGTGGCTCCCTGCTATGCAGAAGCTTTGACAAACTCTTCTGACAAGTGCAGAAGAGGAGCTGTGTCTCAAGGTTTGCGTTTTGATCCTTTTGATAGTAAATTCTCTGAGAGCAGAGATAATTACAACACGTAGCTAAGAAAGGTTAGTTTAGAACCAATTTTTAAAGATATTCCGATGGAGGGAAAGAGAGAAGGGATGAAGAGACCAATTAACCAATTTTTCTTGGCCTTTCTTTCATGCACAGACACATTATATACAAACCCCTGTTTTGATGTATTATTTTAATTAATCTGGGTCTTTTGATTTCTGCAAAAAAGAAGGTTAGTAAATGTAACAATGCTCGAGAGTTTCTTTATCGCAAAAGACACATAATTTCAAGCATTTAATAAGGTAGATTTATTCTGGGTAGTTTAGTTTGCACATTCACTCAAACAGCCCTCCCCAAAGACAACATTAAAAATGTGATTAGTTAGCTGCCATCAATAACACAAAATAGGAAAACACTCTCTGAAGGGACAGCTTTGTGGAGGGCACTGCACAGTGTGTAGTAAAAATATATGGCCTAATAAGTTTACATTTGCAGGCTCATTTGTTAAAACTCTTGAATTTCTAATTTGTGTCGGAAAGATAAATGGATGGGGCCTCAGTAAAGTGTGAGATTAATACTGATGGATGGGGATTCAGATTTTTGCTAGCCTATACTTCTGTACAACCCAGTAGGCAGTTTATAGAGAAAACCAAATGTAAATAAAAAAGAGGACATTATTTAACTTGGTCAAGGCCAATTACCAGTTATATTGTTCTTTTCAACTTTATTGTTCGGATGTAAATTATCCTTATCTAATTATTGTTTAATGCATTTTGGTAATCAAGCCTTTACAAAGTGTAATTAGATGCTAAAAAGGACAGGCACCCAATGGTTGCTTTGAAGCGCTGCAGATAGTCAAGTGGTAGAAATGGAGGCTATAGAGACCTTTAGGGCTACAAGATGGAATAATAATAATAAAACATATTATATAATAAAACCTGCCTTAGACCTGAATAAAAATACATCAAATGAAAATCAGCTGAGATTAATACAAATAATAAAATAAGTGGGATCTAGATATGCTGTGCACAGTCGACTCCCACAGCCTGCCTTCTACCTGCAGTGCCAAAGCAACCCCATCAATGTCCTGTAAAGAGACAGCCAGTGTAGGTGACAGCATTATTTCTTACCTGCCTGGCAGTAGGGACCTCTGAACTTGGATGAACTTTACCAATGTAGAGGGAAAAATTACAGTAAAAGTTACAGTAAGTTGCCAGATATTTTTCAAACTAAATTACAAACATGGATGCTGCAGAAAGGCAGGCACTAGTAAAGGAATTAAAAAAGGATAGTTCATCATCAAAGGACAAAACAATGGTCATTACTGTTATGGTTCTGCATGTATATTACTTTTAGATCAAGGCTGGTCCAGAAGTCTTTAGTGTGAGATGGGGGCTGATGTGCTTGACAGCTGCCCTGTGGAGAAGGATTTAGGGGTGCTGGTCAATGAGAAGCTCAACATGAGCCAGTAATGTGCTCTCACAGCCCAGAAAGTCAGTTGTATCCTGGGCTGCACCAAAAGATGCAGGGCCAGCAGGTCAGGGGATGTGACTCTGCCCCTCTACTCCTCTCTTGTGAGACTTTATCTGGAGTATTGTGTCCAGTTCTGGAATTCCCAACATAAGAAGGATATGGAGATGTGGAAATGGGTGCAGAGAAAGGCTACAAAGATGATCAGAGGGCTGAAGCATCTCTCTTATGAATATTGCTCTCTACAACTACCTGAAGGGAGTTTGTGGAGAGGAGGGTGCTGGCCTCTTCTCCCAAGTGACAGGGGACAGGACAAAAGGAAATGACCTCAAACTCTGCCAGGGGAGGTTTATGCTGGACATTAGGAAAAAAAAATTCACAGAAAGGGTCATTGGGCACTGGTAGAGGCTGCCCAGGGAGGTGGTTGAGTCACCTTCCCTGGAGGTGTTTATGGCACGGGTGGAAGAGGTACTAAGGGACATGATAGGAATGGTTGGACTCAATGATCTGATGGGTCTCCTCCAACTTGGTAATTTTATGATTCTATAAGCTGAGAGAGTTGGGGTTGTTTAGTCTAGAAAACGGGAGTACCCGTTGCAGTACCTGAAGGGGGTGTACAAGAAAGCTGGGGAGGGACTTTTTGCAGGGGCATGTAGTGATAGGACTAGGGGGAATGTTTCTAATTAGAAAGGGGAAGATTTAGATTAGACATTAGGAATAAATTCTTCATGATGAGGGTGGTGAGACACTGGAACAAGTTGCCCAGGGAAGTTGTGGATGTCGTCTTCCTGTAAGTCTTCAAGGCCAGGTTGGATGGAGCCTTGGGCAGTCTGGTCTAGTGGGAGTGTCCCAGCCCATGGCAGAGTAGTTGGAATTGGATGATCTTTAAGGTCCCTTTCAACCCAAACCATTCTATGATTTGTAAAACAACGTATGTTGAAATGTCAGTACAGGTTTGTAGGGGTTGCCGAATCCTGCCCCCTCATGCAATGCAAGGGAGCATTTGATGGGTGCTTAGTTGCACAATAATAGGTATGTCAATGTATTGCCAAAAAATCACACCTGAAAAATAAATCCTTGATGGACAGATGTAAACATTTTTTAGTTTAGTAAGTAAAAAGAAGGTGGAGTGGTGACTTGACACATTTTACATAAAGAGAAAGTTCTTCGACTGCCCTGGGGAAATTTTAATAAGAGCAGTTTAAACGGTGATTCACTGTTGTGTGGTATTCTTAAATTAAAGTTTGATATCTTCTTAAAAAAATTCTCAACTATTTCTATCTTGAATGAATGTCCATATCCATGTTCCACTTTTGTATTTTCAGCTCCTGGGCCTGGAGTTTTGGAATAACTTGCCCCTCTATGTGTTTTGCACTAAGGACCTAAAAGGGGCAGGATGTGTCTTCTTCCTGAAACTTTTCTAAACTCTGTTGATAAATCAGCCATAAATAACTGCACATGATGTAGAAACTACTGACTGAAGTTCTACAGCCACAGTTATGACAGAGGTCAAAGCGGACGTCCTTGTTGGCTCTCATCACCTTTGCAAACTGAATCTGTTAAAACACGTAGTTACATTTCTGGTACTCAGATATTACTGAAGAAATCTGGCAGCTGCTATTATTAAACAAGTTTAGCTCTGGTTTCTCTACGACTCGTGCACTATTTTAAGTACACATTTAAATGCATGTTTATTTGAAAAGGTCACAGGACAAGCATGATGTTAATGTCAGAACAGCCCTTTTGTTGTGAATAAAGATATTAGCGTATTTTTAACTATGTCTCTACATTCTAGCTAGATATATGATCCATTTGTACTACAGAAGCTTACAGCTTGAAATTTGAATTTCATCACTGGAAGCAATTACAGTATCACTGCAGTCTCTGCACATAATCCCTCATTTAGTAATTTAATTAAAAACAAGTGTTACCATGAGCACAAGAACTAATGAAGCTGAGTTTCCAATAGAACCATGTCACATGGTTGATGGACTTTAAACTGAGCTACATGGAAGCTTCAATGTGAGTTCCTTCTCTGCTTTCATTGTGCTTCATCATCTCTGCATTACTACAGGTTTGGGAAAGAGTGGCTGGAAAGCTGCCTGACAGGAAAGGACCTGGGGCTGCTGGTTATCAGCCAGCTAAACACTAGCCAGCACTGTGACCAGGTGTCAAAGAAAGCTGACAGCATCCTGGCTTGTATTAGAAACGGAGTGACCAGCAGGAGCAGGGAGGTGATCATGCCTCTGTACTTGGCACTGGTGAGGCCACACCTTGAATATGGTGTTCAGTTTTGGGTCTGGAAAGACATTGAGTTTCTGGAGCATGACCAGAGAAGGGAAACAAAGCGGTTGAAGCAGCTGGAGCACAAGTGCTATGAGGATTGTCTGAGGAAACTGAGTGTGTTTAATCTGCAGAAGAGGAGGCTGAGAGGAGACCTTATTGCTCTGGACAACTATCTGAAAGGAGGTGAGGCAGGTGTTGATCTTTTCTCTCAAGTAACCAGTGAGAGGACAAGAGGAAATGGCCTCAAGTTGCATGAAGGGAAGTTTAGACTGGCTATCTAGTGGGTCCTTTCCAGCCTAGTGATTCTGTGATATTAGGAAGAATTTCTTTATTTAGAGAGTGGTGAAGGATTGGAACAGCCTGCCCAGGTCAGTGGTAGATTCACTATCCCTGTCCTTCGGGACATGCTTTAGTAGGCATGGTGGTGTTGGGCTGATAGTTGGACTTAATGATCTTAGAGGTCCTTTTCAACCTTAGTTTTTCCATGATTCAGAAAATTTCTGATTTCTAGTTCATTAAACATTTTGGAGAAAGCGTATTTGTGGGCTAACTGTGCAAAATTTGGGACACAGATGACAAAGAATAACAAAAAAGTAGCAGGGAATTAGGAGACCAAACCATATTTTTATACTCCCACGTCTATAAAAGTAAATGACAAATATAGTGTATTTCTTCCTTTTTTCCCCTCACTCTATTAAGTAAGTTTTGAGTTTTCATTCTTTCAATATTAGAAGCAACAGGTAGGAGTGGAAAGAGTTCAACTGTCTGAAAACAAGGGAAATATAAGAATTGTTCAAACAAGCTAATTTCAAGTCTAAGTTGGATGACTTTTGACATTGACTATGATCTGTGCCCATTTCCTAGCTTCCTAAAGTGAAAATGATGCACTTACTAGCATATTCTCTTTTTAATAAAATTAAATGCCTTAATTTCCTCTGCTGAGCAGTCATTATCTGTAATTTCTCAGAGTTTAAATCTGTGGTAGTCTGATTCTTTTGAAATCAGCCCCTGCTTTATATGAGAAGTGAAAGCAAAACTGCATGTGTGTATGTGTGAACACTGGTTTTGTCACATACCTAGCTAAGCAATTTATTTTAAACAAAGGCTAATATCATCTCTTGGATTTAATTCAGTACTGTTGAATTGTCTCAGCACTTAGAACAAGACGACTCTCAATTAATTTACTCACAATTATATTGTTTACAAAGGGAAAATACATATGAAAATGTGGGAAGAACCATGGCTATTTAAAGTCATAAAGTTATTTTGGAAAGATTAATACAAGACCCTTTTTTGATGCTTTAGCATAGAAGATCCTACATAAGAAAGAGTGTGGGAAAAGAATATGTGAAAATAGTCGACCAGGTTGAGCTTGAATCATTTACCTTGAGGTTTCTGTTGCAGAATGGCTGAGGTAGAACACAAGTAATGAAGAATTTAAGAGTAATAGCAAAGTTAATTTCAGATGTTCTTGTGATTTTATGGAAAATATATTTTTACTTTATTATGTAATGCTGCTGCTGGTTTTCTGAGTAGAGCAGAAGTTCAACAAAGGTTGTTCTGAATAGTAAGGGATATCTGCATGGCCACCAAATGTTCACCAGGTGATAAAAAGACTTGCAGTTTACAGGATCAATACAGAACCAGAGGTGCCTACATTGGAAACTAGACAGCTGCTTTTAATTAAAAATTGTCAAAATTTAGGGTGTGACAAGTGAAACAAAAGAGACATAGACTTGTCATGTTTCTGTATGAGTCAAGCTTGCAAGAGAGAATGCATCCATTAAATATGCCAGAGGGGAAGTTTTTGAGAGTTAAGTTATTGAATATGCTGAATGCAAGTATTCAGTGTTTCAGCAACACTGACACATACCTGTCACCCTGTCACGTATACACTGGACATGTGTTCAAAGCAGAAACACCACACCATATCTTATAGGATGTGATGTGGCAGTTGTTACAAGGTGTTTGCCTCTAGTGTCTCCACCCTTGAAAATCACTGAGAAAAAAGAGGCAGTTCAACATGTGTCTGCCTCTTTACATACCAGATCTTACTGAAAAACAGCCATCTGATCCATGATGGAGAAATTTCTGGGTTTAAGGGTTGCCACAACAAAAACAATGTATTTACTAGTAGGAAAAATTATAAACACTCTAGATTAGAAACATAAGAAGTGACAACAGCCCAAAATTAAGTGTAAAAAGTTATAAATTTAAACCTTAAATTTGGAAAGAAAACTGTTGGTGGTTTTTTGTTTGATTTTAAAATAGTGCTAATGAATCTTTCATTCTAGACACTTGAGATAACAGCTACTAATTAGAATTTTATTTGGAGATGCCTTCAAAAATGTTTCACTTTATAGTCTCTTGAGACAATTTTTTCTGGTAAACTTATTGATGATAACACATCAGGACCAGACCTACATATCCACCAAGTCTGTTGTTTTGTAACATAATTATGACTCTTGAAAAAATAATTGAAATGACATTCACATTGACACTTGTCTTCAGAAAGGCATACATTTGTGTCTATATATATTCAACTAAGTATGTAGACCTATCTTTAATGTGATATATGCATTTTAACACGTATTTACTTCACCAAGATTTAAACAGATTCTTGAGTACATTACTGCCAACAGCCTTAATACACGCTTTCTTCCTGGCATTAATAACATCACAAATGTTGCATATTTCAATCATTCAAAAACATTTAGTAATGAGTTTATGCAATGGTGAATGCATATTTCCATGTCTGGCAAGGCAGAATTCTGTATCCCTCATTCTGTGTACATCATTCTAGCCTTGCTTGCATGTTTTTTATAAATTGTTTATCAAAATGAATTCTCTACCTGTTCTCTGTTTGGCTGATCAAAAATGTAGCACTTCAGATTACCTTGAAAGAAACAAGCCATCATTTGTTTTACATCACTTAAAAATTCACTAAACTGTCTATAATATTAAACTGTTTAAATAAGATACCAGAAATAAAGATGATCTAGTTTTTCTTGAAATAAAATAGTTGACATTGTTATGAATTATTTCTTTATTCAAAGAAATAGTACCACTTTATTCAAAGAAACCACTGTGCACCCATGGAATTAAACTGTAGGAAAAGATTTTCACCCTGTTTTAACTATTTAGATGAAATCATATACATACATCCACCATACCAAGCTGTGTTAATTGTGACTTTTTAATTAAGAGTTTTTGCCCAAATCAACATAAAACTATTTAAGTTTTCCCATACTTCTCCAGGTGTCATGCATACTGAGAGTTTCAGCTCTGGTCAGACTTTTAAGTACACGACTATTCTCTTATACTCCAATATAATTGTAGTTCTGTTTTCTCCCATGCACTGTTTAGCACTCGGGGTCAAGGAACTCAGCTGTTATAGTACTGTACCACATGAGCCTCTGTAGAAAGGACAGTAAAAATCATGGCCTTTCAAGAAATTGCAAAGTCAAACTCTCATGTAATACCATTGCAGTTTGCAGGAAGTAACAATTTCTATAGAGCCCATAAGCTGGGCTGCATATTCCCAAAGTTAATTAATTTCATAGCTACCTTTGTACATAGAACTGGTGAGTACGTATGCCCAATTTACCTATTTATAGAGACCTCTGGCTGCAGAAGCTCAATTGTTTTGTGAAGCCTGAACATAGAATCATAGAATCATAGAACAACCAGGTTGGAAGGGACCCATCGGATCTTCTAGTCCAACCATTCCTATCAAACACTAAACCAAGTCCCTCAAGACCTCATGGCTTCAACAAGAGCCTGAGGCTTCAGGTTCTTGCTTTAAAGGTGTATCACCAGTCGTGCCTTCAGAGTTGCGTTACAAATAATGAGGGGCCATAACTTCATGGATTTCAGCCACAGAAGTAGCAGGAGGGGAACAGGTACAATGACCCAGGCTTTCCTGCATGCCTGAACAATGTGTTAGATAAAGGGTGGGCATCCTTTTGAAAACTTAAACCGACTAAGTAGCAGAATGGAGGCTGGCTGGTTACATTGTTCTTCATGAAATTTATGCAGAACAGGTGTAAATTCTGTAATGAATCCATGTGAAATTGCTTTCAACTCTTCTCCAAGCAGATGACATTCCTGTGTATGTTCATCCACTTTTGCAGCTCAGATGGATCACTGCGTTTGACATTTCAAAGACTAAATATGATCTAAAAAATAAACACACTGCAATAATTTTGAAGGATGTTCAGCCTTTTAATGTGGTGACAGTTGACTGTTATTTTGTAAATTAGGCAGTGATTTGATTCTTTATCAATTTTTCGTGGTGTTTAACATCACCTAACTCATGAAGAAGGCAGCATCGGTAACCTGAAATGAAGCTTTTATCTGCTTGAGGAACAATGACAAGTCTTTTAAAAAATTTGGGATAACCTAAGTTCTCATGAAAGAGATGCTGATGGCATTAGCAAACACAGTTACTGTGTTAACTTGCCTTGTGAGCTTTCAGGTGCAGTTCTGGCAAGTGCCCTCCACACGTCAGCAGAAGTTTTAGTAACGGGCATCTTCTCAAGCAGTCAGTCTTGTGAAAAGGGAGGAATTCAAACCAAAAGGTGATACAATACAGACTTCTGATAAGACTTTGGGACTTATTTCCTGTACTTCAGTTTTCCAGTAATGGAAACTGACCTTCCAACACACTGAATAGGAAACT
Organism: Coccyzus lansbergi; assembly: GCA_033558105.1. Classification (NCBI taxonomy): domain Eukaryota; kingdom Metazoa; phylum Chordata; class Aves; order Cuculiformes; family Coccyzidae; genus Coccyzus; species Coccyzus lansbergi. The sequence continues at coordinate 2,144,411 of JAUMJK010000379.1, forward strand.
ACTTTTTGTGGTTTCAGTAGATGGGAACTCTTAGGAATGGGAACTCCTTAGGTCCCAGTTTTGAGGACTGAGTTATTAGTGCGACAGCAATTATTACTGGCAGTAAGAATTGAATTGAAGTAAGGGATTTTCTGGGTTCTGTTTCCTTTCCTTTCCTTTCCTTTCCTTTCCTTTCCTTTCCTTTCCTTTCCTTTCCTTTCCTTTCCTTTCCTTTCCTTTCCTTTCCTTTCCTTTCCTTTCCTTTCCTTTCCTTTCCTTTCCTTTCCTTTCCTTTCCTTTCCTTTCCTTTTCCTTTCCTTTCCTTTCCTTTCCTTTCCTTTCCTTTCCTTTCCTTTCCTTTCCTTTCCTTTCCTTTCCTTTCCTTTCCTTTCCTTTCCTTTCCTTTCCTTTCCTTTCCTTTCCTTTCCTTTCCTTTCCTTTCCTTTCCTTTCCTTTCCTTTCCTTTCTTTCCTTCCCTTCCCTTCCCTTCCCTTCCCTTCCCTTCCCTTTCCTTTCTTCCCTTCCCTTCCCTTCCCTTCCCTTCCCTTCCCTTCCCTTCCCTTCCCTTCCCTTCCCTTCCCTTCCCTTCCCTTCCCTTCCCTTCCCTTCCCTTCCCTTCCCTTCCCTTCCCTTCCCTTCCCTTCCCTTCCCTTCCTTCCCTTCCCTTCCCTTTCCCTTCCCTTCCCTTCCCTTCCCTTCCCTTCCCTTCCCTTCCCTTCTTCCTTCCCTTCCCTTCCCTTCCCTTCCCTTCCCTTCCCTTCCCTTCCCTTCCCTTCCCTTCCCTTCCCTTCCCTTCCCTTCCCTTCCCTTCCCTTCCCTTCCCTTCCCTTCCCTTCCCTTCCCTTCCCTTCCCTTCCCTTCCCTTCCCTTCCCTTCCCTTCCCTTCCCTTCCCTTCCCTTCCCTTCCCTTCCCTTCCCTTCCCTTCCCTTCCCCAGAATCACAGAACAACCAGGTTGGAAGGGACCCATAGGATCTTCTAGTCCAACCATTCCTATCAAACACTAAACCAAGTCCCTCAATACCTCATCCACCCCTGCCTTAAACACCTCCAGGGAAGGGGAATCAACCACCTCCCTGGGCAGCCTATTCCAACGCCCAATGACCCTTTCTCTGAAAAACCTCCTCCTAATCTCCAGCCTAAATCTACCCTGGCAGAGCTTGAGGCCATTCCCTCTTGTCCTGTCCCTTGGCACTTGGGAGAAGAGGCCAGCTCCCTCCTCTCCACAACCTCCTTTCAGGTAGTTGTAGAGAGTAATGAGGTCTCCTCTCAACCTCCTCTTCTCCAGCCTAAACAACCCCAGCTCTCTCAGACGCTCCTTATAGGGTCTGTTCTCCAGCCCCTTCACTAGCCTCGTTGCTCTTCTCTGGACTTGCTCCAGAGCCTCAACATCCTTCTTGTGATGAGGAACCCAGAACTGGACACAATATTCAAGGAGCGGCCTCACCAGTGCTGAATACAGAGGGAGAATCACCTCCCTGGACCTGCTGGTCACACCGTTTCTGATACAAGCCAGGATGTCATTGGCCTTCTTGGCCACCTGGGCACACTGCTGGCTCATGTTCAGTCGACTGTCGACCAACACCCCCAGGTCCCTCTCCTCCTGGCAGTTTTCCAGCCAGGCTTCTCCCAGTCTGTAGCTCTGCATAGGGTTGTTGTGCCCCAAGTGCAGGACCCGGCATTTGGCCGTGTTAAACCTCATGCCGTTGGACACTGCCCAGCGGTCCAGCCTGTTCAGATCCCTTTGCAGAGCCTCCCTACCCTCCAGCAGATCGACACTTGCACACAGCTTTGTGTCATCTGCAAACTTGTTAAGGGTACCCTCAATGCCCTCATCCAGGTCATTGATGAAGACATTGAACAGGACTGGACCTAGCACTGAGCCCTGGGGAACCTCACTTGTCACTGGCCTCCAGCTGGACTTAACACCATTTACCACCACTCTCTGGGCCTGGCCATCCAGCCAGTTTTCTACCCAGGAGAGTGTACGTCTGTCCAGGTCAGAGGCTGACAGTTTCCGTAGCAGAATGCTGTGAGAAACTGTGTCAAAGGCTTTACTGAAGTCCAGAAAGACCACATCCACAGCCTTTCCCTCATCCAGCAGCCGAGTGACTTTGTCATAGAAGGCGATCAGGTTAGTTTGGCAGGACCTGCCTTTGGTAAACCCATGTTGACTGGGCCTGATCACCCGGATCTCTTGTAAGTGCTTCATGATAGCACTCAAGATCACCTGTTCCATGACTTTCCCTGGCACTGAGGTCAGACTGACTGGCCTGTAGTTCCCGGGATCCTCCCTGCTACCCTTCTTGTAAATGGGAACTACATCAGCCAGTCTCCAGTCCAGAGGTACCTCCCTAGTCTTCCAGGACTGCTGGAAGATGATGGAAAGGGGTTTGGCCAATACATCCGCCAGTTCCCTCAATACCCTAGGATGTATCCCATCTGGCCCCATAGACTTGTGGGTGTCCAGTTGCCCAAGCAGGGCTCTGACCACCTCCTTTTGGACTATGGGAGCCTCGTATTGCTCCTCTGTTTCCAGGGTATCTACACAGAAGGAACAGCTTTCTTTACAATTAAAGATTGAGGCAAAGAAGGCATTAAGTACCTCAGCCTTCTCCTCGTCCCCTGTCACTGCTGTTCCCTCTGAGTCCAAAAGGGACTGTATGGTCTCCCTTGTCCTCCTTTTACTGTTTATATACTTATAGAAAGATTTTTTATTGTCTTTTACAGACTTAGCTAATCTGATCTCTAGTTCAGCCTTAGCCCCTCTGATTTTTTCCCTACATAGCGTCTCTTCCCTCCTGTAGTCCCCCCAAGAGGCCTGTCCCCCCTTCCAGAGCTTATAAATATTCCTTTTTTTCCTTTCCTTTTCCTTTCCTTTCCTTTCTATAATGGATTTTTTAAAGTACTTTTTTTTTATTTTGGAGAGGTTTCAGACCCTAATACAAAAACTTGTGAGTCATCACACAGTAGACACATTTACAGAAAAAAGTTTGCTTAGAAATGGTGTCCAGATGCCATTACTAAAAGTAAAGATTTCTGCAGAAGACCTTCACTCGCAGAGATACTGAATGCTTCAGTCCATGCTACACTGGTACTTTTGTTGATTACTTCCAAACAACTTTGTCAGTGGCAGATTCATGCAGAGCTTTTAGTACGTTACTACTGAAAGTGCTGTTAACAGATTTTAATTTCCAAACTTGTTTTTCTTGGAGGTAAAGAGTGTGTTTTGGATTAATTTAATTTACCAATAAAATTATAATCTAAATTACTTGACTGTTGAAGAATTGCTTTGAAGGAGGCAGCCAGGTCTGTGGTAGTGTGGAAACAATCTGGTCTGCCTGAATTCATTGTAATTTAAAACAGAAATGGTGGTTTTGAGGTCTCTGGAATGGACAAGTAAATAGGATATAGATTTAATTAGAAATATAATTAATAGTCTACACTACCTTTAAGTTATAGGTGATGATGTGGTTGACTATTGTGCAGTAAAATGGTCAATGCCAGCCATCACAAAGTGAGGTAGCTTTTTAAAAAAACCCCAAGTTGATAACCCCCTTATTTTTACAATATTATTTAAGAAATAGGAAGTCTAAACCCTTAATGCTTTTGCTGTCAAAATGGTTTCAAGGCCTCTATCACCATCTTTTGCTTTTACTTTAAGTCAGAAAAATCTTACATGAGTTCTTACCATAGTGGGTAGGTTTCATCTGATCTAGACAACTGAAATAAAATAGGTTCACTAACCCAAAATCTTCCCATGTATGTGATGGAGACATACAGGTGCATTCAGGATATGATACAAAAGAAGGCAGGTTCTGGCCTCTCTTATATCCCTGTGCAACCAGAGTAATTCTACTGAGATCCATCAGGGATGAGGACGCAACTCCTTTCAGGTCAGTAACTCCAGGACTTTAGGTCTGGATTGACAGTGGCATATCTGGTTCCAGTACAGCAAGCGATGATACGGCTACTTTGAGCATGCAAAGCTGGGGCAATGTCTTGCTCAAAGCAAATTGTCTCAAATGTACTTTGTCTTTAAAATGGTGGAATAATTACCTGCAAATAGTGAATATTAGGAAGTATATGAGCAGCAAATAATTTACTACTGATATTATCTAATAATTATCTCTAGATGAAATTGCAAGACTGCAGTGTTTTTAGAGCCCATTTGTGACCCATAAAATGGGGGTTAAAACCTCACGTTCCACCACTTGCTTTTGCAGCTATTACTGCAAAGGGTGGGAAAGTACAAAGCCATCACTAGCAGAAGAGACCTTTTAACTACTGTCATTGCTAAAGCTAATCAAAGAGATAGAAGAACTTGCCTCACAACTTGATGCCTATCTTAGAATCATAGAATCACCAGGTTGGAAGAGACCCATTGGAACATCGAGTCCAAACATTCCTATCAAACACTAAACCATGTCCCTCAGGACCTCATCCACCCGTGCCTTAAACACCTCCAGGGAAGGTGAATCAACCACCTCCCTGGGCAGCCTATTCCAGTGCCCAATGACCCTTTCTGTCCTTTCCTTTTCTTTTCTTGTTTTGTTTACCACCAAGACAACACAAATGTAACATGTAGTAGCATAAATCTATCTTTCAAATCAACAGCTTCTGTTTAAAATATAAGACCACTTTTCTATCATAGCATAAGACCCAAAAATAGAGGATCTAAGCTCACATTTAGAAAGGAAATTAGAAGATCACAGCAGGGACCAAAAAGGGGTAATATTACCTTCTAGAAATGTATAAAGGTAGCTACTCAGATTAAAAAGAAGCTAAGCTTCAGCCTTCTCACAAAAATAGATTTAGCTTATAGGGACATCAAGAGCTAAGAATAGTTTCTTCTATAGATTATAGAATCAAGAAGAAATCTTTCCCACATGAAGAATGGGGGGGGAAATGCTCCAAAGGAAGAGTTCTAATGAAGAGCTTGTCAAATTAACAGAAGAGACACTGTATGCTACCCAGTCACCCTGAGTGATATTGAGCTGGATTGAGAGATAGGGAAGACTCCGTTTGTCCTAAATTTTCATAATGAAAATAGAATCTGCAGTCAGGGGATATTAAAATTTCTTGTGACTCAACCAAGATGAGTCACTTCATTTCATGCTCAAGACAATGACTACAAGCAATAATGACAAACATCAGTAGCAATCCCTCCTAGAGGGGATTTGCATGCTCTTGGAAAATTCACACAGGGTAAAATCCAGAGAAAGTAGCTGGGGAGCCAATACAGACAAAATTCAAGAGCCCAATTCTTCTGCTCTGTTTGGGGAGGTAGTTTTCACTGGTTTGATAAGAACAAGAAAACCCTTCTCTCTAGTCATCAGGTCCATGATCACCTTTAAATACAAGATGGACCACAGGCAAAGCATGGGTAAAAGCAATGTCTGAAACAATGAAGAGAATGTCTAAGCGGAGAAGTAACTCTTTTAATCTAAAAGGCACCTTGATGTCAACTAGTAATTGCCTTATAATCTCTGATGACTGAAAACAGAAGACTACCATCAAGCTACCTATGTAAAACCAAACCAAAGCCAGAAGAAACCAAACTGAACTGTCCCCAATGCTAAAAATAAAGAGCAGATTTAGGCTTGATATAAGGAAGAATTTCTTCACCGTGAGAGTGGTGAGGCACTGGGACAGGTTGCCAAGGGAAGCTGTGGCTACCCCATCCCTAGAGGTGTTCAAGGTCAGGTTGGATGGGGTCTTGGGTAAACCTGATCACAGAATCATAGAATCATAGAACAACCAGGTTGGAAGGGACCCATCGGATCTTCTAGTCCAACCATTCCTATCAAACACTAAACCAAGTCCCTCAAGACCTCATCAACCCGTGCCTTAAACACCTCCAGGGAAGGTGAATCAACCACCTCCCTGGGCAGCCTATTCCAATGACCAATGACCCTTTCTCTGAAAAACTTCCTCCTAATCTCCAGCCTAAAATCTCCCCTGGCGGAACTTGAGGCCATTCCCTCTCATCCTGTCCCCTGTCACTTGGGAGAAGAGCCCAGCTCCCTCCTGTCTACAACCTCCCTTCAGGTAGTTGTAGAGAGTAATGACGTCTCCTCATTATGATGTAGTGGGATGTCCCTGCCCATGACAGGAGGGTTGGAACTAGATGATCTTTGAGGTCCCTTCCAACCCTAAATGTTCTGTGAATCTGTGAAATCTGTGATTTATCACCGAGGTCTACGCCTTCGGGGAAGCCGAGTGCAGCTTCTCTTGCCATACCTTATTCCTATCACTAAGTGGCAGTATGTCAAAGTATATGTTCAGACAGCAGTACTCATGTGAGCTTGCAAAGTCCATTCATCCTTCCCATAACCTAAAATGGCTGCATGCCAACATCATGCCTTTTCCTAACTCTATAGAAAAATATTGACCTACTGATTAAGAAAAACTTTCTCATGTCTCCATCTTTTGAGGTCAGAAGTAATTAGAAGAAACGTGCTATGTAGCATGGCAGCTATGCAAGTGGATTTATGCTTCTTTCTGTCCCTGTAAGATGTACCTTGTAACTCAGTATACCTTTTCGTACAACAATCTGTATTTTGGATTGGTATCCAGATCATAGAATCAATCATAGAAAGGTTTGGGTTGGACCTTAATGATGATCCAGTTCTAACTCCTCTGCCATGGGCAGGGACACCTTCCACTAAATCAGATTGCTTGAAAGGCTCATCCAACCTGGAAAATCCCAACATCCAAGGATGGAGCATCCATGGCTTCTCTGGGCAACCTGTTCCAGTGTCTTCACCACCCTCACAGAAGGAAAATTTCATCCTCATATCTAATCTAAATCTCCCCCCTTTCAGCTTAAGCCCTTTACCCCTCATCCTATCACCATAGTGCCTCATAGAGAACCCCTCCTCAGCTTTCCTGTAGGTTTCCCTTAAGCACTGGAGAGTGGCTAAAAGGTCTCCCCATAGCCTCCTCTAGACTGAACAAGCCCAAATCTCTCAGCCTGTCCTCATATGGCAGGTGCTTCAGCCCTGTGATCATCTTTGTTGCCCTCTAATAGATCTAACACATATACATTCCTCCAGTGCTGGGGACTCTAGAACTGAATGAAGTATTCCAGATGAGGTCTCAGATCCCTTGGTTTTGATATTCCTGCAGTAGCTTACTCTCTCGCAAGAAATTCTGGCAGAGGACTTAGAGGGGGCTGGAGAACAGGTCCTATGAGGAGCGGCTGAGGGAGCTGGGGTTGTTTAGCCTAGAGAAGAGGAGGCTGAGAGGAGACCTCATTACTCTCTACAAGTACCTGAAAGGAGGTTGTAGAGAGGAGGGAGCTGGCTTCATCTCCCAAGTGCCAAGGGACAGGACAAGAGGGAATGGCCTCAAGCTCCACCAGGGTAGATTTAGGCTGGAGATTAGGAGGAAGTTTTTCAGAGAAAGGGTCATTGGGCATTGGAATAGGCTGCCCAGGGATGTGGTTGATTCACCTTCCCTGGAGGTGTTTAAGGTACAGGTGAATGAGGTCCTGAGGGACATGGTTTAGTGTTTGATAGGAATGGTTGGACTCGATGATCCGATGGGTCCTTTCCAACCTGGTTGTTCTATGATTCTATGATTCTATGCATCTTGGAAGTAACTATAATATCTATTGACCTTAGTCGGAGCGTATTTATGATAGGATCCCAAGTTACTCAGGAGGGTAGATCCAGGTTGACTCACTGGAGACCTATCTAATTTCTGTAGCTGTTGCTTCTGCAGAATAATGTTGTGCTAACCTTCAGGAGAAACCATGTCTCTAGTTTTGTATGAAAGCATAAATCTTCAGTACACAGCCACCATTTCCATTATAAAGTACAAAGGATAGGCACAAGCAGAGTGACACGATTTTTTATGATTTTTTTTTCCTTTCAGAAATACACCTGACCAAATAATTTAAAGAAAGCACCCAGTTGTTGCTGAAACACTCTTGACTTCTTTGTAGTTTCTTCTTTTATCCCATCTTTACCTCCTTTCTTGAAACCTCTTTGGCTTGAGTTAGAGTTCAAAGGAAGAAGGCACTTCTGTAATATAGTTCAATGCAACAAGTTTGACAGAGTAACACCTGTTTGCAGCACTAGACACCAGAAACTGTGGATACAATATCTTCACTGAGAAATTTACCAGGCAGTTGAGAAGATGGAAGCATAAAGGACAAGAAAGGAGGTGGAATTCCACAGTTGAGTTCAACCCATTGATGAAGCCTGAGCAGACAGCTCAGGCATGTCACCTGCAGCATCACATGTACTTTACAAAGTTCTATATTCATAGAATCATAGAATAGCTTGGTTGGAAGGGATCTTAAAGATCATCTAATTCCAACCCCTCTGCCATGGGCAGGGATACTTCCCATGAGATCAGGCTGCCCAAGGCCCCATCCAACCTGACCTTGAAGACCTCCAGGCATTGGGGTAGATCTGTCCGGAACACTTACAGTAGACACTATTCTAGTGTCATTGATTACTCCATTACTCTTCAAAACATAAAAGAAGTGATATTACCTGATTAAACTACATAGGAAAAAAAAAGGCAAGGAGGCTATACATCACTTGTCTCTGGCACTGTTATGTTACAAGAACAATGAAAACATGAATTTACTGTGCATTCACCATGGCCGTGGACTACTGGTCATGTAAGGAGAATTTATGCTGCCTCATGCTTTAAAAATTACTTACAAGTGGTAATTCACTATCAGTTTTTAACTTTTCCTCTCCATGGTTTCAGCAGGATAGAAAAGAATACCAATTAAGCTTTCTGAATAAAATATAAACATTTAAAAGCCACTCCACTCAAGCACTGTTGAAACCTGAAACAGTACACGAGAGAGAAAACTACTGCTCTCTGTTTGCAAGCTAGAGTGCCAGTTGGTTGAACATGTTTTCATGGGGGAAATATGGAAGGCCAGAGTGAACCTGAGTTGGATAAGAGGGGCTTAATAGTCACCCTCTTCCACCTCCATCTTCTGCAATGCTTTTTTGTCTTTCTAAGCTTCACAGGAAGACTGTTTTCTATTATCTAACACAGTTTGTATGACTCCAGCAGCTGTCAGGCAGAAATTCCCACAAGTGCTATGTTTTTCTCCACATGCATTTGGGGCTAATGTAAGAAAGGGAAGTAGAGAAGGTCCTTTTCCCAGAAATGATACTATCTTGTTCGTCTGTGTAAGAGGATGTAAGGAGCCTGAAACACACCTTTCTATGAAATTCCTACGGTAGGAACACATCCTGATCCTGCAGAGATTCCAGTTGCTACAGCGTGGCATGGGAAATAGGAGAAACTGTCCAGAAGCCTGCACCCATAGTTGATGTTCTTTTGTTCTTTCTGGGGGAAGATCTGGTCCTTTATCCATAGCACTGATTTGAACATACTTCCCAGATATTAATGTTTCCACACATTGTGTTTACATGAACACCACAATTGAAATGTTAACTATGTTTCCCCATGGCCACATCTCATCAGAGAGCAGCTGATGCTTCACACCAACATGTCCTTGAATGCAGTCTGAGGCTTCACAGTATTAAAATAAATAATTTGTTTGGGGTATGAGGAACAGGTTTTGACTATAGATCTCTGGCTAAGCTTCAGTACACTGTTTTGAGAGAGAAATTGTCCTCCCTTGTATTCCTGACATATCTTCTAGTCCCTTTGGTTCACATGCTGTTCTTTTCCTTGACCTTTTCTTTTCTCATTCGCCACTCTACTTAACAAGTCTCTCTCTCTGCCTCTTGTCGCTGAACAGTGTGCTGCCACTCAGTGAACTGCTTGCCATCAAAGCCGTGTGTTTGATTTAGGGAGGCCTGATTTCCAGCTCCATGAGGTCAGCACATACTCATTCAATACTCTTCAGATACCAAGCTGGCTCACTCTTCTGCTTTGAGCTGGCAGAGAGGTGTTCCCTCCCTCTCCTTTTCATTTTATGTGCACATTAAAAGTATCCATGACCAAATCAAAAATTGTGCAGCTGTTTCAGTAGCTGCAAAACTGCTTAGAACAGAGAGCCCAGAGTACAGAGAAAGAGACCTTTGTGAATTGAACGCTCTCTCAACTAACTTGTTTGTGAAAACCCATGTAAAATTAAAGCCTCTCTTGTTAGTGAATGGAGCCATACTTAAATACGCACAATGTATATCTTTATTTCCAGCTCAAACCTTTTTCGGGACACTTTCCAGCAATGTGTATTATGTGGTTTCAGCAACTGCAGTGTATCATCACCATCATTTCAACAGTGGAGCTTCCTGTCACATTATAAGCATCTTTCCCCCGAAATACTTTTTGATGGACTACAATATAGCCAGTCTAGACCTGAACTGCATAATAAATGGATGCTATGATTCCTCTAATGGCAAGGTCCTTTCCCCCAATGCAAATGGAGCTGTAATTCAGATGCATGCTATCTCACCCTTTGCATGCTGCGAAACAAAATAAACAACATTCATTTGTCTTTTTCCATTTCCCTTACCAAAAAAGACAACTTCCAAAGAAAATGTTTACCAAAACATTTCCCTGAACAATCTGAATAATATTTTAATGGACCACTTACTTAGTTAGTATCTAATTAAATTTTGCATCATGAAGAGCATATTCAAATCACTGTGGTATTGTGAATAAGGATTCAATAAAAAATACAGGATAAAAGAAATCTGCAAAATAACCACCATTAAACTAATGAGTAAAAATTCAGCAGCTATAATAAAATCCACCAGAGAACAAATAAACTGCAAACAACCGTATTACCAAACAATATTAGTCAGGTTTCATCTTATTCCCTCATGCATCCCTGCACAGAACAGGAAAAAAAGAAATACTCAGAGGAGAACATTTTGACGGAAGTAAGGGCCAAACACACATACACAGAGAGATTCAGTAAACACTAGCAGCTGCATGGCTTAAGGTACCAAATAGTATAAAATCTCTTAATTAAAAAATGAATTAATTGTTGGGAGTATATTTCTCTTGACAGCACATTTATGCTTCTGCAGCATGCAATTGTTATCACATGTAAAAAATAAGCTCACTGACAGTTATACCTGTAATATAAGAGGATAATATTAGGAATAAGGAAAAAGAAATCAGTCTTCCACTTTCACTTGAACTTGGGCTTATCATATCCCACCTGGATCCTATAAATATTTTCCTAAAGGTTGCTTGGTTTCTGCACAGCTCCACAACGCAGTTCAGCAATACACATCCAGTTCAGCAATACACTAAGCTTGAGCTGCTCCATTGAAATCAATAGTCACGTGCTCAAGTGCTTCACTATAAAAGGGACTGGATGGTTATAAGGCCATTGCACTGTCACTCCATGTAGAGTGATTTCCCTGCTGTGCAGTATAACTCTGTAAATGTAATCTGTTCAGTATACCAAATAAATATCTCTACTGGAACATTCACCTAGGGCTTATTTGTGCCGTGTGTGAATGTTATTTATTAGAAAATTTAAACATTATTGCAGCCAATTAGAAAAGCACTTTTTATTACTTGCAGCTTTTGCTGCTGCTGGTGCCCTGCGCCCTCCCCCTTGACACCACTATTATATACTGACTCACTTAAAAGGTGCAGTGAGCAAGTTTGCCAAGCTCTGCAAAGATGTTCTATAACCTGAACTCCAGGAATGTTTGTAGTCTGATTTCAGATGGACTACTTTTGCTTAAAATCAAGCAGGCATGAAAAGAAGTGTTTGCAGGATCCAAATTTCTACAGATTCAAAGATTAGGAATACAACCAACATAAAAGAGGGGGTGTCTCCTCTGAACATTTTGCAACTAAAGAACATTTTTCTTAAAGGGTAACCTCCTGTCCTCCATGTTGAAAATGTTTGGGATGCTTGACAGTCTAGTTTCTCTTGGCCCATGTTTGGGCAAAATGCAGAATACAGGTATTGGTAACCTCTCCATGTGTACTGGTTTACTACAGGTAAAGCAGTAATTAAGTCAAGTTCAGGTTAATCCTTCCTCAGTTTCAGAGTTAGGTGCCTCACAGTTTGCTCCTGCTCGTTGTTGAAGCCTCTGTCTTCTGTGCCTGATACTGGCCGGGGGGTCAAATTTAGTCAGGAGAGGTAGAAAGTAGGAAGAAGACTGTCATAGATACACCCAGACTGACTGCTCACATCTGCTTCTTTGCAGGGATAAATATGTACCTAAATTTTTAATTCTGCTTGATAAGAATGAAGAATGACTGTTCATCATTCCCAAATTCTGAATTCATACCAACTTTAGTTATTTTGCAATCTTTCTTTGGTTTTTTTTTTTTCTTTTTAAAGAAGAGTTATTTAACTTAAATTTAACTGACAGCTTTTCAATTTTATTTCCTGACTTCACTTTGAGTGAAACATACTATACTAATTTGAATGACAACTGTGTTATTTTTGTTTTGATATGTCCATGCAACTCTGAAACCACTCCTCATCATGCACAAGGGCAGAGATAAAGTTATAAACCTCTGTTTATGTTTTTCATTAGCTATTTTTTCAGACATGTGGGTCTTATTCTTCAAGCATTCTCGTGACCTTGAAGTAAACAAGGGTGAAGAAAGACAGAAGAGCTTGTTAGTTTGGTAGGATATATTAGTAGAAGAAGTGTTTGTCTTTTACTGAGTAACCTGACATTTAGGACATAGGCAAGGATATAGGAGCCCTAGGTTCAACTCACTCTTCTGTGTGATGATATTTGACTATCAGTCTCCCGTTGCCTTGGGGACTGGCTTGACAGTGCAATGGTACCAGGTTCTTAGCATCTGGAGATGCTGTTTCCTTTTGTATAACTATTAAATATTAATGTGAGAAGAGGCTGGTGTCTAGATCTCTTACGCTCTGGATACATGCCCTAATCAATAAGTTACCATAAAAAAGGACAAAGACTCTTCTTTGCAAATATTCCTTTTCATGTCCTTGTTTTCCTCCTAAGCTCTGAAAATCAAGGATTTTATTGTATTCAGCATAAAGTTGAGCTCTTACACCTTTCTTTAATGGAAAACTTAAATTAAACTTCAAACTTAGTTTAATCTGAACTTATATTCCTGTAACTACAAAGATCCTCTCCTCCCCCCTGTACTTCAAATCAGGGCCAAATCAAGACTGGAGAATAGATGCAAAGAGAATGGGAAATGAGGGGCAGCATCATAAACAAAGTGGCCATGAACAGAGCTCCTGCCCAGACTTATGTCTGCATGTGTGATATTACCTAATTAAAAAGTATAGTTTCTATGATCTATACCACTCATAGTAAGGGGAAGGTTACAATCTCATTGACAATGGGAAGTGACACGAGAAGGGACTGCTATCACCATCACAAGAGTGAGGCATCCTTTGATGAGCTCTACAAACAACTTGGGTTGAATATTCTTCTCAAGTAAACTCCATTCCCAGGTGAAGCGGACTGGAATATATCCCTGCATCAACATCACTGTTCCACTTTTTCTCTAATTTTCAAAACAAAACATTTACTCCTTAGGTCAAGATCAAGCGCAACTAGTATCTGCCAAAAATCAAATTGGTAGAAAGAGTTCTGGACAACAACAAAAGAAAAAGTCAGAACTGCCACCATGCTTTAACCCACACCGTAATAACCTCTCTCTATGTCTACAACTAGCCACTAGGAACATCCTCATGTATAAAAATTCAGGATATTGAATTCTCTCTCTCTCTTAAGAACATTTTTTTTCTGTGAGGTCTTGTAGTATGTTAGTACAAAAATGCACTTGTGACTATGAGAAAACTGGCAGTTATTTAAAAATAAGTAAGTAAATCACTGCCATTAAATACTTTTGCAGTATGTGTATTTGTCTGCCTTTGCCAGTGTCATTTCATATTTTATATATGCAGTTACAGAACAAGAACAAAATTATTACATTAGTAATCAACTCTGGTTCATTTCTTTAATTATTTGCTGCTCCACACCTCTTAAGTTTTATGCATTCGGGTCTTGGGCACATCCCCCATCATCAATGGATATTAACCTCTGCAAATTTCCTCCTCCCCACAACTTCCCCCCAAAAGAATCATAGAATCATAGAACAGCTAGGTTGGAAGAGACCCACCATTTCGTCAAGTCCAACCACGCCTATCAAACACTAAACCATGTCCCTTAGCATCTTGTCCACCCGTGCCTTAAACACCTCCAGGAATGGTGACTCAACTACCTCTTTGGGCAGCCTGTTTCAATGCCCAGTGACCCTTTCTGTGAAGAATTTTTTCCTAATGTCCAGACTAAATCTCCCCTGGCGGAGCTTGAGGCAATTCCCTCTTGTCCTGTCCCCTGTCACTTGGGAGAAGAGGACAGCTCCCTCCTCTCCACAACCTCCTTTCAGGGAGTTGTAGAGAACAATGAGGTCTCCTCTCAGCCTCCTCTTCTCCAGGCTAAACACTCCCAGCTCTCTCAGCCATTCCTCATAGGGCCTGTTCTCCAGCCCCTTCACCAGCTTTGTTGCTCTTCTCTGGACTCACTCCAGAGCCTCAACATCCTTCTTGTGGTGAGGGGCCCACAACTGAACACAGGATTCAAGAAGTGGTCTCACCAGTGCTGAGTACAGAGAGAGAATAACCTCCCTGGACCTGCTGCAAAAAGATGACTGCAAAAACACAGTGATGATGCACTATTGACTGTGGAACCCTAGTATCATGTGAAATCTGAAATTGTCCAAAGCAGGTGAAGGGCAAAAAGAAGACTTCTTTAATCTAAATAATTCTTACTTCACAGCCACCATTAAAATACAGACATTTAATTGTCTCTAATTAGGTATTTAAGATAAAAGTCATAAAAAGGAGGATGTCAGATATTCCAACAAGGTTTCAAAGTTCTTATTATAAACTTATGAACTCACAAAGAGTGTAATATGTATCACTTAGTGGACTATCAGAGTGGACATGTTTTGTTTAGGAGAAAAGAAGGCACAGAAGAGGAAAAGAAAACAACGTGGAGGAAGAAACTCTTTTGGTGGAGAAGGTACTGAGCCTGCAACACTATACCTGGGATGCTGAGGGTAACTGACCATAAACAGAAATGGGAAGTGTTTCTGGGAAGGAAGAAATTGAGTGGGACTGTGCAACCAGCACTGGGATTGCATTGGCAAAAATATACAATCTGATGAAAGGAAGAGGCAGAAACAGGAATGAGAAAGAGAAGAGTGGAAAACAGCAGACTAGCATAAAAAAGGACATAAAACAGGAAAAACAATACAATTTGTGGATCACAACAAGAGGGAAAGTCCTGGGCATGTAATGACAAATTTTGCTGGGGTAAGGGAGAGGAGAAACTGAAAGAGATGTGAAGAAGGGAAGTACTTTGAAGGCACAGATGTCTGCATCACACCTTCAGAAGAACAGGGAGAGACTGAAACACCAGACTGGGAAGCAGTCTTGCAGTGATTTCTCTAGGATCACTTTTTTTAACAAGTATGACACAATCATCTCCAGTATCATCCCTCCTCTTCTCATCAGGCAGAAACAGGAATACAAAATCATTAGAAGAAGCAGAGATGAGAAAGCAGTGCAACTTAGTAAGCAAATTTGAATTAAGAGAAATTGCTAGGTATGCCTACTTTGTGTTTTTGAAAATCTATAAATTTGTATCCACAATAAACCCTGCTTTCTGATGTATATGCCCACATGATTCATTTTTGTAGCCCAGAACACATGAAAATTCTTTGCAGTCTTTAGTTGAAAATATTCTCACCCTAATAATGGGAAGACTTTAATTATAGGAGGACCTCAAGCGTTCAGGTGGTACTTGATTGTTCATTTAGAAGGTTCAACTATTGACTGCTGCAGAAGGAACATCAAAATTCTGACCTGCTGAGAAAAAAACTGAATCGCCTGCAAAGTATTTGCCCAAGTGAAGAAAATTTCTAAGGATTTACAAAGAACCATATTGATGAGCCAGAACAAAATTTTATTTTAAAATGGCTCTCTAAAGGATTTAACAGTCTCCACCAGACTATTTTGGCTCTGTAGTTATTTTAACATGAAATCTCATTCTCCCCCCAACTCCACCCCAAATAACTCTTCACACCAAATCACAGAATTATTGCTTACTGGGTACTAGTTGTTGTTCTTTCCCAGCCACCCAAGTGGTTAAAGATAACTTTTCCACTCGTTTTTGTAAGATGGCAGGCTTGTAGATTTATTTTTCAATGGAACATTTTCAAGAACAACCATCATAACTGCCTGACTTCAGAGCTAGCCTCACCCTTTAATATCATCTAATAACAAGACAACTAGCACAGAGCATTGCATCCTCTTTTTA
The DNA here is from genome assembly GCA_033558105.1 of Coccyzus lansbergi. NCBI lineage: Eukaryota > Metazoa > Chordata > Aves > Cuculiformes > Coccyzidae > Coccyzus > Coccyzus lansbergi. Next base: position 2,160,633 of record JAUMJK010000379.1, read on the forward strand.
CTATGTCCACACAGAAAAAAAGAGTTTTGTTTGGTGGCGCTGAGGTGCTCTACTACCATCTTTAAGAATGGTAACAGCATGATCATAGCAAAGACCTCAGTGCAGAAGGAGAAATCCAAAGTCTCAAATGTGTTTGTATGGGTTGTTCTAAGTGGAGTTTGTCATGGCTTCCCTAGTCCTACAGACAAGATTAAAGCTAGTATAAACGAACACTGCTTATTCATACTCCAAACACATCTTCATGTACTGTATGAGCAGAGACTGGAAAGCTCTAACTTAAATACTTCTGCAATTCATAGTAACAAAAGTGATTATCTCATGTGTCAAGGTGAATTATCTGCTAAGCAAAAAAAAAAAAAAAGTCTGCATTGTATAATTAGTAATAACAGTATGAAATTAAGCAATAATAATGTGAAGGACATTTAAACCAAGGCTAGAACAGGTAGTAAAAATCGCTTAAACAAACTACCACCATCTGTTCTGCTACATGAATTGGATAGATTGGGACCCATTGTGTCTACTACAAGCCTAAAACTTATAAAGTAATACTAATACACTCCAAATCAAATGAATATTTATAAAAAAATTGAAGGGAGTAAAAGCTATTGAGACACAAACAACAGCTTAGAAGCTGACAATATGTTTCATTTTGCACAGAAATTAATCCCTTTTGGAATAAGAGGGAAGTTTATAGGCAGGATTATCTTTACAACACTTATAGAGTGCATACTTTGAGAAAAGAATTTGTGTACATTTTTATGATTAGTTACTTTGTAAACACTGGAATGTAAATGTGCCTAGTGGGATATTTTGGGAGTTTTATCAATTTTTGTTACTATATTTTTTAGAATAACATACATGCCTCATATTCTGTAATTAAATTAATTCCATTAGTTAAATGAAATTTTGTACATAAGCTGAGTTTGAGAAATTATGAGTCAATTATAATGAAAGTTATTAATAAACATTGCACTGTTAGGGCCACCAGATTCAGGTAACTCAAAAGTGAGTCTTTTGAGTCATGAGCAGTAACTTAATAAAAAATTGTCTTTCTTGTGACTAAACTGGATGAAAGCATGTTGCAAGAGTTGCTTAGCAGTATGACACAGACTCAACTTGTTTGCCCAGCAGTTTAATTTACCTACCTTACTCTGCTCCTTAACTGATCTTCATTCCAGGCTAATGGGACATTAAAGACTCCTCTGGGAGGTCTCCGGTTGTTTTCTCCCAGAAAGTAGCACAGCTGGGTGAAAGTTGAAAGACCCAATCCAGGTTTTTCAGCCTAGCCCTTTCTAACACGGCTAGTTTTGAAATATATTTTCCATGGAACATATAGCATAGTTGAACATGAGGCTAGGTGGAAGTCTTATGCTTTGGCTGTTTCACACTGATGCAGTGTCACAGCCACTTTTTAACTTGCCAGCATACTCCACATGCTCTGTTGATGACATTTGGTGAACCAAAATTATCTTTTAAGATACTTCTTGTTTCCAAGACCACTGCTTCTAGGCTAAGGTGTGAGATGTAATTTTTTCATGTCAGAGAAAATTTAGTTGCAAGAGAAGATCTTGCTAACAGAAATGGGGAGATGCTGTTGTTCATGCAAGAAGAATTGAAATCACAAAACAATGATTTCAGAAACTGCTCCCTCACACTGTAGGGCATCTCTTACTTGCACTGTCACTGCCTCACTGTGCTCCTTGGTTTAACAATATACTCATTCTCTGCTTGTGGAAAGGTACTCTAGAAGTTTCCTCGCATACTTTTGGTTTCCCTTCCCACAGTTCCCACACTTTACATTCACTTGTGTAACCATAGTCCACTTTGCTATTAAGATTTCAAAAGGTCCATAGAGGGATATGTGGTGAAAGCTTGGCATCTTCCCCACATTCCTGCAACCCCAAATGCAAAGACATCAGTGTGGCGTGAGAAAGGTCTCTCCTTACAGTCAAAAGACTGTACAGACCCTCAGCGGAGGCTTTGGCTTATAAGCATCAATAGTGTGTTCAGATGGGAAAGGGGGTATTTATTTAGCATTTTGTTAACTTATCTTGATCAAATAAGTAACAATCTTCTTCCCTCATAAACCGAGTGATTTTGAGGCTTCTCTGAAGAGCCCTTGATTGCTGTGGAAACTCCCAAACTGACTTTCAACACCTAATGGTAATCCAGTGACTGCACAGGCAAACTTGCAAAGACAAGGAAACTCACTAGTTAGTTATTTATTTCAAAACTTAAAGGGGATGTCTGCATTTTCACAGAAAGGGTCATTGGGCACTGGAACAGGCTGCCCAGGGAGGTGGTTGTGTCACCTTCCCTAGAGGTGTTTAAGGCATGCATGGACGAGGTCCTGAGGGGCATGGTTTAGTGTTTGATAGGAACAGTTGGACTTGATGATCCGGTGGGTCTCTTCCAACCTGGTTATTCTATGATTCTATGATTTGCATTTCACCTGCTGGAAGGAGAGAGTCCCTGTTGCAGCAGTTAGCTTTGCAGGTTTGCAAAACCCATGTGTGTACTGAAAGCCCTTGCAGGAATTGCAGCAGTACCTGAGCAGAATACTTGTGAGTCGATCTCCCCCTCTTGTTGCTGCTGCAGTCAGGCATGCACTGATTTATTCAAGTTACAGCAGACTATCAGCAGTGAGCTACTAATGGCATAATTTACATCTCCCGTCATTCACTTGATGTCTGTAGCAGGTCCAGCAATGAGACAATGAAAAGAAAAACAGAAAAGTAGAGGAGAAGCAGGAAAGCAAATAGAAAGTGAAATCATGGCTGAGGAAAAGACTGACTGCTCTAGTACATGTACCAAAACTTCTGGCATATTTGCTGGGCTTCTGAGAGTAACAGAATGGTATGTTGTTCCTAATGCAAACATCATTCTGAGGCTGTTCGTTTTCATATTTAGTCATATCACAGCAAAGCTAAGGGGGTGTCAATCATGCTCGGTACATCTGACTGAGAGAGCGCTCCCTTCACAGCTGCATCTGGCAGAATACGTTCCTTATTTATTATATTTTTAGTAAGGCTTGCTATCTTGTTCATGTGTGAGAAACTGTAATGCATCTTTCACATTTAAAGTGCCCTCTGAAGCTTTCTGCCTCACAACCTCCTGCCTACTTTCACTGTTACCACTAAATTTTTTATATTGTCTTGAGCATCTCTGAAAGAATTGCAAATTCCAGATAGAACATGATTAATTTAGCACTGTCGTCTCCTACAATATAGTGTACAGCCGTCCATCCTTCTTCAGCACGACTATGTCTTGTTTTGGCTCTTAGTGAAAAACTAAATTAAGGCAAAGGCTGAAGTCACTCATGTGTGCTACTTTTAAAATTAATTTTTGTTGACAGCACCACAGAGTCAAAAGCATGTAGTTGCATTATGAAAGCCAGAACAGAGATTAAAATATATGTGTATTTTTGTTATTCCAGGAAAGAAAGTCTTTTGCTCCTTCTACATTAGTCATTTTCCCAAAGGACTCCACATTCTTCCTTATTTGGAGAGTGAAAGTTGAAGCATCAGTCTCCTTTCCATTTGCTAAGGATTTCTGCTTCTTATTGCGCTTAGCTCCTTATTCTTGCTCTCTTCTTTATAAGATGTGAGAGAAGTTTTATGATGGCTAATTTGGGTGAGAGAGATGAAAGACAATTTGAAGACACTAACATTTTTTTGCAGTGTGTGCCTCATTTTCAGCAAATGATTTAATTTGAGAGGAACTCTCCTCGGCTTCTAAAAGCTTAATACGGTTCAGTTCCATGCACTTGAAACAATTCCTCACCCTAAAATCTACTTTTATTTTAACTTTAAAACTTATAAATGTTCAGAATTTAAACTTTTTTTTAACTGAACTTTACAGTTTTTTAACTTTTAGACTATCTGGAAATACAATACTTCTATTCTAGCCTGACCTATAACAAGTTTTTTTGTATATTTTAATACTGTGGCAAACCCTGAATCTCTCTTTGTCCAGGTTTATTTTCTTTTTTTCTACTTGGTATTATCAGGAGCAACTTTTCAGCCATGTGGTGCAGAGGTGAAACTGAATGAAGAACAGTGAGGAAATCAATATATTTTCTGTGCCAGAGCAGCTTTCCCAAACCTGCATATCAATGTTCAAGCTGGTATGAAATTCAGCAGAAGTAGGCTCTGCCATTCCTTGTTTACTGATCTCTGAAGTGGAGTGAACTATGTTCACTATTTTCCAGATTACCAATGAGGTTTAGTTGATGCTTCTGAATCAGATCAAAGATGAAGAGAACAGGGACAAGCTCAGCAGCAGTCTTGCTCATCCACCATTCCCTTTTAACACAACTAATGTTAGGCAATAGTCTGACTTTTCTCACAGTGACCATACTTACAAGCCTTTGCAACAGCTCTGAAGCACGTCTCTTCGAGGATGCTACAGTGAAAACAGGCCCTTTGAAAACATGTTTGAAAGCAGGGAGTGTTGTGCCATCAAGCTGAGCTCCTCACAATATGTGTATCAAAGGGAGCAGTTAGAACAGTGAGAAGAAAGTGTTGTGATGGCTTAACATAACCACATGGACTCCCCATGCTGCTCTTGTCATGGGATGTTTAAAAACTGAATCCAAGCGTAGCCCAGTATATGGGACTCTGTGTGATCCTATTGTAAAAAAGGACTTTTATAAAAAAGTATAGAGTCAGAATGATTTTGATGAATAACAGTAACATTCTGTATACGACCTAGAAAACTAGTTATAAACTAGGATTTCTAATGGATCACACACTAAACATTGCAGAAGTTATCACACTTTTAGAAAAACAAATTTCACAGCATGATATGTCCCTAGGAGCATTGCTTTCAAGTCACGTCAATACAACCTTCTGGTCTTGAAAGTCTTGACAAGGTCTCCACTATAGAACTGTTGTCTTCTGGGTATTGTATTTCAAAGTAGATGTTGGCTAAAGCAAGAAGTCCAGTGAGTTGCAAGAGTGATGAGAGATGTAGAAGGTTGGGGTTTTCTTGTGATTATTTACTCGAAAGAACAGCAGTTCAAGCAGGAACATGGTACAAATTTCCAAGTACATAAATTTTACTCTCATAAATGTGTTTTCAAAGAGGGAAAAAAGACACTACCAGGAAAAGAAAAAAAATACACTGAAATAAGGAAAAATAGTTTCATGTTGGATAACAGAAGAAACCTTTAAGAATAAAGAAATCTAAAGCACTGGAATACTCTGTGTGCATCAATTAAGAATTATTTCTCATTGCACAGCATATTAGAGAAAAGATGTTTAAAATCAATGTGAACAGGGCTGATCCTGTACTGCAACAGACTTCAGTAAAGCCTTTGACACAGTTTCTCACAACATTCTGCTAAGGAAACTGTCAGCCTCTGGCCTGGACAGACACACACTCTCCTGGGTGGAAAACTGGTTGGATGACTGGGCCCAGAGAGTGGTAGTAAATGGAGTTAACTCCAGCTGGAGGCCTGTTACAAATGGGGTTCCCCAGGGCTCAGTGCTGGGTTCAGCTCTGTTCATTGTCTTTATCAATGACCTGGATGAAGGTATCAAGTGCACCCTTAGCAAGTTTGCAGATGACACTAAGATGGGTGAAAGTGTCAATCTGCTGGAGGGTAGGGAGGCTCTGCAAAGGGATCTAAACAGGCTGGATCCATGGGCTGAGTCCAATGGCTTGAGGCTTAACAAGGCCAAATGCCAAGTCCTGCACTTGAGGTACAACAACCCTATGCAGAGCTACAGACTGGGAGAAGTCTGTCTAGAAAGCTGCCTGGAGGAGAAGGACCTGGAGGTGTTGGTTGACAGTCGACTGAACATGAGCCAGCAGTGTGCCCAGGTGGCCAAGAAGGCCAATGGCATCCTGGCTTGTATCAGAAACAGTTTGAGCAGCAGGTCCAGGGAGGTTATTCTCCCTCTGTACTCAGCACTGGTGAGGCCGCTCCTTGAATACTGTGTCCAGTTCTGGGCCCCTCACCACAAGAAGGATGCTGAGGTTCTGGAGCGAGTACAGAGAAGAGTGATGAAACTGGTGAAAGGGCTGGAGAACAGGCCTTATGAGGACTGGTTGAGAGAGCTGGCGTTGTTCTAGCCTGGAGAAGAGGAGGCTGAGAGGAGACCTCATTATTCTCTACCACTACCTGAAAGGAGGTTGCAGAGAGGAGGGAGCTGGCCTCTTGTCCCAAGTGACAGGGGACAGGACAAGAGGGAATGACCTCAAGCTCCTCCAGGGGAGATTTAGGCTAGAGATTAGGAGGAAGTTTTTCACAGAAAGGATCATTGGGCACTGGAACAGGCTGCCCAGAGAGGTGATGGATTCACCTTCTCTGGAGGTGTTTGAGGCACAGGTGGATGAGGTGCTAAGGATTATGGTTTAGTGTTTGATGGGAATGGTTGGACTCGATGATCCTGTGGGTCTCTTCCAACCTGGTTATTCTATGATTCTATGATTCTGTTGCACCTTGTTCTAAAATGCACTTCAGATTATGTCCCAGCCTGTAATGGATAAAAATATTATCCATGTATGATGAATGGACAAAAATCTTCCCCAAGAAAGGAAATTTTTGCAGTGTATTCAGTCTGTATGGGACAAGAGCTACACAACTCACATGTTGATGTCTGGGGCAATGGCAATATATCAAGTATATATGATCAAAACATGAGAAGAACATTTTGAAAGCAGCCTGAAATTTTTATTAAACAAACTCGAGGAATTCCCTGAAGGACAGTTCTTTTTTGAATGGTTGTTTTCAATAACTTTACTATTTTGCAGAGATAACAACAAGATTTAGGAGTGTAACTCTCATCTTCAAGTGCAGTGAAGTAATAATTCAAAAAAATAGGCACTGCTTCTTATTAGCTCATCAGACCATACTTTATATGTACATGATTAAGACTCAGAGGAGTGATCAAGTGATTTGCCTATGGAAAGAAGTTTCACATTGTAGTTAGGATTTAGGAGATCTGTTTCAGGTTTTAATTTTACCTCCAAATTGACAGTAAGACTTTAAGAAGTAAGTAATGAAACTTAAGGGCCCATATTTAACTTTTGCATGTCTGAGGGGTCATTTTTCATGAAGGAAACAGATGTGCATAGTTACTTGGAATAACTGTGTCACTACAGTGATTATAGTTTCCATGTAGCATGTGTCACAGCTAAGAAAAAGAAAAGGGATTTAAAAAATTAAATCATAGCAAAATTAATGGGATGAGATGAATGAGAGATTTTTTTTTAGTCTGCCAAATAAGTAGGAAAAAAAGAGAGATTCAAGGAAAAAACCTTTTCTTTTTCTTCAGACCTATAAAACCACAAACCAAGAAATTCCCTTTCAAGGTAGACTTGAAATGATTTTGGACTGAAATGATTCAAATTAAGAAAACAAAATATTTCATTCTACAAACACTGAAAACTTCTCACTTGGTAATTTATTTACTGCCTCTCCCATTTTTTTTCTTTTTATTTGCATTACAGCTACTTACCAAATTCACAAGGTGTTATAGTGTGTATTGAACTACATTTTTTGTGAGTGTTTTGCAAAGCCACAAATTAAGGTAACTTATTCCTAAATTTTTGGCCATGTATTTGTTAGCACTGATGTTGGCAGTTCCCATTACCTCACAAATAAATTTTGTCCATCAATTTCTTTGCACAGACTAGCTTTAAATATGGTTCTCCTGAAAGTCAATAAGACTTAAAGAGTCTATGTCACTTCATCATTTCACTAAATTGCCTTTTAACTTCCCAGTCCTACACATTTCTGCATGTACAGATTTCTCTATACCGTATATATTTCAATAAATCTGTATTATAGCAGCGTTATGAAAAATCAAAAAAAGTAGGAAATACTGAGATTTAACTTTCATATGTTTGAGCCTTAAAATGCCTGAAACACACAGATTAGAGGAAAATGCTACCAGGAGCACCTTAGTGTTATCTTCTAGAGTGCCAGATCATTTTTAAGTAGCTGTCTACAACCCCCTGCCCATGTTCCCATTGTTCTCTCTGGGTAAACAACTATATAAGTGAATGAGTAGTGGTTTACCCACTGAGCTTGTGATTTCACAATCTCTAAAGAAAATATTATAAATGGAAAATTGTCTAGAGTGAATTAAGACTAGTATTTGCACATTTTTTCTGCTTCACTGTGCTCATATGGTTTCATTGGGAATAAGTTATTCATTTTTAACATTTCCTTTACCTTATTCCCCTAGCACAGCATCCCTCATCCTTTACATTTTCTGCTGGTTTATCTCTCTGAAAAAGAGGTATAAGTTAATTTTGCTCTTGGGATAAAGATGTGTACAAAGCAAAATTTCCAAACTTCCAATTAATGGCTGGAGGTAACAAAAGGATCTTCCTTGTCCTGAGATTAAAGGACTGTTGCATGTTACTGAGTGATTCTTTCAGGCTCTTGGAGTTTGTACCTGAAGCCCATAACTTAAAATATTGACACTTAATAGTCTGGTTGGAAGAGAATGTTCAGCATGACTTCCCCACCCCTCACTTGAATCCACCAAGATTCCTTCTTGCTATCTGCAGAAAAGTAGGGTGCCACTACTTTCGTGGTGCTTTTCTTGTTTTCCACAGTGCTGTTATGCCAAATTGTACTGTAGCTTAGCGAAAACTCCTTAGTACCTTCTAAATTTCAAATCCTTTCACTTTTACCTTCCTTTCCACTAATAATATATCTTTGGGTGACACTGATGCAGAGGAAAAGGTGGCATAAACACATAGTTTGGGGAGTGTACAGCTTGCCACTGCAGGTTGCGAGGGAGGATTATTCTTGGCTGAGTGTAATATTCTGCAAGGATTAGGAGATCACATCACTTGGGAAGGGCACAACACCTTTAAATTCTTTGGCTTACCCCCTCATACAGTTTCCTAAGGTTTTTCCTTTGTGGCCAATTCACATGACTTTCGTAGCAAGACATGAGTTATTTGGCAGGTTCCTTCTGTCCATATATATTCTGTTGGCAATGGGGAATTCAAGGATCCAGAGTCTTCTAGCCTCTTCCCCCAATTTAACAAGTCCTTGCACACACCACCAAAATGTCCCAGGATTTCCAAGGCAAAAGTTGACAGCAGAGATATCAAGGCCCAACCACATCAGGTCATAATATATTTCTAGCACAGTGAAGTGTCAGAGGAGGACTTTTTTTGGTTGAATTTCAATCACAGGGACTGTGACTCACGCAAGGCACCATCTCTCAGTCTGAGCAACTGGAAAAGAGTACATGAAGATGATTTTGCTCAGCTCATATTTTAAAAATGAGCCTGTATGTAATAGCTTTCAACTTGCTGCTAGAGGAAACGCAGGAGCACTGAGTGAATAGGAAGGAGAAACTAAAACCATAGACTGTAGGTGTTGTGCCAAGAGAGGGTAGCCTTTTCTTGACAAGGGTCCATTATCGTTGCAGTAGGCTCTGAAAGTCCTCATTTCACTTCAAAACATCAAGTATGGATTGACTTTAAGGACTTCTTCAATTTGTCCTGTGCTGCAGGAAAATTCTGTACCTTTTCACCATCTAGCAGAGGCTGCGTGTGAGAGTGTCAGGATTTTGGTTGACAGACCTTGTCAGGTGAGTGTGCTAAAATAACATCCACCTCACTCCCAGGTGACCTCCTGGGGCTTAGAAATCTTCATCTGTGTAACAGGACCTGTTGTGCTGACAATATCTAACATGTCTTCTGCAAAATCTAATAAGAAGTGATTTTACCATTGAAGCTAATGACAGCAGATGCTAATGCAACAGATGTGTGACAGAAGTTTGCCTAATAATGGTTATATATATATACACATACATACACACACACACACTTTTAAGATTGATTATATTTTTACATTATCTGTATGAAAAATTGAATTTGTCATATACTTACCACAACAAACAGGCATTTTTCTGCAGGCAACTCAGAAAGAAACTCCAAAAACACAAATGGACTTTTTTTCCACACCTTTCAGTGGAATATGGAAGACAAGATGAAAATGTCTGTGAAATTTAGGTTAGTGAAGAGTATAGGATGGGCATTCAATGATGCTCCCTGTGAAATTGTGGAGATGGCCAATAAAACTGCACTGTACTAAACCTCACAAATTTCATGTGAACGTATCCTGAAAAATATTTAAGAAAGAAATCAAGAGATACAGAAGTATAACTCCATCACTTCAAAGTGACACTATGAGGTACTTCTTGTAAAAAAGAATGTTGAAGCACAATGATTAATTTTGCACAGTTATGCATATTTTTAAGAGAAAATGAAACCTGTATCTATTTGATGAGCAAAGAAAGCCATTTCTGTAACTGCAGACATAGAATGGTACTTTCAATACAGATACTACCAGATGCAGAACTGCTTGTGGGGGACGTAGTGCAGTTAGAGTTTAATTTATTTAATAAAATTTTTACACAATTGAAAGTGCTCTATTGTGACTGATGTGATAATATAAAGGAATGCTATTATTTGTTTAAAATGATCTGCAGTAGGATGATGGATTTATGCAGAGAACAAAGTAGATGTGTCTGTCAGCAGCCAGCTCTGCATAGTTTTTCCTCTGAAAAGGTCTGGCAACTCAGAGTCTTCATTATATTATATCTTACTGTCTATGCAACAAAAAGGAGCACCTCACACCACCATCTAATCCCTCCTCACTAAAAAAGTCAATAAATTAAATGCTACTGGTTTCATTGAAACTGAAACTCTGCCTCTCCCAAATCAGTTTGGCCTCTTTCATCTGAAGAAATTGCTCAGGAATGTGTTTCTTCCCCAAATGCTGAAAAGAATGAAAACATGACAACATTTTTGTATTAAAAATGCAATCACAGATTGAAACAACTTATGAAATGTTACACAGTAGACATTTTATTTCAGTCTTAAAATTTTAAGTCATCTTGTTTCAGCTGGCCATAGGTTCTCAGAATGGACAAGTTCAGAGCTTTAATCACACAAGGATTTCCTGCATTTGATAAGATTATTTAAAGTCAGTCTCTCCATGGGAGGAATTACAAAGTATCACCTGTTGACTGAGGGGTCTGCTACTAAGTATAAAAAGATTTTCCTCATTACTACTGGAAAGTCACCACCTTCAGTTCAGCCCCCTAATCTTCATCTGTACATTAGATGCACAATGTTGCTGTCTTCCAAAAGAGAGTATTTCGAGTCAGTAGAGAAAAGTAGATGATTTGGGGCCTTCTACATATATGCATTTAGTTTGGGCACCAAAGCTAATTTCTCCCTGTGGAACTTTCAGCTGCATTTTTGTGTTGACTAGATAGGGAACTTCTGTGCTTCTGAAGTACTGCAACTTGGAACTTAGACAATTGAGAAGCAAATCACACATACCAATTCAACCAGAGAGATCAGATCTCACACTTTGCCTCCTGCAGCACATACAGAACAGTTCTGGAGCTATCACTGCCAGGTACAGTAAAAAGTAGGGAAGTTTATCATCTACTGACTGTCCCACCTCAGTCAGACTGAATGTCACCTGTGCTGGCAACTGCTGTGCAGCTGATTCTGCTTCTGGCTTGAGGACAGTGTTCCAAGGCCTGTTTCTACAATTAAACAGAAATCTCAGTCTAGCATTCTAGTTGAATTATTTTTCCCCCCTTTCTTGCCTTTACAAATCAATTCAATTACTACTCAAATACCACTTAAGCACCATATTATACTTCGAAGGCAGCTAATCATCGTTTATTATGCCAGGTGATTCAAAAAAGAAAAGATGAATCAGTTGCCTAATATGTGTTGCTGAGACAACAGCATCAACTTGATTAAACCCAACAGCTTCCAGCCCCACAGCTGTCAGTATTCAGTATCTTCATTCCCACTCTCCCATCACTTGTACCCCTTAGCTGTATCGTACGCATTGAGTAATGACTGACTTTCTAGTCGTATTCCACAAGAAGGACAAACACAGTTTTGCTTTGTACATAGCAAAAGTTTCCCAAACCAAAGTAACCCTGAGAGGAAGAATCAATTCTGACCTTATGAATTACTGAACACTCAAGACGCTCGCACAGAAGAGATGTCCTGAGCAGCCACCAGTTAGAAAACCTTCACATGTATGTTGCAATGAGCAAACTCCCTGAATTAAAACCCATTCCGAAGGAAACATACCTCTTTCTTTTTATGTCCTAATAAGACAGATCATTGATTTCTCTTAAAAATAAATTAAAAATTATTTCACTGATGAAGCTTTCAAAGAAAATCTTGAAGAAGTAAGGATGAAGAACTAAAACCCATGAAGAAAACAAAGAGACAAAAAAGGGTTTTGTAGGAAACCTCTCATGATCTGTATGCCACAGTTAGAGTTTTATTTTGTTGCTTGAAATACTCAGATTGCCAACACAATTTCAATGGTCATCTCTCATGATACTTGTAATTAAATTAAATTAAGGACAAAGTAGTTTGCTTTGTTGCTGCTGCAATAACGGAGAGAAGGACTTTGGTGTGACTTATTTCAGAAGAGGTACTGATCCTCTATTTGTTTCCTGAAAACTATAGCTCAAACTCTGGCTAACAATTCTAGATAAATTCCTAACTTCTAGGGAAAATTGAAAAATCTCTGGATATTACAGGTAACCTCTTGCATTTTTTTTTGGTGCATTTTCATCTATACGAGTTAATTGATTTCAGGGACCACAGGTATGAGAAAGATACAGCTTTCTGTGTATGACTATAATTTGAGAGTGGTCAAAAAACAGTCTATGCTCAAACTACAGGTTCAGGGATGGAAACAAAAAGGATCTAAGCAAATAATTATTTTAAAAGTAAAAGACTGCCAAATTACTTCACAGGAGTATTATATAATATCAGACATAGCAACTTATCAGAGACTGAATCCACTGTGATATTTACTTCAGAGTGATTCTCCACAGGCCATTCACTTATTTCTCTTCAAATTCTTAAAGAGGTTCTTCACCAAGTTTTACATCCTTTTCCCTGCTGTTTGTTATCTGTGAAGTGTGTCACCAGTGATCATAATTCTACCCTAGCATATCAGGTCTCACTGCAAAACCCAAGGCAGAATTATTATACCATCCCTGGAGGTGTTCAAGCCCAGGCTGGATAGGGCTTTGGGCAGACTGATATAGTGGGAGATGTCCCTACCTGTGGCAGGGGGTTTGGAACTAGGTGATCTTTAAGGTCCCTTCCAACTCTCACCATTCTATGATTCTACAATTCTATTTCAGAACCTGTTATTACTATATTTGAGAAATATTTCGATGATTAAGCATCTTTTAGAAAACTATTTTTCAGAGGAAGAGAATCACAATATCTCAGGCTGTTTTCAGAAAGAAAACACCACCACTGACCATGTGGGTTTAGAAGATAATCATTGGAAAGATCTCCTAGAATTTAATGCTCCAGGTCTTAACACGTATTGTTCCAGGAAATCCTAGCATTGCAGCTGCTGCTGCCTCTGGCTCAGCAGAGTTGATTTAAAGCTAAGTGTTTAGTGTGCTTTTACCGGTATTGGTCTTTCACTGACAGCAGATACTTGCTTTCAATTGTCTTTTCCCTTGTTTTGGTTCATGGATACCTGTAACAAGTGACTGCCCAGGTCCTCTGTTTATCTGATTAAATGTAACTTTACGGTAGATTTAAAAAGATAACTTTCCAGACAGAGATAAGCAGCAAAACAGAGAATCCTCTAACAACTTTCTCCCTCTTTTAAGAATCAGAACTGTTTGTCTTCAAAAGGGATGTGTTGTCCTTCACGGGAGTCCTGGACTTTACATAGAGCTTAGTGAGTAAACCACTTAAACCAGAAGATCACATTACGTGATTATAGTAGTCATTTCAGTTTTAAAAATTCACAGTTCTATTTCCCTTACCAAAGAAAGATCTTTCAGTCTTAACTTTCAGGCTGGTTTTGCCCCAGTTTCTTCAAAAGTATTCCAGCAGCACACCGCACCAGCAGGCAGGTCCAGTTTGGTACCAAACTCAGGATTTTTAAACAAGACAGTATTTTTCACTCCTTAGCTGTCTGATCATCACAGAGAAAAAAAAATTAAAGTGACTACAGAAAGGCATTGCCAAACATTTAGCATATGGCTATTTCCCCTATTTAATGCAAAATCGCAAGACAATAGTTCTTAAAAAGTCTGAATGTATACAACGGTTTTGCATCTCACTTGTCAGTAATGAAGTAGATAAAAAAGCATTTACCTGGGTGGTTATTTAACTTTGCAGGCTCATTAATCAAGTAAGACAAACCTCATTCAACAAACAGGTGTTTAATTGAATAGGTTTTTTCATCCATCCAATTTCTGTTAAAATACCCTGTGCTAATTAGTTCACAGTTACTCCCAAGCTGATTTACAATCAATTCATGTTTTTCACAAACATTGTTGATGTTTTCAGGTGAGAAGCACACAACAAATAAAGTAACCATATTATTTTGAACTGGCTTAAGTTATTTTGAGGATGCTGTGAACATTGAGGCAAAATACTTATTCCATAGTGACTGAAGAGAGAAAAAACAAGCAGAACAAACACCACCACTTTGTTTGCAGAGGGTGGAGGTTCTTCTGCATTGATCCCTCTCTGATACCATGCAGAGTTTGTAGCAGGGGGCAAGAAGATGAATTTGAATGGTCTACAAGAACAAAGGGAATCAAAAGGGGTTTTGAGACTGAGTTCGATCATAGACTTTGGTATATAAGTCTTGAATCAGCTTTAAAAGGACAAGCTGCATTGTGGAAGGCCATGGAAATACTGAACCTTAATGATAATAGCACAAGCCAAAAAATCTTGGCATGTTTATAAAAGACATATAACATTCCCAGCTTTGTAGGCATTTGCATTGTAGGTAAGTCCTCATAGACAGGTTTCCTGGCACCTTCTCCAGTGCATTATCTTGCTAGTCCATTTTTTCTTTGTGATTCTCAAAAGACTTCTAGGTGCTGCACTAAGAACATATTCTCCATGATGAGTTCTCTCTCATATCTCTGAGCTTTTAAATGAAAATCAATGAGCTACTGAGAGAAAGGTCAACTGCTACTGTGTTCTTGTTTTAAGGACTGCATGGGTAGGAATTATCAGATCACTGAAAATTATTTCCTGCTGAAGACAGAATGAAAGTCCCAATATTTACTTTCAAATATATTTTGAGCACAACAAATTGATTACTTGTGGGCATCAACTATTAAGTTAAATCATGATAACCTGATTGTAGATTTCTTACCAATACTATATTTTTAACTTTGGTTCTTCTTGGTTTTTAAGATATCACCCTGTGCTTTATACATGGTAAAAATATCTGTAGATGGAGAATAAATAGATATCCTAATTGTTGAACTACACTGAATTCACAGATAGAGAACAAGTACCTTCAGAGAGGAACTAGTATAGCAACTACTTTCTGAAGAGCAATATGCAAAAATGAAGTTTTTAAAAACTTTTCGTGCGGTATGGGGAGTAGTTAGAACACAAAAATAAGAGTGGTTTTAACACTTGGATTGGTTTTAATTCAATGATTATGCTTTAAATGTAGCCTGAGCAATCACTTTGAGAGGTTAGCTGCCTTAAATGGAATATTGGTGAACAGAGGAGGGAGCCCAGGAGGACAGCTTCACTTTAAACTGCTTAGGACCCTGATCTTCAACAATGAACATGCATGGTGAGGTCTTCTCAATTATAAAAAGGAATATAAAATTCAGAGACATTGCTTTATGATACCAAAGTCCTCAGCTTAACTCAAGCTTTTGGAGCTCTGCTTTTTCAGCTCTGTAAATAAGAAATTATCTATGCCAAGAGACAAGGAGACGAGTCTTCTTTTCAAAGGAGCAGATGGCAGAAGCATCGGAGGCATCCTACTCCTTTCTTCTTCTGTGCAAATAAATATATTTCAAAATGCTGAACCTGATATGAAGTTTATTTCAATAATTAATGTAAGTGGTATGCACTTGGAGTCTAGGAATTCCCATCACTTCTGGGCAGTGTCCACAGAGATATCTTGGAACAGAAGAATCCAGTGCCCTTCAAACTGTCACAGACTTTTTTTTCATACAAACCACATTCATTTGTTCTATCAGCATATTTGTGGAGATACTAGAAAAATGTATAATGTAAAAATAACAAAAAAAGTATAAAAGCAACCTATTCTATTTTGAAACCTAAGAATCCCCTCAAGTCTTGCCTGTTGTTTATCCCCCCTCTAACCCAGCTGCTCTTTGATCTGTCTCTTCCTAAGTGGATAAATATATTTTAAATTATTGCTAGCCTCAGGGGAATCAAACTGGTGTTAGCTAGCAAGGAGATGCTTTTAGGAAATGTCACTAATGCAGGTGGTGAAAATGGCAAGAAACTGTTGAGAACTGCAACAGCTCAGCTAGATCTGAGAAAACTTAGGGCTGAAATAAATCAGTGCAACACTCAGCATCTTCTCTGGGATATTCAGCCACTGGACCTCTCTGAAATTTCCTGACTGTGCCTTCCCCTTGTTAGGAATCAAAATCAGTAAGTTCCAGGAGGGCAATTCACTCCTTTATGCAGCTTTGGGCATAAGCTTACCAATGCTAATATCTACGGATATGTACGGATTTGGAGCTGCCTTCTGCACTTTTTCATATCTATGAAATAGCAGCAAACAATAATAATTTTAATTTGTTGGCTTGTCTTGTCAGTTGAACTAGATATATTTAGTGCCAAAGTTTGATTATAAAAGAAGGTGAATGTGTCTTTGGGTTGGAGGCAGAAGGCATCTTCAGTAGCCTATGCAGGGATCAATCCACCATACTACAGACATTAAAACTGGATTTCTGGTGCCTATAGAACAAGACTTGCAGAGCTGTAAAGCCTAGACAAGTTTACACAGGGAGATAATGTTTCTGAAAACCAGTTAAGAAACTGCAAGTTGGGAGTCTAATCCTCTGCAATGACCACAGAGGGATCTAAAGCACCACTGTAGAAAAATTAGGAGACTTTATCTGGAACAGTCTGGAGATAACTTTTAAGTATGGATTGATCCAAGGATGGTATGAACACATCTCTTGGCTGAGTGACACATCACTTGCTGAGGTGCAGAAAGCCCAGGGCAGATGCCTCTGAGGATGGAGAGAGGAAGTTCATTCCTCCACATAAAATCTATTAGATAGTGTGGCTTCCCAGAAAATAGCCTTGTGTCTCCTGTGTCAACTACCGATTATAGGAACAATGAGCAATTCAATGCTCCTTAGAGAAGTCACTTACTTATCAGTCTACAGTGTCTCTCTTTTTGGTGTCCTCATCTACCTTTATAAATACACCTATATGCCTTTCTACACACCAGCCAGATTCAGGAGGGACAATATAGAAGAATCCATACAGAGTGACACCATTCTTAAACTGCAGTATTATGTAACTAGCTATTCCTAGTGTGCAGAAACAAGTTTTAAAAATCAGTCAGTATGAGAAAGATCCTCTGGATTGTATATTATGATATCTGAGCTAGACACTGTAGGCTCCCTTTATAAATAATAAAAAGAGTAGTAGACACTCGTAGCACTCAGTTATTCTGATGTAGTTTAGATATCCACTCTATGGCAAGTTGACTTACATAGTCACACAAACTGCTGCTCCCCACCAGGGAGACTGACCCAATGTAGACATCTGCACTGACCAGCTGAAGCTACTTTGAATATTCCTGCATCCAGTGTAACCAATTTGTTTAAGCTTTCCACTGTCCTGAAGTTTGCTATGTTTTTAATGTTTGACATTCAAGACAGCTGTAAAGTAGGAATAAACCAAGACTGCAGTCAGCCTTGCTCCTTGTGGTGCTGTTAGCAGAACAGGACCGTGTTCTCATTGTCCATAGATATTCATGTTTTCGTGAGTTTTTCCAAGTGAATCCACTGGTATCTGCTTATTTCTAACTTGCCCAGATGCCAAAACATGTAATTTTCTCTTCTCTTGGTCCTGTTGAACAGTTATGCTAAACATGCATTAAATTTTATGACTTTTAGGGAAAAAATATTAAATAAAAGACATTTGATTTTAGAAACTTGATGGCTTGAATATCTTCTTGAGCACAGAATATCTTCTTTTCACAATGGAAAATAATACAAGGGACAGAAAAGTGGTTGTTGAGAGACTTATTTACTTTCCTCCTCAACTGTCTTTTTTCCCCCCCCAAATAATCTTATTGGATCTTAGCGTAAAGGAAGAGGGAAATAGATGGCAGATTTTAAATCCATCAAAGCTGAAACAGGGGGTTACATTTAATTCAATGTATGATTTCAGTGAATCGCAAACTATATCTGCTGTCCCAAAGTTTTTTTTCATAGCAATTTGCATTGTAACTTCCTCTTTTTGATTCTTTCTAACCTTTCTTATAAACTAACACTTCTATATTTTTAGCGGAAAAACCCCCTCTGGTTAAAATATCCTTGGTTATTCCTGTAAATTCATAACAAACCAAGCATTGATTATGAATTACATCATTTATTCCACACTGCAAATTAATACCATTTTGGAAATGTATGGATTTTTATCAAATCAGCTCCATGAGCTGAACAATGCCACCACTTCAGAAAAAAAGAGTGATGTTAAAAAAAAAATATTGAGTAATTAGTTCATAATCTCTCTTGCTGCTTATTGATTGGATTTGTCTAACAGGTTTAGTAAACTTTTCTGATACACTTTCCAGCCACTGTGTTTGTGGTTTGATAAAGAACTTTGTGTGTATGAGTAATCTATGATGATATAGCAATACATTTTCCTTCATCCTTTAATGCTCTAACAACACTAATCCTACAAGAAGCAGAGAGGAATGTATTAACAATTTGGGTTTTAGGTACTTAGTAAGTGAGTAAATAAATGTGTATTGTAAATTAAGTGCTTAAGCTTCAGTGCACAGAAGTGGCTTTTACTTACAATATACGCTTGTAATATTAATTATGGTGGTTATCTCTAAAATGTTTTATTAGCAGTTTAAAGTTGAAGGTTGAAATAAAAAAATGCAATGTTATCTACACAGAGTTAAAAAATTACAAGTGAAGTTCTCTAAGTTTGGACAAATGTAGCAATATTTCTATAGGTGCAAAACTTGCTTTTTATAATTAATAAAACCTAGCAACCCTTGATATGCAGGATTTATTACTGACAATCATGTGCTTTTTTTCCTCACAAGAGCTGAGACACTGAGCTTTTATTTCCTTATTTCTTTAATAACACTTAGCATTATTTTCAACAATAGATTTAGTGTCTTAAACTTATCTTAAAAAGAAGGTGGAAAACAATGTTAATTTTTCATCTAGTTCTGCCATCAGTGCTAGTAAAAGTGCCAACAGTTTCAACCCCGACTACCTTCTCTATAGGAAGAAACGAGGTTGGCAGTGGGCAGGGCTCTACTTGATATGTAAAATGTCTTATGATACAGACACCATCTTGGAGAACTGCTATATCTATTTGTAGGTGTCTTGCTCATGCATAAAAATGAATATTATTGTCTCTTTTGTAAAGTTTATTTTGACTGTCTAAAAGGCTTTCTAATGCTCCATGAAATGCTCCACCAGTTTTCTGGAGAACTCATGTGGCTGGTGATGATTTGTCTTGAGCAGAATAATTAATTGACATTTTCAAGTGATGATCAATCTAGAATATTGTTGTTGCAATTATTTGCTTAAAACAGTATTTTGTTTATTGACAGAGTATGATTTCTGTCATTGTTTTGATGTACAGTGGCAGATTGCTCCAAATGAAGATAGCTGCCTGTTACAGAAAACAGGGAAAAGAACTATATTTGGCTAGAAACCATGGGATGGTGTTCGTTGAGTTCATGTAGTGGACTCCTGGACATAATTAAACAGCATGTGGAATTCATAAGCTCACAAAGCTGCCTTCACAAAACCATTGCCTTAGAATATGTGGTCTTAAATATCTTTAATGAAATCCTCAGAGCAACAAGTAACTCCCACTCCCTACAAATGGATTATTACAGTCTTCACAGCCTTGTGGAAGTTTTAATTGAAGGGCACTACTTAAAGGGATGGTGTGGGATGACTCTAAGGTAAGATTGATCAGTACAGGCAGAATTTTATTACAAGTGTCAATTAGATTGAAAAGTGTTATAAAAAAGATCATTTGCATAGCTTTAGGGGACAAGGAGACACATTATTCTGAAATCTCCTTTGCTGATTGTTTAGTGATTCTCTAAGGGTAACAGGGAGGAAATATTCCCTCCCGCAAGAGGAGACAGTAGCCACTTTCTGACTGGCTTTGATTTAAAGCTCGTTAATGAGATATGTGCAGCTAATTAAGAGCAGGGAGAATTTAGCTATATACCACAGTGGAGAACAGCATTTATCAGAGAGGATCAGACTATTGCCCTATGGAAGTTCAGAGCTGTGCTACCAGGAACAATTCAGCTCCAACGCTGCCGAGGAGGGCAATCCAGCAAATAGCTAAAACTGGTTGAAGATTCGTTTTTCCCCCTAGAAAAATAAGGTTGCACTGACAATGCATTCTCTTAATGAAAAACTTCATTTTTGTTAATTCAACATAGTAAGGACAAGTTCTTCCTTTTCATTTTTATCCTTTTTTCCTCTGGAGGGAAAGGACATATTAGCAGACAAAAAAGCCCTTGGCTATTGCAACTGTATCTTTTTTTGGCACTTGAGTTAGACAGTGGCATTGTCTACAATAGCGTTTTAGTTGGGATCAGGAGCATCCTTCTGACACAAATCTCCTTGCTGCCCCCCAGTTCTCATACTTTTGCTTCCATTACAGAAATGGAAATGTGATCAGAGAAATAGGTGTGCGTTAAGTAGTTTTCTTTTCATACTGAAACATGTTTGAATGATGAAGTCCAGGCATGCACCTAGTCTGCTTAAGTTGCTAATAAGCATCCAGGTCTGGGATCAGTCTTTAGCTAAATCATAGTAAAGAGCTTTATAATAATGTTGGAATCTCAATGCCAACATTTTCACCCCAGCAGACCCTTCCTTATGGGCTGTGCTACTTGCTAATGCACATACAGCAGGTGCCTCTCTACACAGCATAATCATTCCTGGTGTGATTCACAACCATGCAGCCAGCAGGGTAGTGTGACTTGCCCTGCAGTACTGGAGACACCTCTGTGCTGCCCTGTGGGGTGCAGTGAAAGCCAAGAGTTACCCCACAGTGCCTAAAAGGAATGTAGTTGCCTTGCTCAGGCAGTGCAATCCTTCCTACTGTCTGATAATTCATCTCCAGATTGTACGTATCTAAACTTCAGTACATAATCATAGGCATCTGTATGAAAGTTTGTTGTTTATGTACTGTTAAGGTGAATAGAAATAATTGGCCTACATATAATGCTATTTTTAGATGTCCAAGGATCAGCCTGGCCTCCAGGCCACCTGTCGTATGATCTAATGTGGTATAGATATCCGGTATAAAATTGAGTAACTCAAGATTCTGAATCCCACCTTAAGACAATACAGTCAGTGGAACTTAGACAGGAGTTCAGCCACCCAAATGTAAATGTAGGATATAGTTCTGTTAGCTAGATATAGACATGTGGTGCTGTCTGTCTGAGATACCCCAAAGTATACAAAACATCTGCACAGAGCTGGTAGCTCTGATACAGATTTATAGAAGACTCACAGCCTTCTGCAGTGGCAGCCACATACCAAAGTAGGATACTACACAGATGAGGCAAAATGCCTTTTTTTAGCACACTGTGAAAATGAGGGTAACATTTTTTTTGCCATATGCTGTATCATATGTTATGAGTTATTTTGTCTTTGGGAGCGGTAGTGCATAGGTGTAGCCATGTGGAAATATCATGAAAGTGAAATATTTGGAGAAAAAGTATTCATGGGACAAGCTCAGATTTCTGCCTTGAGGACCTTCTCTCTTTGTGCTTTTTCTAACTGATGAGTTCCCAGTGAGACACAAAAGTATGGTATAAAACAAGAATGTTGTTTGGTATTGTGTGATTTTGGAACTTTTCTGTGTGAGGGGAAAGCTAGGCAGATCTCATATGATCTAGTCTGGAATTCAAATATCACCTCATGGCAGAATCTTGCCTGCAGATCAGTAATAATGTTGTTCAGGCTGGTGAGATCACCTACTTGAGGGAAATTACAACTATATGTACATCTTAGAACTTTCCAATACCGTGAATCTTCATCTATTTATTTAATTTCAAATTTTATTTTACTCTGTTTTCAGGGAGAAGATTGCAGTTTATGGTGAATACATCTTTTGTCCAAAGAAAATGTTTGTTTTATTATGTTTATAATGAATATCTGCATTTTATCAGTTGTACTTTGGCTACTTCCCTAATCTTATACAGTCATTTCTTTGCCAGATGAACTGAAACTCTAAAAGTACTTCAAAAAAATAAACTGAGAGAAATTAGAAATACTTATTTGATACATTATGTGTAGCAGAAGGATATAGTCACAATCTGTGTTGCCTGTTTCTATAAAATATTATGGCATTCCTCTTTGCTGATGTGTAATCCAACCTCATGTAACCAGCAGACTTCATTTTAATGCAGTGACGTTTCTTTCCTAAGTGTTAAATGGGTTTGGGCTCAGGTATTTAGGAAAGCCTAGGAAATTTCCTTTCAGTATAATAAAACTCCCTGTAACAGAAACACTGCTGTTCGCCGTGTTTTATCAAATATATATATTTTCTGTATCTGTTAAAAATTACTCTTGTGTAAAATTTCTCCTAGTAGTGGGCATAACAAAAAAATCAATAACTACTCAACAAGATTTCCCGTTTTTATGATACAGAAATTTATTTTGCTCTTCTCTCAAGCATGGCAACTCCTTCAACTTGGCAGATTCATGAAAAATATTGTTTTGATGGCATAGCTCACTTAGGTAGCTTGTCAGCTCAACTTGACTTGCTAACAGTCAAACTGAAGATGCAGTTCCGCGAAAATATAATTTAGTCAATGCAAATTTGTTTGCTGTTGTTTCTGATCATTGACTACAATGTAGCATAGAGATCAGTATTCGTTTTTGTGTATATTTGTTCCTGTGTTTGTGGAAATTCCCTTCAGAATCATGAAATCATAAAAATGTTGGGTGGCAGATCATCTAAACCAGCCTCCCGCTTGAAACAGGACTATGGTCAGTGGTAGTTAGGTCAGACATAGCTCTAGCCAGTTTTTGGAGGATAGAATTTCTCATGTATTTGCTTGAATGATTTAATGTTCAAGGAAAGCAAAAACAAATGGGTCACAAGTAAGGGTGATGTGAAATTCAGATTTGCATTTGAATGAATATTCGCAGATCTCTTTCATATTATTCCCTCAGGCCATGAAAAGTACAGGCACAGATTACTGAAAATTCTCCAGACTGACTGACTGATATGGTTTGTATTTGCCATGTAAATGTATGATGTTTAATACTGTATCTATACAAATATAATGCTGATTGACAAACTTGCCCAGAAATAGTTATCTCCTAGGAGGAGGAAATCATTAACATTTTAAAAAGTAAAATCCTAAAGGAAGCCTGTTCAGACATCGCAAAGGAAGGTGGTACTTTGAAATGTGCAAAGGTGTGAGCAGTCAATATTAAGGATTCCTTTGTTTTTATTGGAACAATATTCAAGGATTTTTTCAATAAAAGAAACACTTGATATGCAAACTAGAAGAATTCAAAAAGGAATGAGGAATAATTAGATTTATGATATATATTGGAACATAAAAACAGAATTGTAAATTGCATATTTAAATTTTAAAAAATGAAAAAATGAGCAACATGTCAAAGAAGGCTTTAGCATTTGAGTGCCACAGAGGACTTTAAAGAGGAAGGACACTAACTCTGAATGTAGTCTATTTGCTCACAAGTTTTCAGAATGCAGTCCTCTAAGTCAAACAATATGCTGCTGTTCGGTGGGGAAAAAGAACCATTTATTAAGTAAGTTTTTTATCTAGGTAACTTATAGCACATGAGTAAGATATGAGTTGAGATAGTTGCCATTTATTGTAGTGCCCTGCTTTGAAGAATGAGATAGTTTCCATTTTAATGAACCATTGCAAAGGAGGATGTTAGTTCACACAGCAACAGGGAGAGAATTGCTGATGCCATCAACAAGATGTATAATGAGTTTTGTTTTTATCAACAAAGTTTGCTTCATCTTCCAGTTTCCTTTTCAATCCCTGTGCAATCTCTTGTAAGAAAGCGTCCCTGCACTTTTCTAGATGTTCTTAATCTACTTTGTTGATCCTACATGCTATTCCTTTGGCTTTTTGATTCCCTTCAACCTCCAACCCTTCACTGTTTCTCTTTCCACTCATTACTTCCTCACCTTCCTGCTAAAATCATAGAAACTTAGAATCATAGGATAGTATGTGTTGGGAGGGACATTAAAGATCATCTAGTTCCAACCCCCTGCCATGGACAGGGACGTGTCTCACTAGATCAGGCTGCCCAAGGCCCCATCCAACCTGACCTTGAACACACCCAGGGATTGGGCATCCACAACTTCCCTAGGCAACCTGTTCCAGTGTTTTATCATTCTCATGGTGAAAAAATTCCTTGTCTTGCCTAAATCTGCCCCTCTTGAGTGGGAGACAGTTTCTCAAAGGACCACCCAGGTGCCACAAATTTTAAATCAATGTGGTTTGTGACCATCTTTCCCAGTTTCTGCTTGTTCAAAAAAGAAGAGACCAATCCAATTGTTTTGATCAACTGTATAAAGTGCTTTCATCTTTCCCAAAATCCTGAGGAAGATGATCAAAAGTGTAAGAAAGCTGTGTTAGATTCTATCTGTTGGATGGTCACAGAAACCTATAACTCACCTGTCATTTCTTGCAGGATGTGTAGTTATCCTTTAAAGTTGAAACTTGATGATGCTGCAGTATTCAGTTCCTCACTTTGCTGCAGCACATCTTAAACAAAACATGAAAATTGTGGGGCAGGTCTGCAATATTTAAATTGGCCTGCTTTCAATTAACATTGAGAACAGAGAGCTCTCTGTGTGATTCCTGAACTGTGGGATGACTCACTGCAACTTGCTTTCTGCTGGCAGGGGACTTGATGATAGCTTCAGGATCCAATTCCTTTCCAAAAGCAGAAGGTGGTCCTGTGAGCCTCCCACATTAAGCTTCTGAAGGCTGGCCAGCAACAAGCAGAGCAACGTAGAAAAGGTAGTGTTGGCTATGTTTGAAGGCAAACTGTCATCCTTGTACTCCAGTTGTGCCTGATCAAAAGTTGTTACGAAATGCATCAAACTGGGGAACTAGAAATGCAATTTCTAGAAGGCAACTTCACCTCTTTCTATCTAGGCCTGTAACACTAGGATTTCTTACCCATTTCCAATGTAATGGTGTGATGACTTACAGGTGAGGCTGATGATTCTGCTCCTTAGTTTTTCCTGAGTCTGTAAGTTTTCTGCAATCATAAACTTCTTATCAGGAAGTAATTAAAGGTGTGATTCTCCTTCATGAATTCTCTAGTAACAACAGAGTTTCCACTGTCAGCCTGTTTGCTCTTCTCCTCCATTTGCCACAAGTTATTGCTTATACAGCAGCATTTATTTAACTGCTTGTGTAGTCAAGACCTAAAATAGGTCATTGTAGTGATGCTTTGTTTTATAAGACTTTCAAAAACAAGGCAGAATATGCCAGCAGTGGCGACTAGCACACACATTCAATATTATTTGACACTTACAATATTGTAATCCTAAGCACACCAACAGGAGAACTTGCCAACTGCCTGCTAGTTCCAGGTTCTCCCAGATACTTATTATAAGTTTTCTGCCTCATGCCTTCTTACTCTTTCAGCCTTTCCCCTCTTGCCTCATCTGCTCTTCTCCCCCTTATTCTTTCACCTACTTTTTACACACATACTGCCTCTATTGGATTTCAGTACATGCTCTCTACTTTCTAGGGGAAACTGTGAAAACTTTTTATGCTCTGATTTTCTACTTGGCCAAATATACAAAGCTTGCACAAGGAAAAGAATAAGCAAAATGTTTTTCTGTAGGGAAGGCTGAACTTGCAAAGGAGACTGAAACCTTTTCTTCCACTGGGATATTGGTTCTTGATAGCTGGCAGAACTCCTCATATCTTGCATATCATAGAATCATAGAATCATGGAATCACCAGATTGGAAGGGACCCACCGGATCATCGAGTCCAGCCGTATCCACCAGTCTCTAAACCATGCCCCTCAGTACTTCATCCACCCGCACCTTATACACCTCCAGAGAAGGCGAGTGGCATTTCTTATTATATGTAGAACAATTTATAAGTATGCAAATCAGTGAAATATCCCATTAGTTTAAGGAAGACAGAGCTTCTCAGAGGTCTATGGGCAGGAACAAAAAGTTTCTCCCAAGACAACTTTGAGACTGGGTCCAAGTCCACTGGAAGCAGCTGGAATCTTTCAACAGGTCTCTGATCAGTGGTGGCAGAGGACAAACCTTTGTCTTGAGCTATCTGCTCTCTTTATAAGTGCACTTACAGTTACAGTGGAGTAGTATTCCAGACTTTGATTACTCACTGGTATTTTAAATCTATTGGGGAAAAATATTAATCTCACAGCAGGTTACCTTGCTTATTGCGATACACAGTCATGAAAAACTGAAAAAAAAGAAAAGGTGATGTCAATGTTTATTCTGTATTAATGAGTTTCTTAAAGAGGGAAGTTTTCTTAGGAAATATTTGCTGCCGGAAGCTTAGTATAGCAGGTCTAATCCTACTTGATGTGAATTATACAGACAATCAGAGATACATCTGAGATATTTTAAATACAAGGTGAATACTGATAGAAATATGAAATATATTGCTTCTTCCTTGCAATTTCAGTTATTCATCCAAGCAAATTCCAAAGTCTGTGTTTTTAATAGTAGTGTGGATTTTCTCTCACTCCCTCACTCAGAGTACTAGCAGTACTGGCAGTAAAAATGGTTTAAAACCAGATGATCTCAATAGATATCACTGAATTTTATACAAAAATAAATTCATTGTTATGTGGTTTAAGTAAGCTCTTGTAGAGATTTTTATCTGTTGTGAACAGAATACACATCTGGTTTTGTTCTAAAATCACCACATTTTACAGGGCTGAAAAGTGCATAACGAAGGATTTTAATTAGTTTTTAAAGGACAAGTTGATTTTGCATTTTTGTTTGCTGCCTTAGAATATTGTGCTCATTTCTGTGTGGCAGATATTCAAACAGCTCTTCCCTAATAAGGTAAAAGTTGTAGAAAACATGCATTTGAGATTTTTGTAATTAAGTACTCGATTTGAGTACACTTACAAATGCCAGAGGTAATGATTCTTTGAAGTTTATCGTTCATAGTAATCTTTTCATGCTACAAAAAAGGCTAGTAATACTGTGACCAAACAAAATTAGAACCATAAATCAGATTAGCCTTTTACTTAGTTTTTCACCAAAGAACAAGTCCAATAAATCAGGTTGCGTGGCCTATACATTATACTTACTGCTTTTCCTGTATCTACATCAGCACAACAGTGTGCCATAAAATGTTATCTGATATGCAAACTGAGTCAGTGGATATTTCAAAAAGAAGAAAAGAAAAACGAGAGACAATTTTTACTAATTTAAATGCAGTACTATTTCCAGAGGGTATATGGTTGGAAAATACAAACTGGCTGCATCAGTACAGTAGGAGCAAGCAGTAAATTTCTGCAATATCATGCTTCTGTGGATACAATCACTTACTGGCTGCTCATCCTAAGTAGCAGGGCTAATTTTCCATTTTGAAACATGAAGGTTAACCTGTATGATTCCTTTAGGTACACCAGAAATGGCACATCTACCTTTCCCTTTGAAGTTTTGTATATGTGGTATGTTCCTACCAAAGTCTCTTCTCACTGGTGGAGCTGGTCCATGACTGTACACACCTTCTTCCATTTTGCAGCCTCTTATAAATGAGTGATATGCTTGCATTTCCCATAGTCTTGCAACACAGCCCTGCACAAAGTCCCATAAGTTTCAGCTCACACCTTTTACCAAGATACAATAAGATTATGCTTGTAATAAGGAAAGATCTAGAGACACCAGGAGCATGAATCACCCTGACTAACAGTGTTCAGAGAAAGAGAGAGGTTAGGTAATATAGAAAATGTTCCTGGAAAGAAGGAAAGAATATTTGTTTTCTATTTCCTGTACTTCTAACAGCGAACAAACTGTGAAGACTTCAAAGTTGATAGGCAATAACGACAGCTGTTAACTGAGTGACTTCTAAACATCCCAGGGTAATAATAATGGATAAATGGATATCTATTTGATATCAATCACTATTCATAATAGTGGTAAACTGCTTATCTAGATCACAGGCAATTTTTAATCTGCATTCATAAAAGCAGGGACACATATGATACTTTTACATGTTTTATTTTAATGTTTTTGGGTTACATGAAAGTGTGTGAATGGATCTACTATAGTTTTCATCCTGTAAAAAAATTTTAAGAAATTAATCCTAGAAATAACTGACAAAATGCAGCCTATTTTTTCCTGTTAGCTTTATCTGTAAAGTGTGCCACAAAAGAGACATAATAGATACTATGAAAACCAGATAATATTCTCCTGCTCTCTAAGTCATTTAACTTATTAAATATATTTATAACTGGATATTAGAGTATCAAACAACCTGAATATTCTACTTCTTATGAAATGTTTTTGTTAACAACATTACTTTTATCTTAAATGTACTACTTTTATAACTAAACTGCACAGCTTCTCTATGAACCAGTAAGTAGTCTCCCCTTTCTTCTACAAATAAGGTAGCTGGGAAGCCATTCACTCCTGGCTTGGTCCTGGCTGGGAAGAGAAGCCAAGCCTGTGAAAGAGCTGACCCGTGTGTCATGAGGAGTCATGTTTCCTTAAGCTGTGCATACTAAATCTTGATGCTATTGGTGACTTTTTTTATAACCATTGAACTTCAGAGAGACCAGAGTGAAGCCTAAATATATTCTTTTGTCTCACAGGAGCTTTCCACAAGCAAATCACATAAAGACTACATGAGCACAAAGGACAACTGCTCTCTGGTATTACTGAGCTGAACTAAACAACAAGATATTGTATCATATTATTTTAAACTTTATAATATAACACATAATTTAAATGACTATGAGACTTGCAGGTGCTTAGTTGGGGAGCTTGGATTTGTTGATGTGTACAGCTTCATCCGAACTAATTTTTATAGTCCTGTTTCTTCACAACCAGAAAGTAATTCAATCCATTTAAGAGTTGGAATTGATCCTTTCTAATGAGATCTCTTTTGTCACGTTGGGCATTGTATATTCCTTCTAGTATCATAATGCGTTAAGTGTTTTGGGCATAAAACTCTCTAAATAAGGAAAGGATTCCTTATCTTTATTTTTCCATGTATTTGTACAAGGCAAAAGACTATCAATTACATACTCCTGAGGGAAAAAATAATACATGAATATTGTTAGCAAAATAATTTTAAAAACATGAAATCTTGTTTTCTAATATCACCTAGATTCTCAGGTACTTGACTTTTTATCTCTCAGTCAGCCAACATGAGCCAAAAAGTGGCCTAAAGGCTTAGATGTTCCAGTGGTTACTCCAGCACAATCTAATCTATGACCTCTATCCCTTTGGTTTTTATAATGTCCTTATGAAAACATGGTACATTTAAGTATGCTTAAAGTGCTACTGGCTATAATTAAAGTTCTGTCAGCCTTTCCATTATAAATCCCTCTTTTCAAGGTTTAATATCTCAGCGGTTTCAATTCCCACTGGGCTAAACTTGATACAGAAGCTGTCAGCACGAATGCAAATCCCTCCTACCTTCAAAAATACTTTCAATTCATAAAGTTGCTGGTTTTTATTGAGTCCTACATTCTGCAAAAGTATTTCTGATTAGCTCCCCTCCCAGAGAGTCTCACACTGTCTTGTCTTATCTTGCATAAATCAGGAAATAAATATGTCCTAACTTTGAAATATAGAAACATATGGAGGAAGTTTCCCTTTTTTCTTGTTCTGGCCTGTGAATTGAGTGCAGTTTCTAACTGTATTGAAATCTACTGTGTCATGCAGACAGACACCCAGTCTAGGTTCTTCTAGACTGTATCTCCTAGGATGTAGGAAGCAAAAGATAGTTATGCATACCATAAATTATTATACCTCATACCTACATTTTCTAAATTTTATTTTTTAATTTTAGACTGCATTCACTAAACCTTTGATTAGAGGGAAGAATGTGACTCTTGGAGAAATTAGCAGACACCTTGTCTAATGAATATTTCGAATCGAGGATAGGTCTATTGCTGCTTAGTACCCCTTTGCCTGACCACCTTCTACTTTAGTAATGCTACTTCTAGAAATTTTATATTTACAGAGGATGATCATTTTTGGTTTCCACTATTGGGAGAATATCTTGAAAGCTGAAGTGCCTCATGCAGAGTACCTTGGAATTGGCCTAAACCAGAGAGAATGCAACTGTCAGCTGTTTGATGATGTCCTAACTTTGTCAATATCCATGTTTCAAGGTGTTATGGAATATTGCAGAAAAAAAAATTGGTGTTTCCATATTTCTTACAAATTAAATGTGTTCATTCTCTTTCAGATTCACTCTCCTACATCGATTCTCAAACAATTTATATCTTAATCAAAAAATACTGCTTCAGGACTTCTTCAACTCTCCCATTCTGGGCCCATGAGTATTATATTCCTGAACAGCAACTCCATTTTACCCTCTCTCCTCCTCTTCTGTTCCCCTCAAGGGTAGAGACAAGGGCACATTTCTGAAACTGAAAGCTACTTGTGGGACTAAATACCTCAGAAGTAGAAGGATTTTGTTCATCCGATTCTGTGTGAACACTTAAACTCTGGACTGTTACAAGAAAGGTTATATGGCTGACAAGAGGAGGAGGTAATTTTAGGGTCTGCAGCTCAGTTTCACAACCACAAAAAAACCCAACTATTTGACTCTTCAAAAGAGGTATGACACCCCCAGATTTTGAAGCATACTGTTTTTCTTCAGTGTTTCTTGTTGGCTGCCCTTGGCAAGCCAGTGAGCATAAGTTCTGCTGTCCTGAACCGCATTCCAGGCAGAGCGTCTAAAAACATACTGATGCACAAGGATTCATTGCTATCTGTGTAACCTTAAGTTTCAACATTGCAAATGAAAGAAAAAAAGCCCTCTTGGTGTACACATACCTCATCCACCTGTCCCTTAAACACCTCCAGGGAAGGTGACTTAACCACCTCCCTGGGCAGCCTGTTCCAGTGCCCAGTGACTCTTTCCATGAAAATTTTTTCCTAATGTTCAGCTTGAACCTCCCCTGGTGGAGCTTGAGGCCATTCCCTCTTGTCCTGTCCCCTGACACTTGGGAGAAGAGGCCAGCTCCCTCCTCTCCACAACCTCCTTTCAGGTAGTTGTGATGCGTATGTAGACACATTCATGCATAAACCTTTATATACATTACTGAAATAAATTGAGAATTGCTTGAGAACGGAGAATCTCTAAATGCTTGGGAAAATTACTTTTTATGTCAAATTTATATATTTTCATAAATAAAAGCAAACTATTAGTGGAAGTGTTGAAAAAGTCCACATAATAACTACTCATGACTAAAACTACTTTTAGCACTTGAACAGTGTTTGCACTGTCAGTTTAATCTTGTACTTATTTTGGTTAGAAAGCATTGACTGCTATCAGTATGTGAGTGGAATGTATCAACAGTGATGTAAAGATTGAACAGTCTAAGTAACAGATTTTTTTGCAAAGGGAATAAAGAGATTATCAATGGGAGAGTGGTCTATAGCTCTACTCTGCACTAACTCCTCTTTCAGGATTTCACTTTTTTCACTTTCACTGTCAATTCCTATATTATTTTGTTATTTGTTGTGATATTGAATGACACAACAAACAGCAAGAATCACACAGAAAGTCATCCAATACACCTTTGTCATGATATCATGTTACTTTTTTGTGACCATCTTGGATCTGATAAGTACCTAGAGCTTTGAGTAGGACTATGGACTAAAATCAAAAGACTACTTCTTTCCAAAACAACTCTATAGATTTTCTTTCACTGCAGATCAGGGGATCTCATGCTCATTTGCAAACTCAAGCATGTAGTATAAATTATCTTTTACAAAAATTATATTCTGTTAAAAGCCAAAGATACTAGACATTTCTGAATGAGAATTGGAACTAGCCCCATATGTGGAGCCCAAATTAGCTGGGGAGCTGCACTGGTAAGGGAAGAAGATGCAAGAGGTGAAAAGATGCATGCACCACAAGGTAGTAAGGAGTAAAATTGAGTCAGAGAGGTGGTCGGGCCAGTTAGAACTAATACTTCTTAAATCTCAAATAAAATACACAATCAAGGAAAGTTCAGCATCCTAGTTTTGTGAAGGAAAAGTTCAATATAAAGTGTTGCTTTTAGTCTAGTTTGAGTACAACCCAGTGCCAGAATACATAGGCACTTTGTCTGCTCAGAAGCCTACAGCTGTTGTGCTTTTCTGTTTGGTTCACTTGAGTTCTTTTGTCATTCAGGTGCACTGCCTTATTGAACTAAATCCCCATGTATTTGGAAGTCACTGAAAAGAGGCTACATTTGTAGGCAGTCTAACTCTGCTTGTTATTGTTTTTGACTTGAAGTGGATTCGTAAGATGGTGGAATAAAATATTAATGAAAATGCATTGGAAATGTGTTAAAGCAACCATTTCTGAAATATCTAAAAGGAGAGCTTTTTTGTGGGAAAGGAAGCACTTTAGTTTTAGTTTTTAAATATATTTATATACATATAAATATAAACACAGACAAACAAACAAATGCATAACCTTCTAAATGTTGATACTTTTTAATGTATCCATAGAAATGCAACTGAAATCAAAGAACTTTGTAATAAACCATTTTATTTACTGGGCAGATTAATTTTCTGATCTGCAAATAATTTAATAATGATCGTAATATGTGGGAAGAATGTACTATAACAAGCACATTGGATTTGTATAAATCTCTTTAATATCGGCAAGATCTAACAAAGATGCATGCTCCTATTGCAGGATTTATACAATGCTAAATATTTTTAGATTGATTTCAGCAGAAATACTGGGAGACAACAGTTGCGAGAGTCTCGAGAGGATCTAGTTTAGCATTAATTTTATACAAATGAAAAAATACAACAAATGTAATATAATTTGAACATTTAATCTGTTTACCTTTTAACCTTTATGAAACAGTAGACCTTGCATTATCAGTATAATAAATTATTTGGAGAAATTCTTCCCTCATGTAAATCTAGGATTATTTTCTTATAGCAATTGATTTTAGCAATTTTGAATCTCTCTCAAACACATGATGGAAAGAGGAGTAGCATGAAATAAGTGAACAAATGGTTGCACAAAGATTATTCCTGCAACTGGTTTTTCTGTCACTTGAAAATACGAGCATGTTCCACTTAGAATACTGCACATCAAAGGGATTCAGAGCTCAGCTCTATCTGGCCTTTTTATTTCAGCTCAGATCTAAACATTTGTCTCCTATGAGATAAAATACACAATAAGACAAGGACACAACAGCCCTTACAACATCTAGCAGGAGAAGCTCTGTTCGGTTTTGTGAGACTTTTGTATTTGAATGAAGTTATCTGATATCCAATAAACGTAACATTTTTTTCCCATGCTGTCTTTTCTTGTATCTATCTGTATTTTCAGAGTTCAATCTTCATTTACTAGAAAATGCAGTAGGAATCTGGTATTGGGTGGAAGCAAGCAACGAGGCCAAGAACTTAAATTCTGAGCTTGGATCAGAACTCAGACTGATTCATATTTTTGCCTCATTATTTAATGCCTTATACAAGGCTATGTAATGCACATTGGGGCTCTCAGCACCACTATGGGAAGAGAAAAACTAGGGTAAAGCTGTAGTTGTTAATTTTATTTTTTCCATAGCATAACTAGATCAATATGAAGTTCTGTTTTCTAAAAAATTGGAACAGAGA
The DNA here is from genome assembly GCA_033558105.1 of Coccyzus lansbergi. Taxonomy (NCBI): domain Eukaryota; kingdom Metazoa; phylum Chordata; class Aves; order Cuculiformes; family Coccyzidae; genus Coccyzus; species Coccyzus lansbergi. Next base: position 2,194,505 of record JAUMJK010000379.1, read on the forward strand.
ATAAAGTTTTCAGGTCTCGTCCAGGACAGCTTTTAAGCTGTTGGGGACAGATGAATTAACACTCAACATCTGAGATAAAGTTACCAGCTGAGACAAAGTTTGCTTGCTCAGAGCTCTTCATTGACCCATGCTTTTTCTGTAGGTACATACAATCAGTGTATAGAGAACATACACATGCCTTACCTCCTTTGGTGTTTTGATACCTGTGTTTTAGATTTGGTTGACGAGCCTGTGATGTTGTAATACTTCTATAAGTAAACCTGATAAAGTAAAGCATAAGTTTATATTCTCTGTACAGAAATTTGTGGTGATTAGTGTTTCTCTAGTGAATACAGTGTGTAGGACTCTGTTTCTAATGTTTAATTTCCACCTGTTGATCCTGTGTCATGTAGGAAATTTGAATGCTATTTAGTTCCCATATAAGCTGGAAGTGCATCAGGTACTCATAACTGTGCATGATTTCCATCTAATCATTTACGCTGGGCTTCTCAGCATGAAGTTGTGGTGACTTAGCAGTGTGTATTCAGAAGATCTCTGTCCTCATAATTCTAGATCAGGTGTTTAGTAATTACCAAGTTTTTTGAAACGTTTCAGATAAGACAAGGTAAGAGATAATACACTAAGAAAATGTCTGTCATCATGTATTCTCCAAAGGCAATTTGATTTTTCAAATTATGTTAGCAAAAGCACTGAACACATAAAGACATTGATGTATTTTAACACTGTTGCCAGAAATCATAAACAATTTTTGTTGTTCTAACTCTGTGATGGAAAAGAATCAACCAACTTGTTTTGTTTGCCCTCAGGTCATGTTAAAGTGTTACGAGGCTCACAAAATTAAAAATGGCAATGAATAAACAACTGAGTTGTTTCTTTTCTGTTTCCAGAAACACAGTAGTAGTTTCTTTTCATCAGCTGTTTGTTCACTTAAATGTCTTTCTGACAGACAGTGTTTCATAGAAATGGCTGCATTTTTCTGAGAGACTCAAGGAAACTGTGGCTGTAATTTTCATGGTACACTATAGAGAAACATAAAATTTGCTTTATTAATTAAGCCACACACAATTTGCTAAGACATAAAGAGGCAAGAAGCACAAGAGAATGCAAAGTTGTCTGGACACAAAGGCTATTGCTGGGTTGATTAAAGGACTAAGATCATGTTCTAAAGAGAAAGTAAAGGGAAAATATTAAAATCTATAAGGGAAAAAAAAAAGGTAGAATTTATCAGTTGAAAGAGATGAAAGGACTCAAGAACCTGTTTTAATCAGGTAAACTCTTTATAGAGAAGAATCACCTTTCACGGCACAACAGTTTTCTCCATACAGAAAATATATTTGTCCTTAAGCCAAATGATAGAGTGCTCCATGCGATAGCTATCTCTAATGGTACTGTTGGATTCCACTGTGCAAAAGGAACAAGAATCTTGTGGAAAGATGCATGTATGTCATTAAATAAGACCTTAGCCATAAATTTTCTTCTCAGTTAAGAAAATTACACAAATGATCTGTAAGACAACACGATTGTACAATTTTGCACTGTATTTCACAACATTATAATTTAAAGAGCCAGTAGTATGAGGTCTTTGATATTTTATTGCCAAAATATTTTGCAATTCCTTTCAGGTCTATCCTAAATTCTTATAATATGTTGCTATTAATTCTCCACGGTCTGCACATTAGGAAAAATATTTTATTGGCATAAAGTTCTCTGTTGTCTCTAAATCGGAGCAGTAATGAGAGATACGGTGCCTTGAATAACGATCTCATCACGTCTCCTGCATACCCTTTGTGTCTTACTTGAGCTCAGCGGTTCCTGTTTCTCAAGGCCAACAGATCTTCCTCAGAGAAAGCAGCAATAAAAAACCAGAAGGATTCAAGCACATTTTTTTGCATTTAACATTCTTACCTCACCCTTGCTACCATTTTGAGAGTCTGAACACAAAAGCAAACTATCACAGTGTTAGTTAATGTGATTATAACTCCTCTGCTTTTGTGATGTGTGGGTTACTTACATTTCTTGACTTACATAAATAAGCAGTGAGGTACAATACATTTAGCTCAAACTGACTAACCAGTCAAGGATTCAGGATCTCTCAGGTTGTTCTTGTAAGGAGGTAATTAATCTTAGAGTCATGTTTTTGTTTAGTGCAATTCAGTTCATTCAATTTTCTACATGGATAGAAATAGTAAACCACAGCTCATAGCTTTAAATTTATTTTGGTTAACAAGTTTAAAAGCCTTTCTTTGTACACTTTTTCTCATCTCTGGACCCACATTCTCTTTCAGCATTCTTCTTCCAGTCTCTGAATTAACTTCTTTGTGACTACTTTGACAGGTGAAACCCAGCACAATTTCACACATCAAGAGACTGAATTCTTCAGCAGGCCTGGTGAAATGGAGTGTGGTTAGATGATAGATAGAGAGAGGTAGTCAACAACGTGAATTTGTCACTAGCAGCTATTTTCAATGAAGACAGCTCTTCATGACCCCAAGAAGTCAGAGTGAGAGGTCAATGGAGAGCCCACCAGCTCCTTTAGCACCAGCGCTTGACTAAAATCCTATGCATGTGTTCTCCTGACCTAGAGACTGGTAAATCCATTGCCATGGGTACCCTGCAGTAGCACTATGTGAGACACCACTTTGGCTGAATACATTGGATTCCAGGCATATAATACTGTGGGTTTAGTGAGGACAAAGAGAATTTCATTCACTTGCTGCTGGTTTGAATAGCTGCTGCGCAGGCCTAAGGAGAATAGGCATTTTACGTTTTAAAAACAGGGAAGATATTTTGAGTTTTAGGTTACTTTTGACCACTTTGTTCAATATGAGTGAATTATGCTCCAGGGATGAGGAAGACCTAGTGAAACATTTGGAACATTGACCTTTTCCTTTGACTGTCACCTTATTTAAATAATTCCAGGTCTAATTAACAGACTTGGAATGAATTGATAAAGGGTTACTGTCACTTACAATTTTTACTCTTTGATATTTACCACTTCTGTGCTATTGCTGTAGCCTCCTATATTCACATTAATTATTAAACTGAATAGTTTTAAAAGATCAGTTTTTACTTTTACATGTCTAATAACTGGTTTTTAAATACAAACAGATTTAACAGAATAAATCATATATAAACATACATATACATGCAAATATATAGTGGTCTGTAACATTTACCTAGATCAGTTATTCTTAAAAAGTTTTGGGGTTTAGTTGAAGTTTTCCATAAACACACAGAAAAGGTGTTGGCACTGCTGATTTTTTAATGAATTATAGTAAACTTTCATGAAGATTTAAAAGTCCCAGCTTCTTAAGCCAGATGTCTTACCTCAAGGTTCTGCGAGTTAAGGACTGTCAAAATACCTCAAACAAGAATTTGGTTATGTTGATCAAGATAATCCATAGGCTAAGGTTTCAGCTTTTACAGAAAAAAAGAGCATTTTTCTTTTTAACCTTCCTTTTCTAGGTCACTCACAGTAGTCTTTAGCTTCGAAACCAAGATATGACTGAGAAATGAGCAATTTGTTTCTCTGGGATAGGTGGAGGAATATCTTTCCAGGACACATGGATGATGCAGCCTTGCAATATTGTACTCTGAGACTTGCACAGCTCTGCTGGTAAAACAACCTCTGAGGTAGTAGTAACAGCATTTCCAGTTAAACAGAGTTCACTTTCTTATTGAGAGGCTGTAAAGAGGCTGTAAATTGGTTTCCTTTTTATAAATCATATTCACAGACCAACTGTTCACAGGTGCCCAAGTGCTTATAAAGCAGATTTGGCCTAAGGTACCAAACTAAGTAATACATCATTAAGTCACCTGTTATGAAATCCACATTAGAGACTCCGTAGAATACCATTCTGAATCTCTAAAGTCAAGCAGTATCTTCAATTTCTGGGTCATACATAGGACCATTGCAAAAGATGTATCCAGAGCCAATGTGCAAAAAGGATCCAGAACATGTAGCCACTGCTAACGCTGGATGATCCATTTAGGATGAAATCCTGTGGCCTTGTGTGAAACTGTATGGCACACATCTCTTCCCATAGTTATGGTAGACACAATTTTTGGGACTCCTGACAGCTTAAGGAGGTTGAAACTGGCAAAAATGGTTCTTATGCGTATACAAGATATGTACAGAATGCCAGATCTGAATGTGTCAAATCTATTACATTTTCACAGAGTATACTACTTGAGTAGTGATGTAAGCTGTTCTCTGTCAATGTACATTCAAAAAGTGGTGCCCTATATGTCTTTCTGTGCTTTGTCTGTGCTGCTATAAAAGGAAGCACTTTTTCCTGGTTCTAGAGCCAAGTGATGTGAACAAGACATCAATCACACTGCTGAGAGATAGATGTCAGAAATGGAAGTCACTCGCACTTCTCAGAGTTAGTACCCTCCAGAGCACACTGGTGAAATGTACATTATATCATCCTGTGTTTTACCTTGCTTCCATATGGTGCCTCTTGGACCATGAACCAGATTTTTTGTTTATCATAGAGTCATAGAATAGTTTGGGTTGGAAGGGACCTTAAAGATCATCCAGTTCCTACCCCTTGCCATGGGCAAGGACACCTTCTGCTAGATCAGAATGCTCAAAAGCCTCATCTACTCCGGCCTTGGAACCTTCCAGGAAAATGGGGTATCCATGACTTCTCTGGGCAACCTCTTCCAGTGCATCATCATCCTCACAGCAAAAAAATTCTTCCTAATAACTAATCTAAATCTGGCCTCTTTCAGCTTAAAAACACTACCCCTCATCCTACCACTACTCTCCCTGATAAAGAGCCCTTCCCCAGCTTTCCTGTAGGCCCCCCTTAAATACTGGAAGGCTGCTATAAGTTCTCCCTGGAGCCTTCTTTTTTTCTAGACAGAACAAGTCCAGCTGTCTTAGCGTGTCCTTGTAGAGGAGGTGATCCAGCCCTCTGATCACCTTTATGGCCATCCTCTGTATTCTCTTTAACAGATTTATGTCCTTCCTGTGCTGAGGATTCCAAACTTGAATGCAATACTTCAAGTGAGGTCTCACAAGACCAGAGAAAAGGGGGTCAATTGGCTCCCTTGACATGTTGGTCACACTTGATACAGCCCAGGATATGACTGGATTTCTGGGCTGCAAGTGCACATTGATGGATCCTGTGGATCTTATCCTCCACCAGCACCTGCAAGTCCTTCTCTTCAGGGTTACTCTCAATCCATTCTTCACCCAGCCTATATTTGTCTTAGGATTGCCCCAACCCAGGTGCAGAACCTTACACTTGATCTTGTTGAACTTCATGAGGTTTGCACAAGTCCACCTCTCAAGACTGTTCAGGTCCCTCTGGATAACATCTCTCTCCTCTACCATGTTGACCACACCACAAAGCTTGATTTCATCAGCAAACTTTCTGAGGGTTCCCTTTATCCCAATGTCAATATCTGCGACAAAGATGTTAAACATCTTTCCCAGTACCAACCTGTGAGGAATGCTACTCATCATTACTCTCTACCAGGACACTGGACCACAACTCTCTGAGTCTGACCATCCAGCCAATTCCTTATCCACCAAGTGGTCCATACATCAGATCCATGTCTCTCTTGTTTAGAGACAGGGATGTCTTGTGGGACAGTGTTGAATGCATTGCACAATTCCAGGAAGAACGTATTCGTTACTCTTCTTTTATCCACCAGTCCTGTAACCCCGTTGTAGAAGGCCACCAGATTTGTCAGGCACTTTTTATCCTTAGTGAAGTCATATTGGCTGTTGTCAATCACCTCCTTATTTTCCTTATGTCTCACAAGATTTTCCAGTAGGATCTGCTCCATGATCTTACTGGGCACAGAGGTGAGACCGAACATCCTGTAATTCTCTGAGTCTTTGTTTTCTTTCAGTTTTTAATAATGGGGGTTGTGTCTCATCCTTTCCAGTCAGAATTGATCGATTTTTCTGTCAGTATGTATTGATTTATTTTCAGTACAGAACACCAGAGTTACTATGAAGGCTACATTGCAACCTACAGACAAAAGGAAAATTAGGACCACGAAGTTGAGGGTAAGTGGGATACACAGGGGTGTCTGACAATGCAAAGCCTACTGGGATACTGTAGCAGGAAGATAAAGGGAATTAAACAGATCCAGCCTTGCCCAAGCTGCCTTTTGAGGTTGATTTCTAGTGTAAACTATTTTCTAAATTGTGGTTGGAAAAGAAATATCTTAGGTAGTTGAGTACATTTCTGGGAAGTAGGTGATGATTAAACAATGTGGACAGCTAGTGCAAAGAGCTCCTGTCACTCTGTTCCTGGACCCTCTTCTATTTAGCTGTACTTGTAAAGGTTATCAACACAGTAGTGAAGATTTCCAAAATTCTTTAAACAATCCTCGCTTTCTTTTACTCTCTTGCTCTCTTTGAATATATGTATGTGATAGTACATGTGTACATATATATAACTATGTTTAACACTATATGTAAGTAATACCATATATGTTCATACTATTATGAACGTATGTGTTGATGTATATGCATGCATATATGTGTAATTTGCTAGATTACTTTGAACTGTCAAATAAAGGTGCTAGTGTTTATTATTCATGACTCAGAAAGGCAAAGAAATAGCCTAAGGAAGAGCAAAGAGAAATGCAGAGCTTACAGAAAACACATCTCAATTTTATAGATGGGGATTTCAAAACATAATACTTGCTTTATAGTATATCCACATCATGAACCATCAATTACAATAGTCAGGAAAGTGGTACTACGGCTTAATGACATAGCACATTATTATCTGACCTAAAGAGCTGTGAGACATAACCTCCATCAAACCTGCTCTTATTATCACTTTGTACTTTCTGATCATGCGAAATGGATTCTCTGTCTCCTTGTATAACTTGCAGGGATTATTTTGTAATTTACTGGTGTCATTTGCTGTAGCTCATCATTTGCCTGATGAAAGAAACCAGAAAACCAACTTCATTAAACAGTAAATAAAACTCAGGATGAAGACAAAACATCTAACATGGATGCTGGTAATTAGTTTCTTGTTCCAAATGAATGACTTTATATTTTGGGTTGGAATTTTTTTTCCTCTTTTTTCTCTAATATTTTTCTGTGTGTGAATACTGATGGGGTTTAATCTTACAAGAACTTCCACTCTGAATCTTTGGCCAGTGTTGCAAATTATATTATGATTTATTCTTTACTGCACTGCTTTTGTTGCGGTGTATTCAGAGAGCACATCTATGTACAATACAAATTAAGACCTGATCATGACAGGGATTTATAACTCTTCGGATGGCACTTAGTTGCCTAAATATAGGTGTTCAATGACATATTATGTACACAGGGTATTTTTCTTGACCTCCATGCACTAGTCTTGTAGTGCCTATGTCCTATCTGGAAGCCTGGATGCCTATCTTGACCACTTGAAATAGCAGACCGGTATCTTTATGTTCCTAATCACTCATCATGAGTACTTTATATGTTCTTAAAATGAGAAAAGTAAAGATTCAGCCCTAACACAATGTTATATACAAAGCTCTAACTAAGCTGGGACAAGAAGAGCTGTCTTGGACAGTGAAGTCAGCTCCTTCACAAGTCTGAATGCAAAGAGGAGATCCCCTGGTGATACGTGATGTGTTACAAAGTCCACATGAGTTGGCCAGAATCATGGGGGATCAGCTGCAATATTAATTGATGGCCAAACTGCACAGATTCACTGTGAAATGGACACCAAAAGTAGTACTGCAGTTAATTCTGCCACAAAGATGCATTCACAGTTAGTTGGTTCTTCTTCCTTTTCAGGCAGACCCACATGGAAGGTTTAGGAAAAAGGACACTATTCATTTCCATGTCCTTGACTCTGGGGTCAAATCTCTTCTTATGTTCTGTGTCTCTTCCCTCTGCCCCAAGTGAAGTAAGACATTTCTGCTTTTTCAGCTTTATTTTATGAATGCCTTTTCCTTGCTGCAAACCAAAGTGTTCAAAGGCACAGCAGCAGGCAAAAGACTGCAGGAAAGCACTATACCTGGAACAGTCACAGTGCTGTTAGATCTGCGTGAAACTTTGCTTCTTGGGTTTGAAATTAAAAATGAGGAATTCAAAATCCTATTTTGGGTCTCTGTTGTATCAAATTATATATAAACCATTGTTCTTGGCTGGGATATACTCTTTGCCACAGTAGCTTTCCTTTAGCTGAAGTATCCCATATGTCTCTAAACACCAGTTGATGCAGGCATCCCAAGAATTAGGCTGGTAGGTTCATTCTTAGTCATTCAAATCCCTTGGTCAAACTGTTGGAAAACAGCATAGGTACATCCTTTTCCTGAAAAACTTTTCTTGCTGACTGTTGAATCATCCTTTTAAGAGGACATGAATGATATTTTTACATTCCTCAAAAAATGCACAAGTAACATTTTCCTTAGATTATAAAAATATTATTGTTGTTGTTATTATTACTGCTACTGTCATGATTACTATTGTTTCTATTTACACCAATGAATAAGACAATGAATAATATTTACATCAAAGAATAAGAACCTGAAAAGTAACATGGGGTGAAAATATTTCCAATTAACTTTAATGCTATTGTATAATTTTCCCCTATTTTATGACCATATTGTTCCAATTCTATACCAAATCCACTATCACTACTTGCTGTTCTCCTGTTGTCACCTTGCTTACATAAGCCATAGCTTCTATAGCAGCCCCTAGATAGTCTAATATAGTTTTCAAATGCCTGATTTTCAACCAAAAGTCCCTTTTTTCAATTACGATCTCTACTCTGACCTAGCTGAGAGGCAAGTGAGACAAGCAAGTTCTCCTTTTTCATTCTGGATAACCTGCACTTGATGTTTTCAGAATCTTGGGTGATGTTCCTGGATTCTGTCAGGAAAAGCCTTCCCTGGAGGTGTTTAAGGTATGGGTGGACGAGGTGCTGAGAGGCATGGTTTAGTGTTTGATAGGAATGGTTGGACTCAACCTGGTTGTTCTATGGTTCTATGATACTAAGAGGTATTCTTCCACAGTTACTTAGTGCCTGCACGCACTGGGTCACATGGCGGTCTCTGCTTCTGTGCATTAGGCAGTACACAGAACTAGTTAAACTGGATGACTCTGTGGGGTTTAGTAGATCAATTGCCATTTTCATTTGGGACAGCACATGAAATCCTAATGAGAATAACAGCACTTGTAATTAGAAGTCTACAAAATCTTCTAAAATAATCACTTAAATTTAAAATGTAAATGTGGTTGTAATTAATTAGTCTATTTAGAATAAAGCTTTCTAATTAACAAATGTAAATTGGATATTTTCTGTAGATTTCATGAGGACAAAAGTGTTTCTCCTGGGAGGTGAAAGGAGATGCATTTCTAGTGAATGCCTATTAGATCCTGGTGGCTCACACCTCTTTGCAAGCCTGTGGCACTAAGAGGGACTGTCTGTGAGAAAGTCATGTTAACACCAGAGTCATAGAGATTTTCTTAAGACTTGAAATACAAAATACTACTTTTAAAAATATGACTATGTTAAACTAAATTCTGTGGTTTTAAAGCTGAAAAACTATCAGCCTTAAAATGGAGTTTCCCAATAAAGATACAACAAAGACCCTGAAGTAATATGTGTTGGTCTCTGATTAGAAAGAATGACTAGCCACCACCTCTCTGCTGAAGCCAGTGATCAATTAGAGAAGTAAAACCAAAGAAAAATAATATTTAGGATATTTAAACTTTTGAAACTTGATATCACTGCACACCAGGATCACAGAGGGAGGGAAACCTAACGAGCCCAATGTGGTATTGGTACTTATTACATGTCAGAATTCTGAAATTCTACTGGGAGTTTAATATGTATTTGTATTTCTTTTTCTACTGATTTATATTTAAACCCTTCCATTAAATTTCAGAAACACTGAGTCAGCAGTTACCCAGTTTCATTCCAAAGCAAATAGGAGAACTGTATCTGGAGACTGTCACGGTATACACTATATGGCTGAGAAATTGGGTAAATTATGTGTACCTCCATGCTGCCATGTCATTATGTACTTTTAGACTGCAGTATGTGCTTGCATATGGGCAATGGGCTAGTCAGTACAGTCAATGTTCATCTTCTACGTATGGTCAGCTGAACAGCTTTCCAGATTTCTCTGGCTGTAACCTAGTCCAGTTGACTACAATAATAGCTTACGTACCCACTTCTCATTGAATACATGCCTTAACGGTACCTAAATGTGTCTAGATGTAGATGTCAAGGACTGCAGCTGCGTCCCAATGTCTCTGGCTGTCCACGAAATGATGTCAACATGATAAAGTTATAAAACTCAAAATTTCCAAGCTGAAATACAGCTGAAACATTTTACTCCTGCAGTTTTTAGCATCAATATGAGTGTTTTGTTCTTGCATCTGTTCATGCCGAAAAATTTTGAAAGAAAGGGGGTAAAAAGGGAAGGCGAGAAGGAATGAGAGAGGTAATCTTGGAATCACCAGATTGGAAGAGACCCATCGGATCATCGAGTCCAACCATTCCTATCAAAATAATGATGATAATAATGATGAATAATAATGAAGTAATAATGAAGGAATGAGGCAGTGGGAAAGAGAAGACCAACAAAAATTTTCCAACTCATGCGAAGATTATATTCTGTCTATGATGGTATTTCAGTGGGGTTAATATGTCCTTTAACAGATAATTTTCTCTGTCATTTTTGTTAGGAAGCCAACTGGCTTTCAGAAGGCACGGATTCCCAGTTGTTACTGGCTAGACTCAAATTAAGAAGTTCTGTAGAGATAACAGTATATTTCCTATTATCGTTACCATTAATTCTGGTATGCCAGTCCACTAATTAACACTCTTAATTAATTAACTCTTAAAGTTGTATCATCCTAGTCATTCCAATATGGTATAATAAACAGATACATGTCAGGCAGTGAAATCAAAAAAGGTAAATGGAAGCATCTTTCATTGAAAAAAATGCATTTAAATTTGAATATGGTCCTCATTTTGGCTCTTTGAAGCAGATCGAGGTTTTTTTTCCTTTTTCTTATGTAGTGGGAGCATACAATGGTGTTTCTGATATCAGTTTGTTTAAGAGTATGTGTTTTTGTTTAGTCACTGCAATTTCAGGGGTCTTATTCTTCAAAAATAAGTCTCAACATAGAAAATATTACTCATTTTAAATATTGCTTAATTGGGACTTCAGCAGTATGAGAAATTTAGTAACTTGAACATAGTGGAAGCATGATTTTGGTAAGTCTGCAAGCTTCAAAAATTCCCATGTGAAAAGCAAAGATTAATTGTACAGTATTTACACCTTTTCATTGATAAGTAACACCATAAAACTGTACAAATTGCAATTTGTTTCTTTTTCCCACAATCCCTTTGGCTTTTAAGGGATGTTCCTCAATTAGTTGAACTGTGTTTCCTCTTGCTTGCTAAGCACTTTTGGTCAAACAAGGAATGGCAGAGGTCCACAATTAGATCAAAAGATCAATCCTAATGTACCATTTTCTCCTCACCCTCCTGCTTTAATAAAGTGGCTGCAGTTCTCCAGGGGACAACTCAAAATCCAAGTACTGATATTTCTAAATTAGCTGACTCTGTGACCTTGCTAGTAATTGCGTTAGTTTATCAATGTTCAACACAATTTATTACTCTCCAATATGTACCAAAGCATTTATCTCTCAACACTAACAATATTAAAAATCTAAACTATCTGTAGAGAAACAAAGGGCTATTCAATAAGAGAAATGCATAATAAAGTGGAAAACACTACACTGATGGGTAAGAGGATTAATCTAGTAACTAGTCATAAGTGAAATGAGGAAAGGATGTTTCTGTGGTATTACATTTAGGGCATTATTTAAATCCCCAAAGAGCAGATAATTTAAATAAACCTTTATTTTTCTTCCATTCATTCTTTCTTTTTTTCTCTTTCTTCTAAATCCAGGAATAAGCTACAGCTTTTATATGTCACAGAACATATTACCCTGGCTCCAATGAGAAAAATGAAGACTGATAAAACCTTATCTAAGCATTTAAAAGTCATTTGGACACATTGATCAAAACTCACTCTGAAATTAAACGTATTAAATTTAGATGGAGGAAAAAAGGCATTAAGTTGATGGAACCCAATTTTTGTATGAAGCAAACAAATGGCATCATTTCACCAACCTTCTCATCTTGATCACATTGCTATGCATTATTTAAAATATGCACTTGATTTGGGTAGTTAATAAGCTATCTGTAAACTAAATTTGATTGTGGGTAGTGCACTTCTAGTTCCTACAGAAGGATTATTGATTTGTTTTTACTTCTGTGAGATGTGAGTTTGTGGCATGGTGCCACCAGCCATGAATCAGCGTAACTATCTCCGCGCATGGGGAGATAGGAACGATAAAGAGCAGAAACGTACAGGGTATATGTGATCTTTTTTACTTAGAGCTGTCAGCAGTTCAGCAATTCTGTTCACCAGCAGCAGGCACACACACTTTGCTTCTATGAACACTGAATCTCCTCTCCTTTGGAGGTTTCAACTAAACCCCAAAACAAATGGAAGGAAACAGCTAAAATTTGCCCTAATCCAAGGTTAAAACAGTGGGAACAGCCAACATGGTTTTCTAATTTCTACCACGGGGAAACACTATTTAAGTCTCCTTTTCAGTTTTCATGGTCAAATTTCTACGTTCCTCTTGAAAACAATCATCATCTTTTAGCTTGATAAGACCAGTACTTTGTCTTTTTGGGTTCACTATGACTATGCCTGTTCTAGAAGAGGTGTAGAACAACAGGAGCAGATCCAAAGGAAAACTGTTGCAAATGATCACCTGCAATGATGTCCATAGTGCCTGTCGTGCATTAACCCCAGCCGGCAACTAAGCACTGTGCAGCTGCTTGCTTGCTAAAGCAGGATGGGGCAAGAGAATTGAAAGGGTAAATGTGAGAAAACTTGTGGAATGTGATAAAGACAGTTTAATAGGTAAAACAAAACATATGTGAACAAACACAGCAAAACAATGCATTCATTCACTACTTCCCATCAACAGGCAGATGTTCAGACATCTTTGGAAAGCAGGGCCTCATCACAAATAACAGTTACTTGGGAAGGCAAACACCATAACTCCAAAGGTCCTCCCATTCCTTTTCCGTCCCCACCTTCATATGCTGAGCATGACGTCATATGGTACGGAATACTCCTTTGGTCAGTTATGGTCAGCTCTCCCAGCTGTGGCCTCTTCCATCTTCTCATACACCCCCCGCCTAATTGCTTGTGGGCTGGTAGGAGAAGCAGAAAAGAGCTTGACTCTGTGAAAGCACTGCTCAGCAGTAACTAAGGCATCCCTACATTATCAATGCTGTTTTCAGCTCAAATCTAAAACATAGTCCCATACTAGCTACTGCAAAGAAAATCAACTCTGTCCTAGCCAAACCCAGTACGACTGCTCAGTTTTGGGGTGGAGGGTGACTTTGGAATAGCTCTGTTCTCATCCTGAGGGTTGCCTACTTCATCTGTTGAAGGATGTTAGGTGGTTCTTGAAGAACAACTTGGAGTTCAGCTCCATTTGAAAAGGTTGCGATTCCCTGAGGTCACTTTGGGGTGTGAACCAAAAAGCAAGTGGGGATGGTCGGAGAGTTCACTTCAACAGGACATTTCTGATTGGACCTAAAGCAGCAACACAGACAATGAAACCTCATAATCGATGAGTTTTACTAAATACTACCATGAAATCCTTCAAACCCAATTTGAATTAAAATGTTAACCACATATTACGTAATCTTTCTAAAGAAAAAAAAAATTGTGTTTCTTTATAACTTTCCTAAGATTTTTCACAGGAAACTTAATGTCTGAAGAATGTTTTAAAGTTGGTATTTTATCTATTTTTTTTACCAGAATTAAGACTAGGTTTTTAGAACAGTAGTAACAGTTCTCTTTATTCACATGACTCTGTACTCTCCCTTTTCTGTAGAAAAATAGAGGGAGGAAAGAGTATTATCAGGAGCAGTGCCGGACATACATCCAAGTTTGCAGTTTCACTGTCAACTCAGATAGATATGAATTCACTTCTAAACCATTTAGGAAAAAAAATTAGTTGTAATGGTACAGGACTAATCTGTAAAGTGAAATTAACATCAGCTAGCTTTATATTTCTAAGATGGGCAGCATGAGCTGAACCCCAGAGATGTTAATTTCCCTTCATGAACTGTATTGGGATCCTATATTATTGGCTTAGGCATCAGTGAATAGATTTTAAATAGAGAGATAAATCCTATACTACAGGAAAGTGGAAGAATCTTCATAAGAACATAATTATGCCTACCTCTAGGTTTTTCCTCAGAGACCTTTGTACACACCTCTTTAAATACATGTTCTTGTTTCCTCATACTACGTTAAAAAAGAATTTGAGACTAATGATATTTTTAAGACATGGCACTTCCATACAATGAAATTTGTACAATTCCAAGGTGATTCATTACATTGTTTTACATGTGTGCTAGACAAAACATTTTTTTTTAATCAGAATCTATTTCTACTTAGTATGTAGTTTACTCTGTGACTGAAAATGGATTCTTAGCCTAGAACTCCACCAGTTCACAATGTGGCATACAGTCTTCATACATTACCTTTTTCTGCTGTGTTGTATTACTCTGGCACAAGATCAGGGTTTTTTTTTTCTCCATTCAGTTTGGAGTCTGTTGTTCACATTAAATTACTGTGATTGGATATAATGGGACATGACAGATTTGAGAAACACACAGAGTGTAAATGTGTTGTGGGCTTCTTTTGAGATAAAAGCCTCATGCTCTGTTATTTTAGTCTGTTATTTTCTTACATTGCCATACTTACTGATAGGGTACCAGGACTCCAATGTACTAATGCCTGCACAAAGAGAACAAAAGCATATGTCCTGCTACACATACCTCTAGTAAAGAATAATGTGTAGGATTCATTACACCAGACTTTAGGCAATCAGATTAAAGACTCTGAGTTTCTAATTACCCCAATGTCCTTAAATAATTCTTGTCAAATAGAGATGAACCATCACCTCTAGAGTACAGTTATCACCTGATCTACTTCTTTATATTAATGATGGGAACAAATACTCTGGCTTTGTGCAAGCACTAAAGAAAACTCTTTATTTACTCTTGAGAAAGCCCATTCCTTTGTTCCCAAAGTGAACGGCTGAGAAAATGTCAGCTGAGGTGGTCTTTGAAACACAAAGGCAAGTCAGGGAACATCGTGGGCTACACACTGTTTCCTGCTATGTTCTATAAGAGCTGTAAGGTCTGCAAGGATACCTTCAAGGACACAAAATCACTTCATGCATCTACCTGGTTTTGATGGTGAGGGAATCACTAGGAAGTAAAAAAAAATATAAAAACAAAGCAGTAGTTGACTGATATAAACAATTCATCCAGTTCTGCCTTCAATCATGACTGAGGGTTTATAAATGCATTGACTCACCAGGTTGGAATTCATCCTAGCTGCTGCTATATAAAAGTCTGTCACTTATTAACAGAAAAAACTGCAGTTAGGGTAATCAAAAATATGACTTGGGTAGTTAGCATCAACCTTGTGAAAGAGCTTGGAAAAAAGTATAACTATATGGATGTCTGAAAGAAACTTTTTTTATTCTCCTTATGCAGAAAGTGAAGTAGGCAATGTAGGTAGATTTATGTTGCTATACCATTCCCCAAAGGCCAGATAACACAGATAAATTTGTGCTACACTGCGTGACATATCCACCCTTGGAGTTACAGTGAGTACCCACATCACACAGTGTTTTCCTGGATCTTCTTCAGACTTATGTGGTGCATGAGATCCTCACTTATATGAATAATGTTTTCTATGGAGTGGGGGCAGGCGGCTGCAGGGGAGGGCAGGAGGTGCATTAAAGGTGTCAAATAGAGGTGTGGAACTGCATGCCCCAGAACTGTGGTGGTATGTGAGGCTATGGTTACCCTTCCACTCCTCCTCTCCTCCACTCTGCAATCCATGCAGAGCAATAGGTCTCTCTGAAGGCAACACAGACATGGAACTCAAACATCCTTATGGCCTTCCTTCATCTTCTTCCCTCCACTGAACGGAAGTGGAAAATGTCTGGTTGTCCCACTGGAGAAGACTGATTATGTTCATTGTGTCCCCAGTTAGCATTTCAGTCACTGATTAATATGTTTTGGGGTGTTCAGAATTGTGAATCACTTCTTAGTCACAGAAACTATTTCTGCGTTTCCTTCTGGTTCTTTTCTGCAAAGACAACAAAGAGTTTCATTATTTCCACTCATGTCACATCTGCTGATTGTGGCTCATTGAGACCTAAATGTATTTCAGATGTCACAGGTGGAGTTGTTGAGAGTGTGTAGTGGGGACCTGACTGCTCCTGTGGAAGTCCATAACAGTTTCACAGTTGACTTCACTTGAAAGAGAGCTCAAGCCAAAGCTCAACGCCTTTGAAAACCATACCCTACATATTTAAATTACCCCACTTTTTCTCCATGAACTTGATTTTCATGACAGTTTTCCTTCTTCCTCTGGGAAGACATTATCTACTATCTTCGTGAAATGTTATAAAAAACAATTTAAAAAATAATGATGTCTGTGTCCTTTTATCACCACTTCAGTCTATAAATGATTTCTGCTATCATCTCCTGAACTCTGTTCTGTCTCGTAATTTTCTATCTTGCCATTGGTTTATTTTGCAACTTCTCTGAGTGTACAAAGATAGGTACTAATATAATGAATATCATACCTTGGATTGCTTACTACCGAGCTATTTGGAAATCAAACTCATATACAATCCTAATGAAACAGTTTAAAAAAATTCTTGATACAGGAAAATGTTTGTGTTACAATTTTCATTCACAGCATCACAGTAAAAGCAAGATGATATGCAACATTTATTTGTAAATAAATGTTGTAAATAAAAGCACAATAATGCCATGTCAGTGGTATTAGTGACTAAATTAATACTGCCTGAAAGCAGTGATACTTTTTGTGTTAATTAATAAATAGCTAAGCATAGTTCAGGTACATTCACAGGTATTCTATTCCACAGAAAATATTACGTCATAGCCCTTAAGTTTTTCTTATAGGTCTCCTGAGAGTCAGTAACAACAACATGAGTACAGCTGAAGCTAAGCAGTGTGGAAAATCATATAGGTAAGTGCTCTGAGCTGTTTTCTGTTGGTCGGATTGTAGAATGAGCTGAGCTCATGTTTGTGGGCAGTACACAGAGTTCTCTGCTCTTCAAGCCCCCCCCCAACAGCTCATGCCCCATGGTTAAGATGTTAAATTTCAGATAATGTTTCTTTATGTGGAGGTTACAGCTGTTGCTGAAAAGCAAATGGATTAATTACCTCAAGTACTTGATACTTACTATAATATTTAACATATTGTGAGTGAGTAGCTCATTGCAGCCAAACTCACCCAAAAATCTGGTTGGTGGAACTAAAGTAGAAGGACCAGAAAGCCTTTGATAGATCTGAAGTGGTGTGCTTATATTCAGACTTGGTGTGCCCACAGCACTCATCCTTCTGTGCTGTGCTAGCACTTCACATCTGGTAATTTAGTGACACAACAGCTAAATTTTTTAGGGAAATGGAAGAGAAGAGCTGAAAGACCCAAAGTCAAACTTCCCATTTACTTAACTCAAAGTCACCGTGGCAGATGGAAGGATTCAGCTTGAGCAGAGAGACAGCATTGCCTTGTCCCAGGTGAGAACAGAGACTCAGATCTAGTGGAAGGAAAGGCTTTGGACTGGCTTAGACTAAGGAGGAAACAGTATAGGTTATGGCTGAATGTCTCTTAAACAGAACTAGGAAACATCCCCTACCCCAAAATGGAGATCAAAGTATTTGAGAGGATTCTAGGGCTCTAGAGCTTATCTAAGTCCCAAGAGCAAGCCCCAGTATACACATACATGAAAGTTAAAGGAAGAGGAAAAGGCTTGAGGTATCAATGTTTGCTGCAGATCTATTTATGTAGTTGGTTCTGTCTCATTGTTCTGTTCACCCATTATTTTCTAGATACTCTTTTTAAAAGAAGTCTTCATGTGGGAGATTCCCATTTTTATTTCTATTTCTTCAAATTTCATTACTGTTTCAAACACTCAACTGCAAGACCAGTTATCCACTCCCTAGTCCAGTGAACTTATACACATCTATAAATAAGAGGTCAAACAATTTGAAGAGGTGAAATCGAGAGACAATTTTTGAAAATATAGCATACCAATGCATAAGATGCTACCTTAGAGAGAAAGGGGAATTTGCATTAAAAATACTGTTTCAAATTAGTGGAAGAGTATGGACTTGATTATCTCTGAACTACAGAGTAAAATAGTATCATTTTGTCTTGGTTTTCTTAAAAAAGTGACCAATTTGGTACCCCAGCCAAACTGAGAGCTCAGTATTAAAACTAAGGAATAGAAATAAGTCTCTCTCTTCACCTTAGGATTAAGCATGATTTTTTTCATCATTCCACTGAGTATTTCTTCTTGACTACTTTAGTTCTCTATTTTCCATGCAGGATCTTCTTTATATTTCCCCTTAAACTCTGTATTTGGAAGAGAGTGGTCCTAATAAGTAGCGTAAATATCTAAAAGTGTAAATGTTGATAGCTGCTTATGTGTCACAATTAATCTCTACGTTAGTATTATTATTTTTCAGATGGAGAATGGAATTCAAGAGAACTGCTCTCTAGGCAGATCTCAGGAATTCTAGGAGGATTCTCCATTCAGAAGAGCAAAACTTCGTTCATCACTATGGTGGTCAAGATTTTCATGAGGTTTCAAATGGAGTTGCAACTTCTTATTTTTTTTTTCCTGGATAACCTGTCTGAACCACTATGCAACAGGTTGCAGAAAGACTGGAAAATCCTACTTACTGCTGTGACAACAAAAGTTGTTCTTTGGGTCTTTCCAACACTAAAATGCCAAGTCCTTAGAAGAAAAAAAAATCTGATACTTGTACATCTCTGACTGGTCCATTGAAATCAGGAGAAATTTGGGTATAAAGTTTTTTTGTTTCAGTAGTTTTCTGCCTCTGAAATGGCAGCATGACTGGGGTGTGTGTTTCTTTTTACGGGGACATTACAAGGTGACATTCATTAGCATTTGATCACCACAGGGGTGGAAAAGCTAATGACAATGATAGTGAAGTCTTTGGGAATGTGTTTGAAACAGTAAAAGTTCAAGGTTTTAAAAGTCAGTTGCACCTTTTTAGTGCTTTCAGCTACATTCAGTATCCTCAATACATCCCCATTTACTCCATCCACTGTGCTATTGCAGAGCGTTACAAGTAGTTGCTGTGCTCAGCTCAAGAAGAGGTGGCAATTTGGCACTATGAAGTTACCCTAGAGAGGTGTTAGAGGTTGTAATTATTTCAGTTTTGCTTTTGGGTTTTGACATCACCAGGTGAGAGGTGCTGTTCGTGTGCATGGTGTAGTTGTCATTAAATATAACCGAGTTGAATGTTTGATGAACTGTGGAGTGGTAGCTGAGGAAGAGATAAAGAAAACTAAGCATGCAGAATCAGACCTTTAAAAACAATCTTGATGTAAATGAGGAGAGATGTTGTTAGCAGATCAGCAGATTGTAGAACTGTTCAATCCCCAAACAGTTAGCAATGAAAACATTTCATGCTATGCTACTGCAGCATGGTAATTTTTATCCTATGGTTTTATTGCTAAATCTGTGATATTATATGGGTATATATGTCACCACACAGGCAAACCTTGTGTAATGAGATAAATGGAAACAACAGTATATATTCTTCAACAGCATGCACTTGGCAAAGAATGAGGATTGTATCTAGAAATGCATTAGGTCTACAAAAATGGATTAATTTTTCAAATGTTTATTGTTGTTATTGTTATTATTGTTATTATTTTTTATTTCTAAGCCTTACTAGACTTCATTCTTTCAGGTAAAAACATGCATATCAGCTTTGCAGTTTGATTGCCTTATGGGCATAAAGCTTTGCATATTTACTGCCCATGAATCATACAAGTATGTGAAATCCAGTGAAGATTCAATCTTTCCTGCTAGATGCACCTCTACCCGTTTAATTAAAATATGTATTATTAATAAAACTAGATTTAAGTCATATTTTTTACAGATATGACTGAAACATTAAGGGCAAATTGTTTCATACTTTCATAGTCATTTGCTTTTAACGTTTTGTGCCTTAATCAAGGTAATCCTAGGATAAGGTTTGTAGCGATTGTGACTTCATGATGTTTAAGTTACTGAAAACAGATTTAAGAGTATTGTGAGAGAAATTCACGTTTGCTTATGAAATAAGCTCCAATTTTTTTCTGCAGATAGCATTCTACATAATAGCAAAATGCAATAAAATGTACCTGTTTAGAAAACTGTCCTTGGTGTACACATTGCAGTTTATTATATCCATCTTTACTAAATATGTGTCAGGTTATCATTTTACTCCAATGGTTTTGAAACCTTCAGATGTCACAGTTGCCCTGTTCCCTTGACTCATTTCCCATTTCATGGCAAATTTCCCTAGCTCTCCTGTAATATTTTGTATGTAGAAATACTGATAACTGCAGTGTAAGTAATTTACATGTACCTGTTGGTGAGGGATCAGTAATACTCTACCTTGTCCTGCCTACCATTTAATTCTGCATATGTATGACTGTTTGTGTCTAACAGAGCTTTTGCTTCAACAAGCTTATTAATTACTTTTAAGGAAGATTTTAATTTTTAATTTTAACTTGTGAGCTATATTGTATACATAATGGAAGTATGAACAGTGGGAATTTGAGAGAATACCTTCCCTGAGAAGGGTTTAAAATGTAATTAAAGCATATTACTCAATCGTGGCAAAAAATTTTCAGATAGGAAAGTCTTGAGCATATTTGCTGCCAGCCAGAGAAGAAGAAGTGATTAAGTGAATAAGAGAAGAATATGTATATTTTACATTCAATTAACTCTTTTTTAAGCCTGTGAAAGATCACTATATTTCTATGCACAAGTCTGTTTGAATCCATGGCTTATTATTTCATTGCCTATTACTGAAGTGAGTTCACGTCATTGAGTTTCCTCAACATTACAGCTGTATATCACATATTGACAGCTGAGAAGAAACACAGGAAACTCTGTGCGAGATGGGCAACCACAGGGAAACCTACATCCTGAAATAGGTTTTGCCTCAATATAGCACCTAAATTCAACATTATGGGGGAAAAAAAAGTAAAAAGGGTATTTTATAATAAGGATACATCAAGTAAAAATAACATATATTAGTATAAGGAATAAGGAATAAAAAATGGTTTTAAAATTGTTTTCATTACAAGGACAAACTTTGCTGAAATATCTACTAAGTACAAACCAGAACAATATGATGCATATATCTTCTTTTTGTTTACCTATATGGTTTTTTAATCTTCAAGGGTCTCATATTCAAAGCTTTTCATATTCATGTATCATTAGGAAAACATTTATGCTAGAGAAAGGAAAATCAAGATTTCCTTTTAAGGATTTCTTAAACTGAGGCTTTAATAAAAATTGTCATGAGAATGACAATAACATTTTAAGAATAGCAGTCCTGACCTGTCTAGTAGATCTCTGGTCAAATAATTATTTCCATAAATAAAAGGAGAGCATGCACTCTCTATATGGGTGAAATACTAAGAAATTACAGGCACTACAAAGACAAAATGTATTCCAGAGTACTAACTTCATTTGTTACTGGGCAATTCTTACTTGCTGTGAAAAGTTGTAAGGTAAAAATCAAAACATAGTCTCAGAAATTTAAAACTGTGTTACAAATTAATCATAATAAGAAGCAGTATTATAAGGATACATAGATACATGTAACAGAGCAATGAAGAGCAACTTCATTAATAAATATCGTACCCTCTGCATAAATTTTATAAATTATATCCCAAAATATGTATCTAACCTATATATTCTAAATTCAGAAGACATTTAATTTGTCAAATTTATACCTGGTTTTTGTGTTTGTCTATATTTGAATGATTAAGTTGATATCTCGTGAGTGCTAAAGGAGAGTGAAGTTAAAGTTGTGTTCCTCACATCCTTTGGGAAATTTTAAAATAATTCTTTCATAAAGATCCATTTTAGAAATTTGTACTCACATAGTTTGGCAAAGCAAAACTCCTATTTCATTTTTACTTCTTATTGAAAAAAAATCATAGAATCATAGAATAGTTTGAGTTGGAAGGCATCTTACTTATCACCTAATTCCAAGCCCCTGCCATGGGCAGGGACACCTTCCACCAGACCAGGCTGCCCAAGGTCCCATACAGACTGGCCTTGAACACCTCCAGGGATGGGGTAGCCACAGTTTCCCTGGGAAACCTGTGCCGGAGTCTCACCACCCTCATTGTGAAAAAATTCCTCCTTATGTTTAGTCTAAATGTGCCCCTCTCCAGTTTATACCCAGTGCCCTTAGTCCTATCACTACAAGTGTTTGTGAACAGTTCCTCCCCATCTTTCTTGTAGGCCCCTTCAGATACTGGAAGGTCGCTATAAGATCTCCTCCGAGCCTTCTCTTCTCTAGGCTGAACAGCCCCAACTCTTTCAGCCTGTCCTCATATGGGAGGTGCTCTGGCCCTCTGATCATCTTTGCAGCCCTCCTCTGGATGCATTTCAACAGCTCCATGTCCTTCTTATGCTGAAGATTCCAGAACTGGACACAGAACTCCAGGTGAGGTCTGACAATAGCAGAATAGAAGGGCAGAATCACTTCCCTTGACCTGCTGGCCGCATTTCTTTTGACACAGCCCAGGATGTGGTTGGCCTTCTGGGCTGCAAGTGCATATTGCCAGGTCATGTTGAGTTTCTCATTAACCAGCACTCCCATGTCCTTATCCACAGGGCAGTTCTGAATCACATCATCCCCCATCCTGAACTGAAATAGGAGGTTGCCCCAACCCAGGTGTAGGACCTTGCACTTGACCTTGTTGAACCACAAGAGGTTCTCACAAGTCCACTTCTGCAGTCTGTCCAGGTCCCTCTGGATGACATCCCGTCCTTCCAGTGTGGCAACTGGTTTGACTTATTTGATTAGAGAATAAAAATGACATTCCTCATCCCCCAAAAACCCTTAAAATGTCACAGTACAGTTTTAGTAGTAGTACATAAATTTAAATTTCAATTAACTCACAAATATTTGTGATAAGTTTGAGGGAATTGGTTAAGCAAACAAACGAACAGGTAAACACGTTAAATGCACTATATACATTGTTTTGTTTAGTACCTTTTTCCAGACTCCGGATTAAAGCTATGCGCAAAATTTATTTTGCCTTTAAAATGACTGTCAGGTTAGCAATTCAGTTTAATTCTTGCTATTTCTCCGATTAATATTAGTCTAGTACTACTATAAAGAAAAATCATGTTTGATGCTTAATTTCTGTTTCTACACTCTTTAACTGAACTACATGGGAAACTGTTAATAAGAGCTATCATAGCAAAGAATAAATGAAAAACCAAAAATGACACTTACATGTGGTGAGTGATAACTGTTACATGTCCAGATGTTATTTTTTTTTTAATAATTGCTATTAGCTGAAATACAATAGAAGGTGAGAGACAGGGAGGTAGACAAGTACAATTGAGCAAAAGAACTTGGACAGGATTCTTCTAACCAACCACAGATGTCTACATCTTAATAGCGCTCCCCAGAGCAAATGGAAAAAAAAAAGGCACTTTCATGGTGAGATTCATTTCATCCTGAAGAAGGTAACTGTCTTGGGGCAGACGAGCAACACCCTGGAATAACTTCTTTAGACATTTCTTTGTAGATGCATACAAAACAGACATGTAGAGCCAGATGGAAATGATATTCTCCCTCCTGTTCATAATGGATGTAGCATATTTATTTCATTCAGTGTTTTTACACATCTTCTTTTATGCTGAAAAAGGGAAAATCAATCAGTTCACTCATCACAGTCATTCATCTCTCTGGAAAAGCAAGAAATAGCAGATGTGAAGATATCTTTGCTAGGACTAAGGAAAGACCACTGTGTTATGAAGGAGGAATGGATACCCCCTGTGTTCTGCTTTTAGCTGCAGTAGTCCACATAATTCATTTTTCTCTAAGCAGTGCACTGTTTAGAGGACAGGCTTCATCACTAGGTCATCTAGGCTGGCTGGAGGGATTATACCCCTGGTCACAGGAATAAACAGTTATTGCTTGTTCTTTTTAGTAAGTGGAACGTATTTGCCTGTTGATAAGAGGTGCCCGCTGTTTTTACTGATCACATGATGATATTGGCAATGAATCCACAAATCAATACGAACACTATTCCTCCTTGTACAACAGATTTTATTGCACTGTTGGTGTTTTTGACATCTGGGAGTGAACTAATGCTTTTGGTAGGCCCATGGGGCAAGCATATATATAAAGTGCTGTGTTAATTCACTGCAGGAACAACCTTCTGCTCTAATAAAACATACTTTGGGTAAAATCAAAGACTCTCTGCTCCAAACATCCACACATAAAAGAGAACAAATTATTCTGTCAATAGTGAAACTAATGAGTTTCTTTCCATTGGATTGTTTTCTGTGTATCCCATACCTTTCTACTACAATAATCTTCTGACCAGGTGATACTCTCTCGTCATGATGCCTTATCTGTCCTCATACCAGGATACCTCTAGAGTACTCTTGGTTGCTCATTGTGGCCACCCCTTTTACCAAAGTACTCTGTGAAGTGTCTCATAACCTGTGCTGCAGAGCAGAAGATTACATCACTCACCTCTTTGGCTGGAGCACACACCCATGCTTGTTCACTTGCCAAAAACCCTAACTAAATCTAGCTTTGCCTATTCCTCCATTATTTCTACCTCTCCTTATGCATGGTGTGAAAAAACAAATTATTTGCATATTTTTACATACTTGGGCTGAGATTCAAATGTCAGTGGCCAATTGAAGGACAAAATTTAGATTACTATACAGCTGAGAGTCCTGAGAAAATGGCCAGAGCAATGGGACACTGCTCTGTGGAGTATTTCTCTGATTACCACCTTTTAATCTTTTCTTATGAATGTCTTCTGCAGATAAGACTATGGAACACTTAGGAAGAAATCCTAGTCAATTTTTCTTACTAAGGTTGGCCAGGTGCCATCTCTGACCTTGAAATCACACTCCTAAGAAACAGAATCAAAGAATCTTACAATCCTTTACGTTAGAAAGGGGCTCACAACATTTACTCCAAACGTCCTGTCGAAGCAGAGTTACTTAGACCAGACTGCTGGTGTTGTTCAGATCATTGAGTCATAGAATAACCAGGTTAGAAGAGACCCACTGGATCATCGAGTCCAAACATTCCTATCAAACACTAAACCATGCCCCTTAGTGCCTCGTCCACCTGTGCCTTAAACACCTCCAGGGAAGGTGAATCAACTACCTCCCTGAGCAGTCTGTTCCAGTGCCAATGACACTTTCCAAGAAATATTTCTTCCTGATGTCAAGTCTGAACGTCCCCTGGCAGAGCTTGAGGCCTTTCCCTCTCATCCTGTCCCCTGTCACTTGAGAGAAAAGGTCAGCTCCCTCCTCTCCACAACCTCCTCTCAAGTAGTTATAGAGAGAAATAGAGTCTCCACTCAGCCTCCTCTTCTCCAGGCAAAACAACCCCACCTGTCTCAGCCACTCCTTCTAAGACTTGTTCTCCAGACCCTTCACCAGATTTGTTGCTCTTCTCTGAACACATTCCAGGAGTGGTCTCAGTAGTGCCAAGTACAGAGGGAGAATAACCTCCCTCGACCTGCTGGTAATGCCATTTCTGATAAAAGCCAAGATGCCATTGGCCTTCTTGGCCACCTGGGCACACTGCTGGCTCATGTTCAGTTGGCTGTCAACCAACACTCCCAGGTCCTTCTCCTCCAGGCAGCTTTCCAGCCAGATTTCTCCTAATCTGTAGCTGCACAGGGGTTTTGTGCCCCAAGTGCAGGACCCGGCATTTGACCATTTTGAACCTCATGCCATTGGTCTCAGCCCAGTGGTCCAGCCTATTCAGATCCCTTTGCAGAGCCTCCCTACCCTCCAGCAGATTGACACTTCATCCCAGCTTAGTGTCATCCTCGAACTTGCTAAGGGTGCACTCAATGCCTTCATTGATAAAGGTCATTGGGTCATTGATAAAGGTCATTGATAAAGACATTGAACAAGGCTGGACCAGCACTGAGTCCTGGCAAGCCCACTTGTAACTGGCCTCAAGCTGGAGTTAACTCCAGCAACTGCAGTCGCTTCTGGACCAAACAGCTGCAGACAAAACAAACCTTTACTTTCCATTGTATTTAGTCATGCTTGACATTTCTTGAGTTTTGCTTTCCTCATTGTAGCTAAGTATTACTCAAAATTCAGCTCACTTTGCACTTCTTTTTCTTTCTTTTTTTTTTTTTTTTTTTAGAATAGCCACAGTTACTGTCCTGTTAGAAATGTTGATATGCTTAATTGATGACTATGAGATCAGCTGCTCTATTAAGGTCACCAAAGCTTCCACACTAAAAGATCAGGGTTTCAGTTCTGCAAAATCTTGGAAGCAGATAATTCCTTGAGCATTTTATACTCATCACAAGAATATTTAAAGCCTTCCCTGCTGAATAAGTCCTTATATCCACTTGTGTCACTGGATAAAGCACTGCTCTGCAGGCCAGAGCAAGATACAAAATTTCAAGGAGAGTAAATTAAATTTCCTCCAATAAGAGTTCATGAACAATTGAACGTCGAGCATATGGACATTCCAAAATTTTGGTCTTCTTATATTTTTCCACATTATGAGGTGTAAACATAAATAAGCATAAAAAAAAGCTGCTTCTCAAAGAAAAATACTGGAAACTGGAAGAGTGCGCTGATGCAGTGGAAATACATTGGATTAATGTGATTTTTAGATTCCTCACAGGAACAAGCTTAAAAAAATGAAACAATCTTTATTTTTAGAATAAGGATCTTAAGTATGGAAACATCAATTTTTTAGTCAGAGAATAGCATATCCCCCCAGCAAAAGCCTAACTTCATATTTCTTCACAAGTTGGAAATACTGGAGAGCCTGAATTGGGTCAAACCACTTTTAACCTGGCTGAAATATTCTAAGGATGACATCGTTCAATCCTATCAATTCTTCATTTCCTATTACCCCAAATCCTGTTTGGGAGTTTCAATACAGGAAAGGTAAAAAGATCACAAGGCAACACAGGAGCAGGTAAATATTGACAGATCCAAAGCACATACCAGTGTCCTACTGAGAGTTAAAACAACTGCCTGTGCTGCTCAGGGACTGAGTCAATCCTACAGATGAAATCTGTCAGGGTAAAACTTTTGCCGTTTTCTCATTTTTTGCTGTATTAATGTGTTCCTTCTATTAGATTTTTTTATCCCTTTTAGCCTTTCTAAACGACAATTAAGTCTGCCTACCCTATCAATAGCAGGTAATTTATTTGTTTCTACAGCTGAGCCTGACCTTCATTGATTTTATTGGAGTAATTTGCTGGAAATGATTTTTTAATGTTAGATTTATTACAGAGGCACTTCATTGTCCGATAAATGAAGTAAATTGTATTTTTAAAGTAGCAAACTGAAAGAACCACTGAAATTTGAATGAGTTTTTTACAAGCATCTTAGCTCAAAAGGTCCCTTATGCATCTCTCATATGGATGTCAGTTTGCCAACAAGAGATTTTTTTTTTTCCTGGGTTTGTGTGTTCGGGCTTTCAAAAAACATTAGCCTGAACCATACAGAAACAGACCTGGGTGCTGTGAACAGCAGTTCTGCTGTCACTGGCTGTCCACAGTGAGGGACTGTGCCCTTCTTCTCCATCCCAACTTGTACTGTGTGCACTCTCATTCAGTTCAATGGGGCTGATAATCAGTATGAAGGAAGATGTTGAAAAGGAGCCTTTTAATTTGTTAAAGTATTTCTCCTTTTATTCCACATCTTTCTCAGTCTGCGATCCTCTTGATTACTCTCTTTTAACCAGTTACATTGGGAGCAGGATTTGTGACTTGTTTACCCTTTAGATCTGCTTTCTGTATTGGTTTCATTGCTCTGCGTGAAGACACTGCTAACTGTTCTGGAGAACAGTAAATTATGATCTCTACATCTCAGTGTAGCTCAAAGTCAGATTTTTAGTTGAATCTGACAGACACAAGTTTCCATTGTATTTAGATTAAATCAAAAGTATTTGTTAAGTTGTGTGTAGTTCATCTTTCAGGCCTTTTTGTATACACTAAGTCTTCCCACACTATGCTATCCCAAGCAAAGTTCACTTTCAAGAACTCCCTCTGAGGCTTTGTACCTCTGTGCTGTCTCAATGATGATCTCTGCCTTCATGACATCATTGCAACACTGCATGATTGACAATGATACTGAGGAGTGTATTGGTGTATCACGCACTCCTTCATAACACCTCCCTCCCACTGTCATCCTTGCACTATGGAACCAACATAGGACATTTACTGCCACTGCGTTGTTCGTGATACTTGAGTAAAATCAGTGTACACATAGACACTGCCTTGTCTATTCAAATCACAAGCTCTTCAGCACATGGTTTATGTGCTTCTCTGTGTAGTGCTTAAAACACTGGACGCACTTAGGAAATGAAAGAACACTTTTTCACTTATTTGTGTGTGCACTACCATAATATATGGTCAATAATAATAACCATAGCAACAACAACACAGCAAGAACAATTGCAATTGTAGTGGTTTTCTTGAACAGGAAAGGCATACCTTTCTAAATTAACAGGGTTGTTTTTGTTTGTAAGTGAAATTTACATTTCTCAGGGCAGAAGGCAAAAGTTAGACTTATAAAAGCTGTGTTCAAACACTTAAATAAAAATATCATGACTGTCAATTCACCATTCATGTTGTTAAGAAAACACATGTTCAGATGCCACTTAGTCAGACAGGGTCCTGCATACCCTAACCACTAGTTTTTCTGCAGTGGCCAAAGATGCCATTAACATTTTAACTTGCTTTTTGTGCGGGTGTCTCCGAGACCCTTATATGGCATTTGAAAGAGGGATTCCTTGCATACCCTGCTGTACCTCCTGTATTGACCTACTTCCCAAGCCAGTATAATTCCCCTCTTGCCCAAGAGTTTTCCAGAAAGAAACTGAATCTGAATGGGTTGCACCTGAGGGAAATGCCAGTGTCAGTGAGAGCTGGTGTTTCTCTGTGTTTCTACAAAGGATCATATGAAAAATTAAATCTTGGGTTCCACTTAAGAATAAGACATTCAAATCTCTGCCATTCTCTATCTGAGCAAGGAGTGCAAAACAGCATCCCAATTGAATATGTTAACCATTGGAGTCACAAACCTATTCCTAAACTAGGAAAGTCAAAATGGTTGGCATTTGGAGTGTCTTGGTGCTCTGGACATGCATGTCTCATCTGTCAGTTTAAGTGACTGATCTCTATGTGCTCCTTCACACTTCTCCCTGCTTTGGATTACACATCTTTCTGCTTATTTCTCTTCTGGGGATCCTTGGTGTAAGTACCTAACTGCCCACATATTTCCTACCTGGTTGTCTGATCAATAAAACTCACTTCCAAAGGCCTGGTGCCAGCATATTGATATCTGGAAGCAGCATGTGCTCGGTACTTTTGAAAATAAGGTGAGTGTAACGTTGAATCTATCGTTAACTTAAATTTGGCATCTAGATATGAACATTTTTAGGTTTTGTGGACATTCATTTTTTGTGGTAATTCATACAAAAAAAAAGCCCAGAAGAGAAGTAGGTGTGCAATAGGCACTCTCTTTTGCTATTTAAAGAGCATTTGAAGCAACTTCCACAAATGTGTGTCCATGGTCTCACTTTATTTTACAATGTGTATTTTTTGAGGATCACACCAGCATATGAAGCAAAACTTGAAAGTACAAAACCATTATAAGAATTGAATACAGAACCTAGAGTGCTTTCCTTTTACATTTCCTAGCTTGTTTCCTGTCTCTGTTTCTGTCACCCTTATAGATATAAGGAATCCATCAACATATTTTTATGGATGATTAAGAAAGGCTGACCTTTCTTTTGCAGGTACAAATAGGTAGTTCTTCAGAGGCTGTAAATGAATGACAAGATAATTCTATCCATTTAATATTGAAGTGATGTTGATAGTATCATTCTTCTCATGTTTGAAACGGGAAAGTATAGAGACCTTTCTCCCTCACTCTGTTCTGCTTTATGTGATGGATTTTCTCTCTGACTAATCGCTGTCACATTAACCTGCACTATTTCATCCTTCAGAGCTGTCAAGATAATGACGATAATCGAAGTGGCTCATTGTAGGTAAAGGAAATTATATGAGCAAAGTAATATCATAAAACAGTGTTTAAATATTTTAATTTCATTTGTCAGGGCTGCCCCAACACTTCATTACACATATAACCATCTCTCATCAGTGGAATTAGTGCATTATTCATTACTGTTAATTATTTTCACATAATGGCTGCCCTGATATATTTAACCTCCACATTATATCTCAGATAATGGGCCTGTAAAATTGAATTGTGTGAAGAGCAGAGTTCTAAAGCTCATTTGCAGAACATCAAAGAACAAAGAAGAGGAAAAGAATTCTAAATGGGACATTTCACCCAGCTGGGGCCAAACATTTGTTTCTGTCTGATTTGCATACAGAAAATAGGAGGTTCAAAAGTGGTTTAACATTTTACATGCTGTCTGCTCCTATTTCATAGCCAATTAGAATTTGTTAATGTCCTGACTGCTTGTGACACCTTACCAGTGAATCTATGCCTGAATGGCAGTGAGCTGGAAAGTTAACAGAAGAAAGTAGATGTTTCCGAAGGATAGATCACAAAAGCATATGTCATATTAAGGTGTTATCTACAGTTAATACTTCTTTTGATGAACATCTGTGTTGTAGAAGTAAACTAACAGAAAGTGCTGCCCAGAACTGAGAAGACCTTATGAAATTCCAGCAGTAGTCTCTTAATTATTTGGTTTTCCCTAGGCCAAATTCTCTGATGTTTTCTGTCATGTAGGATGTAGGAATGGGTGAGAAGGAGAATGCAGCACCCTGAATAAGTTGAGTGTATCTGTACTGAATGTAGCAATCTGTTTCAGCAGACTCGATGGACCAAATCTCATACAACACATAAGCAAATATCACAAATATCACATTGCTATCTCCTACGGTGCTTTGCTGTGCTGGTATGTCTGCATTACTGTTTTAGTGGATGGGAAGTGTGAGAATCCTTTTCACAACTTTGCCAGGTGTTTTGAATTTACAACCCAAATAAAACAAAGTCAGTACGAGTATGGGAATTCGGTATAATTCAGATTTTAAGGAACCAGCTGAGATACTAGAAATAATCTCAGCTCTATGTAGCAGTTTCAAGTCCGCTGTAAGTCCACTCCAGCAGCATGACTTTAACTGAATAGCCATAGTTTTCCCATGTATAGGCTTATCTATTATTCACAGATTTCAATGGACCTGAAAAGGCACTGAAATCAAACACTTTATGAAAAGAACATTCATCAGCAGTTCAACATGTTGTAAGGACTAAGGTCAGGTCAGCATAAACAGATTTTTCAAACAGATTATGGGAATTTTCTTCAAACTTTAGTTTCAGTGCGTTTGTGAAGTTCTCTGTGCATTCCCATGTAGCTATATGAAACATTTACTGCTTTCATCAAAAATTTCAAGAGAATGGGTCTTCCAAAATGCAGGAAATACCTTTGTTCTGCTCCATGCCTATAGTAAATTTTATAGATTTTTTTTAAAAAAAATACTTCAGACCTATTTCTCAGCTGTTACAACATAACTTATGCCTGATAGTGGGACAGTGATCTCAGAGATGACTCAGCCAATCAGAAGTCATAAAATGCTTAATGACTAACAACACAACTCACTCGAGATCATTAACATACTTTAGTATTGGCTAGAAAGTCATATTTCACAGGAATGATAAATGTCTTTTTCCTAAGTGGCAGTAGGTTTTTGGCCATATCATTAAATATTCATACAACATATATATAAATCTTCCTCCACTTGTCATCATCTGGGATTCATTTGGAAGAGACACATTTGTTTCACTTTGTAATGTTTTAAGTTTGTTACAGCCCTTAGCCTCAGCCACCAAACTCTAGATGTAGAGTAAGTTATAAAGGAAAGCTACATTTTCATGGACCTGGCTTAGAAAGAGAAGTATTTTCTCCTTAAACTGCCCATTCTCAGAGTAAGTTTTTTAAATGGATTCATATACAGTCATCCATACACAGTAGGAGCTGTGTGAACAAAACCTGCTGATAGTCTCTGAATAGAAATCTTTTTTATTTCATAGGATATTTTCAGGGTACCATGGAGTATGGATAAAAAGGGAATCTAGGGAGACCACTAAGTGAGTGTAGTAATTTCTCTGTATCTAAACACATTTTATGAACTTTGATCAAAGGCATGACAAATATTCAGTGCCCTCGATGGACATTCATTTGGGTATTCCCAAATAAGAACAAACTGGTAAGAGACTAAATCCTCCTTTTTGCATTGCAAGGTGAGCAGCTAAAATGTAGCACTGAGAGGGGGTAAAGATTATCTCTCTTTGTACTCCTGCCAGATCACAATTCTTTTTCTCTCCTGAAACAGCTAATACTAAGGGGTTAAACTTCCTTTTATCTGAATGAAGTCAAAGGCCTCTGCTCAGATGAATTTTTGTCTATGTCCTCTGTATGCTGTACTGATGAGACAAATACAAGGGCTAAGCAAGGGAACCCAAGGAATTCCTCAAAAAGAGAAAGATGCTTCAAGAAATACAGGTCAGCTGAATGAAAATAACGTTTGATTTTGCCTACATTTTCTTTGCATCCTGAATACTCATTGTTTACCTGGTTTGAGTCTCCTCAATGGTGTAGTGGACAGTTCTTGCTCTATGGCAAAATGAATGCAAGGTGATGGTTGAAAAATGACAGTTTTGAGAAATCTCTTTAGGCTTGCTCCTGTGCTGTGAAACATCAGTCTCAAGAACAGCTAAATGCGCTGGTTGCTGAGAGCATTCCACAAAGCCTCATGGTATCAACATTTTTTACAATGAGATAATCTACTTCTCTGGATGCTGCATTACTACAATATTTTGCATTGTTGAAAGTAACACACAAGTAGGAAACAACACAATTGCTGACAAAAATTAATCTTATAATAGTATTTTTCCTATAATACCTATAGATGTGCATGCACACATACATACACATGCGCACACACACATAAAAAAATCAAGGTTGTTGTTTTTGTTAAATTGTGTTGAAAAATAGTTAATAATTGAGGAGAAAGAAGTGTGACCGGGATGCAATCATTACAGGATTTCAATTATTTCCAAGGAAATATTTCCTTAAAGTTAACGCTGCTTGGAGTGACTACCTGTTTTGAAATCTGTGAATCCAGAGTCAAAGATTATAAGCTCATTTTAGATACTGAGGAAGAACTCTCTCTGCTAAGTCTCAGTGACCTAACTGTTATAGTTTTTTCCATGTTGGCACTCTGAGGTGTGATTCTTCTTACAATGTGAGCTAACAGTATTTCATAGAATAACCATAGAACCATAGAATCACAGAACAACCAGGTTGGGAGGGACCCATCGGATCACCGAGTCCAACCATTTCAGAACTATATTTCACTTAAGACATTCTATTTGCAGAAAAGATCCACAGTGTTACAATGGACTATCACTTTGAATGTAGTGAGGTGTGCCAGTATTTTGAAAGTATGAATAAGCTCATGTCCTGCACCATAAAACAGGAGCTATTTAATAGACTTCTATTGTTACTTCTATAAAGTTGTAGTGGATAAGCTAGGTCCTTTGAAAATTTACAGAATACTGCAAAACTTTCCATAGAAGGTTTCTAGGAAGCAGGTGTCAGTGTAAGTTTAAAACCAAAGGCCAGAACTGCTTTTGAGTGGTGATGAAATACATCACTTCATGTAGTGGAGATTTTTTAATTTGTTTTGAGTGGAACACAATTGTTTTCCAAGATGTAGAATAAAATCTTAGATCCTCCTTCCAGTCTCTGTCCATACATATGTCTTTCCAATCTGTTTTTCAGGCATTACAAGATATTTTTGCATATGTCTTATTTTCTGTGATGAATTTTTAGGTAATGAAAATAAATGTGTGGAATAATTGAATCTATAGATGTTATAATTGGCTGTACTATATGGTATGCTATTAGTGAAACTACTCAGCAGAAGGGTCTGAACGTAGGAAACAACTATGTTAGAGACAGATGTCTTAAGGCTTTGTGACCTAATAGTAACAGCATTAAGCTGTCCCCTTTTTGCACTGTAAGGTCAGACATAAAATGCAGCACTGAGGGAAGGTGAAGATGATTCTCAGATACATCTGAAAAACTGAAAAATAGAGTCAGGCGTAAGCCAAATGTTTCTTCTATATCTCTATTTGCACAGGATTTCAGTTTCCATGGGAAGAGTTGACAGCAGATTTCTCACAGCAGGCCTGCCCTGTCCTTGAGCATTTCATCTCACTCAGGCCCTGTCAAGGCATGGTCTGCAGATTAGAACATTTTTCTGAGTAAGTACTGTCATCATATATCAACCATGCAAAAGAAAGGCAGCATCCTGAACATGGTTTTTGCCAAGTGAAGATAAGATCCAGAATGAGTTACTCTATTTCCAGATTGGAACAGGAGTTTGGATCCAGTCCAAACTGGATCCAGAGTTCAGAAATATACCTATATAATGAGACAAAAAGAAACAAACAGGAATGCCTCTTTGACACGTCCTATAAACATCTCTCCTAATTTATTCAGTTTAACAGGAATGGAGCTACCTTGCTTAGGTGCTCTGATTTCCCAGGCTATGTGTGATCTTCATTGACCAGTGTGCAGCCTGCCACAAAACTAAGAATTGTGATACTGTTATAGACTCATGTCTGTTAATTGTTAATTAAAAGGGCTATTATTATCATCAGATTTATTCCTTAGAAGGGGAAAAGCTTAATATGTGACAGAGAAGTGAAATAATTCTTCAAGCTTTACCTTTCAGGAGAATGTTGACCATTATTATTCTACAACTTTCAAAACCCAAAAGAAATCTATCATTCCCATCTCTTCTAAACAAAAGTCTTTCAGAAAGGGAAACTTATAGCTTTGCAAGCTGAAAAAAATCTCTAGAGACTTAGAGCTGATAGTAAACTTGCAACAGAGCTGACAGTAAACTTGCAACCTCTAAATGACATTAAAAAAATCTTTTAACTGTCACTTAAAGGGTCTGATAGAAACACTTTAATAATGATATTTTTTACTTTGCATTTCTCCAAATAAAACCTTAACAATTCTAGTATCTTCCCATATTGCTATTGCTAATCTATGTAAGGGACAATTGGCCTCCCTGAGAAATGTTAATTCATATTGCATATAGCTCTGAGATCATCTTTGTTCAGATTTTGTATAATCCAGGATAAGGAGTATACTGTGCACTCCTTAGGTACATGCACATTTCTCCCATTACATGCACATCGTACTAACCGTCCAGACAAAAGATGTCCTAAGGCTACCTCTTCAGACAGTGAGGTACTTACTGACAGCTCTGGGCTTTAAGACAAATTAAAATAAGCCAATTTTTCAGTCTGTAGGTCTAATAAAGCTTCTGGCTTTCAGTTCTGTCTATTACTATGAATAAAACACCCTGACAAGAGAGAAGACAGGGTGTTTAGTTTTCTGGTGGGGGTGATTTTAAGGTGAAGACCAATTCTGCAATGCCTATTTCAGTTCTCATCAGTGAGAATCTCATGTCATTAGAAAAGCAGGAACAAAAAGTTTCATGTCCTACTTCTCCATTCTGAGCACTCAACTCCTTTTCCACTACTGTTCTGTGGATTGAGTGCTATCTGAGGGCATCGTGCATGCCTAAATATATGTTCTTTCATCTCAGAGTTTGATTTGGTGATGTCAATGTGTATCACGTATAAATTTCATAGATATTCTTTTACAAACGCTGTGCCTGTTTTGTTCAGAGCTTCAAAACATTTGTCCAAGTTAATGTTCTCCGAGTGATGCATGTACTCATGCCCTCAACCACTCATGTATAAGTTTCTCAATGTTTCCTCATTTCAGATGTAGTCTGCTAAGTCACCAAACCTAAAGAATCCTGTAAGCAGCAGAACCAAAACTACACTTAAGTGTAGAAAATTGAGAAGAATATATCGTTCTTTTGGTGTCATAAATATTTACATTAGTGTTTTCTATTACTGAAAACTTGCATTTAACTTACAACAGAACTCAACTGCTCCTCAATTTTCACTCCTTGAAAAGCACCAAGTTTAGACTTTGCACAATAGATAGAACAGAAAATTGCCTTTTGGAACAAAGAATAAAATTTCCAATGTGAACATAATGCAACCAATTTAATGAAATACTCAATAAGGTAGATCAAAGATCAAGTATTAATTTAGAAGTCTAAGTTGATGAATGCCTGATATGATATTTGAAATTATTAATGGAAAAAATTAAACAAAGAAATGAGAAGGTGCTCATGGGAAAAAAAAAAGAAGATCAGCTGATAAAGGTTGTTACTGCCTGTAAGGAAGAAAGGCAAAAATTGCATGACCTAATTTTTATGGAAGATATTAAATCTATGTTCACTAATAATTTTCAAATTGTTACCTTACAAATCACAGATGTTAACTTCTTCCTTTAGTCATGTACTTAAAATATAGATAGTGGTCAAGTATGCATGCGTGTTGTGGCTGGCATGAACAAAGTACTCAAAGTAGTCAATAAATTCCTTGAGTTATCTTTAAGACACAACGAAAGAACAGGTTTGAAACATTTTTGTCTATTTCCTCAAAATGTACATTTCCAGAATTTAATTTTTCATTTCCTGTATGGGAGTCATATGAGAAACCATGTGGCTTGTTCTCATATCAGTGAAGGTCTCCTTTTCATAAACAATACTATCCTATGCAGAGATAAGGCCACCTATCTTCTGACAGATGAAAGATATATCTATATTATTATTTTAGACTGCACGGCTAATAGAGCAAAATTTCCAGTCATTCCCTCATAGCACAGTTTGGTTCACTTTGAAGAAAAATTGTGTAACACATGAAGCGGGTTCCTCTTGGATGAAACAAAATCAAAGTTTTGAAAGGGGTCGGAGGTAACCCCTGAAACGTGTAGTATGGATGTCAAGGTCTCAACAATGTTTGAGCCTACAAAGCCGTTCCTGTAGCCCTTGTTAAACAGAGGGAGTAAAAGCCACCCTGCACTGTGAAGATTTAGGTTTGCATGCAGACAAGTGGGAAGCCTCATGGAAAACAGTTAATTATGGTGGAAATGCATGAGAATTATTTAGAATGCCATATAAAATATAAGAGTTTTTACCTTTCCTTTGTAATTGTCTGAAAGCTGAATGTTTTTATGGTAGTTTTATTCAGTGCTCCTCTATCTTCCTAGTCATGACTTTATATTATGTACAGCTTTTTTATTTCTGCAAAGTCTTTCCTGAGAGCATCTTTTCTGACTCTCCACTAGCTTCTGCAGCAAACGGTAAAGGTCTCACCATTAGATGGTCCTCATGCTCACTCATCCAGTAGCAAATTGGTGTGTATTTCTAAATATCTATAAGAAAAAATATTATCTACTTCCTTCTAGCTATATAGTTACTTCTCAGTAGTTTAAAATGTTTGTGATTATCTTACAAAACCATACACACATGTGTTTAAATTAATTTTAGAGACAGCAGAGTGGATTAAAAAATACTGTAAAAATTGCTGAGGAAAACCAAACCAAGAGGATATTTTTTTTTAAGTTGTGTGTTCGGAGTTTTTTACAAGTTAATATTCTTGTCAGACAATCTATACATTTTGGTGTTCAGTTCTGTCCCTTGGAATAGATCTTTTATGAGGATAAAAATCTTCCCATTGACTCTACTGCTCAGAAAGATCCTGGCTTGTGAAAATATCTGTATTCAGAAAAGCATCAGGGTAACTTTACACGTCTGCAAAAAAGTAAGGCTGTATTTATATACTTGATTTTGTCATTAATTATCCCATTTAACAGTGTTAGGTCTTCAAGTCAGCCAAGCTGTATTGCAATATGTTCATAATAGCTCTGTACATTTATGGAGCTTCATAAATTGTTTTTAAGCAAAGCGGACCTGAATAATTTAAGCATTGTCGTGAATGTTAGTGTAGGCAAGATCAGTTGAAGCATCTCTCTTGAACAAATGGTCAGTGGAAACCAAATTTGTTGCAATTTGTGTTGATCTGAGAATAAAAGAAAAATGGATTGCATCTGCTCACCAGATGTATATTTAGTATAAATATAAAATGCACCAAGAGTAAAGTCCTGTTTGGGATATGGAAGCAGTCCAGTAATATTCCATCTCTTCAGCCTGTAGAGGCTTGAATTCATGTGAAAATTAGGTTAGTGAACCTGATAAGGGGGTATGATTCTTCATTTAAAATTTTATAAATACAGTGACTGCTTTAGTTTCAGTTATATTATCTCTGTTGTTTGATTGTACCATAGGGCTTTGAAACAGTGATTTATTTTCATTACATTTTTTTGACCTGTGAAAGCCTCTGTCATAAATCATAGCTTCTGTGGATATATGGAGATCTAGGAAGATGTCTTGTCCAAAGTCATACATCTGGTGATCCTCAGGAACAAAATACTTGTCCATTGTGTTCTTTAAATATCATTAAATAATTCTTCAATGTGGAATTGTCTAATGTGCAGGTCAGTGTATATAACATACCCAGGTATAACGTCTGCAGTCAGAGCCAAGTTTTTAAGCAGGTACCTGGAGAAGCAGAAATCCTTAAAGAGATGATTGAATTACCTGTATGGTTAAACAAGGACATGCTTTAGAAGCCCTCCAGAGGGAGATCCTGTCCACACATGATAGCTGTCTAAACCCATCAGTACCATAGTCACCACCAGTACCACAAGTTCTATAGTAGCCAACTCTTGTAATAGCAACTCTAATTGGTCAGATTTTCTTGACGACTTAAAAATAAATATTGGATTATTAGGATAGAGAGAACCATCATTTCTTCACACGGTGCACATGACTAGAGATTAATATTTTCTCTGACAAAAGAAGTACGAGGCGAACTGTTTTCTCCTGATCCCCTGCCTCCCTCATTGCTTCAACCTTGTCTTCAGTTCTGGGATGGACTGAGCTTGGGCTCAAGAAGTACAAAGCAATTCCTGCCTAGGTTTATCTGTCTCAAATATTCAAAGTAAATGTCAACATTGAAAAGGATACCACTGTACTGAGGTTAGAACTTCGACTTCAGAATAATACGAGCATTACTTCCCCAATACCTGGATCTATTTGAAATGACAGATTTTCAGAACAGAGAAGTGATTTTGAGCTGGAAATAAAATGTGCAACAGTGATTTGTGCCTTGCCTCAAGATGCAACAGTGGTACTGAGGAGAGGGGTTGACTTCACACTGCCATGCACACATAGAGAACAGACACGAAATCCCAAACCAGAGTGGTTTCTCTGGAAGAAAACATTGGATGTATTGGGACTAGAAAATCAGATGAAGTCTCCTCAGAAAATGAAATATATTTGGGAAAAAGGAACAAATCCTCCTTCTCCGTCATGACTTTTACCATTTATGTCTTTGTGGTATATATTACAATATATTTATGTATAAAAAGTGTATTTGTAGTTTTCATATATGTGTGCACACATATAGTAAAAGTTGTGATGGAGAAACAAGATTTATTCCTTCTTCCCTAACAGAGATAAAGGTGTATGGTAAAACAAAACAATCACAGTATGTTTGCTGACTAGAAAGAAAAGGGAGAGGGAGAAATACATATCCTCTATCTATGCTTTATAATACTGGGAGGTACTCAGATTGGAGTGATAGGGTCAGTATAAGAAGTGACATCAATAAATAAATCACAGTTTCACATAAAATTATGGGAATTTGGAATACATTGTTAAAGTAGTTTGGGAATCACTGAACAATTTCAGTGAGTTACTTTGTGTTCAGCCACTGGAGCCATCTGTCAATGAGATGTCAACTCTTCTGGTAAATATAAACTGTGTTACTAGTGCAGATGTACACTTGAGCAGTGAAAGTAAACATCTTCAACAGAAATAGATTGCATTCGCTATCAAATCATATCACTCGTATGCTATTATCCTTGCAAAGCAAAACTACACATCATGTTTTAATACTTACATGGGAGTATTCCTTATTTATGTAATTGCTTAACGTCACTTGGGTCTTCTGGAGCAAAGTAAATTATGTCATGATTAAGATGAAAATATCTTCAAATTCACAACCTACTGAAAGTTTTACTCCTTGCTGAAAAACTGAAAATGGAACTCATCTTGTGAAACAGATTATGGAGATAATCCATAATTTAAAATATCATATATGATGTAAAACATTGCACGTTTTGCAGTCTAATTCTGTTCATTAATCTGTGTTTTTCACTTGCTTTTAGTAGTATCAGCAACAGTTCAATGCATCTAGTCACTCTTTGAGTTCCAGGTTCTTATGGATTTTTATATTTATGAATAAATTATTTCTGGTAAAATGAATTTCATAAAATGTTTCATCATGGCCTTTCTACAGAAGTGGCTTTAAAACAGTCTGCAGTTTTTAAAGAGTGTTTACCTCTAGTAATGACTGTTTAAAAGTTTCTCACAAACAATTTTAATTCCATTAGTTAGTTAACTATTTTAATATATAGTTCATATTCATATATTCATCTAACAGCCTTCCAGCCTTTCAGGGGGCCTATAAGAAAGCTGAGGAGAGGTTCTTTTGTCAGGGACTACAGCAACAGGATGAGGCATAACAGTTTTAAGCCGAAAGTGAGTAGATTTAGATCAGATATTAGGAAGAATTTTTTTCACTGTGAGTGTGATGAAGCACTGGAACAGGTTACCCAGAGAAGTTGTGGACACCCCATTCTTGGAGATGTTCAAGACCAGATTCAATGAGGCTTTAAGCAACCTGATCTAAGTGTTTCTGCCCATGGCAGAGTATTCGAATTATATGATCTTCAAGCTCCCTTCCAACTCAAACTATTTTCTTATTCTATGATTCTGTGATTCTATGATTTTTTCATGATTTATTCACACTGCTGTCTGATCGGTCATTGATAACATACTGTTGTTTTCTCAAGTGAAAGACTATTAATCTGATAATAAACAAGCACAAAGAGTGGTAAGTATATTTTTTCTAAGGGGAGAGAAGGAATTTATATCATAAAGGAACCTTGGCACGGTTAGAGATGTTTTTGAATATTTAAAATATTTATCTTAATTTCTCAGCTTTTATTGGCAAAATAATCCACTACAACTTGTTACCTGATTGTTTTTCTTATTATTGCCATTTGAGAGGTTCCCAGGGTTTAACTAATAATAATTTTTAGAACCCCCCTCTATTTGTTACTAGGTGTCCATCATAACGATGTTCAAAGACTGTTTGATGAATTTAATAAGAATATTAGAACAATCATAGAGCCCTGTACTGCACAATTGTGGCAACAAGTTGCCTCCGTGTCAGTGACTCAGCGTGACTGATCCTGGGTACCTGTTGAATTCCAGGGATCTAAATATGCAACATCAAACAGTGATCTAGCATTTGTTACCTACCTGATGTCAATCCCAGTATATCCCAAGCTGCTTTACAGTCTAATGCTGCAGATTAAAGTTCAGATTCTCAAGGGAAAGTTAAGTACCTTTTCAAGTGTCTAAATCCAATATGGGAAAGCACAGGCAACAATGACCCTCGGTCCTGATCCTAAAGCCACAGAAAAATGAAATTTCTGTAGCTGGATGTGTACATCTGCCTAAGTCTTGCCACTGTTATGCTGCATGGTCTTCTCTCAGCCTCTTATTTAGGCCTTCCTGGGAATTGTAAAACAAAATCTTGTATGAAGTGCAGAAATAGTCAGCTAAGCCTCTGCCCCATTCAAACACTTTTACAGGAGTAGGGGTTTTTTCTATCTTTCCTCTTGCAGCTTTGCTATTAGGATAGTCTTGCAGGATGTGGGCTGTCCTGTTGCAGAGGTTACCGCTGTGTCAGAAAATAGGTGAAAATGGAAGTATAGAAGAGTGGTTAGGAAACTCAGGTAGAAGGCAGTACAGGTTCCCTCTCTATGTGAAGGAGTGTTTGTTTTATACAAAGTGAAACAGCTTAACAAGAAGAATAAGAGCTTCCAGCCTCAGAATAACTGTTGTTTGCTGATGAAGGCATTCTTCATGCAGGTAGATGGCAGGGATTACTGTCCCTCAGGCACAGACAGGAGGAACTTAATGCAGTGCTGTTGATGCCCCAATCACTCAGCAGTTGGTCCCATAGGATTATCAAGACATTCAAGTATCTAAGTCAAAGATGCCTACAAGAAAAAGAGATAACACTGAGGACTGAAGCTTGGACTTTTTTGCAATATATGGGGTTCAAATCATTATCTATAGAAGAAGCTGCTGGGTCAGAGTTCAGGGATGATGATAAATATCTGTTTTCCTAAGTCCACAATAATTCTGAAATTTAAAGAGGACTTTTTTTCTGGTTTTCCCTCTTCAAGAGACATACAGTATCTAAGGATGTTGTTTGGACCTCCTTTCATCTCTGCCTTCAACTCAATGACATTTTTAATAGATCCTTAGTATTCACTCTGAATAAAAATTCTTTCTCATACAACATATCCCAGTTATCGGTTTTAGTTCTCTTCCCCTCCTTTATTTTCCACAAATCAGGGCTGTAAAATTGGTCAGCCTTACACCTTCTTTTCTTTAGGACCATGTTGTACTACAACAGGTTTGCCAATACTGAAGAAAGTAACCATGGAAAACTATATTTTTTAAATTTATTTATGAACTTGACAGTATAAATCATGCAAAAATAAAATCTTCATCTTGTTCTTACCTCAATCATTTTAAGAAAAATTTCTTTAGAGATTTAATAGGCCTGTACCTTAGATGGAACAAATGTGTGCACTTTTGAGCTGCTGAAATATATTTATTTTTGGCTATGGCATTCATTTTATTTATCAGCTCCTTCTAATAGTAAGGAAGTCACCACCTTCACCTAGTTGAGTCTCAGAGGAGGTACTCTGTGCAGTACTGTTTCACATCTGAACTATGACTGTAGCAGACATGGGAAGACCGGTTCAGGATGGGCATAGAACTGAAGGATCTTAAGACAGAATATTGTGTTTGACTGTCTAGTTGTACTACAAACTCACACTTACTATGGCTACGTTTAGGGCAGCTCTAATTCAGGCAATGATGGGAGGTGTTGTCTTCAGAGGAAGCAAAAAGTCAAGTAAGAATGGAACTGCTGGAAGATTATTTGGCTCTTGTAGGAGAGTGGTTTCCCATTTTATAGCTACAGGTATAAAATTGCTAACTTAGCAAAATGTCATAATTTATTTTTTACTAAATTGACCTTCCTGTCGGAATTTGCCAGAAGGCTTGATTCGTTAATGTTTGTTATTAGAGATATTTGGCTGAAAACTATTATAGGAGTACAAAGCACTCATGGCAGGCTGAATCATAACTTCAAAAGTGAACCCTAGTCACTCAGAAGAGGGGAAGCTGACTCAGATTTCAGCATAACTGCTGATGCAAGAGTGTGTATGTCGGAGGAACTAGAAATATATTTTAATTTTTTTTCCTGTTTAAACCTGAGAATATTTTTGTTGCCTAGATTATTTCCTCTTCCTACTTAAAGTAAGTTTTGACTTCAGTAGTTTACCATAAACTGAGCAGAATGCTTTGTACTTTCTTCAATGATTAGACTCAAAGATTGCTTTACAAGAATGATTCCTTTTAAGCTTTCATAAACATTTACTGTAGCATTGTACTTAAAATATCTAAGCATTCTATTATATCACTGCATGTGGCTCTGCACTCTTATTAAATCAAGTGTGTCATCTTGTGTTGCTGCTACCTTAGAG
Source organism: Coccyzus lansbergi (assembly GCA_033558105.1). Lineage (NCBI taxonomy): Eukaryota > Metazoa > Chordata > Aves > Cuculiformes > Coccyzidae > Coccyzus > Coccyzus lansbergi. The sequence goes on from JAUMJK010000379.1 coordinate 2,238,364, forward strand.
ACACAGGAGACAGTGCTCTGAAATTGTCAAGGGACATGAGAATGTGGCCATTATATTTTATACAGGATGTTAAATGATTAATATTTGTAAATTAATGCATTTAAATTATATGTGCATGAGACACTCCAAGCCTTGCAAATATATCTGGGAGACTCATTTGAAAAAAAATCACCTGATAACTCTTTTTCCATTGGAGTCTATTTGGGTTGGTCAAATGAAAAAGAAACAGTGGTGTGTAATAATTATAGTACACAAGATACAGAGTATTTCTGGACAATTATACCATGCCTAGGAAGGTGTCGCAAGGCATAAGACTGAAGGGCCAAATGACTTTACGCACTTGAGAAATGCAATAATTCCCTAGAAATGCACCGCCTGGAGTATATTATTACTATTATGAAATAGAATTCATGAATAGAAAGAAGGAAAATGGTGAGGAGGGGGACAGGCCTACGCACGCATGTACCAGCTAGTATTAAAGTGGGTATGACATCAGTCAGAGCCAATCAAACAGTCTCAGTAATGTCCAAAGTACTACAGACATTTCATAATTAAGTAATGAGACATGACAGGGCATGAATTGTGTTGTATTAATTCTCACCAAGTGTGTTGTTGTAAGGCAAGAGAATGAAGGCTGAGTGCCATCCGTCCAGCCAACTGTGAATTAATCCTTTCTCATTCTCACAATGGAACCCTTTATTGTGGTTTGATAAAATGTTAATTTTTAAAATATTTATATTGTTAATTAAGTGATGAGTTTCTAAGCCATGACAGCAATCAGCACAATTCTTTCTATAATTCTGAGCGGTGAATTGTGCTATCCACTACTCCCTACTCAGATCCTCCACAGTCAGTCAACCCATCTGTTTTCTATTGTCCGTCTGCTAATGTATTCTAATATCTTGCCTCCTAATGCCTACTCTCATATCTGCATTCATTTGCATATAAGAAGCATCTATATGCCAGTAATGGTTATTGAGGTCCTTTGAGCATATAAAGTACTATGGAAGGGCTAAATATGGCTTTTGTTTACTATTCAAAAAGAAAACACTAATGTAGTGGGGGGTATTATGCATGTCCCTTGTCGGTCAGGACTTTATTCTGTTCACTGTGAGTGGGAGCAGTGTTTTTTAATACTAAAAATAAAGCTTTGGGAGTGTGTTTCTTTGCAAAATTAGGGCATCCATTTTTCTTTGTTAGCAAGTGACTCCCAGTTAGATCCCACTTAAATGAAATATCATCTTTCTGTAGTATTCTATATGATACTGTTCATTAATTTAGTATAGATCATTTTCTTTGGTGATCTAAGACTGGCTCAGAGGTCTAGTGCTGGTACTTTACATCCCCAGTAAAAGTTTTGGTTTGGAGTTCAGTAGGAGGCGATTCACACTTAGTAAGCCTACAGAATCAACATTTCAGACCAGACTGCGCATTTATCACCAGAGGTATCCTGAAGAGTACAGCATGGTTGTCTGCTGTATAAAATCATGAAGGGAGATGCCTAGGCAAACAAGGAAATCCACATGGACTTTCATCTGTGATTGTTGTTCTACTGTTATAGCTGGAAACACCCATTAGCTTCTAAAAGTCCCTGTCATGCCTCTGAAGTGGCAGAGGAGGCTCCATGGCATTTCTGCATGGGGCAGTGTGGGCTTCACTTGTCACTGTGACCCACAAAATGTCCATGGCATGAACTGTCAAGGGCCAGAGATTGCTGACAGTGAGAAAATCTGAAGATTCACTCCTGAAATAAATGACAGAGGTGAGTACCAAGATGGTTGCTTTGTAAATCCATAAGAAGATCAAAATGCTTAGGTAATGTCACTGGAATAAGCATGAAAATCCTGCACTGGGAAGCAGACAGATGATGTGTTTTTTTCATGGTACTACTGGTTAATTTCATGAGTAAAGATATGAAGAAATTTCTTGGGTGAACATTAGGCACACATGCACTATTCCAAAATGTTAATAGCAATCATTCACGCACATGTCATTCATGTACTTGTCTCTGATGATCATTTTTTAGTAGTTATTAACTAATTATCAGTTAATTTAGAAATTATTTAGTAGTACGTAGTAACCCAAACGCATAATTGAAACTGGAAACAACAAAAGGTATAGTCTATATTTGAAATTGTTAGTATAATTACAGATAGAAAAACTATAATTACCTGGACTGGAATTAATATTCATTATTGAGATTACTGTAGGATTTGAGCCAGGTCATTTATTAATGATGTTCCTGTAATGAGAAGAAGAAATATCATTCTTACTATTTCATATTGTAATCACACACTCAACATTAACTACTTGCCTCCTAGCACTTCCCAAAGTCTATATTTATTTGTAGCTTAAGAGAAAAATATTTTCTTTTCGCCTAGACACCTTATAACTTGTTTCCAAAATTCAGATTTCACAAGTTTCTCATTCTGAATGGTTTTGAGATCTGTCTTCAGAGTACAGAACAAAGCAGTGATGAGGTAGATGCTCAGTAGTACATCATACTGAAAATTAGATATTGCACTGCATATAAATGTACGTACAGGTCCATCTACAAACCAAAAGAGATGTACAACATTATTAAAACAAGAAAATACATTATACTAACTTTGTCAGTAGGTCTTCTCAGCCCAGTACTTTACAGGAGTTGTCTTCATCCAGTCACTTTGCAAGGGCATGAAGCAATTTTCTCTGGAAACAGGCAGCCATGAATCAGAGCAACATGGGAATGTTCAATAAAAGGAAGCAAAATATGTTTTCTCAATATTTGGGTGGCTTGGACTCTCAACATCTGGGTGGTACATATCGGTTTCCTTCTCTGCTGTGTTCTTTTAGTATGTCCTTTGCAACTAAGTTTAAGATTTGAACATACTGTCAATGTGGCATTATTCTTGTATAAAACTTTTGACTTCCATCCTTTACCCTTATAAGCGAAGAAAGTAAGGTTAGTGCTTAGAATTTGCAGTAGTGGACATAATTTGTGTTTTTATTGTGAATTATTTTATGTGTGCATAGAGATAATTTTTAGCGATGGATATGGAGTAAATGAGTTAAATAAATAAATTAAAATAAATGTAATTAAGACATTTGTGAATATACATGAGCTCATAAGTAGTTCCAGACTAACATGTACTTGCTATATACTTTGTTTTGCTCTCAAGATTTCATACTTCCATTGCCTCAGTTTTCAGCAGATTTTCTAGCAAAGTGTAAATGACTGTTAAGGAAAAGGTTAAGGTTAATGACTGTTAAGGAAAATCTACTTGAGGTAGATTTGCAGTAAGTTGATTGTTTATCTAAGTGCCAAAATTTAAATCTGATTTGGTTTATTATCAAGTATTTGGTAATTTTTACACAGCTTTAATTTTTTTTTTCTTTTCAGATTCTTGTTTATCAAAACAAAAGGTAAATATCTCCTCTCCTTAGTGATTCTTGCTCTCTGAAGGTCACAGCTCAAATCCATCACCTACATGTGAGAATTTAGTGCCATTTAAAATACCATTTGTTTCAGCTTTGACTCCTAAAGAGTGGTTCAAAAATCTGAACATAGATCTATTACATCATTTAGATGCCTTAGGATATCCTGCCTTGCACCTAGTTGCTGCTGTAGAAGGGCTCCAGTGTCCCACAGATCTTGTGTTGCCTCTGCTGGTCTCACATGGATCTTATAAGTACCCCAGGGTATCTAAAGTTGTGCTAAACACCTATGCTTCGGCACCTGCACTGCTCCCCCTCATGTTCTCTGCTCACAGCAAGCATTCCTGGAGCAAGCATCATAGGTTCACATTCATGTTTCTGTGCTTCTAAATGCCCCACATAGGGGCAATCCATGACTATTCAGGATCATTTGACAGCCCATGGTCTTCCCATAAATATTTACATCATTCTACCTACCGTACAATAAAGTATGAAGCCTCATATTCTCATTTCTTAAACAACCAAAACATACTTGTAGATTAATTTTAATGCACATATTTTTTCCGTTTGAATACATCATGATTAAAAGTTCACGACCTTGATTATATTATGCAATTTGAGAAATCACCAATAATGTCCATGGTTATTAAATATTCCACTTTGTAATTATTTTGTAACTTTTGTTCTGCTCTTTGCTCACTCCAAAAATTATCATAAAATTTTGAAAGATGTCCTCAGTGCAGAATATGTCTATAAAATATTAAATATTCAATTTTCCTCTATCATGGCTTGAAAAATTCATAATTACATGATGATCCACATAATAACTCATTCTGAAAAGTCATATATGGCACTCCCCCTGTGACTGAGTTAATAATTTACTGCTGTATGGGATTTTCACTCTGCACTGTTAGTCTTGGGAACATTTATTAAGCAAATGTTCATTTGCAAAGATCAGTATGTGAATGAAGAGGGTAAGAATTTAATGAGGAGTGACAGACAGGTGAACTGATTCCATATAGTTCTTTACTACAGGAGAAAGCAGATAGCTTTATCTTTCATAGCCTCAATAGACACATGAAATGAAATATAGAAGACAAGGGGCAAGAGGAAAAAAAAGGTACTTTCCTAGAAGGGCCGATGGAAGGATAAATCTGAGAACTCATGAACATGATTCAGACCAGTGGAAATGGCTGTTCGTATTCTGTACCTTTGGACTTACATAGCAGCCAAATTCAGATTTTTAATTTTTGAGATCTTTGACCATTGTTTTCATTAGAGTACTTTCAGCATTAAAATAAAAAAAAAATCACGCTCAAGAGTACAACATCAGTTTATCTGACAGCAATATACTGTTGGAGAAACAAGACAATTTTAAAATTTTTATTCCAAAATGCATTGTAGCTTATTGTTACCTTTTATCATTTCCAGAAGTAAGAAACATTTGCAAGTAATATAATTTACGAGCTAGTACTGCAAATAACATTTCTTTCAGTAAATAATGAAAAGGTTTACTAACATTGTCCCTGTAATTACTTTATGTGAATTTTGGGTATCATATAATCAAATATAAGTTAAATAATACTGATCCTGGGTTATATTTGTAAAATAAATTCAAGAATAAAAAGAAATGTGACAGGAAGACTTTACAATTCATTCAGAGCTCAGATTTGCAAAACATTGAGCATCTTGTTCCTCATATAGCAAAAAGCAAACACACTTATTCAAGAGTTATAAAATACCCTCTTTTTAAAAAGTTGATGAGTACAAAGAGGTGTTTTACTGACTAAGGGACACTCCATTAAATATACCATGACTTCAATAAAACCAAACAAGTCTTTCTCAATCTACTGCCACCAGGATGTGTAGGGATATAACATACAGCAGAACTTTTTAAATGATTTCTTAATACTAGGTCCCAAAGGTTAGGTCTCATGTGTTTTTATGCACACAAAACCCAAAACAAAACAAAAAAGATGTTTTCTTGTATGTCCTTACTGAAGTTAGGCAAAGCTGGAATTTCTGATTAGTTTACTTTATGATTTTACTTTCATTCCAATGTGAGGGGAGAGGAATCAGTGGATTTTTCTTCTCCATGAAAGTCTAAGTTTCCTAAAATATTTTTGGCCTCCAGAGCCCTGAAATATCATGTTTTAAAACTGCAGAATTTATTTCTGAGGTCATTGCTAAGGTGAAAACAAGTCTTATGAAGATAAGAATTATTCTTTGGGTGTGCTATGTTTCCTTTTTTATTTCTTTTTGGCTGTGGGTAGATGATTGTGTAATCAATGATGCACATTACATTTCTTTTCTGAAAATGGAAATAACACATCAAGGGAGATGTGGGAACTCAACTATGCAAAAATCAATTTTCTGAAAAGAATATACCAAAAATTATTTTTATTAAAAAGTTACACATTTAAAAAAAAATTTTCAAGCAGATGATGTCAGCATCATTTCCCTTGATACATATTTTCCTGGACAGAAAGATTTCAACAGAGGATGACTGAATTTGTTTTGGCATTTGGTTTGATCACTGCTTTTAATTTTCAAAGTTCACTAGATGACGATGTTGGAACTGAGACAAAATCTTTGGTCTAAATTTCTGATGGGGAAACCCAGCCTCTATTAGTAGACAATTATCCAGGAAATTTAAAAATGAACAGACACAAGAAAGATTTAGTTTAGTCACTCAGCCCAATGACTTCGACCAATACTTAAAAATATAGGAACTTTTAAAGAGAAATTAAGAAATGTTTATTTCTTTCAACAGACTAGGCAAGAAGTTGACAATGATAGACTCTGGTATGGACTTTTGTACACTTTATATCAACATAGACTCAAATAAGTGCAGTCTCAGCGACCAGAGCATAAAAAAGAGGAGAATTTCGTTAGCAGATCAAAGAGAGGATTTGTGAAATGCATGTCCTTCGTTTCTCATTCAAGGGTATTGAATATGAGAATGTAATGAAGATGACTGACTGAAGCAGCAGTAAAGGTGACTGGGAGAAGGAATATAAATGGTTGCAAAAACTTGCAGAGGTAAGGATAACTATCTCATGGAAATTACATGCAATTTCTTAATTGTTTAATTAAGCAATTAAGTTGTCTAGGTAAGGAACAATTTGATTTCAGGATATTCCTGGGTTTTAAGAGTCAGTTCAAAAGATCTTGTTTAGCAACTTCAGTTTTTGCAAGGCAATAAAGAGACTGTGGACAAGGATTATTTTTAATATAAATTTGTGAGATATATTCAAAGAGAATGAGCTGTAATATCATAAAGGGAGAATAGCATGACACTCTGAACTGCGGAAAAAAAAATCAGATTAAATTTAATCACACAGGCTCAAGACACATTAAGAGATATTTTCCTAGTGCTTATTGGTGAGAAATGAGAGAGATGAGAAAGACCTATTCACTGACTGCAAGAAAAGAGACTCACTTGACCAAAGACAGATGTATGCCTTTACAGTCAACTGGGAGAAATAGGTAGCACTTTTATGGCATAGTCCATTTCATCCTGAAATAGATATTTCACAAGATTAGTGATTACTTAGTGCCCGTTTCTGTAAATCGACCATAAAGAAATGCTAGGCGGACTACTTAGATATATCTGTGTGAGAGTAATGTCATCTGAGGGAACTATAAGCCACAAAGGTGATGTGGTCATGAAAAAAAAGTCAATCCTTAGGTATGTTGGTTCTGGTATTCCTCAATAAAGATAAAAGCGTGTCAATGGCTTTGGGAAAAAAAAAAGAAAAAAAAAGGGAAAGGTAAGTAAAAGTTTGTCTACTATAACCTGGACAGATTTGACTGTTCAACTTCTGGAAAAAGTAAGTTAACAAATGCCTGATAAATTTTTTAAAAAAATTATCATTACCATGATTTCAACAAAGAAAAAGTCAGTGAGAAAGGAGTTAAGAATGCCAGACATTTTTTTTTGTGCATAAGATAGGGATAGGAAAGAAGAAAGTGTTGTGTTCAGTCCTGAAACTTTGTTGTAGGCAGTTTGTGTGAAGTACAGCAAGGGCTCACTCATCTTTCCTTCTCAGACCGGGAGCAACAATGACTACAAACCTCTGTGTGAATGCTGAGCACTAGCTTCCAGTGTGGGAACAAAGTTATTCAGACTAGCTGAGCATCCTGCCTCCGAAATTATAAAAATGGTAGCATCTAATGATTTGCTCAATTCAGTCTTTTGCTGGAAGGCCTGGGATTCACCTCTAGCTTAAGATAACAGAGTTTAGGTATGTATGTGAAAGCGTCTAAGTAGCTAACTCCCAACATAGTCAAAGGACATCCAGAGCTTGATTCAGTTACGCAGATGTTTACAGAAAGGGCAATGGTAAGGCAAATCTACAGGAAACTTTTTAATTTCTCAAGCAGCATCTGAAGGCTGAATTGACCCCCAAGCCAATAAGTTAGAGGAATTTACAGAACTTTTCAGTTCATCCAAAACGCACTCTGTATTTGCATTGCAAACTCTTCAGACTTTATCAACTGCACAGTCTAGATCTCTGTGTTTAACTCACAAACAGTCACTTACATGCAGACTCCTAAATGTAGAGGTCTTAATTTCAATCTAAATCTTGCCCCTCAGACCTAATTCAGCTGTTTCAATATAGGTGGATAAATAAACATGTTTCAATGTGAACTCCACGGGAAGTGCCCCAGGTTATCCTATTTGGTCTTCAACTTACACTTGACGAGTGTCAGTGTCCTATAAACTCTGTATCAGGTTTACTACCTCCATTTCAAGGTTTGGTACTTCAGTGTTTTTTGGTGCATATTTCAGAGGAAGGGGAAAAAACATGGAAGAGAGAATAACCTGGATGCCAACTACCATAAAAAATTTAGTAAGGACTTAAAACATTTTCAAATGTTTTCTAAATTCTATTTTGCTTTGTTTTGTTTTAACCCATTACTATTCAAATGAAACATTTTGAGTGTTGAAGGTTTTTCCCCAGATTGTGCTGTAAATGGTACACAGTGTCAAAGAACATTGCAGGCTTTGTGTTTTGTCTGCAAGAAAAAACATTTTCTCTAAACAGCTTTAAATTGCTACTTTCAAAATGTTGTTTCACTATGCCATTCATGTACTCATCTAGTACAAAAGAACAGCAACTGGTGAGATCTCCCTAGTAGGTACAAAATCAGTTCAACCACTTTATTCCACCTTATAAATGGCTTAACACAAAGAATCCCTGACAGAACTTAATGCTTTGGGATTTCTGCTTGTAGTAGTGGACTGTGCCTTGGGGCCAGAGTTCAGAACATCATTCTACTGAGCTTTAAATTTGGTCAGGGCCAAAAGAAAAACGTAAAATGTCATGATTAGCATTTGACAGATCTGATCATTTGTGAAGTGTGTGCGGAAACAGGGAGAAATAGGAAAGAGAAGCTTGTTGATAATATTGGGATAGTTGTTATTTATACTGTGGCATTTTGCAATGGCATATACAAACACAAGTTTTGTAGAGGTCTATTGAAAGTTTTGATTGCATTTGTTTTAGATTTGTTTAGACCATCAGGAACTTGGGCATAAGAATGAAATAAATGTGTAAAGGCTTGGTGGAATAGAAAAAAGGGCAGTAAGAGCAATAATGTAGTATAGTTAGGCTTGAAGTGTTCATAACCTAGACAGCAAAAACCCTTCTAGTATAAGTTGCCCTTATTTTAGTGAAACCACACTGAATTTTCTAAGTATTTGTAAAGTTGGTCCTCGACAGTGTGATGATTCCCAGCACGGTATTATGACAACCAACATGTAAATGTATAAAGGATACCCTGGAGTACTTTATCAATGGATTTAATTTACAGATACATGTGAAAATGTAAAACAGCTGATGGGAAAACATATCTAGTGATAAGATCAGATTATTTCTCCAGAAATGCCCTCTGATCTCTGCTCTGTAGTTTGTTTCTATCACATCAAATAAGGAATTTATTATCAATACGGGATATGCCAAGCATTTAGAAAGTTTACTGCATAATTAGTACTAAAGCATGATATAGCTTTTCCTTTCTTAGATGCAGTGTTACAATATTTACAAGAACTTTAATAATTATTGTGAGACTGTTTAGTCCAGCTAAGTAAAGAACAAGTACCTAACTGGCCTATCTTTATCACTAGTTTAATCTAACAAGCTACAGGTTATATGATTTAAAATTAAAATCCACTTCAAGCTCATAACTCTCTATTTTAAAAAAATTGAATTAAATCATCACGGAGCTCCTAAACTTCCTTCCAAAATAAAAAATGCTAAATAAAAATGCTTTAAAATAGAATAATAAAACAATGAAGGATCTCAAAGGTCATTTAAACCATAGGGCTGTGATTAATGAAGTTGCTCTCAAATATTTACAGTCACCTAATAAAAAGAGTCATGACATGACAGCAAACTGTCAGTTAGTTCTGAAGTATAGTAAAGAAATTCTTCAAATTAGATTGCACTGAATGACTGCCTTTGACAAAATAAATTTTGTTTTCCTTTGATCTTCTGATAATACAAATAGGTAATTTTGAGGGGTCTGGCAAGAAACGTACAGAGGTGCCTAAGAGACAGAAACACTAGCTAATAACAGAAACATGCTCACTGTAGGTTGGAGAAACACTTGTTTGTGCCTAGTTCAGTATATCAGAGTGATTGCTGAAGAACAATTCAGCCTGGTAAAACTCCTACATCTAGCACTGTCACACTTGGTTTCAGTATCTGCCAAATCCAGTAAAGATCGACTATGCAAGTCAACCCTGCCTGAGGGCTTGTCTATCTTGAACATTCAAATATCCAGAACAATTCTATGTCTTTCTTTCATGAATCAGTATTCGTTTTTCAGTCTTACTTTCCATCTCACCATAAAATAAAACTTGATAGATTTAGTAAACAATGGTGATCTATTGACCTGCACTATTTCATTTAATCCTCATGTGCATATTTTTTAAGAAGCAGAGCTTAAGGATGTGATCACTTACTGCCTTTTCCAAGAAGCCCAGCCTCATTTTGTACATTCTGCAATAGCACTTCGTTATTGAAGAGATGTTTGGTGCTTATCTTCCCCTTATGCCTCATCCACAGCTGACAAGATAGGATTCCAAATGTTCTTGTGGGCTGTTTCATGCTGCTCCTCCACACATGGTAGCATGTGTAATTTGTAACTGTCCTCTGAATGAATGCATGTTTGTCGAGGGAGACGTGATTAACTCTCCTGTAGTCTGAGATGCCTAAGACCTGCTGTTTTCAAACATTTACCATGCTCTGTCTTCTAAGTACAGTGATATTTGACTGTATCTGTAAGTAGTTATCTGTTATACAAATCAACCTTCTTTTCTTTCCTCCCTTCCTATACTTGAGCATCTTTTACTTCTCCATCTTCAGATTTTCAGTCAGTCATTGGTGTCAGGTTCTCTTGTCCTTTCTTCACTTTCTTATACCTCCCACCTTCCCCAGTCAGACCTAACTCTTCAGTTGAGTGCTTCCTACATGCTCTTCCTAGCTGCCACTTCACTTGCTCCCCCACACCCCATCTATTGCATTTATTCTCCCTGATTTACCAACTCCAGCTCTTGGCCAACCTATTTACCCTCCTCCCTTTGTTTTAACACTGCAGTTTCCACTGTTAGTTCTAGTTGTCTTACCTGAACAGTCTTTGCTTCAGCCATCCAGCTCTTAAACAAGTCAGTTTGCAAAGTAACTCCTTATAACTCTTGCTTTCTTTGTTTGGTGCATATTGGTAGAGTTGTTGCTCTGGTAAGGAGTTCTCAAACAAAGAAGAAGGCTGAGCTGGAAATTTCTATTACAGTTTTCCAAAAGTTTACAAAGTGCCCAGATGGCAACAGATGTTCACATGGACCACTAAAGGTTCATTAATATTGTCCAAAACCTTATCTTTTCTTTGGAGGAGGCATGAAGACATCTTCCTATTTTAGGGGTAACAGTCCCTGACTACAATCATTGTTAGACTGCAGCTCAGGACTTCAAAGTTGGAATAACTATCTCTATGACCGTAGAAAGAGAAGAGAATCATTAGATTTGTTGAAGGAACTCTTAAGACTGAGAGGACAACCAGAAGTATAGAGGAAATCTTAGCCAGTTGATTTTATTGAAAAAAACCCCCAAACCTGCATCCACCTCCCTAGCTGTAAACAGTCTCAATGGCTGTGGGATTGCAATTACAGGGAAAATATGGCAAGAGGGAAATTGCAGGTTTTGTGTAGTATAGCAGTAACTTCTAGGAGGATTGGAATAAAATCTCTCATACTCTCTTTGACGTTATTGACCAATCTGTGATGATAAACCTCTTCAAAGGAAACCACATGGAGCATGTGGGTCAACAGGCACAAAAACTCTTGCTGTCTTAATACTAAATGAAAGCTCCAAGCAGGTCATGTTCCAGGAAAGGACAGCTCTGTAGTGCTGTTTTGTCTGATAACTCCCTTGAGCAAATCTGATTTACTCAAGCTTGGCAATGAGGCCAGAATCAGACCCTTATTGTACAATAAACAGTACTATTAAATGATTCATGTTTTCTTCCAAGAGTTCTCCTTCTAGGAGTAATACTAGGTTAGTCGTGCATTTATGACTAACAGCATACAAAACTGAATAATTTTCTTCCACATAATAGAATAAAGCAGTTCTGGTGAGCTGGAAACCAGTTGTAAAGCATAGAATATCAAGGTAAATGGGTTGATATAATGGGCCAATTATGTACAATATATATGGATTAAAGAGGGCAGGAAAACAGTTTTTTATTATGGAAATACATTTAGGAAATTTCTAAGCATTTTTATATTATATTTTTCAGAGAAAGATTTTATTAGACAAGCTCAAATATATTATTTAGACAAAATGTGGTACATTTGAGGTATGATTCAAGCTTTCATACACTGCTAAAATTTTATTTTTTGAATTCTGGAGTTTTGCTGATTTAGTCCCAATTAAGAGATTTGTGATAGAAAGCCATATCATCTTTTCAGAAATGTAAATATTCTTTGAAGTTGTCACTGCCTTCTACAGTTCACAAGGTTATAGGTATAAATTATGGGACTGTTCCTAATAAATCTACTCCCAGAACATGCTATTGGAGGCTTTCTATCTCTTTTTCGTCTTGTGAACAACCCATCTTCATATTTCTGGAATGACTGAGGCAGAGATCCTGTAGAGACCAGCGTCATTCACCCAAAAAATAATTGTAATTAATTTCTTGAACTTCAAAGGACAGAGGAGTCCTGTGGGGAAAAAAAAAAAAAACAATAGGAAGAAATAACTGTAAACAAAGTATTGATTATCCAAATATCTAATGAACTGTTAATATGTTTCTATCTATATCAATTCCCAGTAGGCAGAAATAAACTCAGTGTCAGCCAGGCTAGTAAAGTAATTGATGTCAAAAAGTGTGTACACAAGTGGTAAAGATCAATATCCTATGTACAATGTACAAACAGGTTTATGCCTCTAATGGAAATATGAGATATGTGTAAATTGGATACTGATATATATATATAACATATTTACATAGCTGCATATGCATGTGTGCAACTGTGTGTATATGTTCATATACATGTAAATGTCTCAGCATGTTATATAGAATATTGCCATAAAATAAGCTGTGCCTCCAAAAAGAAAATATTTTGTAAGAAATGTAAACTGCAGTCAAGGCTGCTTTGAACTACTAAAAAAATTATTTGGTTAAAGGGTAAATACACCTTGTAGCTCATAATGAAAATCTTATAGGTAGGGGGTGGAGATTAACACTGCAGGCTGTCTGCAGAATATTAATAAAATTCAATATATTTTCTAAAAGGTATAATTTATATTTTGTGGAAATGAGTCTCTTTTTGTAATAAAATTCTTCTGTCCTTCATTCTGTTCATATAATTTTTCTATAAATCATCCTGTAGGAATTTTTTCTAAATATTCATCTCAGAGAGAACCTATTTAAATAAACCCTCTTAGCAAGATATTTCAGAATTAAAATTACACCATGAGCAATACTTTATCCAATATGCTTCCTTCTATAGAATTGCTTTGTGACTAAAACAATATTTTCTAGAATTACGTTATGTTAAAATAACTGATCTGAGGTAATGCTTCCAGTATATAAACACTATGTAAAAAGATACAAGAAATTATCTTTAACCATTTTAATTTAACCTGTCTCTGAACCTGTGCAAAACTAGCTGTTTTTCTCTCCACATCTACATATATAGTGAAAAAAACCTAAGGGCATTGCACTACAACAAAAGAATAAGAAAGGAGAAAAGTGCTGCTGGTTATACTTTATTTTCTTCAATTTGCAGTAAACTAGAACATTATGCTCTTTGTAGTCATGTAGAAATAAAGCCTGTGATGTCCCTGGAATTCTTGGAGAGGTTTGATCAAAAAAATGGGTAAATAGTATTTTTTTACAGAAAAAGAGTGGAATCAGAACAAAAGAGAAAGCCTGGCATCATTTGTTAGATGGAGAAAGCTTAAATTCCAATTCTGGAGTTCATTTCATAGTGTCTTCTCAGTTCTTAGGCTAGATACTTGCCTAAAGTGGAAGAGGACTTGCACACATACACAAGTACTTTTCTGAATTGATTCACTGATGGACTGAATTACAGAATCACAGAATCAGCAGGTTGGAAGAGACCCACCGGATCATCAAGTCCAATTATTTTCATTGAAAGACAAAACCCAAGACATAAATGAAGGCAGAAATCCAGACGTGGGCCCATAATTTTCTTTTCTTCTTTAAGTTCATACTTGCACAATTATAGAAGAAGAGTTCAAGAGTTATACTGTATGCTTTTCTTAGTAGAAGTCATATTTAGTGGAAGAAATGGCAGGTTTTCCCATGTTACCCACAAATCCTACTCTAAGATAGGATTCTAAGATAAGTTTCTAGGAAACTTGGAAAGTGTATATAGTAATGCTGTGTATGTAATGTTTCATGCCTACAAAAATACTGTTAACATTTGCTTGGAAACTGTGTGATGCATAAGAACAGGCAAGGAAGTGTTTCACTACTCAGCCTGCAGTACAGACTAATGTTTTTACTGAAGCTAGATATTTAGTCACTAATTCATTATTAAGCAATATACTATATTTATGTCGAATTTAATATATATAGTAACACATAGCAATATAAAGTGGTATATAATGATAAACACACACATATGTACAAGGAAACACGTATTACTTCTAGACTTAATACAGATTATTACAAACAAATACAAACAGTTTACTACAGTAACTTCTAATCTCTGTGAGGCTAAATGTTCACCTAATCCCATACTTTGTGTCTATGAGAACGGCCAGAAAGGAAGGAATGGGGTAGTGCCAAATGTAGGTTTAACTGCTTCTAACATAAGCTCTCTCACTGGCTACAGCTAGAACTGCCCCCAGACTGCTGGCCTGTAGGTCACGATACAGAGCAACATCGCATATTATGAGGCCTCCAGGATTCATCTTCTCAGAAAAGATCTACATATGAAGTAGTTGCTTTAGGGTGTCTTTGCAACCAATGGAAAGAACAAAACTCTTCCAAGGCAGTATTTATTCAGCCTAAACTAAACATTTAAAATACATGAAATGACACTTCCTAAGGAGTGTGATAAAAGAGTTAACTGTTGACTGTAAACATTCATGGGAAGGGACACGTACATAATGTCCAAAAGAGAAGACAAATAACAAATAATTATACAAAGTCCTATTCAACAAGTCAAAGAGAACAACTAAACTTCCAGAATGCATATCAAGTTGGTTTGCTTTCTGTCATTACTGTATATAGTCCAAAGAGTTTTGATATCCAGTGCCTTTCTGAGCAACAATTCTGGGTAGTGTTCCTGCATGTAATTACCTAGTGCTTGAAAACATCTCCTCCTGACAGATAAGGATCTACTTGTATTAACTCTAATTGACCACCCTCAGGCTCTTGCGTTATGATGCAGGCCAAATAGATATAGCCCATATGCTTTCTCTTTACTTTCCTTCATTTTATTGACTTTTAATATATAACTACATCTTTTCTAAGGAATAATTGATGCCTCCACATTTTTTTCTGGATTCTTATCATCGAAAGATCCTTTTTGAACCTTTTCTAAGATACTACACCACTGGTACTACCAGAAACATCCTCTGTATATGGGGTGGGTAGATTTGATCTAGGACATATGGAATACCCATGCAAGAACTAGGGGTCTGGATAGGGCGAGTTGGGGTATCTCCAGTGACACTAGATGTCCCTGTTTAAGAATCGAATACAAAATACACGGGTTCAAATAAGCTGCCATCACATAGGAATCTATCTGTATTTTAGATGCCATAAATCTCCTGTATCCACATAGCGCTGGCAGATATAACATAAAAGCTACATTACATGTGTTTTCCTCTGCAATAGAGGCTTGAGTTGAGGTGGAAAACACCAGGTCTCTCAAACATCATTTGATGTCAATGTATTGACAACTAAATTGAGCCCAGAATCTCATCCCTAATTTAAAATCAAGCTATTTATGAGTGTTTTGATATAATTTCACAATGTGCTTTTCTTCTCAGCACAGCATCCTGCTATATATTTTTCCATCAGAAACATTAATCTTCCTTCTCTTTATGACTGTAAAGACAGAAAATCACAACCATGCATTCTTTATGAGAAACTGATCAAATTATAGTGAAGATCACAATGGATAACACTGTTCTTTGGGGGAAAAATGAAATACCTTAATAATTATTATACTTTAAACATTATGTCATAATACACAGCATGCACTGTCTACATGTAAAATTTGTACATACAGATATTTCATCCTATTATTAATGTTTTGGTTGCATCCAATGACAGCATATTTTTGAAAGTCTTTGTTTCTGTTTTCATCCTTGTATATCACAAGAAACAATTATGACTTAGATATTTTCTGAAAGAAAATACTTCCACTAGGAAATATTTTTACAGTCCATTAAGATTCAGAACTTTTCAGTGATTCAATATTATTGTCTGTTTTAAAACTCAATGTATCTTTCAGCTTTTTTTGGCTGCCCCTGAATTTTAGATTTGGCAAAATTTGCTATTATGCAGATTTTTTCCTCCTAGCTACACAACATATCAGTTTAAATAATAATACTTAGGTCATTAGTTCAAAGTTATCTTATTCTTTAGGGAGTAGTGGGAAAACTAATCTGAATTTTGAAATTTGTATTAATACTTCTATTTTTTATCCACAACGAATTTCTCATAGAATAGCTTTTGCCTGCCATTAACACTATTACCTTTTATAATTTCCTTCCTGTAAGACGTCTTAGTAAAGCATTCAGTGTATGATGAAATACTTCAAGAGCTGATTAGCTTACATTCCAAAAGGCAACTATAAAAAGGTAGCAGTAGGATCTGTGGATCCAGATCCTACCAGCATGTCTAATTTCCCAAATTAAAATATGTCAGCAACTCAGACAATATTCCCTCTGTACACAGAAGCAGAAATGTTCCCACTTCACACTTTCCTTCAGGGACATGCCACAGGTGAAAAAAGCAAAATTATCTAAGAAAATTGTTAAAGAAATAATTCAGTCCCTCAATTTCTCAGGTGACTGGAAGAGACCTTCAAATGTCATGCTTCCATTCTTTCAGTTTCCTTTGTTAGGCTTGGCTGTGTTCAGAACATTAAAAAAAACCCCAACAAACCAACACATAAATGTAGACATTTCACTTAAACAACTATATTGGCACTACCAAAACTTGAGGTGCTGCTTAGAGTCAGTATGTATTCAACCTGTGCAAACTAACTAATATAGGTTTTTTATATTTGTGGTTCAGCTTCATAAGATGCTTTTGGTCTCAGTTCCTCCTAGACCTTATCCATTCTGTCATCTCAAACAGCCTTTATTCTGCAGGATGAGGTACAATAGCTGAAACACAGCCACTTATTACCACCTTGTTTGCACCTCAGGCAGGTCTCACACCATATCTGTCAGCTATGTTGTTCGTGCTCTAAGGGAACTAAAATTGCAGCAGCAGACTAGGTTTGTGCAACTGAATCCACCTCTATGTTGAGTCTATATCTATCCTTAGGAGGTTTTCTGACATATGCTAAACCATTTCAGATGTATTTCCCCAAGGTAATTTCAGTGTCCTTCAACAATTACTGTAATCAGTCATCCTGACTTTATGCAGCTTTCTGATATTTTAAGATACTATGTATTTATTCACTTTTTTTTTTTAATCTGTTGTTATGAACACTATCTTTTCTTGGGATCAAACCAGAAGTTGTATCCATTACCTAATACTTAACATCTGTTCTATGGCTTTTCTCCCATCTTCTCTTTCATTATTATGCCATTATACTTACTTCTCCACAGATTATGCTCTTAATTCTATTGCTGTTTCTTCTGTCTGTGAATATAAATTACACATATTGCCCCAGTGAATATTGCAGTTTTCAGCAATTTTTCATGGTATCATTTTTGTTCTGTTTAGTTCTGAGAGAGAGAGAAGTACAGAAAGTGACCACTGCATAGCATCTTCAGAAAATATGTAGGAATCTCTGTCTTCTCACAACTTTGAAAGGTACTTGCATGACATTTGGAAGTAGAAAGTTTAATTTTTATGAACAATGTGCAGTTACAGTATTTTTCCTCTTATGTTTAATAGCCTAAGAGGCAGGTTGCTATTGCAAAATACCTTCTGCAGTTGAAAGATGGACATAGGTGCTCTTATAAGACAGTTCATCTTGAGCATCTGCACCTCAATTCAGTCAACCATGTGTAAATCAGAATCCCAGGGGTGTTCACCAGGTCTCCAGGTGCCATTTCAAAAGGACCCATGTCTCCTTTGCCGCCTACATAACCAACCTGGTGCAAATGACTCAGGTGTGCGGAGTATTTCAAACATAGATTGCCTGTGTTGGTAAGGTTGATCTGCCTTCTACATCTACTTTAGGGTGCATCTACCCTCTAAAAGTACCAGTTCATCTCTATTTACAATAATGGTGAAATCTAGGTGTGTGGATTTAGCTGGTGGTGGAACCGATTCTCACGGGAAGCATCAGGCAGCACTAATATTCAGAAGAAGGATTTAGACTTATCTTAGAGCATTAAAAAGCACACATTACTCTTGGAAGAGACTAAAATATTTCTGTTGTAGTTCTACATACTAGGAGTTAGAGATGCAGACTTCCTAAGCAGGTCAGTTTCTAGCTGTCCTGTACAGTTTACCAATGCCTCTGAAAAGCATGCAGATTTTTACTACAGAGCTCAAGATGGGATTGCTTTGCCATCCTTTCATTAATTATTTTTCCCCTCTAAGGCCTACCAATAAAGGAAAAAAAAAAAAGTTGAGTTAGGAAGGAAGGTTTGGTCCGGCGTTTTCTTCTCTAATGTTCTAGAGTTCCAGGAAATCTTGGTGTTCCCTGTTTGACCACCAAAATGCAAATATCTTTTCTTCTGTCAGAGCAAGTAGGTGCAGTGTTCCTTTGAAATTCAACTATTTCAAACACTTGCTAATATGGGATTTGGGTTGGTTTTTTGGAAGATCTACATCCAGATCTTGTCTGCCTAGATTATAGGAGGTATTACACCTCCAAATCATCTATGGTCACACCGTTTCTGTAAGTTCTTTCCCTTCTCAAGGGCTTCCCTGAAAACATTCATAGTCTTATTGAGTCTCATTTTCTCTCTGAGAAAACCATGCAAATACATATACATGCTCAGAAAGTAACAGGGAGCATATTAACCTTTTAAAACAGAAATAGAAACTTAAATTAAACAGGAATGTGTTTACCAACTTAACATTTTGCATGCTCCCTATGATATTTATATCATTGATATTCAACTTTTTACTAATTTGATAACTACTGTTTTTCATTGTTTCTTTTATCTCACTGGCACCTCTTATACATTGGTAGATTTTCATCTTCCCTTGATTTCACTCAGTTTTAATGTTTACTTTATATTTTGATGTCCTTGCTCTGATTTTCTTTCTTCAAAATCTTTTCTTTTTTACTATGTCATCAGCAAAATACAAAATGCTGTAGGTGTAGTTTTATTCTGATTATGTATTAGGCATGGATAAGTGTTAGATTCATGCCATGAAAGACATAAAGTACGCTGGCATATTCTCTATCAAGGAACACATTAGAACAGAATAAAAACAATAGAGCACCGTTTGCTGTCTACTTCACAGGCACATATTTAATTAAGTTATGCTGTTCCTAAAATTCAAAAAGCTTAATCTTTTTCTGTCCTTAAATTAAACTCCTTGTGCTCTGCAATGACCAAAACAAATAATCTATGACCTACAAACAAGACACTTCTATTCCCTAAAGATTTACTTCATCTTCTCCTCTAGGTTATACATCTTTGAACCTCTCTTTTCTGTAGCGACCTTCTGGTGCTCATTAGCATGCTGATTACCATTAACACAGCTATAATGCAGCAATTTTCTTGGTGTATGTTGAGGAGAAATGCTCATCTGAATGCAGTCAAGGGACAAAATTAACTGCATAAATCTACAGCACAAACTGGATCTCATCCAACCTAAAGTGAGTCTTCCTCCCTCTGCTAGGAGTGACATCATCGTCCTGCTCCCTGCTGATGGCTTAATAAGTATCCCCAGGTTCTACGCTGTTTAATTTATCCCTTCTCTAAATTTTACAGTTCCAGTGATAGCTGACCACTTTGCAATGCTGTCTCTTGGTTTGTGTGCACCTTTATTTTTTTCTGCTATTTCTTCTACTTAGTCCTCAAGTTACACATTCATTTATTAAAACAAGGTTTAAACAAATGTATGTGTCTGCATGTATATATCTGTGTGTCATTGTTTTCATATTTTGTGAAATCACTTATAAGGTAATGGAGTAGGATAGTTTCTAGCAAATAATATATATATATATATATGCATAACTATGGTTTTAACTGAGATATGCATATTCTGATTATAAAAAATTATTCCATATAAAAGGTGGTGAATACAGGCTGAAATATGTTGCTTACGTATTATTAGAGAGAAAAATGTTTCCCAGGAAAGCACTAGAACATTTTCATAACTTGTTTCAAAATCACACAAACAAACACAATACTTCATATTTTTTGTCAGCGAGTGGTGTGGTGGACTGCAGAGGTAAGAGGATTCAGGCAATGAAACTTATCTAAATCAAAGGAACAGCCTTTTCCTAATAATTACAATAAAAAACAACAAACTTCCACAAATCTCAGTATTTACATCTTACTTTAACTATAAACTTGTTTAATTGCCAGGGAAAGTCATGGAACAGGTGATCTTGAGTGCTATCATGAAGCACTTACAAGAGAACCAGGTGATCAGACCCAGTCAACATGGGTTTACCAAAGGCAGATCCGGCCAAACCAACATGATCGCCTTCTATGACAAAGTCATTCGGCTGCTGGATGAGGGAAAGGCTGTGGATGTGGTCTTTCTGGACTTCAGTAAAGCCTTTGACACAGTTTCTCACAGCATTCTGCTACGGAAACTGTCAGCCTCTGGCCTGGACAGACGCACACTTTCCTGGGTAGAAAACTGGCTGGATGGTCGGGCCCAGAGAGTGGTGGTAAATGGTGTTAAGTCCAGCTGGAGGCCAGTGACAAGTGGGGTTCCCCAGGGCTCAGTGCTAGGTCCAGTCCTGTTCAATGTCTTCATCAATGACCTGGATGAGGGCATTGAGGGTACCCTTAGCAAGTTTGCAGATGACACAAAGTTGTGTGCAAGTGTCGATCTGCTGGAGGGTAGGGAGGCTCTGCAAAGGGACCTGGACAGGTTGGACTGCTGGGCAGTGTCCAATGGCATGAGGTTTAACAAGGCCAAATACCGGGTCCTGCACTTGGGGCACAACAACCCTATGCAGAGCTACAGACTGGGAGAAGCCTGGCTGGAAGACTGCCAGGAGGAGAGGGACCTGGGGGTGTTGGTCGACAGCCGACTGAACATGAGCCAGCAGTGTGCCCAGGTGACCAAGAAGGCCAATGGCATCCTGGCTTGTATCAGAAACGGTGTGACCAGCAGGTCCAGGGAGGTGATTCTCCCTCTGTATTCAGCACTGGTGAGACCACTCCTTGAATACTGTGTCCAGTTCTGGGCCCCTCACCACAAGAAGGATGTTGAGGCTCTGGAGCAAGTCCAGAGAAGAGCGACGAGGCTGGTGAAGGGGCTGGAGAACAGATCCTATGAGGAGCGGCTGAGAGAGCTGGGGTTGTTTAGCCTGGAGAAGAGGAGGCTGAGAGGAGACCTCATTACTCTCTACAAGTTCCTGAAAGGAGGTTGTAGAGAGGAGGGAGCTGGCCTCTTCTCCCAAGTGACAGGGGACGGGACAAGAGGGAATGGCCTCAAGCTCCGCCAGGGGAGATTTAGGCTGGAGATTAGGAGGAGGTTTTTCCACAGAAAGGGTCATTGGGCATTGGAATAGGCTGCCCAGGGAGGTGGTTGATTCACCTTCCCTGGAGGTGTTTAAGGCACGGGTGGATGAGGTCTTGAGGGACTTGGTTTAGTGTTAGATAGGAATGGTTGGACTTGATGATCCGATGGGTCCCTTCCAACCTGGTTGTTCTGTGATTCTGTGATTCTGTAATTTGGAATGTGGAGAGTTAGTTCTAAAAGAAGAAACATATAACTAAGAAACAAACTGGCTATGGATACAAGACGGAGATATTCAAAGAGAGAGAAAAAGGGACAAGAAAAATGAGAACTGGCAAATAAGGAAGTAAACACAAAGAAGGAGAAAGAACTGAATCAGGATAAAGACCTGAAGGAATCTAAATCAAATGGGAAGGAGGAGAGGACATGAAGAAATAATCCTACTGAGGGTAGGACATGGTCCTGACATTATTTGTGTTCAGAGAAAAGAACTTTTTGGGAGAACAAAAAGCTTATCATCCTGGAAGTGAATAAAGACTTGGCTGGAACATGCATTTAGATCTGGAAAATAGGAAGGCTCCCAAGCCTCATGGTTAAGGTATGGGTAGAGTGAAGAGTGGGGAGGAAAGAAGTAGTCAGGGAAGTGTATCTGTAACACACTGAAAAGCTTCATCCCCATCCCTCCCTGTTCAGAGCACATCCTTCCACTTCAATCCCACACTCTTAGGGGCTGCACTGCATTCCCACGTTTTATTGTGGAAAGAGAGGAGCCAGGTGGAAAACAAGGAGGAGAATGCAAGCCATAACTTCAGCAATGCAATAGTGTAACCTCCTGATAAGCCTCCATTGCCTTCTGCAGCATGTCTTTGGCATTATGACACTCTTGTGGTATTAATATAACTTCTGTGAGTAGGGACCATAATTCACTCAAATTTAATAGTCTCCTCAGGGCAGGATCAGTTATAAGTGCACCTATCCTGGCAGAGGTTTGTTCAACCTGTTCTTAAAAACTTCCATTGATAGAGCCCTTATAGTCTCCCTAGGCAACTTAATTTACCACTTTACTGCTAGAAATGTTTCCCAGATGTCTAACTGGAATCTCATTAATTTAAGTCCATTAATCCTGACCTCTTTGAACATCTTCTATATAGTTTAAACCTATTACTATGTGTCTCCTCATTTTTCATTCTACTTCACAATTAAGTTTTTCTGGTCAATGTTGTTACTTTTCTATGTAGAATATCAACAGTCAAGGGGAGCAACAGGTAGAAAATTTTTAAAAAATTAGTGAGTGAAATAGACATCACTGAAGTTTTGTGGGATTAATTCTGTCCTATGAACGCTAGAGGTTTAAACTAGCCTATGTGTCAAGTAAGGTATAGTAGAGGAGCAGATATCTTCAAAAAGGTCAGAGTAGTATCCAAAATGAGAATTATAAGAACAGTGGATGAGCATGCTTTTCTGCTAGGAAAACTCAGAGGATCACACTTAGGAGTTTCAGTTACAAATACTTTACTTCTATAGAAGCAGTCTTTGAGAGTTGACAGGGGAGGGAGGGCAGGTGGAGATCATAGAATCATAGAACAAGCAGGTTAGAAGGGACCCATCGGATCTTCTAGTCCAACCATTCCTAGCAAACACTAAACCAAGTCCCTCAAGACCTCATCCACCCGTGCCTTAAACACCTCCAGGGAAGGTGAATCAACCACCTCCCTGGGCAGCCTATTCCAATGCCCAATGACCCTTTCTCTGAAAAACCTCCTCCTAATCTCCAGCTTAAGTCTCCCCTGGCGGAGCTTGAGGCCATTCCCTCTTGTGCTGTCCCCTGTCACTTGGGAGAAGAGGCCAGCTCCCTCCTCTCTACAACCTCCCTTCAGGTAGTTGTAGAAACTATGGGGAGGGATAATTTCAAAATAAGGAATTATAACTATTTTCAGCTGCTTGAGAATCTAAACATCTTTGAAACTATTGTCTTTGCCAAATTATGTTCAAACTAGCAAAAAATTAAAAATTAAGAAACACAGAAATTAATCAATGGATTTAGAAATTACCCATGAGTAAGAGATACGCAGTCAAAGGAACACACATTGACATACACCTTGTTCCCTTAAAAATTGTCATTTCATTAGGGTGGTGACTATTTTTATGTTACATTCCTCTTTTTAAGCTATTTCTCTTTTTTCTCTCTGTCTCCCTTAATCTCCTCTTAAATTTACCTCATCTTTTTTTCTGCACCTTTGATTGAATTTGATTGTATCCAAGATCCTGTCCTAAACTGTTTGTTACATTGACTAAGCTCAAAGTATAAGATTGTTGCTCCAATTTGTAGTTGCTTTGAGTGAGCTCAAAGTAAAGAGCTGTAAGTTGACTGTGTTTCAAATAATTAGTGGAATTTTGAGTAGACCTCTGAAGTGATTGTCATCACTTTGCACCAATGTGCAAACATACAAAAGAAACCTACCTACCTTGCCCCCATCCTTCTGAGCAGGTCTGTTGGAGTCAGACCTTAAGGGGATACGAAGGAAATCTCCTTACTGAAATCTAGAGAAATCTCCAATTGTGTTTTCGCTAGTACTTACTAAAAATATATTTCTGACTGGCTAACAAAATTATCTGTTTACCTGTCTCTCCTTTTGCTTAGTGAAGTGTTATTTTCAGGGTTTCATTAGAACAAGAAGTTCATAGCAAGTTCCCTTTGAATTTGTTACAAATTCTTCTGGTTATAAAGAATTCATCTGCTGTAAAAAGAGATTCACAAGGAAGATGCAGTAGTAACAAGGTATTTCTGGTAAATATAGAACAGAAACAAAACCAAATAAATATGAAACAATTTTGCCAAATGCTGTTAACATGTGTTATGTTGAACAAGAAGTAGGTGTGAATAATGTACTTTTTCTGCATGATGATCGAAGGTAACCAGCAGGTAACAAATTCCCTTGTTGTTGCTCATAACACTAATAAAGAAAACCAACAATCGATTTAGTGAGCTGAATGAAAAATCAGATTAAGTCATTTTGAAATGAAAGTCCTTTAAACATTTTCCCAACAAAGAATGGGGCAACAAGAGGATGCTGCTGTAGTGAAGAATTGTACACCATGCTGTCAGTTAGATGGGAAGATTACAGAGAAATCTTTTATTCCAGTTCATATGTGGTTTGAGTATAAATTATGATCTCATGAAAGTGTAGGGTGTCTAAAGCTAAGGTGAGGTTATGAGTATGGAAAGAGTTGTAAGATCTTGCTCACAAGAATTCTTGCTCTATACCTGGCTATGTAGCACTGCTGTATATCAAGATGAAGGTGAAGGATCTACAACACCCTTGTTTGTACCTTCACTTCCAAGGAATGGAATTTCAACACAAAGGAGAATAAGAGTACTGCCCATAGCACGGGACCATAGGAAGTCATGGAAACCAGGATGTGCTGTAGCTTGAATCATCTTCTTTACTGTGAACTTCTCTTCCTGCTGAAGGGATAAACAGAAGGAAGGATAAAATCTTTGCTCTCCAAACTAATTTCTTAACACGGAGCTCTGGATACTGTGATCATATGTGTTCCCTGATTTTAGATAGCTAGATCAAACACTATGAAATAGAGAGGGATATCAAACTGAGCATTAGGATCAAAAGAAGAGGAGGAAATGTAGTCATACTTTACTTTTACAATAACAAAAACAAACACCAGTGCACATATGGTAACAGGGAGAAAAAGGCACTGCTAATGGCAATGAGCTTGTCCTACTGGTCCAAAGATTCCTAATTATAACATTTTGAAAAAGCTGTACAATACTCTGGAGGACTCGGTTACAGCAAACTCAGCAAAAGTGTCTGCTGAGCAAATGCTAGCAGCTTTTCTGTCAGAGTCAGTGTTGAGTGCAGTTGGGGATACACTATTATTGATACTAGAAAATAAATTCAGAAAAAGACTTGAAAGCCTGGTGCAGAAGAGGATGGTCACCAGAAACAATGGAAGTGTCTGAGGTAGTAAGCGTGCGTGTGGTTTGACCATAAAATTTACCTAGGGGACTAAACTCTGTTGATTGGGCATCGCTGAGCATCCAGGCATAATAAAACCATTGAGACTTCAACAGCTGAGTTATCTCTGCTCAAGTTCTTTGCTGGGCTTAACATGATAGATGCTGGATCACATCTGACACACAGCAGCAACACTGAAATTTGCAGTCACAACTACTCTGTTTCATAAAACATGCATATGTCCTTTCAAATAATAAAATAATTCTAACAATATTCATTCTGAAACTGAGAGATCTGTTTAACCTGAGCTTGCTTTCATGGTGTGAAGCCTCACATTCTTTATGCATGGGACATAAAGTATGGGAGAGCACAGGTTTTCTTCTGTTGCATTGTTGAAACCGTCCACTGTACAGAAAAGTTCTCACGGTTTTGTAGAAAAGGAGGAAAAAAGGGGAAGGAGGAAGAAAGCAATAGTGAAGACATGATGTTGTTGCCTAAGCACTCACTCATGGAAGCGCAGTGGGTTATTTCATCATCACAAAGAATGGGCTTCCCAGAAGATACCTATTGCCTTTATCCCAGTCAGACTAAACAAGAGGTAGCTGTCAGGCTGGGCAAAGTGGGACAATTCTGACATGAGTATCTTCTTGTCTATGAGCTGATTTCAGGTTTTAGCTTGATATTATTATTAGATTTTTTTTATTTGAGAGGTAAGTAAATAAATTGGATCTAAAGGTCCTTGCTTTTGTCTGCCCGCTTATTGCCATCTGGCTTCATATGAATGGCATCAGCTACCCTGACCATTACTGAGCTATATCTGGATTGTGACGCAGAAGAAAAATGTTCTTCAGTCTCTAGGGCTGAGCCCTCCCAAATCATAGAATCATACGACCCACTGGATCATTGAGTCCAACCTTTCCCATCAATCACTAAACCATGCCCCTCAGCACCTCATTGATTCATCTTTTAAACCCCTCCAGGGAAGGTGACTCAACCAATTTCCTGGGCAGTCTGTTCCAATGCCCAATGACCCTTTCCATGAAATACATTTTCCTAATGTCAAGTCTTTACCTCCCCTGGCAGAGCTTGAGACCTGTCTCCTGTCACCAGGGAGAAGAGGTCAACTCCCTGCTCTCCACAACCTCCTTTCAGGTAGTTGTAGAGAGCAATAAGGTCTCCCCTCAGCCTCCTCTTCTCAAGGCTAAACAACCCCAGCTCTCTCAGCTTCTGCTTGTAAGACTTGTTCTACAGAACCAGCATTTCAACCTACACAGTCTCCAATCCAGACCATCATTCCAGGTACACATTCTTTCCAGAGTAAATTGAACCCTGAAATGTTGCCTTTGGCAGTTTTTGTTTTCTCCGTCTCATGCAGATCTCACTAAGTGAGGACTACAGTGCCCTGGTGGACTGTGAGTATAAAGCAGGGTTCCTCAGAGGTACACCAGCATTGTGCATTGATCTCGTACTTATGCATCCTACAAAATAAGTTCTCTCTCTCTTTCCCACTTTTTTTCTGTTCAGCAAAGCCAAATCTTAGCTTTATTATTATTATTATTCTGATGAAGACATACACATTTAAGATCTCATTATTTATTAACCATTTGTTTAATTTCCTTCAAATCTTGTGGGAAATTCTACCTCAGATGCAGACCTCCTATGACACTGTGAAGCAGATATATCTGTAATAGATTTGTATTTAACTTACATTTGAAGTTGAGGATCCAAATCATACATACACAGTGGAAGTGAACTGCAATTATAAATATGGATAAACTACTGTTTCTCCATAATCGTATGTTTGTTTACTAGTATCAAATGATTAGGTGCTTCTAAGATATATGAGTTTTAATGTAGGCATTATATATATGAAAAGCAATATGAACAGAGTATACTCATACATGAAGATCTAGAAACTCGAGGAAATTTATGAGGGAAATGAAAGTGCACAAAAGAAATCTGTGATAAGCAGAATTAAAGACAGCAGAACTGAACTTGTGAAGTGGATCAACAAAAGACGTTTTAACAAAAGCAGTTTTATGGTAATGTGCATTATGAGTAGTGATGGAAAAGGGAAAAATGTTCAATGAGCAATTTTTTTGTAGGTGAGAAAAAGCCAAACATTGCAGTCTCTTTAGAAGATGATGAAATGTTTTCCAGTGCAAAAGCAATTCAGTTAAAATTTGAACTATCAACAATAAATCAACAGGTGACTTGTATGTAAGAAATCCATTACTTTCTAAAAGAGGACTTTCCTGGGCTATAGGTACTGACTTTTCAATAGCTTTTAAACTACTTTGAAGTTCAAAATTCATAGAGGAAAATCTAAAGTAAATGGCTGAGATAGCAGACTTCTTGTCCTGTGCAAAATAACAGATTATTTGGAATTTTGTTGACAAAGAATTAAAACACAATAACAATTAATGCAAATCAATATAGGCTCTTGGAAATTTGGTCTTGATACTGTAATGTGTTTAGAAGTTTAGTTACCAAAGGCAACTGTGTGATTTTTAATACTTTAAAACTCCTGTGAGACATTTGACTTGGTGACTTGTGACATTTTGATTATAGAATTAGAACAACACATTATATAGCACCAACTAAATTGATTAAAAACAGGTTACTTGTTAGCTCTCCAGATGTAATTATAAATGGCTAATCATTGTTGATTGGGTACATTTCTAGCTGACTTCCAGTGGTTTTAGTTCCGTTTAAAATTTTTATCAATGACCTGGAATAAAACATAAAATTATCACTAATGAAGTTTTCAGATGACATAAAGATGGAGGATGCAGTCAATAGTGAAAGAGAAAGACCATTTATGCAGAGTGATATGAATCCATTCTACCCTCAATATTAACGCAAGAAAATAGTGTGTATTTGAGCACATGCATGCAGAAAAAGCAGCCAAATTTGGATTATCACAATAGGGTTAATTAACGATAGCAGCATGGTTTGCGACTTATGTTGTATGGAAGGAAAACAGCTCATATGACCCAGTTATAAAAGGGTAAATATGAGTAGGCATCTTGTCAAGCAGCAGGCAAGCTGACCATGCAACATGCAAGTCTTAGTCATCTTTGAAAAGGTGTCAGGAACCCTTGTTCTGACTGTGACAAATATGTATAACCGTCACTAGTGGAACTCAGTTCTCTCCTGTCATGAAAAAAGCATCATCTTTTTGTGGCATTATGCATGTGACACTGCAATGAACATTCTCTTAAAACACATCACTCCTGTGATTTATCTGAGGCTAATGAGGATGGATGGAGAAACTGATCTTCACAGTTAACATGCTTACTAGGTCAACATATAGGAATTACTTTGATCTTGGCTCATGCAAGATATCGGGAAAAAGAAGCCTCCTATTAAAATTTCATGACTTATAATTAATGATCCCTTTCATAAAATTGCTTCTAATATCTTTGAATCTTAGACAGACTGAGTCTACCTGGAGGGAGAATTTTCTTTGCAGAGATGCATGGAAGATCATAAATTGCCCTGTTTTAGTAATTTATTGGGTCTTCAAGGGGCTAAAACTTTCTTTTTCTAAAGAGTAGAATTCAAAAGAAATTTCCTGCTGTAACAAATTAAATATGGAAACATTCAAGGTCTACAACAGAATCAAGGATTCTATATGCTCTGCCTTCCAAATAAATTTTGGGTCTAAGGAAATTTATTTTAAAGTTTATTGTTCAGGATGCCAAAAATAACCAATAAAGATGACAGCTTTCCATGTGTCTTAGTCTCATTAATATCAAACCTGCAATATCAGCTGGCTATCCAAAAATTATCCAGAGAGTGGGTTTGTGAAGAAATTAAATTAAGTAACATGTTAGTATATGCACACACAAAACCAGAAATGAGTGCCCTTACAAAAAGAAATCTAAGCTGCAAAACAGGTCAGAATGAGCAGCTAAGAATCTCTGTCACTGAAACTGTATCTATAAGAAAGATGCTGTGATACTCAGAGCACCCACTGATGAAAAGGCAGGAGGCTGGCACAAGATGTAGGCACCCCAAGCAGACACTTGAGTAGTGCCTAGATATTCGGAGTCCAGTAGAACTGTACAAAGGTCTGAACCCAATTTTCAGGTAAGCACTCAGGATCTTTCACCACAGGCTTTCTCAAGACATTCACTTAAACTGCATTCTTCAGCAGCAAAAATCCCTGGGAAATCTGTGTTGCTTCAGCAGGAATCAACAATAATTTTACGGTGCTGAGGCTGCACCAGACTTGTTTTCATTTGTGACCCAGTAGGAACTAGACTGCAGTTCACAATATACCTAGACCTAGAGGAAAACCACAGTGGTTTGTCTGTACAAAATATATTAATTGTTGAATCCTGGTATAAAGTCAATGAGTAGCCTTCAGAGAGAGATCTGCTTCATTTCTGTGTATTAGGTACTTTGGTTTCTCAACCAGTTATAATGTGGGTTAAGCAATTGTGCTAATGACTTTTATTTGCTAAACGTAAAATGTAGATAGAAATCGGATTTCAGTCCCAGCCTGCCTGGATCCCCTATGCATTCACAAGTCTGAAATCACTTTCTGCTAGTACACTCTGCTACTGGCTTTCATATTTATAAAACTCTTCAGAAATTTCTAGTTTGGGGCAGATCTAGAGTGAAGTATTTATGATGAGTTACAGCCAAATTATATTTTATATTTTTTTAATGAGATGAGATGATTATTAACTCTAAACCTTTTGCAGCTTCAGATAAAGTAAGTTTCCCCTTTCCCACCATTGACTTACCAGCCACATTACGCTGGTACTGGTTTTCATTTCTGGTTATTCAGAAGCAAGAGATCAAAACTCTCATTTTTCCTTTCGTTTCCAGCTGTACTGGTGCTATTGGATTCAAGGAGACCTTCTACTGTTACCCCTCAAAGGCAGCAAGAATTATTATTCCAGTAATTTTTTTATATTCCCGCAGAGCACAGCCTTCTTAGAACTTCTCCTGTGCTTCTAAATGTACAATCACATGTGAAGAATTCATTCAGCTCAGATAAAGCTATGTGCATCCTAAAAATTACTGCTGTTATTTATACACTGTTTTGCATTGTGTAATTGAATTTGGCGGTAGCAAAAGCCTCAGATATTGAAATATTTTGCTTATGTATTCATTAAATGAGTGTTGGAATTGCAAGTTTGCCCAGCTAGCCTGAGTGGTGGGCTTTGGGGAGGCCTACTGCCAGACTCAAAAGAGATTGATATCTTTAGATCCAGAAAATTCCTTGGTTTTCTGAGCTTAAGTGCAGAAGTCCCAACCTGAAGCTCATGATAGTTCTTTCCAGTGTTAAGCATCTAAATTAGAGGTGTAGATGTTCTCATTAGTCCACGCAGTCATAGAAGGGGAAGATAGGTAACCACTGGAGGTCCTGGGCAGAGTCAGTTTACATATCTCTGTTCACCACATTAGGAGGAACAACCTTCAGATGTTACTAGGTCCCAGGTACTGCTGAGATGGGTAGAAGACAACATTGCCCAGTATTAGTCCCCTGGGCCATTTGGTCACCAAGAGTTAGTTTAAGCTCCACAGTGACCTTTTCATTCAGACTATGGCTTTCTCAGAGGTGTATCAAAGCTGGTAGCTGAAGAGGCAAACTAATCATTTGCATGTAGTGCATACTACTGCAGGCACTGGGGTGATAAATTGTCCAATTTTACTAAGCAAGGTTGCTCAGATAAGAGAGACTCACAACAAGGGTATATACAGCTGTCTTTGTTATGGACTAAACAATAACAGGCATGGTTCTGACACTTATTTGTTTTAATTTTTAATTGTCAGAGTCTTTCTCAAAAAAGGAAAACACCTTCATTGAGAAGATTTTAAAAGCTGTAATTTGCATAAATATTTTAGTTCAGTTTTGAAGTAACAGCTGTCATGAAAGGTTGTATTTCCATTTGTTTATAAAAATAGGAAATCATTACCATTTTGATGTCCCAGGAGAACTGAAAAATACATATATAAACACAGAGCAGATTAACATGGAGAACAAGTATGTGTCCTTGCATTCACAATGGCTGAGCCGTCCCCACTGCAGCTGGGAGCCATAAGTTTATACTTTCACATTGGCCTCCATGATAATCTCACTTTCATATTTAAATTACTTAATATTTGAATTTCCTCTCAAAGTATTTGGAGCTGTCTGTTCTTTTCTAGCCCATGACTATGTCCCTTCACATCCAGGGGTTCAGAATATTTGCAGATAATCTAATTTTTTTTTTCCTTTTTTGTAAATTTATTTATTCAAAACGGCAAAATGGTTTTCACATGTGCAAAACATATGTATTGTAGAATTTAGCTTAGATGTAATGAGACAACAAACCCATTTGTGCTGAAGTTCCTATTATAAAAATGAGTGGACATACTGATATATGGAACATTAAACTTATGGAAACGTCCTCTAATAAAAGTTGCAAACAAAATAGACAGAATACATTCCAGGCTTATCTGAGATCTAGCTTTTGATCCAAACTAATGCATGACACTGAGTGAATTTATTTTTAACTCTTTTATGGGCATGTGAAAACTACATATGTAGTCTAACTGGCTGGTTTGCCTGCTTCTAAATTCATTATTGATAAACAGTTACCCATTGAAGACTATTTATTGAGGACTATTTCTACCATCATTCCCCACTTACCAGTTACTATAAGACTAATTCATTTCCAGAGAAGACAATATCGGAAAGATGATACAAGGCCAGTACAATCCATTGTATGCTTTGGTTCCACAAAATCCCTTGTGTTTCACTGAAACAAAACATTACACAGATTTAATCTTAACCACATACTCATTCCATCTGAGCTTGAGAGAGAAGCTTGTAGCATCAGTAAAGTTTTTAGGTCTGCCTCATTTGCTGATTGTGTTGTCACATTGGTGGGACCCTATCAGCTAACTTTGCTATTATGCCCTTCAACCAAACATATACATGCCAGCCTTGCATCTATAATTGTATCAACATCTGAGATGCTGCAATTGCATGATGATGCAGCAGCACAGAGCTCAGGACAAACTAAATGCTAGGAATTTGCCTAGAAGGACTTTCCGCTGCCATAACTACAAGACTCCTGGCACAAAAGTCAGCTGTCCCAAAGCCAGCTCAGCGAGCTCTTATGGTAACTTCAGTCATAAATTTTTGATGTGGTACAGACGTGCCTTAGTTGTCATTTGAAGGATCATAAATGACAAATATCTTTTGTGGTAACAAGTATTTGACTCACAGTTTCTGAATCTATGAGGTTAACTGCTATGTTACGTGTTCAGTTCTGGGCCCCTCACCACAAGAAGGATGTTGAGGCTCTAGAGCAAGCCCAGAGAAGAGCAACAAAACTGGTGAAGGGGCTGGAGAACAGGCCTTATGAGGAACGCCTGAGAGAGTTGGGGCTGTTTAGCCTGGAGAAGAGGAGGCTGAGAGGAGACCTCATTGCTCTCTACCACTACCTGAAAGGAGGTTGTAGAGAGGAGGAAGCTGGTCTCTTCTCCCAAGTCCCAGGGGACAGGACAAGAGGGAATGACCTCAAGCTCCGCCAGGGGAGATTTAGGCTAAAGATTAGGAGGAAGTTTTTCAGAGAATCACAGAATCACAGAATCACAGAATCACAGAACAACCAGGTTGGAAGGGACCCATAGGATCTTCTAGTCCAACCATTCCTATCTAACACTAAACCAAGTCCCTCAATACCTCATCCACCCGTATCTTAAACACCTCCAGGGAAGGTGAATCAACCACCTCCCTGGGTAGCCTATTCCAATGCCCAATGACCCTTTCTGTGAAAAACCTCTTCCTAATCTCCAGCCTAAATCTCCCCTGGCGGAGCTTGAGGCCATTCCCTCTTGTCCTGTCCCCTGTCACTTGGGAGAAGAGGCCAGCTCCCTCCTCTCTACAACCTCCTTTCAGGAACTTATAGAGAGTAATGAGGTCTCCTCTCAACCTCCTCTTCTCCAGGCTAAACAACCCCAGCTCTCTCAGCCACTCCTCATAGGATCTGTTCTCCAGCCCCTTCACCAGCCTCGTCGCTCTTCTCTGGACTTGCTCCAGAGCCTCAACATCCTTCTTGTGGTGAGGAACCCAGAACTGGACACAATATTCAAGGAGTGGCCTCACCAGTGCTGAATACAGAGGGAGAATCACCTCCCTGGACCTGCTGGTCACACCGTTTCTGATACAAGCCAGGATGCCATTGGCCTTCTTGGCCACCTGGGCACACTGCTGGCTCATGTTCAGTCGGCTGTCGACCAACACCCCCAGGTTCCTCTCCTCCTGGCAGTTTTCCAGCCAGGCTTCTCCCAGTCTGTAGCTCTGCATAGGGTTGTTGTGCCCCAAGTGCAGGACCCGGCATTTGGCCGTGTTAAACCTCATGCCGTTGGACACTGCCCAGCGGTCCAGCCTGTCCAGGTCCCTTTGCAGACCCTCCCTACCCTCCAGCAGATCAACACTTGCATACAGCTTTGTGTCACCTGCAAACTTGCTAAGGGTACCCTCAATGCCCTCATCCAGGTCATTGATGAAGACATTGAACAGGACTGGACCTAGCATTGAGCCCTGGGGAACCCCACTTGTCACTGGCCTCCAACTGGACTTAACACCATTTACCACCACTCTCTGGGCCCGGCCATCCAGCCAGTTTTCTACCCAGGAGAGTGTGTGTCTGTCCAGGCCAGAGGCTGACAGTTTCCGTAGCAGAATGCTGTGAGAAACTGTGTCAAAGGCTTTACTGAAGTCCAGAAAGACCACATCCACAGCCTTTCCCTCATCCAGCAGCCGAGTGACTTTGTCATAGAAGGCGATCAGGTTGGTTGGGCAGGATCTGCCTTTGGTAAACCCATGTTGACTGGGCCTGATCACCCGGTTCTCTTGTAAGCGCTTCATGATAGCACTCAAGATCACCTGTTCCATGACTTTCCCTGACACTGAGGTCAGACTGACTGGCCTGTAGTTCTCGGGATCCTCCCTGCTACCCTTCTTGTAAATGGGAACTACGTCAGCCAGCCTCCAGTCCAGAGGTACCTCCCCAGTCTTCCAGGACTGTTGGAAGATGATGGAAAGGGGTTTGGCCAATACATCCGCCAGCTCCCTCAAAATCCTAGGATGTATCCCATCTGGCCCTTTAGACTTGAAAGGGTCGTTGGGCATTGGAACAGGCTGCCCAGGGAGGTGGTTGATTCATCTTCCCTGGAGGTGTTTAAGGCATGGGTAGATGAGGTCCTGAGGGGCATGGTTTAGTGTTTAATAGGCATGGTTGGACTCGATGATCTGGTGGGTCTCTTCCAACCTGGTGAGTCTATGATAGATCTAAAAATGGATTACAATATCATGATGATAAGTGATGTATACTTACTTTTAATGTGCCAACTCCCTGCATAATATTAAGATAATACTCATAAAACCAAGGGAGGGGAGATTTTGTAAATAGCATATACATGGAAACATCAAGCAAGAAGCCAAGATTAGTAAATGTTTAAGACAGAAAATTGTGCACGGGAGCACATAGAACTACAAATATTCATTGAACTGTAATCCAATCAGTAGGCTTTTATCTTCAGTCTTCACCTTTTTGGCTTTATCTAATTTTCACATTGAAGTCAGGGTTTTGGGCAGTATTTAGAGTAGGCACAAAGAGGGAAGCAATACAGCAAAGATAACAGAGAGTTGAGAGGTAAAATAAATTAAGTTGGAGAAAAGCACTGAATTAATTTGGTAATGTAAATAGTCATAAAGAGGTGCTAGTGTGTCAAGAAAGGGAACTTGCAGGGAAGGTAAAGAATGCATGGAAAAAGGAGCAGATGAGGAAGGATGGAAAGGTGAGCTGATAGTCTGTGGCCAAGGTGAGTGAGATATTTATGAAGGATAACAAACTGTGACCTTCAGGCTGGAGTGGCTGTTAGGTGTGATCTGACTGGGAAGGTATGCAACTTGATAGGATTTTTGTCATATGCCTCCAGACCAATATGGCTTAATCTGTCAGGCTGAAGGAATGACTTTTACCATGAGTAGGGACCAGGGTTTAGCCCTGAGATATTTTTGGCACTGGAAACCTCTTCACAACAATGTAGAACTGAGACTGAAGTTTCTTGCTTTAAACATTGAAGTCTCATAAAAGAAGAAAAATCTGTTTTGATGCTGAAATTGCCTTCTAGCCACTATTGCCTGTGAAGGAATACTTTTCTACAAGAAAGTTATCAGATAATATAATTCTCATCAATTAGTGCTGATGATTAGTGCTTGTCCAAAATGCACTTTCTTTCTGATGTTTTGGTGGTTTTGGGGTTTGGGTTTTTTTGGTAAAGTATTTATTTCAAATCTGCATCATTTTAAGTTTAGAAGTTTCAGTTTCTCTTAGGAAACTGACATAAAATATAACAAGAAGAAGTCTGAGTCTGCTGCATAAGCTATTTTACAGAATAATTATTTCAATAGTTTTGGACAAACTTTGGTCAGATTTACAGTGGGAAAAGTCCAGAGTATTTTTGGGAAAGGGGCATGCTGAGAGAAAACAAAATTTTATTTTGTATTTCTTTTAGGAAAAAAAATATTTCAGAGTAGCAGTTGAGAATGGTAGAAAGAAAGAAAAGACAATTTTATGTAACTTAGAGTATAAAACGTTACATTCAATTAGAAAATACTAGGAAATTAACAGGCAGAGGCATGCTGGTTTAGTATATATTAGAATACTGGACATGATACAGTTTCTTGTGCACTAACATGTTTTGCTGTGATAAAGGATTGGGAGGGCTGGGAGGAAAAACTTCTTTGCACATTGTATATAAACCACACAACCTTTGCTGTATCAACTTTATGCCCCAATAAACAAGACAATAATGACAAATTATCAAAGCAGTCCTCAGATGTGACCCTCAATTGGAAGAGCAGCAATTTAATGAAGACAAAAGCTAGGTGAAAGCTGCTAATATCATTTACTGATAAACAGATTTTCTCAAGAGGCTCCTAGCTCAATCCCCTGAGGCCCCATAAACCTGCATAATTCCATTTAAAATATTGTGCAATTCACTAAATTAGTCTTTGAACATCCTTACTATCCAATTACGAAGCCCCAGCATGGACAGAATAATGAAATTTTTCAAACCTTGGAATGCATGTGGTCTTAACAAACTTATGACGAGCGCTGAAATTAGCTTTCAGTTTTGAAGCCCATGTAGACTATTGCTTCAAGTCAGTGATAAAACAATAAACCACTATTGCAGTGGTTAAATAGGATGTAAAAAAAAATAAATCTTTGACTTATACAGAATTCTCAATGCAGTCTACCTTCAGGAAAAAAAAAATCATAAGAACTTGAATGATGTTTTTGAATTTGCAAGCTATTTTACCTGCTTAAGTTCTAGTAAAAGCTTTACAGAATAAAGGGTACAAAATACCTCCTGGACAGTTTTATCTTCCGGGCAGGCAGAAAAAGACGAGAGTTTCAGAAGTGAAATTTATTTCTGTTCAAGCATTGCAAGCT
Organism: Coccyzus lansbergi; assembly: GCA_033558105.1. NCBI lineage: Eukaryota > Metazoa > Chordata > Aves > Cuculiformes > Coccyzidae > Coccyzus > Coccyzus lansbergi. Next base: position 2,275,568 of record JAUMJK010000379.1, read on the forward strand.
GTATTATTAAAGTCATTTGTCATGGTTTGAATATTTCTGCCTGATTCACCATTAAATTGGCCTTCTAATTACCAGCTTTGTCATGAAAAGCAGTTGGGTTACTTCATTCACAGGAAAACTTCTATCCCTTAATAACAACTCTGTTCAAATAGTGAGGCAAACATGCTGAAAATTTAAAATTGATAGGATGGACATTATAAAAACATAAACAAAACTGAAACAAAATCCATTGATGATGGTTTCAGATGCTACCTAAAGAATACTTAGAATTTTTAATGAAAGATTTATTAATTTGGATTATAATTATTTTATCCTTTAAAAATACAAATTTATTTATTGTGAATGTATATACAAAACTGAAATACAACTTCGGGCAGTGAATATTCACTTACATGAAAACTCACAACCTCAATGCCTGATGTTCTAGAGGTTAAGGACAATATACAGAAATATTTGAGCAATTATTTGTCAGATTTGTTCATCCATTTATAATGATCACGCATGGTGATACTGTAGCTGCACTTATAAATGATTAAGCAAATATCAAACTGTCTTCACATATCTGATATACACCTGAAAAAGCGATAGCAAAGTTGTGCATGCAGCTGTGAGTGATGTTATTTGACAATTCTTGCATGATAAACACTTCCCCTTGTGGTTCTGTATGGTGTGATCTCAGCCTTATTGGAGTTCAGTTTATACACTAAATCATATTCAAAGATATATTTAAAGGAAAATGCGGACTCTACTTTGTAGATTTCTCTATATGCTGAGAAAAGAATTTTAAACACATTAATTAGGCCACACATACATATAATATGTAGCCCATATATTTATGTGCAGTCTACATCAATATCTATCCACCTACACACTTCTTTTAATATTTTGGTTATTACTAATGTGTCTGAAAAATTTAGGAATCTGAGGATTAATTCCTTTTTCTGTTAAACAAATATCAATCCTTACTGTATTTTGCAGAAATAAGTCTGGAAATCTGAATGAAGGTTTAGTATGATTCTGTTCTCCTTAGGCCCTTCTTGCCCTAGCATAAAAAGAAACATTTGCCACACTAGGTTAAGGCAGTAATTCCATTCAATTAAATAGTTCCTTTTGAATATTTGACAAAAGATCAGGTGAAAAACCTTGCCAGTGCACCTAAACAAAAGATGTAAAACTTTGTCAGCTATTTCTAAATGCACACTGGGATATCATATTCACCTTGTCTTCTAAGAGATTCATAGAAAAGTTTGGGTTGGGAAGGACTCTACATACCATCTAAATCAAATCTTCCTGCCATAGGCAGGGTCATCTTCCACTAGGCCAGGTTACTCAAAGCCTCATCCAACTTGGATCTGAACCCTTCCGGGAACGGGGCATCCACAACTTCTCTGGACAACCTTTTCCAGTGGCTCATCACTCTCACAGTAAAAAATTTCTTCCTAATATTTAATCTAAATCTACCTTCTTTTCAGCTTAAATCCACTACCCCAAGTCCTGTCAATGCCCTCACTGATAAAGAGCCTCATTTTCATGTAAGCCCCCTTTAAGTACAGGAAGGCTGCTATAGTCTCCCCAGAGCCTTCTCTTCTGTAGGCTGAACAAGACCAACTATGTCAGCCTGTCCTCATGTGGGAGGTTTTCCAGCCTTCTGATCATCTTGGTGGCCCTACTCTGGACTCACTCTAACAGATTTATGTGCTTCCTGTGCTGAGGACTCCAGAACTGAACACAGTACTCCAGGTGAGGTCTCACAAGAGCACAGTAAAGGGAGAGAAACCCCTCCCTCAGCCTGTTGGTCTCACTTCTTTTGATACAGAACAGGATATGATTGGCTTTCTGGGCTGCAAGTACACATTACCTGCTCACATTAAGCTTCTCATTCACCAGCACCTGAAGCATTTCTTGGCAGCACTACTCTCAATCCATTCTCTGCCCAGCCTCTATTTGTGCTTGAGATTGCCTCAATGCAGGTGCAGGACCTTGTACTTGATGTTATTGAACTTCATGAGGTTAGCATAGGTCCTGCTCTCAAGATCATCAAAGTCCCTCTGGATGGCATCACTTCTCTCCAGAGTGTCAATTGTGCCACACAGCTTGATATCATTGGCAAACTTGCTGAGGGTGCCCTCCATCCTATTGTCCATGTCTCCTTCCCTGACAAGTCAGGAAGTTCTGCCAAATAATTCCAAACAACGTGGGTATGGTCACCAGAAATGGTGATAGAATGGGAAATTAAAAAGCAAACTAAACTGTAAGGATTTTCTATCTTTATTACCAGGATTGCTGTTGGCAATATAATGATGTGCTTGAGACAGCTGAGCAACAGGAAGCAATAGAATACAGGGAGGAACAGGTACTGAGTAGGAAAATGTAAAGACGAAGAAAGAAATGTAATGAATGACCCTCTGTTATTTCTTTCTGTATTTTCTTCAACAAGTATGCTTGGGGTCAATATGCTTATGAAGCACAATGCACTTCCTTTTCTGAAAAAACAGTAGTAAGAGAAATTAATGCAGGAAGAAAACACACTTATGGAAGTGCTCATAATCTCAGTCAAAAAGTTAATGTTTTTCAGGTTTTGGAAATATATGAAATAGGAAAGTCTGTGAGTACAGCTCCCAGGTCATGATGTGTAATAATCCACTAGCTACTGCCCTAGTGTTCTGCAATAAACCTTTGGTTCATCTAAAAAACCTGTGGGATGAAACGTTTTTGACTACAGTTGCACAGGGTTCTGAGTCTGGGTATCCCCTGAACTACAGACTGTGAACTCAAATCTACTAATGAAAATAATGTCATGGATACCACAGTTCCTGCAAAATCTTTCTGTTTCTTAAGAAAATGTATTTAACTGCAGGGTAGTTTCACAGAGGATGTTCTCATTGACTGTTGTATATGACCCAGGGGATTATGTGCAGGAAATTGGCACAGATTACAAAAAATTACAAATAAGAGAATGAGAAATTTGGAGTACTAGCAGGAGAAAGAGTGGATATATGGGCGTGGTAGCAGAAAGCCTTCAGAAGATGAAAATGACATATACACCAAGAGGGACTGATAAATAGACAAGGGCTCTAAATTTCTGAGAACAGACATATGATTCAGTCTTTTGGATTTCTGTCTGTCCTTGTCCAGTATTACCCTTCTTCATAATTCTTTTCTACTGTCCCACTGCATGGCTCCATGAATTATAGAATCATAGAATCATAGAATCATAGAATAACCAGGTTGGAAGAGACCTATTGGATCATTGAGTCCAACCATTCCTATCAAACAATAATCCACGTCCCTCAGGACCTCATCCACCTGTGCCTTAAACACCTCCAGGGAAGGTGAATCAACCACCTACCTTGGCAGCCTATTCCAAAGCCCAATGACCCTTTCTATGAAAAACTTCCTCCTAATGTCCAGCCTAAATCTCCCCTGGCAGAGCTTGAGGCCATTCCCTCTTGTCTTGTCCCCTGTCACTTGGGAGAAGAGGCCAGCTTCCTCCTCTCTACAACCTCCTTTCAAGTAGTGGTAGAGAGCAATGAGGTCTCCTCTCAGCCTCCTCTTCTCCAGGCTAAACAAACCCAGCTCTCTCAGACATTCCTCATAGGACCTGTTCTCCAGTCCCTTCACCAGCTTTGTTGCTCTTCTCTGGACTTGCTCCAGAGCCTCAACATCCTTCTTGTGGTGAGGGGCCCAGAACTCAACACAGGATTCAAGGAGTGGTCTCACCAGTGCTGAGAACAGAGGGAGGATAACCTCCATGGACCTGCTGGTCAAACTGTTTCTGATACAAGCCAGGATGCCATTGGCCTTCTTGGCCACCTGGGCACACTGCTGGCTCATGTTCAGTTGGCTGCCAACCAACATCCCCAGGTCCTTCTCCTCCAGGTAGCTTTCTAGACAGACTTCTCCTAGTCTGTAGCTTTGCATAGGGTTGTTGTGCCCCAAGTGCAGGACCCGGCATTTCACCGTGTTAAACCTCATGCCACTGGACTCAGCTCAGCAGTTCAGCCTGTTCAGATCCCTTTGTAGAGCCTCCCTACCCTCCAGCAGATCGACACTTCCACCCAGCTTAGTGTCATCTGCAAACTTGCTAAGGGAATTACAACAGGAGTTTGGTAGATCTGCTAAGTTGGGTTTCTGCTCTTCAGAGTGAATTATCTTGAGGTGACTTTTTCTCTGTTGCTTACCATAGAATCATAGAACAACCAGATTGGAAGAGACCCACCGGATCATCGAGTCCATCCGTTCCTATCAAATACTAAACCATGCCCCTCAACACCTATGTGACTGTGTTGGAATACAAGTCATTTACCAGCTGGTGTCTGAGCATCTTTGCTAGGAGCGCTGTTAGTCTACTCTTGACTAGGGATTTAGACAGGAATCAACACAGTGGGGACAATCAGACAGTTCAGACTACAGTGTAACTTTGAGATCTCAGTTGATACAACAACATGGGCAGAACCAAAGATACCAGTATTTCAGCTAGCAAAGAACAAATGGAGAATGTAACTGTGAAATGGTCATTTTCACGGAAAGGGTCATTGGGCATTGGAATAGGCTGCCCAGGTTGGTGGTTGATTCACCTTCCCTGGAGGTGTTTAAGGCACAGGTAGATGAGGTGCTGAGGGACATGGTTTGGTGTTTGATAGGAATGGTTGGACTCAATGATCCGGTGGGTCTCTTCCAATCTGGTTGTTGTATGATTCTATGATTCTATGAAAGATCATCCTGTGGGCAAATTGACAGCGTATCTGACCAGGTGTCCAGAGAATGCCCAGATTTTATCATCTGAAATACAGAGATGCAAAGAAAAACAGGGACAGTAGTACAGTAGTATCTTGCAGAAAATTGCTTCACACCTTTTTTTTTTTTTTCCTTCTGTGGCAAAAGTATTGAATCAGCATCCTGGAGGAGAAATATTTGAGTTCCATGATACAGAGAAAAGGGCAAAATCAAGATAAAAAAAGAAACTTAGAGAACAGATACAAAGACCTTTCTGTTATGGATGCTGTCTCTGTACAATGTCAGTATTATGGTGTCCTGACTATTGTCCAGATATCAGCATAATACAAATGATAAATTAAAATTATAACTAATAAGAAGACAATAGTGGAAGAAAGACATTCCCAGAAATAAAACGTATTGCCACGATTGTAAAAGATTAACATTTTTCTTATTAAATGATGAGCTTGCTTTTTAATATTGGCAGTATAACAGACTATACTATGAATCTCTTTATCATACCTAAAGCACTGTTAATTCATCTTTCATGAATACATTGGAAGAAAGGGTTTTCCCATAGGCAAACACATCATACATATTTGCAAATGTCTTACATAATGATGCAAACACTATGCATAGCGAGTAGCTGTATTATGGTGAAAGGGAAAAACAGCACATGCACAAAAGAGACTTTCATTCAATTTCATTAAATACTTAAACCGGCAAAATAAAGTAAGTCCAATTTGCTGTATATAAATCTTGCAGGCAAGGAAAAGGCTGCTGCTTAAATTTATTCTTTAGTTTAAATTCAGCTATTCATAATAAGGAGTTGATGACTGTAGACAGAACAAATGATTTGTTAATATGTCGATTGCATTTGTTGTTAAAATAAAACACTGCTCATTTTGCACTTATTTCTACCAGCAAATTCCTAAATATATCCCTATTTGCGAAACAGTGCATGCGCCATACTCTGCTTAAAAAAAAAAAATCTTACTGATATGCTACAGTATGGAAATTAAATTGGAAATCACAGCCACTGACACAAAATAAATAGTAGTCATTTTATTTAGCTTGTTACCATCTAGTCTAGTCCAAGAATATTACCTTAACAGCATACTCTGAATTCATGAAGAGTTACATAAGGGCCTTGTTGTCAAATATAAGAACAACCTATTTAGTGCCTGTTTTGCATCTACACAGGAAGTTTTCTTTCATTATCCACCAGCCCCTAGACCTTATTATAGCCATTGTTTAATTTGTGCTCTGTTTTACAAACGACACTTGTACAGGCCTCATGGGGCTGCTGATAGAAGTGTGGCTTTCTCCTTCCCTTGTGTCAATTCTTTTGTGAACCTTTATAATTAGCCACTTAACAAATTGAGGAAAATGAATCTCTGCTTGTATAGTGCTCACTGGTGCTAAGTCAACCATGTGACAGTCCAAGCTGATACCTAAAAAGTCATGGCACTCAGTTGTTCAAAGGGTTAACAAAACCTCATTATGGTGGGTTAATACACAGAAATGAGGTATGTGATCACCAAGAGAACCTGGAAAAGTTAGGACCATTTTCTTCTGTTAAGGAAAACATATAATAATTTCAAAATGAACAACTTTGACTCCAGTGTCTTCCTGGGAGGAAGTTACCAAATTATACAAGAGTGAGTCACAATTCACGGCTTAAAGCCTATGCTGTCCAGCGCTCAGTGTTTTATCTATGGGACTTTATAGGCAGAATGTCAACTCAGCAGTGGCTTCTTGCAGAGAAAAATATGTCCCAGCTTTTTGTATGTCACATTTCCCATGTCCCTGTAAGATACACCACTGTTAATGTTCTGACATTAGCTTGAATAAGTAATGCTATTCCCAACAAAAATATAGCCTACATTCATACACACCTTTTGCCTTACAAAGTATCTTTTTATTTATTTTTTTGCAAACCATTTTATTCTTTGTTGGTTTGGCATTTGAAAAACAATATCTTTTTAAAGTTTTTAGTAATCAAATCCTGACACATTATTAAACGTACCTGGTTGGTTTTGGTTGGTTGGCTTTATTTTTTTTTTTTTTATGCAAACGTCATTTCTTAAAAAAACAAGTAGGATATTTCTGGTCAAAATTGTTTTTATCTAGGATTTTTCATTTGGATTATTGTCTACTGATTTTACTGTCAATATAGGATGCAAAAGGATTTCACAGCATTAATTCTATATGCATGTTTATAGATATACATACACACACATATATGTGTTAACATAGCTGTTGATGTCCACCCGGAGTTCACCACACTCACAGGTATTATCATTCTTAAAGGTGAGAAAACTTATTTACATGAAGTGCATTTCACTTACTGCAGGAGCAGCCTTTGAACCAAGTATAGAAATCAGAATCTCCCCCGTCCTCAGGTGAGTGATTTAACTACTGAGCCCAATTAGTCATGACATCTTCTTCCTATGTAGTGGGAGGACACCAATAAGGGAAGTGGAGCAAGCAAGCCCGCCCTCCCTTCTTCCCTGAACAGATGGTTGCTCATTGATTAGGGCATCCCTTGAGAGGTGGGAATGGTGGGTTTGAACCTCTGCCAACAGAAGGGGAATTAAATCCACATCATCTTTAAAGTGTATCTTCTAGCCACTGAAAAGGAAAGCTGCATTGTGAAGACATTTTGCAAGAAAGACTGCTTTTTGAAGGGAATATAATGCAGTTATTTGACTCTGGAAAGATGATTTCAGGATGTAAATTCAGGCTGATGTTGGCTTTCAGTTGACCCTGAGCTTCTAGGACTTAAACCACATTCCTCTTCTATTCATTTCAGATTAGTTGGCCAGGGCAACGTGAACCACGGTAAACTGGCACTGGTGAATGTTGTTCTGATCACACTGTCAGTATGAAGTATCTAACATTGTTCATGTACTCTAGGAGAGGTTTAAGTTCAGAACCTGGCTCTACAGATTTCACTTGAAGCTTTTATATTTCCAAATTATACATTTCCAAAATGGTTTGTATACTTTGGGAAAGCTCAGGAGCAGTGAATTCAGTTGTGAATGCACTAAATTTTTATCTGTATATATCATGTTGATACCGGCAGGCCCATAACAACATAATATATACAGATTTTAAAATCTAAGACCTGTGTTTAAGCAGGTTGCTGAAGGAAGTATTTCTTTTCAGAGGTCCATCTAGAGCAAAAAGAGGTGTAAAACTTAATAATAGAATAGTGGTTTTGGTCTTTGGGTAGGCCAAAGTAAAAATAGGTACTTCTGCCGTGCAGTGGTGTCTACTGATGCCAAGTAGTTCTGCACAAAATTGGAGCACACTTCCCTCTGTCCAGGTAAATTTTAACTTTTGTGACCACAAAGCTCGGCGGCTGCAGTATGTTGCTACAATAGGCACTTGATTCCTGAATACATGCAGCAGCAAATGAGACTAGAGGGTTTGCATGTCATGAAAAAAGCTGGTACCTAGTAAGATACACAGCATTTTAGCACTCTTCCAGCCTCTCAGCGACTCACACTGTTGTACCATTAAACACATATCACAAGAGTCTTCCTTGGTCAGTGTCAACTTGTCAGTCCTTACATTAAAGAGGTAGGAATATGCTCAAAATAGATGCAGTGCAGTATATACCATTCTTAATGTGAAAGGAAGGTTGATGGACAGGGAAGGTGCATAGATGAGACTGTGGATACAATGGGGTTGTGGCTAGAATAGACACCCAGATGGGTTTTGTCAGTTGTTACAGCAGTGAACATAAGTGAAATAAGTTCATATGCTGAAAGTTTGAAACCAAGAAGCCAAGGCGAGAGAAAGGGTACTCGTGGCTGTAGAGAATGGTTTGGTATGGACATTTGAGGATGGATGCAGGAGCGCGGAATCTGAAACCAGAGGCAGGTGAAGGAGAAGACCCATCTTTCACCATCAGTAGTGGTACACATACCAGTGAGCTATTTAGGGGATAGCAGGTCCCTGTCTCAACGAAAAAACCTGCTTTACAATCCCCTTCTGGAACGTAGGTTTTATTGTAAGCACTTCCCACTTCCTTTATCTTCTGAGTCATACACTCCTCTGAGGCTAATGAGGGAGATAGCAGTATTATTTTCTCTGAATGTGTTATGTACCTACATTTTCTAGCTTGATATTATTCCATCTGACTACAGAGAATTAAATCAAAGAGTCTGCTAGGGAAAAAAACAAGCTAGAAACAAAACAGTGACAGAGAGGAGCTATCTCCAGAGAAATGCCAAGTGACAGCGAAGAAGGCAAGGAGCTATTAACTGCGAGACAGGCACCTGCTTGTCTCCAGTTAGGCTAACAGGTGTATTTTGCCTTGCCAAAGCCTCAGAGAAAAAGAAAATTAAATTGTTTAGATAAGAAATAAATCCCTGACTAAAGAAGGGTGGTGTGAGGAGTATTTTGTTGTAAGGAAATGCTGCAGGGAGGCAATAAAAATAAGGGAAGCTGCAACTGCTTGTGTCTCCCAGGATAGGAAAGGGTTGTCCACTATGAAAAAAAAGTTCAGAAAACTCACAGGAATAAATAAGATTCAGAAGTAGGTCTTCTGCTGTTTTATCTCCCTTCTCAGAATGCTGTGTACTCTGCAATGAATAAATAATGGTCTTTTTGAAGAAGTGGCCTTGCAGGCGTGAAATACAGCTGGATTTGCTACTTTTTCACAGGTAAAAACCAGAAGGTTATAGCCTCATGATCTAGTCTAGGGACTGCACAAGTATATCTAAAGAGGGGTACTGAAATCTCTCTCTAGTGGAGTGCATTTGGGAGAGATTAAAACAGCGTAAAATATTGCTCATTATAATAGTGATAGCCATAGTTTGGACTACTAGAAGTTGTACAGTCTTTCTTCTGTTAGATTCTGTTGTGGACCTGAGTGAAACAGGTGCTATATGTGTTGGGTGCAGTGGGATCTTCTACACTTCTGTAATTCTGCAGATTATGAGGAGGCACGACAGTTACAACAAAAACACAGAGGCAGCAAAAACATGACACAGTATCCCACCTGCATTGGAAATAACAGATGAACCCCTCCCGCAGACGTGCAGAGATTTGGGGCCCTGGAAGGTGAAAGATGTTTTAATGAGACTTCATTAGGGCTGTGAATGTTCATTGACCTGATAAGCACTTTCACTTCTAAGGAGCTGTTGAAATCCACTGTGAATCAGTAATACCCATAAGTGGCTGCTGACTTAGTGCCATCTATAGCCTAGAAAATATATATACACCATAAGGGCCTTTCCTATACTTATATATTGGAAGCCTCAGCAATAAAATGCTGATTAAAGGAAAGGAATAGTAACGTACAATCCTTAAAGGTCTTCTCACTGAGTAAAAAGCAAAAGGTGTTTCAGAAGGGTAACGCACTGAAACTTCCTATGCTACAAAATCCTTCACACTTATTCTATGACAGAAGAATATTTATACTGCTTTGATTCTCAACCTAGCAGGTCACATAAACACTGAATTCCCTTCTGAGAAGTGTACATATATACGTATACAAAATGACTACACACAAAGTCATACACAAACATACAACTTAAGTATATAGTTTTCCTTTCCCCATTTAATTCCTGCGTTATTAAGTCATATTGTCTTATATATCTTCTAAGACATATCATAAAAGTAACTTACAATTTACTCTGTATTATTAATTCCCCCTGGCAAGTTGAAATTTTAAATAAAATAGTCTAGAATATATGATCATGATGAATTGAAACACATTAGATGTATTACTTTACATAGGAGGCAGTATTGACCTATTCTAAAATGCATTATTGGACCAATTTCAAAGCAGAAGAATCACGGCCATTGATTAGCAGCTGTTGGAATACATCTTACATCAATACATAAATGTATTTTCTACAGTTTTCAGTATGCTGTTACAAGTATTCATCTGCAGCCTAAATTTTCTTCCACACACAACCCCCGCCCCATCAGGCTTCAATAAATTTATCTGTTAATAATGAGATAGAAAGGGGCAAATTCTCTGGACTGAATCCTACTGTTTGTGCTGTGGGTGTAAATCACTTAGAAGGAAATGGAATTACTCAGGATTCACACTAGCTAACCAAGAGATGAGTATTGTTTTTTGTGCTTCCTTTCAGAAAGAACTCTCTTGTATTGGATAAGATATACTTCAGAAACATCTTCAAAAAGTCAAGCAAAAAGCATGAGGAAATTTGAGCATTTTCTCACTGCTCAGCTAGATCTGCTCTGCAGTTTGTGCTATAGGTAGGACTATTCACAGTACCAAGAAACTTTTGAAAATCTTCAGACCATAAAGCCACAAAAAAAGGAACAAATAATCAAAACCAGTATTGGAGAGAGATTTTCTTTTCCCTGTATTAAGAATGAAAGCATTTAGAATATTATTCAGTCAAATGCAAGGCAACAACTACAATAACAAATACTGTTAATTAATCTCCATATGAATCTAAATGAATGGCCCCTTATATGTAGTTACAGTCACTAATAAACATGTCTTTCAGTTTCTGCCTAGTTTCTATCCATTAAAGAGCTAAAGTTGCTCTGCTTGTAAGGGTAAAATAGAAGTAAATCCTTCAGTTAAAGATTAAATGGCATCTGTCCTAAAACACTGTGAATAACAGTATAGCAATTAAATACACTGCATTCAATTTTATTTTGCAGCTTTTTACATACAAATAAAATCTGTACGTGTACATACTCATTTTAGATATGCAATAGAAATCATTTTTCATGTAGACTGCATTGTATTTGTCATTTGGTACAAAACCCCTTTCAGAGAAATTGTTGATTTTTCGCAGAGGCTCCTATACTTCCCATTCCTTTTGTATTATTTCAATCCGCAATGGATATACATCTTTGTTAGCCTAATTTGGGGGCCTACAGAGCAGGAAGAAGGAAAGCACAAAGGAGCACACTTGACATATTGGTCTATTTGCTACCCCTTTTAAGCTCAATGCATACTAATGAAAGTGATCCAAACTATTCTTCTCCACTCCTCACTTAACAAGCATAATAATAAATGAATATTTAAACTAGCTGCAAATATATTAAGTGGAAACAAATAGGTTTCATTTGTAACAAGTGCACACAGGTTAATTAACAAGAAGGAGCTTTTGTGTTGAAACAAGGCTCCCTGATGCTGTACATGCAGGTGTCGTTAAGGGCCAATTGAGCTCTATAGGATAATTATGAAGTACCATTGTGCTCTACCGTTTGTTAACAAAGTGCTGCCTGCAATTTGCCTAAACCTATAAACCATCATCTGTGATCCTCAGCAGCAATTAAGTGACAAACATCTTCTCATCGGAGACTTGGGAAAACAAAAGAGACATGATAGCATTTAAGGAGCCAGATGGATATTTCAGAATGTCAACCCTGACAGCCTCCCTTTCAATAGCAAAATATAGAAGGGAAACCTGCTTGGTATCACGCTGAGGGGGAAAGGGGAGAAGTCACATCCGAATTATTAAGAACAGGGCAGTGTTAATAATCATAGGAATGTTCATTTGAACAGCTCTTAGTGAGAAAGCCTTAGACTAGCAAACAAGAAAAAGATAGAACCCTTTCCCCTCTCAAAACAGCTGTAGCTGCAGCTCTATGGGGTGTAGGTTCAGTGTTTTTTTTCCCTTTTAATTCCTCCTTTTAATGTCTTATCTTCACAGACGATGAGTTTCTTCCCGTGAACAGAAGTGCAAAAATTCTTTTTTTCGAAGAAGAGGACAAACCAACAGATAGAATTTTCTCCAGGGCATAAGTTACTAATTAGTTCTGCAAAAATAGCCTATATTAGGGAAAATGATAGATCAGCACAAAGACGCATTTTAAAACAAGAGATCTACTCCTACTGTAATTGATCTAGAAGTTTTGAGGATGTAATCTTTAAAATGCTTCTGTAAGCTCAGCAATAATTCCAGAAGCTATAAACTTTCTAAAGGTTTACTTGAATTAGTTCAGTTAATTGCCTGGTTAGGAGACCCTCCAAAACTTGTGGAAGCTCTTGTTTTCATAGTTAAGGATCTTCTGGGCATTTTGTTGCCTACATTAAGTGATGATTGGTACAGCTAAAAGGCTATAGAGTAACATGAAAAAAAAATTATAAATGTATGAGTTTCACTAGCTAGTCTACATACTTTTTTCCCTATTGCCAAAACAACAGCATTTACAAATGTTTTCAGTAACCATTTCAAAGCTACAGCTGAGTGTGTTTTAATATACCATTAGGTCAACAGCTCTCTTGAAAGAAAAAATCAACCCAAGGCCAAACAGTCAGGCAGGCCTAATTAAGTACTTCAGGAGTAAAAGAAGCACTCAGAAAACAGCAGCTGACTTGACCCTTTTCTTTGTACTTCACTGAGTTTCTGTATACCTTTGCCAATTTCCTCTGGATTTATGTTTTTATGAATTATTTAAAAATGGCAACTTCAGATCTACAATTAGTTTTCAAGGAAACAGATTTGAGAAAATAATCACAACTTAAACAGCTTAAAACCAGCTCTGATCTTGACAGAATGCAAAATGCCAGATTCCCAGGCCTGCAGAATTCATCACTTGGCAAAAGTGTCATTAGTCCCTGAGTGCTTTTCAGCCTTTCTTCAGGTACTCTGTCAAATGTCATAGATCACTTTGAAATCTAAAAATCATGACAGAGCATTTTTTTCTGTAATGTGAAGAGAAGATGGGACACAACAAAGGTAATCAAAGTAAGCATGCTTTACTTTCGTACTGCATTGTACCGTGTAAACTCACTTACAGTGGAAAACTGATGATAAATTATTTTGTCATGCTGGAGCTTTTATATTTGGAGGGTTTTGTTCCCACACTTCATTTTATTAATTGCAGTAAATACAAAACTGACTGAGTCTACAGTACTGAGTTAATTTGTTACCTCCAGTGGCAACCCCAGTGACCCAAGATTCATGAGTTGATTCCTCCTTTCCCTCCTGAAAATGTTCTTCTTTACCTTAAGAGAAGTCCTGCATGATACCGAAAGATGCATCCTGTAGCTTTTCTCTAGGTAGATTGATGAAGGCCTGCTCCCAACATCATGTCACTGGATAGCCTTCTCTCAGTTTCAATAATTGGGCACCACTTCCTGATTCCCTTGGTACAGTCTGTTTTATTTAAGAACACTTTGACTTCAAAGTTTATATAGAGAATAAAGCCAAACCATATACAAGGAGAGATGTAGCAAAGAAAAGGAAAGTCGGAGTCACAACACCACCGTGGGAGGTACACAATGTCTGAGACTCTGCAGTCTGTGGACAGCAGAATCAAAATTCTTGAAAAAAAAATTTAATCTATGTCACTCCTTCCTTTTGGTGAGACCAGTACTCTGCTCCTATTTTAAGATGCAACGAGGTGTCATTTAGCCATTAAAATACTAGATCAAAGAGCTCAAGGTTGACTGAACACATCCTATCTAATTATTCACCTTGTACTAAATGGCAGCACTTCCACACTACTGTGAGTAGAATTGACACATCATATCCCTATGTTTATCTGTTTATTCTTTGCACATCATTCTGATTATGTGTTCTTAAAAATGGACACATTGTGATTCATGGTATTGGTGGGTTTATGATAACTATAAGCTTCTCAAGCTTTTGTCGGATGTCATGTAACTGGATATAAAGCATTTCAGGGTGACTCTGCAGAGCCTGATCCTGTGCTCAAAATCATAACATAAACGCATTCACTGAGATGTATTGACTTTCATTCATCTTCTTCTTAAATGACCTTGGAGACTATGTCTTATTTCAAGCTGATTATAGATGTATCATCAAGTGACCTGGGCTTGTACTAACACAAGGCTGAACTCCAAACAAAATTTAGGATTGCAGACGCCTATGCTACAATCTCCAGCTACCTCAGCAAACCTCCCTACCTTGGCTAAGGACACACAAAATGTGTAGAACACTAGGTTAACATCATTCATATTTTTCCTGAGCAGGGAATACCTTTTTGTGTGCAAATTTTGCCTAAAATATGACAAAAGTTAAGATCATTTTTTCATTGATGTATTTTCTGGAACAACATCTGAGTCATTCATGAGTATGTGATTCAGTGAGAACAACTTTAAAAGTCTAACGAAAGTGATAAATGTGTTATTTAAACATCTTTTCAATATTTAGTTTGCTACTCATAATTCATTAATTACCAGTTATACTAATTCCATTCTGTACTTACAGGATTTTTTTTCCACTGAAAAGAAATATGAAAAATACCTACCACAGTTATTTTCTCCACTGGCTAGATCCTTTAGAATATTGTATCCTGTTAATTTATAAACACATGGATTGTCACAGCCTATATAAAATAACTTTCAAATCCTGTGAAAGAAAAATACTGCTTACAACTAGAGGCTTTTAACCTAATTAGCATAGCTAAGCATAAAAAATAAATGATCAGAGACTACCATGTGAAAAATAATTGAAAACAATGGCTATGTTTCAGGACTGCAGAAATCAGACCGATGGTTTGTCTTACATTATTAAGGTCCAAAGAAGAAGGATAGTAAATAAATGGGGAATAAGTACAGTAAAGATGTGTTTGGGGAACTTATATTGAGAGTATGCAATCCAAATTACCCAAGTGGATTTAAATATTTGAGTTTTATTTAGGTTTCCTGCCTGTATTGGCTAGGAGGAGGGTTAATAACAATCCATTCACACAGTCCTTATCTATAAGAGTAGAGGGCTGAAGGCACCAGTTCTAGAAAGGGATGTGGCAGTCAATTAGTGGTAACATGCATAGGTAGAGTGTTTCCCTAGGGGGTCCTAACTTATCTCTGAAAGCAGCAATGATAGCAGAAAGGGTGATCAAGACCGATAGAGGAACTTTTTTAACTGACTGGTTGATATAAGCATAAGAATAGGTAGAATTTGAGGAGCCTGGAGCATGGAAAGAAGGAACTCAAGAGAAAGACAGACCCACAGGGTTTTTCACTGTAGGTCTGATCTGGCTTATATTTGAAAGAATAAACGATCTCTCCTGCCATATAATCTACAAGACTAAAATCAGAAGGAGTATTTGTACCTAAGAAGTTTTCCAATGCCGTAGAATTTCTGCTCTGTGAACAAAATCTGTACCACAGTCTACTGTGTTCTAAGATTACTTAGGACAATGTGTAATTCAAACTGATGTGATTTTTTTAAAGTGATTTGCCTCAGAAAAAAAAAAAAAAAAAAAAAAAGCATTTATTTCTAGGAAAAAATAAATACACTATCTATTCTTCCCTCTTGTTTCTACCAAACAATACTTTTTAGAGAATAGCTATGGAAAATTAGGCAGCTAAGATGAAATGTACCCAACCTAGAATCTGAGGAAAACTGCAGATTTAACATTTATCTGTGGATTACCGCAGCAGGATTGCCAAGTTGCATAGAGTCATAGGAAGTTCTTCCAGTTTAGTTGACTTGAATATAAGAAACAAATGCTATGCCTACATTCAGCTCAGCAACATCCTCAAATTTAACAATTTAATGGAAATTAGCAATACAACAGTGCAACTAAAAAACCCCTCCCATTTCTTTGTCCCTCCCAAGAAATAAAATACTTTACAATGTACCGTCCTCTACGTCGCAGTGATATAAGGCATTTGATTGGAAGCAGTCACTAAAGGACATTAATGAAAAGAAAAAAAGGAAAGAACATAGCATTTGTGTCGAGTCTTTTTATACTTGAAAAGCAAGTTTTGCATAAACTGTTGATGAATGGATGGGTTTACAAACACAAGGAGCTGCCATCTGTGTGACGACCAGAAGGTGGCATAATCTCTACATTGATTGAAGCCTGTCAGCTGTGCTCCTGAGCGCAAAAGGCATTTTTATTTCCAGGCGAAGAGATTACGGGTGTTCTGAGGTTACAGACTATCAGACCTGCCGTTCCTGCCGGTCACACTTCTGTATTTTCCGTTGGTTCCTTGTTACATCTCTATGAAAGTCACTTGTTGGTTTTATGCAGCCTTAGCAATACCATTTATTTGAGTTGCAGTATTAATACTTGAATGTACTGTGTTATTTTTCCCTTGGTTTCCAGTACTTAGTTTAGTGATTTTTATTATTTTTTTTTCTCCCAGAGGAAAATAATCAACTCTGTCTTTCATTGCTGAAAGAGTCATGCTGTCTTTTAGTTATCATGGACCCGATCCTTGGCCTTTGAATTCAGTGGGAATTTTGCATTATTCTCCTCTAAGTGTTTAGCTGCAGAGTTAGAGCCTCTTGCTATCAATTCATTCAACTTTGTATATGTCAACAATGGGGATATTTTGTGAAGGAGCTGCCATGATATCTGTTGTATATAGGCTATATTATCCTGTTAAACTAAGGGGTCTCACTTCAGGGAAACAAGGCTGTTACCTTTCTCAGGTCTCAAGATCTCCCAGAAAATTTCAGGACTATCTCAGAAAACTCACCATCATTTGCATTTTTCCCTGATCCTCTTCCTGCGCTGACTGGGATGTAGGAATACATTCACAGCTCTTTCTTTGCTTAACTTTGGAAGTTTTACATGAAGGGTGCTATTTAAAAATAAATTGAGCTGACTGCTCAGTGGCTGAGTTTCCTATAGAAAGAAGACTCTTTTAATTTACTGATAAATCATCTTTCCATGAAATACTGTATTACCTTTATGTAAGAGAAACTTAGTGCAGGGAAAGGATACTTCATTTTATCTTTGAATTTGGTTTTCGTAACTAGCAGACACTAATCAGAGAGTACATGAAAGTGTTTATACTATAAATTTGAATTATATTTCATCATTTTTTGACCCATCTTGAATTTTCTACTTTTGTTTAGAAACGTAGGATTCAAAAGCCTTCTGTAAAAAAAAAACCGCACAAATAATTTCAAGATGTTTCTAAGAATTTCTAGTATGGCTTTCTTTTCTGCAGTTATTTGTCAAAAAGGTTTTGGGGAAGCAAATGAATTAGAGTTTTTGTCAGCATTTTTTAATGTTGTTGAACTAAAAACACATTAAAATGTTGGAATTTTAGTTAACACATCCATCCAAACAACTGGCAATTACACATATACCATATTTTACACAACTCTACTAACAGAAAGGTATGTTGAAAAATAGGAAAATTTTATTTCTAGTCTTCAGATATCTTCAAATACAAAACTAGCAAGATCAATAAAACTTATATCTTGGAAAGACAAACAAGTGAAAACACAAGTGATTTACTTCAGACTTTAAATCAAACTGAAGTATGCAATATGAGTCAACAGTGTGCCCAAGTGGCCAAGAAGGCCAACAGGAGTGGACAAGTGATCATCCCCTGCACTCAGCTCTGGTGAGGCTACACCTCAGATACTGTGCTCAGTTTTGGGCCCCTCAGAACAAGAAGAACATTGAAGTGCTGCAGTGTGTCCAAAGACAGGCAACAATGCTGGTGAAGAGTCTGAAGCACAAGTCTTACAAGGAGCAGCTGAGAGAAATGAGGCTGCTTAGTCTGGAGAAAAGGAGGTTGCAGGAAGACCTTATTGCTCTTTCTGACTTCCTGAAAGGAGGTTTTAGTGTGGTGGGTGTTGGTTTCTTCTCTCAAGTAACAAGCGATAGGACAAGAAGAAATGGCCTCAAGTGGCACCAAAGGAGGTTTAGATTGGGCATTAGGAAAAAATGCTTCACTGAAGGGGCTGTCAAGCATTGGAACAGGCTTCCCAGGAAAGCAATTGAGTCATCACTATCGGAGATATTTAAGACACTTGTAAATATGGACATGGATTAATGGTGGACTTGACACTTTAGGTTAACAGTTAGACTCAATCATCTTAAAGGTCTTCTCCAAGCTAAACTATTCTATCATTCTATGGCATTTTTCTGTGATAATCAGGTAGATATTGACCTATGTTATTTTAAAATTACCTTAAAAATTGTTCTACACAGTTATTTTCACAGCTACTGGATCTATTAGGGATCTGAAAAAAGGAAAAAGTTGTTTTGAAATTATGCCTATGATTATCAGACCGTTAGGAAAAAAACCCAAACACACACCAACTTTTACATAATGTAAAAGCCCAAGTGAATCATGCACTTTCAGACCTCTGTTTCACTCATTCAGTTTGACAAAATCTTACACTTATACCTTGCAAAGTTTCTTTTTCTCTCCACAGCATGTTGAGAGGGACTGTTTGAAAACATAAGGCACTAAGTCAGATATTCAGGAGTCCTTTATCTTCAGCTCTGCTTGGCTTAATTGGAGTAAAGTACCATTTTTTTCCCCCAGAATCCCTCAAGCAACTCCACGTGGAAAACATCTCTTGTGCTTTGTGAATAAATCTTGAGGGTTCAAACTGTGAAGTGAAAGCAATTGGACATTTTTTATTAAAAAAAAAAAAAAGAGGAAAGAAACAGATAAGAAACCAGATTAACTAAATGAAGCTGAGGAATGAACTGAACTGAGTCTTTCCTGTCTCTTGGAAAAATCATATTCCTTCTCTCCTTTTTGTTTTAATACAAAATTCAAACAGCTGCTGAGAACCCCTCTCATTGAAATTATTTGTCAAAAATTTCTATGAAAGGTTTGGGCTTCAGTCAAAGAGATTTTCAAAATCTTTCAGTGAATAAATATCAAGAATAATAATGTCTTTTGGTAGTATCTCCAAATTCACTACAATCTCTGGTAAAAGCACATAAATATCAGGTATGCAGAGGTGTAACTATGGACTCATTGACAATTTTTTGACTCTGTATATGCTATTTTGTTTTTATTGCCATAAAATTAGCTAGATTTTTAACCTAATAAGATGTAAAATATTATTGACAGTTCTCTCTCCTCTCATTATCCTAATTTATGTCAGATCAATAGCATGAGAGGGATGAAGACCTTGATAGCAAATGAAGTTTTGTTTAGCATCTGAGGCTGGATTAAGTATACCAAAGATGTATTAATTTAAAAATTACTATTTTGCATCTTCTTTATGACTTAAACCGTTTAGGCAACATCTCCATGCATTGTAAAGTTAAGCTATTTTCAGACTCAGAGATTAAGAAATCCTGTTTCTGCCTCCTCAGAATTGGTTGAATATATTTTTTCAAGCTGTGCTGTCCATTATTTTTCTCACTAGAAATTTTATTTTGTATGTATGTGTACACTGTGCAGTTAGTATAATCTCATAATCTCCAAGTTAATTAGTAGAATTAAACACAATTAAAAATAAGAAAAATCGATGCGGAAAGAAATTACTCCTTGCAAATATGTGCTTGCTGACCAGTTGTTCCTAGAAATTGTGTTGTTCCAATGAAATTGTTGGGCTATGCTGAGCCATTGAAGCAATGATCCTCATGGAACAAATGAAATCTTGCACCACTGGACCAACCGAAAACCAGCTCTCAGCAGAAACATGCATTCCTTTCCTGTTATTACCACCTCTAAATCCAGCTCTGAAAACTACATCCTTAGCCAGTTGCTGCTGCTGGGACAAAGGATTCACTTGAATAACTCAGACTCAGCAAGCAGATCACCACCTGCCACAGAACCTGGCATTTCTGAGCAGTTTGCAGTGTTGCCCCATATCAAGTGCATTGCAGCAGTCAAATCTGGACGTACCAAAAGCATAGATCCTCTGGGACCTCTCATCAAGATAGGAAAGTTGCTATTATCTGGCTGCCTGGGGCAACCAAAACCCTGCTTAATTACTGCCCTTCAGACAAGGTGGAGACCTGCGTTTAAAAACTGTGTGTGCACTGAGTGAGCAGCACATAAAGCTGAAATGGAAAACTGGCTCCCTGCCTCCGAGTTTCCAAGTACATGTCCTTGCAGAGCAGAAAACTAGCACAGAGACTACCATCCTACCTGTTATTTTCCTAATTTTATCTGCTCAGTGCAGACAGGCAATCACCTTTGAGAGTCCATTTCAGAAAGTGGGGTTATAGCTAACTCCCCAAAACATGAGCCATTCATATCTTCCTCTCAAGAACAAATCTCTGGCCCATTGTGGTTTTGAACAAGGCACGGTACTTCTTTTTTCTCTTAAGCCATT
Source organism: Coccyzus lansbergi (assembly GCA_033558105.1). NCBI lineage: Eukaryota > Metazoa > Chordata > Aves > Cuculiformes > Coccyzidae > Coccyzus > Coccyzus lansbergi. Next base: position 2,296,264 of record JAUMJK010000379.1, read on the forward strand.
ATAATTTTATCTTTACAACTTGATCTCTTAGCAAAACATTCCATGGTGGTATGAAACAGTATGTGCTCAGCATTGGTAAAGGAACTTTTATTCTAAAGGTGCCTAATTTGTTGTCACAGCATGCTGTCAAGAAGTCAGGAGGGCCAAATTCTCATCAGTACAACAAAGGTATTATTTGTAAAGAGACTTTATTTTCAGTTGTACGTGTACCATATATTCAATAACACCTATGTCTTTTTCAGCTAATATGAAAATGCCAGTTATTAGTATATGTTTTTAAACAATGAATGAAAAGCTCGTCTTTTAACATGATATAACATGTTGACTGTATTACTATAATATACCATATTGTTACTCCTTCATAGATATATGGATTAGGCAACAAAAAACAAAGCTCAGGATGATTCTGAGATCTCTGTCATGGTATCTTCCTTCCTTAACACCCTCTATCACCCCTCCCCATTGCAGACTGAAGAAGGTCTGGCGTTGCGGGTAGAGCCATGCAAGTTAATCATCTTGAGAGTTAAGAACAGGCTCATGTACACTCCAAAACTCTCATCTGCCAAAGCTCTTCCTTATTTCTTTGTCTCTGCAGCAAAACAAACCCATATTTTGATTCATTGCTTGGTAATCACCTCCATCCCTCCTTGACTCCAAGATCCCTGGTTAAAACAGTATTATTTTACAAATGACTGGGTTTGCTCTTCATTGTACAGGAACGTTTCCAATTATCTAGGGCAGTCTGGCACAAAAGTTCTCTGTCCTAAAGCTGCATCCATGAGGCTTAACGTCTTGCTCTGGGCAGGTGGTCCTTTATGTAATGACAGCAATTGGTAACATTGGATTTTGAAACTTGAGTAACACCGCTAGGAATCTGGGAAAAAAATCAAAGGGGAAAGGGCATCCATCTAGGTACAGTAGTTACTTTGCCCACTTCTTCTGTTAATTTAGAGACTATCTTAAATTATTAAAGTTAATCTCACTGTTCTCTTATGAAACAAGGAGTTTTGTGGAAAACTGCTGACTTGCACATTAACATTTTTGATGCTTCACAGTTGATTCTAGGAGGATAGGCTTTGACTGAGACAAAATAGAAGAAGATAATCATCAGACAAAACTGTCTGCAGGGGAAGAGAATCATGTACATATAGAACAAAAAGGCATATAAATTAATTTTGAGGAAAGAAATTACGATGCACAATTTCTTCTGAGAAATTCAGAAAACACCATTATTATGTATGTGATGCAGACCCCTCCACAAATATGAGAAGTGATATTTCGGAAAGGATGTTTTGATGTATTATAAAGGGGGTTTCAAGTTTTTACAATGCTTCCAGCATCTAAGCCTTGCAAAACAGCTCTTCTTGGGCAATAAAAACCAAACATTCTCTCCTCCTAAATAATTAGTGACATTTGAAAGAGAAGATGAGTTGTCAAAACTGCTCTATTCTTTGAGAAGAACATAGGAAGACATTTATTTATCTCCCAACTACACAGTTGGTTTTCTGTGCAATTTGAGATTGCAGTGATATTGCTTTGGTTATCCCCTACAAACTAGCATTAATTATTCCTCACTCTCCTGATTTAACATTGCTTCTCCACATGTACCACAAAAAGGACAAGCACAGCGGGATTTTACTCTGTCTCAGTTCCACCTCTGTAATACATGCGTCTCCTTACTGCATCTGCCACTCCTCGATTTAAATGCTTCTTTTCTTCTCTGTTAAGCAGCACAGGAAGAAGTCCTAAGGTGGTTAGTGTTTTCAACTCTGCACGTCAGCAGCTGAAAGTACATGCTGTGGCCCAAATCCAGCAAAGACAGGCGGGACAGATGTGCAGGGCGAGGAGTGCAGGTTCACAATGCATATAATTACTTCTATGTTTGCGCTTAAACAAGCTCTCAAAGGCTCTTGTAGAGTATAATTATGAGCAGCAGACAACATATATGCAAGATGTGTCCAGGTTTTTGGTGTGGCGATGTTTGTAGACTGTTATAAAATCATATCTGGTTTTCATCATTCAAAAAGCATCTACTACCATCATGTTTTCATATCAAAGTAATTACAAAGAAGAAGAGGATGGAGAAATTTGAAAAGACAGGCACCTACAATAACTAGAAATCATTCTGCTAACAAGGAATGAGAGTCTCTGGGAAGAACATCTTTCACCTAAGATCAGAGAAAAGAGAGCAACAGAAAAGAAATACTGAGTAGTTCTTCAAAATATGAGTTAGGTTATATTTTACTAAACATATGTGATATAGAAAAAGTTGTAGAAGTTGAACCATGTGTCTGCTGACAGGATGATTGGTTTTTCTTTCAGCTACAGCTTGCGCTGTCCACATGTCTGGGATTCATCTCACTACATGTATATTGCTGCAAGCCAGACCTCCCAGGATTGCTGCAGTGAACAGTAGAGCATTGGGTGGGCCTGATGTGCAATTCCTCTCCTTTTAACCCAAACACACACAGTAGCACAGATGAATGTACAATCTTTTCTACCAGTGATGTGCTTATATGTATGTATATGCTACAGGCATACTATACATTCAATGCACTAAGTAATCCTAGTTTATTGGTCTGGAAAAAAAATGGGAATTTGGATTTTTGTTTGTTTTTTAAATAAAAAGCCATTACGGTCTTAACTAAATTTTTTTTCAATTCATTGAATGTAACATGTTATAACACAAACTAAAATCACAGCAAGAATAACCCCACAATTAGTTGTAACTAGAGGACATGCAAAAACTATAAAATATTCTGGCAAAAGACAGATGATTTATTGTATTTCCTTGAGTTATTGATAATCTTTAACTCATCAATATTGAGTAAGAGGAATGATCTATTCAGAGAATGAATCTATGTTCTGTTTATGCAACAGCATTTGATGATGAATGCGCTGCAAGGATGCATGGTTGGGCATTCAGAGCTAGGGAATTTTCTGTGAAGGACTTTGCAGTCACCAGGAGGGGATAATACCATTCCACATATTATTTTAACTGAACCTCTTCTGATTTTCTTCTCTGGAAGAGGTGTCATTTTTTGTCCGCCAATAAGTGAAAAGCAAACCCCACTGAAATTCTCTGAAACTGTAGAAATTAATCAGAGAGAGAGTAGTCTCTGGGGCAGATTAAAGTATGTTTAGTGTTGAAAGACACTTGCATTCTGGTTCTGTGCATTCAACTCTTCCTTCATCCTGGGCAATATAGGTGGAACTACTAATAAGGAAATAATAGTCTTAATAGAAGAGTTTTCTGTCATTAAGTAGTGTTTGTTTGAGCCAAAAAGCCCTTAACACCTCGACCACCACCCCACAAAAAACCTTCCTGGATGTGGGCTAATTAAAACACTCACTTCAGAAGGGCAAAATCCTTTCATTTTCATCTCTATAATTTTGACTTTCTAGTTATACATTTCCATGGAATTTCAGGTTATATTTTCCTGGGTGTCGGTTTTCCTAGGAAATTATTTAAAGGCCACCTTTGCATTTGAGTTGGGAAGGGATGGAAACTGAAATGTAATAATTTCTTATAGGATAATTTTGTAATTCCAACTGTTACAAATGATTGATGGAATGAATTAGATCAGAGGGTGATTTAAGAGCAAGAAGAATTTCTAGTGAGAGACAGAACTACTAATAATAAAATTTACTTTTAATAAAAAAATTAATTGATGAGGAAATAATCAATCATCATAAAATGATATATTCCTGCTGCTCTCCATGATCCTATTTCAACACAGAACTTGCATTCATGCTTGCGATCCTCTTGAAGCATTTTAAATTAAGAATATGCACAATTCCTTGACTAAATAAAGACCCTTCTATCTGAAGTGCTGTTTTATGCTCTGGCAAATGTTAATGCAGTATTATATAATTCCTAGTGTAGAAGTATCAAAGAAAACAACTAACCTAGGAAAAAAAGGATTAATTTGATAGGGATGAAGCAATTTCAGAGTGAGAGTCATAGGGGTGTGGAAACTATCCCACATGACAAGTTGCATTTAGAAATAAAAATCTGAGCACTGTGTGGAAGTGCCCACAGTAATGTCAACAGTCTATGTGAACAGAGAAACATTATGTCTAGCACTGTGATTTAATAGAAATATTGGTGATTTTAATAATATGCATTTATGTAATTGTGTTGTCCAGGGATCACTAGGTACTCAAGAGGCACATCTGATTTGAGGCTCAGGACACTTAACTTTCAGCAGACAGAAGGAAGCTGCAACCATCTACTTCTCATAGCTGAAATGCAACAGATAAAATCCTTCAGCTGTGTGCACTTCAAGTCAGGCAGACTCTCAGGTGTGGACAGGTAGGTAGTTTGATTTCATAAGAAGTCAAATACTTCTACTTAGATCCAATTACTAGGACTCACCAGGCACAAGCCTGAGAAAGAACTGCATCCCAAGACACTGTTTTCCATGAGGGTGAAAAACTCGTTTTTCAGTTTTTATAAATGTAACATTAGGGTTTCTTTTGTAACATTTTGTGGCTTGTGAGAGAGTGACAGTGAGAAAAGATTTTATGGTTTCGAAATACTAGGAATATGGGAGCTAAGAAATGAGGACAGACAAAAAAATCAAACATGTTTAATTGCTCCAACCTCCTTAAAAAGTTATAATCTCTTTTGCCTGAGTTTTAAGAAAGAATGCACTCTTTGCTTATCTCATCCAAACCATCTCACATAAAAGTAAAAGCAAATGCAAAGTTAGAAAAAACAGACCTCTGAAATCACAATGATTATCAATCACTAAGGGATTATGTTGATTTTCCCCTATTGTGGCTTGCAGCTTGGAAACAGGATATTCACTAAGTACTACTACTGTTGGCTAATGGAGATTCTCCTTTAGCTCAAGCGGTAGCGCTGTTGCTTTGGGAGAGGAAGGTTGTGCTGTCTTGCCTAAAGGGATATAAGTGTTGCAATTCAGGTCCCAAATGAGAAAAATTCTTCACATTGGTGCCCAATTAGTGATCTGATTCCTGGTGTTAAGTCTAATGCAATTTAGCATGCACCTGCTGAATAACATCTATGCCAAGTACCAACTGAACTGCTTTGGCTCTTTGTTCACAGAGAGTTGAACATTTTGTTGCAGAGTAGGGAGCAGAGCATAGGAGTAAAGGGTATTTGTGAATATTTGCTGAAATGAAGTCTGCAGACTTGTTTTAGCAACATTTCAGAGCTGTTCATATTCACTCTGCAGCAAATGGATATGGATTTTCACTGAGAGCAGGGCTTGAAAATATAAAAGTTATACTAACAACAGACTTAGTATCCCAAGTGATAATAATCTGACCTAATGACTTCAGAGCCATCAAAAGAGACAATTCCTGCCTTGATGTTACAGTTTGAAATAAGGAGAAAGGAGGGCCCCTTAGATACCCTACTCTGTCTTATTTTATTCTAATGACTCCAGATTTCATGTGGACGTTGTGGAAAAAATATAAAATATGGAAAAGATTTGAGTGAGATCAGGTTAAAGGCTTTTGCAACACGTAAGATTGTGATGAGTTGATGTGGTTTTCTAGAAGTAGCCACAATTAATTTATTTAGATCAAAATAATTTAAAAGATGCCTGTCTAAGGCTCTGAACTCCCTCACATATCATTAATAATACAATAAAATCCCAGTAGAATGAAAATAATCATACCAACAGGAACTCAGCCAAGCAGCATCCTACAGACACTCCTTCCCAGTCTTTTATCATTGTAGGAAACATACCTTCAGCCCTGTTAAAGAATGTCATTAAACAGGTGTCATTTGGAGACAACTGTATAAGGCTGTTCTGAGCCAAAGAAGAAGCAGAATTTTTAGTCTCAGTGATCCTCAGAAAGCACCCCAATTGTGGAATAAAAGAGAATTCAACTTGGGCATCTACTGCTGACTGCACAAGCAACACTAGGAAACACAGGGGGAAAAAAACTTTTCAGATATACTCATGCACGTTTCAGGTTCTAGAGGCACAGCAATTCTTAACAAACATGTTAAGCTACAGAGTTCAGTGAATGACTGTAAAATGTCAGGGTGGTGATATAATTTTTTAGTGAGAAGCCCTACCCAGAAAAGTAGCTGCTTCATCTTATCTCTGAAGCTGTCTTAACTTTAGTCTTCATGTGGCTTTAAAGTGTAACACAGTGCAAAACGGCTGGCAGCAAAAGGCTCTTAAAGCATCCAAAGCCAAATAATAATCTCAAGAGTAACAGTCAAAAGAAAAAGTTGCAATCCCTTACCTAGACAGGACCAACGAGTTTGCTATATCCTCTGATTGTCAAAAATTGGTGGAGGAACCCACCACCCACTTAAATTTGGCTACTAAATGGAAGTGAAGGCACACCAAACTCTAGTAAGAGTTATAACTGTTCCTTGCCCCTTCTCCAGTGAACCAGTACTTGCACCTTATCTAATTTTACAAGATTGTGTTGGCAACTCCTCTTTAACCAAGCCATCACATACTTGCTCACATAATACAGGTTAGACAGAAAATTAATCAAATATCATGTGTTTCTAAATGAAATTATGGCGAATAGCAAAATAACCAAATAACCCATGAGATGTGCATCACTTTCAAATTAAGATCATGTGCATGTATGAGGTCTTTTAGCAACTAGCACCTCATGAGAACACATCTGGATTAAAATTAGTGTATACACTGCCTTAGTTAAATCGTGCCCATGGTATTTTAGGAAGTGCAGGTAAGAGCTTAGACCTCTTCAAACTCTAATTTATGCTTCAGTAGAAAGAATTCCAGCATTGATATGGAAGGCTCTAAGGTATTGTCTCCAGTCCAGCACCCTGAATAGCTCTGATGGCAGTTTTCTCCTAATCTGCAATGGAGCCAAAATGTTGCCTTTAAAGTTGCAGATTCCAGTTTAAGAAAAGTAATGCACTCCTGTGAGTAGCCTAAAAAGGAACAAAACTTTCAGAGCTCCCTGTTCCACAATGAGATGCAAAGGCTGGAGTTGGCAGCAGTTCAAAGTGGAATAAGAGTATTTTCTTCTACAGTAACTATTTTAGCAAATTACTAAAGGGCTTGTGAAATAATGGAATAATGGAAATCTTTCCAGAAAATATGTTAAATCAAAGGTACTGTGTTGGAATTCAGATATACTGGATGAAATAAAGGAATCTGGCCCATGCAAGAATTCAAAGTACTTAATTTTAATTATTTGAATGATTTCTTGTGATCTTTAAACCCATGAAGAATGGATGTATTATTAACTGTCTAATGCCTATGATCTAAATCATCTAATCTTTGATTTTAGCACAACATTCTCACACGGTCAGATGCAGCCTACACTTGTGTATTAATTTTTAAACAGGATTCAGCAGAACTTAAAACTTGTGAAAACATTAACTCATCATTGCACAATTGAGAACTTCTCATCTTCTCCTGTGTCTTTATAAGTGAAACCAGGAATATCTGCAGTTTGCCCCCTGCAATACAACTAGGACAAATGAGTTTACTGTTAATTACTTTTACTTGTTTGCTGGTTTCCATACAAAGAGAAAAAAACCCCTATGTTAATTATTTTCACAAAATCCAGTATGCTAGCTCTGAGAAAAAAACATTTTTTTCATTTAATTTCTGGGCATCTTTTGATGAGCCACCCAGTACTGACTCAGCGGTGCTGGACCTTCGCTTGGGGCCCAGAACTCTGCAGCTGCTCTAGCTCTGCATTTGCCTAGAGCAATGTGCCAGCTGTCTCTGACTGTATTACACCACAGTAATGCGAACAACTGGAAGCAATAATGTGTCTCCCCATTTGCCTAACAATACCAACATGAACAATAATTCAGAAGACTGAAGATTTGTGCTGTAATTTAATAAACCCCATGCACATTTCTACAATTGAGTATCACATCTGTGCAATGGATCCTAGAAGTGTAATATTCTTTTATAAGGGACCATTAACCAATCTTAAGTTTATAGGTTTCCTTAAATCTTTTTCATCAGCTGTTAAACTACAGTAAAGAGAAAATTGCCTCTTATGAGACAAGGGATAGTAAAATACAAAGACTGTGATTAAACGTCAATCAATTAAGGATTATAATATAATAAAAATGCTGACTGATGATTAAAATGAGTACTTTCTGGCAGAATTGTATAAGCATTATTAAGAATTGTTTAAAAAAGTCAAAAGAATAAACCCTACTTACAGCTTATCATGTATCAGGGAAACTGGCTTAGATAGGTCTATTTAGAGAAGAGGAGTAAAAAGAATTGTTATTCTGACAAAAGTACCTAAGAAACAGTTTGTTGTCGATCTCCACATTAAATAGAACAGATTTCTTTCTATCATTTATTTTATTATACCCCTGACTCCTCCATTATAAATCTGTTTCTGAATGGAGTAAATAATGTTATATATTTTAGTTTCAGATGGCATTTGGCAAGTTTGTGTGACTAGGCTACATTTCATTAAAACAACTAACAGATCATAGAATAAACAATATAAGTGACACACAAAGTATTATTTCATTTAACAGACCTAAGAGGGTAGCCCAACTGAGGAGAGCAGTAAGCACAATTTTTGCACATGCCTTTTTGCTGAAGATGTGCTTGCGATCTTTTATGGAAAAATCCTATGGAATTTAGAATAGAATATATAGATTCTACAAACTCTTACATAGAAAGAGCACTAATAGTAAATCATAAGCTTTTCATACATATTTGAAAAACTCCAGCAAAATGCTGTAGCAGGATGCAGGTTTCTACTAAATTCAACATTCCATTTCAAGAGAGAAATAGAAATGTTTTCCTTTTCATAAGAGAATCTCCATATAGTGAATATCTTGCCTAATATTAATTTCCTATGGTCCTGCTCCTACACTGCTGAGTGGCTTTGAATAAAAACCCTATTGACATGTAGAGTATTTAATATTACATTTTTGGGGCTTCTCCCTCCAATTCATCATCTTTCAAAGCAGGCCATTTTTATTTCTCCAGCCTCCTTGAATTTTGCCATGTGTTTGCTGAAAGTCACCTCTACTTTACAGAACTGTCAAAGCAGGTTGTATTTATCCTCTGTCCTCCTTGAATTGTGCCATATGTTTGCCAAAGATCACCTCTACTTTACAAAACTGTCTATCACTTCTACACTGTTCATAATAACCCTTTTAGAGAACATCAGTGTTATACCACACTTTCTCTCTTCTTAATTTTCTCCTACTTTGCTGCTTTTTTTCTCATTCCCCTTTCTTCAAGAGCATGGCAAATACTACCTAATTGCTTTCTTCTTTTAACCTCTATATAATCCTTTAAGGCTCTTTTCATCTCCTCTCTGCTTTCATGCTCTTTTTAACTAATTGTTTAAAGTGAATCTTGTCCTGTCATAAGTATGTCCTAAGTTTCACATCCAAGAACTAGAAACTTAGCACCAAATTGAAGGCAGACAGATTTCTTAGGGATATGACTCTTGAGCTTCAGAGACAGATATTCAAGAAAGCCGCCAATTTAAACTTTGATTAAAATTCAGGACGGGGTTCAAAATTGTTAGGTAGCACAGAAAAGTGAAGATAGATACATACAGTGTGGTCTACTTTCCTCAGGAAACTTGACTGAAAACTGCTCTTGTATTCTGTTTATCTCTTTCCAGCTGTGACAATCTTTCTTTTCTTGTTTGTCTGAATGGCCATAGGATGTCCAATGTACAATTTCCTTTTGTAAGTCCCTGCACTGCCATTCCGTTCACTTCCATCTGATTTCTCATAAAAAGAAGTCGTCCCAAGAACATGATAAGCATTAAGAAATTTTCTCCTTCCTTAGGCTTTAGCCTTCTTGGTTCTCTCCATCTTGATCAGATTCACAGTTTCTATTTGCTGTAGTTGTCTCAGATAGCATTCTCAAGTTCCCACCAATTTTTGGTGTTAGTTTTTGTATTTGACAGACCATATAAATCTACAAGCAGACCTTCCCCCTCCATTTGAGCGTCTTAGCACAACTTTAATTTAGGGTTGACAAGAAAATATTTATATGCAAACCCCCCTCCATCGGCAGTACTAGCAGCTCCCAGTTCACCAGGTCATGACATCAGTATTCTCTATGACTTTTTAAGCCATACTTACTGTGGTAAAGAGTGGGAATTTGCTGATACAATTCTATTATCAGAATAATTTGCTGTAATTTTCCAATTAGTCATGATAGGATAGAATTCTAATCATTCATCTTTGTTCATATAATGCAGCTGTTGAAGCTGAGCTCATCACTTCATCTCATTACTTGAGATTCCTTTTATGTGTAGGGTAGGGAAGGATGAATTTATTCTGAAGTTATTGAGTAGTTTCCCCTTAAAATCAGTGAGGTGGGTCAGCTTCCCAAGTAAACTCACACTGCAGCCACATGGTCACCAGACCAAATACCAAAGAAGGGGAGAGGAGAAGAGTTCATGGCTGACGGTGGAAGATGGGGCAAGGCAGACTTTCCTTTCATACAAGCAAATCATTTAACCAGTTCACCTATCAGGTCAAACCCTGCTTTCACTGGGCAATAGATCTGACATGAGCAGCATGCTCTGAAGGTTCTCAGAATTTCTTACGTGTAGAACACAATATCAGAGTTACAGGGATTTGGAAGTACAGTCATGATCATGTGATAAGATAGATTTGTTCATGTTATGATGTGAAGTTATATGGTCATGTATTTTAGTTTTTTACTGGAAGCCCCAATGCAAACAATGGTAAGATCAATTGTTACACACTGTATTTTTTACCTCTGGAAAAATTTTCCTCTATAAAATTATTTCTACTCCACATAAAGTCTTTACAATGAACATCATCTGATTGAATGGCAGTCCTATTATTAGAAGCAGTGAAGAATCTGATCCTCGTATGTATAATTTTTAAAAGAATCCTACTCTATTTGGTCAAGGAGTTACAGGCACCTACTCTAGAAAGACATTGTAACATCAAAAAGACAATTATACCAATGTGAGACTTCACTGTTCCATATGCCAATCCTTTTATGATAGAGTAAAAGTGACTCTGACCCTAACCTGGATAAAAAGATTCTCTAACTGATCTTTTCTATTATGTGTCTTTCTCAGTTTTGGCATCTTATGACAGTAATTACCAGAAAATTATCTCTTGCCAGTTTTTGGCAATACTAGAACATCTCTCAAGCAGTGTTGTTACTTCATGGACTATTAACAATGACAATTAGCTGAATGGCTATCCTAAAACAGCAAATTATCTATTCTTGCATGTCTGTTGTATCTAACCCAATCTTTACTGTAAATTTTGTTTGTGTGAGAGCAACCAAAACATTGTACTAGAATAGATCTATTTTAAAATATGGGCTTATTTCTTGTAACTTTCAGCAATCATTCCTCTCTGGAGTAAAACACTGGAACTTGCTGTGTCTCCAAAGTCACACACAGAAAAGTGTCAGTCATGTATGAGGGTATATTTTTTATGGTGGCTGGAAACTGAGGGGTTAAAAAACATTTTTTATATACACACAAAAAAAAGTTTCCTTTGTGTTTCCATCTAAGTGATCACACAAATTAAAGTAATAGTGAGGACTGTAGATAAAAATAATCAGAAATCAAAATAAAAGACCTTTTGTGAAAGAAGGCATTTTATCAAGAAGGCTAATAATACTTGGTGTATTGTCTCTTAAATATAGCAAAAGTTTATCATTAAGTTCTCTTGGTCATGCATCAGTTGTAATAAAGGGGGGGAGGAGCTTTCATATAATATCTCAATAAAAGTATTCTTTACACTTTTTATTGTTTATGTATGGAATGAGTTTAAAACTAAGGTGAAGTTAGAAGTTTTCAGAAAACAAGCTCTCAGGTTACAGACTGAATCATTCTCTCCATCTTTACCATGTGGTCATTTTTGCTGAAGCAAGACATCCAGCTATCACAGTATTTTTCCTCAAAAGATTGATGACTGAAAATGCTGCTCTAGTAGTTATCCATCACATATGCCTATGAATGACTACAGCATTGTCTGTGATCTGTTCTTATACTAATTAAATTTGGATCTCTGCCAGCTACAGGGTCTTGTTACGCCACTCAGAGAGAATCAAGGAACTTGAATGATTTCCTGATTATTATAGATTATTGAAACCCTTCCAGCCTAAAGATACAGAAGACTGGACTTGAAAAACATGACTCAGAAGACAAAAGCAATTGAGATACTGTAGGGTCTGCTCTTTTTCTGAAACACTTCATTTATAATTATGTCTTCAGATCCTCCAAATAACACTGTTAGGATGCATGTAATGTAAATCCAAAATACTCAAGTCTCTGGTCAGACTGTTTTAACACAATCACATTTTTTCTTGGTTGCTTTAGTTTACTGTTTCTTAAATATTACCATTTGCAACCATTTCCTTAAATATGTCGAATACAGTTCTTCATCCCAAGAAACAATAGAGGAATTTTTGTTACTTAAATTTAAAAGAAGAATGAACTAACCAGTTTAAGTTACTTTTCCTTACAATACCATACACTCTTTTGAAAAATGTTGATACATCTTTTTGTAAGAATAAGAAAAGGTTGCTGTGATATATTTGCATGCCAAAGTGTAGGAAGGCAGTTTCTGTATGACCAAACGGATAGAGTAAATTCCACCTTTACATTTTAATATCCTGAAGCAGATGTTCTTTTTGTTATATTTCTCTCTTCTATGCAACCAAAGAGAATTATACTAGTTTAGTCTTATCTATATGCAGCTACTGGAGTGCACCTGACAAGGAGTGCAAGGTGGGTGAGGTTAAGAACTTCGGATCTTTTTTCATATTGGTCTGGTGGTCACTTGGGCATAAAAGTATGATTGAATTTGCCGCCTTATTTCCCATATGCTACAATATTCTTTACTATACATCTAGCTGGCATTTACATCACTTTGCTTATGCAAAGGGACCCAGAGAGAAATAAAAACCAGACCTCAAATTAGTAAGTGCCTGTTTTAGGGCTTCATATGAAGCTGGATCTAGACACTTATGCAGAAAAAAATAGGTTATAGAATTGAGGTAGTACCAAAAGTCTGGAGAAAGCATGGCAGAACGAAATGTTTCTTAATTTTCAGTCAGCACAAATGCTAGTGTCTCCTCTTGCTCCCAAGTAGTTATTCCAGGGAAGGGAACAATATCCTTCATGATACCATGATCTCAATGACCTTCCATTATAAATTCAGAAGGATTTTTTTCTCGTTCAACAGAACTACTAAGAAATCTGTTGGGTTCCTGAGGCAAGGAAACTCATGTGCATGTACTGCATGCTTGCATGTATTCTACTTCTGGCTTTTATAAATTTAAACAAAATTTTAATTACTTTGGCAACAAATTTCTGTAAAGTTTCACAGCTGAGTAGAGGGAGGGGAGACAGCCTGAAGCAAAGGGCTCTCACACACAAGCATATTATCTGGAAATATGTTGGTAAACTCCATTCATTTCTCACATTTCTTAGAAATTCAGGAAGATGAATCCCAGTCATAGAATCATAGAATCATAGAAGAGTTAGGTTTGGAAGGGACCTTAAAGATCATCTAGTACCAATCCCTCTCCCGTGGGCAGGAATATCCCTCTAGATCAGGCTGCCCAAGGCCCCATCCAACCTGGCCTTGAACACCTCTAGGGATGGGGTAACCACGACCTGTTCCTGAGAAACCTATTCCAGTGCCTCATCACTCTCATGGCGAAGAAATTCTTCCTTATGTCAAGCCAAGATCTGCCCCTCTCCAGTTTATTCCCATTCCCCCTCATTCTATCACTACAAGCCTTTGTGAACAGTCCCTCCACAGCTTTCCTGTAGGTCCCTTTCAGGTACTGGAAAGTACCAGTCAATGGAAATAAGATTTTTTTTTCACAAAGTATTATTAGATATCTTAAAATACTAGCTTGTAGCTATTTTCAGGCTCTATAAGACTGTAAGAGCTAATTTCCTGAATAAAATTAAGCAAATTTTGGAAAAAGGATACTTAACTTTACATTTGAATGAGAATGCAAGTGCAGATATTTACATCTAGGTGTGCATTTGAGCAGAGATTTCAATTCAGCTGTCCAAATACATCCAGAGGGACCTGGACAGGCTGGAGAAGTGGGTCTGCATGAACCTCACGAGGTTCAACAAGGCCAAGTGCAAAGTGCTACACCTGGGATGGGGCAATCCACAGTTTCAATACAAGATGGGGGACAATGTGATTGAGAGCAACCCTGCAGAGAAGGACTTGAGGCTTTTCATTGATGAGAAGCTCAGCACGAGCCAGCAATGTGTGATTACAGCCCAGAAGGCCAGCCATATCCTGGACTGCATCAAAGGAAGTGTGGCCAGCAGGTTGAGGGAGATGATTCTTCCTTTCTGCCCCACTCTTGAAACCCCACCTGGAGTATGGCATTCAGATCTGGAAACCTCAATATAAAAAAGATACAGAACTTCTGGAATGGGTCCAGAGGAGAGCTACAAAGATGATTGGGGGTTAGAGCACCTCTGCTATGAGGACAGGCTGAGAGAGTTAGGATTGTTCAGCTTGGAGAACAGAAGGGTCTGGGAAGACCTTATAGTTGTCTTTCAGTACTCGAAGTGGGCCTGCAAGAAAGCTGAGGAGGGACTTTTTATAAGGGCATGCAGCGATACAATGAGGGGGAATGACTATAATTAGAAGGAGGAAGATTTAGATTAGACATTAGGAAGAAGTTCATCATGATGAGGGTGATGAGGCACTGGAACAGGTTGCCTAGGGAAGTTGTGGATGCTCCCAGGGATGTATTGAAGGTGAGGTTGGATGGGACAATGAGCAGCCTTGTCTAGTGGGAGTTGTCTCTACCTGTGGCACGGGAAGGGGAACTAAATGATCTTTAAGGTCCCTTCCAACCCAAACAATTCTGTGATTCTAAAATTTTAGTTGTTCCTGAGTATTGGAAACAACCACCTGGAGTTGTCAGATATTGTACAGGGCCTACAGGAGAAATGCATAATCTGGAAAGTGATCTGAAGTCCATCATGGACATGATAGGACATCTGTAAAGGAGCATGCTAGGGCATCACTAAACATCCAAGTTTTGGCAATTTCATAACCTTATCGAGATTTTCAAGTGACTAAATGCAAGTTTAGTGAGCCAAGGAGTTTCCTAAACTCCATTGACTGCACTGACTACTGCCATTGACTAAAGTTGGAACTTAGATATATAGTTGACACGCAGACATCTGCATTATAAACCTTAATTAAGGTATCTTAATCTGTAAGCTGGATCCCGTCCTTCAAACATCTTTCATTCCTAACTGTTCATACAGAAGACAATGATGTGATCAGCAATGAAGCATACAGACTCTCTACCCAAGTGACAGAGTTAACTCACACTGGAGGTATTACATGCTTCACTTGAGAGAGTGGGTGGGCATGAAGAACTTTAATGAAATTATGACTAGTTGCTTAAAGTCTATATGTTACTGCTGATATTTGCTTAACAGCCCATTTACTTTCTTGTGTAAGACATCCTTGCTTCATGCTGTGTCCAGACTGGATATGTTCTACATGGAAATACAATAAAGCAGGGACTTTTCATCTTCTAGCTTTCTCTCCCCAACACTATCCTCTCTTCTGTTCTGTCCCATCATCCCAGGCTCCCTCTGGTATATTTTGTTGGTGTAAAATTCCATGATACAATAGGCATAGAGATATAATAAGCAATAAAGAAAAAGTCTTTCATTCATGGAAAATTACCAGCGTGTAAGAACATGTATGTAAGAACAACCTTATGCAGAACTGTAGACTAGGAGAAGTCTGTCTAGAAAGCTGCCAGGAGGAGAGGGACCTGGGGGTGTTGGTTGACAGCCGACTGAACATGAGCCAGCAGTGTGCCCAGGTGGCCAAGAAAGCCAATGGCATCCTGGTTTGTATCAGAAACAGTTTGAGCAGCAGGTCTAGGGAGGCTATTCTCCCTCTGAGGCCGCTCCTTTAATACTGTGTTCAGTTCTGGGCCCCTCAACACAAGAAGGATATTGAGGCTCTAGAGTGAGTCCAGAGAAGAGCCACAAAGCTGGTGAAGGGGCTGGAGAACAGACCTTATGAGGAATGGCTGAGAGAGCTAGGGTTGTTTAGCCTGGAGAAGAGGAGGCTGAGGGGATGCCTTATTGCTCTCTACAACTACCTGAAAGGAGGTTGTAGAGAGGAGGGAGCTGTCCTCTTCTCCCAAGTGACAGGGGACAGGACAAGAGGGAAAGGCCTCAAGTTCTACCAGGGGAGATTTAGGCTGGACATTAGGAAAAAATTTTTAACAGAAAGGGTCATTGGGCACTGGAACGGGCTACTCAGGGAGGTGGTTGAGTCACCATCCCTGGAGGTGTATAAGGCATGGGTGCACAAGGTGCTAAGGGGAATGATTAAGTGTTTGATAGGAATGGTTGGACTTGATAATCCGATGGGTCTCTTCCAACCTGGTTATTCTGTGATTCTATGATTCTAAGTGGCATGTGAATCCATGACTGTAGTATAAAACACTAGTAGCCAGCTAATCAGATTGAACCATTGGATAATTACTATGCAATCTCAGGTGCAAATCAGTACTTGATTTCAGTTGCCTCAGAAAGCACCCCCTTCAGTTCTTGTCTAGGCTTTTGCAGAGAAAAATGTTCTCTATTGTAATATTGCTACAACTAATATTTTTATTTTAATTGTTGCTTTACATTTTCTTCTTTCTACCCTGACTTTCCATAACAAAACAAACTTTTCAAATATATGTATGTGTGATCCTTGATTTCATATGAAATTATATTTCTTGAGTAATAAAGAAATTACTATAAATGACCTTTTTTTTCCCCTCTCTTAAAAAATAAGGTCTAGGGAAGATAATTTTCTTTACAAATCCAAGTACATGTTAAGTAGACTAGCACCTAAGGCACTGGAGACATTTATTAGATTACAAAAAAAAGACTTTCCCTCTTTCCATTTTGTTAAGGTTAATTAAGATACTGTTATGCGTCTTTTCCTCTTTATTGTTATAGGAAACTGTACTTTTCTGCTATTTCCCCTGCCCTGCTAACCCTTAAGACCAAGGCAAAACTCACTGACACTCTTTCTGGTTAAATCAAGCTATAATGAAATACTTTCTTGGTCACTTGAACAAGTCTCATAGGAAAACCCAGTAAAGAAAATGTCAGACATGCATCCTTTAATTTTTTTCTTTTCTGAAATCTCGCAGTAGATCCTGAGTGACTTTACAGCACTGGCTACCGTGTAGGACCCTTAAATAAAACATCACAAGTGTCTAAAACTGAAAACTATTCGCAGGGAAGGGGCAGTATGCTCTTAAGGACCAATGCAATAGAAGATCTAACAGTCTGATCACTGTTCTGATTTTTTAAATGCATCATGAAAGGTCTTCTGAGTCTTATTTTGGAACTGTAGTTTGCATTGTTGTGAAACACATGGATGGATGGCTGAAACTGTGGTCTGCATATACTAGGTGAAATGTATCTATTGACTTACAAGCTGGCTGCATGTGTCAAAATGCAATTCAGTATTTTTGTAATAATAGCTAGCAGTCATAGCTGTAAATTATTTATGGACACTATTCAGTGCAAACAGGTTAGTGCACACATCCTCTTCAGCTTGACTGCCCTGGTTTTAGATCATTCAGACATTCAAGTCCTTAGAGATCTGCTCTTATCATTGCAAACCCCAAAAAGGTACCAAAACTGCAGTCATTTCAGCAACTCAAAGCAGCTCAGCCATTTGCTAAAGTTCTACCTCAAGGTTCAGTGAATAAACACCATTCTGCCCACCTCTTTCACACCCACCCTGGCCCTGGTGATGTAAGTTAATATCAGACATGAAGAGAAATCAATCTCTAGAGCTAAGACTCCAGTGTGTTCCACTATCTTTGTGCAGAAACGTGGAAGAAGGTATGTAGCAAAGGCCACTGATGATCTTAACACAAAGTGACAATTCACTAATGCTGTGTTTCAGAAGACAGGAAAACGACAGCCATCCAATGAGTGCTTCTGGTTAGATTTAGATGAATACAGCACACTACTGCAATGCTGGACACTGATGTTCCTCTGCATACGATAGTTATTGAATCTCATTAGAATTTTACCCTCACACACCTATTTCAAGTAGCTGCATTTGCCCTACACAATCAGAAGATTAGGGATTGCTCAGTTTTGTGTTTGAAAAACATGGTGCCAGACATGACTAATTCATCATATAGAGAAAAATCACTGGACTTAACTTCTCTGACAGATACAGTTCATCAAAACATTTACTACGTATCAGTCTCTCTGCAGGAAAAGTTCACCCAGTAAGAGCTTCGTAGAGACTGCTTTTACCACAAGATATTCCTTACAGTTCTGATCCTGAGATTGTGGCTCAGTTTAGACCCACTGGGCCGAGAAGAATGTCCCTGGCTGTATACAAGCCGCTGTTTACAAACTAACCAAAAGTAACTCTAAGGCATGTTCTCAATGAGAAATCTGCCTGGGGCTGAGGAGATTAAGCAACTGAAATCAGCTCTTCATACTCAGATCTCAGAGCTCTTCTTATCACATGGCAAGAGTCTCTGGGGAAGCACATGGGTCTGTTTATGCTCCTTTTTCCGAGGGAATGTGGCCCCAAATCTGATATAGTTTCCAATGCAGATAGCAAAAAAATGTGCTTTGCCAAAGACATGTCTTGCACCCATGAAGGATGGAAGTATGCCCAATTAAATATGCACAATGCAGCATAATGACAAAGGGTAAACACATAGCAGCAAGTAGCCCTGCCTGCAAGGAGAGAGCAATCACAACACAATGCAGTATGTGTAACATGCAGCAGCACTGGTAAAAATGTGATATTGAGTTACTGGCTCCAGTGCCATGATAATGGTCCTGGGTTTGAAATGGACCCCATAACAAGAAGTCAAAGCCCAGGTGTGCCAGACACCATCATTACATTCACTTTGTTCCTTTGTTTTTGTCGTCTTCTCCCCATCCTCTCAGTAAAACTAGATCACTGACGTTATCAGCCAGAAAGTCTGGCTAGGAATATCCACAATTAACTAACACCCATATCACAGGGCTAAGAAACAAACATCTCTCCCTAACTTTCCTCTTAACACCTTTTTCCTCCTTAATGCCTTTAGTATAGATTGGACAAGGAAGAAGACCCAAAAGCAAAATCAGGAAAAAACCAACACAAATAAATATATAAAAAATAGAACTACATAATTTAATCGTATATTTACTGAAATAGAATTATACAATTCTCCAATTAAAGGGTGCTGAAAAAGAAAAGCAAAGCCGATGCCCTGGATCCATGTTGCAGGAGTCTGGGAGGGATTCCACGACTGTAAGAATTTTCTGGAGCAGCTTTCAGGCTTTGTTACTATAGATGTTCGATATTTTAAAACTGGAACGACAACAAACCTCAGGAAAAAAATACAAGTTGGTGTTTCCCTGCTCATACACTGTTCAGACTTTCATTACCAAACCACACAGCCCAAATCTGTATTCCTGACAAACCACACAGTTCCCAGTGCTTGAGTATCTATCTGTTCACTGCTCTGTGTCAAGCCCAGAGCATCTCAGCATGGGGAAAAAAACTCAGCTACATGAGGGTATGAATTCAGAATATTCTGCACAAACCATTATTGTGAATACTTACACCTCATGGATCGCAGTGCTAAATTATCTGCAACCCTTCTTTAGAAAACAAAGAGACACCAGCATCTTCTGAGGGATATTTATCCCTCCTGAGACAGTAGCAGAAATGTATTTCTTCCTGCATGTGTCAGAGGGCAATTCGGCCCACATGTTATCTTGAATTGCCTTTAAAGCTGCCCACGTTTCTCCGTCCCCTACAGGAGCAGATTGGTGACTAACATAAACTGGAACTGTTACAGGCTGAAGTTAGCTGAGAATATTTCTTTCTAGTGATTAAACTGTTCATTAATGGAAATACACTATTTCAACAGAGGTAGACTATTTTGTTCTTGTTCCAATTTTGCATTTGTCTCATTATTTTTATTTGAAAGAATTTCTTTCCAAGCACAAAGTTAAAGGCTATTAAACTGTTTTGAGGAAGACTGACCAGCTTTCACAAGAGCCTTTCAATAACTGAGATAACATCAGTTCAATAGCTATTTTGTATTATATTTTTTGACAAATTTAATTGTTTTATTTATTTATATTTTTTACAGGACACACTGAAGTAGGGGGGTTTTTTCTAAGCAAATTTCAGGATATTTAAATGGAGCAATTTCCTGCAAAATTTTTGGCCTGCTCTTGATTACGTCCAACATTAAGTAGCAACAAATGTGGACACCTAGAATATATGCTTACACTGAACATTTAAACTGACTTTATAAACTTTAGAATATATTGGGCATTGTTTAGGCAGAAGCTTTGCAATGTTTTTTTCAAATTAGTACCATAAGAGGAACAAGTTCTTCTTAAGGGATTTTGAAAATTAGATAGTTCATAAGGTTAAGTAGTTAATTAGTACTCTCACAGTGAAGGTTTAGTATATGATTGTCTAACTATAATATTCTATAGTTCTATAACAGTAAGGAATATTTTAAAAGAATCTCAAAACAATTAAAAAATACACAAGTTGTGGAAAGTCTAAGATAACTGAAATGTTATCTCCATGTTATCAACAGTAAGACTTCCAGTCCAGGCAACTCAGCTTCTAATGTTCAGTATCATTTTCTGGGTATAGATATGTAAGCAAGTATGTACATGTATATACAATACTCACATACGATAGTCTAGGTATATATAAAATAATTACATTTTTTGGTTTTATTCCTCTTTAGTACAAGGATTTTACATTACATTGAAGAAAGACCTTATAGCAACACTTATGCAGAAAGCTAAAAAGGTTAATATCCTCAGTAGACAGTATCATTTCATCAATACGAGAACTATTCAATGACCCTGTATTGGAGTGAACTCAGCATAATCAATTAGCTTTGTCAAGTAAACAGATCTGTCCCTTTGGCTGCTACGTAACTTGATATTTCTTCCTGTTCTTACTGACTCTGTGAATGGAGAAATAAAATACCCTGAAATTATATCAGCTCTGGCTGGGGAAAGAGAGCTATTTTAAAAACTGCTTCACTGAAAGTGTCTGTCATACTTAATTAGAGGTTTTTTCTTCCAACAGAGAAGGGCAGTAGGACAGCACTCAGTCCAGCACCACAGAATTCTTAAATAAAAACAATGTTTTCCATGTTTCGATGAACTAGATGCAAATCGGTTGGCAAGCAAAATAAAATAACTCATGCACCCAGCACCACTTGGCATAGTTGACTTGAGTAATTATCTACACAATGTACTATCCTCTGGTTGCTTTATCATTTTTCTTTCTCTTGTTTTTATTTTGACTTTCAAAAAAAGAATTAATGTAATTACTATAAGACTAATTTGAAAGTAATGATTTCTACACACATTAGCAGGCTCTGAGACACAATCTATGATAGGTCATGAGATAGTGGTCTCAGATTGGCCTCGTGTAGTTTGCATTATGAAAAAAAGCATGGGAAGGAGAGATCATTACTCTGCATAATTAGCAGGCTTAATTAAAAAATGGCCTGAGATATCAGCTGTAGCACCAGCTCAACAAACCCCCTAGGGCTTGTTCATAGATTCTGCTGCACTCTGATTATACTAGTATGAATCTAGCAATAGCCACCTGGAATCACTCTCTCAGATGGGCACTTGCTAAGTGCAAGTACACTGTTATTAAATTGGTTTGTTTGGCACAATTTTGTAAAATGATATGGGCTTTTAGACCTTTAGCAATGTGAAAAGAAAGCATGGCCAGCAAGATGGAGTAATTAACTCTGTGGGGTTTCCAGTGTTCCTCCTTTCTAATAAACGAGAGGCTTTGGAAATGTATTTGTCCAAATTTCTCAAGTTCTATGAACCCTAATCAGTTTGGATTTGTCAAACAAAACCCAACTATGACAGCTTAAAAAAAAAGTAAATCACCTCAGATATCTCCATCTCAAATAAAATAGGATTACAATTCGAATTTTAAATTTGTGATACTCACATGAAATTGTATTTAAAGTTCAAGTCCTCTTTTCTTCTCATTTTACTTTTGTCCATGCTGCTTTCTTCAGAGGTACCTCAAAACCTGTCACGTACACTGTTGACCATGTAAATAGGCTCCTTATTCTAAATCAGCAACTATTTCTGCAGAATATATCTGGGGAGACATAGCAGCTAGGAGCATAACTTAGAGATTGAAGATTTTCCTGTGTTATTTAACCAGAGACTGGTTTGATACAGTCAGAACATAATTGTCTGAAGTGGAACATCACTCGGACATTGAAGATAGCAATAATGATTGAAAGACAAGTCGCCTTTGGCAAGTGAATACTTTATGTGAGCTAGTACTTAAAAGGCAAAGTTGGGGACACACTAGAAAGGCAGACAACTCATATACTTTTGTAGGCTGATTGTGATGGATTTTTTATCATTGTAACTGTTATTTTCACCTGTTCAATAAATCTTATCGCTGAAAGAAGGAAATAAGAGAGACTGCTTATTTAAAAGTGAAGACACAACTTTGTGTTCTTTCCCTTAAAATGTCTGGGGCTATGAACAGTCAAGGAATCAGTTTGAATCTCTCAGGTCCAGCCCACAACAGCCAGGCACTCAGCCACACCTCTCTGGAAAAGGGAAGGACTTCCATTGCCCTACGGCAACCTGGACACACCACCTCTCTGGGAGGCTGCCCATGAGCACTTGGGGTAGGGCGCTCTCATCAACACCACTCTCACTTGTCAGGAATCTGCCATCTCCAGAGACCCATTTAAGTACAAATCCTATTAAGATATTTAGATAATATGGCAAAATGCTTCTTTTAATGCTGAGCCCTTCCAGCTGATTAGACAAAGGAATCCTTGATATATACTCAAGCAGCTTTCTGGCATGTTTAACACCTTGGGAGTATATTTTTGTGTGTCTTTAGGTTAAAGATATCCTCCTAGGAACTTATCTATTAGAGGAAGGAGGAACTGGGGAGTATATATGTCTGTGGGGAGCATATGAAGGTTTCTATTTCATGGGAGAATCCTGAACCAACAAAGTCCTGAAAGGGAATGAAATATCATGCTATGTAGTCTCTACTATGAAGTACAAATAGTGTGCTTTTCAGCAGGAATGACAAAATTTTTCCTATTCCTAACTAAAAGGTATGAAGGAGAAGTAGAAATCACTAAGAAAAATGACTGAAGGATAAATCAATATGAGGTGAAAGGTCAACAAGCAGCCTGCTGTTAGTCTGCCAAAAAGTATTTAATATGTTCACTTGATATTATTCACATTCTATAAAAAATGATGTGTGCGAGAGACACGCACACAGAGCAATACAACCTTTTTGTCTCAGTAGGAGAAAAGGCTTTGCTGGGAAACGTGCTGATCTAAAAGTAGTATTTATCCCTAGAGCTTTGGCACCCCTTGAGGGTTAGCCATTATTGCAAATGCAATGACAATCTTTCAATACAGACAAATTAGCTGTTTTCTAGAGAGCTAATTCAGTTCTTCAAGTTACATTAATTTATCACAGTTTAATTACCACTAAAATTATACTAATTCAAATTAGAGGTGGCAGTCATGTAATACATGCTATTTGATACCTCGTGTTAATTCTTGAAAAATAATATTTGTTCTGTTAGGGCAGGACCTAGTAATTTCCAGCAATAAGGAAGCATGCATTTGCTAAATCTTTTAAACAGTTTTTAGCTGAGATATTTTCTGTAGAATTCTGTCTTCACCTCACTGCTCAGACCTTTTCATAAGCTGCAGTTTAGCCTAATTTCTCTCATGAGTACCTTGTACATATGCCTCATTAGTTCTCCACTGCATACTTGCTTGCTTTTGCCCCAGCTAGGGCCAGCTGGTGACTCTGAGTGAACAGTCAGCAGCACACACAAGTCTTTATTCTCAGTCTCTCACATGTGGTGAAGTCACAGCTTGTAGCTGAAGTTCTTCTTATTGGGGGCAGGGGGGGAGGGCGGGGAGCGGGGCATGGGGGTGTTGTCCTATCACTCTGTTCTGCTCAATTGAACTGAATAACTCTGAAACTTAAATGCAACACTTCAAATCCATATGTTTCAAGATGGGCACTAAAATCCGCATTTAATAATGAATTCAGTGGCAGCACTTAGTAACTCATCTGATTTAAAACCTACAGATACACCTTTTTACTCATCAAGTCACACTTTAGAATTCTGTCCTCTAAACAAGTGTTGCAAACTGCCATTTTTGCACCATTTTGAAAACTGCTTTTCCTCTTTATTTCTTCAGATGACTCATTTCTAAACTTAAATATATATATGAATAACTGTCCTCTGTAAAGTTCCAGAGTCCCAAATCTGTCCACGAAGAGCTGACCTGCATATCATCTTAGTGCAACAGAGTAATTCCAAAGACTTTTGCAATGTGCATGGCTAGAATATAAAGATAATTAGTGAAAACGAGTTATTCAGGAAAAAAATCTGTTGTTGGTTTTTGGGTTTTTTCTTAGCACACATCAAACAGACCACAAATACCTTGTGCAATTCATCTCATCTAACTTTAGCAAATAGAAATCTAGTCATATTATCCTAGCTGGTTTTCTAGGCTTCCTCTATAACCAATGGAGAGAGACTTCCCACTTTTCCAGCCTAAAATAGGTGTTTAAGACAGAGGGCATTTAATGTTTTATGATTCGTTCTGCCTATCTTTAGATTGTCTAGAAGTTCATCTCTTTCTTCACTGACTATAACAGGAGAGTATCCAATTAGTATAGACCTTCATGAGTAACTTGGGGACAGACAAGAAAGACAAGCTGAACCTCAATCTTTGATCTAATACGTTATTTGAAATAGGAATGATAATTAAAGTCCATGCTGGTACTTTTGAAAAATCCAGCCTTCCCCTTTAATGAAGTAAAATTGCTTGAAATGAAACAAAAGAAAATGAACTAAAATACCAGACTCTTCAGATGGTCAAGAAGGAGACACTTAGAAAATAGTAAGCCCTAAACAAGAAGGACAAGTTATAAATTAGTCACTTAGAGAATTCAATAAGTGTAAATATACATGTAAAAAAAGTGTTAACAACTTGAAAGTCAGAGGTAACTTCTTCCCTTAGTGAAAGAAAGTCATCGCATCATAAACTGAAAATGAAGCCTCTGCAGGATCCAAGGGGTGTCAAAGTGAGACTTAGATCTATTATGCATTGAGGAAGAGTTTTCTCTAAGACAAAGTGAGAGAGGTATTTGGTACATCAAGGCTACATTTTGTCTGTGGGCAAGTATTAGTAACTCCTGGTGAGTCCATGGGAGCTCTGCATGTTAGTTCAGTAGTGTTCTAGTCATACAGACAGATGCTGGCAGGGTAGTGTTCATCTCCACCTAAACTGAGCCCTCCAGAAGTTGTCAGTTTTAGCCTACACTGTGTCTATTGCCAGCAAAGAGAGGGAGAAAGAGAAAAAGAGACAATTATTTGCAGAGAACCTTCATTACACATCCTATCTACTTCATTTAACGATTTGAGAAGGTGCGTAACCAGCAGTTACGTAACCCGCAGTTACGTAACCCGCAGTTACGCATGTAAGATTTAAGCACACCTGATTTTGTCTCAAATCCACAGGATTAATTGACTGACACCCATTAAATGTGAGAGGTTCCTAACCACCTTCAAGCACAGGAACCATGTCTCATAACTCATTATTGTAGGCAGCATCCAAAATAGTAAGTCACTGAAGATCTTCTGGAAAAAAAGTATGACTTCAGTTATAGAAATCCTATGGACAGCAATAATAAATTACTTCTAAACAATTCTTTTCAGAGTTTATTTTGAGAAGTGTTATTAGTGTATAAAACTATTTATTTGAAACAGAACAAACTTTCTGGTAAAAATAATAATAATACCAATCTCAGTAAACAGAATGGAGGTGGGTATAGTAGTACTTGTGTCGGATTTCAAACACAGCAGTAGGTTAAAGACTTTGGCAAAATTCCTGTCACAAAAAAACCCAAAACAAAAACAAAACACTCATTAAGAAAATATGACAAGATTTAACGCCCACTCCCTTCCTCTGGTTTGAGTCTCACAGTCTACCCAAATTAGTGATTGGCAAAGAAGAATAATTTTGTTTTGTAGGATGGGCACTCACCTCCACATCCTGCCACATGCTAGTTCTGATGCTCCTGATGTTGCTGCAGTTTCAGCATCTTGCAGTATCAAGTTACGAGATGGTATGCCAAGGGTCATACTCTGGAGCTCCATATGCCACAATTAGGAAAATCTATTGCAGTCTCCAAAAAGCAGAACCACTGCTGCACAAGGCCATGACCACTAATAACAGTAACTTCATGCCATTGGAATTCTTAAGGAAAAATTCTTCTCAGACATACTTGGATGGAAATAGTATCACGTATTCCTTTAACAACCATGGATAATGTAAAGATGCAAAATAAATTGTGTTTACACAAATGGTCTTTTTGTTAGCTATAGTGTGTTCATGTATGAAAACCATGCGGTAAAAATGCATACTAAAGATAATTTTTATTACTGATATCTCTCCTGTGGAAATGCTGAACAATCAAATTCTCAAATACACATAAAAGGGCATGAGAAACTTAATTTCACAGTCTATTTCTGACTAGTTGTTTGTTCCCTGTTAAAATAAGTAACATGTTTTCTCCTTCAGGAGCCCTGGATTTACAATACTAAATTAGTCCAAAGGTCTGTTGTATCCTGTAATGTTCCCACAGTGAAGTTATTACAAGAAACAAAGGTTTCTGTAACATGCACTAAACTCACTACACAATGCTGACTACCTTAAAAAACACCACAAACCTGTATGATTTCTTCAGACAAGATTTGTCTTTAACACGAGTAAGAAGCATTGTTTATTTTAAAAACTTTTTGATATGTTCTGTTATCTGTTTTATAATTATCACTAATAAATTATCACTTATTACTCTGTCAAACTGAGAATGTATGGCTATGGTTTATGGTTTATGAATGTTGTTCCTGCGCAACACGGTGATTTCTTCAGTAAACCTGGGAAGCTAAGCTGTATCTTATTTTTTAGCAAGCTATCTACCCCTGCTTTAAAGATTGCATACAAGGACATGCACATTCCTAGGTAAATATGATGCGCTCTGCTCAATTATCACGGAAAGTATGATTTAAATATATATTTGGAATTGAAATCAAGAAATAGAAAAATCTTGGACTTTTACACAGAAGTTTGCAGACAATCACAATGTGACAAGCAGTGGAACAGAAGCGTGTTACTGTGGTTCTAGTGTGAAACACTTGCAGTCAGATATTACAAGCTCTGGAAATGATAAACAAAAGCTTGAATGTAAATGTTATTCTTCAGGACGACAAGCACAGCAGACAGAACTTGTTCCTCACTTTTTTTACTGAGGGCTCTGTACTTCTGAGAACATGCATTATTGTAGTCAATGCCAGTAGAAATCTCTTTGAGGCACAGATTTTTCTAAACAGCTGAACTGTTAAAATACATTTTAGACCAGAAAAACATCAAAATAAGTTATGAAAATCACATCCTCTTTAAATATGGAGCACAATCTTATGGCCATAGAAAGAGGTCAGAGTGTGCAAAGTGATTTTTCTCATGTGTGGTTCATATAGTTCATAAACAGACTGTGTGTCTCAGGTAATAACTTAAAATATGCAAATAGTCCGGTCTAATCATGTGTCTGAATAAACTACCTGAATCCAATTGTGTGGATTGTGCTGTTGAACTTCAAAACACAATAGAGGAGAAGGGGTCTGCCTGGCAAGGCGCTTCTACTTACCCTCTCATACTTCCTAAACTGAAACCTAATCCTTGCTTTTGACTTAGTTGACACGTGCATATGAATTGTTCTCATGACAATATATTTTCCCTACATACCAGTTCTCACGAGATAAAAAACTAACTACGACAATTTTCTGTAAGCATTTGAGACCCATTAAGAGGAAACTGCTAAGAATCAGTTTTGGAAAGACAACTTTGTTTTTGTGCCTTATCTAAGCTCATAGTAAAAAGAGATCAGCACGGTGTTAGGATTTTAGGTTTTGGGGAGTTTTAAAAAACATGCCGTGAAAATGTGCCACTCTTCACAAATGTAAGTGATGAGTACAATCCTTGAAGTTTAAATCTTGGATTTTGATGCTCTGCAGAAGTTCAACTGAATAAGCTCCACGATGTCTAGCAGGGAATTCATTGTACAGGACTTATCCGTCACAAAAGAAATGAGATCAATCATGCTAACCACACTTTTCTAAAATTAATAAATTTATTTCTAGCACAAATTTAAATGGTAGGTAAGTGTAACGAGTATCTCCACTTCAGCACTTCTGAAATTCCACACCACTAATATTTTAATTGAAAAAAAATCACCTCAATCTGAATAAAATCAATACCTACAACTGTGGAGGATAAGAATAATTTCTAGGTTTCAAAAGAAATTCATGCTTTTTTAGATACCCTTCCCCATCAACAGTATTCCAGCATGGTTATCTTAAAGTTGAAAGTAAAATCTAAAGTTTAAAGTTATTTTGAGTTCAGAGGCCATCAATTCATAATGAAATTCAGCAATGAAAATAACAGAAGCTAGAATATTACACTGAAGGTTATAGCCTACAACTGCATCATCTCCCTGATAAACGGAAAAGTAGATCAAAAAGAGATAACTGATTTCTGGTGATACCAGACAGATAAATTTTGTTCCTTCTAAAAATAAAGAGATTTTTTTTGTGGCA
The DNA here is from genome assembly GCA_033558105.1 of Coccyzus lansbergi. Taxonomy (NCBI): domain Eukaryota; kingdom Metazoa; phylum Chordata; class Aves; order Cuculiformes; family Coccyzidae; genus Coccyzus; species Coccyzus lansbergi. The sequence continues at coordinate 2,324,973 of JAUMJK010000379.1, forward strand.
CTCAAGTATCTACATTTAATCTGGAATCTGCAAATTAAACTGTGAATCTTGGGATTTTGAATCTGAATTGCTAACAAGGAGGGAGAAAGCAAGCTGTTTAAACTATTTTTATTCAGTGAATTAAACAAATACATCTCTGAGACTACACAGACTGCAAGACTCTACTGAGAAAATATTACATCAAAGCAGGCAGTTTCAAGAACTGCAACACAGAAAAATCTTAATATTCTCACCATGACTCATGACTTCAGAATTCACCTGAGGATGTTTTGTGCCTAAGTCCCTGCCTCTTCTTTAAGCTCTGTTAAAATATAGGAGAAGAAGGAAATGAACACACACCCACACACCATCCAATTCCAACATCTTCCCTTGTGAAAGACTGTCTAAACTTGTCCAGTATTGCTGTGCAACTAGTATTTTCCTGCCTAACCTTTTGGAAAGAAAAAATATTAATGAAAGGGAAATCTACTGTATTTTTACTTGGGTCTTCTGTTGTAATTCACTAACATTAAAAAAAATTTTATCCAGAATATGAATTCTGGTGATAAAGTAATTGAAAATAAATTATGGAACTAAATCTTAAACAGCATATTAAAAAGCCTTTATTTTACCAAGATACAAATGCCATTTACTGCATGTGTGGCATGAACAACAGGTGTTTGATTAAAGTATAGGTAGCAGTGAATCTGGAAATACATTGATGGTAAAAGAACAGGAAACAAAACTGTTTTTTTTTTCTTTTACATAACTGACTTTTCTTTGACCTTGTTGAAAACTGATGCTTCATCTGAATTTTCATTGGAGCCCCTTTAGTGTACCACTAACAGCTACAGAGAGGCATAGGCATGACTTCATGGAAGGAAGATTGTAATAAACAAAATTACGATTCAAAGGGAAATTTCTAATTTAATAATCAACTTTACAGTAAATTTTACATGAGAAATTATTTCTAGAACATTTTATCGGACCTAATTAACTTGGCTTAATAACATCTGTGAAATTTTCACCATGCTACCCTTGATTTAAAGGCAATATTGAAGAGGAACTAGGTCATATTGCAGTATGATTCCATTGAAATTTTAAGCCCCAATAGGACGATTTGTCTAGCTTTACCTGATCATCTTAGAGTACATTGTAAAAGTCAAGCTTGTCCTCCTAACCACTGAAGTGATGCGAGTTCTTTTCAAGGAACATTTTGTCCGATCATTAAACAGGCCTGCAAGACGGATGAAATGAGCATAACACTGGCTTTAGCAAGATCTGTAGTGTGGAGATGCCGCAAGCCTTTTGGGTTCAAATATGATAGTGACAGTGGTGTCTTATAGTCCACCTCACAGCTGTAAGCAGCGGTGCTGGCAGAGCAGCAGCAGATTGCCCTAAAGTATTGCAAACACCCATCTGCAAGCAGCACAGGTAACATGCACAGAAGAAATAGACATTTTGAAGGGCAAGAATGATTGCTCCCTGACTTAATCTTTCATGTTTTTACTTGATGGCAGTAAAAACCATAGGGCTGCAAACTGAAGGACAAAATATTGCTGCTAAGAGCTTACTGGTTTGCTAAAAGCTATTAAGAAAATGGAAGCTATCAACATCATGCCAAATAATGGTTCAATAATAGCGGCCTAATGTGAAACTGAGATACTTCATATCACTCTAAAGTGATCATCCAAATAATGAACTGCAAACTCTTCAGTGGAAGATGGTGTTTTCCCACACATGTGCACAGCTGTGCTATCAAAGTGCAACAGTTCACATTGTTGCTTTTACATGCAGTTTCTTTGTAGTGTCAACCATGGAACGTGTGTAGGAATTGCTCATCTATACTGTAGGAATAAAGGACCTATCATATGCTCCTTACTCTGGGTAAAATCCTAAGTCCAGTTATCAGTAAGGATCAATATCAGAAAATTTTTTAAATCATCACTTCATCAATTCTCAAGAAAAGTCTTCCTTGTACAAAGTTGCAAGTGAAAAATAAACTTTGAAATCTCAAATCGGGGTTCCATAATTTGTTTTTATTCTTCATTATACTGTATTGTCCAAAACACATTCTCTGTAATAAGAAAAATATGTATTACAATGTATGCATCTTATGTAATAAACATAGTAACACAAGAAATATACATAGCATACTTACTTTTACTATAAACTATAAATACAATCTTTCTGTATCCGTTAAAATGATAGTAGCAAAACATTTACAATATGTCCTCTATTAGAACTTTAGTTGGTTAACAAAAGGGATTTGGAACCCGAGCATTTTCTGCATATTTTTAAATGACCAACTAAGAATAACTATAAGGGAGATACCAGAAGTCAGATTATTGGAGGGCGTCATTAAGTGTTGTCAGTTGATATTGTTACAGTCTCACTTAGCTGATGACCATCCTTGGCATGTCACAGTCTAACGGCCTGTGACCCATTCCCACCCAGATTAGTGAGACAAGGAGACGTGGATGTAAAAAGACACATCCACAGTGAAGAAATCCAGCTGAAATTATTCCTCTGTAGGTTCGAGGCACTTAAATATTGCCCTATTATTCTAGTAAGCGCCAGTATAAAACACATTATGACCTCCCTGTCTTTCTATGAAAGTGAAGTCCGTGATATGAAAGACAGAATTGTGCACATTTATTTACCCATTGAGCAACAACTGAGAAACTGCAAGGTCTACTTTCAATTTCTTTGTACTCTTCCTAGCCTAAAACATCTGAACGTTTCAATATAAAATCCTAACCTCAAAATAGTATATATAACATTAGATGGGCTATCTTTTACTAATTGTTCATTTTAGTCTTTCCAAGATAGAAAGGAATTAGAGTACTGTGATGAGAAATAATGGTCAAATATATTGATCCGCACTGCAAGATCTGCAAGTGAGTCCAAAATTAAATTATCACAATTTAAAATCATATAAAGAATGTATTGACCGTCTGCAAACCAATTCATATGTGTCCTAATACAGGTCAATGGCTGCTAGTTGTACTAGAATTAGGCAAGTATTCTGACAAATTATTTGGATGCATCCCATGATTAGACAACTTTTCATCAGAAATAGAATAGAACCATTAGGTTAATTCTGATGACCAAACAGTGGGGTCATGACTGCTTTAAACAGTAAGTTACATGCTATTACTTCATTTGCAATGTTGTGATGTTCTTTGAGGTCATAAAAAATGCTTTCACTTACTTTTTGTGTCATGTATGTCCACATATGGATGTAAGAATACACTTACATGTTTACAGTATAGACCTATAAATGGATCGGCAGTTGCATAATCATACAATACACAGGCAACTTATTTAATCAGAGCTGTGAACAACATACAGCCAGAGTAGATTTGATTAAGAGCATTTTTACAGGATCACCGGAAACCCTCAATGGCACTTGACAATAATCAAAGCTTTAAATACAATAGCAGGAATTGAGTAGGAATTGAACTGGCTCCAGAGAGGCTAACTCTGCATGTCAATACTTAAAAACTAGAGCTGTTGTGTGAAAAGGAGTGCTAAGCTGGAGAAGTGCCAGCTGTTGAAAGCCTGCATTTAAGACTGAGTCTGAGAACTGCCAATGTTTCTGAAAGAAGATCAGAAGAGCAGAGGATGGGTCTGAAAAAGCAGTCCACCCACAGCGGGTGAGGCTCAAGACTGTCATTGCAGCTCCTGTACTCCACTGCCTACTGTCAGCATGGGCTTAATTTCCCTTTCTCTCCATTAATCCTTGTAAGGATACTTCCTTTTCTTGTGATATGTTGTGATACTTGTACACAAAAACACAACAGAACAGACCAAGCCATTCTTGGAGCTGTGCTATGGAATTACGACAATCTTTAATACCTGACCTGCCCAGATAATTGTTGAGGCCCTGATCCTGTGAAGAGCAATCTGTGTGCTCAAATTTACATGCCATAATTAAACCCAAGGAGACTGCTTTCAAAGCCTAGAGTTAAATGGGGAAAAGTTTGTAATGAGAAGGCATATCTTTCATTAGATCTGCAGATATAATTGGAAAAAACAGACAGACTTTTGCACACAAGCCCCATTTCATGTCTTCAGGTCTTGGCAATGAGCCAGGTCTTTGCAGGATTGAAGCCTAAATCTTATTAGAAGAATTTCACTAGGTATAAATGCTGTTGTAAAAGGAGTTTATTAAAAACTTCAGTTTTTTTGCTTAGAACCCTCTCCAAAACAACCCAAAAATAGAGCTTGTTCTCTGTAACTGACTCCTCTGCTATAGAAAGAGTAGTATGAAAAATTTTATTAAAGTATTGCAAATACTCAGCTGGATCATTTGTTGCAAACTGGTTTGTTTTGTATAAGAAATAATTAAAAATTAATTGAGCCTAAGCATGAGGGAGGAATTGACTCGGTAACCCAGCATTTACAGAACTCATCTGGGATATGGGAGACCAGCATTGAAGACTCTGCTTTAACAAACAGTTCATTAGTTTTACTTTATCAATACAGATTAGCAAGTCCTATTTTAGAACAGCCAAAGTACTGGTGATGAGGATGCTTTGGGTTGATATCTTAGGATCTGGGATTAATATGCTCTTCCCAAACTTGGGAGGATCTTTGGTTACTTCTGCACCGTTAAATTGAATGGAAACGTATTTCTTTGAAAAAAACTTTTTTAGAAACTATGAAAACTGTTCATATTTTTACGTGAATTCAGGATTTTCTAGTTTTTGTTTCTAGTACTTAGAGTAATTTCCAGCTCTAGTAAATACAAGTTATCATATCTCTGCCTTCAGACATGAGATCACATCTGTCTTTCATGTTGAAAATCACAGAATCATAGAATGGTTTGGGTTGGAAGGGGTCTTAAAGATCACCTAATTTCAACCACCCTGCCATGGGCAGGGACACCTCTCACCAGATCAGGTTTCTCAAGGCCCCACCCAACCCAGTTTCAAACACTTCAAGGACAGGGCATCCACAACCTCCCTGTGCCAGTGCTTCACCACCTTCATTATGCAGAATTTCTTCCTTGTGTCTAGTCTAGATTTGGCCTTCCCCAATTCATAGCCATTCCCATTCATCCTATCACTACATGACTTTACAAAATTCCCTCCCTAGCTTTCTTGTTGGTCCCCTTCAGGTACAGTAAGGTTGCTATAAGGTCTCCTCAGAGCCCTCTCTTCTCCAGGATAAACAATCCCAACTCTCTCAGCCTGTCCTCATAGGGGAGGTGCTCTGATCATCTTTGTAGCCCTCTTCTGGAGTCACTCCACCAATTCCATCTGCTGACTTTTGTTGATGTGCAGGCATGTTTTTTAAAGTCATAGAATCATAGAATAGTTTAGATTGGAAGAGACCTTTGAAGATCACCCGGTTCCAAAACCCCTGCCATGGGCAGGGATGCCTTCCACTACATCAGGTTGCTCAGATCTCCATCCAGTCTAGCCTTGAATGTTTTCAATGAACTCTTCTCATATCTGTGGGCAAACTGTTCCAGTGTCCCACCACCCTCACTGTAAAATAATTCTTCATTATATGGAAAAAATTTCTTTCTTACGTGGACTTTCCAACAGGTCCATGTCTTTGTTATGCTGAGGACTCCAGAGCTGGATGCAGTTGTCCAGTTGGGATCTCATGAGAGTGGAGGAGAGAGGGAGAATACCCTCCCTCAGCAAGCTGGCCACGCTTCTTTTGATGCAGAACAGGATATGGTCTTCTGGGCTGTTAGTGCACATTGCTGATTCACGTCCAGTTTTTCATCCCCCAGCACTCCCAAGTCCTTCTCAGCAGGGCTAGTCTCAATCTATACATCCCCCAGTATTGATATTGAGTGTTGTCCTGACCCAAGTGCAGGACTTTGCAGATGGCCTAGTTGAACTTCATGAGATGTTTGTAGTTTTATCATGTTTATTTCAGAGCTTCAGTAGTATTCACCACCTCCCATACAACACCTGAAGTGAAACCCAGCTAGTGCAAGACAATCGTTACCACCATCCCTGTGTCTGGTGGGGCTCTCATCACCTGGCTCTGAAGGCTGTGGAAATAAGCAGGAGAAGGAGTGCCTGGCTGGACAGGGGCTCTCCTTCTTTTGCCAGAGTTTAAGCCTACTGCACTTTACCTTTTTGCAGTTAAACAATAAAAGCAGGGATATCCCAGATGAGCAAAATATACAGTCTGCAAAAGAATAAAAACTGACATTCCCATGGAAGTGTTGCCACCTTAAAGAGCACATACAGCCATGAGAAGTCACATCAAACTCTGACTTTCTTAAAAGTAAAGTTGACTCTGGATTTACTGCCTCAATCCACCTTGCTGTAACATTGACATCAATGTATCCCTGAGCAGTAATCTAAGCCACTATCATGGCTTAACCTAGCAGGCAGTCAAACACCACATAGCCACTTGCCTTCTCTCTTCCTCGATGAGATGGGGAAAGAATCAAAGGAAAATGAAAAGCAGAATTTGTGATTTGAGATAAAAACAGTTTAATATTACAACAAAGGAAGAGAAAACAAGGATAATTATTACTATTATAATGCTAGAATATGCAAAACAAATGATGCACAACGAATTGTTCACTGTCCAATGAATTATACCCAGCCCATCACTGAGCACTGAACACTGGCTCCTGGCCAACTTCTCATTTATATAAGTATGATAGTATAAGGTATCAAATACCATTTTGTCCAGCTTGGGTCAGCCGTCTTGCTATACCCCCTCTTAAATTATTTTACACCCACCTGCTAGCAGAGCATGGGAAACAAACAAAGTCCTTGGTTTCTTAGGAACAACTGAAAACACCAGTGTATTATCAATGTACTTTTAAGCCTAAAATACTGTTGTTTCTGGGGAGGACATTAACTATATCCCATCCAAGCCCAATCATTACCTGGCAACAGCTATATCAGTATATCAACAGTACTCTTATACTAAGCCTAAAATGCAGCAGTCATTGTGAGGAAAATTAACTCTATCCTACCAGAAACCAAGACACATATTCTACGAGACCAGTAATCCCATGAAACGTGGATGCACTTTTATTGCTCCTTTCCTTGGGAAATCAGTTTAAATCACATCATCTTAGTCTGATTTCTGGTCTGTGTATTTTGCCCATGTGAAAATTCTTGACACTAAATGGCTGCAATATTTAACATGTAAATCATAGAATCATAGAATGTCCTGAGTTGGAAGGGACCCACAAGGATCATCGAGTCCAAACGCAACACGCTTTTTCCCCCTATTATTTCTACCTTAACTCTTAATCTTCAATACACAGTTTCCATCTTCTATTTTCAACCACCAATATGTTATGCCTGCTTTAGGCCTGGATGCAATTAAAGGAAATTTAGGCCTCTGTTTTCACAAGACAGCCAATCAAGCAAGTGGTGGCTGTTAAAGGTAGAAAACCATGGTTCACTGTTCGACTAGCAGCATGAGCAAGTAGAAGAATTTTATTTACATTAATGCTGCCATGGAAGCTGGCAATGCAAATATCACTACCTAATGACTGCTAAAATTCATGGACTGAGAAAACAAATTGCTTCCTACAAAGGGTAGCAATTTATTTCTTAAAAGAAAATGTGAAAGAAAGAAAAATAGAGAGAAATTCAAAATAGAGTTAGGAGGGGGAGGTATTCAAGAATTTAGTCTTCAATGTATATATTTTTTCTGTATATCAATTAACACTTTTAAAATATTTTTTTGTTTCACTTTATTCCTGTTCACTAACTGAGCCTAGTTATTCACAACAGATAACAAAGGAGAGAGGAAGAAAGATTTTGTTCCCAGTGAAGATTAGCCATTCATTTATTTGGAACTAATTTGGCAGCCCTTGATCACCTCCTGGAAAACACTGAATCAATTATGTATAAGGCACCATATCGCAAAGTTCTTATTCAGACTTTTTCAAGGAAAACATGCTTCTGTTGGGAACTGTTTCTTCAAGTGCCCTGGTAGGGTGGAGCTGGGTAAAGTTACAAAAGTGGTGAATGACTCTGTTAAGTTATGTTAATGAAGATGGGGGCAGGAGTTTGCAACCTAGCAACAAAGTTATGTGGGTTGGGCAGTTGCCAAAGATGGCTGGTTGCTAGGGCAGAAGTGACCAATCCATGTTTACCTCATGTTTGGTCTGCTTGGTCTATATAAACAGTGAGTTAACTCATAATAAAGCACTTCATCTGAAATCATATTGATTTGTTGTGAGGTTCACTTGCCCCCATAGCGATACACTTCATTCATTGAAAATTTAAACTAGAAAAGGATGCAAATTTTTTAATTTGGCCCAGTGATTGTACAGAGAATATCTTGTTATTAGCCATTATTAAAGTTTTGCTAATCAGGCTGTAGATACAAGTGTTACTTTTCATTTTCCTGTTGTATTTATTGTGCTTCACTGTTATCTAAATATACATTGATGTAATCATAGAATAGAATTATAGAATCATAGAATAACCAGGTTGGAAGAGACCCACCAGATCATCTAGTCCAACCATTCATATGAAACACTAAACCATGTCCCTGAGCACATCATCCACCCGTGCCTTAAACACCTCCAGGGAAGGGGAATCAACCACCTCCCTGGGTAGCCTGTTCCAGTGCCCAATGACCCTTTCCGTGAAAAACTTCCTCCTAATCTCCAGCCTAAATCTCCCCTGGTGGAGCTTGAGGCCATTCCCTCTTGTCCTGTCCCCTGTCACTTGGGAGAAGAGGACAGCTCCCTCCTCTCCACTACCTCCTTTCAGGTAGTTGTAGAGAGTAATGAGGTCTCCTCTCAGCCTCCTCTTCTCCAGGCTAAACAACCCCAACTCTCTCAGCCATTCCTCATAACGCCTGTTCTCTAGCCCCTTCACCAGTTTTGTTGCTCTTCTCTGGACTTGCTCCAGAGCCTCAACATCCCTCTTGTGGTGAAGGGCCCAGAACTGCACACAGTATTCTAGGAGCAGACTCACCAGTGCGGAGTACCATGAAGGCTTTATCATGGACTAAATTCCACTGAAATTAATAAGTTATTCCTGCTTCATTCAAAGGTAAAATTAGTCTATGGGAAAGATAAGAAAGTCATGGCCAGCAGTGGCTGTTCTCACATTTGCTGTCCTTATCCATCAACACCTACATAGCTTTTATTTGGGTCATAAGAAAGTCTGGATCTTCTGCCAAACCTAACAGAAAATCAAGTGGTTATTCTGAAACCCTGCTGTTTAGGTCTGACTCTGCTGCTTTGATCATGGATCACTGCACCTAAAGTTGTGCTTGCCTAGAAAGAAATGGAGTCTTGAAATGTCTCCACAGCAACTTTAGACAACTATAACTGGAGTGTAAAGTTAATTCTCTCTAGCATTAGAAGAAATGCTTGTTGTAGAGGTGAGTGTACAATATAAACAGATTTTTTTCTCTGCTAGAATGAAAAATTATCTCTCTTATTTCTTTGTAGTCCTTTCAGTAATGTGATTTATTTGCTCAAATTATTACTCTAAATCTCCTATGTGAGAGTTTGCTCAAGGTGCTCACAGTTAGAGCTCATCAAATAATAGTAAATATATTTGAATAATGTATTTGTTCAGTGGCAAAAGAAATTATCAAACTTTGTTATTTGGTAGTAGATGAATTGAAAAAATAGATTCACAGATAATTTACTCAGGAGAAAATGCTTATCAAATACATTTTTTACAATGAAGACTTGTGTCCTACTTTTCTGATTTGTATTTATTATCCAGCAATTTCACTATAAAATACAGAGAACTGATATTATTATCAAGATGTTCAGGCAGCCCCTCCCAGAAACTGCACTTTAGAGGCTGACTTTCATGTGTCTCTCTGGTACTAAGTCATACACAACAGGCTCCAATGCTCTTAAGGACAAAATCACAGCAAAATTAATTTTCTTTGTAACAGTGGTGTTATGAATAATGAAAACATTATTTTACTTCAAATGCAACTGTATTTTGGTTGAGAAACTAACAAACTTTTCCAACTTTTTAATAAAAGTTATGCCAAGATATTATTTCAGAGATTAGGTTCCACAGAACCTTTAGATTTGACATCCTGCTTGAAATTTTGGTCTAAATTTACAACTCAGGAATTTTAAACCCTAAAAGCATTCCCCAATCACTTGGAGGCCAGAGAATCCATCTTTTTTTAATGATAATTCAGGTATGGCCAGCATTGGCCTGTTGTTTAACCTCACAACATCGGAAACCACAGTAGTGAAGCAGGCACTTAAATTTGACCTTTAGTTGTAAACTTCCAGAAAAAAAGCACCCGCTTCTTCGAGTGCTTTATCAAAACAATTAAATTTGAAGGATCTCAGGAAACCTAGGGCTGGACTTTTTTTCTGAATCATATTTGCTCACTGAAAAGAAAGCATCCACTTGCCTGAAAATGGAACATCATATTATTTTTTGGGGAAGGCTTTTTGCCAGCAGTAGTTAGAATAAGTAGATTAACACATGCTCTAATTGCATTTAGCACAACAGTCTTATTTAAAATGTAAATTGCTATAGTTGTTATTTAGTGTCACTTGTAATAAATCTACAATGCATTAATTCCCCAAGTAAGACTGCATTATTTAGTTCATAAATTTCAAAAAAGTCTTTAAAAAATATCTACTGTTTACGAATAGTAGTAAATACAGATTCAGAGCAAAGTTATGAAATGGGGAGGCTTTTTCTGGCCTCTTTAGCAGGGTGTATTTTTAGTTTGAAAATTTCAAAATTTCTTGTAAACATTTTACTTTTTTTTCTCTCTTTTAAAGAAATCACTTAAAAAACCTATAACTAGCTAGGCATCATCATATCACAAAACATGTCCTCTCTCTGTGCATTTAGCAGGTGACAATGTCAGTGAATTCAATACACGTGCAACGTGATTACAAAGCAAAACACAATGCTCTGCTCCCTAGGTACTTGTGGAGGGGATGTATAGAATTAAACATCTCTTAAGGCAAAACCTCCCTAAAAGAGGAGTGCAAAACCAATTTGGTTGTTTCTTCAAAACCTGCAGAAAACAGTGTCACTGAGGGACAAAACCTATTTCCCAATAAAAAATGTGCCCTATTCTTTATCTCAGGAGAGTACTCTTCATATATTTAAGCTTCCCAAAATACCTAACACCAGATATCTAATAACAAAATACCTATTTTGTTACAATGAACTGTGTTTACTACAATCCTTGTATGAGAGGGCTTTGCAAATTCTCTGAGAGACTGCAGATCCCCTTAGGACCCTGCGCTTTTCTAAAGTCAAATTCTATCCCATCTTTGACAAAATCTAAACAGGTTTATCTTGCTGATTTCCAATAGGATCCCTTCTGCAAGGATGAAATTGCCAATCGGAGACCACTTTTCACTTTACAAAGCCCATGGGACTGAGTTTCACAACTCCTTTCAAATTTGAAATACAATCCAAGCATTTCTAAGATTTTTCTCCGTCACCTTAACTCATCAAGTGTTTGTTGTGAGCAAACCTATTAGGGAAGTGAGTTCAACAGGTGATCACACTGATGACTCCCTACCCCTGACTCCCAACCGCATGTGCAACCTTTTTCTCATACAGTTTAGTAAGAAAATACAGCACCTCAGAAGGAAGCAGGTAGGTGAAATAAAAATCAAAATTTCATGTAGATTAAATGAGAATTACAGTTTTATAAAGTACCCTTCTTACATCTAAAGTGTGGGAGAAATGAAAACTTTTGTGATATGTAAGTCTCTTATTACTTGTTGATACCATATAGCTGGCACCTACATACATATGAGTTTTGGTGTAAAATGTCTTACTACCAACGGTAGTGTTTGCCAGAATGAGGCACTCATTATACAAATGTTTGTTAGCAAATACAAACTATACATATGAAAACATAATTAAAAAAATCGGAATGTCTCTCTTTTTTATTTTGCATTTTTATTTCAGCTCTAGGTTTGTAGCAACACATAAGGAATGGGCAAAGTTCATCCACACGTAAATAAAAAAAAAAGCCCACCAAGTAAAAAAAACCAAGAAAAAGTAATCTACCTAAAGAACAAGGGCTATCTGCTCTCCATTTTTATCAGAATGACTAGTGCAGAAAAACTGACACATGTTCACAGTCACACCAGCTGCACATGCCCTCCCCTTCCAAGCATCAACCCTCCATCGCTGTGGGGATGCATCTGTCATTACAACGCAACCTTTATTATTATATTTGCCTATGTTTTTATATGTAATCTGGTTTGTTTAATGCTTTTCCCCTGATACTTTCTTGTTCTCGTGTATATATTCAGCTCTGCAGTTTAGTCAGTCTGAGAGCAAAAAGCACTGGAAACATCGTATTTCAGGTATTTCACATAGCTTTGAACATTTTCAGGTTGAGCTACTGCCAGGAAATTTTTGACAAAACAGAATTTGGCAGAGTAGTCACACTTAGTTCAAAGTTTGTTTTTTCAATACCCATTGCGCACATTTCAATAAGTTTATGTTTTCCTGACCTGAACATGGTCCTTCCATTCCTAAGGATGAAGGCAGGGTATCTTAAGATAAAATTTGTCACCGATGTCTCAGTCCAGCATTTCTCTCACAATAATATGAAGCACTCTTCATAATCTAGAGGAGAGATACAGTATGTACATTAATTAATAGGAGCAGCTTGTTTTCTCATTTTGCATATGCAAAACCAATAAGACTCTTAGCTCCAAACAGAGAGGAATCATTTGGAAGAACTGGCATTTCCTTGGACAAGCCTGTGACCAGAAAGAGATGCCGGGAATGTTGTGTATCAAAGGAAGTGAGAAAATAAGGCCACTCATTTCATTTTAAAAGAATTTCATTTCTTCCCAATGCTATTCTGCCTGGAACACTAGAATGTCTTTGTGATACTAGCTGGAACTACTGTGAGGTAATTATATGTAGTTACATAAAGCAGCCTAATGCTAGCCCAGCAAATTGTCTAAAAGAAGGGAACGTATTATTGTTAAATGTTTTGTCATGATGACCATGCCCTTTATTTATCTCTAACACAACATGCTTATTCTGCCCCATCTACTGTTTTCACCCTGCAAATTTATGAGGCTCTATTAATCTTCTGCCCTGCTGACTCTCTCTGTTGCAAAGTGTCAGCAGACTTTTGTACCTTGCTAATGTACAAAGTGCTTCCTATGAGTAATATCAGCATTTTGCCTTTTAATTGCACATATAATTTTTAGGTCTTACAGCTAATAAGGGAATTGAGACCACAGTTCATCATTGTCTTGAATGGTACTCCAGGGGTGTAGGGACTGTAGAAGCTCAGAGAAGAATATACTTGTCCTCGTTCCAAGCAATAGTTTCTCTCATTATAGCAGCTCCATTCACACCAGTACAGTTACAGGTCTGCCAGCATTTCCATTACCAGCCCAGGTTTTTGATTTTCAAATCTGTTGTAAAAATTTATAAAACACAGGATACATTCTTTTGTCTTAGCCTTTTATTTGCATTATTATTATGCATTTTTGTATTATTGTTGTTATTATTGTTTTGATTACATTTATTATTATTACAACTTTATATAGAAGTTGATTGCTACTATTTTAGAGACCTCGTTACTTGCAGGGGAGAAAATGTTTCTTTTCATCCAACTGAAAACTGGTATTCCTTACACTTGAACTAGGTTGTGAGTTTGTTCATTGCTTGTTCCATCTTTTCAATGAAAGCCAAACAATGCACAGTCATTTTATGCTAGCAAACTTTAACAAAGAGGTTTTCCTTCATTATGAAATTGATATTTCTGAGGAGTATTCCTATTGTTGAACCAATTGAAGAGAAAAATATCAGTTTGCCTTCCTTGTTTTTCTATAGTAGTTGGTTAAAGAGAAGATCTCATGTATCATATGCTGGAGTGTTTGAAGAACACGTGCCAAATTGTGCAATTAAATGCTTCTCTCAAAAGCATGCAAAGCAATAAAAAGTAAACAGATTGACTGCTGGAATATCATGCCATGGGAGCTGCTTGTAAGCAAATGACAGGCTGCTCTTAACTATCAGGCATTACTTTATTGTAGAAAAGTACACAGAGGAATCAAAAGTATGGTATATTTTTGAGATCCTGCTAGGAATGGTGCGAACCGAGGCACCGCTTCGAACTCCTGCTTAAAATGCAGGTAGTGTGGGAGGTAAAAAGAAGAGTCTGTGACTATACGGACTCCAAGGACACTTTTGTATTAGAGAATGAGAAGTTCTGGTATGCCCTCAGAAGGCTCACACCATGCAGATCAGCTGCTTTTTTTTTTTTTGTCTTAATTTCCCCTGTCCCTGAACACGTGTGATTCCTGGGTGTGATGACACTTCAGAACATCTCATGTCTTTCCCCGGGTTTCCTCACAGCTGTCCCGCAGTTTGTCAACACCTGCATCATATTGGCTATTTATCTGAAGATTTTTAAACATTTGATTGTTATGTCATCTCCAGTTCCAGTATTGTTGTTACAAAGCAATGTATTATTCATGCAATACAGGGCTCAGTTTTCAAACTTGTGGACTTCATACCATATTACTATCATAAATATTGATTTCAAGGCACCCATAAGCATTTTCAGTCCTTCACTGAAAACATAAAAAAGAGACATCCATACTCTGTGGAGCATAAAATCAAAGCCTATATACACATGACTCAACGGGATGCTAATCTAGAGATCCCACATAGATGTCCAGCTACACAGTAGGCACTTGTGCAGATATGTGCCAGGGCCCATTAGCTGTGTCGCCTCATCTCCACGCATTTTGTGCTTTAGATCAAGTAACTGTCTCTCTTAATGTGTTTGGACCCTTTGCTGCACTTGCTTATACACCTACACTGCTTCCTTTTCTGGGGTCAGCTCACTGGACGGTGGCAGCATGCTGACAGATGGTTTTTATCGACAAGTCAGATTATAATAATACCAAAAAAGAAAAGGAACAAAGGCCATGGTTTACATAATCCTGGCACTAATTTTGAGCATTCAGATGGTTTTGTCCTCTTACAAAAGCCCGGTCTGTTTTGTTTATTATGAGATGAACAGTAAAAGCTGCATTCACTGAATACAAGGTGAGGAAGGAAAGGAGGGTTCAAACAGGCTCTGAGTGAGCATTTGCGACTTCTTCATAAACTGGATCCTCACTCTGGCTTCCTGGCTTCTTGTTTTCTTTGGTGGAAACATTACCCCAGTTTCAACTGAACAGAGCCCTGATGTAACCACTGTAACCATATTTCTGAGGAAAATATTCCAATTATATTCTTTCAAGCCAGATTTCTTACTTGAGTTAAGAATGATGTTGCTACTATATTTCAATGACTCAAGTAGTGTATGGAAAATCACTGCAAAAATCTTAAGGGAAGTATTTATGTGTACATGCATACACATATATATAAAATAGCTGTATATCTTTATAAAAAGGACAAAGAATAAATACCTTTTAAAAGCTCCATATATTAGAGACAATGTTCACTGTACACACTTATCTCAGCATTACAGTAAACACACAACCCTTTCTCCAGTATTCACAACATCTCCTGAAGTGGGAAGCCAGGTTACAGGTCTTACACTTTCCATTATCCCCTATGTTTTTTAATTTAAAACAGTACTGTAACGATTCCTAATAACACAGCCACTAGTGATAGCAGGAATAAAGCTAGAAATTTGCCTTTAGTATGTTTCAAAGAAAATAGAATAACATAGACATAGAGGCTTCCAAAAGGAATTTTAGGCAAAAACTAGTGTTGTAAAGACATAAGTAATTGTTCATGGTATAAAACGTTGATGGAATACAGACATGTCCATTAGCCTCTCTAAAAAGATTATCAAAACATTCATCACTATATTTTCTTTAAATTATCTTTCTTGTCTCCCTTATTATTTTATTATTAAACAATTTGAAATGTTTTTCTCTTACAGTCACAAGAAATGCCTTTCCTCCAATTTTTCTTTATAGATGCCACTGCTGGGTCTCTCAGAAATGCAGAGTGATATTCCAAAGGAAAGTATTAACCTTAACTTACCTCTCTGGTTAAATAAAAATTACTTCTAAACTTCTGAAGCTTATATTCCTTCAGTTCTTGAAATGTTTATTGAAAAACATTTCTGAATGAATTTGCCTTATTTTTTCTGGATCCTCTTTTTAGACTAGAAGTACTACACATAGCAGATTATCAAATGCACTTAAAACAAAGCTAGACTACATTAATTAGTGTTGTATGCGCACTTGAAGTGGGTAATATAGTTCATCCTCTGGCACTCAGCTCATTAATTTCGAAATGTATGTTACTAAACCTCTTATCTTGGTTTTATCCAATTAAATTATTAAGATGAAACTTAATAAAATTAGAGGTTTTTAAATGTCATTCAAGGAACAGCTACAATTAAGAGATCAAATATTCATAGTTTTTGAAGACTCAATCCAGTATGACCACTTTTTGTGTATAATCAATTTTGCGATGATTTTTTTCCAAACTGTCATCATTTCAATAACGTTATGATTTGCAAAGATAGAAGATAGGAAATTCATACATACCACTCTGAACAGATAGGTTAATTAAGATTTAGTCTGGTATTGATATGGACATTTTATAAACATTTAAATAGTATAGATTAACAAAGGCCCTGAAGCTAAAATGGCACAGCAGGCTGTTATTGTCCTCTAAATACTGCAGTGTCCCTGGGTCAGCTGAAGTCACTGCCAGAGTCATCTGGATGGCTAAGTACAAGCATCTGGTGTCTTCCATACACCCTGATGTACCCAAGATATTCAGTGGCAAATGCAACTTAAGCACTATCTATGCTTTTCTGAGATAGCAGCTTGAGAAAGACCAGATAGCCAAGAGCATTTAAAATGGCAGCAGAGATTTATATATATTGAGGTGCCTGAATTGTCTATTTCCAGACCATTCAGATATTGTGTACTGTAAAGACTTCAATACTTCTGCCTGAAACACCAAATAAGTTTGTTCTAGCAAGAGAAATAAGGAGTCACAGAGGAAGCTGGTCTCATTACCTTGCAGCCGGTCAAAATTGCAAGCACCAGGCACATAATTACAGATCCATTCAAGTTGGAAGAGACTTCAAGATGTGTTTTTTTCCCAATATCCTGCTCAAAGCAGGAATGGCTCTGAGATCAGCTGGGGGATGTGTCATCATGTCTTGAAAACCTACAAGGACAAAGGCAGCACAACCTGTCTGGGAAACCTGCTTCATTGCCTGACTGTCCTCCCAGGAATAATTTCTTCCTTATATAAAGTCTAAGCATCTCTCATTTCAATTTATGCAAGGTCCATAACTTTGATTTGGGTTAAGAGAGTATTTTGTCACCTTTCCACTTTCCCTTGGCTCCTTGAAATCTCTTGCAGTACTTTGCCTTCACAGAAGTAGCTGAATTTTGTTTTGACTGTTGCAGGAGTCAGCCACTCATACACAGCTGCAAATATAGCCTGGTACATAGAGGAGCTGATGCAGTAAGCAAGTTGAGGGATATGGCATAGGGGAAAGCAAGTGTGGATATAGCAGGTTCCAGCCATGAAAATACTGCTGACATGAAGTCAAGAGCCAGGAAGTTATGTGCTTGGCAGTTTTTTGCCTGTTTAAGAAGTAGCATTTCTGTGTTCTCACTGAATTTTTCCACACGATTATCCTCAAAAGGAAAAAAAAGTAATTCATCATTCTGCCTTGAAAGCTGCCAGTCTCTAGATGAGTTAACGCGGAAGATCCAGTGTTTTCCCTTTGTTGTCGCTGTCATTGTAATTGTGGCTGCAAGTCTTGCTCTGGATAAATAATGTCTTGTACAAAAGCAACAGCAAAACACTTCCTATTTTTGAATGTGCAACCAGATAAAGATGGACAGGACTGAAAGGATGATAAGAAGAAAACTGGAAGGATATAATAATAGATGGAGAGCTCATTTCAGTAAGATAAGTCAGCACTTTCATCATAATGGTCAAGGCATTGCCTCGGAGGTATGTAGGATTCATCATGTATTAAACTACTTTGTTGGTTCAGGATTGGAACAAAGGTATTAATTCAGTGGAACTGAAAGCATCTCGTCTCTCTACTAGATCTACCCATGCACATCCCAAAATATGTGTGGCTGCTCTCACAGGAATGACAGTTATGATTTAGAAACAAAAATATTAGAAGATATTGTTGGAATTTAAATAAATAAATAAATAAATAAATAAATTAGATAAAATACATTTTGAGACAGCCAAGATGTCTGTCCTGTTTTCTCCACTTTTATCTTCTGAGGATGCTTAGGTAAACATCCACAATCTTCATAAGGGCAGACCCACCTCGGTGAATAAGGTTTGTATGCTATAAAAGACCCGTTGTCTATATTCATTTTACATTGTATCTACGGAGGATTTATAGAAACAATACCTAGGTGGCACTGAAGAGGCTATCAGTGCTATTTACAGACAATTTAAAGGAATAAACCTGCAGTTATGCCTGTGTTTGCTTTCCCTTGTGGTCTCCCTGCAACGCTTTCTAATCCTATTGTGACTTGATTGTTTCACAGCAAAGTGCTCCACAGAGGCCAGTAATTGGCACACAGGTTCAAATTAGATTGCTGTGTGTTTAGGAAAGCAGGGGTCATTTCCCATCAGCACCAGTCATTAAGAAGCAGAGTGCTAAGTTTTCTATTGCAGAAAATACTCATATGTAAGAGTTTGCATGCTTGGGAGAGAGATTTTGTGTATAACTTAGAGTAGGATTAGTCTGTAATCAACAACATGCAAAACAATTTTGGTAGTGGTATATGTTAACTATGTACTCAATGATGGTTTTCTTAATTCTGCCTCTGTCTGACCATCATGCACAAATTCTTTTTCACTATGTAAATATAATGTCAAACTTGTGGATTAATTGAGAAACTGGCTCGAAGGCAGTTGAAAGTTGGTCTTGTGTGCCCCCTGGCTCTTGTGAATTTTAATCAACCTCAGTGTTAATGGCACATCTGACAAGTTTCAGTTCTGGTATACTCGAGGCCACAGTCTGATCTTGTACATTTGCTGTGGGGAGGAAAGAGAAGCCAGGATTTAGAAACTAGGTGGCTGGGCCACAGATTAAGTGAAGGAAGAGTGATAATGTCAGTATACATCAGAAATGAGAGGGAAGTACAGATAGGATTAAGAAAAAAGAAGAGAAAAATCTGTCAAGAGGACCCAGTTACTAAATATCTTATACTACAAGCTTAATAGTTGCTAGTGACAAATAACTAATCATTCGACAATATTTACAGAAGAATTTGATAATTCTTGCCTCACCTGAGATACCCTGAGCACCTGACCTATGCTAGTGTCCTTTTGTCTAGGATGACTAAGGGAGGTGTCTATGACCACGACTTCTTCAGAATCAGAAAGCAGGCATGGCAGCACTTGTGCCTCCAGGAAAATCTCACTTCCTAGGCTTGTATCAACCATTTTTATCTCACACATTATTATTACTGCGGTATAGCCCTTATTTTACATAATATCCTAGTGGTTAGAGGTCCCCTGTCAGATAGAAGACACCAGGGGTTCAGCTTGAGGATGCTGCAATCACATACCGCCCCACTGCAGAGGAGTCCCATGGGCAGAGAGTGCTAGCATTATTTCTAGTCAGAGTATTTTCTGTTCCTTAATGAACCCAGGGAAACAGGAAGGGAAGATCACTGTTTGGAAATGGCATGAGGTCAGAGAAAGTGAGCGGATGAGTACGCAGCACTCTAGCTCAGTGGCAGGGCATTCACCTGAGAGTGAGCAGATCTGAAATGTTATTTCATGCCCTGAGGAATGGGTATGTGTTTCACATGATGCCTTGGAATTAATCCCTGGAGGACTCCCTGTCCCACATGGTGACTTAATTACATGAACCTGTTTCAAGTTTCAAATCCCACTTTTACAGAAGTGTCAGACAATAAGCAGATGGGGCGAGGCATGAGTGCTTCTCACTATTGTCTGCTCCATCTCCAGTGGATCCATACCAGCATCTTCCTGAACTCTTCTCGTATTCACTGCATGCACAGATTATACACTGCAGTCAGTCTTGAAAATTCTGCTCCTAGAGCACCATTCGGAAGATTACTCAGTTCTTAAAACTACTTTGTTCTTCCCCTCATGTGGCTACTAGTTTAAGTTTCTTACACCCTTTCCCAAGTCCCGAAGTCTACCATGGTGAGGATGGGACCTCATCAGAAAGATCTGAATGGACCCATCCAGGACCATATCCTGTAGCTTGTGGACACTACATTTTTGAACTCTAGCAGCTTTCAAAAATGCATGTCTAAGAAAGATTATAAAAACAAAGTATAAAAATAATAAAATAATAAAAGAATAAAAGAATAAAAGAACACAGGGTCCTTTCCCCAATCCTCTCCTACTCCCCAACTGCTTTCAGCCATGGGACATCCTGAAATTATTTGGAATTATATGTCTCTAGTAAAGATCAGTCTATTTCCTTTTCAAAATACTTATACAATGTCCTTTGAACATTTGCAAACTCTTTTCAGGGGGAACTTCCATTGCTGAAAACAAAATGTGTTGTGATCTATAAGTAAATTAATTCATTCTCTCCTCTTTTCAGTAAGGTGTATTTTTTTACACATAAGCATGAAAAAAACCCTACTCTGTGTGTGAAACAGAAATACTAATCTTTATTTTTACTTGGTCCCTCTGATTTGAGCCTTAGAGGCACACTGTAGTGAAGTAACCTGTCATGAAGAACAATATCAGATCTAGGATGATGATACAAAAAAAATTATACCCATCTGTGGAGTTTTGCTATGTAAATGGAATTAATTTCAGTCAATGCTGGGATTTCTCCTTCCCCTCCACCCTAGTTGCCATCAACCACTGTTCTGCATTATGGTTTCTGACTTCATTGTGTTTTATGTAGAATATGGTAAGTCATAGCTTTGTGGAGACCCCTTACAGTTAGACTGGAATTCAGTCTTCTACCTTCTCATCATATGTCTGTTGAAATGTTATCAAATCCACAGTAATCTCAGAATCCAAAATGTGCTAGCATGTAAAGTACTAGACAGGAATACAGTTCTTATTTTGATTCTGCTGAGATTTGCCTTTGTCTCCCTAGGATTTTACCATATATTCACTTGCATGCTGAGACTACATCTTTTTCCTGGTATGGCAACAGAAGCACTGCTGCTCTCTGATATCTCATTCATTGTAGTTGGACTTTCACAACTACAAACATGTGGCAAAAATAACCTGCCTGTCTGCTTTTTTCCTAGAGAAGACAAACCGTGAGAAACCAGCATGATATATTCAGAAATATATACTAGTACTTCCACATAGTTTCACACCAGAATGAAAGGTATGATGCGCTTTCAAGAAACTGGAAGATAAAAGAGACAGAAGGAAGAAATTATAAAAAAAGGAAATTTGAAAAACTATTGAAAAAAATGCCTTTTTAACATTTTATTTTGTGATGTAGATCATCATAAGAACTACAGTAACAGCTGGAACTAAGTTCCAATTAGCCGAGGTCTTGCCTCAAAAAATGGACAGCAGTGATTTTCTAAGAGGATACCTGTGACATAAAAGGATCAGCACCTAACAAAACTTTTCCAGAACACTCTCTGAGTTATCAATGAGTAGAGGTTTATCTGATGGTCCTGTGTAGAATTTTTTTCCACTTTCATGCATTTTTTTAAACTACTAGCATTTTTAGCGTATACAACATTCTCTTACAAGTTCCACAGCTAAAAATCACCTCTTCTCTCTGTTTTAAACTTAGTGATTGCTACTATTGTTGATGCTTCCTAATACTACTCCTAGAGATGATAAACATATTTTTCTTCTCCATACCACCATCATCTTGTAGACTTTAGATGATCAATTTTCTAGGCTAAAGAATTTCCAGTACCGTATGTTCTACTTATTCCAGTAGAACTACAATCCCCCCTGAAAAGTCACCAATTTAGAATTGATTGTGCTTTAATATTTCCAAAGTATTATTAATGAAGGGAAACTTTTGGGGTTCATTTTTTGTTTGTTTTTTTTTTTTTTTTCTTATTAATGCTGGCAATGATTAAAGAAAAATTATTACTGACCAGCTCCAACTGCATCCTATACCTTGGGCTCCTAATCAATCAGACACCTTCTTTTGTGGGATTGGAAATGGCTATTTGGACAAGTACAGGCTACTCACCGGTACACTAATCCCATACCAGCTCACAGCCAGGCATGTGGAGCCTGGACCACCACCAAATGGAGCAACCGCAACCACTACCACCACAGTGATGCTAATTGTGCCGGGACCCTGAGCAGTGGAGTCAAGAAGGAGATGTTTCTGATAAACCCATAACTGTATTTTACTTCATGAGATACTGAGGAAAATCTGGTTTTTTCCTTCCTTCCAGGTTCACAGACTTCAGGTCCCTGTTGTGGATACATTCTAGCAACCATGACCTCATTTATGGATCATCAAGGTGACTCCATGAAGATTGCCTTGATCTTGTGGGATTTTGGCACAAGCAGGAGGTAAACGACATGATGTTTTTCTCAGCAAGCTTCTTTATTCTGAGTTGCAGTTGCACATTGTCAGGTCTAGTCAATATGTACCTTCTGCTTCACTCTGTACTGTATCACAAACCTGATGGACTGACCCCTAACTGAGAGTTTAGGTCTTTCTGCATGGGAAAAAAAACAGCAATAAAGTACATATTGCAAGGATCCTTTAGGACAGCTTTTATTCACTGAATAGTACCACAAGGTTTAACAAAACAACTTCATAAGTCTAAACCTACCCAGCTTATTCATTTCCACACACTTCAGTTTATTCAGCTTTATTGAGAACATAATCAGCAAAATAGCCATTACTTGCACAGGTCAGAGAATTTAACTTAAAGTTTGAGCCCTGCTGAAGTCATTACATTTCCTTGTATGCTTACACACATGTGTTCTGTTCACAGTGAGACTGTATTAAAACTCCTGTGATGTGTATTACTCAGAAGTAACTTAACATTTCAGTGTTTCAAAACAAGATTTAAATTCTTTTGGTGGTCCTATTGTTTATCAAGATTTTTTTTTCTCATATGAGCTGTTTCTAATTTATCTCCCCTCTTTAATTTTTTTGGTTTAGGACTATGATGTAATAGAAATAA
This sequence comes from Coccyzus lansbergi, assembly GCA_033558105.1. Lineage (NCBI taxonomy): Eukaryota > Metazoa > Chordata > Aves > Cuculiformes > Coccyzidae > Coccyzus > Coccyzus lansbergi. The sequence continues at coordinate 2,348,008 of JAUMJK010000379.1, forward strand.
TTCAAAAATCCATTCAAAGAGTTAATTGAGTAATTTCATCATTAGAAAGGACTGCATGTAACTATCAGGCCAATCGGCCTAACTTATGTGAAATGACAGGTCAAAGAAAGTTCATTCCTAATAATGCAAATCACAAATCAGTGTCTTAGGAACAACATATATGAAATGTTGCCTTAAACATCAATAACATCTTTTTTTTCCATCCTAATTATTATTAGTTTGGTAATAGTCGTTAGTAACCTATCTCCTTCTGCTGATTTAGTAAAGTGCGCCTAATAACAAGCAAGGGTCAAACGTACAAACCAAATGACGCTGCATTCCCTAGATACATAGTGCAGTTTCTAATGATGTAATAAATGCCTTGCAGTGTTTTTGTCTCATCCACCAAAATTACGCCTATTAGAGTAAAATATGCCAAATGAAAACATTATAAATCTTGCCTGGAATATAAAACAAATGTCTCTATCTAGTGCTAAAATGACAAAGTACCTCTTGTATTAGAGAGGCTGAATCTCTAAAGTAGCTTTTATTTCAATTTTCAGTTAAAAAATCAAGCATTCAGGTGTGGTGTATATTTATTTTATAAATAGCAAGAAAGGAAGAAAGAAAAATTACCTTAAGGCCTTTTGGTTTTACAACCAATTAATTGTGACTTCAACAAAAATACCTTTTTAAAGAATCCAGCTTTTTCATGAGAAGAAGAAAGTATTATCATATAATTTTAGACTTTTGGATATTTTAGCACAGAGAAGACAATCTCCTCTTAGACAAAGTGATTTGGTTCACAGTTCAGAGGAAAAAATAATAATGATGTTTATATCCCTCCCTGTATTAAGAGTATCCACAAAGTCAGTATCTATAAAGTCAGTTAGTCCCTTACTTAACCATGTTGGAAGCCACTCATGCATTTGAGTTTTAAATTGCAGTGTTATTATTCTTTGACATCTATAGCTTAGCAGCACAAAGCTAGTCTCCAAACACTTATTTTCTAGAAAGATATATAAATCTTTGGCCTTTGGGCGGTAAATATTGTGTCAACATTGATTTTTAACATATATTTTCCTGAATGTCAAGTATTCTCGAAGTGCAGGTACTCCCACGAGCATGGAGTGTCAGGAATTAAAGACAGTTTAAAAGCAGGAGCTACAAGCAAAGAAAGAAGAAAGTAAAATAGCAAAGAACATGAGAAAGAAGAAACAGCAGAATAACTAATATGAACTTGTCCAAGTATTATACCATCATTCATCTCCTAGACAAAAATGTCGCCTGGGGAGCATAATATCCTGTCATCAACAAAGAGAAGACCAATCTGTGATACTATCAATAGACCTTTTTTTCCTACATAAGAGAGTTTTCTTTAAGGATCTGTGTATCCCGTGCACTAGAGGAGGGTTTTGGTTTTTTTTACCCCAGCTAAATAATAGGATTGGTTTGGGGATCAGGCATGCTGGTGGTTTGGAAATAGTCAAACTGTCAGCAGTGAATGTAAATACCTGGAAATTCCCTATTACAGCCTTATACCACTTCAGTGCTTGTTTTTCTGAGTTGTATCAACTGCCTTAATGCTATCTCACCAAACCAGTCTCCTTGAGAAAGTGATTCAGAGCAGGACCCTAACTTACCTGCGGTGTGTAGACTGGGAGCAAATCATCCTACTCTCCTGGTAGAGAGACAATTTCTGCATCACCCCCAACAATGTCTGCCTCCTGCTCAAGTACAGAGGGATGACTGAGCTGCCCCCTCAATTACCTAGGATGAATTCAAGCTGGTACAGCACCCTGCTCACACAGCTAGGAAAGCTGAGAGTTTCAGCCTGCTAGATGCCATGCCTTTTACAGTGTAGCCTCAGGCAGTGCAACTCTTGCAATGTCCTTTACATGGGCTGGTGGTAAATCACCAGAGTATCCAATAATGAGTAAGAGGAATTCTACTTCTAGGCGATTATTCAGAGCAGAGCCATCACCATAGCTTATTTCTATAGCCAAAGCAGACAGTCAAGGTCCCTGAGAGGGCAATGTAGAGTATCTTAGGTCAGGTTCCTCTTCCAGGTCTTAGACCATTCCAATGAAATTGTGTGACTACTTCCCTAAGCCAGACCATTGAAAAGCAAATTCAATTGAGACTGGAAGAGAGACACTGCCTTCCCCCCCTGGAAAATGTCTTCAAGCAGCTGTACTGTAAAAGCTGTGATGACTAAAATACTGTTTGCTTTAATCCTTCCCTATCCCACTTGCCAAGACCAGTAATCATTTGAAGAATATTACACACTAGATTCAGAGAAAAGCTGTGATGACTAAAATACTGTTTGCTTTAATCCTTCCCTATCCCACTTGCCAAGACCAGTAATCATTTGAAGAATATTACACACTAGATTCAGAGATTCCCTGAAATATTTTCTCATTTATTGTGTTTACTAGATGTTTCTTTCAGATTGTCAGAAAAGTCTGGCATCAATCTCAATTTTATCTGCCTAAGAACAGATTGCTGTCAGACATTGTCTCAGACATTTACATGACTATTGACTATTTAATGCAAAGCTTTCTTTAAATATACAGGCACATATGCCAGCTGCTCTTAAAAGGGCTGAAGAACTCAGAGTTCTGAAGCATTCAAGAAGCATTAAAGGTATCTTTTCAATAAAGACTACCTCTTGAGAGATAGCAAGGATTTCCAAGCCACAACATTAAAGCATTCCTCTCAGCAGTAGGCATTCAGGGCCTGGACAAACTGCCCCAGAGACCAAAGACAGTCTACCTATTTAGTTTACCAAGAAAAATTTAAAGATAACTTTAAAAAGTTATTTGACATGTAAAAAGTGCAAGTACAGGCAAAAGACATCTTATAACAAGTTCTTTACATGTAAACAAAACTGTACCAGTTTCCCAGAGCTAGAGGTAGGTATATTCAAGAATAAAAGCAGGATCTGATCTATTTAACTAACTAAAGCCCATACATATTCCAGTAACCATATTTGAGATATCTAGCAAACTGATCCTACCTGATATATCCTTCTTCAAAAGAAGAATCCTATACAAGTTAGATACCTAATTGAGGTGGTTTTAAGCATAAACAAAGTGATTTCTTTTTAGGAACCATTTGGAGATTTCTTCAAATTTTCTGAGAATCATATCTTTTTATTTAGTATCTATATACAAAATTTAATTTAAGAAGGCTACTTCATTAAACATCAAAATGTTTAATGAAAAATTAGATACACAAGATCTCCTCCAAAACATTTATGTTTATCAATTGGATTAGTTCCTGGATAGCAACCACAGATAACAGTATCATCAGCCATTAGAAGAATTAATTAAGGACTGGGTTCTTTGGCTAGAAGTGACTCTTAAGAGGCATAACCTCAGCAAAAAGGTGTAATAGAAGGATCCTTAAGTGAAATGCCATGTCCTGTGATGAGAGGAAGATGACACATAATGCATCTTCATCTGGACATAAGACATTTGTGAAAAAAATTTGAAAAAGTGGGAGAATGGGTGTCAAGGGTCAGGTGTCAGAGAGGATACTTCTCTAAAATACCTTATAAGCAATAAAAGGTCCACTGGGAAGGTGATGCAACCTGCAGCCCAGCTGAAGTGCCTTAACCCTAACACACAAAGCTATTTAAAACCGGTGCTGTTTAATATCTTCCTCAATGATATAGACAGTGAGATCAAGTGCACCATCAGCAAATCTGCAGATGACACCAAGCTGAGTTGTGCAGTTGTCGCACCAGAAGGACGGGATGTCATCCAGAGGGACCTGGACAGTCTGGAGAAGTGGACCTGTGAACACCTCATGAGGCTCAACAAGGCCAACTGCAAGGTCCTATACCTGAGTTGGGGCAATTCACACTTTTCAGTATACAATGGGGGAAGAAGTGATTGAGAGCTGCCCTGCAGAGGAGGACTTGGAGATTCTGTCTGATGAGAAGCTCAACATGAGCCAGCAGTGTGTGCTTGCAGCCCAGAAGGTGAACCGTATCCTGGTCTGCAAGAGAAGAAGTGTGGCAAGTTGAGGGAAGTGATTCTACCCCTCTATTCCTCTCTTGTGAGACCTCATCTGGAGTACTGTGTTCAACTCTGGAATCCTCTACATAAGAAGGATATGGAGCTGCTGGAATGGGTCCAAAGGAGGGTTACAAAGATGATTCAAGGGCTGGAGCACCTTCCATACAAGGACAGGCTGAAAGAATTGGGCTTGTTCAACCTGGAGATGAGAAAGCTCAGAGGAGATCTTCTAGTGACCTTCCAGTATGTGAAAGGGCCTGTTAGAAAGCTGGAGAAGGGCTATTCATAAAGGTTTGTGGTAACAGGTTGAGTGGGAATGGGTATAAACTGGAGAGGGTAAGAGTTAGACTAGACATTAGGAAGAATTTCTGTTCCATGAGAGTGGTGACGCACTGGCACAGGTTGCCAAGGGAAGTTGTGGATGCCCCATCCCTGGAGGTGTTCAAGACCAGGTTGGATGGTGCCTTGGGCAGTGAGATGTCCCTGCACATGGCAGGGGGCTTGGAACTGGATTATCTTTAAGGTCCCTTTGAACTCTAACTTTTCTATGATTCTGTGAGTCTATGATTCTGTGATTCTAAGTGGAAATTTACCTGCTTTCTCTCTTGTCAAATCACATAATACCAGTTCTTAAGTACAGGCATTTGGTTTCAGAGTAAAAATTAAAGTGCATTTGAAGTACTAAATAGGACCCTTTTGCTTCTGATATCCTCTTTCTACTTGACCAACTCCAAATTTTTATTTTAAACTAAATCTTCTTTGTTTAAAAAAAAAAACTACTTTAGACACCACGATCTTCATATAGAACTTACTTCCCCTCATGACTAGAGCTCCTGCAGCTGTGAGTGGGGAGTCTTCCTCTGGATTTTGCATGAGGGATGTCTGCTGCCTAGATGCTCATTCATATTATAGCATGTGTCTTCTGATTAGTCAGACAGTTTTAAAATAAATACTTTGGATTAAACCAATATAAAATAAAGCCTATAACTTCATCAAAAAGAAATTATTGTGGCTTTCATTTCTAATGCCCCCACAAGGGAGAATTAAATTTTTTTAAGTAAATGAAAACGCTATCAGCAACACCCACATACTGCTCTAAAAATCCTGGGATTTAGTAAAAAATGCAAAGGCTGCCAGTACTGCTACACATTTCCAGAAAACTGCTTAACTTTATACTTTAGCAATAAATTTACCTTTCTCTCTGTCTCAATCACACACTTTGAAAGATAGAATAAACAAAATACAGTGGGAAATATGACAGTAGTTCAAGAATAGTTTTGAAAATCTAAAATACAACTATCCGTTGTCTCAAACTACTTAATCTTCAGTTAGACTTTGAACTTTAGAACTGGCAGAATGTGTAAGATTTTTTTTGCCCTTGAATAGCAGTTCATTTTTGCCTATGAATAATACATCTTGCTACAATAGTGCAGTCAGATACTGGTATAATTAGATACATTTCTAAGGTCTGCCTATGGTTCATGCATCAAACACTGATCCTTCAGGCTGCCTTGTACAGGTCTATGGGCTTGGGACGCTAAAGAAATGAACACAGTCATGCTAACAGTGCCCTCACTCCAGTTACAGATGTAAGATGACAGTGACTGCTCCAAGGCATATTAATTACAAAGTATTTAGCAGTCAGTCTCTAGCACACACCTGCCAGAAGCAGAGATGGGGGAAATATGATATCCCTGTCTCTTATGTTACACAGAGCCCAGCTGGAAGTTAAGTTCTTAAGAGGCTAAAGGCTGTACAAACCATATGTTATCACAGTTCAATCACACCCATAGCTTTCTCCATTTTAATGTCTATTTGGCATTAACAGATAACATCATATCTTCAGACTAATCAGATGGATATCTTAACTGGTGGGAATATTAAGGTAATTCAGTGCTACACATAACATCCATGCCATTATGCTGTTGTTACACTTATACTTTTGTATAATGGCTCCAGCTTCTAACCTGTTCTGACTATAAAATTTGCCAGGAGGCAGCCCATTTAACCATTTAATCTAGACACAGATTTTGTTATTTCTACTCATGTCTAATGTGGACCTTAACGTTTTGGGTCCAAATATCTCCAAGGAAAAAAAAAAAAAAACGCCAGCTCTTTCTGAGAGTAAATCGGTGGTTAGGAAAGTCTAAGGAAAAGGTAAAATAAGTATGTCAAAATTGTGGTCGTTTTTAATAGATAAGAATAATATCAACTTTTAAAATAGTACTTTTTCTAAATCCTTATAAAGAAAATAGAGAAAAGGACCAGGAGGGAAAAAGGAAAGGCATACCCACTTACAGATGCTGTGCAGTGTAATTAGGGAGAAAGGGAAACAAACCAAAGTTTTACAGTACAGCATTTCGTTGCTCCTGATCAAATTCTCTGTCTAAAAGTACTTTCAAGGAAGACAGACACTCTCAAACAGAAGAAAATTTGACATTTTAAGTTTTTCTTCTGACACTGGTGTGGAAGAAATCACTTTTATCAGAATCAGAATCAGGGAAATGCCTTCTACATCATAATATTCTTGTAAACCTGCCTGAATCCAGCATATTCTACAACAATATTTTCATTTGACCTCTTAGAACTCCAGCCACAAGGCTAACACAGTTGCCCAACGTCCCTTCATGGCATAGTCACGATTTGTACCCACAGACTGCGATTATTTGTTGGAGGTTTTGTCCTCTGGCTCTCAGAAACTGCATTAATACAAATCCATATGATTACAGAAGTGAAGGCAAGAAACACTTAGGAGCAGTTACCCAAAGAGAAAGATTCAGAACCAGAAAAACAGCACAATGCATCAGTGTGCTTTTGTGGGTTCAGAAAATGCTTTTTTCATATACATTGAGTGTATCAATAACCCTCAGAGGCAGAGGGTACTCAGACAGAAAAAAAAAAAGTTCACTAGCATTTTGACTATGTATTTTCTGTTTCATTTGTAAGACCTTAAGGATGGGGCTATATCTTGCATACACAAAAACTTTTTTGCTAGAGAATAAAATAAGCAATAAAATTGCTTACAGCAGAAAATTTGCAGAGAATATTTTTGATTAATAAAGAAAATGTAAATGACTTTTTTCTCATTCTCTCCTCATTGCTACAATCTCACCACTCTTTTTTGCTTTTGATTTCACCAATGAAGAAGGGACTGAAAGAGAAGAGAAAACAAAACAAAACCACAAAATCTATTTTATGACCAAATAGTTGAAGACCTTGTGTATAATTTCCATTTAGCAAAAATGCCTATGTCCATTTTTGTTTTAGCTAGAAAATGAAAAATAACTTCAAACATCAACCCTTTGTGAAAACCTGCTGTTTGCATTACCATGAAAGAGACTTGCAACTCTTTCAGTTTGCCTATGCTGTTTATACCAGTTTTAACTTATTAAACAGGAATGAGAAAAGTGCCCTAACTCCTCTCTTCCCATCATTCTCTTCTCCCTCATTTTGCTCAAACAGAACAACCTTGATGACCAAATATAACATAACACAACACAGTGAGATATTTTTGTCACTTGTATGCCATTCATTTTTGCAACAAAGTTGAGTAAAGGCTTCAGGATTTCATCAATTGTGTGGCCTTATCTTATTGGCTAAAGTGCATTTTTCAGTAATTTAGATTTATCTGTCCTTCTGTGCAGTGGATGGAGAACTCCGGGTTTAGCTAACACAGTCCTTTCGACTCTTCTGTCCTTCAGGTGCAGATAACCATGGCAAAAGAAGAGCTAAATCAGACAGGTGGAAAACAGAAAAGTTGTAAAAAGAACAGTGGCATGTCAGAAGGTTATATCAATTTCCAAGGAAGAAGAACTCTCAAAAAAACCCGTGTTCTTTCCTCAGAAATTGTCATTCTACTACAAAATCTGCATGTTCATCTAGACCCCATTACTTAAACTAAGATTTCCCTCTGAAGACCTCAGCTGTAGATGTCAGCATGCCAGCAAATGGTTTTATTCTTAACAGCAAAAGTGTCTCTTTAACCCTTTTCTCACCAGAGTGCTGCTTGCTGTGTTATCAGACAAGATAAATACAGACTCAAATTTAGCTTGGGTGCACAGCCACTCCCATCTTCTTCTTTCATGGTCATATGGGTTTTACTTGCTAGTGATGGAAAGGAAAGGCAAATTATTCATCCTTAATTTCTGTGTGACTGACACTTTACATTTAACTATGTCTGTCCAGGATCTCAGTAAGCCATGACTTTGCTGGAATACAGTGTCAGGGAGTAATTCCAGCATATGACAGTTGGCAGAGTGGAGTTAAGCACTTTGCCCTAAAAGCAGGACTTCAGTTACCTAGAGAAACAGAGCAATTTCTCATCCAAATGGTCTACTAGAGATCTGGACTTCTTAAATTACTTTCTCCTTTTCCAAGTGGTGCCCTTGCTTTGAAACTACTTTATAAATGGAGCAATAAGAGCAACAAGAATCCATATTAGATTACCACTAGATATTATCTCTTCATATATGGATTTAAGGCTGTTATTCTCACTGTATTTAATTTATGCCAAATTCTAATTAAACACTAGATTGCACATTGCATTTCACTGCTCTGCATGAAGAGTCTTGTTTGCTCATAGACTATGTGGAATCAATATATGAGAGTATAATTATTCACTGACAATTTTTTTATAAAAATCTGCACAGTTATAATGAAAAAATGTAATTAATGAGGCTTTGTGATTGTGTTACACACAAAACACAACAGGACAGAGCAATGTAAACAATATCACTGGTTCTTCTCACAACTTAAGGATGAGTTAGATATGAAAGGTAAGAGTTACATGTATATTAATTACCTACCTGCTTAGCCATCTGAGTCACTGCCCGCAAGAAGCAATACTTTCTGTGTCTGAGCTCTTCTTGGGACACCACAAGGAAGAGGCATTTAAATGATCTGAAGAAGCTGAGCTAGTCAGATCTACCCCATCACTTTCCCTAAGCCAGTTCCCTGGATGTCTTCATTCATGACAGGTAGCTATCCACGGGTTTTCCATTATCTCAGTTAACAGTAAAGCATAGAGTAAATTCTGTAGAATTGCTATAGTTTAAGTTAAGTATACCCGTAAAGAGGAATCATGAACTGAAAGTAGTTTGCATTTTTTCGCAGAAATTAAAGCAAATAATTCCCTTAATTCTTGAAACAGTATCAGGAAATTTTTCCTTAAAACTGACATTTATTATGGATGAACCCTGGTTTGGTTTTATAAAATATCAGGCTTTGCTTCCTATTTATTATTAATGAAAGATACACAAATGTTTCTTAAAATTGTTGTATCAGGTGATATTTGCAGGTGCATTTGTTTAAATTGTAGTTTAGCAGATGCTACTTCAAGAAAGGGAGAGAGATATTGTTACCCTTACAGTCCACGGGTTGCTGTCTCAGTACGGAGGTGGATGCATATCCATATTTCATGTGATCACCTATAGACTACATTCCCCAGGATCCCACTTTCAGTGCCATAAAACTGCATTCGCTTTTGTATTCCAATGTCATGTTTTTCTGTATGCAAAGAGCACATCATACGTGAGAACATCTGAGGGGAATAATCTTCATTTGCAATCAGAGGTCAGCAAATGCTCTGGAGAATATTTTTGAAGACTGGATATATGCAGATATATACTGTTGATGCTGGTATAACACCAGAAAAAAAGGGAGTCTGGTGGATCCGTGATGCCATGATCCTATGCTGTCTATGGAAAGGTGAAGTGCTGAGCTCTTAAAAAAATCCATCAAGAGAAACAAAAGTTTTAAAATAGAAGACAGTTTCAAGTGAAAAAGGACACCCTCAAAGAGATATGCATGAAATGTAACCCCAGCTACGGGGAAATTTGGGAAACAAGACCAGTGAAATTGAACAGCCACAGTTTTGCTGGATGTGTTATGAAAGGTATTTGGACATCTCTTTTTTAAATTCTTCTTCTCTTGTTTTTAATTGCATTAGTTTTGAAGGTTTTATTTCTGCAGAATAGTGCCACAGTTAGATTTAGAACAGGTGATTGAGCTGAGATCACTTTAAGTAAAACAGGAATGGACATGCAGGAAAGACCATCCGAAAGGCCCAGAAACCCCATTCTCCTCCTCATAGGAGTGCTTACTCCTCTAGTGGTTTAATGGGTAAAAATAGACACTTCCAGAGGATCATTCACTTCTTTAGCTGCATATCTCTCTGCACTTACCATGTAGGTCATTACTCCTAACTCAGGTGCTCTACCGGAAAGCTCATAGGTACCTGGGTTGAATCTCAATCAAACAACATTTCTGCCGCTGTTTATAAAATATACTAAAAGAGCTCTGTATGAAGGAGAGCATCTGAAGAATGCAATAGTTACTGGGTGATGTAAATAAAAAATAGAAGACATTTGGTTTATTTTTATTGCCTGGTTATTCATAAGAGTTACAGCTATACTATGTATGTTATTCTTCAAAGATTTTTTTTTTGATGGTGAATATCTCTTAGTGTTTTGGCAGACATGTCATGCTTTTTCAATTTTTTAAGTCTAAGAAGGGTAAAATTTTATGCTAGTATTTTTATTATTGTATCTCAACATACATTGACATGATTTGACTTCCTCTCTGTTTCAAAATACTAACAATGGGAGCTAATATTTAACCCCTGTGTTAATAAACCTAAAAATATTCATGCACAAGGAATTGCTGCTTATTTCTTTTTAGACTGATTAGCAAAAAAAAAAAAAAAAAAAATTACCCAGTTGGCCTGTCATATTCAATGGATGTAGAGACTAATGTGAAAGTTGCTGTAAATACTAATTCATTAAATCCTTCTTTAAGGTCAGAGGCAAAGCAGTCTGTCATGTCTTAAAAGATAAGTTAAGTATCCCTCCTGATGATACAGACATTAAACTGATGACAAGGATTCATAACAGGAGGATATAAAACTCATTTAAATCAGTGGGAACTTTGCCTGTATCTGAACAGTGGGACTGGAAGAGTGGGAAAAAAACATGTATAATAAGACATAGAGAATTGCTCAAGGAAAGCTAACATTACAAAATGCCAACCCTCTGTTATTAGCTGCTAACTTTAAAAGGGACTTTTAAACTAAAATATCATTGTATTGAAGAGTTTTCAGAAAGCAATGTTTAAACTGCAGTGGGTAGGCAGCTAAATTTCCATGTAATACTGTCTGAGGTTGCAAGGATCTTAACATGATATAGAAACACAGAAGACAGTACGTGACTTCAGTATTAGTTTCAGTGGGTTCAGTACGGTCTACAGATAACACATTATATAATGAGTTCTAGTAGTCCAGTCAAGCTATTTGTGCTATTTTTTTAACCAAAAGATTTTATATATTAAAGCATCACAGAAACCTAAACAGTGAAATTACAACCAGAAAGCATGTGTCTCTGTTTAGTGCCTAGCACTCTTCATTGGCTGGATCTGGTAGCATAGAAAGATAATAAGAGAGGACTAGGTTGAGTTAGTTATAAAATATATACCTATTGTGTATTCTCTGATTTTTGCCAGCAAAATGGGTATGTAGAAGAGTCCTGTGACATTCTGGGTGTGTATAACAGCCTCTAAAGATTTCTTAGCTCTGTTCTATGTGAAAAATGCAAGAAAAATGTACCCTATTTAAAATATCTAGGGACAAACTAACACACTCTCCGCTTCAAGTCAGATGATAGGGAAATGTTTTTCCTTAATATTTGCAATATCAATGCCATTAAGGGGTGCTTGTAAATAACAACAAGCATCTGAAAAGACTGCCTCCTATCTCAGGGTGTTTTCAAGTCAATAAACTCGAAGCACTGAGGAAAGAAATGCCAGTAAAGAAAATTAACTCTATAATTGACAAATTATGTTAATCTAATGATAGAAGTTTCAAAAAGAAGACAGAACAACCAGGATGAGCCTTTTACTCTTGTACATGTTCTAAGCTTGTCTTTAATACAAAAGACTCTAAGAAGCACAGTCTACAACTGTATCAACAACTGCATTGGATACTACTGTAATCTGTAGTAAATATAAGAGGGAAAATGACTTTTAAAACAGAAGAAAACAAAGAACGCAGCAATGTTTTTTGACTTTTGTTTACCTTTCTCAAAGCAACTTAAATATTCCTAAGGAATCAATTTAGATGCTTGTGTCAGTTTGAGCTAAAAATATTTAAGACTTCTGAAAATGTTAGTATCTGTCCTAAATTTTATTTTGTTAATTGCTGGAATAATCAATAACTAATTCTCATTCTAAACTAGGTCCTTCATGTGTCTTAAATAACCCAACAGAAGATCATTTACATCTCAATAACAACCCTTATCAATGTCATGTCATCAAAATCCAACTAAATCTCAATAATGTAGGTTAGTGACCAGTAAAGGACTTATTACCTGGGTCAAGTCCTTGGGGGCTGTCGTGGGCCAACTGGTGAAAGTCTTGCTTGTGTGTGACTTTTACTCGAAAATACAAGCATGACATCCCCTAGGAATGATTCCATTATTTGGTACTACGTCATTTTCTAAGTGGTTATACATTACACCTATTTTAGGAGCCTGTGGCATATTCATATTAGGAAGGTCAACCAAGCATAACAGAATAAAACAAAACAACAACAAAAAAATAAAAGCCAAACCAGACATCAGAGTAATATGCAATAGAGAACTGTATAAATAAACAAATAAATATGGCTTTGAAAGCTTACTTGGAGCTTCACCTTGCTTTCATTAAAGCATTTCTGTGTAAGATGGTAATTAGCAGAAATGGGAAGGAAAAGTCTATTAGCCTTATGTACTAGATAGGAACAGAGAAAGGCGTAACTATTTTAAGATGCATTTTTAACAATGCTTTTGTGATACCAACACATTTGCTGATGATATTGAAATTTTTATGTTAATTAAACAACCCCTAACCACTCAGTACATCTCAGATATATACACTTTGTAATTACCTCCATTATTGAAATAGCTAGTTTGATTTATCCTTGCCACAGTAACATTCTAGCTTCTGTTATTTTTGTCTTTAGAAAAACATAGGTCCCAGTGAGGGAATATAAAACTATTACTGTAAATTAAATATTAAAGCTAACTTATTTTTGCATAAGAACACTGTCAAATAATGGTGATAACTGTTCCTAAGAAATGAACTTTTTTTGCCTTTTTTGGAACACAAATTAAAATCTAATTTTCAGTTCTTTTGTAAATTTCATATAGTTAGTGTGTATAGTTTTACTGATGGCAGTAGCTTAAGAGGGAGCTATTATAGTCTTAGCTTAGCGATTAAGAAATACAACATTTGTTGAGGAGCTAGGCCTTTTAGTCTAGAATGGATTATCACTTGATCCCTCTTTAAGCATTTTTATACAGTAGTGCATTATCCTTGGAGCCACCCTGGGCTCCATGCCTCATTAACCTGGGTGTTAGATAAATCAAAGGCAGCCTCAGAGACAAAGATAAGCAAACTGCAGGCCAGCAAGACGATGATGTATGGATCCAGGAGGCTAATAGGAAAGTATTGACAGGAAAATGGTGTGCTTATCCTGCAATCACTGCATATTGCAATGAGGGCTCCCAAAAGCAGATGGGATACACTTCAGGGAATGCAGGAGTAGGAGATTGTTAGGCAGAAATGGATCCTCACATCTTAAATTCTAACAAGAACTTCCTTTGCGGCTGCACTTCAAGCACAGCACAGAGGTTAGTATCCAGGCAAAGGCAAACTCTAAAAAGTGAATTCATAGTGGTTGTAAACATTATTATTATTTTAAGGTTGTAATATAACCACCAAAGCTGAATTTCACATATGTCAAACATAAAAACAAACACACTTCGCAGAGACAATACACAGAACAACAATTCCGTGTGCTTAGAAAAAACATTTAGCAATAAGAATATCTTATAAAGCCTTCTGCACAAAACGGTGTTTCAGCTGTTAATACCATTCCAATTAAGAAAGCAGCATGATCAACAAAAATTCCTGCAAATTCTGTGATCTCTTCTTGTGATTGTTTTCCTTTCCATTCCAAGGGCAACATTTTCCAGAGGATCAAGGCCCTAGCCACAAACAAACTTTAGGTCCTGTAAATGATCTACTTCCACTATTTGGAAAAGATGAAAAGCGCTCCAAGTTTTGGAATGCCTGTTGCTGTTTTTTTCTGGGGTTTCTTTTCCAAGACTCTGTTCTCTGGATTGATTTTAGAAGGATTTGTTTGTTTGTTTAAAGGACAGATTAAAAAATAGGTGAATTAAGGGAAATCTCAGTATAATCTTACAGCTCCTGGAAAATAAAACTGTGTTTGACGTGATTCATGATTCGTTATCTCCTTTACTTTCTGTTGACTGTGGTGTTTCGTAAGACCTTTTCTTTTAAATGTGTATAACTACCACTTCAAATTAGTAAGTGTCCTCCTGGGTCATTAACCAATCCATCTTAAAAATCATAATTTACCATGCTGTCTTTTCCCTTCTGTATGTTGCATATCAGGTTACTACTAAATTAATATTCCTGTTGACTCCACTGTAAGCAGGACCAAACCCCAAACCCCAAACCAATAGAGTCAATCTTATCTTCCTAAGTGTTGTGACTTACCAGGGACAAGGACCAGGACGAAGAACATCCAGCAGCTTTCTGATAGCAGTAAAAATCCTAAAATTTTAATTAACCTAAATTGGATACACAAAATCTGAGGCTATTTTACATAGCCTAGTCTGATGAGCCAGAGTTTTCAACACACAGCAACCCTTGGTCCTCAAAAAATGAATGTGCAATGAAGGAGGCTGCTGTTTGCAGATATCGCGTGTGTCTTGCTGCAGAAGCAAGAAGGGACATAGGCAGGAAATGGATCAAGTGACAATAGGAAGGGATTCATGGTGTCACAGTTGGTACAGACAAGCATCATCACAGAGGGCTGTGTTCCTTCTCTATTTTGGCCATAGAGATGCAGAATATATCTCAGAATGTATTTTTCTGCAATTCTCACTGTTTCACTAGGTAACTTGAACAGTGTCATGGTCACTACAGATGAACTAGTGGGAATATGGACATTTCTGAGAGTAACTACCAATTCCTTGTTTCAGGTTGCTCTCCTCAGCAGGCCTGAGGCTTAATGCACTAGGGTGCTTAACGAAGAGAAATTTAGAAGGTGAGAGGACCTATTAACACAGTATGATCTATATATATATAATATCACCAAAGTTTATGAATCCAGGTTTGCACTTGGCACTCTTTGGTGGAATATCAAGTCAATGGGAGCATATAAACTTGTCCTTCAGTACGTTACAACAGTTTCCCTTCCTCTATATTCATCCATTGCGTTTCTGCCTTCCTACAGCTTATATTCAGCCCTCTTCTAAATTCCTACCTGGCTCCATGGACCACTACCTCCTCCTCATTTATAGTCCACGAGGTTCCTTCCTCTTTTCTTGGCACCACTAGGGAAATAGATAAGAACAAACTGTGAGCAAGTTTTCTAGGTTACTGCTTAGCTGGCACCATGGACAGACAGACAAAATGGAAAAGCTTTGTTAACAGGTTTAGAGATCTCTGTGGAGGCAAAGCTTGCCTATGTGCCTGTCATAGGTCCTTGGAGTCAGGAGAAGGACCTAGTGCCCTGTAGAGGCTTTAAGAGATATAGAGAACCCTTAGCACTGATCTCAAATATCAGCCTCACTGCCTAGCAATTCTGTCATGCCCAATAAATGCCTACTAAAAAGGTGAAAAGGATTGGTGATTTGGCTGACTTTGAGGAAGTTTGAATAAGGATGGTGAAAAAGCTTTATCTATAATTTCAGCAACATCTTTCTTTTCTGACATGCTAGACCTTTTAAATAAAAGGTTGTAGAAATCTTTTTTTCCTAGTGAAAACTATTTGTTTATCATTGAACCTACACCCAAAAGTGCTGAACAGTCTTTGTCAGTTATTTTTTTCTAGAACAGTTTTGTTTCAAGCAAAATCAAAGTGTATAAAATTACAGTCCAAAGAGTCCTTCTCTTCAAGGCTACCCTCAATCCCTTCTCCTCCTAGCCTGTATTTGTGCTTGGGATTGCCCTAACCCAAGTGCAGGACCTTGTACTTGGCCTGGTTGAACTTCATGAGGTTTGCACATGCCCTCCTCTCAAGCCTGTCAAGGCGCGTTAACAATGGCTAAAGGAAATACCTGAGTGCAGTATAATTCTGAGTCACAGCAGAAGAAAAAGATTATTAAATAAACTATTTTGTTCAAATAAATTATTAAACAAACTATTCTGAAACTTTAAGTTGCAACATTCAAATACTATGGAATTCTTACTTCTTTGCATTGTTCTTCCATCTGCTCCATCATTCCCCATTCTTCCCCACAGAATATGCAACTGCTAGTTCAGTTATATACCAAACTCCCACAGTGTGGGAGTTCCCATTTCATATCCCAAAGGTCACTTTGCAATTTTCATTCAGAAGAATACCAGATATGGTCTCTGCTATAATTTAGCTGCCATCTTCTGTATGACATTGTGTAGTAAAATGCTTTCTATCATGTTCAGGTATTGTCAAATGGGACAAATCAAATCTATAGAAATATAGCATTGCAGATATAGTTACACGTACAGACAAGACACTACGTATGATTAGATATTAAAGTTGCTCTGAACATCACAGCTCCTAGTGCTTTTCTCCAAGACACTGGCTTCTGACCAGTTTCGGAAACTTGACCAATGTCTATTGAGTTGATTAATCAGAAGTTATGTTCTTTTAAAATCCAGCCTCAATGTGAATTCTAGTTCTAACTTTTGAAAAAAATATTTCTAGAGCTTTGCATTATAAATCATTATTTTTCCAAGAATCAATATAATAACAAAACAGAATTTTCTGAAATTAATGATACTATTATGTTAGGCAGCATAATACTAAAAATGTCCTCCTCTGGGGGGTCACGTAGACCGTTTGTCTAAGTTAGATGTATTTAGATATGGAGCTGACTTTCATGTTTACCCAAGGTGTTAAACGGAAACTCACCCATAATCATGTATGCTCTAGAAAACCTTCACTCAAATCTTTACACTAGCAACATCAATGCAAATCACACTACATTCAAAGCAACATGCTTAATAAATTAAAACAGTCTCATATACTTCCTTACTTCTCAGCCAGCATAAGTCAATACCCTGGCAAGTTTACTAAAATGCAACTTACTTTTTTATTATCACTGACAGCAAAAAAACTGGCAGGTTCATTTTGCTGCTCACCTACTAACTAGAAAATTTTGCAAGTCTTAATTATATATTTCACCTATATGCATGCATGCATGTATATATATTTCAAACAGTAACTCCTAGTGTGAGCAGGGCATTCTGAACATTTTCCCTCCGGAAAAATAAGCCAAAATAAAATAATGTAAGCACAGCCAGAATGCTGTGCATTTTCCAATGACCTCCCTGCTTTTGATTTGTTTGTACAGCTTTATCTGGTCTCCTACATGATCCCAGGGAGCAGCTTGATTAATGCCCACTCTAAGCAGTACAAGGAGCAGTTGAAGGCAGGTAGTTATTCAGAAGAGCGGCAGGTATTCGGCTGGTGCCCCAGTGTCCATGGCGCCTTTAACGGCTCTCTCGGGGTCTGCCTGTTATCTGCTGCCCCTGCGGCCGGCAGCTGTGCCTCTCGATGGCCTGATGGACTGGCTTGTGTACCTGGGGACACAGGCAGGGTGCATCCATTACTCATTTGTGACAATAACCAATCGAGGAAGATGTAGAACTCAATTCCGGCAGAAAGACCTATAATGTTGAAGTCAGGAGGTTATCGCTGTGGGACCTGCACCTTGCTCCTTACCCATCTTATCGAGAGCCTTACAGCCTCTGCTGGAGCAGCATCTTGTAAAGCTGAGGGCTGCAGATGTGGGTCCCAGATTAGCATGCATCTTCCTAAATGCTACAACATTTAATTAAAAAGTAGATGTTAGTCACGTTGTTATTGGCTGAGAAGATGCTTTTGATAAACATGAGGCAAAAGCTAGAGGTTTTTGCCACAGAAGGAGGTGACAACATTTACTTAAATCATCTTTGCAGAAAATGACGTTTCTCTCTATTCTCATTTCACAGTGAAATGTTATACAAGCGACAGTATCAAATCTAATCCATAGTGCCTGCTAATACAGGTGAGAATCTGTTTCTAAGGACAGCATAAAGTCCTTATCCCTTGAAAAACAACCAGAGGCATAGCTCTAGATAAAACACAGATATTTTTTGATGGTTGTCTACTCATATTCAAATATTCTGAGAAATATTCTGCCTTTTAGAGAGAAAATAATAAGAAAAACTCAGGAAAGATCACTAGGATATGTACAGTGCAAGAAATGGAAAACTTGTTTGATGATTTAAAACCTTTTCTCTAAATATCTTGATCTTAGGAGGATCTAGGTAGATATTTTTCAGTACCTTAGTTGTTTTAAACAACTCAGACTTCTGAAAGAGCAGATACAAAGAGTACCCATTTCTCATTAATGTCCTAAATTATATTTAGGAAGTTCATTTAATCATACAGAACACAGATTCTGGCAGTATTTTAGCAGTGTGCTTTAACTGGAAATGGGAAGAAATAGATTAAAAGATGGTCTTATTAAAGATAGAAAGGGCTGACTGAACTGTCTAAAACTGTTACAAAAATACTGGTATCTGAAGTCACTATCTGTATCAACAGAATGCAGTGTAAGAATGTAATTTTATTCCTACAGAAGAATACCATCCTGTTCAAATAGGGATAAGTAACTAAATATAGGAAAAACAGCTTTCAAACATAACCTCTAATCTTTTATACAGCTTTTTAGAAAACTTAGAACATATCTTTAAACTGGGATATATCAGGATATTCAATCACAGAATATTTAGTCATAAAACTGTCAATTTTATGCATCTGTCTCCATTAATAACTACTTTCTTTTGGAGAGTACTCCTTGACATATAAGTAGCTTTTTAGCATAGCTCATTTAAGTATGCTTTCCTCTATATTTTTCCAAGGTTTATTAACATATTTTAACCTTTTTTCAGCTTTTCCAATATGGACTTCAGCAAATATTAATTATTCAACAACATCAAAAGCCCTGTAATGTTAGAATGAGAACAGAGACAGCAGTAAAGAACCTTCTACTTTCGAACCCTAGAATAAAATCATCCAAAGTAAAACTACACTACATTAGAAGAATAAAATCAGGGGAAGCAAGACTTGGAGAAATGTTCAGGGCAGGGAGAAGACAAGCAACCTCGAGATGGTGAAAGGCAAAAAGAAAGAGACAAATTAGAAACTGGAAATTAGCAGAGCAAAACGAGAACTATGGGTATTGAAAACCAGTATTTGCTTGAATAGAGAGAAGCTTTCAAAAGAAAGATGAGAGAGGGAGGTGATCATAGTTATTGAGTGAACACTGCTACAGCAGTTGGGCTATTTTGAACAGGCTCGAAGAGTCAATGCACTGTGACACTAGAACAGAGGAGAGGCAAGTGCTGCTATGTAGCCAACAAGCAGCATATTTTCTTACTCTCTGAAAGGGCCATACCAACCACTCTAAAATACTGAAGGTTTGAGGAACCAGGAGTGAGTTTTGCTAGGTTATACTTAAAGAAGGAACATGGAAGAAGGCAATCAGTTATTCTAGTTCTGAACTGAGAAATCAAACCACTAATGTGAGCATGAGGAATAAGCACAGCTAAACCACAAACAGTTTGGCTGAGGATTGGGCGACTTTCAGCTTTTTCCTATGCAACTGGAGAATATGAAGGAAATGGCCGACCTCCTTCTTGTGAAATAAGATTAAGGACATTTCCACCTCAATCTCTCTTGTGAAATTTTTAGACCTTCAAAATTTCAGGAAACTCCAAATTACTGAAAGAAGAACAAAGCTTTTATACAGTAGGGCCTATATGGGAAACAATAGAGCCTACCTACTTTAAAATCGTAAGGATCTGGGTCACTGCCTCAAGCACTGGTGCCATACAAATGTTCTTTTTCTTCATGGCATGGCCATTGAAAGGGCCTGCCAGAGCAATGCCTGGACACAAACCAGGGATTGGCAGTGGATATACTGCTCTCTGCCTAGTGTAGAATAAGCCACTGCATTTGATGAGAACTCACTGTACTATGCTACTTGTTCAAAGGATCAAAGAATAGACCCTGGCTCACTGAGCTTGCTAGTATGGATATAAATTTTAGATGTCTTGTCCCTTAAGTTGCTGCAGTCTAAAAGACAGCAGGTACAGGCACCAAAGGGGCAAAGATCATAGAATGATAGAATTATTTATTTTAGAAAAGACTTTTAAGATCATAGATTCCAACTGTAAACCTAACACTGCGAAGTCCACTATCTCTAAATCATGTCTATAAACACCACATCTACACATCACTTAAACACCTTCAGGGAAGGTGGCTTAACCACTTCCCTCAGCAGCCTGTCCAACACTTGAAAGTGCTCTACAGCGAAGTAATTTTTCTTAATATCCAGTCTAAATCTCCCCTGGCACAATTTAATGCCATTTCCTCTTGTCCTATTGCTTTTTACTTAGGAGAAGAGACTAACACACAACTTGCTAGAACCTTTCAAGTAGTTGTACAGTGATACCATCTTTCCTGAGCCCCCTTTTCTCCACACTAAACTGTCAGAAGAGATGCTGAGCAAGAATGTCCATGAATGCTGCAGAGCCTCTGCAGATAAGAGTGCAGAGAGATTTGATAACCACCTAGCCACCAACCTGAGAGAATTCAACATCAGTTGCAAAAACAAGAAGGCATAGAAACAATAGCAGTGGCCATGAGGAACTGGGAAGGAGAACAGCTGTGGAAGTTTTTATGAAGGACTTACAGGACTGTTGTTGACATTTCACTAAGGTATAAAGATGAGGTGGTAACAACAAACTTGGTCTCAGCTTGAAATGAAAGCAGAGTCTGTGTCTGTTTAATACACCACACTAAACAACCCCAGTTCACTCAGCCACACCTTCTAAGATTTGTTCTCTAGATCCTTCATCATCTTCATTGCTCTTCTTTGGACACATTACAGCACTTCAATGTCATTCTTGTAGGAAGGGGCCCAAAACTGAATGATACGCCACTCCAACGATATATATATACATGTAGTTGAGAGCATGACATGTACAGCAAACCTACTTCTGATGAATTTTTCAGTCAGGATTCATGTACTCTCTGTTTAGACGTCTACAAATTGAACTCTGAGCCAGTGATGTACTTCAAAATCATCAGAAAAAGATGAATCGATTTCCAAAAGCAACCTCAGATAGCTCAGGTTTGAGACTTAGGATGAGGTTAATTGTTCTCCAAAGGCGCTGTTTCTCCTCACTAGTAATCCATAATACCTAGAATGATGAGGTGTACCAATTTTAGATGGCTAAACCTAGGCAAAATTAATTCTACCTCTGTGACTCTTTGGTTGTTTGGACACTGCAGCAGTAAATATGTGTATTGAAAAGCCTAAATACAGCACTGGTCTTCTCCTTGTCTTGCATATTGACATCCCACTTCATTCTTCCTCACTGTTAGACGTGGTTCCATAGGCACAAACCAAGTACTCTTTTCCCAGCTCACTCTTCTTTGACTGCAGCAAATCCAAGAAATGCTTGTAAGGTAGTGTCAGAAACAACATAGAAAAGAGAGAAAGTGGGATGGGAATAACCATTGCTAAGGGCACAGGACAACCAGCTGACTGGTGTTCCCAGGGAGCCTGAGAACAATATAATATTTGCAATGTAATTAGAAGTTTATTTTAAAGTAATTAATTTATTCATTTTATGGGAATTGTTGAACTCAATGATCCGGTGGGTCTCTTCCAACCTGGTTATTCTATGATTCTATGATTTGGTGCCATCTAGACAGTAATGTCTCAAAATATGATGTAGCTTAATTAACTGCAACTAGGATAACAATACACTATTCTGAATTAGGTTTCAACCTCTGAACGTGGTTGAATGTGCACTAATGCCTTTAAAGGTGTTTTTAGGTCAGATGTAGATTTCATTAGGTAAGCATATGAACCTCAATTAAGAGATAAAGCAAACATTTTCAGGCCCCTGAGGTTAGATCAGGTCAGCCCACTTTGTTTTTTAATTAAAAGCATCATAAACATTTTAAATCAGTATACAAGACATTCACAATGCTTTGGTTTCCACCCTGTTCATGATCAACTGTTTAAAATCAGTCACTACCAGAATACTCATGAAAGTAGATCTGCACAGTTCAGCAGCCTAGTTCTAATGAGCAATATTACACCTAGTGAAAAGGAAAACGCCTGCACTTAGATGGCTTATCGTTGGTCCTATATAAGCTTGTAACTGTCTCTTTTCATCAACTGTAAATGAAATCACAATCAGAAATGCTCATTGTAACTCTTAAGTAAAATGCCTCACTAGTCATGATGAATCAGTGACAAATCAACAAAAGTAGATCTTGATAGTGGCTTGTGTGTAACATCACAAGTGGACAACTTTGAAGTAATGGATCTTTAACAAGACCAATGACAATATGTTTAACCATATTAGCTGTAATGATACCTGATCTAGCTATGATGTTCTAAGGTTTGAGGATTCGGGGCTTTTCTTCTTTTCAGGATTTTGAGATGAATCAAATTTTCAGACATTATTCCTGTCATTTGGAAGGCTAGGATAATCACAGCTGAATAACATCTTCAAAACTTCAAGTGAAACAAACAAGATATGTTCTTGACTCTAATCTTGTAAGAAACTCACTATGAACAAACTGCAAGCCTAATATTTTATGGTATAGTGTGCCTTTTGTAACAATGTATTTCCACCAAAAAAGGAGTTTGTCTGTTATAAACTGTCTGATATACTATATAGGACTTAGCTATTGGAAAGCTACTTGGCAGAAAAAGGGCTTGGGGGTTCACGTAGACACCAGATTGAACACAAGGCAGCAATGTGTCCTTGCTGCAAAGAAGGTAAATGATATCCAGTGCATATGAAGAAGCATTACCAGTAGGTCTTTCCCCTTTATTCAGCACTGATGGGGTATATCTGGAGTGTTGTGCCCAGTTCTGGATTCCTCAGTATAGGATAGACATGGACATACTGGAAAGGTTTCAATGTGGGGGCACAGGGAAGGTGAAGGGATTGGAGCATCTCACATATGAGGACAGGCTGAGTGAGTTGGGACTGTTTAAAAAGGAGAAGGCTCAGGGGGGATCTTATCAATGTATATAAATTCCTGAAAGGAAAATGTAAAAAGGATGGAGCCAGGCTCTTTTCAGTGGTTCTCAGTGACAGGATCAGAGACAAGGGGCACAAACCGAAACACAGGAGGTTACCTGGGCATCAGGAAACATTTTTTTACTGTCAGGGCAATTGAGCACTGGTACAGTTCACCCAGGATGTTGTGGAGTCATCTCCATCCTTGGAAATATGCAAAAGCCATTTGGACATGGTCCTGGACACTCTGCTTAAGCAGGGGTTGTTTAACCAGGTGGGCTCTTGAGGTCTTTTCCCACCTCAGTCATTATTTGATTCTGTGATTTTTTACTAAAAGTGTTATACTGCCATGTATACCCAATACATATTTCCCGCAGAAGTACTTGCACAATACATATTACATAGCTTGCATACATTTATATTTTCCATGACAGAAGGAAGAACTTAAACTAAGACTACATTCTGTTCACTTACAAAAAAGCAGAGCTCAGAAAATTCTAGGTAGGTTTAGTACATATGATGCTAAAATTTGAAATTTAAATAAAATCAGGTATATGCTAAGGGAGCTAGTGAGTTCCATTAAAGAATTATTTAGCTACATCTCTAGCCTGTCTGGATCCAAACCTCTCAGAGGTCACTTTCTTCCCAAAGGCAGAATAAATGTATATATAGCTAATTTTCAGTATTATGGTATCTGACGGAACACAGAACTTCAACAACATGTTCAAATCTACATGAAGCATAAAAAACCACTCTCAGAATATATTTGTAAATGAGGAGAAAATCTTGAATATAATTATTAGAAACTAGTAAAAGCATAAAAAAGTTTTCAGACATCCATCACCTTTAAATGGGCTTATATCAAAGCAATATTCGGTAGCATAGAAAACTAAATCCACCTTAATTTCCTCAGTATGAATGGTTCAATTTAAAATCAAGAAGTCATAGTTTTGATGGCAGTGGAAGTTTGCTTGGAGTTAGACACTGTTACCGTCAAAGGAAAAGTGAAGGTGAAGTCAAAGACCATGCATATATATATAACATGACCTATTTATCATTTCTCAGACAGCTGAAGAAATGCTCAGAAGTCTCAATGGGTTTTTTGTGTCCCTCTTCTCCCATGATAGATTACATTGTCTAGATGGATTGACACCATATCTTAGATAAAAATATACATGATTAAAACTCTGAACTTTAAATTTAAAAGTTTAAACTTTTAACTAAACTATACTTAAACTTAGGAGCTTGAAAAGAAACTTTCAAACCAGAAGGGCAAACTGAACTTCGATATTCCTAGGCATTTCCACTGTTAGAGAGGTGGGAAGCTGTACAAGTTTTCACAGCTTATATTTTGAAAAGCATAACTTTATATAGTTCCTAATATTTAAAAAGCATAACTTTATATAGTTCATAATATTTAAAAATGACTGGAATATCTGAATAAAATATAAAAATGTGTAGAAACTACAATGAATAGAAATTAGTGGTAAAATATAAAATGGAACATCCTTTGACACAAGTAAAAAGTTTGGAAACAAACAAAAAATAAAGACTACATTTCAGATAAAACCGAAGTAAACAAAGTTTTTTTTAATTAAATAATTGCTACTGCTTTTCAGAATCAGATGTCGCTGGGACCAATAGACTTCTACAGAGGAGTATGGTGAATCAAGAATTTTTTCAGTAAGTTTATTCTCTTTTATAGTTCTTTCATGGGAGTCATACTGTTGAAGTTTTAGTATCATGATAATTTATAACGTATCAACTGAGTTTTAGTAAGCAATTAAGCCAAAGTCTGAAAGTTTTCTCAGACAGAATTCCCACTGAAGCTAGCAGGAGCTGTGTTTGAATTGAGAAGACTGATTCAACATATTGAAGTTTTAATGATTCAATAGATTTTACAAAAGGGTCTTAATAAGACCTAACTAAAAAAATGTTAGTTGCTTTGTTGCTGTTCAATATCATCATAATATTTAAGAGGTGGAGAAGCTGCTCGGCTTGAAACGAAGCACTTCTTTAAAAGAAAAATGGTGAGGGCACTAAGCAAAATGCCAGCAACCTAATTGACTGCTATGTTTGTAAAATAAATCTTTCTCCTGCAAATCTCCAGTCTTCCCATTGTAGATCAGTATGCAGCATGCACTTTAACCAGGTTTAAGTCTGCTTATTCAATGGCTCAAAGAGATTTGCCTTAGCAAAATGTGATCCTGTATGGAGAAAGAATTATATAATTTTATGTGTTTTTTCCTGTATTTTCTTCAATGTGTTTGGCTGTTGATGCTTCACCCTCCCTTTCTTTCCATTATATCACTTGTAGTAGACACGAAGCAGCCTTGGTTTCCAGTGAAATGAAAGGATAGCAGCAGGTCCATGAGAAGAATTCAGGATGCTTGCCATAAACCATCTACCACATACAGCAAACCAGGAATTTTTCCAGGATCATTCAGAGCCAATGCAAGCCTGCAACATAAAGTGAAACATTTGTCTTGGACACCCTGTGGTGATTTTAATGGGGGAACAGATTTTCACAAGTACATGGAACTCCTTTCTCCTATTTTTTTAAAAAATATTTTCTCCACTTCGTTACAGGATTTTTACTTTTAACAAATTTCCAGGTTATCCATTTTAAAAGTACCTCCATCACAGACAAGTACAGAGTCTGTATTATGGATACTTTTCACATGATTTAAACCTGCAATATGTTCCTAGTGAAACCACATTCTATGTCTTGTATGATTTCAGTTTCAAAAGCACAACCTCAAAATTCACATCTGAAGTTTCAGACACAACAGTAAAACCTCATCTTTTCACTATTTTGACTTGTGGATTTGGGAACATATATATTACTTTCTATAAAAATAGTTTTAGTTGTAAGAAAAGCATAAATGAGAAATGATAATATTAAACACCAGTTAATTCTCCTGTTAAATACATTACAGCAAAATGTAAAATAACATATTTTAAAAACAAAACTTGCATTTGTGTAAGAATATCTCTAGACTTTTGAAGACTAAATACTTGTCTCTGATAGTATTGATACTACTTGGGCAAAAGTAGAAAATATAGCTAAATAGTGTCCAAAAATTTTTGCCAACATAAATATAAAATCTAACACAAGAAACCCTAGCATTTTTCTGTTGATAATTGTTTCTTTAAGTGCCCTGGCAAGGCAGAGTTGGGAAAGTCACAAAAGTGGTAAATGACTTTGTTGTCATTTGTGTCATAACACACTTTGTTGTGTTATGTTAATGAAGTAACTTGCAGATGGGGGCAGGAGTTTGCAAGCTAGATGTGGGATGGGCAGTTGCCAAAGAAGGCTGGTTGCAAGGGCAGAAGTGACCAATCAATGTTTACCTGATGTTTTGGCCTGCTTGGTCTATATAAACAGCGAGTTAACCCTTAATAAAGTCCTTCATCTGAAATCATATTGATTTCTTGTGAGGTTCACTTGCCACCACCACATTATTTTTCCACGAGCTAAACACTTATTTGAAGAAAAAGCTGTGGAGTAGAGATTGGATCGTTCTTTCTTTTTCAGTCTGGGAATACATAAATTATTGAATTCATCTTCTGAGATACAATCACAAAGATAACAAATTTTTGACTAACAAAGAGCAAAGCGTTCGATTTATATGACACTAACACCTGTGTTAACATTTAAGCAGAGAAATACATTAATTAAGATCAAGAGTACAACACAGGTTGGAACTTCTGCCACTTTGAAGAGTAATGAAAGCTCTGGATCTGGGGTTGTTATAGTGTGGGGCTTTTTTTTTCCAAAAGTGTGCATCTCTTATGGCTTTTACCTAAGACGACGCATGTGCCTGAGTCAGCAGGCAATATCCAAAAGCACCAAGAAGCAGCGTGAATTAGCCATTTTGATGGACTATCCAGTATAAGATCATTGTGGGCCAATGAACTACTCTTTTCTCTCCTTTTCTGAGCTGTGCATGTAGCAAGCGACAAGCAGAAGCTGAGAAAAAAAGATCAGGACCTGCCCACAACATTACTTACCTGCTCCAAAATGTGCAGGAAGCTTTCTGAATGGTATCCTACCACATATTTTTGCATCTTGAGATGTGCAGAATGGAGTCCCCAAGCTATTTCAGGGGAGGGGACCTGAAGCTAGGACTAAAATCTCATGTTATACTGTATCTAGAGCCTTCCTCTGAGTTGGAGTACTGAAAAAAATGTGCAAATGCAGTGAAACAAACATTTGTACCAACACAGGAAAAGACTTTTAGGCAGAAAAGAGAAATATGGTTGCACACCATGTGCCAGCAGCTTCTGCAGAGACTTACTGTGGTGAGGAATTGAAATTCTCTGAATACAAACAGTTAATCACAGCAACCATTTAAAATGTCAATGGAAAAAGAAATGGTTTCCAAGAGTATATAACTGCCCAGATAACTTTCATCAGCCCATCCACATGAAAGACCCAGAGGCAACAGCAAAGCCACCATCAGCACAAGTGGCTGTGGAGTTCTCTCTGGTGCCAGATCCTGCTGCTTTGGCTATAAACAATACCTCCTATAGAGTTATGTCTAGGAACTATGGCTGCCAATCAAGCAGGAAAAGAAGGAGAAGAAAGAACTATCTAATGTACTTGAGTAAATGTATTATCTCCATTAAGTGCTGTATTTTATACCTTTGTGGACTAAGTGGTTTTGCAAAAGGATAAACCTCCAAAAATGCTACAAAATCACTGCAGAGAAAATGTAGTGGCGACTTTGATGCTTAATTTTTGTGAATATGAACTTTTTTATAGACTTTAGTCTCCCCACAAAACATTAGGTTAATTGACATAAGGCAATTGTCCTCAAGTAACTTTATGCTCAGGCATTCTTGCATGCTTGTGTCAATCTGGGTGATGCTCCTAGTGAGCAAAAAAAGAGCAGAATGTATTTGCAGCATGCATTCATTTTCTTCATTGTTTCTGACACAGGTGCTCCCATTGATAGTAGGGTTTATATGCTGCAAATGGTCAGGGGAAGCTGTGGTTTCAGGCTGCACACACTGCTCTTGCCTGTAGCAGTGTCATAATTTTGCACCTGTGTCTGAAATAGTTCATTTTGTTTCTCTGTGAACAAGGCTGAACGTGATGCCCAAACTCAGAACATCTGCTTTTGGTTTCCAATTTTGACTGGTTTCTGGTTTTTCTGTTGGATTACACTCATGTAATGGCTCAGATTTTCATGAGACTCAACCCAGTCATTGTATTTGTGTTCATTGTCAACTCAGAACACAATCAATTGCAAAAGAGCAGACTAATGTTAAGGCACCAGTCTGCAAACAGTAACTGCCCAGTTTTTATGAGTGTGCATGTTTATTACTGTGGCAGCAATGCCACTTCCACAAGACAAGTTGAATCAAGGTGTGACTTACTGTAGTTCTGGATAGTTAGTCTGTATTTATTTAGACATGTCAGCAACAGTATTTGCATCAAGGGCTAATTGCCCCTTCAGTTTTATGCTCGTAAGTGACTGCAAGCCAGGAAGTACAGGCAAAAGAAAAAAAATAGAAAAAGAAAAGAAAAACAATTCCTTCTGGAAGCTAAATACAAAATTTGTCTCAAATAACTTTGACATTATTTAAATGAAAGGGAAGATATAAGTAATTATTGCTCCGAAACTTCTACTAATGAAAAAACATGTCTACTAGAAACATATTCAACAATTGCAAAATATGGATGAAATGTTAGTTTAACCATGTCATGCTTTCTCCTCTTAGCAGTAGGTCTTTCTTTCAGTTTTAACTAACTTCTCATTTATAGTTAGCTATTAACATTTTAGGCAAACAACTGCCCTAAATTAGCAGCACACTTCATAGAAAGGTTCAAAAGATCCTGGAAGTATGTAGCTAAACAATGTGTTGAAGTCTTTGGGGCTTTTTTTCTTTTTTTTTTTCTTTTAAGTGGCTGGCTAATCAAAACACTCAGAACTTTTTTTGTAAATTCTTCAATAGCATAACTGAATGTAGAGATTAATGCCACAGTAAATTTGGGTAAGATTTTTCCAAAATCTCATTAAGATTATAAATGCATGTTTCTTATTTACAATACCAAATACAGGAATTACCTATAAGTAAATTATATTAGTAATGAGTTGATGTTAATCTCTGAGTTCTGAGGTCCCATCAGTTCTCTGCTGAGGGGACAGTACTGAAGGAAAGACATTTACTTTAGAGTAAGGTATGAGATGAAATTCTGATCCAGTATGTTCCATGTTATTTCTGTATCAAATAGATACAGTTCACAACCACATGGAATACAATACTCAGAATAGCATAGGTGATTCATACTGGAGACTCGTTAATGAGAAAAACCTTAGTTCTGCCCGAAGAGGATTATACTGTGAGACATTTGTTTTATTTTTATCAATTAGCTTAATCTTTGATTTGAATTCTACACCCTCCGGCATCAAGAAGATGCTTGGGGTTTTTTTCTTTAAACAAAGGATTATTCTTCCTCAAAAGGGGATTGTCTAGTTCTTTTATTGTTTTATGTCACACAGGGGAAAAATGCTTTTGAGGCATTACCTCTGAATTTAGCAGGGACGAGAGTTTACTGCTATATAATCATTAGTCAATGCAGTAGCTGAAACCTTAAACAAAAGAAAACAAACTACAAACAGGCAAGCATCCCCTAAAGGCACATCAGAACACCAGAGAGAGGAAGCACGGATTTCAAACACGGTTGCCCAAGCATGTGCTAAATATTGCCGCTCCTGACTTTAAACAGCACACCAAGGAATACAGCATCACCTTCTAGTCTTTGAAACAATACTGGGAAGCAAAAGAAAAAGAATTGAAAGGGTTTAGCAAATGTACTTTGCCTCTACCCCTTTTTTTATTTTGAGACTTCATGAAAATTGTATTGCCAACCTAATAAAATCCTTCAGTATAAAGGAACTCTATCATAAAGCTATTAGAAAGACATCATTAAGCCTCAAATGTCTTCTTTCATGATATGTGCTTCCCCATAACAAGCAAAATGCCTGATCCCTGTGAACTGCTTCAGACAATTACTGCTCATACTGTGGTTGAGAGCCACAAGAAAGCTTTAGGAAGATTTTTACCATGGTTGTCCGATTGCATGTGCAAACAATCGCCAGGGCCACATTTGCTTTAATATGGGTGATCACCAGCCTGAGGTACTGTAAGTACTTGGAAGAAGCTAATTAGAGGACTGTATTTCATCCTGATGTATGGCCAAATGCTATACAAATAATACATACAGTGAAAAGCATCTAATTTATGCTACATGTGGAAAAAAGAATGTGGTGTATCTAACACAAATGAGAAACATTAAACACATTCTGTTTTCTTAATTTCTTTCTACTGGCATATTAACTGTGAATTCAGAAAATATTGTCAGTGTTATTCAAGATAGTGATTGCTTCATTAATTTAAGTATTTGCCAACCTGGAATAAATTGTAGGTCAGTGATTTGAATGCAATCTACATCAGTAATGATCTAAGTCTGGATCCAGCCCCTTCTGCAGAATCCTTTTGGCATCTGTACAATTTCATTTAGGAATCCAAAATACGCTATCTGATGATCCTTCAGTGATCTATACAGCACAAGTGCCTCTATAAAGATATGTCTGGTATGCAAAAGCTTTAATCAGTAAGTAATTGAGTGAAAAAATTACTCTGTCACACTCCATCTATCCAAGACAACCGCCCATCCGTTGCAGGATACTGGTGTAGAGAGGTGGTCTCCAATGACAGTACTTTATACGCTTTCTGATTCCAGAACTGCTGCTTTAGCTTTCAAGATTGAAATTCATAACTTGTTTATTGGTAATGACAAGACAATTTGCAGGAGTCACTGGGAGAACAGAGAAGACAGGCAGCACTCAGGAGTTTGAAAGTCTGTTGCAGAACAATAAACTGATCCAAAGAAATATGATGGATAAAAGATGTTGAGAAAGAAAATGTCCCAGAAAAGGATGAGATTTTCAAAAAAAGAGTAAGCATGAGTCATGTTTTTAGGAAAAGTTTTCCTGTGTTTTGCCTTCATCTGGCTTTGTGAAAGCATGAAAGGATAAATAGAAGCTGGACAAAGTTTTCTGCAGGGACAGTTCGTACACAAGGTATGGTTAAGGAACAGAAATTATTGAGAATTTTTTCTGCATTTCATTCCCCAAGCTGATTCTTCCTGAAGAAAGCATGAGGTCAAGGAATGACCTCTTGACTCACCTCCAATATACGTGGTCACACAAAATCAACAGAAAGCAAATGAGGTTTCCCTTGAAGACAGATGTTTTGCCCAGTGTTGTGGCACTACAACTGCATGGGAACTGTTGTGCCAGGACCTCTTTTTCATCACTGTTCCTGGAGTCGCCCTTAAGAAAAGTTCATCCTGTACTTACAACAGCTTCATAGGTTCTGTTGTGGTATGTTGTTTTAGTAGGACAGCAGAATAAAAGGCGAATAACAACCTGTCTCTTATACTTAAACAGCATGGGACTCTGAGAGGTCTCTTCCTTAGGTAATGAGAGACAGTCTACCCAACCTGCAAGATAGCTGACATCCCTCCCAGCACTAATGAAGAACAAGTGCCTCCTTCTGTGGTCACTGTAAGGTTTAATTCTAAGCTAGATATTATTAAAAACAGTCTTTGAAAAATGGACGTTTTAAAGGCATCCTGAAAGTCTTTCATTTGCTGGAAATGTCCTAAAGATGATACAAAGCACATGCTATTCTACAGCACTTGGAAAACAGACTTTTATTGGATAATGATGTGGGATGAGAGATATTTCATCTTTCATACATTTATTTGACAATGATGAATTTAATTCATTTTATCACATTGAATGATACATTTATATTCTGTATGTAGTTTAAAATTTCATAAATGATTAAAGTCCTTGCAGTTTTAATTATAAGATGAAGAGAGCAGCTAGAACTTATTTGCAGAGAATAATGTGCAAGTCAATAAATTTGGTCAGTACTCCTGACAACATATAAATGATATCTTCAGTTGGGTGACTACCTGTGGGAGACAGCTAGATAAAGGGAGTCCTTGTGTTTCTTCTCCAGCAGAGTGAGGCTGAAGTTTATTCACTTCCAAAGTGCAACACAGCATTTTCCCTGTGTGACAGAACAGCTGTGGTTTAAAAGGCAAGAGAAGACAACGTATGGTAATAGTAATGCTGAGCACTTTGTTTCACAACTGGTAACAAACAACTTGCAGAGCTTTAAAAGTTTTCCTGTGCTAATGCAAAAGGTCAGCTTGCCAAGCAGAGGGCTGCTGACAGATATCATCAACCAAATGGTGAGTTGTAATTTACCTCACCCACATAAAGAACTCCTGGAAGAATCAATAAGGGCTCTGAATGAACAAGGCAAGGAGATTTTACTTAGCCTTGTACTACTCGGGCAATAATTTAGCTTTCTTCATGCTAACCCCCCATCAGTTTGAACCACAGAGACCACTCCTAGTTAAATCACATCCACTAAGTGGTGGGCCAAAAGTCTAATGGAAAAATGTCATTGACTCCTTTTGGCTTTGGATGAGACCTATGTGCGTTAGCCACTACAAGGGGACCATCTAACCATGACATAAGTGACGTGAGTATCTGTTCACAACAAACTGAACTGATACCAGTAGCACACAAGTCAAACATAAACCAAATATTTAATATTTTCTTTTCACTGAACTTTGGCTCAGGCACTGTAAAGGTATCAGACCAAATTCTGTACACTCACACAACTGAACATACGCTACTCTGGTCCATGCAGAGTCATTGGAAAAAAAAAATGTTGTATTGACCTTCATTCAGTTTTCTTCCTGCCACTCACAATGTGGAATACAGTGGATCCCAATCTAGTCTATTAATGTTCTTGTTTGACCTAAGAATTGCGCACAAAGTCATAACACTCAAAGTGTTTATTTTCAGAAGAAAAATATTCATAACTTCTTCAAGCTGTATAAAACTAAATGAAATGGTTTCTTTTCTCGAATCTTAACAAAAAAAAAAAAAAAAAAAACCACACAAAAACTCCCCACCTAAAACCAACCCACAACTAAATAAATTTTGAATAAATTCTGTTGAAAGAGAAGAAAATTCCCTCCAGGCTGAGAAGTCATATGGCAATGCATAGCCCAAAGCAGGCTAAACCGAAGGAAAGATAAAGTCTTCTGGAAAAGGAGGGTGTATAATGGAAACAATGACAGAACTTTAACTGTAGTAGTGCTGCTGGGTGCCACTATAAAGAACAGAAACCGATAATCTCCTAGGGTTAATAAGACACCTGTCTCGAAAGTAACAGTCATATTGGTTTTCCAAGCCTGCCACAATACTTAAAGTCCTGATGAAGTTCTTACTGTGCCAAAGGAACTTACTAACAAAGCCACTGAGTCAATTTAACCTAGTGAAACTGGACCCTGTAGACTGGGTTATCAGAGTTTTGTGTTGAGATAATTACAGCACTAAAGAGAGCATATGGGCTGTCAAGGCTGGCACATGGCCTGCACCAGCTGTTACCTGGGTGCTTTGGAAAACCTACTGAACAGCATTTTGGACACAGAATAGCTATATGTAAGTTTTCCAAGATATCTAGTGGGAGATCCTCATAATAAATTTATTTTTTATATAGGGGAGGATTATACCAAATAACATGACTGCAAGAAGTATACTCTTAAACTTCAAAAGGAGAATAACAGAGGAAAACCAAAAAATCCTGCATGAAAGCTAAGAGTACCCATAGCGAGCCTCACCTGCTATCAATAGTAAACTACTTAAGGAACTAGTTATCCTATAACCCAAATTAAAAACAATACTTAAATACACCTATTTAGAAGCTTTTCTGGAAACATGTCTGAGTCAGTGGGATTTATCCTATTATTTCTGGTATTGCTACTCCATGAAAAAGTCTTCCAAATGCAATGTCATAGCTAATCAATAATCATTACTAACAACAATTACTATTGATTAGCTGTGATACCTTTACAGGGTCTGCCTTTATGAGGTAATATTACCAAGGAAAGCACTTCAAATAGGACATATGCAAGGGGTTCAAGAGAAAATAAAAAGAGGAATCAAACAGAAATGTGCCCATATAGAGTACAACATCTGTAAGAGCACACTCCAAAAATGTATAACATAAGAACTGGAAATTATCATTATTGTATCCAGGTGGATTATAGTAAATTATATTAATTATTTAGATAAGTAGTCTTAATTACCCAAACAGAAATTCCTAAGATGCAAGGTCATTCTAACTAAGCCTGCAGTATCTGCAATGTCTGTGACTGAGGAAATAACTTGGAGACATTAAGACTGACAAGTCATGGGGGAGCCAATGCTTAATTTCCAAAAGCTAACCAGATGCATCGGAGTTTTGGGAGCAAAAGTGTTTGCCATACCTATAGCTGGGATCAGTGGCACTGTCACAGCTCTGAAACCCATCTTCGAGATTTTGGTTCCTAGTTTATCAAAGCAAGTGAAACTTCGCTGAAGTAATGAATACCCGGCTTCAATTTGAAGTCACCTTCTCATAAAAAACACATATTCATTCCACTGACATCATTACTGTTATCAACCTAATGCAAACATTGTTCAATTTCATGCCTCCATGAATCTCTTGATAAATTAATGGATGGAAAATTTAAGACTTACTATCTCTTTGAATATGTCATTTCAGTAGGAACACATTAACCCATATTTCCTCCTTTTCCAACTCAAAGGTGCATCAAAATTACTTCTAAGGAACAAGTCTTAATAAGTTGGTTCAACTAATAATTTTCTGCATGCTGAAATCCTTAACTTACCTTTGTTGATCTGCACCTATCTGAAAGAATTTGTAATGAATAGAAAAGCTCAATGTCACAATATTGACATACTTTTTTTCAAAGCAAAACGTGCTGGGTTTTAGCTCTAAAAAACCTATTTACTTAAAAAAAAGTGTATTTTGGAGATGAAAATTTTAGTTGTTAGAGCTACATTTTTAAAACTCTATCCCTTAAAAATGTTAAGAAAATCCAGTTGTGTTACATCAGGGTAAGTGAATTACCACATTGTATTTTGCAAGCTTTAGCAAATAAAAAAGTCCCCCAGAAGAATCTTAATTCTTATCTATGGAAAACATTAAGCTGCTAAGCGCTAACAACTGGAATTAGTCCTTAAATCTCTAATGAGAATAATAAAACATGAGTGCAGTTTGGGCTGTAACTTGATAAGGCCTGAATTTACTTGCTGTTAGTAAAAGTTCCTGATCCAGCAGTATGGCATTTTACTCCCTGAGGTACAGGAAACAATATCTGTCCTTTAGGAGCATCCTCTGTGGTAAGCACTTCTTATCGGGGCTATCAAAGGACTAAGATAGCAGTGTAATATCTAGTAGCAGCAGCTTTATGAGCAGATCCATTACTGATTTAAATCAATCTAAAGCAGGTAGTTCTGTTTAACCCGTTCAGAACAAAGCTGACCTCCTCACAAAATAATTTCTTCAGGAAGTAATGCAAAGTATTTCTGTGCTACTAGGTGCAACACATAGAATCTGAGCAGCAGCTGCAGATATGAGGAGGAAACACCACAATGCTATAAGCTCCTGCCCCGCAAATCGTCCCTTATACTAAAACCTTGTTACTCTGCAAAGATACAATAATTTGCAATAGTAAAAACTAATATTCTTGAAAATATTGTTTTGAAATAAACTAGGACACTACATGAATGAATTTAACTGAGCCCATCTAAAATCAACTTACTGCCAATTTGCCTGAAAATGCATTTTTTTATAGAAGTTAATATCTAAATACTGTTCTCTGAAATTTTTCTGGCAAAACACTTACTGAAACGTCTTCAGATTTCGTTTGCTTATGAAGATATTTTTATTCTGTGCAGTGGAAAATGTAATTGTAACTTTTTCTTGAACTTCTAAAAGTAAAATGAAAATATTATGTTATTATATTCAACAGCTTAATAATAGTTAGCAGTTATTTAAATTCTTTGTATTTTTTCAATGGAGAATCCCTCCAACTCTAAATAAAAGAAATAATTTAAAAGTTTAATTTGTATTTTTTTCAAATGAAGGTATTTAAATACAGTTTAAAAACATTGCAAATGTAATTTATTTAATTTATGATCTGGTAATTTTGCTGGTAACTAAATAACAGAGGTCTCTCAGCATTACCTTTTGATTAGTGTATAGATAAACCAAAACACCCTACTGCACTCAGTTTGATGCAGCTGGAAAACCTTGACCAGCTCACAGCCAGGAGGAGCCCACCAGATAAACACAAAACTTCAAGAGAGTGGAAGACAGTATAAACAACACAATCGGTGACACTTTCTCACTACTAACTTCACCTCAAGCATTTGTACTAAATGATCACCTTCATAATTATCTTGGACCTGATCCTCGTCTTTCCAAAGTCAGTTTGGGTTAAATTATTGATTGCAAAGGTCAGTCCCTCATGTCTTAGGAGTTAATGGAATCGAAGTGACATATAATCAGCATGTGTAATTTGAGGATCTCAAACTTCTTGGATTTCCTTGTGACATTTTTTTAGACATCATCTTTATTTCTGGAATATTCTTCTGAATAATAGTAAGAAGAAAACAAGATTCAGATTCTAGTAAATAAGCAAGCTTGTTTGTCATCCTAGAGAGCAATTTTGTCAGAGCTCATTTAGATCCTGACTGTGTAATACTTCTGTAACCCTTCCCCAGTGACCCAAATTATGCACGTGCATTCACGCCTTCAGTCTAAATCCATTCCTCTGCCAGAAATTAAGAAAATGGTAAAATATGGTAAACACACACAAGAAGTCAGCATTTCTGGTTTTGTCTTCATTACAAAGGTTCATAGATTGCATGAAAAATATACACATTTGAACTATTTTATTTCGTGTACTTTAGTATTCTCCACAAATACAAAAGGTTAGATTCTTACTGATTCTTTAAACATTTCCTATTGAACTACATAATTTTAGTTCAGTCAGTGCTTTCACAGTACTTTATGCAAATGTGAACTCTTTGAGATAACCAAATCAGCATGAATTTTGTATTAGAAATATATTGCAATATTAATAAAACAAAACAGTGTATTTTCTTATGATAACATAGTTTAAAGAAATAGGTTTATTTTCTAAGTTTATACCATACAGGTGACAATCTATTTATTTACTCTTACATTTATCGGTAGCCATATATTTCCTATTAGATAATAAATTTGATCCTCCAAACTATTTTACTTGAGCACCAGAATATATCCAAGTACTAAAGCGAGGGATAGAGACAGGCTGCTGAGCTTCTCTCTCTTGATAAAACTAGAAACAGCTTTGTAACTTGATCAATTCCTTGCATCTACAGAATACTGCTTTTTAAGGCTGGGTTGGGAGAGAAATATCAAAAAAAGCAGAGATACTTTCTGTTCTGCTGAAAGAGATAAAATTAAAAGCTGTATCTTCAATACTATTTCAAAATAATCTAAAAAAGAAAAAAATCTTTTCTGCTTCTGTCTGACATAGGAATAGAATTTATGCCCTTGATTCATATATGGCTTTAATACCTGCAAAGTCACCATCAAAATGAAAGTTAGAATGAGGCCCAAAGCAAGAAAGTATAGGTTTTAAGAGTATATAAAATTATCTTCAATAGCCATTTTTAAAATAAAATTTGAAATCTTAAAGCAGACAGCAAAGAATTGCACTGAGTGTAAAATCTTTCATTTAGACATAAATGTAAAGAACCCATATATCCCTGAATCTTAAAAAAAAATACCCTAGGAGAATTGCTTTCTAATTTCCATGGAATGTACATGCTAGTAGTATGAATAACTTTCATATGTCAGTTTTAACAAAAGTTCCTCTAAATTTATTTCTTAAATATATTGTCATTTGGTAGATCTGCAGACTTATAGGAACAGATGAACAGTAATACTTGTACATGCTTTTTGTTTGAGGCTGTAAATGTAATCCTACATTTCAAGGTTACCAAGAAGGAGAGGCATTATCATTGTTTTTTCGGTCTGATTGTTCCATTTAGGTGATGTACATACTCTGAGTAAATTAATTACTTTGCATTTTGTTCATATTTATTAACTGAGATTAGGGAAGGCAGTAAAGTACTATATCAAAGCATTATGGAGAAAACAACTGGAATCAATCTTTCTCGTTTGTCACAGACAGCACTTATTTAGATCTAAAATATGTTCTTTGCTGTCCTTGGTCTATTCTGGTAGATAATAGCTTGCACCAAATATAGGGCTACAGATTCCTCTCTTCTTTTTGAACATAAAACCCAGAAATAATCAAAAAAGACATATCAAACTTCTATTAATAGAACAACAAAATTCACCTCCAAAAAAAATCTGCAGTCTGTTAGATCCCTGCTTCTCGAGCTAACAAGATTTTATTTCTGTTTTTGAAAAGATTTAAGTGCCTTATTTCTGCTGAGCTATTGCCAGAATTTAATCTTTATACCCCACCACTCAGGCATTCATTTCGGGGCAAACCCTGCAATAAGAAGAAATTGAGAAGGGCCTTATAAAGAGGAAAAGTCAAATTGTTAAGTAATACAGTGCATCATGACTGTAAATAAGGCAGCTGCACCCCACACTCCTCATTCAGACAATAGTGCAAGAAAAGCATCACCCGACTGTAATTTCTTAGACTCAAAACTGAGTTGAAAATAGACATGCTTGAATGTATCCAACACTGATTCAGTCTCCCCAGTTTTTGAAAGTTTAGAATCTGAAACACTGGGATACCATCACCTGGTCCTTACTATTTTTTAAACAAAGTAATACTGAATCTCCCACACAGGAAGATAAGCAACAATACAGTCCAGGCTCCAAGTTAAATCTGGTTCAGACAGCGTAATAATGATGTCATTAAGGCTCCGAGCTGAATGGGAATCAGACAGTACTGTAGTACAGCTGCAGACATAAATCTGAAAGAACTTTTTTGGCTACATTCTCAGACTTACCTTGAAAGATATTTAGGAGCTCCAGCAATGTGAGTTGAAATGTTCTCAAAGGGAGGTTTGCAGACGGAAGAACCTATGTAGGCCTTATAGGCACATTCTTCTGTGCACAGGAAGGAACATTTTGTTAAATGAATAAACTAAGAGAAATAATTTCAAAAGAAGTGGAAACCAGAAAACAAATAAACCTTAATACTACCACAAATAAATGAGACTAAGGCAATTGTGGGACTGCTCAAAGCCTTTTTGCCTTGCTGAATGAAAGCAATCCCTAAGACTGAATGGGTAATGAGATCCTGGCTCCTGAGATTTTAGCTTTCTTAATCATGTTCATAATTAATTCAAGAACATTGATAATTTCATTACATTCTTTTTGTCTTATCAATAAATGATGTGCCTGCACTTTTGGTCCTGTGTACAGGGAGAAAGGAGATGCTTTGGGTAATATTGCACCAGGAATAGTGTATGTATATATGTACATATACATATATATTATCTATATGACCCAAAATAGGGATGTGGTAGTTATTATCCTTAACCAGGCCTCTATTATCAGAATATGATGACAAGCAGTTACAAATAATTAATAAGCTTTTTATGCAGAAATGCAAAACCCCTTAAAGAAAAAAAAACACCGCAAACAGAATTCTTGTCTGAAAGACACATACCTAGAATAAAATATATTTTCAGAGATACTTAAGAATGGAATTTACACAAACTCAAACTAAAAATACATTTTTAAGCATCTCTATATTTAAAAATATAATTTTAAAACCCACCAACTTTAGCTCTTTGTTTTCATTTGAAGAGATGTGCCCTTCTGTTTGTCCTTCCAAACACATTTCCAGTATCAGCTTACATCTAACACCAAGCTGTACTCACCCACTTAGCTGAAATTGTCTGGGGCTTTTTACATTTTCCTGTTTTTTTGTTTTTTTTTTTTTAATGAAGACTGAAAGCTCTCTCTTTAACTATCAGTCAGTCAAAGGGGAAGCATTCCTTCAGGGTTTACTACTTGCTCTATGTAATCTTCCACAAAGCAACAAATCTGTTTTGCTCCCTTTGTTGTTGTTGTTGATTTAGAGGTATCATTGGTTTTACACAGCAAAGTCTGCAGAAGAAAAACTTTCTGACCAGAGCTAAATACTGCTGTGTTATTTGCTCTCACTTGCATTTTATTTCATTCTGACATAATGAAACCATCTGTCGAAAAAGTGACCCTGTGCAAGAGAGACCACCATAAATAGGTCCCGAATAGTTTAGTAAAAACCTTCTGAACACAAGCTACACTCAGAAAATATCTACCACACTGTAAAAATCACTGGGGTTTAACTTATTATTGTTTAAAAGTAATAAAACCAGGCATTTCCTTCTCATGAGTAGGTTAAATGCCAACTTAAGGACAAACAAATCTCCAACAAATATTCCCTTTTCCCTTTCTGATGACACCAGCTTCACAGGAACACTTCTCTACTGAAGGTCTATGTTGTTCAACAAGCCTCAGAGGTGGCTGTTAGCCAGCTCAGCACATATGAGGTCAGTTACATGCTGTACGTCCCCCAGTAAAGAAAGACCGTTAATTTAAGTATGGATGAAAAGTTTCCATTCTGAACTTACTTATCAGGTCTAGGGGCGACAAAAAAGATTGAATTATGTAAGTGTAATGTTTTGTGGTCATAAGTAACCAAGCATGTGTTATTTATACAGGTAAAAAAAAAAAAAAAGAAGAGGCCAAGAAGCAATCCCTGGTTGAAGGTGAAACAGCGCCAATAGCATCTGCAAACAGACATGTCTGGGAAAATACATCTATGGAACATACTAGCAATTCAGTGGGGTGGACATATTGGGCCCTGCACTCAGTTTGGTCTCCTAGCCTCCTGGTATCCTGCAGATTTAGACAGCTGAGAACTGTCAAGCAATTTTGTTATGTAAGAGGGATACCTCAAGGGATAGGGAAAGCTGTAGAAGGAAGCTACTATAATGTAAAAGTAAATCTTTTCCTCTTCAAGTTGTAAGCAATGTTATGTGAGGATAACACCCGAGAAATTGAGGTAAACACCGCATGGATTATTTAGCATGCTTGATGTGTTTAATTGAAAAGACTCGGGGACTGAACTGCCCTTTGCACCATCCCTCCTAGATTACCAGTACAGTCCCTTGGGACTGTAAAAACAAATCAAAATTGACTTAGCCAATCCAGATATTTCTATTCCCAGAGGAAGTGAGAATATGTTAGTCTTGGAGAGGCATTCATCCCACCAGCGTCAGAAGGCTGGAACCACAAACCAGGACTGAACCTGTACTCAGATGATGTGAATTACATTCCTGGACGCGCTAATCTCTTGTCTCAGAGCATAAGAAGCCTCTGACTACACTCTCAGTTCACACCTTTTAAGGGAGTATTTGGAGTTAGGTGGGATACAGCCACACTACCAAATGCAATGAAATTAAGAACACTGAATGAGTTGAATTAGGGAGAAAACACTCTCCCTTCAACCTTGATGCTGTCTAAGGGCAGAATTCAAGAAAAGTAGGCTCAGATCCTGGATTTTGATTAGGTTGTTCCTGCTGTGGGTCCACATAGTGCCTTCAGGTATCATGAATCCAAGCCATATTGCTGAGATCAGCAATTATAATCCTTCTTAAATTTAGGGCAACATTTCTTTGAAGAAATCCTGAACTATAAATAACCTGGAAATTTCTCTGAACTTGATCATAATTTTTGATGCAAGTGCATGGCAAGCATCTCTGGCTAGCACATGGAATTTTTCAAAAAGGTATTCTCAAAGCTGGAGGAACTTACATGTTTGACAACTTCAACCCTTTTTTATTTAGCAGTTTAGATATAGCCTTCAAATATCCTTGCTTTATTACTAATCTTTAAAATGTAATTAGTGCTCCTTGATTTGGAAATGTCTTGTCAGAGCAGAAACCTTAAAAGATTCTAAAGGATTTTGAGAACCATTCGAAAACACAGGAGGAGAATCCACAGAGCAGATACTGACAGCTATCAACATCTTTTTCACTGAAAAACCATCTATAAATTCATGAAGACAACCATTATATTCAAGTTCATAGACTTACATTTTAAAACTGAATCCATTCATATAAGCTTGGGCAAAATTATGTTAGTTGTGTAGGATGAACAGGTTACACGAGAAAGAAGTCAAAAAAGAGCTACACAGAATCACTTAGTAAGGTAAACTGTTGCCTTTGACACTGATGTATGAGACATGGGTGATATATATATTGGGTGGCTTTATCAGTGAATCATTGAGTTATTTACTTCCCCAAGGAACTATGCCTGTCCCTGGAAGAGACTACACTGTGAGATGCACCAGTGGGGAATTAATATTGGCAAAACAGTCAATTTTGATTTGTTTGCACCTAAGAATTATAAAATATAACTTAATAAATAACATGTCGCAGATAGATATACTTCCTCTTCTAAGTAATACTGTTTTTAAACTGGTGGAATCTGTATATTCCTGTTGTTTTCTTCACTAACTTGAAAGGAAAAGTCTCCATAAAATGGTTTTATTTAAAACAAACCATTTAGCAAATACATTCCTGTTAGGTCCAGTGAAAAATAAAATAAAATAAAAGAAACTGAGTATGAACCTCTGTAACTGAAAAGACATTATACCACTTCTATTTTATATACATTACATATCAAGGGTAGAAGACAATCTCCACAATCTGCAAGGAACAATTGTGCTGCCACTGCAACTTCAAGCTTCTGCTACTGACGTTTGCTATAGGGCCAACCGCAGGGACTCTCAAGCACAGCAATGAACAGCAAGCTCTCCACAACCCTTCAGCAGGCAGAGCAGCAGTAAAAACAGCCACCTGTGCCGTACCCCTTCTCAAGCTGCTGCACTTGCAT
This sequence comes from Coccyzus lansbergi, assembly GCA_033558105.1. Lineage (NCBI taxonomy): Eukaryota > Metazoa > Chordata > Aves > Cuculiformes > Coccyzidae > Coccyzus > Coccyzus lansbergi. The sequence goes on from JAUMJK010000379.1 coordinate 2,390,976, forward strand.
AGGCAGGAGAATCACCTGTGTTCTGCACCTGCTTCAGCCCCGTGCTCTCAGATTCACTACCTGAACTGGCTGCAAGCCTAGCTTGAGAGGGAGCTCAAAGGGCTGTCCTAGTGCTCAGCTTGACACTGCTGAGTGAATCTCTTATTTCCTGGTCCTAAGGTAATTTTTATTATTTTTCTCATACCTGATTTTAACAAATCTGTAGTTAAAACTGTGCAGACTGAAAAACTAAAAAAAACCAAAAAACTAAACTGCAAAATAAAAGAAAATCCATCATTGACACAAACACTATTTACTATATCAAAAATAATTTAGAAACCTCACATGCTGTAAACAGTTGCTGTGCAGAAAACAGCTCTCTTTATAATGTTATAGGAACTGTTCCTGCTAACATCAACACCATTTTCAGAATATATTTACACAAAGAAGAATCAGACACTAATTTTCAGTGTAATAAAAGCAGTGACAACTTTATCACTGCCAAAGCAAAGAAAATTACAGATCTACTATGTAGCATGTTATAGCAGAAATGCAAACAAAATACTTTTTCCTCTTTAATTCTCCCACAGCATGGTCATTCACTGGAATTATAGCTTTATTCTGATTTGAGACTGCTATTCTGATATACATTTTTTAAAAAAAATTTGTGAGAGCTTTGGAGAATCCTAGCCTAAAGTCCACACACTCTTAATACTAAATGCAGAGATTTTCAAATCTAAAATGCTAAATACACTAGACAGGTTACTCACCTAGGTAATGAAAATATGATGGGATATTACTGTGTGCAGTTCTGGGCCCCTCACCACAAGAAGGACGTTGAGGCTCTGGAGCGAGTCCAGTGAAGAGCAACGAGGCTGGTGAGGGGTCTGGAGAACAGGCCTTATGAGGAGCATCTGAGAGAGCTGGGGTTGTTTAGCCTGGAGAAGAGGAGGCTGAGAGGAGACCTCATTGCTCTCTACAGCTACCTGAGAGGAGGTTGTGGAGAGGAGGGAGCTGGCCTCTTCTCCCAAGTGACAGGGGACAGGACAAGAGGGAATGGCCTCAAGCTCTGCCAGGGGAGATTTAGGCTAGAGATTAGGAGGAAGTTTTTCAAGGAAAGGGTCATTGGGTATTGGAATAGACTGCCCAGGGAGGTGGTTGATTCCCCTTCCCTGGAGGTGTTTAAGGCACAGATGGAGAAAGGGGCTGAAAGAAATCTCATAAAGTCAGCCAAGAAAACTGCAAAGTCCCATAGCTGTGACAGAATAGCTCCATGGGTCTGTATAGAGGGCTGACAGACAAGAAAGCAGCTTTGGAAATAATAATCTAGTGGTTCTGGTGGGAAGTAAGTGGAGCATTTGTCAGCACCAGACCCTTAGAAGATGAAGACCAACTGCATACTGAGCTTTGTTGGTAAAACTGTAACCAGCAAGTCAAAGTACATAATTACTCCACGCTACAAGACACCTCTCTGACTGAATTACTCTGGAGTAATATTCAGTTTTGGACTCTCCAGTAAGAGAAAGATATTGTCATATTGCACTGAGTCCACAGAGAGACCAGCAAGATAGTCGAGGCCTTGGAGTTCACAGTACAAAGAGGAAGCTGAGACAGTTTGTTCAGGATGAGTAGACACAGCTCCAAGTACCCTACTCTAGTTGAAGTGCTTTGAGTGGGGACTTAGAGCATCCTCTCCAACTTGTATTACACTGCTGTTCCATAAGCAGAAAGGCATCAAAGAATATAATTACATATTCAAAACCTAAGACCACAGTACATTCGGAAAGAACTCAAATCATGACCTGTATTGTCCCATGGTGAACTGTTACCATCAGTTTTTTATAATACTTCTGCCCATGTAAGTCCTACCACTGACATTTTGTCATTAATTACTTTAAACTTCATTTAGAGAACAAATGTGAATTATATAAGAGCTTCAACACAACTGTTAAACTTCCTCTCTGCTTAATTTGACTATCTTAATGGGTGGTAAAGCAATCATTACAACATAAGATATTAAACTGATATATACGGTAGTTTTGTTCTATTTCCTCTGACCTACTGAAGTGACACTTGTTTGAAGCATTTTTAATATCCAAGTCACAGCGGCCATAGACATCAAAGGCTTCTAGAAGTGAAAATGTTTTGAAGAACCTCATTACATAGTAATTATTTTTAAAGGGTTAAATATGACAAATATGTGACTTAGTCCCAAACATCTATATTCTACTCTTTACCACCCCAACTCATTTTATGTATCAGATCTCCCTCCGATTCTAGTAACAGTAGGAACATATTGTACTTACTCTATTTTTTCACGTTACGTACAATAGAATTCCAGTCATAGTCATCATATGTAGATCTTCATGTGAAACAATACACAAAAGGATGCATATAAGTCACATATATATGAGCCAGATGAATAACTTGTAAAATAATACTTTTTATGTACAGCCAAGTACAAGTAGGCAAGAATGTATATTATTGTAATTGTTTAAAGGGTAAGTATGTCTATTGACAGTGACAAAAAAGACAGAAGGTAAGATGGGTCAACAGTGAGAAAAAGGACATAAGAACTGAAGAGGATAAAAATGGAAGAAATGTATGGAGATGACCAGAAACTTAATTAGAAACATTAGAAAGAGAAAAATGTAGTTGTTGAGGAAATAGCAGAAACCAGAACAGAAAAGAATTGCAGTAAATGGAACTTGATTTAAATGCCACATTCACAGAAAATACTAAGCATTGTCATTAAAAAAACCTCCTCTGATATAGCTAGAATAGCAATCTTCAGTTAAAAACTCCTGAAACTAGAAGCTGCATTTACAGTAATTTACACTTTAAAAGAAAAAAAATCCAAAACAAAACACAAAGGTCATAGGAAAGAGAATAAATTCCAAATGCAGTTTCATAACTTTTTGCTAAATAATAAAGTGAGCTGCTTTTGATTGAATTTGAATTGACAGCAAAAAATCGCATTTACTGATATTTGATGCTACATTGAGTGACTTGTGGTTCATTACTAGCTTTCTCAATTGATATATCACTCTGCAGCAAAATAATGGACAAATAACACATGCCAAGTAACATACATGAAACACCTTGAAACCCTTTGTACTATTTATGCTTGAAATTAAACCAAACACTGAGCATCAATTTTAATATATTTAGATGAAATCAAATTGCCCTATCTGTGTTAACACTGTGGAACATGCAGTAATCCATGTACTTTATGTGCTGATAAATCTGAAACTACAGTAAATGCATAATTATGCCATCAGTGATATCTGTTTCTGTTGCTTATTACTAAGATATTGTGCTATCTGCAGCTTTATGCATGAAAGTACCACGAAAGAACCAATTCATTTTTCTCACAAGTTACTAAATCAGTTTAAATAAAAAAATCAATGCCATTAGTCAACTGCATTTTTAATTTCAAGGAACAACCTTCTGCCTTCCTGCCTATGGAGTACCAATGGACTCTGGGGGAGCTCACTGCACTAAATATTTGGAGAACTGTGAGTCTGTTGAATCCCAACACATTTCAGTTCCTAATGATGATAGCAATGCTGTTATCCTCATGTATATTAGCACAATTGTCTCAAGTCTTTTCCCCTGTTATCCACAGAAGCATTGTTTTGATAATTTGCCCTTGAGGACAGAAAGAAAAAAAATGTCAGATAAGACTTCAAACTGCATATTTCTCAGCTATGAACGAGTTCGAGTACTTACAGATAAAGTTCAGATATAATAAAGGAAGAGGAAAATATGAAGGCAGGAAGGTGGCAAAGAGTAGAAAATGGGAGGGAAGGAGGGCACCAGGGATGAAAGGAAGGAAAGAGAGTCACAAACTCATCATTTCCAGACGATGCCACATGGGCAATGGTGGGGTTCATGGTTGTTTTTTTCTTCTGATGTTGCTGGAGTGAAGAACTTCTTGATTTATTATCGAATCAGGAAAAAAAGATAGAAATTACTTGGAAAATTGATAAATAAAACAAAAGATTAGTCTTTTGTGTGAACTTCTTTAGTAAAAGCAAACAGATTTAAAGTTAATCTGACAAGGAGTTTTGATTTATTCTTAAAATGGAGAAGCTGGCCTGAAACTCGGACACTGGAAGGTCAACAAGAGAGGCAGCAGCCTCTGGGCTCTGTCTTCAAACCTTCGAGAGCTTGTCTGAGACCATTGAGGGATTCCTGGGAACCTTTCAAGGAATGTCAGGATGTTGTTTCTGCCCCACAAGGGGGCTGTGCCAACCAGGAAGTTCTAGATTTTTAGCACTGTGCGGAAGCCACCAACGTTCTTTTGACCCTTGGGTTATTATTGATACAAGAGTATATGATCCTAGACAGTTTTTCTCCTCTTTCTTGCAAGTGAGGGTGAAATGCTGGAGTAGACAGATTTTTTGATTGAACAACTTGTTGCACAACTGTTATTGACAATAGGAGATTCTGCTTTAATGATCTTGGCACCCTCTCCGAGGACCAAGAAACCCAATCTGAGGATCTCCAGCAAGGGAGCAAATCCACCTGAACAAGTAGTGCAAAAGCATCTTCACCGATATGCTGGCCAGGCTTCTGAGATCTTTCAGTTAGGAATAATGCAAATGGGAGAGGACAAATAACAATCAAATGTAGAAGTGGTAAACTGGGACAGCAATCAATGGGTGTGGGGTAATGTGGGCAGAAGAGACCTCACAATAATCAAAACAGTATTGAAGGGTGACCACCTGGAGTATACGCATGTAGATAAGGAAGCAACTATGGGACAGTAGGATGGGGGAATCTCTCATGCCTTTTTTGGGAAATCAGTACAACAATATGTTTCTGAAATATGTGCTTGCTAGTGTACATAGCATGGGGAGCAAACAAGAGGAACAAGATGCATGTGTGCAGTTGCAGGGTGACAATCTTACTGAAATACAGATATGGTGGGATAGTTGCAGCTGGAGTGCTACAATAGATGTATAAATACTTGTTAGAAATGACAGGCCAGGATGGCAAGGAGAAGTAGAAATAAGAGAGTCAAGACCCACCTGGAACCGAATCTGGCAAGCGATATATAAGTCAGCAGGAAGGGATTCTTCAGGAATATGAGTTGCAAAAGAAAGTCTAGGACAAATGTGGGCCCACTCCTGAATGGGGCAGAAGAACTGATGGCAAAGGAGGTGGAAAATGGCGAGATGTTCAATACCTTCTTTTCCTCAATCATTTGTTGCCTTTAGCATTTCCAGGTCCATGAGGCCAGTGGAAAAATCTGGAGCAAGTAAGACTTACTCTCTCTGGAAGAGGATCAGGTTATGAAGCACTTAAACAAACTGAACGTACACGAGTCCAGGGGTACCTGACCAACCTCTTTGAAAGATCATGGCAATCATTGGAGGTTCCTGACAACTAGGAGAAAGAAGATGTTTCTCCTTACCTCAAGAAAGAGGATCTGGGGAACAACAGACTGATCAGACTCAATTCATTCCCTCTGAAGATGATGGAACAAATGTACCTGGAAACTACTTCCAAACACATGAAAGACAGGAAGGTGTCTGGGAGTCGACAGCATGGACATATGCAGAGGAATTCATGCTTGACCAAACTCATAGCATTATTCAATGAAATGACTGTCTCTGTGGACAATGCAGAGCAGATGACAGTATCTCTCATAACACCCTGAGATGGACCAAAACCAGCTGAATCACTGGATTCAAAGGATCATGATCAGTGGCACAAAGACCATCTGGAGACCAGTCACTAGTGGTGTACATCAGGGTCTGTAGCGGAGTCAGTACTGTTCAGCATACTCATTAATGACTTGGTTACTGGGACAGAGAGCACCTAGAACCTGTTTGCAGATGCTACAAAAGCTGAAAGGGGTGGTTATATTCCAAACGCAACTGGATACAGCCCTGAGGAATACTTTTCTTTCTTTCTTTCTTTCTTTCTTTCTTTCTTTCTTTCTTTCTTTCTTTCTTTCTTTCTTTCTTTCTTTCTTTCTTTCTTTCTTTCTTTCTTTCTTTCTTTCTTTCTTTCTTTCTTTCTTTCTTTCTTTCTTCTTTCTTTCTTCCTTTCTTCCTTTCTTTCTTTCTTCCTTTCTTCCTTTCTTCCTTTCTTCCTTTCTTCCTTTCTTCCTTCCTTCCTTCCTTCCTTCCTTCCTTCCTTCCTTCCTTCCTTCCTTCCTTCCTTCCTTCCTTCCTTCCTTCTCTTCCTTCCTTCCTTCCTTCCTTCCTTCCTTCCTTCCTTCCTTCCTTCCTTCCTTCCTTCCTTCCTTCCTTCCTTCCTTCCTTCCTTCCTTCCTTCCTTCCTTCCTTCCTTCCTTCCTTCCTTCCTTCCTTCCTTCCTTCCTTCCTTCCTTCCTTCCTTCCTTCCTTCCTTCCTTCCTTCCTTCCTTCCTTCCTTCCTTCCTTCCTTCCTTCCTTCCTTCCTTCCTTCCTTCCTTCCTTCCTTCCTTCCTTCCTTTCTCTCTTTCTCTCTTTCTTTCTCTCTCTCTTTCTCTCTCTCTTTCTCTCTTTCTCTCTTTCTTTCTCTCTTTCTTTCTCTCTTTCTCTCTTTCTCTTTCTCTCTCTTTCTTTCTCTCTCTCTCTCTCTTCTCTCTCTCTCTTTCTCTACTCTCTCTCTCTCTTTCTCTCTCTCTCTCTTTCTCTCTCTTTCTCTTTCTCTTTCTCTTTCTCTTTCTCTCTCTCTTTCTCTCTCTCTTTCTCTTTCCCTGTCTCTCTCTCTTTCTCTCTCTCTTTCTCTCTCTCTTTCTCTCTCTCTTTCTCTCTCTCTCTTTCTTCCCTTCCTCCCTTCCTTTCCCCCTTTTTCTCTATTTTTCACCCTTTTCCCCTTTTCTTTCTTTTTTTCTTTGAGATGAGAAAGATGAGCACTGCATTTGGAGATGATTGGGTTTTCTCATTGATTATGGAAAGCCTAGATGATGGTTTCTGCCATTTTTACATAACTAGTAGGATATTCCTTGATTACTTACAAAGCAGGCAACTTTTACAGTTGCTGAAATTGCTTGTAGAGTCAATAGAGAGGAATAGGCATTGTTATGATGTGTTCATTTTATCTTGAAGCAGAAAAACACATTTGGCTAACTAAACTGCTTCATAGAAGCATTTTTATTTTTTTGTCACAGCAATTGCTCAGATACAGAGACATAAAACCTAAGTTTATATTTGATCAGATGTTGTTTAGGTGTGAAACTACATTAAAAAAAAAAAAAAGGTTGGTTTATTTTCTTTTTAGCTAAGCTGGTGAAACAGAAGTGTAGCTGAGTTATACCTGTCAGGAGACCTTTTATACTAATGGGTTTGGGGTTTTTTTTCTGAATATAGCATAAGCCATGCTGCCATAAAAATTACTGTTTAACTATAGCTGCTTGAAGGGGTTTGACATCATTTTGCTACTTCGCCATAACTCAAACTACAAAACTTGAATACTAACACTATTCAAATATACCAACGCTTATGAAATACAATGCCATATTTGGTGATGAGATAAAAAGCCAGAAGCTCAATGTTTTATAACATGGCTTGATTTAAGCTTGCTCTAGAAGAAGAAAAGCCTTGAGCTAACAGATGCTTTTGATTAGCAGATTAGAGTTTGGCATGGAGTACAGGAAGAAAGATTTCATATTTACCTTCAAAAAATCATGTACACCCTTTGTTACCCAAAAGCCTAGCTCCTGTTGTTTCCTACCTTTCCTACTATCTGCAGAGGGAGCAAAAGATAACTGATGTTTATAAACTAAGTCCTCAGCAAGGCTCCTGAAGGAATGCAGTTGTCAGTCCAAGATAATCAACATTAGGTACCACAAAGCATCTAACCAGATAGGATTCTGAACACTTAGAATTAACAGTATGAGTTCATTTTTCAGACAACACAGACTTGTAGCCACTTGGTGCGGTAGTTCAGAGTACACAAATTACAGAACGAACGTTTGACAGTTCAACCACCTAAATAATTTTTTCAAACTGGGACTAAGATGACTAAGTACTTTTGAAAGCTAATAAGAATATGTTTCATGCTAAAATGTATTGTGATTGTCCCTATAACAGCCACCTATGGATCAAGCTGTTCTTATATGTGTTGCAGTACAAAGATAATATAACAGGATAGCTTCAATTCTCTTTTTACAAAAGCCAGCAAATGGACTTTTACCATTATTTTGAGAAATAAATACCTGGATAAAATTAAGTAGATATACCCTTTCTTTTGCTGCTTATAGTCATTGTTGCATAATTTCCTGCTGTTCTGTTCTCAAGTCAGAAACAAAAAAAATATATGAAGAATAGTTCCACAAGGAGTGTTATTGTAATACTTTACTCCATTGCTGGAATTAACAAGATATTTTTTTTTTAAGGAACAAACTCCTTTCTAGTAAAACCACAACTAAAATAAAAATATAAACAATTATTGCAAATATATAGTCACAACAAACGTTAAATTTGTCTCTTAAACAGGTTTATTACTTCACTATATATTTGAATAAAAATTTGTCTTCTATAGCTTTGGCACAAGAACGGATTTATTTAGCTTATAGAAACAATTATTTCCAGCTACACAGAACGGAATTGTTTATCAGGTGTGCTTTGTCAAATGTTATTCTGAGAAAAGCAATCTGTTGATGTATATTCAGATCTTCTAATAAATGTATAGGCTTCAGAATTGTTTATGACTTGTTCACAAAGCGTATAATTTATCAAGCCATTTCACTGTGCATCACTGGAAGCAAATGCAAGAGAGGGCCTCACCTACATTAGTACTGCTGCTGTCTTCTTATGTTAGTTAGGGAAGAGTCAACAATCTTAGTATTACTGACATAGCCAGTATACTGAAATAGATGCAAACATAGCATCATTTTTAAGCGATGCCACTATCCAGGGCCGTTAGAAGCTTTAAGAAAAAAAATCACTCTTCAAGCTTCGCTATCTTGCACTGCAAGAAGCATAGTTACCAGTTCTGAGATCAGTTTGATGTTGTACACTCCTTCCTGAAACTATAAGGTTACCATTTTCTTTCTAAGGTATTGCTATGTCAGTGTCACCCAGCAAAGTTTGGTGCCATTGGAACACATGAATTTCACAAATGTGTTGTCATCATTCCTCCTATTATATTTTTTACCATTAAAATCAATTCATTTATATGCTACTACAGCATGGGAGTGAAAACTGAAATATGTCTGTTAGTTATATTATAGCGTATGGGGTATAGGTATTTCATAGAATCATAGAATCACCAGGTTGGAAGAGACCCGCCGGATCATCGAGTCCAACCATTCCTATCAAACAATAAACCATGTCCCTCAGCACCTCGTCTACCAGTGCCTTAAACACCTCCAGAGAAGGTGAATCAACCACCTCCCTGGGCAGCCTATTCCAATGCCCAATGACCTTTCCATGAAAAACTTCCTCCTAATCTCTAGCCTAAATCTCCCCTAGTGGAGCTTGAGGCCATTCCCTCTCGTCCTGTCCCCTGTCACTTGGGAGAAGAGGCCAGCTCCCTCCTCTCTACAACCTCCTTTCAGGTAGTTGTAGAGAGCAATGAGGTCTCCCCTCAGCCTCCTCTTCTACAGGCTAAACAACCCCAGCTCTCTCAGACGCTCCTCATAAGACCTGTTCTCCAGCCCCTTCACCAGCTTTGTTGCTCTTCTGTGGACTTGCTCCAGAGCCTCAACATCTTTCTTGTGGTGAGGGGCCCAGAACTGAACACAGGATTCAAGGAGCGGCCTTATTCTGCTTTGTCCATATATTCCTGTAGCTTTCACTGAGAAGATGGCTGGCTGCATAATATGTGGACCAAGCACGCTATGTAACAGCTAACAAGCCTTGTCCAAGCTGCCCTGGGAGCAAAGGGAATCTCATCATTGACTTCACAAGGCTGCAGTTGAGAATAGCCTTTATCGATATTCTTGCACACCTGATGGCAGTAAAATTAAACTCTTTTTTATGCTTTCCTTTAAAATTGTTTAAAGTCCAGCTAAGGAAATGGCTGTTAACAAAACTCTGGGTGTACATAGTAACCTCAGCTTCTCAATTTGTTTTATCCAAAGCTTGCCAGAACTGAAGGTGCTTGGGTTAAATAGCTCCAGCACTGGAGAAAATCTCCTCCCTGCTGTTGTTCAGGAAGCACAGGGAATGAAAAGGTGTCTCTTTGGCAGCTGGTTTGTTCAGTCTGCCAACTGAGCATCAAGTGATTAAGCAGTCAGTGCAGTGCGGAATAGAAACTGATACTGTATTTCTTGTCACTTATTTTCAATGTACTTCTTTTTTTTTAAGTCTTTCCCTCTAAATTCTGTTGCTTTATCGTATATACTATCGTTTTGGTCCTTTTTTATTTCTGCTTTCCAATCCAAAAATATTCAGTCCATTTTAGTCATCTGCCAAATAAATTGGCATAATTATTTACACATTCAGTTTTTCTCATTAAGCAAATTGTTATTGTCTGCTTTCTTTCTTCTACTCTACTTACCCTATAAATCTTTTGAACATTTTTCTAACTTCTTCCCTCTCAATTCATCAATCTATTTATGCAACAAGCTTCACCTTATTTCATTTCTCCTCTTCTATTACCCTTTCAGCCTCTGTCATACACTCATTTCTTTTTATTTAGCTTCATGATTTCTGAAATACTGCTATTCTACCTAATTCATGTTTTTTACTTAGACGAGCATTTGACACACAAAATACAAAATTGTTCAGCAGCTCTTCCACACATTTCTACTGGAAACAGGCACAGCTAGAGGATTTTTAAGAAATCGTTTTCCATAGTTTATTGAACGAACCATATATATTTTTGCAGGCATGACTTCCTTATTCTAGATAACAACTTGCCCTTTGTGTAATCTGAATGGCAGGTCTACAAAATATTGTAATATGAGCCTGTTAGCATTCTATGACATATGTTTCATTAGGAATAAGAAACAATAAAAATCCCACCTGCTATAATCACCTCCTTCAGGAAGAAAAAAATTACTTTCTAATTGAAGGCTCTAAAACATTCAGACTGTACACAGAAGGCAGAAGAGTTGTACCCGCATTTGATGATCTCATTGTGCCTTTTAAATCTAACTTAACATCTTCATAAGGCTTGAATTAATTTCTAGCATGTGAATCAGACAGAACACAGATAGGCATCTTCCAGATTGCTGCAAAAATCCCCTAGGCTAGCTGGCTGAAGCCTTTCTATACATAGCAGCAAGAACCTCAAAAGTCTCTTGAATGGTACATGTGCTTTGCACGCCGACTTGAATGGCAGAGCAACTCAGGTTTGCAACCTGATTGAACCCACTGACTGCTATGAGGGTAGCAATCTTTTCTGTTTTCTTCACCACCCTCTTTGGCAAGGCTTCTCTTTCATAGTATTCTTCTTAAAAAAAAATAATAGTTTGAATGGACAATCTCTCGATATTATTAGCTTGCATTATTTCCAAGAAGACAACTGACATCATATTGCCTGTCTTTTCCTTTGAGGCACAGAAGGGTTGAGATATTCAATGCTAACCAAAATTTAGCACTGTATAGAAGGATTAGTTAGGGTTATATCTACATTAGAATATTAAGTGGTCCGCACCTGTTTTCTGGCCATGACTAAAACGACAGAGAACAGCAGGGACCTGTATATTGAAACTCATCTTTCTCCTCCCTCTTCAAAGCACCTACTAAGAACCACTCCTGGGCCAGTCTATCTACTGAGCAACACTCAGACATTGTCTGGCAGTAAGCTAGTTTGCACAGCTCCAAAATCACATGTAGTACATCAATGATTAATTGCTGGGCTCAGTGTATGCTGTTGTTGGAGTCTGTGATCTGGTTCTGTTCAGCTTACTGGTGAAGATGTACCTGAGCTGACTAACATCAAGAGAGAAAGCACCTTACTCTGTACAATATTGCTGGTATAGAAGAGAAGAACACTGGACAACTGGAGGATCTCCTGTCACAGAAAGGGAAAGAATGGCCTTCCAGCTCCCAGAGAACTGAATAAGAGGTAAAACTTTTCTTCTTAGAGCTCATTCCTCTCTAAAGATAGGCTGTGTGAGAGTATTAGAATGACTGTGAGTAATGGGCTAAAAATTCTCATTTGCAAAATGAGGCAATATTATATCATTTTTTATAGTGATGATAAATTGAAAATTAATTATTACTTCACCATTTATGAAGCAACTTATGCTATGGACAAATGATTTTAAAATGTTCTCTATATGGGCAACTGTGCACAAATAGTATATCTGGACAAAACAGAAATTCAGTATGCTTATTACTTAGAAAATAAGGCATTTAAAGGTTGCTACAAGATCTGTAAACTGTACAGTTTGACATACCAGTTTTTATGGAATAGAAATGCATTCAAATGGAGAAGAGGCCAATATAACTCAAAACTGAGTAAATTATGTCCAGAATCCTTATGGGCTGAGCTTTTCTTTAAACAAGAATAACACATTACTGCTTCTGGTTAGCTCTGTGTGACTTTTAGCTTCTATGTGAACTGGAAAGATCTCTTTGTAGGTGTGTCCAGATGAGTATGCACATACACAGTAGATGTATTAATAAGAACACAGATGAAAACCCCACTTACGTATACATGTGTAAAATCATTTATTTCCAATTGTGCACAAAGGGGAAGAGTTTTTGAAGATTTTTTTGAGAAGAAATAAGTGTTTCTCATGTGGCAGATGAGTTCATTAGTAAATTATAACCACTTTATAAAGCTGGATTTCACACACACCCCCAAATGCCTTGTTAATATAGTGGATGGAGAGATGAACATCTTCAAAAGGGGATTCAGTTTCATATTCCAACTGCAACTGTGTCTTTGACGCTGTGATGGGCTGACCTTAGTCAGCTCCAAATCATCCACTCAGCTGCTCTCTCACTCCCATTCCACAACTGGACATAGATTGAGAAAAAAACACCTACCAATTACCATCATGTGCAAAACAGACTCATCTAGATAAAGTAAACAAAAATAGACTTAGATTCTGACAAACAAGAACAGAAATGAGAACACGCTCCCCTTGCTCCTTCTCTTCACCATCACGACTTCACTCCTTCATTCCCAACTTGTCTGCTACCACTGCCTCCAAGTAGGACAGGGGGATGAGGAACAGGAGTTGTGGTCAGCCCATAACAGCTTCTCTCTGATACTCCTTCTTCATGGGTCTCCCCTACTTCAGCATGGATCGTTCCTTCAGGCTACAGTCCTTCAGGAACTGTTCCAGCATGAGTCTTTCCCATGGGGTCCATTCCTTCAGGAAGAGACTGCTCTAGTGTGGTCTCCCATGGTGCACAGGTCCTTTTCCTGCATGGTCATGTCACCATGGGTGACAATTCCTGACAGGATCCTGTTCTGGTGTGGGGTCTCCAGAGGCTGTAGTGTGTTATCTGCCTCAACGTGATCCTCTCCATGGGCTGCACCTCCTCCCCCTCCTTTTTCACTGATCTCTATATTTGCATGGTTTGTTCACATTTTCTCATTCTTCTCTACTAGCCACTGTTATGCAGCATTTTTTAATCTGAATCACAGAATCAACAGATTGGAAGAGACCCACCGGATCATCGAGTCCAACCATTCCTATCTAACACTAAACCATGTCCCTCAGGACCTTGTCTATCCGTGCCTTAAACACCTCCAGGGAAGTTGAATCAACCACCTCCCTGGGCAGCCTGTTCCAATGCCCAATGATTCTTTCAGTGAAAAACTTCCTCCTGATGTCCAGATGTGCTTAAATATGGTAACACAGAGGTCCTATCAATACCACATATGGGCTCAGCGTTGTTCAGTGGGAAGTCTGTCTTGGAGCCAGTACTGTCTCTGTCCAACATGGGGCAGCTTCTAGTGTCTTCTCACAAAATCCACCCATGCAGCCTCCTTTCTGCTGGCACCTTTGCTATGGACACCCAGTGTAAAGACCTGGCTTATACAGCTATAGAACACCCTCTGAAGAGGCTCTTTTGTCTCTCTTGGCAGACAAGGTAACTAGCCATGGTAAGTTCAGAGGAGCCCCACATCTACACATACAGAAAACTAAAATCCACGTGCACCTGAGACCTGACGGAATCACCAGAAAGAAATTCTCAGCATCCCAATCTGGGGTTCAGGACATCATTGTTTACTAGGCAGCCAGCTATGTCTATTTTCTCTCATTTTTAATTATTTTTCTTAGATACAATGTATAGCTGTTTATTTCTTAATTATCATGTGCAAGCTTAATGTTTATTAGTCTGTATCTTTATAGATGTATATGCATATATTTACACATACATACACACACACTAGAGCCTTTCATGAGAAGTAATTATGCTGACATTATCATAATTAGGAGTTATAAACCTCCACCATGAGAAATTATTTAAATTATAGCAGAACTGCTTCTTGAGAAGGCAAAATTTATGCCTTCAATTAAAAAAAATACAAAATATTTTTAAAAGTCTAATCTGAGAGAACTGCCAGTAGTTGTTCATGTGAGGTACCTAGAGGCTTGATAAGAGAAACCAACGCAGCAAAATGGCAAAGGACTGGTACAGGCCTGTCCCATGGATGTTGTTATCACATGGAGGAAGTGCAGTTATGAAATCTCAATTGCTTGAAAAATTGTGTTTTGTTCAAAAAGATCCTAATTAGTAGAATCCCACAGTAACTTGGCTCAAACTTTTTTTGCAGCCAGCAACAGACTTCCCCAACTATTTCTTACAAGTGTAGGAGCTAAAGTTCAGAAAACTCAAAGCCTAGAAAAAGTTCCCTTGAGGATACCAAGCTGAGTGATACAACTGATTTGCTAGAGGGAAGGGATGCCATCCAGAGGGACCTTGATAGGCTCAAGAAGTAGACCCGTATGAACCTCATGAAGTTCAGCAAGGTCAGGTGCAATGTCCTATATCTGGATCATGGCAATCCACAATATCCATGAAGACTGGGAAACTAGTCCTGTGCAGAAGGACTTGGGAATACTGACAGATCAAGAATTGGATATGAGCCAACAATGTGTGCTTGCTTCGCAGAAATCAGTTGTATCCTGGGCTACATCAAAAGAAGTGTGGCCAGCAGATTGAGGGAGGTTATTCTGCCGTTCTACTCTGCTCTCATGAGACTCCACTAGGAATACTGGATTCAGCTCTGAGGTCCTCAGCACTAGACATGGATCTGTTGAAGCAAGTCCAGAGGAGGGCCACAAAAATGATCAGAGGGCTGGAAAACCTACCCTATGAAGAAAGGCTGAGAAGGTCGGGGTTGCTAAGCTTGCAGAAGAGAAGGTTCAGGGGAGAGCTTATTGTGGCCGTTCAATGCATAGAGGGGCTGACACAGTTTAGTCCTGTAATGACAGGACAAGGAGCAACAGTTCCAAACTGAACAAGGGTAGATTTAGATTGGACATGAGGAAGTTCACAATGAGAGTGGTGAGACAGCAGAATGGGTTTCCCAGAGAAGCTGCAGATGTCCCATCACTGGAAATGTTCAAGGCAAGCTGGATGGGGCTTTGAGCTACCAAGTCTACTGAAAATTGTTCCTACCCACAGAAGGGGGGTTGGAGTAGTTGATCTTTAAGGTCCCTTCCAACCCAACCCATTCTATGATTCTATGAAAATAAGTACTAGAAAATTCAGCAGTCAACTACTCTGTCACTAAGGAAAAGAATAGCACTTTTTCAGCACAAAAAAAAAAGTCTACAGACTATTGCACAACAACACTGAGACTGGGACAGATCAGATGCGCAAAACTTGCTGGCAATGTAATTTTATGAATGGGCAGCTGGAGCACAGCATTAAGGAATTGCTGCTGTGTGGCCCCAGACAAGCGGCACCTCCCACGTATTTCCTCCCTGAAGAAATACTTGAACACTACTAGATTGTTTGAAAACTAACTTCTCTGGGAAGATATTCTCTTTTGTCTGTATTACTTAACATCTGGTACAATACAGTTTGTCCCAGTTAGGACTACTAGAAGTTCTAGTGACACAAAGAGCAAAGAATAGTATTCTAACATAGTATAGTTCCACCTGGTTATGCCTTAAACTAGATATTATTCTCAAGTATCTCATAATATTATAATTCTTCTTATAAAATGCTTTTTTCCATCAGTATTTGCAGCTACATTATTATTGTCTCTATCCATCTATTACACCATTTTCTTTCTTTCTTTCTTTCTTTCTTTCTTTCTTTCTTTCTTTCTTTCTTTCTTTCTTTCTTTCTTTCTTTCTTTCTTTCTTTCTTTCTTTCTTTCTTTCTTTCTTTCTTTCTTTCTTTCTTTCTTTCTTTCTTTCTTTCTTTCTTTCTTTCTTTCTTTCTTTCTTTCTTTCTTTCTTTCTTTCTTTCTTTCTTTCTTTCTTTCTTTCTTTCTCTATCCATCTAGCTAGGATGTATTTGAATATCTTACAAATTTTAAGTCACACCTGTAATTGCCACATTTCTAGTTCTATTTTCCTTGGTAAAATCTCCCCTCCTAACAAAAACCCAGAAACTATATTAACAGATGGAGTGACTTATCTATATGTATTTTCACCATTATTTCACAGGATATTTTGAAGCATCCATCTTCGTGGCATTGTTCCATCACGCCTGAAGGATTATGGCAGTCTGTATTCAAAGGACAAAAGCAATGCCAGGATTATCTTTGGAACTCCAGCCATCTCTAGTGATGTCCTGTTTTTTCTATCTATTAAATACTAAACTATTCCCTAGAGGTACTTATTAGGCCTGGGGTTTTTGCTGTCTTAAATGTTGTCCTTGAACACAACAATTTTAAATTTAGGATCACCATACTTTCTGATGCCTGGGACAAGTAAACTTTGCAGTAACCACTTTGCAGCTCTGTTCATTGATCTTTGAATATCTTAGCTGCTTGCTTCTTATTTCTTCTGCTATTTCCCCATAAAAATATAAGTAGATGTGGTTTTTGACCTCCCCCCACACCACCACCTGCCAATGAAGACATTCTACAGGATAAATAATTAATGCTGCCATAATTCCTAGGCTGCTACCAAGAAGTGTGGCCTCTTCACAGTTCCTTTTCTGTTCCCTCAGTCATTGCTGCAACCATAATGAAGTGCAACATGAATGTAACGCTAAAGCTGCAAATTTAAACACATGGGTGTTTAAACACATTCTAACAACAACTCTAGTTAAGCAGAGATGAATACAGCCACTATTTCTGACACTCATCAAGAGTAAGATTTTGAAAAAAAATCTGCTACTTAGCAGGACAAGGAACTTGACACTACGTAGCATGAAGATCCTCTCATTATCCATGATAAAGAACATATATCTCTAATTTCTGCAGTATTACTGGAAGTCGCACTATGAAAGTTGCTTTCCAGTTTGCCTCCAAGGCCTCCAAGCCTCAGAATCAGGAGACACAAGAATTAATTTTCTTCTGCAATTACAAGGTAGGTGGATATAAAGCAATTTCAGATTATTCCCAGAAGAAACAGGTTAACAATGGGCACTGCTTATAAAGAAAGCATCACTAACTCAGATCTGGCATCAGTAAAATCATGTTAAAGACCATGTCAGAATCTTTATTAAGATGTTTTCTGATGGATTTTGTTTTCTAAATAAATGCTTACTCAGACACTCTCTATAGCCTTACAGAGGACCTATAGTGTTGTTATACCATAGTGCTGTGTTGTTAGGTTGCGTATGGGCAGTTAAGAACATTGTCCACAAGAATGAACACAGGCATGAGTTATATTATTAAAAGGGAAATTATCCCTTTAGTTTGATCCAGTTATCTTCCATAGGCACCTAGAGCCTTTTGAGATTCCCTACCTGTGCTTCTGCTACTACTACAGGAGGTCACTGGTCTCCCTTAACATTTGTGTCATCTCTGCCAGCACTGTATACACGTTTGAGATAATTAAGGGCATTTAAGATGATGTGAGGCACATACCTACGGATGACCAACTTGAGCCCTTAGCAAAAGACTAGAATTAAATTCTCCTGAAACAGGCATTCTGTCTAAATTCCTTTCCCAAGCTCTAGTAGGTACCAGTTGAGAAACGCAGGCACCTTTGAAGGATATTTGTTTTGTACTAACGTAGACATCCAAGGTGACTGAGGCATCTTTGGAAATTTATGTTTAATTTGTCCAGGAATATAAGATTTATAGTAAGTGACTATTCATCCATTTATCTACTAATGGAATTTTAAGTATTTTCCTATGGGTAAGTTTAGAATATTTTAAATAATATTTGGGATAAAATTAACACAGCTGGAATGTTAAAGTTACTAACACCTCCAAACACAGTATTTTGACTGCTATTTTATTCAGTACCTTGTAAAGTTTTTGACTTTCAATGGAACAAAGCACTGTTTTCAAATTTTTATGTTCAAAATATTTTTTTCACAATGTGGAAACAAGTGAAATTTACAGTTTGGAGAAGGAGTATCATGAGACCTACCCTTGAGTTATATCTCCCAATTCCAATTTAGCAGTGCACACAGATGGGCCTGTCTTTAATTTAAAGATTAATTTCTAGAGAATGTGGTTTTCTAAAGCAGCAGCTTCCAGACTTTCTACCATACTGAATATCCTTCATATGTATCCCACTGGAGGCTCCAATCTGTATACAAAAAAAAAAAAAAAAAAAAAAAAAAAAAAAAAGCAAATTACGAACAGCAGCATTTTCTTACTTAAATTAGTATATCTTCAGATTTGTTGATGAAATCCTTACTGTAGACTATTAGTTGAAGAAGACAGGCTACTAGTATCCATTTGCAAAATGCAGAAGGGTAACAACAGCTTCCAGATCTACATTTTAAATATAATTAATAAAAAAAACCAGCATAAACAAACAGAAAACTGACCAAACCTTTCAATGGGAACTGGAAGGCAAAAAGTGTGAAGTCGCATTCTATCTGAAGGCAACACCCATTAAACAAATTCAAGTCGCTGTTTGTTTGGCTTTTTCTAAATTAAAATTGCTTAAAAGTCTGAGTAAGACTTTTAAGATTCTTTCCTTAGAGTCAGATGAGATGAATCCTACGTACTCTTTTTGCCTGAACTAAGATGTATGTAAAAATAAATGGAAATCTCATCAAAATATCCAGAAATATATAACAAATATTGCTAATAAATTAAACTGCATAAAACACCTTTGATTGTCCCAATAACTTATCTTCAAATACAAGAAAGAGCCTCTCTAATCTAATGAAATTATTCTAAATGAGTAACACTGAGAATCATACCAGAAGAAAGTGTTCAAAGCTTTTTTTAGAGAGACTTTTACAAAATTGGGTAACTAAAGCAGCAGATTACAGAGGAAGAGACTAGCTGACAGTGGAAGAAGTTTCTTACTGGAAGCGCTTACTAATCTCTTAATGATAACTATCTATGGGTGAGCAGCTTTTAAGTTCTCCACTACCTTTGTTTGATTGGAAGAGAGTTTGGAAATGGAAATAAAAATAAATTCAACACGAAGCTAAAGCACCTGGAAGACACGGAGGTGAATAGAGGCAGCCAGCATGGCTTCACCAAGGGCAAATCCTGCCTGATCAACTTAGTAGTTCCTAGGATGGGTTAACCACAGCAGTGGACACAGGAAAATCAATAGATGCAATCTCTCTGGACTTTTGTAAAGCCTTTGATATGGCCCCCCACAACATCCTTCTCTTGAAATTGGAAAGAGATGGATTTGATGGGTGGACAGTACAGTGGATAAGAAACTGGTTGAATGGTCACATTCAAAGAGCACTGGTCAGTGGCTTGATGTCCAGATGGAGATCCATGACAAGTGGTGTCCCTCAGGGATCCATACTAGGATAATAAATTTAATACTGTTTAATAAATTCATCAATGATATAGACAGTGAGATTGAGTGCACCATTAGCAAGTTTGCAGATGAGACCAAGGTGAGTAGTGCAGTTGTCACACAGGAAGGCCGAGATGTCATCCAGGGGGACCCAGACAAGCTGGAGAAGTGGGCCTGTGTGAATTTCACAAGTTTCAAGAAGGCAAGCTGCAAGATCCTACACTTGGGCCTGGGCAATCCAGGGTCTCAATACAGGATGGGGGATGATGTGATTGAGAGCAGCCCTGCAGAGAAGGACTTGGGGGTGCTGGTTGATGAGATGCTCGACATGAGCCAGCAATGCGTGCTCACAACCTGGAAGTCCAACCATTTCCTGGGCTGCATCAAAAGAAGCATGGCCAACAGGTCAAGGGAGGTGATTCTGGCCCTCTTCTCTGCTCTTGTGAGACCCCACCTGGAGTACTGTGTCCAGTTCTGGAACCTGCAGCATAAGAAGAATATGGAACTATTAGAACGGGTCCAGAGGAGGACTGTAAAGATGATCAGAGGGCTGGAGCACCTCCCATATGGGAACAGGCTGAGAGAGTTGTGGTTGTTCAGCCTGGAGAAGAGAAGACTCCAGGAAGACCTTATAGGGGCCTTTCAGTACTTGAAGGGGGCCTACAGGAAAGCGGAGGAGGAACTTTTACAAGGGCATGTAGTAATTTTTAGGCTAGAGATTAGGAGGAATTTTTTCACACAGAGGGTCATTGGGAATTGGAATAGGCTGCCCAGGGAGGTGGTTGATTCCCCTTCCCTGGAGGTGTTTAAGGCACGGGTAGATGAGGTCCTGAGGGATACGGTTTAGTGTTTGGTAGGAATGGTTGGACTCGATGATCCGATGGGTCTCTTCCAACCTGGTTGTTCTATGATTCTATGATTCTATGATTCTAATACATTGAGGGGTAATGGTCATAACTGGAAGGGGGAAGATGTAGATTAGACATTAGGAAGAAATTCTTCATGATGAGGTTGGTGAAACACTGGAACAGGTTGCCCAAGGGACGTTGTGGATGCTCCCTCCCTGGAAGTGTTCAAGGCCAGGTTGGATGGGGCCTTGAGCAGCCAGATCTAGTGGAAGGTGTTCCCCTGTCCATGGCAGGGGGGTTGGAACTAGATGATCATTAAGGCCACTTCAAAACAGCTCTCTGAATTAGCAGAAACACTACAAGCTATGGGTGGCTACTGTTGGTGAGAAGGATACCTTGTTTTCAGTGGAGATGAGCTAAACAGTCTATGACCATAAATTTGTAAGAGGAGTATGAAAAAAAAAAACCAGCACTGGGTCTGCTGAAGCTGTAAGAGAACATACATGAAAGACTGTAGCTATCACGATGTAAAAGCCAGAAGTGCAAAAGCTCCAGATACCAGGAAGAACACCAAAAAAAGTGAGCAGAGGTAAATTCAAGAGGGTTGGTATCAGGTCTAGACTAAATAAAGATATCTGTAAGGGTATCTTTAATTGCTCCAGAATTTGCACATAGGGCTGTTTGAGACACTAGCATAGGATTGAACAAACACGGCACCAGTCTCCTGAGATGTCATTTCCTTTACTTAGGCCAGGTGGGATACTCTAGGATATCTCAGATGGCCACTGTATCTCACCCTAAGTGCCTAAGCCATCATCATATTCCACACAAATCCATCCCTGTGGAACACAGAGAACCGTTAGCTGACTAAATGCAGGATAGGGTGAACTAGGTAGCACTGCAGGCTTCCCTTTTCCAACCAGCTAAGGATAACTCCCTAAGGCAGATTCATCAGGCAGTGTAGATTTAGCTTTAGACCCCAGACCCAAGGAAGAAACACAGAATTTATTCAACTGTTCTTCATTCTGGTGGGATTCTTCATTGCAGAAAAGATAGGAATAAGCCAGATAGATTGGATTGTCTTTCTATATGTCACAGGTTTACTCACATGTGACAAAGGCAGAAAAATTCTGTCTTAGGAAGGTAAATACTAGGTAATTTGCATGCTGGATTGCAAAATTCAGTCTGTCATTAGCCATGTTGAAAGCAAGAACACCTGTTGAAAGCAGCTGAGCATTCTCAAGAATGTGGGGCAAAAATACCTGACACCAGAATAGTGATGAAAGTAGAGAATGCTGCAACTTGAAGGGGCAATCTACTTCAAATGATGAGTTATCATATTTCGGAAAGATGAGAACAAATATTTGGTGCCTGAAAGTTGGAATTCAGGGTAGGAAGAGCAGGAAAAAGAAGAAGATAGCTCACCCTCGGGAGTCCTCTGACTCTCAGAACCAAAGAGAAAATGTGTCCCTGTACTGGCTTCTGTATCTTTCAAAACCAGACCCTTGACCCTTAGCATTTTCTTTTCACCTCAGCCTGCTGTGTGTAACCTTGCATCAAATGTTGTGAAATAAAAGTCTTCACATCAGCTCAGGATGGAAGAGACATGGTTTAATGGAGACACATAGAAGAAACTCATTCTCATTTGGAGGCTCTTTCCTTTTTGCAAAGGGTGGCTTTTCTAATGTTTTTGACCACAGAGGAGAGATGGCAAGAAATACCATCATGGTATCATTAGGGGCTTTTTAAGACTCTACAAGGCAATCAAACAATACAGTGAAATAAATATAGTTCTTGTGTTATTTTTTTTAATAATCTCTTCTATAATTAAAATTGCAAATTATAGTTAAAATCTACCATATAGCATGGACTAAACCCACTTTAATTTAAGACAGTTGTCACCAGATGGCAAATTGTTTCTCTGTACTAAGCATTTATTATAAAATTAGTATCTAAGAACTGGAAAAGAAATCATACAATGTTTTAAAAAAACCACAAGTACTGGTCATAATCCCAGAATATATTAGCAAAGTCTGAACTAAATTAGAGGGCTGATAAATATATTAGCACAGCACCAATTGTGCATAATGAAATCTTTTAAGTAACATAGGGAAAAGGAATAAAGTCACTGAAAATAAATGGCTTTTTCTACAATGGCACATACAAGGGGTCTCCACTGTATTAAAGCATATTAAAAATAATAGAGAATAAAATTGAGTTGTAAGCACTAAGATTTTCTACATTTGCTTATTTTTAATGTAGAATTCAGGCAGGTGTCTCAGGCATTATACTACTGCTTCATGTACAAATGAACCAGTAAGTTTCAGTTACTTGAAATTAATTTAGATTAAAATTGAAGTTTACCTCCAAATGGAATTGAGTTGTGAAATAGTTCTGTGAAAAATGAATGGAGATCTGAATTTAAAATGACTGTTGGCTAACAGAATAGTGGAATATTGGTTAAAGACTGTGATTTGAAGCCCATGCTGACTAAAAAGCTGATAAAATCATGTCTTCAAGAAGTATCTGGCCCATGTAAGTCACCATTTCAAATTATTACTAATTTAGTAATATTTACTCTTCCTTAATCTTATCAACTCTTCCTTAATCTTATCAATACAAAATTACCTTTAAAACACCAACATTTAATCTTAATCTGACTTTTATGCTAATGTTTCTGAAAAAGGTCAAAAAAATGAAATATTTCTTTATCCACAAGTAATGCTTTTAAACCATACTGGCTTTCTCTTTGTCTAAAAAAAACAAGTAAAAAACCCCTCAGTTTCCTTCTGACAGTACTCACCAAATCGTCTGGCTATTTTATTAAAATATACATCAATAAGAAATCTTAAAAATCAGAAGTGACATTATTTTGGAGGGTGAACTGCTAATAAAGCAACACAGATTTTCATCCTATGTGAAACAGCTGGACCATGACGAGATCACATTAGCACTAATTAAAATGATATTTTTTTGTGCAGTTTTCGTTAATCCAGTTTCATTGGACTCAAAAGGATTTTTGAAATCTGTAATAAAAGCTATTATGTAATCTTACTCCAGTTTCCTTGCATCAGTTTACTGTGTGAAATTTCCCTATAATAAACCATATTTTCTTAAAACTCTCATTCAATAAAATCAATATTAAGTTTTTTACTATTATAGCTGGTTTTTCCCAATATATGATCCTCATTTAATTAAAAAAAATTAAAGCTTTAATTTATTTTTGCTTGACGAACAAGAAAAATATCATATTAAAGGCAACATTTTGCCATGTTTCTCTTTCTCCCTCACTTTCCCAGGTCCCTGTTGTTCCCAATGTATAATTTGCAAAACATATTGCTTCAATACTTACAATGAGAGAGGCGGCCCAGCTGTGGGAG
The DNA here is from genome assembly GCA_033558105.1 of Coccyzus lansbergi. Classification (NCBI taxonomy): domain Eukaryota; kingdom Metazoa; phylum Chordata; class Aves; order Cuculiformes; family Coccyzidae; genus Coccyzus; species Coccyzus lansbergi. The sequence goes on from JAUMJK010000379.1 coordinate 2,414,900, forward strand.
GGAAAGGACAGCAGTCTCCAATATTACCATAATAATCTGCCTAAGGTCCCATGAGCCCTCTGGAGTATACTATTCTCTATACTGCAGGCCCCAGCTGGAGAATGTTCTCTTGACATGTATGCCAACCTTTGCCTGCAGGCAAAATAAAAAAAGGCAGAGAAGTAATCATGAAAATAAAAAATCTTGTCAACTGTGGTAGGATGCAGTTTCCATGTTTTTTTTGCTCACGTAGGCAGTCATTGTGCTAACAAAATGATAGGAGACTTTAAAAGACTGCAGCTGGTATATGTTTTGCTGGAGAGGGGAGAACATCATGTGCCACGCTAATACTGCAATTCCAACTTTGGGGGAAAAATGAGCAGTGATATTGTATTACTGTCAATATGCATGACAGCTTTATTTACCTCCTCTTCCGACTGCAGCTCATTACAGGATTTAAGCAGGAAAGTGAAACCCTGACAGTGTTTGCTAATTGCAAAGGGCCAGATTGTGATCCCCATTGTTTCCTGTTGGGTGGCTGGGGTTTTTATCACTGAGATGAGGGCTCTGAGGCAAATAGTCTTGCTGGCTCAGCGGGACTAATTGGGAAGTAAACGCCCATCACTGTGAAAGCCATGCAATTGGCTCAGTGAACTTTCCAAGAAAAAAAAAGAATAACTTTGAATCAAATAATGCAGTAAATGGAAAAGGTGGCTGGAATAAACATGTACAAGACCAAATGCACACTGTTGTCATTCAGTATCAAACTCAATTTTAACCAAAGAATCCAAGGTCTTTCTCCTAATTTCATTCAAAGAGAGGTAAGTAAAAGGAGCATCAGTATCACACAGCTCAAAGTAAAGTCTCACATTGTTATACATTTGTAAAACAATAAAAGTGATCTTTTGTAAAGAAAGACAAAATGTGTGTGTACCAGTCATCTGTTGGAGGTGTTGTCAAAGTAGGACAAAGGGCTGTTTACCATTTTAACCCTAATCAACACTAAAACAATATTTCTTTTTAGTCTCCTTTGCTAGTAGAAGACACATTCCCACTCAAGCACATAGTATTTCAACCCACAATACCCTCATGGATTTTACAGGTATACTCAAGGTGTATAGCTCTGGGACTAAACCTGTATCCAAACTGAAAACCTCAATCTTCTTGTCTGAATGAGTTCAGAATATAGGATCCATCAGAGAGACATACATTTCTTAATCTAAAGCATTTTGGATAAAGCAGATTTGTGGAACCATAAACCAGTATTCAAGCAGAGTAAAAATGGCTCTGCAGAGCTAACAGATCAGAAGAGAATGGCTTCAGGCTCAGATGATGCAGGTGAGGAAAAGACACAGAGACAGGGGCTGTTCCCAGCACTGGAAGTTTCAACACAGGCACCATCTTCCTCCTCCTTTCCTACTCCCCACTCACTTACATGGAGTTTTTCTTTATGTGATTAATAAAAACAAGACTATTAATTTAAAAGTACTTTTCATCTACCTATGTGTGTGTATAGAAATATGCATACTGTTTTTTCTCAAAAAACTGGTTTCATCTCCTTTGACTCTTTTTCTTCAAGCCACCTAGAAGGAGCAAGAACTTGTTTAGCTCAATAATTGCTGTTGAAGGATATGTACACTAACAAGTTAAAGAGTTTGATTTGTTGTCTGAAAGTGGAAGTCATTACTTACACTGGATGGATGTGAGAGAGACCCTGTCTGTCTGGCACATGAATGAAATCATTCTTTAAGTCTGCCAGCCAAGTGGAACTTAATTGAAGACACTGGAGAATTTAAAATGAGAAGAAAATGAAAACAAAATAAAATATATATCAAAACTATTGGGCCAAGATTAAACATTGTAGAGAATATTCCACAAGGATGTAAAAGAAAGAAGGAACCATGGCCAAAGCTTGTTTATATAGACTTGAGCAATGTTCCCTCACAAAAATTCTGGAACTAAAGGACATGACTCTGTAGAAAGAAGGGGCTTTCAGAGTTTAGGTTACTAAACCTTCGGAAAATTTTTCATGTCATGCAGTTTTAGACATAGGTCTCTAAACTGTCTCTGCATTTCATCATTTGTAACACAACACTGCAGTCAAAATGAACAAATAAAATCCACTTATTACCACAGAAAAAGTTGGAAGCCTTGTTATCACCACTGTGGCTGAGTTATCTATCTAACCTTGTTATCAAAGTCTTCTACATTCTTACAAGGCTGAATACAGGTTTAGGGTGGCATTCCTTCCTTGCGTTAACTATTAACATGTCTTGGGTTAACTACTTATTGCTCCAAAGCCACAGCTCTGTATGTATATAAAACATTCACTAGTGCACACCCTGGCACTGCGATCAGTTTGCAATGCACCAACCAGATGACAGCAATTAAATGCAAACTCTGCTGCTTTCTGCAACAGGATGGCCTTATCCCACTCGGAACCAACACTGCCCTTCATAAGCAGCCAGATTGTCCCCAGGAGTAGTTTGGTAAAACATTGCTCAGTGTGGGTCAAAAATACAGGCCAAAACATTTTCCATCCTACCAGTATCCACGTAGAAAGAAAACATTTTGCTTATATTGAAATACATTGAATGGAATTCATGCATAGAATCATAGAATCATAGAACAACCAGGTTGGAAGGGACCCATCGGATCTTCTAGTCCAACCATTCCTATCTAACACTAAACCAAGTCCCTCAACCACCTCCCTGGGCAGCCAGTTCCAATGCCCAATGACCCTCTGCATGAAAAACTTCCTCCTAATCTCCAGCCTAAATCTCCCCTGGCAGAGCTTGAGGCCATTCCCTCTTGTCCTGTCCCCTGTCACTTGGGAGAAGAGGCCAGCTCCCTCCTCTCCACAACCTCCCTTCAGGTAGTTGTAGAGAGTAATGAGGTCTCCTCTCAGCCTCCTCTTCTCCAGGCTAAACAACTCCAGCTCTCTCAGACGCTCCTCATACCGCCTGTTCTCCAGCCCCTTCACCAGCCTCGTCGCTCTTCTCTGGACTTGCTCCAGAGCCTCAACATCCTTCTTGTGGTGAGGGGCCCAGAACTGGACACAGTATTCAAGGAGCGGCCTCACCAGTGCTGAGTACAGAAGGAGAATCACCTCCCTGGACCTGCTGGTCACACCGTTTCTGATACAAGCCAGGATGCCATTGGCCTTCTTGGCCACCTGGGCACACTGCTGGTTCATGTTCAGTCGGCTGTCGACCAACACGCCCGGGTCCCTCTCCTCCTGGCAGTTTTCCAGCCAGGCTTCTCCCAGTCTGTAGCTCTGCATAGGGTTGTTGTGCCTCAAGTGCAGGACCCAGCATTTGGCCGTGTTAAACCTCATGCCGTTGGACACTGCCCAGCGGTCCAGCCTGTTTAGGTCCCTTTGCAGAGCCAGGTTAGAAACATTACCATAAATGCAGAAAAAATATTTACCACCCTGCAAAGCAACTCTAAGTAGCTCCAAAAAGTAGTCTATAACTGAGTTACAGATCTCTGTGAAACATTCATACTTTATTTGCTGGTTCAATTACCTAAAAATAAATAATGTTTGATATATCATTGTGACATAAAAAAAAACCAAAAAACAAATGAGTTTTCACAAAATTTAACAGGAGTATATACTAGCTTGGAAAAATATGATTGGTTTAGGTATGAAACAATTTCATGAATCCAACCCTGAAAGAACATATAATTTGGATTTAGCTGAACGTGCCAGAGGTACTCATTGATATTAGGCACAGCAGTATTTTGGTTGGTAAGCAAGACAAGTAGGACAGAGTCATTAGCAACAAAAGACCACTGTCTAGCAGAAAAGGTACTTCAATAAGCGCAGCCCTCGCATAATCTCCCAAGTACACTATGACACGATGCCATGGTTTTGTCTTGATCGTAGGAACACAAGTGGGGATTTTGCAAAATAATCTTCTCTTTCTTCACCCAGTGGGATGAGAGAGACTGTTCTAATCCAGTTGAGACACATATTTTTGTGTGGGATGAAATCTGGAAGTTCTTGTTTCTCTGCAGAGAGGATCTAGAGAGCTAGCTGACTAGACTGCCAAAGTTAGGCAAAATGAATGGTCTCTTTCTATTACTTCAAGTTGATTTGGAGTATTGCTCTAGGCGTGAGATGTGCTAAGTGCCTTTAAAAATCCAGATTCAGATCTCTGCAAAATCCCAACCACCTGTGTTATGTGCTCAGTTTTCAAGTACTTTTCTGTGCTTTCCAAACTCCCTTGGCTCATGTCAGCAGAAAATAGTTGCCACCAACTCAAATGATTCCAACTGCAGATGCCACTGAGAAGCTGGCTCATGCCTGCTGGAAGAGATTGGGAGTTACATGATACCACAGGACACTAACAAAAGCAAAACCCAAGCAACATGTGTATGCATGCAGCCAAGAGCCACCCAACAGCCCTGCCATGAAGGGAACATACTGCTCAAGCCTCCCATTGGGATTGGGTGTACTGCAGTAGCTACCACAGATCTGATGCTGAAGAAATTTATACGGCATGTCCAACTAAGGAAAAAATTAGGAGATCAGATCACTTGCCCAAACAGAAAAATGCCCAAAATGAAACCAAGCATTTCTGTACAAGGGAATAAGCACTCATACCATCCATTAATTGAGAAAGAATTGGGGATCTGTTACTTCTCTTACTGCAGTGGGACTCTGGTACCTAAGCTCAACCATGTAACATAATTCCCCAACAAACCTAATTGCTATTGGCAATAGCTAGCTTCCCACGATGCCTTAGAAAGCAAGTAGTAGCCAACTAGAAAGATAAAACTTTGTTCCCCATGTTATCTGGGAGGAAGATCCAGACTAATCACTTGATCACTGACCGTTTGACAGATCAAAAGAAAAACTCTTAAGAAAAAAAAAAAAAAAAGAAAATACAATTAACATCTTCAGTCTCCATACTGTTAAATATTCTCCTGTCCTCTCACAAACCTTTGGATTATTCTGAAAACCCTCTAAATATCTGTTAGAATGCTCATCACAGAGCCTAGGAACTGTCAAGCCATCAAGCAAATACGTGCTGAAGACAACATACCATCCAGAGACATGACAAGGAAAACAAGATTTGTGAGTTGCTACAGAGGAACCACTGAAACCCTGACTGCAAAAGGAAACCAAAATATTTCCCTATGTTACTAGGTATATGAAAAAGAGAAGAGAAAGCCTTATAAAGGAAAACTGTTGAGCAACTTCTGAAATACTCAATAAAGCATAAACTGGATGGACTCCTTGTCACAGTATGTTGTACTTCTCTCAAGGCTATGAAATAAAGGGAGAGGGAGGGAAGAGTAAATACTGACAGACTAAAGTTCACTGAAAGTCTGATCCAAAACCCACCTGAATAATTGGCTTTAATGAGTTTTGATTCAGTCCTGACAAGTGTACCTTTGTGTTTGAGGAAGAGTTTTGGAAGTAAGCAGTATCATTCATAACACCACAAGGAAAAATATCTACAAACGATCAAATGAGATGCTTCTAAGTGCACTACAAAGCATGATAAGCAATAGTATGGACTTTCAAAATGGGCTTAAAAATTAAGTTATTATTTTAAAATTAGAAAGTTACTGATGGGAGGACCTTAAAAGAAACCCCCTCTAAAAAGAGAAAATAAGTATAAATTGCTAGGAAAAAAACCTGCCATAAAAGAAAAAGATGCAAAGATTTTTGCTTGGAATAAAGAGGAGAACTTGGAATGTTGAAGGATTATGATCTTAAAAATTAGATGAAAAGAAAGTTGTGCTAGATCTCAGAGTCTTTTCTGTTTCTGAATTGTCTAGTATTGGTTAATTTTATTCTTTACTTCTATGGCTTTCCTAGTGCTGTCACCCTACTGGGCTCAATTCACCTCCTGTTCAAGAAAGAGATTATGATGCTGTGACTGAGCGGGTTACAAAAGGAAAACTGACTGTGATAATTCAGATGAATGTACAGGCATCAGTTTCCATCGGCAAGCTGTTAACACAGATTCAAGTCTTCACAGAGGTTCAGTTCTCTTTTCTGCTACCCTGACTCTCTCTCCTCTGATTTCCTGATTCCCAGTGGATGTGTAAAGGACAGTGTCAGAGCAGGTCATTTTGCTTCTTAGCTGTTTTCCTCGACATCCACTTACAGACTTAAAAGCATATTTATTCACTATTTGTTTTGCTGTCATAACTAAAGCCTTCCAACAGACACAAGAACCTCACTCCGAAATACACCAGATTACCTCTGTGTCAGAAAGCTCTTGGGGACAAGTCTAATTTACTGCTGTAGAGCTGAAGAGAGGGGACAAGCTAGTGATGGAAATATCATTCACTGGAGGGCCAAAACTAATAACATTGCAGCGAAATAAAAACAGAAGTCTGTCCAAACCGGAAATATAAGAATGCAACTCATACAACTGTAACTCAGAAATAAGAAAAATCTCAGCTATGAAAGGCAGAGAACGGAAGGGAAGTTATTTCTTTGTCTGAGACTTAGGACTAAAACCGTGGCTGCTCCTAGCCAAGTCATTTAGAAAAAAAAAAAAATTAGTGCAAGTAATGCCAAACCAAACACCTGGGTCTATAGAAGCCATTAATTCAAACCAGGGCTTTTGTCTTGGTGCTTGGAACAGTGCTTCTGTAGTGGAGCTAAGGTTAGAAAACCACAGCTACAGAGTCACATCCAGAAAGAGACCACAGCAACCATGGGACAACAGTGGCAGGATCTAAGATCTGTGATAGAAAGCTCATAAATACAGAAGTCCAAAATTCAATGCCTAGACTTAATGGCTGAAGCATCAAATTCAAAACACATGTGAAGTTCTGCTAGTGGGAAAATGCCAGATCTGACAGAGAGTCACTGGGATGCATGAACTACATGAAAATGTGTATGTGCTGTGTGGTTTTCAATTTCAATTTTCATGCTTAAGAACCCCTTACAATGCAGTGTGCAAAGACAGCAAGCAGCATAAGGGAGTTGGTGTCACAGAAAAAAGCATGCTCAGGTTGTTTTCCTTACGCTGTTTAAGCCAGAACTTACAGCTAGAAATCAGTATCAATAATAGCATTGCCCATTATTAAGGTCCAGGGATATGTTCTGGCCATATCTCAACTACACGCTGGGAGCACCAGGCCGCTGCATGCAGCAGCCTTATAGTTTTTTATGCTGCTGTTATTACTTTGAGTTCAATATAAGGAAACTCACACTGCTGCCTGGGCAGGATGCAGTTGGATCCAAACTACTCCCTGGTCTGCACAATCAGAGGATGAATATATACACTGAGGTGAACAAATTATGGTGCTGGTGGAGTGCCAAGTCTTATGTGCAACAGTTACTGTCATCTAAGACATCAAGGATAATGTCATATCCTTCCTACCCCTCCACACTTTTTGTTCAGAAAGGAAGTCTCTGAACCAGACATGTCAAGTGAGGGAAACTTGCCACTGCAACTCTTACAGAATCACAGAATCACAGAACAACCAGGTTGGAAGGGACCCATCGGATCTTCTAGTCCAACCATTCCTATCTAACACTAAACCAAGTCCCTCAAGACCTCATCCACCCGTGCCTTAAACACCTCCAGGGAAGGTGACTCAACCACCTCCCTGGGCAGCCTATTCCAATGCCCAATGACCCTCCTGGCCTCCAGGTCCCTCTCCTCCTGGCAGTTTTCCAGCCAGGCTTCTCCCAGTCTGTAGCTCTGCATAGGGTTGTTGTGCCCTTTACTTCCCTCCTTATCCATCCTCTCATTCTTCTTGAATATCTAGTCTTCCTCTCTGTTGGCCTGAGAAGAACCATCGGCTTTTTCAGGTTTTTCCTGGGGCAGATATTTCACAGAATCACACAGAACAGAATCACAGAACAACCAGGTTGGAAGGGACCCATCGGATCTTCTAGTCCAACCATTCCTATCTAACACTAAACCAAGTCCCTCAAGACCTCATCCACCCGTGTCTTAAACACCTCCAGGGAAGGGGAATCAACCACCTCCCTGGGCAGCCTATTCCAATGCCCAATGACCCTCTGCGTGAAAAACTTCCTCCTAATCTCCAGCCTAAATCTACCCTGGCGGAGCTTGAGGCCATTCCTTCTCGTCCTGTCCCCTGTCACTTGGGAGAAGAGGCCAACTCCCTCCTCTCCACAACCACCTTTCAGGTAGTTGTAGAGAGTAATGAGGTCTCCTCTCAGTCTCCTCTTCTCCAGGCTAAACAACCCCAGCTCTCTCAGCCGCTCCTCATAGGGCCTGTTCTCCAGCCCCTTCACCAGCCTCGTTGCTCTTCTCTGGACTTGCTCCAGAGCCTCAACATCCTTCTTGTGCTGAGGGGCCCAGAACTGGACACAATATTCAAGGAGCGGCCTCACCAGTGCTGAATACAGAGGGAGAATCACCTCCCTGGATCTGCTGGTCACACCGTTTCTGATACAAGCCAGGATGCCATTGGCCTTGTGTGGAGGTAAGTAATGATGCTGCTGAGCAGGAATATATGTCCTCAAATAGCTAATGAAAATTCCTGTGGTTATTTTTATATGGTATTTTTATATGTTCACGGTTTTTATTGAATAGAGGGATCCATGTAGTACCTGCTTTCTTTAAAGACCTGTTTGGGAGTTGGAAAAAAAAAACAAAAAACAAACTTACTTTTCTAGTGGATTTGTGTTCCATGCATTTGCTTATATATTCTTCAGTGCCAGGTATAATCAATTAAAGCAATAAACCTAAATAGATACATTAATAAAAATTATAATTGTTGCTGTGAGACTGACGAGAGCAGCTGTGATACAAGGGTGGTTGTATATCAGTGATTACATGTTAGCTCCAGCATAAAGCATTTCAAGATCCCAGATACAACGACAGCCCCACAATATGACTGTGTTACTTATTCAATATAGTCCATAATACATTCTGCATTTGCATGTAAAGAATACCTTACACTGAGTGCACAGAGTTATAGAAACAAGAGGTAGGTAAGATGTGTTGAATCATCTCTCCTGTCTCCCTGCCAACATAGAATCATTCCCTACTGCATATTTTTAGCACTTTGCCCATTCTAAATTAAAATGGAATTCAGTAGTTAGGTTTCTTCAAGAAACTCTTCCACAGTCCAATAGATTCACAACCAGTGTTATCTGATATTAGATCTCTATATTTTCATCTCTCCACTGTATCAAATTTCCTTCCACTCCACTTTTTTCAGAAAACTTTAGTCACGAGATATCCTGAGGTTGGGATCCAGCTATAAATCAGCTTAATCATTCCTCACAATTTTTTTCATACTCATGAAGAAGAGAGATTTGAATACACTTTGTCAAATATATGGTAATATTAACTTCCACAACCATGTAATAATTCTGGTTTTAGGAATATTTGTCTCCTGATTGTAACCAATATCCATATGACTAAGTGTAATATTCCAAATAAGCAAGAATCAATCATGCTAAATATTTGTTCTCATCAAAAGTGTCATAATGCAAATGCCCATGAGTCAAATGTATAAAATTAATCTTAAAGTGATATTTGTTGCATAATATATAAAAATGTTAGGGGTTTGTGTATCATTTCCCAACCTGCTTGTGCTAGAAATGGTTATTTTAAGAGAAGGAGACCCTTGACTTTCCCAGGGATCATTTCACATGTCTTACCCTTTGGTGTGATAAGGTAACATACTTTAATATCACACAATGAGATATATTCACAAAGAGCTACCCAAGGTGGCTTCACACAGGGAGAAGTTTCAGACATACTTCAAATAACTTTTTTTATAACTCTAAAATAGTGAGTTCCCTGAAAATGCTCTGACTTAAACTCTTCCTAACATGTGACTTGTTAGCATGGTCCAGGTTTGTCACTGGCATTCATTTACAGAAGACCTGCATAGCCTATTTGAGCTTTTGCTACCTGCTGACTTCGCATCTACACTAAATATATGCTCATAAAATTCCACCCCATATCATCCAGCGGTTTGTATAGATAAGGGCTGATAGAAGAACTTCCTTCAGGACAGATGCAGTTGTTGACTTCCTAGCCTGTAGCACATTTGCTCATCTCTAACAGCCTTTCACTTTCTAATGACACAACATCATATCAGTCCACTCCAGTTAAAGAAAATGTAACATCAGCAATGAAGGTACAATTTAAGCCTCAAGCACTGATCTCTAAAACAGATGCGATGTTCTAAACATGGTAGCCAGCCTGCATGAATCGTATCAGTTCCTACTTACATACTGACTGGGTCATTTCTCTGGAGAAGGTTATTGGTTTTCTTTTTACTGATATTTAATTGAAGACCACCTTCTCAACAAACGCTTGCATGCAGTATGCCATTACATACTCAGTGATTCCCTGTGGATTTCAAGTGTTTGTCCACAGTTTCTAAGGTCTCAATAGAAATGTTTGAAATTATACACATAAGCTCCAACCAGATGCCTGGGCCCTAACTGAGAAAAACAATTATTTTTCTGGCTTATGCTCATCCTAAGGAACAAATTAATTAGCCTCACTTGACTGAAATGCTTTAGAAATAGTATAATCAGGACTTTATTCTTCAGGCTAGGTACCATATTACTCATTTAAGTGCCACCTATCTATAAAGGAAAATATTGGCATTTGATATTTTTTCAAATTATTTCCCTGTTACAATTGTAGTGAAAAATAACCTTTAATTAGGGAAGTAGGTGTATATGTTAAAAAATATGTCTACATGAAATGTGAGCAGTGAAAAACTTGAAAATGGAACAGTTCATGCCTTCAGTGGAAAGGTCAGTCAATCAAACTCAGTATTGTTACCTCAGCTTACCAGTCCATATGGATTTAATATACAAAAGACCGTAGACAAACACAGTCAACCGTAAGCATTCATTTCCAAGAACTTCGGTATATTTTTCTGTGTGCGCACAAACTTAAAAACACAGTCATTTTAAAATATTTAGATTAGAATTAAGACATCACTTACAGTGTAGAAGTACTGCATGTAAAACAGCACTTCATGGCACCTGTATACACTGGTAGATAGGCAAGGAGATATGGAAAGGCATTTCAACAGATAAGTATGGTCTCATAACATGACTACTGATACACGGTATCCTTGGCAGCAGAAGTGGCCATTTAATGAAGCCCATTGTAGGCTGCGCATGTAATTTATGTTTTAACTTTTGTAAACAGCACCTAGTTGCTATGGCTTGAGGCTCTGTATAAATCATTAAACAAATATATTCAACAATTTATATGAAGTCAAGAAGCAGGAAATCTCCATTTCCATATTTAAATCTGCCTGCATGTGTATCATTACTTTATTTTATTAATTTACCAATATATGCACCCTATCTGCATATAGTATTTAAGACAGTTGGCTTTTTTTTCTAGCCTATACTTATAAAATTTTGCATGGAGCTGTAGAAAAATGAGTTCTAGTGATGGTTTGCAATATTTCTTCAAGTAAAGAAGTCAAGAGAGGTCCACAATCAGATTAATAAAATCACTATTTATAAAGGAATTAGCTATGGTTGCAAATCGCAATCAAATTGGGACTTCAAGAGTGAGCAGATATGATGTCTTCCAAGCTCGTGCTGAGTCTCTTCCAGAAAATGAAAAAGCCAGTCCTACACAGGCTCAAGAACCAGCTTTAAACTTAATGTGGGCAATCACATCAGCATCAGCTAACTTCTCTCATGCTTAAATACATGTAAGTCTTCATAGGAGTGCTACCTAAATTCACATGGTTAGACTTTTATGGAATACAGAAGCTAGAGAGTGCATAACTCTAAGAAAAAATGTACTTTTATCGTTGATTTTACTCACCCAAACAGTTCAGAGTTCTAATAAAAGGCACACTGAATAATAGTATAAAATTATTCTTATCCCTTACTCTCAGTAGCATCAGTCAATGAGAAGAAAAGACTATAGCCTATCCATATTTAATTATAAAGAAGGTTTCTCTCTGATTAATTGAATCATTAAGCATGCACAGATACATTTCATGGTATTAAATATTAGTTACCTTCCAGTATATTAAGAAGTAAAAATCAGAGTGGATTAAATGGGAAGAATTATTCTTAGTGTACATCTTGCAGTGCATACAACCCTCACTTGTTTCCCAGGAAACGAAAAAGAAGTGCAGGCACTCAATATAGAACAAGAAAATGTGCGTAGGCTGCAGAACAACTGGAAAAAAAAATCTTTGCCTCTCTTTAATTTATTTATGGTTTTAGCTATTGTGCTGTTTATTCTAGCCTTTAGAAAAGAACAATTCAAGCAATACTCATATTCCGGTACCAACAGTTGGTGTTCCTATGAAAAATACAACAAAAATACTACTTTAGGCATCAGGAGATATCAAAAAACACAACAAATCAAAATATCTGCAGCATTTGTACATAATAAGGTAGGATTTATAAAAATATTTTTATTTGAGAATCCCTGTGCTTTAAGTGGCAAGTAACTGCATTAGCAAATGTTGTGCCTCAGTTCGCAAGTTTTTACTGTTATATATAACCATACACACAATTTACCTGCAGAGAATTAATTCCTGCTTGATAACTTCATTAAAAAAAAGTATAAAGGAAATTATTAAAAAAATAGAAATCAAATGTCACTCAAAGAAATGACAAGGTTGAGAGAATAGTTTGGAGCGGAGGTTTTGAGCTGCCATGCTGTGCATTTCACAGCTGCCTACACTTCAAGTCATTAATAACCAGTAAATAAGATCTGCAGGTGGTCACACAGGGCACCCTGAGCCAAGAAGCTGTAGAGATAGGGCTTCTGTCTCTAACATAGGTGGCCAGGCTCATTTGCACAAGACTGCTTATGTTTCCATACAGTAGTGAAACCCTACTTAGCATAGCTTCAGGGAAGCTGCTACAATACAGAGAATGCTAATTACTGTAACCAACTGGCAATGATGCATTCAAAATTAAATGGCCTGTGACTGAGCAGATGAACAATTTTTATAGCCCTAAGTTCAGGGAACATGGATATTCTGTCAAATTAACAAACAGTCTATTTGGTCTTAATAGGTAAATTGAAGTCTTTCAAAAGACATTAGATGTGCTATTGAGTTACCAATGTGAGTACAGTTCTCTTTCCAGTTTAAAGGTGACCAATTTAAATCTAAAATACTCATAGCCTATTACGAGGCAAGGGAGGGGCCCACGACATTTTATGACCCTTATGAGCTTCATTTTCAGGTGAAGCTTCAACATGGCCTCTACTACTCTAGGTTCCTCTTTGTATTCAGGCAAAATTCCCATTGAAGTCAGTAGCAGCTCTGAGCATAAAGACCTTCAGGCACAGACACTGCAGACTGTCTCCTCAGTCTTCAATTCCCGTGAAATTTGGGGTTTTTTTCAGGATAATGTTGTAAGATCAATGTTTTTACTCAACTTACTGCAACGAGCTTTAACAAGTAAATCAAAGCAAAGGCCAGACATTAACAGTCTTCATTTTTTTCCTGAGTGCTTTTAGTGAATGAATTATCCATATATTTCAGCACAGGTGATACACCTGTTTAGTTTTTCTACAAGTACTCTCAACAATTACATGTATTCTTTAACTGCCTTTATTATCCTCTTAAAGTTACCAAAACTGTTTTCCTGAATAACAGAAAATATTTGAGAAAAGGAAACAAAATGCAAATCAGCTATGTAGAAAAAAGTTCCGAAGGATAATTTTTACTGCCAGAGCGTAATTCTTTTCAAAGTGTTTTTTGTAACAAGTGAGACACACACACACAGAAAGCTGCTGGTGTGGTATATCTGGCAGAATGGTTGTTTTAAGGATATATTAGTAAGCAAGACCCTGGCTGCTCTAAGGAAAAACAGAGTTGCAAGTAAGTCTGCCTTAGTCTCTCCCAGATGATAAACAGCTAGATCTAAACCCACTGCACTTAGGATATGATTAGAAAAATGTTGCTGAGATCAAGATCTTTAGTTATTTGACAGTAAGTAGAGTTCTTTTTTAGCTGATCATATTGAATTGAAAGATGTCACTTCATCCCATCTTCCCGATGCAAAGCATAGGAATCAACTCATCTGTCTTAAAATATATCTACAATGTCTAGCACACTCACTCTAGCATCACTTATAGGCATTGGAGAAAACTAGGCAGTCACAGAATTCATCAAACCTATTTAGGATGTTTACCTTAAGATACAATGCATCAAGTCCTAGAAAACTATGTTTCCCTATAGTGGTTCCCACACACACTTGGTGAAATTTGCTCGTATGTAGATACATACAACTTTTGTTGGGTGAAGACAAATCTACAAAAAAACCTCACTCATTTTTCAGACACTGAAGAAGAAAGCTGCCTACACATTTGCCCTTCAAAGAGCTCTTTATGGTTTTCTTGAGAGCATGCACATTGGGAGAGACCCCTTTCATGGCCACCAGGACTCAAGCAGGGTCTCCTTCTTCACCCCATGAGCACTGAGGAGTGGGGTGAGCTGCAGAGACAAGCCACCAAGAAGCAAATCTGGTAGAACAGCTGCAACCACCATTCAAGCAGGAATCGATGGATATTGATAACATCAGCAGAATATTTCTGCAGTTTTCACATTGCACCCTCTCTCCCCTTTACTTTTTGGCTGTTTACTCCAATTGGTTCTATCTTTGCTTTTCCATATCTCCATTTACCTTCTAACATAAACCCCTTGGATAGTTTTTTTAAAAAGTAAGCTAATAAAACTCCAGCAGTTTCTGGATATATGCTATACCCTTCCCTTCCTCCCTGTCTTCTCCATTTAAGATTGTACAGCAGTCTATTTCTTAATGATGCTTTTCCTGAAACTAACCTCAGAGGCTGAGTCTACATTCACCCAAGCTGCAGAGTCCCAGGAGGACTTGTAAGTCTCTGAAATCATGTCTGACAAGCAGTCAACAACTGAAAGTGGGATGGGGTGTTTCTGTTTTAATCCAGTAACATTACCATAACAGAAAAGAAAAATTACTTGCACACTAAACACCTTTGCTAAATGTTATTGTAATGAAGAGACAGAGAAACTAGCAATACAAACCTCAGAAATAAGTCAAGCAGGAAAGACCTGGGATTGAGTTGGAACCATAGCATCTTACCTACCTGGCTGATAAAAGCCTGATCCTGCAAGGAATTGTACACAGTGTCCTGGTTGCCGCTGCACTGCAGAGGTTCCCGATTCTGAGCCAAGGGTAGACATATACATCATCAAAATGCAGAACAACATTTTTTTTTCACATTTTTAACTATAGATCTATTAGCAAGCCTTTCAAAGATCAGCTGAACTTATTAAATCAGCTTAATCAAATTAATGCAAAATTTTAAGAGACAGGAGTATCTACTGCATATACTCACAGAAAAGATTCTTTTTCCCTTACGTTATTTTGAAGTTTAAAAGATTCTTTAAAAAACACAGTCTGCATACACTAGACTAAAAGAACTCTCCAAGTCTAGGGACAGATTTTTTATTTTTTTAAAAAAAAGGAAGATGCATTTCCATAAATCATAATAGTAGCTCATATTCAGCTACCAGATTCATTCTCAGAAGCACTGAAGTTGTTGAGCAGTGACTTACTGACACAATACTTCAGTGGGAAAACTTCAATTGGGCCATTTTGCAGGTGTCTGCAGCAAAAAGCCAGGAAGAGCTGAGAAATTGTTACAATCATCTCTCTCTATTGCTTTGCAGCTTTTCCTTTTCTTCTTTTCTGCCAGGAAAGACTGTCCAGGATTATCAAGCTCAGTACAAAACTTAACACACCACTCACATTCATACTAGCATCTGTCAAATCACTGGACAAACAGACAGCTGGTTCTCACTGCCACACTATTGCAAATAAATGCTTTGAGGGTAACATATTTATTAGACCTTCTTAGCATCCATCCTGTTTGTAGACTGTTCTGATTTGGGCAGGGACAGAGTTAGTTTTCTCCCCAGTAGCTGTTATAGTGCTGTGGTTTAGATTTAGTATGAGAATAATGTTGATAGTATGTTTATGTTTTTAGTTGTTGATAAGTAGTGATTATATCAAGTTAAGGGCTTTTCAGCATTCCACACTCCACTGGAGAGCAGGTACACAAGAAACTGGGAGGTAACATAACCAGTACAGATGACCCCAAGTGCCCAAGTGACCAGAGGGATATTCCATACCAGACACCGTGCTCAGTATATAATGGGAGGGGCAAGTTATCCAGAGATAGGATTGTTGCTCAGCAATAGGCTGAGCATCAGCCACTGGGTTGTGAGCAATTGCATTGTGAATCACTTGTTTGGTATATTCTATTATTATTATTCTTTCCCTTTGTTGTCTTATTGCACTGTCTTTATCTCAACCCATGAGTTTTACATTATTTTTTTTCTTATTGCCCTTCCCCATCCCACCATGGGGGGAAGGAGTGAGCAAGGAGCTGCATGGTCCTTAGATGCCAGCTGCATTTAAACCACAAGATGACATCTGCTGCAAATGATTATGCAACATATAGAAAACAGATAGGTATCTTTTTAAGGATGTATCTGGAGTAACTTAACACATCCCCCACCATGTATGCTTGCTAGCACTCCTGTGCTGGAAAGTACTGTCCCTGTAGCAGACAATATACTCACTGATTAGCCACAATGCAAAACAAACAAATTATGCTGTAGTACGATTTCATTCTTTACAGGGAAACATATAGTGTGGTGGATATGCCAAATGAGCAGAATATATAGTAAATGAGTAGTATACAATGATCAAGGAATAGGACTCTGAAAATTAAACTGTTTTTTCAGTTTTTGATATGTGGAGAGTATGATGATCGATTCCCCATATTACATACATCCAACATCAGGGGGGAAAAAAGAATGCTGACAGTGGTTCTTGTTCTCCATATT
Organism: Coccyzus lansbergi; assembly: GCA_033558105.1. NCBI lineage: Eukaryota > Metazoa > Chordata > Aves > Cuculiformes > Coccyzidae > Coccyzus > Coccyzus lansbergi. Next base: position 2,431,694 of record JAUMJK010000379.1, read on the forward strand.
GTTGCTGAGGAGTACACCAGGATGCTCTGCTGCCTGTGATTTGAAGCTGGGTTTCAGAGTCTCTCAGAAAAACTGCACCAGAATAAACATAGTTTTGGAGGGACAACAATGGGCAACTGATTTTGATGTCAAATATTAAAAATGAGGTCAGGGATTTTTCAGAGATGTATAAGATTACAGTTGTTAAATCCAGAGAGACCCTGACAGGCTTGAGAGATGGGCCTGTGCAAACCTCATGAAGTGAGACAAACTGCAAGGTCCTGCACCTGGGTCAGGGCAACTCCAAGCACAATTACAGGCTGGGAGGAGAATGGATTGAGAGCAGCCCTGCCAAGACTTGGGGGTGTTGGCTAAGAAGTTCAACATGAGCCAGCAATGTGCACTTGCAGCCCAGAAAACCAATCATATTCTGGGCTGCATTAAAAGAAGTGTAACCAGCAGGTTGAGAGAGGTGATCCTCCCCCTCTACTCTGCTCCTGTCAGACCTCACCTGGATTATTGCATTCGGTTCTGTTACCCTCAACACAGGAAGAACATGGATCTGCCCAAGCAAGTCCAAGGGCCACCAAGATGATCAGAGGAGTATAGCACCTCTGCTAGGAGGACAGGATGAAAGAGTTGGGATTGTTCTGCCTGGAAAAGCCTCTGGGGAAACCAGAGACTTGCGGTACCTAAAGGGGTCCTACATGAAAGATGGAGAAGGATGTTTTACAAGGCCATGTAGTGAAAGGATGACTTTAAACAGAAAAAAAGGTAGATTTAGATTAGATATAATGTAGAAATTTTTTGCTGTGAGGGTGGTGAGGCATTGGCACAGGTTGCCCAGATTAGTTGTGGATATCCCATCAATGAAATTGCTTAGGGCCAGGTTGTTTAAAGGAAGACATCCACTCAAGATGCTTGGGACCAAAGAGTCCACACCTCTCTTTGCAGCATTTCTCTTTAAAAATTCTTAGACTTTCTCTTTACAAATCCAACTTCTTCAAGTGCAAGCATTTGGTTAACTCCCAGGTATGAGAGATGCAGAAGTGAGCCCTGAAAGGACAGTCCCAGGTAACCTCACCATAACCATGACATCCATGACAGAGACTACAGCAGGACTGGGGACATTCAACACACATATCCACAAACACACCCCTTCACACAGCTTGTCTGTTGCTTAGGAGAGCCTGAAGAGCAGCCAGAGCACCATAAGGCCACCAGGAAGGCACTACCACCTGTGATGGACTAACCATAATCAGGGCATGGCCACTAATGATGGTATGTGAAACACCAGAGCCCTACTTTCTCCCCCCAGAAATAATTCTCAGATTACTCCTTTTTCCTGGTATGACAGTGGCCCGCAACTTCCAGCTAAAGAGGTGACAGATGCCATTCAGCTGGCCCTACTGTATGAGTTGTGGGTACGCAGGACTTTTCAAGAGGAGGCGATAAACCTGCCAAAAGGTGGCACAATGTGCAGTGGCTGCACTGTTGGCTGGCTGCTCAAATTAAATTTTAATAGAACTTTTAAAAATAATTTCAGCGTAAACCACAATGTATGTGAGTAAGCCTAAATTAATAAAAAACTATCTTTCAAGAATGAAGAATAAATGTAATCTGAGATCAATATTTATGAAGCTGTGATTAATTGACTGATGACCAAATGATTACAAACTTCTGTCTGAGGCAGCTACTCAAATGTATTAGCTTTGACAAAAAAAATAATTAAAAAAAAAAACAAACTGGGTCAATGAAAAAATGCATTCTTAATCAATTTTTAATAGCACTTAAGATTTTATGATTTTTTAAACTTTCCTTTTAATAATTAATCAGAAAAATGAATCTAATTTAAACAAGGTGGTGTAAGGTGTTCTGTATCTGTTTGATGGTGTTCTTAATGAAGAAATTCAAATAGGCATGACTTTTCATTATAAATTTCTGGTTTTAAGGAATGTTCTGATTGGCTGGTAAACATTTGCGACTAGGAGAATAACAGAAGGGAACCGCAGTGCTCAGCACAATTTACTCATTAAGATTTTACACTGTTAATTCCAGCTTCTCTTTGCTTCCAAAGATAAAAAAAAAAAAAAAGGCCGGGGGGAGGGGGGAGGGAGGGTGTAAAAGAAAATCCATGATCTCTGTAACTTTTTAACATTTTTTAATTTTTCTAGTGTGTTGCACCACTTTGCCTCCTTAATCCTTGGAACATCCTGGGGACAGGTCCTCAGCTGGTAGCTGGCACCAGAAGGTGTACTGAAAATCCATCATAATTACAGTTTAAATCAAGGTCTGTAGCACCTACATGTATATTTTGTCAGCAACTTACCCTGTAGATGAAACTCTGGTGGAAGGAGGAACATCCGAGGTTCAGCATCAGATAGAATTAGAAGAACAATGGCCCAGACTTGAAGGTGAACCCAGCACAGATAGATAAAAGCACCATTCTCCTGAAGTCAGTTAAACCTCTGCAGACAGAAAGCTTGGAGAGAACATCCATGTGTAAAAAGTAGCTAAAATTCACCCTTGTTACACTGCCTATTTCACAAAAGCTCTGTATGTACTAGCAACTGAAATAAGTGCAGGTCACAAAGCATGGCCTGTTCATCCATACTTCTTGATGGTCAGGACGCTGCCTGGTATAGCTATGGCTCATTGCAACCAGCCTTCTCCTAGTCAGTCTCCTGAAAAGCCCATGGATATATCCTTAGGCTGGGACAACCCATCACAGGTGGGCTAGAGAGTGCCTGCACAGCATAATGCTTCTGGAGCTTCTTCCTGCCCTCGGATGACAGTCTAGTATAATTTAGTTTGTTTGTATAAAATATCATCTGAAAAAGGGTCTAATGGGAAATCAACATCTTGCAAGAAGCTCAAAAAGGGGGATAGGCTGACATACAAGGAATGAAAGCTGCACCAACTCCAGTTATAATCCAGAATTTCAATTTACTGGTTTGTTTCCTTGCTGACACATGGCAAGAAAAATGGAAAGTTTCAGAAGGGCAAGACCAAAAAAATCTAAAAGACATCATAAAGAACAAGTTTTTTCTCGGGAAATTTGGACACTAAAAGTGAGCTGTCTAGGTCTGAGCTTGTCATTTTGTATTTCTTTGTGGATCACCCTGCCTGAGAGCAGGTATATTCCACTTTTAGAAGAGATAAAGTTACAGCAGTTAAACTCAAAATGAAAACTGCAGTTCTAAAAGCAATTCATCACCTTTTACTGTTTTGTGTAAAAAAGACAATCTACGCCAAGTTTACACATGGCTGTCAGTCTCAGACATTATTAAATCACCAAAGCTACATCCTTGTTCTGCCCTCAGCTCATTTACTCAATGGCCAGATATTTACCCTCTGGCCTCTGGCATTGATTTTATTTCCTTTCTGGTGGTAAAATATTTTTTTCCACAGCCAAAAATCAAAACATTGTTTTAAAGAGAGAGATTAAATTTGTCTTCATTTTAAAATGAAAGCCACACAGGAGCTAAAAAAAAAAAAAAAAAAACCAAAAAAAAAACAAGGAGCAAGCAGGAAGAGAAGTCTACAATGCTTAGCATTTTAGATGGGGGTATCTGAAAGTTACATATTTCCTCTGAATGGCCTCTCGATGGCATCACAAGGAAGGGATTAGGCAGCTAGTGAATCCCCAAGCCTGTACCTCAAAACAGGACCCAGCAAGTCCATTGCTCTTCAGGGCTCATCAACAGTAAATTGCTGAGCAGGTGGGACCTGTTTTCACCCTTTCTCAAAGTGGTATGTTGTAAGGGCTACAGATTTGAATTTAAGTACCCAGAATCCCATACTTAAACTTCTTACTCTCAATTTTAGGCAAATTTCACTCTGTATTTCCCTTGATAATGTAAAACAGCCTGGGAAACCCTTCTTTAAAGCTAAAGAAGATCCAGCCTTGTTTCTCAAAGAGAAAACTCTTCAAGGGAAACTTAAACAGACTTAACTGTTGCAGAAGTGGATACCAGGAATGGATTGTCTGGACTAGCTTCCAGTCATTTCTATCTCAGTAGAATGAGAAACAAAAGAAAACTATGTGTGCAGCTGTAAATAATGAGCTTCAAGTTAGGTTGCATGGTAAAAAGCCATCCATCCAATACAACTGCGGTAGTTACTTGTTGCTTATGATCTAGATTTATCACACAAGAAGACACAAATTTCATTGTTAACACCATCACCCATGTTCCTCACCTTCTTTCTCTTCAAAGCATGCTGCTGGGAAACATGCACAGATATAAAATACAGGTGACTTATTCACTGAATATGAAAAACACAGTGGCTTTATTTGGCTTATGAGTAAACCATTATGAGTCTTAAGTCGAAAAGATTTAATTGGCTCAGTTTATCTCACCCTAAATTGATTCCCTTCAAGCTTTAACCAAAGATATATGTGATATATTTATTTTTTCATATTTTCATTATTAATCATCTCAAGGTTTCTGAGATTTCAAGAGCACATAGTGAAGTGGCTGATGCATTTCACAAAAAAAAGCCCTAATCCTGGGAGATCATTCGTGGTCATGTTCCCATCTTTTAACTCATCCTTTTAACCACCCTTTCTCTGTAGATCTACTAACAGTGGAGGCCAGACACTCATCTCTTGCCTGTTTGTTTGATCCTTACACCTCAGTGCCTGTGCAGAGGCATGACAGACATTCCAGGAAGTTTTTTATCTGATCTGTTCTGGCTCTGGTCCTATTGCAGTAGCACCCTCCACACTACACAGACCCTGGAGTTAGGCAGCCTGGACTCTTTAAACATTTGTTACCTCCTGCAGTCACAATACATTTCTCAGCTCCCCTTACCTGCTGCAGACTTACCCCTCCAGCTCCCTTCTCTTCAGTCTCTGTGGTTTCTCTCTTTCTCTTAGCACTACAGAATAAAATATTTTCCATGCCCCTGAAGAGTTGGTAACATCATCCCATAAATTTCAACTGAACCTCAGGCACTACTAGATCACAAATAATTTTTGAAGTATTCGTTCACTGACTAGACATCTAACTTCAGCAGAAATCTGCTAAGCAAATAAGTTTAACCTCCTTACACATAAAATACATTCCTTTTAGCAGCTTATTCAGGGAAAAAAAAAAAGACTCCTTTACAAGCTATTTTCGGTTGAGAGAAAAATGCATTCATCCCAACAGAGCTTGTTCTCTAACAGGTCACTTTCCAGTTACATATACTTTTTTGAAGCAGTGGAAGTCATGCCTTTGAAAAGGTTCCTGCTTTATCCCAGATTCATTTAAAAGAGTTTCACATGTCAACTGCAAGATGCATTTCCTTGCTTTTGAATTCTCTTTCATGTATTTACCCTTTTCTGCTATTTGTGTTGTCTATTCACATTTTTTCAATAAAAATCAATATAAAAATCAAGCTAAGAAAGATAAATAACAGGGATTCACTGCATTCCTGTGCAGTTCACTGGCTGCATGATAAACACGTTCAAGAAATTTCAGGTCCTACTGATTCTCTTTAAAGTTCAAAACCAAATAATTTCACATTTTTCTTGCAAAAATTCTCTAAGCATCCTCCTACTTAGATGGCAGGTTAGTCATGCCAGGACTGAAAACATCTCCTCGCAATGGATGAGCACTCTTTCCAGCTTATGACAATTAACATCCACTATAGTGACAACTGGTTCCTTTTTAACTTGACATTAAATTTGTTTTTCTGAAGTTTACCCAAAATTGTTGTGGTTTAGCATGTGAATGCATAATTTTTATCAAGTGTACCTTGATAAAAGCTGTTAGGCCTCGTCTGTGCTGCAGTGTCACCATGGATTAGTTTGCTCACTTTATTTGCAGCAACTTACCTATATCAAATTGAAATGCATCTGTGAAACTCTTCTATGTCATCCTAAGATATTTTCCTTGTTAATCGTTGCATCCACAACTTTACACTTGTTTGAATTAGCTGCTCAGCATTCCAAGCATTTATCATGTGGTGAAATGTTAAATCACTCAGGTCTATAATTTTCAGCATGCTGTGGCATGTTTACAAGAAACTACAGGAATCCTGGGACTGAGGTCAAGCAAGTAGAATCCTCAGAGCCTCCTGTCCCTCCAGGACTGCTTCCCAGCTGCAATCCAGGAACTGAGAAAGGATCTCTGATTTGGAGAGTCATCAGTGAAATCCATGCAGCAGATAAGAATTTTCAGCATGGATTTTTGTCCCTCAGTTTCCATGGATCAGGCTGGTAAAATCCCACCTGAGCCAACAGACAACATTTTGGGCCAAAAAGTGAGGGGGTGGGGCCAAGTCTCCCATGCAGCCGGAGGTTAGTGTGGGAGTCAAGGAGCAATGCCAGGTGCCAGACTGTTGCCCAGTATGGGCTACTGTAGCTGCATACAAGGCCATGGAGAAGGGATGTTCATGCACTGCGGGGGTCTCCAAGGATCATGTAGCATATTTTGGAGTAGGGAAAAAAAGAGGAACATGGAGAAAAGTCCAGAGAAAGACTCAGGGGAATTAAGAGTTTATTTAATTCAGCACAGAATGACCTAAGTTGGAAGGGATCCACAAGGATCATTGAGTCCCACTCCTATCCCAACATCCTATTTTGAGGACCACCTCAAAATATCTGAGGGCATTGTCCAAATGCTTCTTGAATATTGTCAGGCTTGGTAACATGACTACTTCCCTGGGGAAACTGTTCCAGTGCTCCATCACCCTCTGTGTGAAGAACCTTTGCCTAATATCCAACCTTAACCTCCCCTGGTACATCATCCTACCATTCCCTTGCATCCCATGATGAAAACTCAGTGGGGGAAAGGTTTATGGGGCAAAAGAAGACCCTTTAAAATAGGGCAAGCCTCATCCTGCAAGGACCCTTTACCAAGAGCCGCCTTTATGACACTGAAAAGCCCATGGACCTTCTAGGACACTTCTGCAAGTTCTGCCCTGGCCCTGCCCCTATGGAGCCCAGTGAGCACCCACCTGCCCCAAGGCCAGTTCCCACCCACCCACCTGCCTGCCAGGGGAGCACTGCAAGTGGAATGTGAGCAAACAGTGTGCCCTGGCAACCAAGAAGGCCAAATGTGTCCTGGGATCAACCCTGGCATTGCAAGCCGATGGAGGGAGGTGATTGTCCTGTTCTACTCTGCACTGGTGCAGCCCCACCTTGAGTATTGTGTGGAGTTTTGGGTACTGCAGTATAAAAAGGATATAAAGCTACTGGAGAGTGTCTAGAGGAGGCCACAAACTTGGTGAAGGGTCTAGAGGGGAAATTGTACAAAGAGTGGCTGAAGTCACTTGATCTGTTCAGCCTGGAGGAGACTGAGGGGGAACCTCATGATAGTTAACTGTTTCCGCACAAGGGAAGGAGGAGGAGCAGGTGCTGACCTCTTCCCTCTGGCAACCAATGACAGGACCAGAGGGAAAGGCAGGATGATGTGTCAGGGGAGGTTAAGATTGGATATTAGGAAAAGGTTCTTCACACAGACGGTGGTGGAGCACTGGAATAGTCTCCCCAGGGAAGCAGTCATGGCACCAAGCCCAACAATGTTTGACCAGGGAAGTGATTGTGTTCCTGTTCTTGGCATTGGTGAAGATGGACCTTGAACATTATGTTCAGTTTTGGGCCCCTCCTTACGAGAAAGACATTGAGGCCCTGGAGTGTGAGCAGAGAAAAGAGGCAAAGCTGGTGAAGGGCCTGGAGAACAAGTCTTACGAGGAGGAGCTGAGGGAGAGGCGGTTGTTTAGCCTGGAGAAGAGGAGGCTGAGGGGAGTCCTTATCACTGTCTACAGCTGCCTGAAAGGAGGTTGTAGTGAGGTGGGTGCTAGTCTCTTCTCCCAAGCAATAGAATTGTAGAATCACTAGGTTGGAAAAGATGTCTTAGATCATTGAGCCCAACCATTCCTATCTGCCACTAAACCATGTTCTTGAGTACCTCATCTACCCATCTTTTAAATACCTCTGGGTACAGTGACTCAATCACTTCCCTGGGCATCCTGTTCCGGTGCCCTGTGACCTTTTCTGTGATTTTTTTTTTTTTTCTGATGAACCTGAAACTCCCCTGGTAGAACTTGAGGCCACTCCCTCTTGTCCTGTCCCCTGTCACCTGGGAGAAGAGGCCAGCTCCCTCCTCTTCACAACCTCCTTTCAGGTAGTTATAGAGAGCAATAAGGTCTCCGCTCAGCCTCCTCTTCTCCAGGCTAAACAACCGCCGCTCCCTCAGCTCCTCCTCGTAAGACTTGTTCTCCAGCCCCTTCACCAGCTTTGTTGCTCCTCTCTGAACTCACTCCAGAGCCTCAACATCCTTCTTGTGGTGAGGGGCCCAGAACTGAACACAATATTTGAGGGAGTGGCCTCAAGTTGCACCAGGACAAATAAGACATTAGGAAAGATTTCTTCACCTAAAAGGTCATTGGGCACTGGCAGAGGCTGCCCAGGGAGGTGGTTGAGTTCCCATCCCTGGAGGTGTTTAAAAGACGGGTAGATGAGGTGCTCGGCAATGTGCTTTGGCGGTGAACTCGATGGTTGGACTTGATGATCTCAAAGTTCTCTTCCAACTAAGCGACTGGACAACGCCTTCAGACACACGGTACGAACGCTGAGGTTCAGGGGGACCCAGCGGCCTTCCCGGCTCCCTCCTAACTCGGGTCACGCTGTGACTCCCTGTGATCCCATGAACCGCTCACCCCGCCTCCCGCGCGCGACCGTCTCTTGGGCCGCGCCGGCTGCCGTAGCCGGGGGTTGACGGGCGGGGGGCGCGCGCCGGGCCGTGCCGGGCGGCCGCCATGGCGCAGAGCGGGCCGAGCGTCACGCTGTCCCTCACGCTGCCCATCACCTGCCACATCTGCCTGGGGAAGGTAACGCGGGGCGGGGGGGGAGTCCATCCGCGCCGCCCCCGCTGTGGCCCGCGGGCCTGACCGCGACGGGTTGGTCGCTTTGAAAGGGCCGCGGATCCGCGCTGGGAAGGAAGTTGGGGCAGGGGATCCCTTGTCCACAGCCAGGGGGGAAGGGGCTGTATGTGTGTGTCTTGGGGTTGGGGAAGAGTGTGTATGGGAGCGTGTATATGTGAGGAGGTGGTGGGGTGGGGGCTGTGTAGCGGGAGGGTGTATATGGGGGGGAAGAGGGTATGTAGGGGGATGGGGGGATGTATATGGAGGTGTTGAGGTGGGGCCTCTTCTCCTAGGTGACAGGGGACAGGACAAGAGGGAATGGCCTCAAGCTTTGCTAAGGGAGGTTTAGGCTGGACATTAGGAAAGAATTTTTCACAGCAAGGGTTATTGGGCACTGGAACAGGCTGCCCAGGGAGGTAGTTGAGTCACCTTCCCCGGAGGTGTTTAAGAAACTGGTGGACGAGGTGCTGACGGGTATGGTTTAGTGTTTGATAGGACTAGATGATCCGATGGGTATTTACCAAACTGGTGATTCTATGATTCTGTGATTCTATTTGGAGGAGGTGTATGGTGAATGGGACCATATGGATGTGTGTGTGTACGTGTGGAGGGGGTGTGTATGTAGGGGGTGTAGGTGGGGGGAAGTGTATATGGGGATGTATATGGGGAGGTATATGATGGGGGTGTTTAGGGGGTCTACCTGGGGGCATACATGAGGGGGAAAGTGGTGGTGAGTGTATCTGTGTTGTCTTGTGGGTGTATGGGGTGTGTATATATGTGGGGGATGTATTGGGGGTTTAGGAGGAGTGTATGTGGGGGGTACATAGGGAGGGGTCTGTGGGAAAGGAGTTTACGAGGGGCTGTATACAAATATGACGGGGTGTATGGGGTGTGTGTATGTGGATGGGGTGCACTGGGGGGAGTGCGTGGTGGTGGGTGTGAGTCTTCTCCTTGGGATGTGGTGGGGGTCCAGCCCTCAGGGAGGAGGGGATTTCACATCTCGGGCTGCATGCCAGATTTGTTGCCCCCTCTTGGGAAGTAAGAGCCTCCCAGGAGTTCTGAGAGAGGGGACTGGGGGCCCCGGTGTCCCAAACACCCAAACGTGGGTGTATGGCTCCCAGCATGATGAGTTCAGTCGGTTTGGTTTTTTGTTTTTTTTTTATTTCTGATACCTATAGGAGTTGGAATGTTTTAAAATATTGGGTGAGTGTGTGTTTAAGCCTGGTGCTGTATGGGTGAGGACAAGTGAAACAAAAGGGGGGATGTGGGTAACCGAGTGGATTTTAAAAGTACTGAGCAATGCTGCAGGAGTCTGGAGAAAAAGTTTCTCTTTCTCTTTCTGACCCTTTCTCCCTCAGGAAGTGAAGGGCTCTTGCTAGTCTCTTCTTTAAAAGCCCCCAGAGCTAGTTTCATAGCTGTCGCTAAGTGCCACTCAGGTGCTTTGCTTATTGCCCACTGCTCTTTTTTTTTTTTTTTTCTTGTTTCCTTGCTCTCCAAAACAAAACAAACCTTTTATAGCACAAGGGTAATTACAAAGGAGGGAATAACCTGTTATGTTTGTACTCTGTCATTTGCTGTCCTTTTCCTTCTACCTCACCTGGCCTTTACTCTGAGACATTTTCTTTTGGAGTTGTAACAAAGAGCAGGCACATTTGGTGTATAAAGTAGATGTAGGCTGACAGAGTAGTCAGACACCTCCCTTTTCTCAGCTCTCTTAACTTTGACAGAGAGTCACGTTTTTAACAACTGTGTTTATTCATTTTTTGGCATTTCTATGGAAGCTAAGCCAGACTTCTGGGCTGTGGTCCTGTTGCATCTCCTTTTCTATTTTTCTGTTTAATGAAAATGGAGAAGAACACAAATTTACTGTTGTCTGTAATGCAGAGTATAGTGGATACTCTAGAAGAAGAGGAGAGCAAAATCAAACTGACAAGACATTTACTACTTGAATGATCCATCTGACTTTTGAATCAAAAAGCTTGGTAGATTCCTTGGGTGTTTACTCATATCTTGCTGTAAAGCTACTGGATTATTTCAAGCTACTGTTTCATACCTCCACATCTTTTCTGGAATTGGTCAGGAATTTACGTTGCTGTGTTCGTACTAGAAGAGATTTCCACACTCTTCTTACTTGGTATCTTGCACTGAGGTCATACATTAACATGATACAAGTGAATCTACTGGTGATATCTGTAATAAAGGAATTTAAAGGTTTTCCTTTTTAGATGTGTGAAAATGTTTAAGTTTTGCCCATGTTGACAGCTCTGGTTGCCCTTATATCCTGGTTTTTTTAGTACATATCTTTGTCTCTAGCTTGCAACATAATTGAAAAACTTCATCAGAAAAAAGCTCTTGTCTTTTCAAGAATACGGTTAAGGGGAAGAAAAAAGATGTTGTTTGGTTTAAATTTGAGAGGATTTGTCTTGTCTCATGGGGTAACCAGAAAGTGTCATGAAGGGTTGACATATTCTAATGCTTTTGGGGTTTGCAGCATAGGCTTCAAATTGAGTGAAAGGTCCACCCTACAATCAGAATGTATGTATTGCTAGCTCCACAAAATTTGAGGACTGACTGCAAAATAGAAACTATTCACTAGGGAATAACAAGAGATATTGAAGAGAAATTCATTCAATAATGTCGACCACTCAGTTTTAAATGAAACAGAAATCTTAGGAGGTGGGGAGAGGAACATCAGCCAATTTTATTGGTGTGAATAGTGTCATAAAGTATATTGGCAAGATGTGCAAATAACCATTTATAATAAGAGTTAATTGCTTGAATAAAATTTATGTTTGTTACCTGAGTGTTCTTTTAATGTAATCAGTACTATGTTTTAGCATATCTGTGTCCACAGTTAGATAGCAGATCAGGAGCCATCTGCATCAGGCTGTTAGGTTTACTCATCCTAGAATGACTGAAGGTGTTTCCTGTTGGTTTTCACGTTGACAGTTTGCTTGGGCTCTAGTACTCAATTCTCAGTGTGTTGAAACCGTCTAGGATGTCTGAGGATTGGTTCACTGGTATCTGTGCACCTGCCTCTCCACTAATACTGTTTGAAGGTCCAGAAGGACGTTCAGGCCTTCAAAGCAACATAAATATGTACAGGATTTGATTTTGATCCACATAGGAATTGTGTTGTGTGTCAGGAATAATTAGGAAGTTGCTCAAAATCACCTAGCTGATCAAGCTTTCTCCAAAAGCTAAAGTCTCTCTAGATATTATGCTCGATTAAGGAACTGAAACTGTGCTGTAATTCAAGAGAGATGAGTATGTGGTGATATCCCACCCCTGGGCTTGTCACAGTTGGTGGCTAAGGGACTTAGTGAAGGGTAGCAGCACCCCCAGCCACTGTGTGACATTTCAGTAGCAGCTTCTGTGTTGTCGCATGGATTGCTTTTAGTGGCTCCTGAGCCAACAGAAGTATAAACCTTGGCCATGAAATGAAACTTGTAAAGGTGTGTAAATCAGAAGCAGTGTACCCTGGAGAGAAATAAACACGACTTACTATTTTGCTAGCGATATGGAGTAATCATTCACTTACAAGAAGTGTGCTTCCACGTCAGGTTTGGGGTGAGTGAGGGTCTCTTGCTCCCTGAGGAGGAGACCTGCACTACTAAAGTGTCTTTTCCTGTTTGGGTTATTTTATGTTATTCTACTCTGTTTCTTATCATCACCATCCACATAACTACTCTTGGGCTGCTTCTGAATAAGAAAGTATGGCTGGAGGAAAGTTGAAAGGATTTTCTTGAGCTTGGGTTTTAGGGGCAGCGTGGTAGTATTTAAGATAATGGATACTGATAATTCTGTGTCTCAGATAACTCTGTGTCTCAAAATACATTTTATGGACAAAGATAGGATGGAAGAAAAGTAAATAATTACTTCTAAGACCCTTAACAAATACTAATGTTACATCTTAAGAGATTTAGAGTCATTAGAATCATTAAGGTTGGAAAAAAAACCCTCTAAGATCATCAAGCCAACTGTCCAGCCATTTTAGAGTGTATGTTACAGTAGGCTGTAACAGAAGCTGCAATAAGGTATAGATAAAGGGGAAGTCTTTTCCTTCAGTATTGTATCTGGTGTCTCTAAGTACACTTATTTTCAAACAGGGTTTATAGTTAAATGACAAGAGAGAATAATGCATTTTCATTAATATTTTGTAAAAGTTTGTTTACTCTGCTGTTTTGGAAGGGGAGGGAAAGCTTCTCGAAAGGATCTGTGTCTGATTGGAATATTTAATCCTTCAGTTAGCTGCCCCATTCTTGAGTAATGACTTATTTAGTAGCAATGCATATCTAGCAGGAGGCTTGAATTACTGATTGCTGGTTCATGTTTCCGCTCTGTGGTTTTGGCTTTTATTCTTTTTAAAGCTGATTTCCATGAAGCTGATTATGTGCAGGCTAGAGTTAATCTGTAATACTATCCATTTCAGTGACACCTCTTCCAAGGCAAAGTGTTGGCTGTTGCCAGGAGCAGTCCCTCATTCCCTCACTTCTGGAAATCAGTTACTGTATGTCTTTTGATCACGTTCTGCCTAGGGAGGTGAATGCATTACACTGGAGTGGGTGGGTGCAGTTCTTGAAGGTTGTAGGGTGAGGGAAGGGTGTCTGCCATGCTTGAGTATTAATGAGCTCCTGGAATCAAGGACCTTCATTTCAAAACAATGGTTACAGCTTTGGTGCCTTCAGTCTTTTAAGTCCAGAGGTCACTTCTAGATAGTCCCATGAAACAACAGTGTCTCTTTCCTGCAATACCAGGCATACACTGAGGTACTGTATTTTCATATTCTGTTACCTGAAAGAGTCTTAAAGTACTCATAGTGGCTTTCTGTGTGTTTTCTATTTTCCCCTTAATACTAAAAGGTCCGTCACCCAGTCATCTGTGTCAACAACCATGTCTTCTGTTCCATTTGTATTGAAGTGTGGCTGAAGAACAATAATCAGTGCCCAGCTTGCAGGATTCCAATCACACCTGAAAATCCTTGCAAGGAAATTATAGGTAAGGGCAACTTTAGACTTTGAAATAACTTCCTAGTGTTTGCTGCTGGAAGAGATTCTTTTGAGTCCAAAGATGTGTGGATATTTTGTCCTCTGTGGTTTTTTTCACCAGTGTCTAAGGAAGATATGCCTTTAAATCTTTCCAGACGTGTACATAATAGCTACAAGGTAAAAATTACAAAGATCATGTGTACATTAGTGCCTGGATTATTGAAAGGCAGCAAGTACTCCATGGTGCTAATGATGTTTTGGTTTAAATGGTCAGTGCCTTTTCCTGAAAAAATGCATCATATACTTGAAGTACTCTACCTGTGCACTGCAACCTGTTGAACTAAGGCAATAGCTTTTAGCTGAGAAATAGTGTATTTAGATTCATAATCTCAAATGAGCATTTGGTCTTTCTTTGTTCTTTTATTTGTTTGGTTTGTTTTGTTCACCATTTCTTCCCTTTTATTTTTGAGATAATGTCTCCTAGCTTAGAAATAAGACAAAGGATCCCGAATGAGGATCCGAACTCCTCAGAGGCAGGGGAAATACTGTGATCTTTATTTGATGTGAAGTGTTTACTCTGCTATTTAGTTCTGAGAGAAAAAAATATCTGAACAATCTCACTTTAGAAGCTTGCTCTGTCTTCTAGTAATTAAATGTATGCTTGATTCACACACCCTTAGCTCTGTTTTAATCGTATGGTCTTGAATAAGATAGGATTCAGTCACGGAAAGTACAAAATTTAAAAGTTGTCTGCCTGCTGTGAGGCAGGAGTTTGACTTCTAAACATCACTAATAGTTAATCCTCTTGAACCTGTTCTAGAAAGAAAAGGACTTTAAATCATCTGTCATAGTAGATTGGTCCAATATTAACTGTATATGTAGTTGATAATATGAAAAATGCTATGAAGTGGATTACTACTATTGAATTGACTGGAAAAGAAACAATACTGGTGTTTCTTTCATCCTATGCTGCTTTAGGAGGAACAAGTGAAAGTGATCCTATATTTAATCCGACAGTCAGAAAGCACCTACGTAAAACAAGGCTTGAATTGCTTCACAAAGAATATGAGGTAAGGACATAGTGTTGTGAATTTCTAGATGAACTGCAACTGTTAAATTACAACTGGTGCTTTTGCTTTGAGTCCCATACTTTACAGCTTGAGTAAAGGTTTATACTGGATCTACATGACACTCAGCTGCATAAAATCCCACCTTCTGGCTAACATGATGACAGAGCATTTCCTGGTCTCACTTGAGGTCACAATGATATTCTTTCTATGCCCCATGTAGCCAAGTACAACCAATTCTACAGTTTTGTGGGTATTCCACCCCTGAGTTGTATAGGAGGGTTTCCTTTATGCGTATTGCATGTTGGGGGATTTTTGTTTTCTCTTCAATACAAATGCAAGCATTTTCTGAAGTAATTCCCTGTTGCTCAGGGAGACTACATTCCTTTATAAAGAATACTGCCCACTGTAACCTTCTGGCATAGGTTAATTTTTATAATTATTGCTTTATTGTTTTCTGTAAGTGAGTGAGTGCTTGGAAGTTTATCTCTGTTCTCCTACTGGAAAAAATGCTCTCTTAGGAACAAGGTGAAAAGGTGCTAATAAGGAATATGCTTAGTTTGTTTTCACAGCTGTTATTTCCTTAGTAGCAGCAGTGTGAAGACGTTGCATATTTTGTGAGGAAACCAGTCTCAGGGAGGAGAATGAGAGAAAGGAAATTTATACTATATATCTTCAACACTGGGAAAGCAAGGACTGTCTTCTGTGACAAGCTTGCCTGTAGCAAAGCTTCTTTCATCCCCTGTGACAGGAGGAGTCAGGAAAAGGAGACTTCCTGCTTTCGTCTTGAATCAACTCCAAAATCACACAGATAAGCACAGGATAGCATAAATCTCTTCAAAAAACTAAATCTAAAATTGTTGTTCTCGTGCTAAAGGGGGGAAGCTTGACTATTTGTGCAAATATGCCTTGAATTTATGTAAATGCCATATGTGGCCTCCTTTAGTAATGTGACCTTCAGCAACTCAAGTATTTCAGTAGGTATAGAAGACTTATTTCTTTTATACCTTTAACAACAAGCTTTTGGAGGGTATTGCTTCTCTTTGGCTTCAGATTAATACAGCTAAGAGCTTTGGTTTTAAGAGTCTTTCCTAAGATGTTGCTCTTTCGTGTAGATGGAGCAGCCTCTTCCAGGCAGTGTTCTGTCCATTTTGAACCTTGAAACTAACTCTCAACATTGAACATGTCATGTCTCAGAATGATATAGGAGAAACATTCTCAAATAACAGCAAATGAGTCAGCAGAGGATGACCTTAAGAACATTCTTGATACAGGAAATCATCCCACAGAATGCCCTAATAATAGATTTGGGTTGCTGAATGCTTTGAAGCTTTTGTTTTGCCCACCAGTTTGTTCAGGGTCCTCTATGTAGTCAGGGGATTCCCTTCACTAAAATCTTCACTATGCTTGAGTGTGCAGGTTGATTAAAATCCTGCCTAGAGCACAATGCATAAACATACTTAGATATATGAGTGAAGGCATCATCTCTGATTTCCAGAACCCATGTTTTTAAAGTGCTGTGGGATCTTGCCAGTATTATTTAATTAATCTCATGTGTTATTTTAATTCCTATGAATTTCTGACACCTTTAGGATGAAATAGAATCCCTGCAAAAAGAAGTAGAAGATCTTAGAGGGAAAAATCTCAGTTTACAGACACAGCTGAAATCTCTTCTGGATCCTACGGCATCGTGTTTGTCTTGCCAAAATGAGGAAACTAGCCAGTCAGCAAATGAAGCAAGAACCAGTGGCACAGAAACCCCAGAGGAATGGAGCAAAAAGCTGAAAGCTGCCAATGATATGTATGAAAAAGTGATGGATAATGTGGAAAAACTAAAGGAGGTAATAAATACATTTCTTCAGTTATGTGTTAGTTAAACAGGAGTGAGGGCTAGCATGATCTCAGGGTAATTCATAGATCCAGAAGAAACAGGTAAGAATTGAATTCCAGTGATGGCTGAGGTATCATAGTATTTCCATATAGCCTTGCAAGTGTCAGATGTTATTGCTTATTCTAGTGAGTCTTGTGTGTGACTCTTCTTCAGCTCCTCTATCACTCTGTGACTGAGTAATTGGATTATAGTAGCACTTGTCACCAGTATTGATGACCAGAGTTTTCTGACTTGCAATAATCTATATAATATATCTATTTTGCGGCATTCAGTGGCTAAAACAGTACAGTTGGATGAGGCAGATTTTGCACTATTGCCCTCCTTGCTAGCCAATATTTTTGGTGCAATTTGCTGAGACAGAGTAACTTTACCCTTTGACTGCAAATAGGCAAGCTTCAGCATTTTATGACCAGAAGATTCTTTACTGGATCCAGTAACTCTTTAAGGTATCTTGAATGTAATATAAAAAATAAACCTGATACTGCAGAAGGTGGTGTGCAGGAGATAGTTGTGTGAAAATGCATCTAAATAAAAATACCTTGCAAAAGTCCATCTGTGGGCACAAGAAGGATCACCTCAAACGTTGCAAAAGAGTTTGAAAAGCAAGGTAGAAAGAATGGGACTTGCATTTATTCAAAATGTTCCTTTATTTCTTCTATTAGCAGTTCTGGGTTGCCTTCTGCAAAACCAAAGCATTATGAGCTTAGAATATAATTTGATTACTTCCTTTGTAAGCATTACTAGTGTTGACACTTCCTACACTACAGACTCAGAGGCCTGCATTATACTTTTCTACCATTCTGTTGTTGTTAATGGGACACTTCGATATCGGCCTCTGTGTAGTCTAAAGCAAATGCTAGCCCTTTGTGGTAAACACTGAAAGGAATAAACTGAGTCTCCAAAATTAGCTTTTCAAATAGTCTAGCTAGATTTGGACATCAACTTTACAGGCTGGGACACATCAGCTGCTTAAGAAGTTTCCAGGAGCTTCAGAGTGACTTGTAGATGGCAAAAGGGGATTCATAGGAAGGAGTTCTTGTCTGCATAATTTTTTTTTTTGGTTTGTTGTTTTTCTTCTGCAAAGTTAAACTGTACTGCCTCTATTTTTTCGTACTGACTAAGATTTTTAACTTTTTCCCCGAGTAAGTAATAGGAAGAATAAACCAGGGACTGAGAGAGGGGTAGGTCTGGTGGTTTGGTTTTTTTATAACTTCAGTCTCAAAAAGAAAAGGAGTTTAAGTTTATGGAGTCTGAATTTGGTTAAGGGTTAAATAAGAATAGAGGTTTTAAGGACCAAGTCTTAAACTGTGATCATGGAATCATTTAGGTTGGAAAAGACCTTTAAGATCACGGAGTCTGACACTCTTCCCGTCTGTTCCCTGTTCAACAGCTGTTCAATTCCAGAAGTACCTAAATCACTTGGCTCTTCTTTTAGACCTGTTTCACTTCTGAATGTACACTGACCAACCTCAGTCTGAATAGCAAGACCTTTTCCTTACATGCATTCAATCTGGAACCAGAAACCTTCTTATCCCCTGAAGTACCTGACCCAGGAGCTTCAACCGCCTATTGCTCCCCATTGAGAGAGGATCCATCAGCAAGTATGGTTGCCATCACATTCTTTTTAAAACCAGAGTGAGGAAATAGCAACCATTTAATGTCCTAGTGCCTCCTGAATTAGGGCTTATTACTCTTGAGTGGAGTCATAACAAATATAGAAGTGGTGATACAAACCCAGCAGTAGAAATACTAGACAAAGTATACTCATTAATAATGCAGTTACATGAATTCATTAATCTAGACATACTGCAAGTGGGGATCTCTTGCAGATTGCTGGCTTGGAAGGCAGAGCGCTCTCTGGGAGAAGGACATCAAAGAGACTCAGTCTTGCTTTGGCATGTGCCAGGTGGAGGACATACGTACCAATTGTATGAAAGTCTTGCAGTTTCTTGTTTGATTGTGTGGCTGGGGGAACTGTGGCTCTGGAAGGTCTGGTTTAATGCATCTTTGGAAGTTAGGTGTTCTGGATTCTTACCCATTGCTTTCAGGGTAGTTTTTTGTGTGTTTACTTGAGCACCCCTTTCCCATTCCTTCTTTACCAGAAGTCTCTATTTACTCTTTTACCCCTAAAGAATATTATGGTGGTTGGGAGTAGAGGGTGCTGGTATTTGTTTATTTTTTTTTCTACTCCATCCCCCCCACCTCCCACTGTCTTAGCCTTAGCTGGAGAGGTTGCTGGGGATACTTGTATAAACTTTTAGGGGTTTTTGTGTGTCATCTTGCACTTTTCAGTGCTTGTGAAAAAGTATGTTTCATTCCCGAGCCCAGCTGCATACCTACTTCTTCAGATCTAACTCTAGATCATACTTTTATTATGCAGTGGGAGCATCATCCAATTAAAGCTGTGAATTATGAGTCCTGGACTGGTGGTGCAATTTTCACTGTAGGAAGATTGAGCAGACGATGACGTACAAAGAGTATTTTCTACTTGTTAGGATTGTGTCATTAATTGTTTTGAGACATGGCAGCAGGAAAACTTCCCTTTCTATGAAGTATCTTGTTAACAAGGGTATCCACTGAACTAAGCAGAAGGAATTGACCTCAATTCCAGAAGTAGGGGGGGTTCTGCATCAGAAGGCTTAATCACAACATGCTGGAAGGAAGTAAAGAAAGACTGCAAATAGCTTGTTGTAATGGATTTACATACATAGGATAACTGTGCTTTAAAAAAACCAAAGTAATCTTAGTCAAATTTGGAGTGGAGGAAGCTGTTCAGCATTAGTTTTGCTGATACCTGCACATTGTAATGTTAATGTACTTAACGTATTTAGTCATGTGGAAAAAAAAAAAACATGGAAGTGCCATTAGTACATCTCCTTAATGACTTTCTGTACTAACTAACATAGCTGTGTTTATTTCCCCAGATAGGACACTTGCAATGTATTTTGGGAATATAAATAAAAAATGTTTGTTCGCTATTCAGTTTTGCAAGCCATTTCCCATGGTGATTTTTAAGTGGTGTCCCTGTCAGAAGGCTGTTTCCTGCCTTCACATTCCTAGTTCTGTCTCTTTAAAAAAGGAGAAACAGCTTGTCCTATAAATATTAGAAGTAATTTCTGTTTTACTGTATACTTATTTTTTTCTTTTTCTTTTCCTTAGGCAAATAAGAAACTGAGCATGGAAAACAATAGCCTTTTAAGAGAGAATTTGCGACTAAAAGCTGAAGTTGATAGTAGATCACCCCAAAAGTATGTGAATATTTTAAAAGCTACCATATTTTATTTATAGGCTATTTAACTGCTGTATGATTTTAACCTAAAACTGTGGTGGTATGCATGGTGTTGCATATATGCTTACAGGTAGACTTTGGAATTTTTGTACTCGTAGACTTGGGTGACAAATGCAACTTAGAGAATAGCAGGAAGGCTACAGTAATGGAATGTGATGTGGCTACAAGTGCTATTCCTTGTGTTATCTGGACAGTATTGAAATACTGGATTTATTAGTTGAGTTCTACAGTTAACTTTTGTTGTTAGGAAATTTCTAAATCTGATCTATTACTGAATGCAGAAGTTCTGGTTGTTTGTATTTGGGTTTGGTTTGTTCTTTCTTTTGCTGTCCTCAGGGTTTATTCTTTGGAGTTAGGCTCACTATTCAAGGGAAGTACTTCATATCTTTGTGTCTGGGCAAGATATGATGAACCAAGCTTCTGCAGCATAAGAACATCATTCCCAGAACTGACATCTGTGTTTAGTACTCTGTCTTGCATAGTTAAAACATCAGTGATAATGACCCAAGAAAGTAGAAACTTTACCATACTGATTACAGCTATATGATAATGTGCCTGATCTTGAAAGTACTTTGAGAAGCAATGTGTTCATGTTTTTAAAGTTGCATTCCTTCCTTTCACTGTTTTTTACAGTTTTTCTCTCTCATTTGGTTTAGAACTGAGAAAACTAAGAGCGGCATTGGCCGAAGGTTTATACAGTGTTTTTGAAGAAGGGGGCTGGGGGCTACATGTGTTATGTGAGAAGAGACCTCTCTGATTTTGTTCTAGTTCACAACTTGCTTACTGGAAGATGAAATTCAGTCTTATAGAGAGCTTCCTTGCCAGACTGCTTGGCAGTCAAGACCACAGGAAAGAAGATCTATGATCCTTGTGCTATGCTGCTAAATGCATACAAGTACATTCTACCTCAAAGTCCCCTGATAAGGGAGATAGAACCCCATTTAAGGTCTTGGCAATGGAGCAGGCTTTAATGGCATGGAATATCTTTTCCCCGTAAGATTTGAGAATGAGTTGACAGAGATGGCAAATATAAAAAGTAAATATATATAACTGTATGTCTATTGACCTGTCTATGTTTCTATTAGTAAACTTTTCTTCTCAGTCTCCAGAACAAATGTTCACATCCTACCTGCCTCTTTGACCTATGCTAACTCTAGAATGGGAATTGAGGACATCAGTTGGATCAGGCTCAAACTGGTCTGGAAACAGTTAAAACACGTTAAGAGTTTTCATGCCTGTACTGTGCTTCTGTTGTGTTCAATTTTGGTTTTACTTTGAGCTCAGTGGTCTAGTACAAGGTTTTATATACACATAATGAAAAAATTGCCCTGGAAGAAACCTTTCAGCATATTAAATTTAGCAGTTTTGATTCACCCTACCTCCACCTATTCAGTTGTAATCATGTGTTCGAGGCTGAGTTTATCCAATTCTTCTAGATAAATGTAACTTAAGAGAAAATGTAAACTTGTGATGTATTTGACTTTGCTCTGCTCTCAGGGCTCCATTTTCTGTGGTTTTCTGAAGCAATAATGCTTATAACTGCATACTAATTTCCAAATGAAACCATAATAGCACTGACTAGAGCAGAAAAGCTGTCTTATGTCTTGGTACAACATCTTATACTGATATCTTGCAATACCTTGTTTTATGTTGGTTCCTTTCATATGGTAGTTCAAGCAGGAATGGCCAATACTGGTTCTGCTAAATAGTTCACCTTCCTATTGTATTTTGCACATGTCCCATAAGTGTGGGATTTTACCCATTTATTTGCTTTCTTCTGGCTGATGTTTTGATGCATATGTAAGACTTAAAACAGTTCTTTTGAATTCAAGTCACATCCTTCACATGGTAGGAAGTCGCTTTCTTCTTGGTGTTCCCAGCAGATTTCATAAATTAACTTTCATCCTTGTGGTCATTAGTCTGGTCAATATCTAGACCAGACCAAGCATCAAGACTTTTTTTAAATATTCTTCCAGTTCAGATGGCAAACTTTGATAATATCTAAAAGGTCTTTCAAATAGGCTTCACACATTGAACGAGTTGCAATAAACATTTTTCTTACCTTGATTATGAAATCAGAATTAAAAGCATAGGCATCAGAGCTCAACAGTGTCACTGTAACAACCTTTCTGTGGAGGTACATTGATTTGACAATAAAGTTGTCTCTGTGTACCTTATTGAGTATTGTTCAGAAGGTAATTTTTAAAAAAATTCTAAATGACTCTCTAGAACATTTTAAAATAGCTACTAGATTCACTCTTTGTAGTTTAGTGTCACTGCCATTGTTTCATTTGTCTCATATTTCTTAGCTTCAGATTGTCAGGTATGGGATTCATGCTTAAACAACTGGCTAGGTAACTAAGTAAAACTTGTACAAAATTATTTTGAAAGGTTTTGTCAGTGTTTGGTTTCCTTATCCCAAATGGTGTTCATTTTGCACATAATAACACTGAAGTTAAATATCACAACCTATAATTTGCTTTACAGCAAAAGGAAGCACTGGTGGCAGGTGAATGAACTCTTTGTAACACAGCCTTTGATGTCACAGAAAAAATATAATTAGACTTCTTCAGTGGTCAATAAAAAACTTCCCTTTTATCATAGCCTTGTTCTTTTTTCTGTGTTCATGTCCATTAAAACCTGCTGAAAAATGTTATTTATGTCAATAAAATTGACATTGTAGCCATGTCAGGGGGTTTTATACAATTCTTTTAATTGATGACACTGATCAGATTTTTTTTTTTCCCCCTGAAACATTTTTGAGAGTAGGCCTTCATCAGAATACCATACCATTATATATTTGGGACATAACCCTGATAAGCAAATGAAAGTAAGTGTCTTACTCTGATTCTTCATCAGTCCCTTATTTCTCAGGCAGATCAAACTGATTGTTTGGTGATTGTTTTGCTTCTTGTTTGTCCTCTCTCCTGAGGAATTTTGAATGACAGGAAAACTTCTAAAACTTAAGTTTTGCAGGACAATAAAGCCCTGTTACTTCCAGCTCTACTTAAAATAGAAAACTGTTAGGTCTGTTGGCAAGGCACAAAGGATCTAAAAGCATTTTTGGCAAAGGCATGTTTGCTTTTTACCTGAAGGAAAATAACTAGCAAGTCCATCTACTCCAGGGTATAGTGTATTTTATGAATGGTTAGATTCAAATTAGCTTGAACCAGACTTCTAGACTTCCTAGGAGTCTTTTCCCTAAATATTTAATTTCTTCTGCCAGTTAAAATCACAGCCTGAAAAACTATCAGTAACATGTAGAGAATTCTTGTGTTATCTCTTTTCTCTGGTATTGTGAGTTGGTTTATTGTTGTTGGTTTGGGGGGTTTGTTTTCCCCTTCTCCAGTTTTACTGTTTATTTAGGTTGATTTTTATCTAACTCAAATATTTCCACTCATGCCAGACTGTTAATTTGGTCTGCATTTTATGGAGGCAACAAATAGAATTCTGCTAACCGGTGTCCAGGGTTCAGAGGGTAAGAACGCTGCTGGCTTCCTTGATAGAAAACTGGGCTACTTTCTCACCTGTACATAAGCTTGCTGTCCCAGAGGAATGGCTGTTTTCAAAGACTAGCTTCAGTGTGACCTTAAAAGTAAATGGGAAAAAATGCTATTTGGTAGCCTTTAAAACATCTTTGAGTTCTTGAGCCATAGCACTAAATCCTAAGGAAGTACCCACTGTACTCATCCAGCTGCATCTGTTACGCGATACACAGGAGAGCTGTAGAAACCAGTAGGGCTTTCAGCTGGTTTGTTCTTGGATTTCCTACCTCTTTCTTCCCATCTAACTGCAAAACCCAAGTGACAGTGTGTATCTAAAAGATGGGATTTTATTTCGTTGTGCACTCTGGCATTGCCCTGATCTCAGACTGTGACAGGCCCTGACTGCACATAATCACTTCCCACTTCTCACTCTGTTTCCTTTTGAGGGTGGATCATGCTTATGTATCTGAGCTGTAGGGTGGTCCCCAGTCTGGGGCATCAGGTGATTAGAACTATAGAATCATCTTTGATGATGCGCTTGCAGCCCATCTTCTATAAAGGCTCTACCTGAAAACTACTTGCTGCAACTGCTTACTATCCACAAAGAGAAATGACTGCAGCTTTCTGATTGATGTCAGGTTAGAATAATGTTGGAACAAAAAGTAGTATTCTGACTGAGGAAAGACCTAGAAACACAGAGTTCAAGTGCTTGTCTAGACATTCAGTGTCACCTCAGGTGCTATAACATATCCACTACACCTGCCCTGGGGCTGGCAGCTGTGATACAGGACACCTGTATCTTTCCCGAGTGATAGGTGGAGGCTAGCAGTCCTTAAAAGACCTTAGACCATCTATAATGTTACTAGGTGTGTGTGATGGAGGATCTAAATCCGCCTTGAAGTCTTTCTAGTTGCCTTATAAGTGACCACTAGTTTCTCTGGGCTTATGGAGTCATGGAATCAGGGTTTGAAGTGACCTCTGGAGATCATCCAGTCCACCCCCTCCCCCCTGCTAGAGTAAATTCACCTACAGCAGGTTACACAGGAATGCATCCAGGTAGGTTTTGAATATCTCCAGAGAAGGAGATTGCATAACCTCTCTGGACACCCTGTTCCAGTGCTCCCTCATCCTTATGGTAAAGAAGTTTTTAAGCTTTCTGTAGAAGGGATGTCTTTGAAACAAATGCAATGAGATATAAAATGGTTCTACTGAAAGGTGTGTCAGTATGTAACCTATTGTGAAATGGTTGAACTTTGTCAGGAAAAATAATTTATCAAGTGTGTCAGGTCAAACTTTAATTTATTTTCATGTGACTGTACTGTGTTTAATTATTATTATCATCAGACCATAACTTTTGGCTATGGCATAGCTCACTGTGCATCTGAAGGGAATAAAAGAGAAAAACTTTACTAAGAGTGGTTTGCTTAGGGAAGATGAGGAGGGTTCTGACTTCTTTATTCAAAATGTGCATGTCTCTTAAAGTATTTGCTGACCTGCCAGATCAGTCACTAAAACACCCCTGTCATGCTCTGGTCTGGAGTAATTGGTTTAAATGTATGCATTGTTAATATGACTGTCTTAAAAATCCTTGTCCTTGAAAATTTAGGAAATAAATGCATGCAAGTCTTAAAGCAGAAACATAAGTTAACTATTGTTCTCGTGCTTAACTGCAGAGGTAACTGTTTGTAGACAGCTTGTCACATGTTCCATTTCTGAAAACCAGACTTCCCTAGCACATCCCTCTGCAACAATTAACATTAGTGATGCTATTTGGCTTTAAACAACATGCTGTATTTTTTTTTAACCTGAGGACACTTGTTACAAAAGTTGCACTTGAGAATAAAGTGCTTCCTCCTCTTAAGCAAATCTCAGGCTGTCACTAATGTTATATGCATTAAATAAACATATTACACCATTCTTCCATTAAAAAGGAATTACCAGGTATGCATATAAATGTAAACATGTTTAATTTTTATGTCAAAATGTCTGTTACAGCAGGCTTCAGAAAATCTTGCTTATTTTGCATAAGCATTTTTCCCCATCTCCAACTTGGCTTTTCAGCTAAATTGTATTTTTGCATCATCTTTATATCCTTTATTAAGCAGTGTAGGGTGTGCACCCATAAGGCTGTATGAACAGGTCTGTTTGAGAAAGACAAAGTAAATTCTTTTGGATCACTCTAGGAATCAAGAAGGGTCTTGTTTGGGTCTTGCTGTGCTGTAGCGGCTCTTTCAGTATCTTGCACCAAAATCTGAGTGCTGTTGACTGTAGGAGGGGATAAGCCAAAATGAGTTGTGTATGAGAATGCTTATTTCATTATAACCCCTTTCACCTCAACATATAATTGAAAAATTTCTGAGCTGTCTGTGATTCTGCTTTTATCTAGTTTCATAGGGGCAAGGGCAGAAGTCTTGTGTGCCTTTTTTCCCCATATCCCTCTTGTACGCAACAAGAAATGGAGAAACTGCTGTAATCAATTGAGAAAACTTGTTACCTGTAGAACAAGCAAATGAAAAATGGTCTGCATCCGTTTTTATGGAGATGAAGGTAATTGAATGGAGGTAGTGCAGAGGTGGAGGGGACCTCACCTCAGCAGAATTCCAATCCAGCCAGCTTCTTTAAGTGGGGGGGGAATCTTACTAAGTTGAACATTCCTAAGTATAAAACTACTACCTTGCTGTTTCATACCTATGAAGCAGTGAGTGGCACACACCAAAACTGTGTGAAGCTTAGGCTGATCTGGCTTTAAAAGTGGTCCAGTAGCAGTGCTGTGAAAGAACTGAGTTAGACTGTTGTGTGAACATTACCCACCACTGAACCATCTACAGCAAAATCTTCGAAGTCCTTTCAAACTGCAGAAGCAAATGAACAGCAAAATATGTCAGTAGAGCTGGTTGGTTGTGCTTGATGTGTTTGGGGTTTGTGATACCCCTTATTCATTTTTCTGACTACCCACTTAACTGTATTGCAGTTGTCAGCATAGAGCAGTTTCTTACTGATTTGGCTTAGGAATTGAAGAAACAAAATACAGTTTGATTCCTTACTGGAAATACATGTGTGTATTCATTGATACTTTACTAGCATAGTGGCAGGCCACAGTTCTGTCACCTTCAGATGTCACTGGTGAAAGGGTCACAGTGGGAGCATTTTGTGAAGAGGCGAAGGGATGGAATAGTGAAAATGGAGTGGGAATTCCCTGTGATCTTTAAGGAAGGACAAACGGACTAAGAAATAGGGTAAAAATTACAAGCAGCGTTTGTGCTAGAAGAGCAAACTTAAACTTGTGCTGTAACATGGAGCTGCAGGATAGAAAGTGGAGCTTGCTGTGTATGTGTTGCCCATATACAGAATTGTCATTTCTTTATGATATAAAACCTTACGTGTCAAAGTTGCAGGGTGGCTGCAGGTCCTTCCCTCCTTCCTAATAATACCAGAACTTTAATTGTTTTTTCTTTCTGTAAATTGAAAGCCTCGGATGGAGCAGGGAATTCCCTGGTGTCCACCTGTCAGTGACACGTTAGAATTAGTCGGGGCATATAGCTGAAACCTTCACCTGCCCTCTGGGGAAGGTCAGTCTTGAAAGCTGGTGAAGGGGAAGGCATATCTTGGCAGTTGAAAATGTGCTACAGCTGGGAGCACCACAAACACACAACCTTCACAGACCACAGGGCGGGGAGGGCAAGGGGGGAGGTGGTATTGGACTCAAGGAAGAAATTAGATTGTTCCAGTTGTAAAGCTCAAATAAACAAGTAGCTCTGAAATATGTGGAAGTACAATCCACACAATGGCTGAGGAAAAGCTGTATATCTAATGGGAACATCACTGAAACAGTCTATGTAAGTATTTAAACCACCTCAAACGACTATTGCAATTTCTGAATTTCATATTGGCATTTTATATTTGACAAGGTGACATTGTGTGAGAAATGTATTGTAAAACACTGCTGTACTGTAGGAAAATGATTGAACGTAAATATTTCAAGATGTGGACCACTGTTTAAATGTTATCATAAATCTTTGCCATTGTTTTAGGGGATAATTCTTCATGCATATTTGAATGGAATTGATAGAACCAGACCCTGGAAGGGTAATCTGCTTGTTATTGCCTTACTACGTCTAATAGTTTAATTTTGGCTTTTCAGGCATTCACCTCCACCTGCACCTTTTATTCTTTTTCATAACTAGCAAAGAAAAGTTGTGACTTTTGTTTTCAAATTAATACAGTGTTTAATAGCTTTGTTATTTCTTGAAATGAGCTTGCAAATCACCACAAGAATGTCTTTTTCCAGCTTAATATTTCTTTCTTTTTTACTTCTTGCAGGTTTGGTAGGTTTACAGTGGCTGCGCTTCAGGCTAAAGTAGAACAAAGCGAACGTGAAATGAACCGTCTGAAAAAGGCACTGGAAAGAAGTGATAAATACATAGAAGAAATGGAGTGTCAGCTTTTACAGCTGAAAAGTGCAGGCGAAGGGACTCAGACAGTGAGTGCCGTTAGTGAGAGAGTGCTTTCCACAGATGCTGAAGGAGGTGAGAGCAGTGAAGGTACAACGTGTTTGAAAACGCAAGTTGAGGAAAAAAAAGCTTTGACTACCAGTCAAAGTCCTGACAGTCTCGAACAGATGACAAGCGGCGGAACTTGTTCAAGCTCTTCTAGTCAAAATGGTTCAAATGGCTCAAATACTCAGTGTGCCCCCAAGAAAGAACTATTTACAGGATGCCAGGGAGTTCTCCTGGATGAAAGTGCCACAAATATGGGTGCTTGCTTAGAAGAGCAGTGGAATAAAATTGAGGAATGTAGCCCATATAAAGATGAAGAACTTTATGATCTTCCACCGCCATGCACTCCTTTTCTGTCTCTCAGTCGCCTTCAGTTGAACACTCCTGATGGAAAAGAAAATGTGAGGAAACCATCAACATTTCTGAGAAAACTGAAATTTGAAGAGTATTGTGACACTTCTGATAATTGTAGCAAAGATTCTCCAGAGCACAACACAAGCAGCTGTAATAGCGAAAAGAAGCTGAACTGCTTTGCTGCAGGTAAATCAAATTTTTGGGGGACCTGCCCAACCAATTTTGCTGAAAACTTAGATTTTGATGAACCAGAACAAAGTTCAGTAGCTGGTCAATCAGATGATATATCTGCAAAGTCCAGTGACAAAACAAGTTCATGTGTACCTAAAAGGTTACATGCTCTCTGCTCTTCTGAAATGAATCGCACAAGAACGTCCAGCGAGGCATCCATGGATGCTGCCTACCTCGATAAAATTTCTGAGTTGGACTCAATGATGTCCGAATCAGACAACAGCAAGAGTCCATGCTATAATTTCAAGTCCTCTGATCTTGATAATTCTTCGAAGTCAACAGAGTGCTCTAAGCTTCTGAATGAAACTGAGAAGAAGCTGGAAGAGATGAATGAGGAACAAAGTATGAAGTGTCCAGAGACGAGTGATATAGCAGTTGACAGAACTGCTTGGAAACCTGCTATGTTTTCCGTCCACTCCCCATCTGAGGTAGATATGAATGATCATTTCCCACTGTTTACAAGCCAAAACTTAGTGACTAGTGATATCAAACCTTCTAACTGTTTGTTTCAAAGAGACTTTTCCCAGAATGTGCTATTCAGTAACTCACAAAGGCTGTTTGAGGAACAAAAGTTTGGTTCCTGCTTTTTAAAGACATCATCTGACCTGCACAATCAGCTTCATCCTCCTTGGATGTCTTCCTTCACAGCTGAAAGGAAAAATAAAAATGTCGGTCAGTTGACCAAGAGGAAGATCCAAAGCAGCCTTTCCAGTGCTAGTCCCTCAAAAACCACCAAAAATTGACTCTCTACTTGGAAATCAAGCATGAGTCAAAGTCATTGACCTGCAAATGTTTAATACTTACAGGTGAACTTAATGTTTAATGACTTCCATGCGATCTGATCATATCTTCTTCAACTGTGAAAACTGAACATTCCCTTGCCCATTACAAACTCTTTCTTAGGGTAGAACTATTCCAGATTCATTTCTTTGGCTGGGCATTTTGTATACTTGGGGCTTGGGGGTTTTGGATGTTCTTTTAAGTTTTCAGATTACACGATCTTCCAATCATGAGTGCAGCTAATGCCTCCCTTGAACTGGGCAGTTTTAAGTGGTCTTGTCAAATCCAGACGTTTATGTAAGGATTCGTTTTAAAGGTTGCATATCCCATTCCTAAAGATTACTTTTTTTTGAGTGTAAGGCAGCTACTGGCTATATATTCTATGGAGTCGTGAAATTGCTATAAAACAATGTCAGTTTTGCCGTAAAATTTACCTCCCAGAGGAAATGTTGCTGCTCGGGCTGTTTGATAGCACTGTACCGTATCGAAACTGTTGTTTTAAGTGGGTGTAAGATAGCAGCCTTTTTCTTTTCAGGGTTGCAGCACTCCAGTTAGAAAACACTTCTATAACACTGCAAACATGGCTTGTATTTTTTGAAGTTAAGCACAATTTTTAATTTAGTTCCCCAAAAGCATTGTTATTCTAAATGTGTTTGGTATGCCTGTATAGACCATAAAAATGGGTTTGTATGCTAATGACTTGTTTACCTAATGTGCACTGAACATTTTACATTAATACTGTACCATTTTACATTAATACTGCATGCTTTTCTATGTGGATTGAATAAAACATGTTGTAAGCACTGTGATCCTTGATGTCGTCTCACATATTGAGTTAGCAAAAAAAAAAAAAAAAAAAAAAAGAATTGGAAATCTTATTTTTTCTCTATAATTTGGAAAAAAGATATCCAAGTTTTGTAAAACACAAATGTGAGCTTATTCACAGGAAAAAAAAAAAATCAAATCTCCCTTCCTCCTCCTTGTTAGACATATTACCATTCTAGTGTCAGCATCGATACAGTTGATGGAAATGGCTTTCGGCCTCTCTGGAGGTGACTCTTCCATAAAGTATTGCATAGGTCAACACAATGTGATGGCCTACTACAGGCAGGAGACCTAATTAAGCAGCAGAGCAAAATTGGTTTCTTTGCATTATTGTGTTTAAGATTTTTTTAAGGGCATATTTAATTGCAAGATACAGGTTTTTCTTTCTGTATAGACGTTATTACAAACAGTTGTCCTTGCTTCATCAATACCTATGATATGAAAAATCCATACGCTGCCTTTCATCCCTTTGAAAAGAGTGATCGCCACTTGGAGAATTTCAATAAACTGGCTCATCTTTTTAAAGTTCAGTCTTTTAAGTGGTTTGAACAAAAACTACATTTCACGTTGTAATGTGTGCATTCATTCATGCAGTTGGTATCTTCTTTATAAACTGGGGCTTACCATTTCTGACAAACAGCTTTACTAAAAAATCATCATTCCAGCCATAGATGCAGGGACCCTTTCCTGGTGATGAGTGTGATAGCATTATTCTTTTATATACTGCTTTCAATACATCACCTGAATTTTAATCTTCACAGAAAAATCTAGTCATTCAATTTTAACTTTTTTTTTCAGAAACTGTGGAATGGGCAAAACCATCTGGACGTGATCGGCTACTTGATTTGACTAATTTTACCAATAAACCAAAAACTGCTGCCTTGGTTTAACTCATTGAGAGAGGAGGCAAGGACTTTTCAAAACATATCTCGTACTTTCTTAAAACACTGTTGTACCACAAAGCAATTGCAAATATACAGTAAATAGCTGTTAAGATCATAATTTTGTTTCATTGTGGGTTTGGGGACAGAGGTGTTTATGGGTGGCATTTTACACTCCAGGATATTTCTGATATGAAACTAAATTTCAGTGATGGAAATGTGAATACAACTGGTATCGCACTTGAGATCAAAGTAGAATAAAGGAGAATGCTCAGGGTTTTTTTCACGCTATTTTCTAGTCCCTTGGACGGGAACAGTATTTATGTCCTTGCTCTTCAGTATGGATGTTTTGACTGCATGTCACAAAACTTCAATGGTAGGAGAGCCAAGCCTAAGGTTAAAAAAAATGCTGAAGATCAAAGTCATAAACTTTGTATCTATTCCCAAGCAAGAACAGAATGTGAGGATTTCCAGCCAGGTTCTGGCTTTTCACTTGAAACAGTTGTGGCAGCACATACATTGTCATCTACAGCCTCCCAGCTCCAGCCTGGGAGGCCTGTGTTGTAGCAGGGAAGTTACCGTGGTTGTCCGTAACTGCTTGATTTTCAAGCTTTCTCATACTCTCAGATCACAGCTGCAGATACAGTGAGTAGATTGTGATTGTATCTAGTGCTATAAGTAGGAACGGTTTATGTTTTGTAAGTTGTAAAGCTGAAACACATCTGAATGCTTGTATGTTAGTCCTGTTTTGTTTGACCAGGGTTCGTTTTGATTTTGGTTTTGTTGTTTCAATTTTTTTTAATTGAATGCCTTTAAAACAGCTACCACAATCCTAAGTTCTCCGTTTTATTTGGTTAATGTAGATTGCATTCCTTTTGGCTTGAAGTTTGACAGAGTGATTGGTGCAATATCAACTAAAGAATTCAAATTATATTTGATGACTAGTTTCTTCAGTTATAAATTTGTTGGTCATACATGGGGTTTCAGTGCTCTAGGCTTTGTACTGTCAGCGCTGTGCTTGTTTAATCTCTTGCTGCGCTTACCGTGCTCCGAATGAAAGGCCTAAACAAGTGTTCATGACTCTTCATTTTTTATGATAGTTACCTTGTTATGTAGTAATGTAGAAGGAATACACAAGATCTAAAACTTAACTATTGCAATTTTATTTAAGGCAATAGATGTTTCAAAGTGATATAGAGATGGCATCTCTGATGTCTAATGATATTTAATATCTCATAAATTTTTTACTTCATCTGATAATACTGTACTAAATACAAGGTGACTTGCAGGTTATAACGCAGGAGAACGCTCTCCAGGAGTATTTGTAACACAGGAGAGTAAAAATGGCCTCAGATCGTTGCCAGTGAAACCTGTTGGGTTACGCCTAGGAGCAAGAACACCAGGGTCACCTTGTCACTTTGTTGTAAGCAGTTTTAACTACACAGAGTCTGGCAGGTGACCCGCTAATCCATATTTCCTGAAGGCCTTGTGAGAGCCCCAATCTCCTTAATACTGCTTCCTCAGTACTCTCTACAACTACCTGAAGGGAGGTTGTAGAGAGGAGGGAGCTGGCCTCTTTTCCCAAGTGACAGAGGACAGGACAAGAGGGAATGGCCTCAAGCTCCGCCAGGGGAGATTTAGGCTAGAGATTAGGAGGAAGTTCTTCACACAGAGGGTCATTGGGCATTGGAATAGGCTGCCCAGGGAGGTGGTTGATTCCCCTTCCCTGGAGGTGTTTAAGGCACGGGTGGATGAGGTCTTGGGGGACTTGGTTTAGTGTTTGATAGGATTGGTTGGACTAGAAGATCCGATGGGTCCCTTCCAACCTGGTTGTTCTATGATTCAGATGAAAGGCTGCTGGAATAGCTCTAGCTACCAGCACCAGATACTGATTTGGGCTGTGCTTAGTTTTCATTGTGCTTTATTGTCTCTTTTAAAAGTGTGTAGCTTGTACATACAACACAAGCTGTGCTAATTTGCATCTCCCTTCTGTTTTACAACTGTTTCCCTTACCAAATAACTCCATTTAAAGGCATTTTAAACCAACTCAGTCTGATCCTTGGACAACATTGAAGTCCTGCCTCTGACTTTCAACAGTCATAGGCTTGAAAAACACTTCTTGCTCACCTGTATTGTGGTTGGCAATTTTTTTGCAAACTATGAAGCTGGCTGGTTTTTGGCATAGGAT